>CM051353.1:41913946-44333670 GCA_028015215.1 Gynostemma pentaphyllum
TTTGCTCATTTACTTTATGCATGTATCGGTTACTTTATCATTTACATTTACATTATTTACTTATGCAAGCATATGTAAGCATATGCATAACATCTCGCATTATTGAAAAGAAAAGAAGGTGAGAAAGAAAAACGAAAGGTTAATGGTGGAATACGAGAAAGTCCACATTTCCTCCATGCATAAGTACTGGTGGGATATGTTAATTTTTCCACACTACTTCCATGCATAAGTACTGGTGGGATATGTTAATTTGCCCACACTACTTCCATGCATAAGTACTGGTGGGATATGTTAATGTTCCTACACTACTTCCATACATAAGTACTGGTGGAATACGATAATTGTCCACACTACTTCATACATAAGGATAAGGGTGGATAGTATGTAAAAATTCACATTACCTTCATTTCATGCATAAATGGCGAATGCGTATCCTACGGGATGTACTCATTACTTTTATGCATATGATAGATGAGAAAGAGAGTCGAGATGTTATAATTATGCAAAGTTTATTTATTTTTCTCATTTATGTTATAACAAGTTTATGGATGAACAATTAGACTAAGTGTGCTAATTAATATCGTCCTTTGGGAGAATAAGAATTTGAAGTAAACCTTATATATAGTATAAGGTATATATGGAAAATGAGATATAAATGTTATATGCATTTACGAAACCATACCAGGAATATTTGGAATGTAGTTCCACAATATTATTGGAGAATTGGTAAGTAAAGTGGAACACTTTGTTATAAACTCTTTGAATGGATTGATAGCAAAGAGTAAGTATGTTCATGGACTCAAATCGAAATGCGAGTTTGAGGTCTATTCTTACTTTTTATTCTTATTATTCTCACTGGGCTTAGTTTGTTAGCTCATGATATTACAAACATTTCAGGTAATGTTTGGGATCGTGGAAGAGGAGCTGGTGCGCGCTTGATCGAGAGGATGACGACTTTGAGATGGACTATGTGTTATGTAAAATTCCATGTACATGGTCTTGTGAAATTTATATCATTTTGATGATTTGTACTTTGTAATTACCTCATAAGAGCTTATTGTCGTTGTTTTATGATTATGATCATTTTGAACTCCTGGATAGGAACTTAATGTTCCTTGTGTATTTTAGATTTTGAAATTAAGATGTAAACAGGTTTTGGCCAGCAAATTTTCAAACATAATCACGCCAATTTTTCTTAAAATAAAAGACTTCCGCTGTGTATTCTAATTTAAATTATTTAAAAATGTCAGGTCGTCACACTGACTTTGGTTCTGATTCTGAGACCTCGGATAATACTGAGAAGGATTGAATCTGAAGTTAGAGGCTAGATTAGCTTAAGCTTGAGTGATGGAAGGGGTGTTTTTAAGGCTTGCAGTTGCTCTTGGCGTCTTTCAAAGGTGGGGAGTTCATATTGGATTTCACTTCATGACATAGTCTTGTTCTGGATAACCATCATTATAGGTGTATATTCTTCATCAAGGCCTGACAACACATGAGAGGTGAGAACTCTGAGATACGGGGTGTCCTGGCATTCGAAGGTTATCTGCATATCCCTTTATCACTTTCAAATACTCATTCATCTTTAAAGTGTATTTCCTAGTCTGCTGCAACATCAACCTGTTGTAGTCTTCTTGTGCTTTGAATTGAACCTTGTAGACTGTGACGACCCGTCACTTTTAAATAAATTACAATCAAAGAAAACAGCGGAAGTCTTTTAATTTACGAAAAATTGGCGTGGTTTTGTTTGAAAATTGGCATGCCAGAAACCTGTTTACATCCTAATTTTCAAATCTAACAAAATCTCATGGACTTTAAGTCCAAATCAGGAGTTCAAATATATAATATCATAAAACATCAACATTAGGCTCTTAGGAGCCAAATACAAAATACAATTCCTTAAAGTTTATCAAATAAGACATAAACTTTACAAAAAACCATTAGTCCATCTCGAGGTCAGCATCCCTCGATCACGCAGCACCACCTCCTCCTCCTCGACCTCTAGCCAAGGCATTACCTGAAATTGGTTGTAATATCATGAGCTAACAAACTAAGCCCAGTGAGAATAATAAGTATAAAAAGTAAAGATAGACCTCAAACTCGCATTTCGATTTGTGTCCAATTAACTGACGCAATACACTCCTAAAGTCATCCAAACTCTAGGTGAAATCATTTTTACATTCTCTAAAGGATAATACTACTAACTCTCGTAGTCTTAATCTCATCCAAATTCTTGTTATGACATAAACAGGAAAAGTAAATAACCTCTCATAACAATATAACATCTCGATCCTCTATCCAGGATATATATATATTTTCATCAATCATATGCATGAAATGCATGAAGAAGGAAATGCGGACAATCCCCGAAGGGTCCAACATTCTGTACTTCTTTTCTTTCTCATTTTCATTCTTTTTCTCGAAAGGAAATGTGGATAATACCCGTAGGCTCCAACATTCCGTACTTCTTTTCTTTCTCATTTTTCATTCTTTTTCTCAGAAGGAAATGCGGATAATACCCGTAGGCTCCAACATTCTGTACTTCTTTTATGCGAGATGTCATGGTGCAATATGTCATGGTGCGAGATGCAATGATATGCTCGCACATACTTACAAAGTAAATAAAATAGAGTCCGAATAATAAAGTAATGAAATAAACATAAAGTAAAATACATAAAGTAAATGACATTAAGTAAAAAGAAAGAAATAGATTGTATCCTCGGATGAACGATATGTCGATCGAACTCCAATATCAATAATAAAAGTACAATCATTACTTAAACGATTAACTATGCCTTCCAGGATTCTAAACTTTCAATAAATCGAGGTTCTATTAATCGTTCTAATTACAAGTTGGATTCTTAACTTCCAATGTTCCAACCTTAGTTTCGTATCGAATCTAACTTAGAATCTTCTAAGATTCAAGTCTTTCTCGAGAACTTCTAAGTTCTCCCTTGAAGGATTAACTTCTAATCCTAAGGGCACTAACTCATAACCCTCTAATCTTAGGTTCGGATTCTAATCTTAGTTTCAAACTCTTCAAACCAATACACTCATTTGCTTTCTATAGTTACTTTACATACTAATCATTCTCACCTTAATAAAAGTGAAGACTTTGCTCCTAAACACCGAAAGAGCAATCAACCACGCGGTTCGAAAACACCTACAAACGAATTATATCATACAATCAATAACGAAACCAACTATCGTTCAAACAACTACTAAACATACAAAGCAACGAAAATCCAATAAAACCCACAAAGAGGCCCACGGCCCTATCAACAAAAAAAAAGAGTTTCGGGGTTGGTTTTCCGGCTTTTTGGCAATTTAAATACATTTCGAGTTGGTTTTAAACAAATTCGATAATCCCGATTTCAATGGGTATCGATAAATAGGGTTTTCGAACATTAATCCCTTTCCCGAATTGAATTTAAATAAACATTCATTCATTAATTTCTAACCCATTTTCAATCCCAAAAGGGTAAATTTCAAACGGAAAGGGTTTAGTTGAAACTCGGTTTTAGGGTTATGGAATAGTTTCCAAAAACACTTAAAACTACTCCCGAATTGACAAACACCGAGTTCCACGGCAAGAAATCGAAAGGAAACAAGTAAAACTCCATTAAAACACTATTTGGAGCTTAGGGTTTGAAGAGATTCTTCACGAGAACTCCTCGGATCTCGAGAGAAACGAACGAAGGCTAGGTGGGAAAGACTCGATGCGACCGATACCTTTCCAATGGAACGAGAATCAAGTCGATCCTAAGAAGAACGAACAAAAACCAAAAATCTTCTTTTTGGTCTTGAAGCTCACGGCAAGAGGAGGAGGAAAAATGAAGAGTTTGGTCAATTTTTGAAGTCAAGGATGAGTTTTAAAGACAAATGAATAGTGTTTTTTTAGATATTTTGCAAATTGGGTAATTACAACTTTGCCCTTTTATGGCTTTTGGCTTAAAAACGAATCCCGAACATCTCAAACTATCCCAATGGTGATTAATAATTATTAATTGGCCCGTTAATAATTATTAATACCATTAAAACGTATTTAAATAAATAAAGCCATTAAAAGGAATTAAAATGAAATAAATTACTAAATTCTAATTTAATAATAAATAAATGAATTTTAATTACTCAAATAAAAATAAAATAAATAAAAGTTTTTTTTTTTTTATCACAAAATAACGGGACGTTACATAGACATCAAGGATCTGATCCCACAATTCCTTAATCGTATCACACTCCAAAACTTGAGATCCTATTTCAAGAGACATTGAGTTGTAAAGCCATTCAAGCAAAAGTTTATCTGTTGTGTCCCATATGTCAAATTCTAGGTTTGGAAACATCAGGCCTTCTGGTTCTTCTTCATTTGGAGGTATCACTATGGTCTGCTCCAGATGAGGGGTCTTTTCAATCAAATTTCCTTCAAGTTTGTAACTTCTCAAAAGAGGCATTACTACGTTTTTCCACAGCTGAAAGTTGTTTCTGTCCATCCTGATGGAAGTGGATTGGTTTATCAAATTTACAAAAGATGGATTCCCTATTATAGAGTTTCCTCCAGACCACACCTGATAAGGTTTTCCCGATTGTGTGATTATTCCTACAAGCTCAGTGGTTTCTGGAATCAAGGATTCTTCTCTTTCTTGTTAAAAACAGCAGTTGGATTAGGAGTCTGATGACTCTCCTAATGTTCTTCATTAGAGATATCTTTAGTAGTAGGATCATTACTAGCACTTGTCATTTGATCGCTCTTGAAAGCAGTTGCCTTATATCAGTTATTGGAACTGCCAAGTGGCAGTTCCATCCTATATCTGAGAAGTTTTCTCTTTGTGGAAAAACTACTAAGAAAGAAAGCGTAAAAATAAAAGGACAGAGAAAAGAAGAGAATAAAAATTCTCTAAAAAAGAAAACTCTTTGTATCTCTCTCCCAATTTATTTCTTCATCTATCTCAATCAGTTCATCATATATTCTAAGAGTAAATGATCTAGGCTGTGTATAATAAAGCGAGTCCGTTCGATGATTTACTTTCAACGATCGATACTTGAACACTCGGGTTTCTCATCGATTTCCACTGCGTGTCTACATAAGGTTAGTCCCGTATTTATGAAACTCATCATTGGTATCAGAACATAGTTTTAAAAGTATCAAAATATGTTTCTTTAACATGTTAAAGAATGAGAAAAAGTTTAGGTTTCTAATGGCAACTTTGTGTATAGTTGTTCATTACTTATGATTTTTTGTAATTATGTTATGCATAACATTTCAAATCGTTCTGCAAATTTTTGTAACAATTGGATAGATAAATCATGAGATATTAGATTTAAAAGTCATTGTTTTTTCAAAGCTTAAAAAACAGAATCTTTAACTCGTAATATCGTTTTATACAATTGTTCATTGTTTGTGATTATTATATATATAGAAAGTACATTTGAAGAGCATTCCATTGATATATTATAAGATCAATTTGGTTAAAAAATGATAAAGTTACGTTAATTCAAAATTTTGTTTAAAAACGAAAAAAAAATGGAATTCTGGGCTGCTGCGTGTTCTTTATAGCGTTTTGAAAAAAAACGCTTACTTAAAAAGAAAGTGTCTTCCGCCAGATTTGAACCAAGGATCTGTTCTTTGGTTAATAAGGATTACGACCACTATGCCATGAACCCCAATTGAATGATTTTAGGTAATATATATATATATATATATATATATATATATAGTTTGGATTAAAATCAAATGGTGGATTTTAATTTTATAAGGTTTATAATTTTAGATTAACAAACCACCAAATTTATAAAAGGTTGAACTTTATAAATTCTTTTTAAGTTCCAAGTTAACTCTTGATATAGACAGAATATGATTAAATTTGTTTTATTCATATATGCTACGAAACAGATAAGAATTAGGATAGTCTCAAGGATGGAAACTCCGAAAAGGTGAATTAAAAAAAATAGATTGACTTTATTTTTCTATTATTTAGATATGTTAATAGAATTATATTTTTTTTATGTGGGAATTTAAATAATGAATAGGTTTTATTATTTTCTTATTAATATTAATGAATGTGTTTCATTATTATTATTTGTTTTAATAATGATTGTGTTTCATTATTATTTATGTGCAATGTGATAAATTAATAATAATTAATCCATATATACATAGATGATGATTTTGAAACTTAGTGATATTTCGATTCTATGCTATATGAACAGTTATTAATAATTTATTGTTTGTAATTCCAACAAAATAGTGTATGATGCACATGTACAAATATATGTTGTTGAGTTTTGTGAGTAAAATGGCTTATGTTTTTTAAGAACATAGTAGCTAATTTGAATAAGGGTGAAAACCTTGATGGGGATAATTATGAAATTTGGACGATGAAAATTCAGTATGTCCTGGAAGAGCAAGAGGCTCTAGAAGTATTGAATTATATGTTGACTGAGCCTGAGGAAGTCAATATTGTTCAACATAAAAGAGACTGTGAGGCTTATGAGGCCTGAAAAAGAAAGAACTCACTTACTTGCATTACGTTCTTTGAGTAGCATGGAAAATGATATCATGTGTGAGTTTAAACACTATGACCTTGTCATGGAGATGTGGGCAAATCAAGTCAAAATTTAATGGAACTTTTGTCACCAAACCGAGACAACTTACTATTAAGTTTGATACTTATAAAAAGCGTCCTAATAATAATATAAGACAACACATGAGGGAAATGTCTAATATGATTAGTGAGTGAAAGAAGTTGACCACGTTAGATCGATGAGCAAACAAGTTCAAATTGTCATTCGATCCCTTCCCCATAACTGGGAGCACATGAAGGTGCATCTTACCCATAATGAGGGTATTAAGACTCTTAATGACGTTGCATATCACTTGGAACTAGAGGAAGATTACATTGAGGCAATAAGGCTTGAAAATGTTAATGGTGATGTGTATATGGCTGGTCCTAGTTCCCATGGAATGAGGGCCACAAGTGTAAACATCAAGAGGGTCGTAAAGGGAAAAATGACAATAAGAAGGAGAAATACAACATGGTCAAAATAATAAGGGAAAATATCCCAATTTCACTCAAATAAGAACAAGGCAAAGATCAAGTGCTATGATCGTCACCTATTCCAGTGTCACCTATTCAAAAAGGCGACTGGTAAAAAACGTCACCTATTTGAAAAGGTGACGGGTAAAAAACGTCACCTATTCAAATAGGTGATGGTTTCTCATGGCCGTCACCTATTTGAATAGGTGACACTGCCATAGGTGACGATCAAAAAACCGTCACCTATTCGAATAGGTGACGCCAAAAAAAATCACCTATTCCCGAAATTCTTATAGTGTCTAATAATTATGTAAGTTTTTCCCTTATTTCATTATTTGTTGATGCTAATGTTGATATAACTATGTGGCATACTAGACTAGGTCATATAGGTCAACATAGAATAGCTAGACTAACTAAAGAGGGTTTGTTAGGCCAAATTGAATGGGTCGAACTACCATCAAATGAGAGTTGTCTAGCGAGAAAAAAAATGAAAAGAAAGCCATTTGATAAAGGAACTAAAGCTAAAATTCCATTACAATTAATTCATTATGATATTTGTAGGTCTATGAAAGTGAAGGCACAATATGGAGGTAAATATTGTATCACCTTTATAGATGATTTCATACGTTTTGGTCATATCTATTTGATTTTCGACAAGTCTGAAGCATGAGTGTTTTAGAAAATTTGTGATCTTAGTGGAAAATCAATTAGATAAAAAGGTTAAGTATTTAAGAACAGACCATGAGCGTGAATATTTGTCTCATGAGTTTAAACAAATGTGTGAAGAAAAAAGAATACTATCCCAGCTAACCATTTCACGAACCCCACAATAGAATGGGTTTGCTTAAAGAAGAAATATAACTCTTTTAGAAATGGTTAGGTTAATTAAGGCTCAAGCAAAATTGCCAATCATCTTTAAGGGTGATGCCTTATTGCCTGCTACTTATATTCTTAGTCGTGTACCTTCAAAGTCTGTTGCTTCCACACCCTATGAGTTATGGACTAGCAGGAAATCAGACCTTAGTGGTTTGAGACCATGAGGATGTGCTGCTTATATTCATGAGTCATCACATCAACATGGAAAACTAGGTCCAAGAGGTAAAAAGAGTATTTTGATACGATACTCAAAAACCTCAAAACGGTATGTTTTCATCGAAGAACAAGCAAGTGGGAGTATAACAGAATTTGAATCATGTAATGCTACATTCTTGGAAAATAATTTTCCATCAAAGGGTGAGATTATTCAGGAGATATCTCTTTATGAATTAAATATTCTAAATATTTTGATTCCATCAAACGAATTGAGAAATACCTCTAATTAGTAATCAACAGTATCTCATCCAAGTGGGAGAAATTTGAACACTCCGCGTGTTTCAAAAGAACCACAAACAACTCGTGGTTCAATAGAATGATTGACACATAGACAACAATCGTTAGAGCCACAAATAAGGCGTAGTAATCATGGTTGAATTACAAAACATCATTATGATTATAAAATATTCATGATTACGCATCAAGACAATGAAGAGACGAACAATGTTCAAGAACCTATTTAAAGTTCTAATAAAGATAAATGAATAAATGAAATGGAAGAAGAAATAGAGTCAATGAAGTCAAATAGTGTTTGGTAACTAGTTGATCTTCTTAAAGGACGCAAAGCGATTGGTAACAAGTTCATTCTTAAATTCAAACGTAAAGTTGATGGCTGTATTGAAAGATATAAGGCCAAACGTGTAACCCAACAAGAAATAATGACTGTGAAGAGTTTTTATCTCCTGTTGTGAGCCTTACCTTTCATGTCTCATCCTAACAATAGTTGCTTGCTTAGATTTAAAATTACATCAAATGGATGTTAAAACATTATTTCTAAATGGTGAATTGGAACAATAAATACACATGCAACAATCCATTGGTTTTGTTACCGAAGGGCAAGAACATAAAGTGTGTAGATTAACGAGGTCAATTTATGGCTTTAAACATTCTTCCTTACAGTAGTATATCAGTTCTCATCAAGTTATCAGTGCATATGATTTCCATATGATTGATAAAGACCATTGTGTGTATGTCAAATTACATAAAGATAAATTTGTAATTCTTTCATTATATGTGGATGACATACTGTTGGCTGAGAAAGACAAGGAATATATATATATTAGCCATTAAGGAATGGTTATCATCAAACTTTCAAATGAAAGATATGGGTGAAGAACCTTAAATATTTGTAGTAAAGATTGAAATAGATGACTCCAAGAAGATGTTAGCTTTGTCACAAGGCAGTTGATAAGTGTATGAAAATGCACTTAATTTGTACTTAATTGTAAAATAAATTAATTTATAATTTAATATTTTCATGGATTTAATTGAATATTTTAAAATATGAGAATATTAGGTTTTAATTTGATTTATTAATTTTTGTAGGTATTTTGGTGGAAGTTGGAATTAAAATGGAGAAGAAAATACAAAGGAAAAGCAAGAAAAAGCCTTAGTTCAGACTTTCCAGCCATGAGACACGTGGCAAGCTCTCATTGGTCATTAAAATCAGCTTCAGTGGAGCCGCGCCGCACCGGATCTGCACCACTCCAGCCAGCCGTTCGCTGACACGTGTCGAAGAAAAAGAAAAATAAAAAAAAATATATAAAAACGCTTCAGCCTTCATTTCCGTCAGCGCCCAGCGAATCGGAGATCGCCACATGACCTCGTCCCAGCCTGTCCTTGTTTGCGTCAGCGTTAAGTCAGCCGGCCTTGTACCCCTGCGTCAGCGTCAGCCCTTCTTCATTCAGCAGCTGCCATGTGTCTCTCTCTCTCTCTCTCTCTCTCTCTCTCTCTTCAGTTTTGCTTTTTCAATTTCTAATGCGTGGGCCAGCTGTTTTCCCATCAGATTTCAATTCCTATAATTCCTCCCTTCCTCTCTCCCTAATTTACTCCAATTTGTATTAATTCCCATTTATTTTCAGATTTTATATTTAATTTTTAAGATGCAATTTTGGCCCGTAAACTTGTATAATAGGGCCCTTTGCCACTCCGAAAATCACACCCTTCTGTTCCTTGTTAATTTTTAGGATAGTTAATTTTTAAAATTAATTTGTTAGAAAGCATCTTTAGGTAAAAATTAAAATTAAAAAAAAAAGTTAGTTCAATTTAGATTGTTGCCTTATT
Source organism: Gynostemma pentaphyllum (assembly GCA_028015215.1). Lineage (NCBI taxonomy): Eukaryota > Viridiplantae > Streptophyta > Magnoliopsida > Cucurbitales > Cucurbitaceae > Gynostemma > Gynostemma pentaphyllum. The sequence continues at coordinate 41,924,134 of CM051353.1, forward strand.
AATTCATTCTTAAATTTTAATTTTGTTAGAAATTTGTATGTTTTAATTTAGCTTTTAATTTAATTTGCATTTTTCAAAATTTTAGCTTTTAAGATAATTTTTAAGTTGTTAGGTTTATTTGTTAGTTTCCATCTTTAAAATTTTGTAGATTGTTTTCTTTTTAAGTTAATTAGAATTGCATCTTTAAAATTCAAATTAATCAAGCATCTTTATAAATAGTTAATTAATCATTAATTTGCATCCTTCAAATTTAATTTTGTAACTCCTTTTTAAAATTGTAGTTGTAGTTTTAAATTTTCTAGATTTAATTTCTAAGATTAATTGTTATATTTAATTCTACATTAATTGTCTCTTTATGATAAATTTTTTCCCCATCTCTTTAATTATTTAGATTTTTCTTTTTAAGACTAGTTAGCAGGATTTTTCTTCTACTCAGTAGGTTTTTCCTTTAAGATTAGATTTAATTAATTTTAATTAAAAAAATATCATAAAATTTAAAAAATTTAAAAATTCTCTCGATGAATGAATCGTTCGTTTAGAGACGAATTAGGAAGATTTGCAAGATGGCCTAAATCAACAAGTGATAATTCTTCTAATTCCTTTAGTTCTTCCTCAATGTTATTATCTCATTCCTCTTTTGGAGAAAACCCTTTTAGGATGGCAAAGAACGAAGAAGTTCAACTAAAGTCTCTTCATGATTACCTTCATCCCACCCGATCTACCACTCCATCATGCGTAATTCTAAATCCCAATGCACCAAATGTAGCTTTCAAGACGAATATGGTCCAACTCTTGCCTAATTTCCATGGTTTAGAGAATGAAGATCCATATTTGCATATTAGGGACTTTGAAGAAGTGGTAGCCACTTTCAACAACCAATATAATGCCTTAGATCATGTTAAACTTAAGTTTTTCCCATTCTCTTTGAAGAGTAAAGCTAAGAGTTGGTTGCATTCATTAAGACCAAAGTCAATTGGAACATGGAAGGGGATGAACAATTCCTTTTTCAATAAATATTTCCCTCACCATAAGACCAATAGTCTTAAATGAAAAATCTCGATGTTTTCCCAAAAAGATAATGAAATGTTGTACCAAATCTGGGAACGTTTTAAAGATTTGTTAACTGTATGTCCCCACCATGGCTATGAAAGTTGGAGAATCATTAGCTATTTCTATGATAGACTAACTGTCCGAGAGGGCAAATTTGTTGAAATGATGTGCAATGGAGATTTCTTGAAAAAATATCCTGATGAAGCTTTTGAATTTCTTAATGAGCTTGCTGAAAAAGCCCACACATGGACTGGCCCAAGTGCATCTAAAAGCACTAATAGATCCAAACCCGTTGGAATCTATCAACTTAGAGAAGAGGATAATCTTAAAGCCCAAGTTGAGTCATTGACTAAGCAATTAGAATCCCTCAGTTCTAAAGAGTCTAGAGGTATCCATGTAGTCATAGGGCCGATTCTAGAGAGCCATGCTTTGTCTGTGGAGAAATAGAACATCTAGCCAAGGACTGTCCTACCTATGGTGAGATTAGAGGAGTTTATGAAGAGCAATGCAATGCATTAGGAGCTTATAATAAACCTTTCTCTAACACTTATAATCCTGGGCCGGAGAAACCACCCTAATTTTAGTTGGAGAGATCCCAATCAAGCCCAAACTTCTGGTGGGCAATGGAGAAATGATCAAGCCCAACAAACTCAAGCTCAAAGGCCCTTTTCTGCCCCTCAATATAATCAACCGCCAAGGAATTCTCTCGAGAATACCTTGCATTCTTTTATAGAGGCCCAGGCTAAGACCAATAAAAAGTTTGAACCCTTTTTCACTCAAATGATGGAAGAGAGCAAAGATATGAAAAGTCAATTCTCTAAATTGACTAATTCTTTGTCTATTAATGAAAGAGGAAAATTTTCTTCCCAAGCTCAATCCAATCCAAAAGGGATCAATATGGCTCAAACTGCTAATCCAAATACTTTCAATCTTGAGGAGGCCAATTCCATCACCACTTGAAGTGGGAAAGAGTTAATAAATCCTTCATCCAATAATACACCCCTCTTCCTCCCATTTTTCTTTGCAATTTTAGTTTTTCTTTTCAATTTTCTCTTTAGTTTTTGCTAGCATTTTCATACTTTCTTTTTAGAATTTGTTAAAATGCTTTGCAAATTAGGCTAAGTTTTATTTGGTAAAGTGTAGGAAGAATTTTATGTAATGCAATTTTATTTATAATTTTGATTCAATTTTGTTCAAGTAATTCTTAATTTTAAGTAAATTTCAATTTCTCCATCGTTTTCTTAACTTCTTTGTTAATATTATTGTAGTGTTAAATTTCATATAAATCTAGTTATGCTCTTTTTATTTGCGATTTTAACAATATAATTTTATTGATAATTTCTTTATTTTATAAAAATCCTTTACTACATTATGACTTGTTATATTGTCGATTTTGGATTTTTATATAATAAATAACATGTTCTTAATTTGAGAAATTGATTTATTTAAATACATTTGAAAATATTTTTTTGTTCTTTATTTCTAAATTTTTTGATTGATTATTTGGGATGTGAAATTTTCAATTGAGTTATATGAATCAAAATTATATCTAATTTTGTAAAACATAAAATGATTCCTACACTTAACCAATTCCATTATTAATTTCTTTTAAAATCAATTTCTATAATTTATTTACACAATTTCCAAACCAAAATTCTCAACCCATCTCTCTTTTTCTAACCTTCTTCTCCTTAAATTCTTTCTTGATCTTCACCTCTCTGTGGACACGACCGCCCAATCTGGCAGTACATTAAGAAAATCCAGATTTATAATGTAAAACTGCAAACCAATTGATACTCTCATTGTAAAAGGCGAAAGCTTAAGTCAAAGATTGTGTCCAATGACTCTAGGAAAATATAGCAAATGAGAAAAGTTCCTTACTCGAGTGCTATTGGTAGCCTCGTGTATGTCATGATCTGTACAAAACCAGACATATGTTTTATCGTGAATATGGTAATTAAATAACAGTCAAACCCTGAACAAGCCCATTGGAATGTTGTAAAATAAATATCTAGGTAGCTAGTGGGAACCATGGATTATTCATTGTGCCCTCAAAGAGAAAAAGATTAAAGAGAATCTATCTCAATTAGTGTGGCTTAAGAGGTTCTTAAATCACTTGGGATTCAATGAAAATAAGTCTAACTCTGTATATTTACAAAATGATTCCAAATATTACTCTAAGATAAAGCAAATTGATACTAAATACAATTTTGTGATAGACATGGTTGCACAGAAAGAAGAGAATGTGCAAAATATATCTATGCGAGATATGGCTGTTCATACAGAGATTTTTTAATGGCCGTGTTAAATCTCTAGGCCTGCGTAGATTTTTTTTTTTTTTTTATAAAGGCCTGCGTAGATTTTGATTTCACATGAAGTGAAAATTGTATTTCTATGTTTTAGTTATGAATAAAGTTTTGTACTTTTAAATTGTGTTTATACTATAATGTTCAGTACATTAAATTAAAAGTATGTCAGACAGTAGATTGACATTCTCACATAGGTAATCACTTCTATTACTTAGTGTCGAATAGAAATGAGATATTTTAAGCAATATTGTTATTAATTGATAATGTAAAGACCCGACCTTTCAGACCATTAAATATACTTAATTAAAATAGCGGGAGACTCAATAAATACCCTTTATTGAAAACATGCAAACTTTCTAATCAATAAATGTTTAAAACAAAACATAAACTCCGGAGTTTCAACTTTGAAAACAAAACAGTATTCAAAACATAATCTCAAATTCGACAACTCAAAATCATAAAATAAATTCTCGATGACCAAATAAAATCCCAAATAAAACATGTATATTATTCATAAATATTAATGATCAAATAAACCGGCGCCGACATGACACGAACCCTCATCTCTTCCACTTCATCAACCGCCACTTCTCGGTCCATTGTTACCTGAAAAAAACAACAACAGATAGCACTGTGAGGCAAAAGCCAGTGAGAAAACGACTTAATCAATGATGAAGTCTTAGATAGTCTCTAACAATTCAAACCGAATCCCAAGCACTCAACACTCTTCCAAAGTCTTTTACACACACAACCGTCACTTAAAACTCAATCTCAACCCTTTACATGAATAGACATCTTTCTCTAGATTCTTATCCAAGACAACCCAATCAAACATTCTCACAATCTATATCAAATTCCCGAATAACTAACATATTTTAACTTAACAGACAATATAATTCACAAAATCCACTAGGAAGGCGGTCCCTCGGAACTACTAACACTTCTTAGTACTTGGTTATAGCCTCAACTATAACTGATATTCCCCAAATGTTTCATCCATAGGAGCAATGAACATCATTACTCAGTTATGGACTTTACCATAACTAACGTGACTTAGTGTTGAGCTCGTAGCCTCAACACTAGTAAGAAAATTCAAGCTGGCCATCAATGTCAACCCAAACTTCATTTTACACAAGATAATGATACATGAAATTCATTTAAAAGCATGAAAATACAGCAGCTCCAACTCAATATATAAATTTCACAAAACTGCCGAAACATGGAAAATGTACTTTTATGCTCCCTAAATCAAATCTCAAGGCATATTACACCAAATATTTCCAAATAATTCCAGATTTAAACTCATAATCAATCAGAGGAAATTTGAAACTAAAAACTTCAATTTTTGTCGAAAAAGCCTAAACTAGTTCTAACCGTAAATTATTTTCTTCCAATTGATTTTTGGTATTTTCAAAAGTCGGTTCTCATCCTAACTTTCCTGAATATCATATTTAAATATAATGAAATAAATAAACTACGGCAAGAGCCTTAGATTTCTCTAAAACCCCACCGTTGACTAAACCGTTAACTCACCTTATCTTTGCTAAAATTCCAATTTCCAAGCTAGTTTCCACCACTAATCAGACCTGAAACAAGGGTCCTAAACATTTAATTTACATGCTAAAACAGTACCAAAAGGTGTTAAAAAGATTGGGGCTCAACGGCACGAAGATCGGGAAAAAGACAAACGATGAACAACCACCGTATGAAGGAGACAGCAGCTACGGCCCAGCTGTCTTTTGCCGTGGCCGAACCATTGCCTTCGAGTCACGGTTTGGTCTTGGTTTCGGGTTCCGGGTGATCGATATTGATGGGTTTTAGTTTTAGGCAAAGGAGATCAACACCGATTAAATTTTAGGCGTAGTATTAAGTAACAAAAGGCAATATGGAATGAGTTTTTGGGCAAGGTTCAAGAACATTAAAATTTGATAAATAAAACAAAATTCCAGATTTAAAAATGATAAACCAATCTAAATACTCACCCAATGAAAGGAAAACACGGATCCAGACCACGAATCTTGACTAACGAATTCCCACGATCAAAACGGATACCTATTAACAAAAATTGATGAAAAATCAACTCCTAAAAACCCTAAGAGGGGCGGCGGCACTAGGGGAAACCAAGGTGAGAAAAATTACCTCTTTTGATTACAAAGGTAGTCCCCAACGACTTCGAATCCGAGATCGGAACAGGGATTAACGTCTAATTGATGAAGGAAATCGAGCAAACCTTCCGGGCATGCACAAGGGTGGCGGCGCCGTGAGGGAGAGGAGAAGAGAAAGAAATTTTCTATTCTTTTCTTATTTTTTGACAAATGAGGCAAAACCCTAGTCCCCTTTTCCTATCTTTTCCTTAATTGTTTAAACATCCTTCCGACCAAACAAATTGCCAAAGATTCCTTCCCTCGCAATTTGTCTACCAACAAGCCTATGAATGCAAATAAGAAATTTTAAATCGAAAAAAATTCAAAACTCAGTATTATTAAATAAAAATTAATTCTTTGACCGAAATTTTAAATTACCTTGTAACGGGGCGTTACAGAACCACCCACCTAACAAGGCTTTTCATCCCCGAAAAGCTTCACCTCTCAAGAAAAAGATGAGGGTAGCTAGCTCGCATATCCTCCTCTCATTGCCATGTGTCTTCTTCTGATGAATGATTTCTCCATAATACTTTAACCAACTCCATGGTCTTATTTCTCAACACTTTCTGTTCCTTTGCCAATATCTCAACTGGCTTCTCTTCATAAGACAAATCTGCCTCTAACTCCACTAGTTCATAATCTATCACATGTGTAAGGTCGGTAATATACTTCCAAAGCATAGACACATGGAACACATTATGAACACTGGATAATGCTGATGGCAAGGCCAACCTATAAGCAAGCGATCCAATCCTCTCAAGAATCTCGAAAGGTTCGATTAATCGAGGACTCAACTTCCCTTTCTTCCCAAATCTCATCACACCCTTCATCGGTGCTATCTTCAGAAAAACATGATCTCCCACTTGAAAACTCAAGATCGGTGCGCCTCTTATCTCGCATAACTCTTCCGCCTACTACAGGCGGTCTTCATTCTTTCTCTAATCATATTTACAAATTGACTCGTTAGCTGCACAAGTTCAGGTCCTAATAATTTCCTCTCCCCAACTTCATCCCAATGATTCGGCGATCAACACTTCTTTCTATACAAGGCCTCAAAAGGAGCCATCTCGATAGTAGCCTGATAGCTATTATTGTATGCAAACTCCACCAAATAAAATTGATCATCCCAACTTCCTTTAAAATCTAAGGCACAAGCCTGAAGCATATCTTCCAAAATCTGATTAACTCGTTCAGTCTGACCATCCGTCTGAGGGTGGAAAGCTGTACTAAAATCCAATCGGGTACCCATAGCTTTCTAAAGACTTTGCCAAAATTTAGAGACAAAGCGCGTGTCCCTATTCGATACAATACGAACCGGCACTCCATGAAAGCGCACTATTTCTCTCAAATACATCTGAACCCAAGTCTCTACTGGATAAGTCGGTTTTCTAGGAAGAAAATACGTCGACTTTGTCAATCTATCAACAATCACCTAAATAACTGAATTACCTCGAGATGTTCTAGGTAATCCACATATAAAGTCCATGGAAATTTCTTCCCACTTTCATTCAGGAACACTCAATGGTTTAACATAACCATGAGGATTTCTTCTCAATGCTTTCACCTTTGGCAAAGTAGGCACTTGCTTACAAACTCAGCTATATCTTTCTTCATCTCTGACGACCAATAATGCATTTTTAGGTCTCTATACATTTTGCTGCCTTCGGGGTGAATAGAGAACATCGAACCATGTGCCTCTTCCAACAACTCCTTCCTAAAGGTTTCATCCTTTGGAACACATAACCGACCCTTATAAAGTAGAGCACTATCGGTAGAAAAAGCAAACACCCCGGCATATCAGTCTTGGCATCAAGAAAACAGCCAGCTAAACTGTCATCTACTCTCTACGCATCTATAATCCTCTGTCTCAATGTCGGCCTCACTATCAAACCAGCCATACTAACTGTTATCTCAGCTGTCATCTCAATAAGATCAGCCCTATCCATTTCCCACTGTAACCGAGGATGCCTAGCCAGAATCGCCGCTGAATGAACTGTTTTTCTACTAAGTGTATCCGTTACTACATTCGTCTTTCCAGGATGATACTGGATATCATAATCGTAATCCTTCACTAACTCTAACCATCTCCTTTGTCTCATATTTAATTCCTTCTGAGTGAAGAAATATTTGAGACTTTTGTGGTCAGTGAAGATTAAGATCTTCTCACCATACAGGTAATGCTTCCAAATCTTTAAGGCATGAACTACCGCTGCAAGTTCTAAGTCATGAGTAGGGTACTTATTTTCGGCTCTTTCGGTTGCCTAGAAGCATACGCTACCACTTTGCCATGTTGCATTAAAACACAACCTAACCTCTTTTTCGATGCATCATTGTAAATTGTCAAACCACTTGAACCATCTGGGGTAACTAAACTTGGGTGGTTACCAATCTCTTCTTCAACTCTTCGAAGCTAACTTCAGACTCCTCATTCCAATCACAAGCCACTCCCTTTCTAGTTAACTTTGTCATTCGAGAGGCAATTCGTGCAAAATCCTGCACAAACCTCCTATAATATCCAGCTAGACCAAGGAAACTTCGTATTTCAGCCACATTAGTAGGTCGTGCCCAACCACTAACTGCTTTGATCTTTGAAGGATCAACAGAAATACCATGTGCTGACACTACATGCCCCAAAAAGGCTACTTTCTTCAACCAGAACTCACACTTGCTAAGCTTAGCATAGAGTTTCTCATTTCTCAGAATGGATAATACCTTTCTTAAATGCATGGCATGCTCATTCTCATTCTTAGAATACACCAAAATATCGTCAAGAAATACAATCACAAATGTATCTAAGAACTGTTGAAAAACTGTGTGCATCAAGTCCATAAAAGCTGCTGGGGAATTAGTCAATCCAAAGGACATGACAATGAACTCAAAATGTCCATACCTCGTCCTGAAAGCTGTCTTTGGAATATCGATCTCACGGATTTTCAACTGGTGATATCCCGATCTCAAATCTATCTTTGAAAACACGGTGGCCCCTTCAACTGATCAAACAAATCTTCTATCTTAGGAAAAGGATATTTGTTCTTGATAGTTACCTTATTAAGCTCACGGTAATCTATACATAACCTCATCGATCCATCCTTCTTTTTCACAAATAGGACAGGTGCACCCCATGGTGATACACTTGGGCGTATAAAACCCAAATCTAGAAGTTCTTGTAACTGGGTCTTAAGCTCTTTTAGCTCAGCTGGAGCCATTCTATAAGGTGCTTTAGAAATAGGGGTAGTCCCAGGTACAACTTCTATTTGGAAATCCATTTGCCTAGGTGGTGGTAATTCAGGTAATTCATTAGGAAATACATCAACGAACTCATTCACAACTGGCACATAATCTAAACTGGCCTCCTCGACAGTAGTATCAACTACATTAGCTAAATATGCCCAGGCTCCCTCATCAATCAATTTCTTAGCTTGCAAAGCTGAGATAATCACTGGAGTCAGTTTACTACTACTCCTTTTAAACTTAAACTCTGCCCCACAAGAACTTTTAAAATTCACTTCCCTCTTATGAAAATCTATAATGGCATAATTGGCACGCAACCAATCCATTCCCAATATAATATCGAAATCAGACATATCATGCACAATCAGTGTAGCAGGCAAACATTTCTCAAGTCTACACAGTTCATCAGTTCTAAACATCCTATCAACACAAACTGTTCCACCAATCGGTGTCTTAACATTCAAATCATAATCCATGGGCTCAGTATCAAAAACAACATACTTAACAAATTCAGCAGAAAAAAAAAGAATGTGTAGCACCATAATCAAATAATACATAAACAGAATGGCCATGAACCGATAAAGAACCTGTGACCACATTCTGTGCTGCCTCAGCCTCGCCCCTGGTAGTAGCAAACAACTTTCCTTGTTGAGAAGCCTGTTTCAGCTGACCCTGATTAGTAGGCCTATTCTGTCCACCATCCACAGGTGCTTTCATGTTCTTCGTACAGTTAGCTGAGATGTGTCCCTCCTGATGACAAATAAAGCACATCCTAGGCTTATTACAAACCCCAGTGTGCCTTCTACCACAGTTCCTGCACTCAGGAATATTGAACTGCTGCCTACCACCCTGATTCTGGTTGTTCTGATTGAACTGCCTACTCTGTGATGACTGTTGTCCCCTATTACCTCCCTAATTCTGTTTCTGCTGAGGCTCAGTCTCAGCTTTCCTCTTCTGCCCAACTGCAGTCTCAGTCGGTTCTTTTTTCACAGCCTTGCCTCTACTCTTTGGGTCAAGAGAGATGGCAATCTTCAAAGCAGATGCATACTCTGTAGGCCCAATAGCCTCAATCTGCCCCAGCAAATCATCATCTAATCCCATCATGAACCTGTGCATTCTCAACTCAGGTGTAGCAACCTGATAAGCAGCAAACCTCAAAAGATGATCAAATTATTTCTCATACTCAAGCACAGATTTGTCCCCTTTCTTCAAGGCTAAGAACTCGCACTCCTTCTGGCTTCTATACTTCTTAGTATATTATTTCTCATAGAACTTCTCTTGGAATTCGCTCAAGTCACCGGAGTAGTAGAATCTCAGGTATTCAGTGTGTTTTCATACTAGTACAAAGCATCCCCCACCAACGAAAAAGTCCCACAGTGAACTTTCAAATGCTCGGGACAGTTAACAAATTTCAAAGCTCTCTGAACTCTAGTACACCAATCTTCAGCTTCTTCAAGATCAACTGACTTTCCATTGAATTCAGCTGGTGCATATTTCTTGTATTCTCTCAGCATTTTGGCCTCCTTAGTTACCCAACCAACTCGAGCCAATGCTCTGCGCATCTCATCTAACTTAGCCTGGGGCACAAACTCGCCCTGAACAACTGGTGGTACCGGGGCCAAAGGCACATCCTCCTGCTTCTCTAATCCAGCTGGATCCACATATCCATCATCACTCCCCATAGCAAGAGTAGCATAAGAGTTAACCTCGTTCGATGACTCGACGTCACTTTTGTATTCAGGTAGCACCACGGCCTCGACCGCGTCTTCCCCTATCTCGGCCTCTACCATGGCCTCGTCCTCTTTCTCTTCCAGGCATAATCACAGGAGGCATCCTGAAATACACAAACACTATAATTATCGAGATTGAACATTTTAAGCATAAACATTAACTATCACACTACTTGGGCAAGGAATGAATTTAAAGACTAGTACTAGAGATAACTTGCGCTGATGAGTGTGGAGATGAGGTTCATGTCAAAAGAAAAGTGTATGTTTAACATACGGTCTTTAGAACCAATAGGCTCTGATACCAACTGTAAAGACCCAACTGTTTAGAGCATTAAATATACTTAATTAAAACAGCAGAAGACTCAATAAATACCCTTTATCGAAAACATGCAAACTTTCTAATCAATAAATGTTTAAAACAAAACATAAACTCCGGAGTTTCAACTTTGAAAACAAAACAGTATTCCGAAAACACAATCTCAAATTTGACAACTCAAAATAATAAAATAAAGTCTCGATGACCAAATAAAATCCCAAATAAAACATGTATATTATTCATAAATATTAATGATCAAATAAACCGGCGCTGACATGACATGAACCCTCATCTCTTCCACTTCATCAACCGCCAACTCTCGGTCCATTGTTACTTGAAAAAAAAAACAATAGATAGCACTGTGAGGCTAAAGCCAGTGAGAAAATGACTTAATCAATGATGAAGTCTTAGATAGTCTCTAACAATTCAAAATGAGTCCCAAGCACTCAACACTCTTCCGAAGTCTCTTACACACACAACCGTCACTTAAAACTCAATCTTAACCATTTACATGAATAGACATCTTTCTCTAGATTCTTATCCAAGACAACCCAATCAAACATTCTCACAATCATTATCAAATTCCCGAATAACTAACATACTTTAACTTAATAGACAATATAATTCACAAAATCCACTAAGAAGGCGGTCCCTCGGAACTACTAACACTTCTTAGTACTTGGTTATCGCCTCAACTATAACTGATATTCCACTAATGTTTCATTTATATGAGCAATGAACATTAGTACTCGATTATGGAATTTACCATAACTAATGTGACTTAGTGTTGAGCTCCTAGCCTCAACACTAGTAAGCAAATTCAAGTTGGCCTTCAATATCAACCCAAACTTCATTATACACAAGATAATGATACATGAAATTCATTTAAAAGCATGAAAATACAGCAGCTCAAACTCAATATATAAATTGCACGAAACTGCCGAAACATGGAAAATGTACTTTTATACTCCCTAACTCAAATCTCAAGGCATATAACACTAAATATCTCCAAATAATTCCAGATTTAAACTCATAATCAATCAGAGGCAATTCAAAACTAAAAACTTCAATTTTCGTCGAAAAAGCCTAAACTAGTTCTAACCGAAAATTGTTTTCTTCCAATTGATTTTCAGTATTTCCAAAAGTCAGTTATCATCCTAACTTTTTAGAATATCATATTTAAATATAATGAAACAAATAAACTAAAACTACGGTAAGAGACTTAGATTTCTCTAGAACCCCACCGTTGACTAAACCGTTAACTCACCTTATCTTTCCTGAAATTCCAATTTCCAAGCTAGTTTCCACCACCAATAAGACCTGAAACAAGGGTCCTAAACATTTAATTTACATGCTAAAATAGTACCAAAAGGTGTTAAAAAAATTAGGGTTCAACAGCTCGAAGATCGGGAAAAAGACAAATAACGAACGGCTGCCGTTTGAAGGAGATAGCAGCTACGGCGCTGCTGTCCTTTGCCATGGCTGAACCATGGCCTTCGGGTCATATTTTGGTCTTGGTTTCGGGTTCCAGGATATCTGTATTGATGGGTTTTGGTTTTAGGCAAAGGGGATCAACACCGATTAAGTTTTAGGCGTACTATTAAGTAACAAAAGGCAATATGGAATGGGTTTTTGGGCAAGGTTCTAGAACATTAAAATTTGATAAATAAAACAAAATTCAAGATTTGAAAAGAATTAAAAACCAAACTAAATACTCACCCAATGATAGGAAAACACGGATCCGAACCACGAACCTTGACTAACAAATTCCCATGATCAAAATGGATACCTATTTAACAAGAATTGATGAAAAATCAACTCCTAAAAAGCCTAGGAGGGGCGGCGACACTAGGGGAAACCAAGGGGAGAAAAACTACCTCTTTTGATTACAAAGGTAGTCCCCAACCACTTCGAATCTGAGATCGGAACACGGATTAAAGTCCAATTGATGAAGGAAATCGAGCAAACCTTCTAGGCATGCACAAGGTCGGCGGCGGCATGAGGGAGAGGAGAAGAGAAAGAAATTTTCTATTCTTTTCTTATTTTCTAACAAATGAGGCAAAACCCTAGCCACCTCTTCCTATCTTTTCCTTAATTGTTTAAACATCCTTCCAACCAAACAAATTGCCAAAGAGTCCTTCCCTTGCAATTTGTCTCCCAACAAGTCTACGAATGCAAATAAGAAATTTTAAATTTAAAAAAATTCAAAACTTGGTATTATTAAATGAAAATTAATTCTTTTACCAAAATTTAAAATTACCTTGTAACGGGGCGTCAGATAACAACACTAAGAGAGCATATGCTTAATCTATATATCGCCTTGATAAAGAATCAAGGTGACGTTATATTTATAATCGAAAGTGAATAGATCTTACTATTCGCTTGATTGTCTATGAGCCAGATGGAAGTCTTGCAGTCATAAGTTGATAAAGTAGAGTTGTGGACTCAAGCTAGATATTGAGTATATATGAACTATCATCTGTACAGTATAAATCGAGACATACACTCCAATAAAAATAGAGAATAATATTGTATCATGTGTTTCATACCACATGTGCTAAAACCGACCTAAGTGGGTAACAAAAGTTAGATCTCTACTTCTTAATAATATGAGACCCATGAGACTAAGAAGTCTTCAAGTATCTTTAAGATCTTTGACTAAAATCTTGAAGTTTCACTGTGTTTTTAGCTATCTTGGAAAGTTACCAATGGTCATGAAAGATTCTATCTAATGGGACTTATCTAGAGAGCAATCATTTTGGGATGGAAATTTTTTGAGGAAAAGAGAAGATTATTTTAAGTGTCACATCACATTGTATTTTCACCGGTTGACCAATTGTATTTTTGTAATATAATTGTGAATACAAAGGTAAAATTTAAAAAAAATTGGAGTTACAAATGTGACTAAATGATCTAGGGAACTACATCATACACTCTACTTAAATACACAATTGAGTTACCTTACATACTTAACCGTTTTAAAGTAACAAGCTCTCGAATTAAAAGTATGATAGTCGCATGACCTATTTTCTTGTATGAATTAGATATTGATGAAGGAAAATATATTTCTCCTTGATTGATAAGTGAGAGAATTTCGCGTTCAAAAGGGAACAATGTAAAAGGCACGTCCATGATGGGTAACCCATTATGTGCGAGTGGGAGATGAAAGCAGTTACCTTATATCAGTTATTGGAACTGCCAGGCAGTTCCATCCTATATCTTAGAAGATTTCTCTTTGTGGAAAAACTACTGAGAAAGAAAACGTAAAAAGAAAAGGACAAAGAAAATAAGAGAATAAAGATTCTCTCAAAAAGTAAACTCTATGTATCTCTCTCTCTCAATTTATCTCTTCATCTATCTCAATCAGTTCATCATTCATTCTAAGAGTAAACGATCTAGGTTGTGATCAATAAAGCGAGTCTGTTCGGTGATTTGCTTTCAACGATCGATATTTGAACACTTGGGTTTCTCGTCGATTTCCGCTGCGTGTCTACAAGAGGTTAGTCTCGTATTTATGAAATCCAACAGCTCTAATACCAAGTTATTAAATGAAAAGAGAGACAAGCAAAGTGTTTGAGATTTATCTCTTTGTATTTCTTAATTGTAGAAGAAGAAACATTACCTCTTTAATAGAAGAGGGAGAGAAAGGATTACAAGTAAAGTATAGTACATGACAAGACTACTTCTACCAACTCTATCTAATCTGACCAACCAACAAGAAACACACGCAAGCTCACTATTGGAAGAGACGCTCCCACCGTGGGAGAAGGCTCTAAGTTAATCGTCATAACAACATGTCATGGTTTTTATTGGATCAACATGATAGTATAATTCATTTATTTATTTATGAGATATATATGTATTTATTATATAATATCATGTTTGATCCAACAAAAGCATGACATGTATAGATATAGAGGTGAGTATGCAAGTACTACTTTTTATAAATCTCAAAATCTTAATCAATAATTAAAATTGGAAAAATGGACAAACTTTATACATATTGACAAAATGGAAAAGACATTGTGGGGCCAAAAGCCTACAACCAAAAACGAATCTAAATATTGAACTCAAAATCCCTATAACAAATTAAAATTGGAGATCGATTTTTCTCACGAGAGAGAAACGTAACGATAGAGAAAATTCGCAGACTGATGAGCAGGTGGTTATTCTCTAAATTTGAACTTATTTAATATTTGAAGTTTTTTAATCGCAGATTTTCACTCAGTTTTGGTCATTCACACTTTTTTTTTTTAATTTCTAATAAAATTAACAGACAACGTGATAATATGAGGAATCGGGCTTCTTTTTATGTGGCTGTTTACATACTGTATGCAAATTTATTCTCAATATTTGGAGACAAATCAATGATAAAAGCAGAAGAACATAGCAAGGTAAAAAAAAACTTTTTTTTTTCTTTCTATGTTTGATTATCTGATGGATTATTTTGTGTACATAAGTTTTATTTGCCACACCCCAAAATCTTATCAGGTTTACATCGTTTATCTTGGAGAAAGAAAATATTCCAGTAGTAAATTGGCAACCCAATCTCACCACCAATTACTTGCCACTACCTTGGGAAGGTAATTATTTATGATTTTAATCCATTAACTACTGTTTTTAGATACCATATTATCTATGATTTTTTCAGTATTTATATAGGAATTATTGTAAATCTAGTATATTTTTCGGTAATATTTATAAAAATATCTGAATTTAAAAATAATTGTTAAATAGTAAGTTTTGAGGAGGCAATTAATCATTCGTATTAAATTACATATTTTTATAATAAATAAATTAGTGATTCACACATTAATCATTATTAATCACTGATTAACTAGTAAAATTTATTATGTATACAAATAGTTTAAATAATGATATATTTAAAAATATTACATCAAAATATATTACAGAGTAAATTTCTCGTTTATATAAGGTTTCTATTTTTAAATATATTCTTTTATTTATTTATTTATTTTTAAGTAAAAGAAAAAATGTTGATAACCAATTTCTTGTTTTATTTTTCTTTCTTTTTTTGAAAAACATAGATATTCATCTAATAATCATATTTATTTTTTTCTCTATTTTTAAAAAAAATGGTTTTCTTTAAGAATTAAATTGAAAATACTATTTAATCGGTTATGTAATTTTATAACCAATTTATGTTTTGGGAAAACTATATATATATATATATATATATATATATATATATATATATATATATATATATATATATATATATTTAAAAGTAAAAATTTTCAATTTTCAATATTGAAAATTAAAATTTTGATCATTATATAATATCATTTTAATTTTTTGTTTGCCCATTTTTTTATATTACTTACGCGTTTTATAAATAACTAATGATAAAAAATGATAATTTGTTAATTTCGATATGATCTGATCATGAAGCAAGGAGAGGTCATCCAAATCAATTATCTACCACTATAGACATGGTTTTTCTGGGTTCGCGGCAAAGCTCACAAAGTCTCAGGCTCAAAAGTTAGCCGGTACTTTTCTCTTTTCAAAGTAGCCCCGTTTGGTTTGTTGTAATCTAAAATACATCCAGTAATTTAATTGTTAGGATTGATACGAGAGTATTTGATTGCTGGGAATCTTAGATTACTGCAACCGACACAATTTCACACAGTGATTCATTTACATAATATGTTACATATCTATCCACAATCTACAACTAGATCTATATTAGAGTTGAATCATGAAGAAAAAAAAAACATGCAAAACAATAATAATAATAACTTGCAATTTCAACAATAGGGTTAAGTTCAAAGGAAATTAATTAAGGGTCTATCAAATATATGGAGAACAAATCAAAATATCATAAAATTAAAACGTGGAAGAAAAATCTTTATCAAATGTAGCAAAATGATCAACAACAAAAATTATATATATAACTTGTTGAGAAATGATCTTGATCAAACCCATTGTATATAAAGAGAGGATTTATTAATAATACAAATAGAAATCTGGATAAACCATAGAATTTTAAAAAAAAAAAAAAAGTGGAAACATGAGTATATATTATTTTACTAATTTGTTTTGGCAACTTTTTAAAATTAAAGAGGGTTAAAATTGTAAAAAAATAAAATTAACTTCTCGTGGGAATCATAGAAAGCACCCGAATTCAAAGGTAATCAAATTCCCTCATATCTTGGGAAAATATAGATGCCAGGAATTGCAGATTACCAAGATATTTTAATATAATAATGAAACAAACAATGAAATTAGATACCCTTATAAGGGAATCTTAGATTACCTCGAACCAAACGGGGGCTAAATTTGAGATATTAATCATAATGCCTACTAATTAGAATACATTTTTCCTTAAGTTAATCGGTTATTTACTCAGATTATTATCGATCAATAAATTATTCAAGTAAATATTAGTTACACTATTAAAGCACTCATTTATTTTACATATCTCTACTATATTAAAATGAGCTAACTTGGACCGTTGTGCTCTTTGTCAGTTTCTAAAATAACACAATATGCCATTATATATACCCTTTATGTATATTTAAATTACTAAATATGTCATTAGATATTTACTACCCACCTTCTATTAAATGACAATTTATATATAATCTATTTTTTTAATATTTAACTATTTTTATTCATATTTAACCGATTTTTAAAATGGATAAATTTCTTTAATATTTAATTAGTGAAGTTACAACATTTATTACAAAAAGAAACTAAAAGGAAAAGGAAAAATTAAACAAAAAAAAGTTTGAGGTAAAAACACGCACATACCTTTCATTGGATAAAAAAAAGGGTAGAATGTAAGAATGACCCCTGCATTTTCACCCAATTTTAAATATGACCCTTACACTTTATATTTTTCAAAATACATCCCTGCACTTATCAAGAGCCATCATTTATTAAAAAAATCATCTATTTTAATATTGAGTTACAATTTTATTCTTTTTTTTTTTTTACATTTTAATAGAATATTAATATTTATTAACCTTTTCAACCAATATTGGGTCAAAAAGTTGGGACGCACAATTTTCTAAAGTTTCGTACTAAAGTTTGTGTCTGATTCGGTTGTATATATTCTTACCTGATTCGATTTGTAGTAAAACGAAAGTTATAGGTCAGATGCTATTGTAAAAATCTTGATGAGTAGATTGTTATTTTCAAAGGAGGTCGATATCGGTTTTTCTTAAGTAAAGGATGACTGAATGCTTATGTAAACATTGGGTCACATTTTTTTTTAACACAAGGTTAGTCATAAAAGTTAAGAAATATTAATATTCTGTTAAAATGTTTAAAAAAATAGAATGAAATACTATTTCAATGTTAAAATGAATGGTTATTTAATAGATGATGACTTCTTGGTAAGTGCAGAGGTGTATTTTGAAAAAAAAATAAAATGCAGAGGTCATACTTGAAATTGGGTGAAAGTGCAGGGGACATTCTTGCATTTTACCCTAAAAAAATAATTATTGAATTAACAAATAATTTTAATTATGAAAATAAAAATTAAAAATATTGATCTTCTGCATAAAACATTAATTAAATGGTAATTTAAGAATCAATTTTTTTAAAAAGAAAAAATTTGAGGATATAAAAAATATAATTCTTTAAATTAGTAAACAATAAGTTAAAATAATTTAGTAAATTAGAAAAGTATACAATATTTTAATTTTTTAAATAAATCAAATAATAATCACAAATTAGAAGATAAGTTTAAATGTGTAAAATTATTTATTTGAGTCACGTACTCAATATATAAATTAAAAAAAATCATGCATTTTGTATATTGAAAATGATTTTAGTCAATTATAAATAATTTTATAAAGCATATAAAATATCAAATTTGACTAAGTTAATGTAATTTAAACTAATTAATTCAACAAAATTAAGCTAATTTAACGAAATCATAAACTAATTCAAAACTAAAAATACAATTGAAATCGAAACATAAAATTTCTAGCTAATTCTATATTTAAATCTAAATCCTAAACATACAATTTTATACAATATTTAAAACACAAATAGGCTTGGGATTAGAAACTAAACTTTTGTTGGAAAATGAATGAGGCTCGGGATTGGGAATGAAAAATGAAAAGAGAAAGAGAGAGAAAAGCTAAGGAATTGTGGTGAAAGAAGTGTCTTTTTTTTTTTTTCTTATAACAGTTTTTGTGACGACTTTCGTCACAAATATTAACATTAAACTCCCAAAATTTGGTGAGAATTTTAAATATCCTGCCATTTTATGTCATTTGCGAATGATTTGTTGCAATTATTCGGTGAAGTATTTGAAAATTTCACCCATTTAAGTTAATAATATTTGTGATGACATTCGTCACCAATTTGCGACAACTTTCGTCACAAATATTAAATTTAACTGCCCAAAATTTGATGAAAATTTTAATTATCCTACAATTTTTATGCCATTTGTGACGGATTTGTCGAACATATTCTGTGAAAATTTTGAAAATCCTGTCAATTTTATTTGATAATATTTGTGACGATATTGGTCACTGATTATATTTGTGATGGTTGTCGTCGCAAATAAAGTGACAAAAGGTGTCGCAAAGTATGGTGAGGCACTTCTTCTTCTTGCCAAAAATTGGCGTGAAACTTAGTGAGGAATACCGTAGCTAATTTTGGGGCGAACTTCTCACTCATTTCTGGCCATGAGCTCCTGCCATATTTAGTGACAAAGACTGTTTTTTCATCACTATTTTGCGATGAAATTCGTCGTAGTCAGTCAACGCATGAAATAGTGACGACTTACGTCGCAAATCAGTGACGACTCGTGGTCGTCACAAATTTTTTCATCGCAAAACGACAGTTTTCTTGTAGTGAAATAAATTATTAAATTTTCAAATATTGGAAAG
Source organism: Gynostemma pentaphyllum (assembly GCA_028015215.1). Lineage (NCBI taxonomy): Eukaryota > Viridiplantae > Streptophyta > Magnoliopsida > Cucurbitales > Cucurbitaceae > Gynostemma > Gynostemma pentaphyllum. Next base: position 41,943,784 of record CM051353.1, read on the forward strand.
AAAACACATGCATTGCACGTGGAAAAACTAGTTCATTAAAAGTGTCATAGTTATAAATAATTTATAAATATATTAAATTTGTAAATATTATAGAAATCTTTAAGGTAATCTGCAAATAACACCTTTGTGGTTTTGGTCAAATGTATGAATAGTCTCTGTAGTTTAAAAATGAAAAATCACGCCCCTGTAATTCTAAATTATGCCAATCAGACCCCTCCCCTGGCTCCAACGTTGAAACTTTCTTTTAGCAATAATTTCTTTGATTCAACTCCGATTTGGATGAATCAAAATGTTTTGGAATTGTCATTTTGGGCTCTACATTAGTCACTTCAAAACTTCTAAATCATTAGTAGGTTTTATGGCTTCAATCATACATAATATTTTGATGATAACAAACTCTTTTATTTATTAATGATTTCAAAACTTTGAACTGACCCTAACGGAGAGTTTGAAATGAGGATTTCAAAACATGTTGAACGATTCAAATTAGAGTTCAAATGAAGAAGTTATGACTAAAAAAAAAGTTATTTGCAATGGAGGAGTGGAGTCTCATTGACATAATTAGAACTACATAAGTATTATTTTTCATTTTCAAATCACATGAAGTATTCATTCATTTGGTCAAAACCACAAGGTCTCATGTTCATGGAACCCAAATTTTACTGCCTATGTCTCCTCTTTTGTGATGATTTTTTCAGATACGCCCGAGGTAGTTCGTGTTATTCCAAACGTCCTTTATAAATTGCAGACTACTAGAAGTTGGGATTTCCTTGGACTCTCTTCGTCTCATTCTCACTCTAATCTTCTTCATCATGTAAATATGGGTGATGGAGTCATTATAGGTATTCTGGATACAGGTAAAACTCTCTCTGTTTCTTTTCTCGGTATGTCTTAACAGTCACAAGCTTAATTCTGTGGCAAAATCAATTGGTAATGAGATGATTGGCCCTTGACATTTATAAATGTTGTTGGGTTTCTTCATCTCTCCGATGTGGGATCGTTAACAGTATGATTTATTGGCAAATAATGACCCACATAATTTGGGAAGCAGGAATTTGGCCGGAGTCGGAAGCTTTTAACGATAAAGGACTAGGCCCAGTACCATCACGATGGAAAGGTATCTGTGAATCTGGAGATGAATTCAATTCTACAAACTGCAATAGAAAAATCATCGGTGCTCGTTGGTTCTTTAGTGGGCTTGAAGCAGAATTAGCAACGGGATCTAACAAGAATGAAATCGAAGAATACTTTTCTCCGCGAGATATCGCAGGACATGGAACCCATGTTGCCAGCACCGCTGCTGGTTCTTTAGTTAAAAATGTTAGCTACAGAAATCTTGGTTTTGGTACTGTGAGAGGTGGCGCCCCACGGGCTCGTTTAGCCATATACAAGGTTTGCTGGACTCGTGCCGGTCAATGCTCAATGGCTGATGTATTGAAAGGCATTGATCAAGCAATTCATGATGGTGTTGATGTTTTATCTCTCTCGCTTGGATCAAAAGTTCCTTTGCTCCCTGAATTTGATGAAGGTAACGGAGTTGCAATCGTTTCCTTTCATGCCGTTGCAAAGGGCATTCCTGTTGTTTTTGGGGGTGGGAATGATGGCCCTTCTGAACAAACAGTAATTAATACTGCACCTTGGGTTGTAACTGTTGCTGCTAGTTCGATGGACAGAGCTTTTCTTGCCCCGATTACTCTTGGAAACAATAATACTTTCTTGGTAATAACAATAACATCTCACGGGTCGTTCATTTAACGAGAATCATTTTAAACCAAACTTAAATCTCTTTAAGCATTTTAACTACATGAAATTGACAGGGTCAAAGCTTATTCAGTGGGAAGAACATTGTGAGCGGCTTGACATATCCAAATATCAACAATTTCGACTCTAGCCCTGTAGGGTGAGTTTAATATTCAACAAATATATAGATATATATATTTTTAATAGATGCATGATTATATTGATTCAATGACGACATACATAGGATTTGCGAGAGCATTTCAGCAAATGATACTTCCATAAAAGGAAAAGTAGTGCTCTGCTTTGCTCAACTAGCTGATACCGCGGCTTTAGCGACCACGGTTGCGGCCGTGACAGAGGCAAAGGGCATTGGGCTAATTATCGCAGGACAACATGATGATAACTTGTTTTCATGTGGTGATCACTTTCCTTGCATTATAGTGGACTCTGAGATTGGCACTAAAATATACTTTTACATCAAGGTCACCCGGTAAGAATCCTTAACAATATTTTAATTACATGATTAAAAAGAGAAACATATATAAATTATTCACATTTCTTTTCTTTTTTTCTCTTGTGTACACATGTTAAATCTTAATGATGTTTTTAAGAAAGGGAATTTTCAATTAGTAGAATTTTATCTAATATTTATAGGGCAAATTATAAAGGGAATTTACAATTTTAATGATGTTTTTTAGAAAGGGAATTTTCAATTAGTAGAATTTTATCTAATATTTATAGGGCAAATTTTAAAGAACACCTGTGGTTTTGGTCAAATACAAACACACTCCCTATAGTTAAAAAAATAAAATATTTATACCTTCATAGTTTTAAAATTATGCAATTTGACTCATCCCCACTAACGTTGTCAACTTTTTTTTTAGTCATAATTTGTTTGTTTGAACTCCGATTTAGATTATTGAAAATGTTTTGGAATCCTTGTTTCACGATCAACTTAATCGTCACTTTAAAACTTATAAATTATCGATAAATAAAAGGGTTTAATGACTTCAATCATACCTTATTTTTATGATGATAACTCTTTTATTTATGATTTATTTAGAAGTTTGAGGTGATCATAACGTAGAGATAAAAACGATGATTCTAAAATATCTTGAATCATTCAAATCAAAGTTCAAATGAAAAGTTATGACTAAAAGAAGTAGACAACGTTTGTGAGGAAGGGGGTAAAAATTGCATAATTTTGAAACTATTAGGGTATAAATATTTGTTTTCTAACTATAAGAGATGTGTATGCATTTGACCAAAACAACAAGGGTGTTATTTATATTTTGACCGATTTATAAATCTACCAAGTTAAAAAGATATCTTAGAATCTAGCATTTTTTAAAAACTCTTGCTCACGTAATAAGTAAAATAAGTGATTTAGTTTTATGGTCAATCATTGATTTACCAATTAATACTGTAAATCAGTAATATCATTGATTTCTTTTATGATGAATGTGTGATTACATGAGCGAAACTTATGACAATTTAATAATATTACATACATGAATTTGGGTTTTATGCTATATTTGTAAAAAAAAAAAGGCTTTTTTCTTAGAGTGCCAACATAATCTCACATTGGTTAAGAGAGACGATGATCATGAGTATATAAAGAGAGGACAAAATTTCATTCGTATAAAGCCTTTTTAGGTGAAACCAAAAGCAAAATTATGCAAGCCTGAGGCCTAAAGTAGACAATATCATACCAACGAGAGACTGTAGAGACCCGATGTTCTTAACAAGTGGTATTAGAGTCATGCCCCCAACCCTAACCATGTGAATAAAATCCTCGGGTGCTGAACAAAGTTGTGAATATCAGAGACCCGATCTGTGGTAGAGCTTCAATTGAGGCAGATGATTTGGATAGAGTAGACGGATGAAGGGGGAGGGCTTGGTAGTGCTTTGTTTGAGGGGAGGATTGTTTGATGCGAACAAAAGCTACATGAGAATAATGGTCATAAGCATAGAAGGAGTAGACAAAATCTTCATTGGTTTTTTAGGTGAAACCAAAAATAAAATCGTTAAAAATGGATATTAAAATGCTTTTTTGTAAGTCATTAAATTCTGCACGTTTCAAGTTTACAATACTACATTTTTTGTTTACATTTTATTTTCAATTTGTAGAAATCCAAAAGTAAAGTTGAGCACTTCAAGAACCATCGACGGCAAGCCAATAGTAGCGCACATAGCCTATTTCTCATCAAGAGGTCCAAATTCGGTTGCACCCGCAATTCTCAAGGTATAAACATTTCTACTTACGTACTCACATATGAGTACTTACCTCATACTTATTTTATATGTGCCCTATGTTTATTGAACTAAACATGCAAGTAGTATTCATGTATTTATTAATTAGACTCACATATATTACATACTTTTATATTTAATCCAATAAAAATAATATAGATATGAAAGTAAGTATGAATTTGTACTTGTTAAGAATCTTAAACAATCATTGATAAGAAAACTCTCTAAATTTTGACAAAACACAATCAAGAAACTTTGGCTATGAAAATTTGAAATGAACACAACTCTTTATTAATAATGCCTTTTCTAATACAACAACCTTATCTCTCTTAAAATCAACCTGCTTATATGAACTAACATAACTCTCTCAATTTGCGCACCAAAAGATGAAGAAGCTATAACGACTTTTAACAAGAAAAATAGTCGTTGGACAACTTAACGACTTGTGGTAATAGCTTTTACAACAATTCTCTTGATCAGCTTGACATTAAAATGAAATCGATGTTGATCTTTTAGGCTCATTTCACAAATTCTCCACCTTGAGCCTAAAGTATCCGAGTAATGCATCATTCTTTATCAAAATTTTCCTAGCTTCAATTACGGTTCAAGGAGGCTTGAATTCGGTGATATTCTAAATGTCTTTGAACCTTTTGAACTTAGACCACTCACTGCTTTGGTAAGCATATTTGAAAGATTATCATCAGTGTAGATCTTGACAATTTCAATTTCTCCTTCAAGAACTACATCTCCGATAAAGTGCATTTTGATGTCTATATGCTTGGTTCTTTCATGGAACATCTAATTCTTGGGGAGGTAGATATCTCTTTGATTTTCACAAAGAACCTTGACCACATCTTGGAAGATTCCAAGTTCATTTAATAATCCTCTCAACCATAACGCTTCCTTAAATCCTTCATGGCGGCAATGTAGTATACTTATGTAGATGATAAAGCTACTACAGACTGGAATTGTACAACTCCTCCATGTAAGGTGAATACAAAACCTGAGAGTGATCTCCTCATGTCTTTGTCACCAGGAAAATCTAAATCTACGAATCCTTCAAGGATTTTGTTGTGATGTTCGGACCTTATGAATCTTAGGCCATGGCTTGAAGTTCTGATAGATGCCTCAATGTCCATTTGAGAGCTTACCAATGACCCTTTCCTAGATTTGACATGTATCTACTTAGTAAACTTAAAGCATGAGCTATGTCATGCCTGGTGCATATCATCGAATACATATTGCAACCTATGGCATTAACACATGGTACATTGCTCATCTCTTCTTTCTCTTCTTGTCTTTGGTGGCCGATCCAATGATAGCTAAAAATGATTTGCAATAGGAGTTGATACTGCCTTGGTTTGCAGCAGGGTCATCGGGCGGACTAATGCGAGTTTCCAAACTATTAAGCAAAATAGAACACTGGTGAAACGTTTAAGTAAAATAGGGTAGTATTTGACCATTGACTAAAAACGTGGAATGATACTACGTTTTCATTTGCCATGTCAGCAGAAAGCGTGGTATCATTCCACGGTTTCATTGAAAACGTGGTATCATTCCACGTTTTCACTGTTTTTTGTTCCCCTTTTTTAGGTTAATTAGTTGTATTCCAAATAAGATACGTAGTTTAAAAAAAAAAAAAAAAAAAAAAGATACGTAGTCTGTAACTACGTATCCCACTAATATTATAGATTTGGTAGTTACAAAATTATATTTTTCAGTTTTGTCTATTTAAAATCTATAATTAAAATATGATTTAAATGTAAACAAATTAATTTGAAAATTAATTAAATTAAAGATTTCTTAACAATTTGATTGTTCTTTATTTTTAAATTAAAAATTTACATTCAAATTGGAACAAAAATTTAAAAATAAAAGAATTGATGAGAGAAGTCAGGTTTTTTTTTTTAAAAAATAATTAAATTAAATTTGAAATCAAATCAATTGATTTGAATTTAAAATCAAATCTTAATTATATTTAATTAATTCAAGTAGATTTAGTTTTAGATTTAGAATTTTAATTAGAATTAGAATTAAAATGTAAATGTTTATTTTCCTATAATTTCAAAATAAATTAAATTGAGATTAAAGAAATTAATCTTTTATGTAATTAAGTTTTAATTTTTTTTCAACTCAATTTTCATTTAATTATTTATTTGATTTTTTTTAAATCTAATATATTTATTTTCCAGAATTATAATTTAGATTTCAAAATCAAATGCTAATTTATTTAAATTAAAAAAAATTCAAATTCAATTAAGAAATTGAAACTAATCTTTATTAATTAACTTAATATAACTAAATTTAAATTAATAATTTGAATTCAAAACTTAACTTATTTAAAAATTATTATATTTTAATTTAGAATTGAAACCAAATATTAATTAATTAAATTGATATGACTAAACTTAGATTAATATTTAAAATCAAATTGATATAAAATCTTTAATTTAATTAATAAAGTAAATTTGTTTACATTAAAATCAAATTTTTATTATAGATTTTAAACAAACATAAAAAATTTTAACTACCAAATCTATCAAATGATATGTAGTTAGGAAGAAAAGAAGGTTGTGTTGGTAGAGAACGTGGAATGATTCCATGTTTTCAAGGCAGAGGGAAAAAAGGTGGAAATGAGTTTTTGCCTTGAAAACGTGATATGATATCACGTTTTCTAAAAACCTGATATCATATCAGGTTTTCATTTAGAAAATTCAATGAAAACGTGATATCATTCAACGTTTTCTTAAAAAAAACGTTGAATGGTTCAGTGCTTTCGATGTTGACCAGTCAAACAAAACGTCACGTCAGTGCCACGTCGACAAACTGCCCTAGTTTGCTAAATATGTTGGAAACCTATGTATTTTGATTTTTTTTTTATAATTTTTGGCTTATTTTAAAAAAAAAATTCGTTTGCAGCATATTGAACCTATTGAGAACCTTGAAGATGTAATTCTCTGTCTGATTTAGATGAAGGGTGCCTTTTTCTTTGTCTCTGAATTTGTTCATGTCTGGAATCTTCTTTGTTTCAACAAGGTTTTTCATAGCGAACTCACTGTTTAGTAGGTCTTTAAGATTTTAGATTTATTTCTTGTCATGTGATGCCATCAACATGTCATTCACATACAAGAGTAGAATTATGCCTAGAATGTGTTTTGATTTCTTTTGATAGACACACCCATCAAATCTTCTTCTCTTGAAATCATTGACCTACATAAACTCATCAAATCTTCTATACCATCGCCTAGGTGATTGTTTCAATCCATAAAAGGATTTCTTCAACAATCACATCTTGTCTATAGCATTTTTTTGGAATGGACATGAAGATCTCTTATTCAAGGTTGCCATGTAGAAAAGCAGTTTTTACATCAAGCTATTCCAATTCCAAATTGTATTGAATGACCAAGGACAGTAGAATTCAGATTGAAGAGTGCTTTACTATGAGTGAGAAGGTTTCATGAAGTCAATCACTTCTCTTTGTGTAAAACCTTTTGCCACGAGCCTTGCTTTGTATTTTATTCCACCTGTTCTTCAAATGAAGCTTTCTTCTTAAAAATCCATTAACACTGTACTAGCTTGTGTTCAGGTTTCCTTTTTACAAGGGTCTAGGTTTTCTTCTTCTCCAGGGAGTCCATTTCCTCCTCCATAGTAGACTTCCATTTTTCTTTCTCAGTACATATAGTGGCTTCTTTGTAGGAATTTGATTCTATCAAATTTGTCTCACTTTCAATGGTTAGTGCAAAGGAGATATAGTCAGAATCTGACTCTCCTTGTTCCGTCTCTCGTAAGTTGAGAGGAAGGATCATCAGTCTCAGTCACTAGTTCTTCTTCTTCTTGAGGTTATGCTCTTCTTGATCTTCTAATGGTATTTGAATCTCCACCTCAAACACATAACTTTCTGGTTTCAAGTTCTTCTCATTTAGATAAGACTTGGCCTGCATATGTATGGTTTCTTCTATGAATGTTACATCTATACTCATGAAGCATTTTGGTGATTTTCCATCCTCACTCCACATTCTGTAGCCTTCGACACCTTCAGGATAGCCTAGAAATATGCATTTTCTAGATCTTTGATCAAGTTTGCCTTCCTTTATATGAGCATAAACAAGGTAGCCAAAGACTCTTAGATTTTCTAGTCTTGGTGGTGATACAGACCATAATTCCTAGGGGGTTTTAGGATCAATAGCTGTTAAAAGACATCTATTGATCAAGTAGACTGCTATGTTGACAGCATCAACCCAGAATTTGCTGGGGAGGGAAGCCTTTGACATCATAACTCTTACCGTTAGTGTTGTGGGGTAGAATTGGATAACACGTGGAATTTTACAACTTGGCAAACATGTCTACGCATCTCGTCTGAGCACAGTGTTTGAGCACCTCGCGCAGTACCTAGGTACCTTGTCTGAGCGCAGTACCTGGGCACCTCGTCTAAGCATAGTACCTATGTACCTCGTCTAACCACAGTGCCTAGTCAAAAATTTTACGCACCTGACAAGACCTGACTACGCAATCTCCAGCATAGACTTACATACTTAAACCGAATACAAGTATCTAGTTAGGAAATGACACGTGGCATAACCCGCAAGCGACTCATAATTGAGAAGTAACAGATGTCCAAATCCCGACCTGACATGTGGCACGGTGATGTCATCAATCTATCCTCCTATAAATAGGAGAAGATATTCATTCATTAGGTAACTAATTCTCTATGGCACACTAGCTCTAACTTAAGCATCGGAGGGTGTTAGGCCAACACCACATCTGTGCTCTGTTTCTTTTCTGTGCAGGTACGCTTGTCAACTACTCATCTCACCCTCTACGTACTAGCTCCAGTGCAGCGCACGACCTCCGGCTCATCCCATCTTCTAAGTTCGTTGCTTACCTGAAAGCTCTCCATTTTTAGGCAACAACACTTAGGATGCTCGATTCATTCTTTCAAGTAAGCCATTTTACGATGGGGTGAACCTCACAATCTTGTGTACATAGTCTGTCAAATGCTTCATTAACAAACTCAAGCCCATTGTCTTTCCCAAGTTTCTTTATTTTCTTTCCTGATTGAGTCTCCACCATCTTCTTCCATTCACAAAACTTTGAGAATGATTGGTCTTTGGATTTCAGTACGTAAACCCAGACTTTTCTAGAGTATCATCTATCAGTGACATGAAGTACTTATTCCCCCCATTTGATTCAACTTTGGAAGGTCCCCATAGGTCAGAGTGGATGTATGCAAGGGTCTCACTTGTCTTGTTGTATGATCTTGGGAACTTTAGCCTGGATGCTTTCCCATAAACACAATGTTCACAAAAATCCAGCTTTACAAGTTTCCCTTCTCCCACTGGGTTCTGTTTTTGTAATTCAACATGGCTTCTCTCTCCAATATGTCCAAGTCTATTATGCTAGAGTGAAGCTTTATGGTTTAATAGACTCCTTACTAAAGCATCAATACCAATCATTGTACTCTATTTCAGTGAATACAAGCCATTTCCTTTATTGCCTTTTATGACAGCTTGTCTATTTTTATAAACTGTGAGAATTCCATTTTGTGCTTTATAGTTGTAGCCTTTCTTGTCAAGTGTGCCTAAGAAGATCAAGTTTCTCCTCATATCAGGTACATGTCTTACATCCATCAACAGCCTCTCAACACTATCGTGCATCTTGATTCATATAGTTCCTTCAACCAATCATCTTGCATGGTTTATTGTTTCCAAACAAGACTTGCCCCCCTCTATTGGCCTCATAGTTCTCAAACCATTCCCTATTTGGAGACATATGTAAAGACCCAAGTCCTTAAAATAGAACTAAATAAATATCGCCAGCAGAAGACTTGAAATAACAATTTAAAACCTGTAAATCAATAGAAACATCCTTTGATTTCAAAATGAAATCCGAAATCCTTAACATTCAAAGATGGGAAGCGCTTCCCTTTTCATGAAGTTTCAAACCCACAATAAAATAGATCCATAAATCTAGAAATTCATAAGTAAGCATAAGTGATATTGCTCAAAAGAGCTCAACAAACCGAATGAAAATAAACGGATAAAGAATCATGCCGCACCATCTCTACACGCCACGACCTCGACCATGTTCCGTATCCCGAAAGTGTAATATAATGAGCTGGAGACCCAGTGAAGATAAATTGAAAATAAAGTAACTTTAGATCCCAAATTCGATCCGGATTTATGTCCAACGAAACCTACTATATATCTCTTGACTACCCAATCAAACTTCCGAATGAAAAAACATGCAATCTCCCAAGAACAAAGAGCAAAGAACAAGAATAAAGATCATGCAATTCTCCCAAGAAACAAGAGCAAAGAACAAGGATAAAGATCATGCACGTAGTCAAGTCTTTCAAGCTCGTAATAACCAGAACACGTAATCATACGTTAAATCTTTCAGGAATATAAATAGAACGAGTTAAGCACACATAGTCTTAACAAAGAACAAGATCAAGAACAAAGAACATAGAACAAACATTTTGTGAAAAATTTCAGATGATGCAAGCTCACATAGTCTATGCACGACCTCATTATCTCTCTCCAATATCAAGTAAAGCTCACCAAGCCTTTACTTTCTTATCAAGAACAAATGCAAGCTCATGTAGTCTTTACATTATAGAACCAGAACGAAACCAGAACCTCCTGGATGAATAACCTCAGATGATGCAAGCACGCACAGTCAATGCACGATCTCGTTATCTCACCAATGATATGCAAAGCTCACGTAGTCTAAGCAGTCTAGAATGTATATGTATCATAGCAATTATGAATAATACCAGATAATTCTAGCTCACACAACTAAATATTATCTCATTATTCATCTCCTCTGTTCATGCAGCCCACGTAGTCTATGCATTCCGCATGATACATGTACCGAACCATGAATAATACCAAACAATGCAAGCACACCTAGTCTATACATTATCTCATTATTCATCTCCATGCAAACAAGTGTGATAATAAAAAAAATCAGAAATTCTAATAATGAAAAATATACAGAGAACCAATTTCAGAACAACTCATCAGAGTAACATTAATCAAGAACATTAGAATGTATAGGCTCTTAAGCCCATACTTTAATCGATCACAACAATCCTACAAAATCGAATAACTGATGTGCCAAAAACTCCAATTGTTGGAAGAACCCAGTCTCAAAAAATAAGTCTCAAGTAAACAAAAAGTCTCGATATCGTAATTAAATCATCCAAGAACACATGATAATCAAACTTCATGCATAAACATACTTGATCTCAATAATTCCATACTTTAACTTCCAAGAATGTAAAATCCATAATTTCCCAATATCGATTCTATACTTCCGAATCCTAATAAATCATATAATTAGCATGCTCAAATCACTTAATTCCAATTTTAACTTAACTCCCGAGCCATAGAAATCGTTCAAGAATTTAGTTCCTAAATTTACCTTAAATTTTATTTATCCTCACCTTTGGCAATTAACTTGAAATCAAAATCCCAAGCGAACGATCGAGCGAGCAATCGAGCGGGCAATCAAGAATTACCTACAATTAAATATATCCTGATTGTATTAATTACCAAATAAACAACAAACGATGCTTAAAATAAAACGAACAAAGAAAAAGCCCGATTTTTCCCAAAACCAAGCGAGAGGTATTATAATGATAACTTTTTTTACAAAATTTTTACGGCTATGCATTAGATTTAAAGGATAGATCTCATAAAAATGAAGAGTTTGATATCTCACGAGTTCAAAACGGAGTTCGGACGAAGAAGTTATGACCAAAATACTTTAAAATTTAACTACACTCCAAGAAAGGAAAAAAGAAGAGGATTTTGGCCAAATCTACATTCAAGGGTTTGAGTTTTGCGATTTCCTTTGAAGTTTAAGCCAAGAATACTAAGAACAAACTTAAACAACACTTTGATTTGAAATCTTCAAGTTCCATGGAATGAAGTTGAAGATTTCAACTCAAATTTACAAAATTACTAAAAAGGGAAATAAAACCCAAAGTCAAAAACGAGTAATCTTACCCTTAGGCCTCTTGAAAGTTGGAGGAATGCTTCCAAAGGTAGTTCAAAAGATAGATCGGTGGCCGATCTATCTAACGCACCAAAAATAAGAGAATCGGAGAAGAGATGGGAAATCCCAGGGTCTTGGGAGCAATAGAGGGGCGCGACTTTGGGAGAGAAAAGGAGGGGATATTTCTAATTTTTCTTCTTTTGCTTCAAATGAAAGATGAGGAAGAAGACAACTAAAACTTGAAGATGTATTTTCAATTTGCAAAAAGACCCTTTTCCTTTTCCTTTTCTTTTAAAAATTACCCCATGCTCTTAAAACATAACCCACCTCTTAAAATTAATCAACCCAGTTAATCTAGGATAGAAGGTATTAATTATTATTAATTGACCTAATAATAATAATTAATACACCTAGTTCAAAATGATTACTTGAAATTTAAAATTACCAAATTAAGATTTAAATATCTAAATTCTAAATTACCGGAATTAAACTAATTGAATACTTTAATTAAATAAATAAAGGAGTAATAACAAATAAATAAATAAATAAATAATTCTACCTCAAAATAACGGGACGTTACAAGACATGTGAAAAGAATATCCCGAATCTAAAATTCATTCCTTGTCAGCTGCTTGATCAAAGATTACTAAGACCTCTACAAAGGGATAGACGTCATCTTCTATTTTTTGTGCCAAAGCTACCTGAGCACCTATTTGTTCATCTTTATCTTTTAGAGATAAGTGTTTGTCAAGGTAATTTCTTCTATAATGACCCTCCTTGTCGCAATGAAAACACCTGACAGACTTGCCATTGCCTTTGTCTTTATGTTTTCCTTTTCTCTTCCAGCCTTTCTCGCCTGACTTTGATTTCAATTCAAGAAGTTCTCCTTGATTCTTTGTCATTTATTGAATTTGTAATTCAAAATCTTTAGATCTCGGTGCATCTAACGCTTCTTCAAGCTTCAATTCAGATCTGCCATATTTCAAAAATGATCTCACATAATGAAAAGAATCTAGTAATGAATTCAAGATAATGATGCATCGATCCTTTTCATGTGGCTTCTCTCCTACACTTATGAGAAGGTTCACCAATTTCTTGAATTCATCAAGATTCGTGTCTAGGGGGCTTCGATTGATCCATCCTATAATTGAAGAATCTCTCTTTCAGATGGATTGTATTTGGTAATGACTTTGACAAGAAAATGTTATCAAGCTTACTCCACAACTCAAAGGCTGACTGAAGATCATCAATCTGTCTGAGAACATTATCAGAGAGATAAAGGCTAATTATGTTGTAGGTGACAAATAAGCTGAGAAAGACTAATTGTATTAATTTTAGGAATATTACAACCCTATTTATAGACAACACAACAGCTTACAAGAGAAGCTTTACTTCTAAATATATTACATAAAAGCCACTAGTCTAGTACTTATAATATGCCCCTGCAAACTCAAGGTACAGTAAAATGGAACATGAGTTTGGAACAAAGAAATTGAAAACGATCAGTGGACAGAGGCTTAGTAAAAACATCTGCAAGCTGTTGTTGAGTTGAAACATATTGAAGTGCGAGATCTTTGCGAACAACACGTTCCCGGACAAAGTGATAATCGATTTCAATATGTTTTGTACGAGCATGAAAAACCGGATTTGAAGCTAAAAGGATGGCTGACTTATTATCACACCACAGAATGGGTGCCTTGGAGATATAAACATGTAAATCCTTAAGTAGCTGTCGGATCCAACAAAGTTCTGCTGCCGTAGATGCTAAGGCACGATACTCAGCCTCTGTGGAGGAGCGAGAAACCGTGGGCTGCTTTTTAGCAGACCAATAAATAGGATTAGTTCCCAAAAATACAACGTAACCAGTAGTTGAGCGCCTATCAATAGTATCTTCTGCCCAATCAGAATCAGAAAAAGCCTCAAGATGTAAAGTACTGGCAGTATAATGAAGTCCCTGTTGGAGAGTACCCTGAACGTATCTCATAATGCGCTTTACAGCTGTGAAATTAGCCTGACTTGGGGAATGCATAAACTGACTAACTTTGGCAACAGCAAAACAGATATCAGGTCGAGTGAAAGTCAGATATTGCAATGATCCCACCATTTGACGATAAAGTTGGGCATCAGTGGAAGAGCAAGCAATGGCAGATGAAGAATCACTACATAGAGCAACAGAACAAGGAGTTTTGCAACTCTTGGCAGATAAGAGACCAAATTTAGTTAGTATATCAGTGGCATATTTGACTTGTTTGATAAGAATACCCTCAGAAGTAGGAGTTATCTCTAAGCCCAGAAAGTATTTGAGTGGACCAAGATCTGTCATTTCAAATCTGTGTTGCAAACTACTCACAAAAGTTTCAATATATGTAGAGTCACTGCCAGTGAGGATAATATCATCAACATAGAGTAGCAGCAAAGTGATAGAAGAAGAAGTAACTCGAATAAAAAGAGAGCTGTCAGCAAAGGATTGTGCAAAATCAAATTCAGACATAATGTGAGATGTGAAGCAATCAAACCAAGCCCTTGGTGCTTGTTTGAGACCATATAAAGACTTGTGAAGTCGGAAAACATGGGATGGAGAAGTGTTGCTAACATAGCCTTGAGGTTGAACCATATAAACTTCCTCAACTAATGACCCATGTAAGAAGGCATTTTTGACATCCAATTGCCTCATAGGCCATTTATAATAAGTTGCCAAGGCCAAAACAGTACGTACAGTAGTCTTTTTGACAACGGGGCTAAATGTCTCATCATAATCTAGACCTTGTTCTTGGTGATAACCCTTGGCAACAAGTCTTGCCTTGTAACGAGCAACAGAACCATCTGAATTGTACTTAACACGATACACCCATTTACAACCTACTGCATTTTTACCAGGAGGTAAAGGAACAAGCTCCCAAGTTTGCTGTTTGACTAGAGCATTATACTCATCATTCATAGCATTTCTCCAATCAGAAGACTTGTTGGCCATAGTGTAAGATGTTGGTTCTAGAACAAGATCAGGAGAAATAGCTGCAAAAACCTTCTTCTTATAGATCCCAGACTTGCTTCTAGTATGCATGGGATGTGCATTAGGAGCAATTAATGGTACAGGGACAGGTTCTGGAACTAAATCAGGAGAAGGAAGAATAGGAGAGCAAGATTCATTAGATGAACTAGATATGTGTGGAGAAATAGGAGCAGAATGGGAAGACTCTAAAGAAGAGGTTGATAATCTTGAAGAATATAGAAAAGGAAGAACAGGAGAAGGTTGGGGAGTGACAGATTGTAAAAGAGGTTTTGAAGGAGGTGGAAGAGAGAAAGGAAAAATTGTTTCATCAAAAATCACATGTCTTGAAGTAAAATATTTCCCTGTTTGAGGTTCAAAACAAATATAACCCTTGTATTCCAAAGGATAGCCAAGAAAAACACATTGAGTGGTTTTAGGTTGGAATTTGTTGGTATTATAAGGTTTTAACAAAGGATAACAAGCACAACCAAAAACCCGTAATTGATTATAGTCAGGAGCTTTGGAAAACAATACTTCAAAAGGAGATTTATGAAGAAGGGTAGAAGTTGGCAGTCTATTGATAAGAAAAACTGTTGTGGAAAAAGCATGAACCCAAAATTTCAAAGGAACAGAAGACTTGGAAAGAAGAGATAGTGCTGTCTCAACAACATGTCTATGCTTCCTTTCGGCCAAGCCATTTTGCTCAGGGGTGTAGGGACAAGATTTTTGATGAAGAACACCAGAAGAAGTAAATAATTGAGAGACAGATTTATTTACAAACTCTCCTCCACCATCACTTCTAAAAATCTTAAGTCTAGCACTCAGCAAATTCTCAACATATGGTTTAAAACGCTGAAGAACAGAATAAAAATCTGATTTGCATTTTAGAGGAAACAACCAAGTGTATCTAGACATATCATCAATAAAGGAAACATAGTAAAGAAAGCCATCAACAGAAATAGATGGAGCAGGGCCCCAAAGATCACTATGAACCAATTCAAGTGGTTTTATTGATATAGTTCGAGACAAGGTAAAAGGAAGCTTAGACATTTTACCATCTAAACAATGAGTACAAACTGACTGTTCATTATTGACAGAAGTAGAAATATTCAAGGAATGTAAAACAGATTGAACAATAGGACTACTTGGATGACCTAAACGATCATGCCACAGTTATTTTTGACTCGGCTCCCCAGGAAAAGCCTTGAAGCCAGCAGAAGAAGAATTAGACTGAATGGGATACAAGCCATTGGAACTTGGTCCCTTGAATAGAACTAAACCTGAGGTTCTGTCATGAATAGAGAATGAGTCAGCAGTGAAAACAAAATAGCAATTATTGTCAACACAACACTGATGAACAGAGAGGAGGTTAGTAGAAATATCAGGTACACAATGAAGATTTTGTAGGGAAAAAGAGGTTGAAGGCAGGGATAGAGTTCCAGAACCTGTGTGTGTAACTGGTAGATGTTGACCATTGCCAACCATAACCTGATCATCTCCATTAAAGTCACCAGTGATGCGCAGATTAGCCAAATCAGAAGTTAAATGAGCATTAGCTCCACTGTCAGATAACCAGACTGAATTAGATGAATTGACATTGGCATTTGCATTTGCAGCCATTGCAGCAAGACGAGCAGGTGGATGACGCCCCTGAAAAGCATAATTCATGCGATCATAACAATCTAGACCAGTATGCCCAAACCTTGAGCAGATTTGACAGTACACACGATTGGACTGTGTATTAGAGGGACTGCCATGTGTATGGACACTATTGGCAAAAAGACTAGAACCTTGAGAAGAATTTGGTGTAGAAGAACTTGAACGATTACCAGCAGACTGATTGCGACTATTGTTGTTATTGCGATTAGAAGACTGGTTTCCAGAAGAGTTATTACCAGAACGTTGTCCATTAGTGCGATTATTACTGTTATGCTGACCACGATTATTACTGTTGTGACTGCGATTGTGAGCATACAGAGCTAATGGAATAGTAGAGTCAATAACCTGTTGCTGAGCAAGAATAGCAGCCTCCTCAGCCTTTAGTAAAACATGTAATTCATCTCTAGTAACAGCAGTTGATCTTGTACGCAAGGCAGTGCGAAAGGCATTATAATCAGTAGAGAGACCATTGATAGTGTAGACCAAGATATCATCATCATGTAAGAGAACTCCAATTGCAGCAAGTTTGTCAAGAATAGTCTTGATTCTGTGGATGTAATCATCAATAGATTCTGTGGATTTCTTTTGCAGCCTATGTAATTCTGACTTGAGATCAAAAACATTTGCACGAGTAACAGAAGCAAAACGTCTCTCAAGAGTTAACCAAACCTCCCTAGATGATTTACAGCCAACAACCAAAGCAAGAGCCGATTGCGATAAAGTTGCATTCAACAAAGTTCGTAAAGCATGATCTTGTGCCTTCCACAGACGAAACTTAGGATTGTCACGACGAACAGAATTCTCCTCCAGAAATTGATCAGGACAAGGAAAGGTTCCAGCAACATAGCCAAACAGGTAGTGTGCCTCCAAGATTGACTCAATTTGATACCTCCATAGAATATAGTTTGAGGAATCAAGACGAAGGGAGATCAATGTACAAATATTGGACAAAAGGAAAATCGGCGAATGTGAGAATTCTCGCTCAAGAGTTGAAAAAGGAGCAGAAACAGGGAGCGAGGTTAAAGGATTCGCAGTAATCTCTGGATTTGCATCTGGATTTGTAGGATTAGTCGAAGAATTTGCATTCTCAGCCATGGCGTAGGGTTAGGGTTTCACGAAGAATCGAGAAGAAACAAAAAAAGGAAAAAGGAGAGCGGAAGCAAAATTGACCAGAAAGGAAAAACAAGAAAAGAAGGACGAAAACAGAAAACGGTTAGACGCGTGTCATTAGTTGCTCTGATACCATGACAAATAAGCTGAGAAAGACTAATTGTATTAATTTTAGGAATATTACAACCCTATTTATAGACAACACAACAGCTTACAAGAGAAGCTTTACTTCTAAATATATTACATAAAAGCCACTAGTCTAGTACTTATAATAGTAGGCTACTTTTTGCATCTTCTTCTTCACGATGTCTTTATGGGGGGGCATATCTTTTGGGATTTCCAATGAGGCAAAGACCTTCTGTTGAACAATCAAAGTATTTATCTTCCTCTTCCACCATCCGAAATCACTTCTTCGATCGAACTTCTAGTTTGAATCTTGTTGAACTCGTGGCTAAACTTTTATGATCTTGAACTTCAAGTTATCAGTCTTCTCTCGGATTGATTTGACTCTAATACCAGTTTATTAAGAATCTTGAACAATCATTGATAAGAAAACTCTTTAGATTTTGACAAAACACAATGAAGAAACTTTGGCTATGGAAATTTACAATGAACACAACACATGAAAAAAGAAACTAAGCAAGAATTCTCTCTTTATTATGAATGCGACTTTTCTAATACAACAACCTTCTCTCTCTTGAAATTATGCTACTTATATAAGCTAACATAACTCTCTCAATTTGCGCGCCAAAAGCTAAAGAAGCTATAACTGACTATTAACCAGAAAAATAGCTGTTTGACAATTTGACAGCTTGTGGTAGTTAGCTTTTGCAGCAACTCTTGATTAGCTTGACATTCAAATGAAACTGATGTTGATATTTTAGGCTCATTTCACAGTACTCACAGATGATAACCATACATTAATTACCCAAATTAAAATTGAATTAATTTGATGAGACAGCCAGATATAGCCGCGCCAGGAGTCAACATTTTAGCAGCAACTTCACTCGATGACCCATCTAATGATAAGGGTTATGCAATACAATCAGGAACTTCAATGGCAACACCTCATATCTCAGGCATTGTGGCTCTTCTTAAATCATTACATCCTACTTGGTCACCTTCTGCTATCAAATCAGCCCTCATCACTACTGGTATTACTCTTATTTTAAACTTTGCTTTGTCATTTCTTTTTGTTTCATCTAGAAAAACTAAAAACCTCTTTGGATATTGTTTTTGACAAATAGATTTAGGCTTTTTTTTTAAAAAATTTACTATTAACTAATTTTTGTTTTTTGTTTTTAAAAACTGGATTGTTTGATAATAATTTAGTTTTTAGATTTTGAAAAAAATTTCATTCAATTAAAAAAACAAAAGTTCTTGAAAACAGTTTTATTATTTCATTTTGATTATATTTTATAAAAACAAAAACAATTATCAAACATATTTGATTCACATTAAAAAAAATTATCAAACAAGTATTACTTTTTTTTTAAATATTTTACTAGGTAACAGAATTTTTATTTGATGGTTTAATTACTAATTCAGTCCAGATGGTTTGGAGTATGTTTCAATTTACTCCCTACGATTTTAAAAGTTTCAATTTGGTCTCTATAGTTTAGAGTTGTGTCAATTTCTTCCTCATGGATATAAAAATTTCAATTTAATTCCTAGAGTTTTATAAAAGCTCAGTAAACGTCTATGATGTTACCTCATTTACACAATACTAACATTTATCATAATTAAGTGGTTGCCACATTCAAAAAAACTAGACACATAAGAAAAATATTATTTATTTTTTTATAATAACAATGACAATTCATAAATTTTTACAAAACTATAAGGACCAAATTGAAACTTTTAAAACCATAGGGAGTAAATTGACACATACCTCAAACCATAGGGACTAAATTAAATTGAAACTTTTAAAACCATAAGGATCTAATTGAAACAAATCCCAAACCATAGGAACTAGATTTGTAATTAAACCTATTTATAAATATGTCAATGGTTAAAACTTTTTGCAAATATAGCAATTTTTACTTTGTTGATAAGTGATTAATATTGATTGCTTTGTGAATCAATGATTTACATATCATAAAAATATGCAATTCAATGTTAATTACTCATTCGAGCAAAATTTGCTTAATTTACAAATATTTGTAAGAGTTGATATTTTACAAAAATAAAAAAATAAAAAATAATATGACCTTACTTTTTGTTATTAAAAAAAAACCAAAAATAGAAATTAGGTTCTTACACATATAGTAAAATCATGCCCAATATTTATAAAAATAATAGCCCAAAAACTTATTTCTAAATATAGTATTAATCTCAAATCCGCGCCTATAATATTACAAAATTATCATTAGTGCTCAGCTAATCACTAATTTTTGCGCATGTTATCACTCACTCACCACATAGGTAATCAGATTTTACTAATTCACTGCATTAATTGATATTTTGTACTTGTAATCACTAATTATTTTATAAGTTATCATTGATTTTCTTTAATTAACAAGAATGAGAGTTTTATAAAAATGCTATAATTGCAAATACGTTTTAAAAATGATATTTTTACAAATATTGCATAAAATTCTGCTATCCAATGAAATTTCCCAATAGAAATTAAAATAGTTATCAAACGGTGCTTTAAAAAGTTGCTTTTCTTTTAACTCATTTTCACTAATAAACTAATTATAATAATTGTTTTTTTTTTAAGAATTATGAATTTTTGAATAGTGATGTCAATAGTATAGAGATATTAAAAGTCTAATTTTTTTTTCTCAAAACTATACATTTTTTTTACATCATAAAAGTTACCTCATATGATTGATTGTGTTTAATTTTCGGAAAAATGTAAATAAAATTCATGTGGTTTTCGTTAAATGCAAACATACCCTTATTGTAACGACCCGATTTCCGTTAAATCTTTTAAATTCAAATGCACATCGGAAAATAAGATTTTTACAGAAAAACGGCATGAGTTCGTTTAAAAATCGGACTATCCAAAACCTGTTTACATCCCAATTTTCAGAAAAAAGCAATAAACCTGGAATGCGCATTCCATAATATGATGAAACTCCTAAAGAAAGTTCTAAAGTTCAAAAACATATACAAATTATACTAATGCTCCATCGAGCTCAAAATGAAACATAAGAAAATGTGATGAAATGTTTGTAAGCATTTCAAGAATGCTACACCCAAAACCAGTCGTGTTCTTGTCCATCCATCATCTCATAGAGTCACACGGCGCCACCTCCTCTGCCTCGTCCTCTACCACGAGTCTTACCTGAAAATTTGTAAATGTAGCAACATTAGCATAAAAATGCTAGTGAGAGTAAAATGAAAGCAAGTAATCCTATGAACCAAATTTCATACCAGAAATTGTGTCAAAAGGCCTATATTTCACTTTTACTACCCATTCCACATTCCAAATTCCACACAATCAACAATGCATAACATAATTCTTGTAAAGTAACGATATTAAGACTTATAATACAAGTACCGATTATTACTACGTCTTTTTATCCATTCTAATGAGTATATGTAATGGTAGCACTAACTTTCTTTGTTACCAAATCACTTTCATCGTAACGGGTTTACTGTATGGATCAATATCAACATACTAGTCTATACGATCTTACCATATCACAAATCATCGTATCGGGTTTACCGTATGGATCAACATCAACATACTAGCCCGTATGGTCTAATCATATCACAAATCATCGTATCGGGTTTACCGTATGGATCAACATCGACATACTAGCCCGTACGGTCTTACCATATCACAAATCATCGTATCAAGTTTACCGTATGGATCAACATCGACATACTAGCCCGTACGGTCTTACCATATCACAAATCATCATATCGGGTTTACCGTATGGATCAACATCGACATACTAGCCCGTACGGTCTTACCATATCACAAATCATCATATCGGGTTTACCGTATGGATCAACATCGACATACTAGCCCGTACGGTCTTACCATATCACAAATCATCATATCGGGTTTACCGTATGGATCAACATCGACATACTAGCCCGTACGGTCTTACCATATCACAAATCATAGTATTGGGTTTACCGTATGGATCAACATCGACATACTAGCCCATACGGTCTTACCATATCACATTTCAACGAGTTCCCTAGTAAGTTAGATTAACTAAATGAGATTCTACTCAAGTACTAAAGAATATAATATCACTATAAGAATTTCGGGAATAGATGACATCCTTTTGGCGTCACCTATTCGAATAGGCGACGCCAAAAGAACGTCACCTATTCTAATAGGTGACGCCAAAAGAACGTCACCTATTCGAATAGGTGACGCTCGAAAAGGTGATGGTAAAAAAAAACCGTCACCTTTTAAAAGGTGACGGGGAAAAACCGTCACCTTTTGTCTAAAATTTGAGAAAAAAATATTTTTTTAAAAATTAATTATAAATAAAATTTATAATAAACCTATCAAATTTAACTAAATATTACAATCTCAAAATTTAAATATTACTCTATGCCTGGAATTACATTCTATAAACAAAAAATTAAATCATATCAATACAAAAAGAAACAAATAACTATAACAAATTAATGTTCTTGACGTCAAGATCATCAAGCACCTCATCGTCAATACCCAAAAATCCTCTTACGGAAGCCTATAAAAATTACTGCAAAAGTAGAGCCTTAATCATATAAGAGACAATAAGTTACTAACATGTCACTCTAATACTAGAGATATTTAATTGATAGCCCATTCCAGACATACTAAAGCACAACAGAACTCAAGGAAACAAATTAAACCACCTGTCTTAGAAATTGATCATGCCAATTGTCAAGAGTGTCAAATGATAACATAACTGCAATACCATAACTTAAAAAAAAAAACATGTCAAAAATCGCTGAACCAAAACTAGAAAAAGGTTGTGATATGATAACATAACTGCAATACCATCACTTACACAAGCATACAATTAGCTATCTTTCAAAGCAATATAATGCAAAAGCTTTATAGCAGCCCGTATAACTTCACAGTTGAATGCACCATTTGAATTTAACAACGACAAAAACTGTAGCAGAAAAAATAGTGGTACAAAATGCAGTAACTATCACAAAAAATGCTAAGTAACAAGATGAAAGGAAACCATTGGAAAACCAGACCAAAGGGCAAGCATGATTCACAAATCAACTATAAAGAGACTTGCGAAATATAGAGAGAACGTTGTTCTTTATTAATCTATAAAATCGAGAGAGAACATGAAATAGCCCTTCTTTAAGAGCTAAAACTTAGTCAAATAAATTTTCATCAGTTCCAGAAAATATAAACAAACAAGAAAAACGATGCATAAATGAAGTATTATACCTTAGGGGGAACTCCACCAAATAGAATCTTTGCTCCTTCACTCTCAGCAGCTGAGACAAACTTCAATACTTTCTCAAACTGAATAAGGTGACCAAGAATTAGTAAGTCTTAAAGTTCAAAAGTGGTTTCACTATTTTCAAAAAATATATTTAATGGTGCAATAAAAAATAATGAAAACTGAAGAAAGAAGATACTTAATATATAAGAATTATACATATCTCGTTATAAAAATTATAAAAGAAGTAAGAAACAAAAAGGAAAAGATGTCCTTATTGTTTGTTACAAAAGAGAAATGTAACAAACACAACCCCTTCCCCATAAAAAATTAAACTAAAAAGGCAATTCAAGGTTTTAGTTCTAAATAAAACATTTCAAATGATGAGGTGAAATTAGTGAAACAATTGGATAACAAACACTTCAAAAATGAAAGTTCATGATGTAATATACTAAAGTACTTAAAATATTTATCTGCTCCTTGAAGTACTTAAAATATTCATATCAAAGATTGAATTTCTAATATAGAAACTGTTGCAAATATGTGGAATAAATTATGTACTTTGGAATACCTTTTCCTATGCTTTGAAGATAAAACCCATGTACGAATGGATCGAAGTACATGAAGTATGGACCAATTTGAATGTAAAATACACCTACAAAAGGCAAGGACTAAAGAAATAAAATGAGACTCTTAAATTTAACAGCAAAGTATAAAATTGATGTAACATAAAGGATGATTGAAGTATAAAATTTATTACCATAACATATCTTGGTTTGTCCTCAGACAGTGGAGCAGGTGCACTGAGCAACAACACGCCAAAATGAATCTTTATCTTCACCACCTGCTAAGCCACCAATAGCATAGCTATCAAAACAAAACATGCACTTTCAGCTCTTCAACTACTAAATCACAAAAGTATCATAAGAAACCAGACCAAGAATTTGCATGAGTGTTGAGTTGTGATATTATGCACTAGAGACCAATGAAGGGAAATAAAATAAACCTCAAACAGGATTAATCACCGTTTTACAGATGCATAAAACAAGAGGTGTTCCCAACAAATAAATAAGCAAAACAAGATGAAATGAGAGCATCAAAATACCACTTTGCTAACTATTGTATCAGACTAGTGAGATATTAGGACTAGATGTGATGCTTTCTGCATAATAGTTAGAAAGTATTCTCCAAATTCAATACTTTGCAAGCAGAGATTTAAAGGAAAAGCTAAATTTCTTTGCTAAAGCAGAGATTTAAAGGAACAGCAAAGAAAATCAGCAAATTGCCACCTACCTACAACTAATATATAGAGTAACAAGCTACAATATTAGCTCACTCACTGTATATCATTGTGAGTCTTGGAAACTTCTTCGAGAATATCTTTCGATTCATGCTTACCATCCTTCTGAAGAGCATATTAATTAGTAGTAAATAACATAAACAACTCAATTATGGATAATTTTATGCATACTTGGATGAAGATAATTACAAAAGTAATCATTACCAACCATCCAAACACTTTTTCCATCCATGGAAATACTCCTTTTGCATTTTAAGATTATGGATGAAAAACAGAAAACCCAATTTAAAAACAAGCTAAAAATTGAACCTTTTAGTAAAATCAATCCACTCCATCACATTATCAATGAACCCAGAAAGTAAAAAACAACAATTGAAAAGGTGCCGAAGACAAGCCTGGAAGCAATTAATCATTGTGAACTTTTTTTTTTCTTTTGCAAGACTTGTAACATTAAACCTTAAACAACTTACTAATTATCCTTGTCATAAGTTGTAGTAGGCAATTAAGCTAATAAAGAGATTTTAGTTAATAAACAAAATACCAAATTAACTTTTGCATGAAAAATAGAGCCTAAATGTAATTTAGTTTATATAAGGAAGAATGATCAATAAAAATCAGAAATGAAAAGATAAAAATAAATAGACACAAAACCAGATTGTTGAATGCATTTCTTTAAGTTCATGAAGCAATAATAAGAAACATAGAAAAAAAATAAACAACATATTCAGAATCAGAACATAAATGCCACTTCTTCTGTTCTTGTTTCGAAATGAAATTGAATATGTATCATAATAAGGGAACACAATGGCAACAAGTTCAATGCAATCAAATCACTCAATTCAGAAAACTTGAATTGATAAAGACTGTATAAATCACATAAATAAATAAAAAAATATAATAAGAGCGATAATCGTAAGTGAAGCTCAACTTACAATTATAGCAGGTGGAAGGCAAACAATGAGAGCGTTAATCGAAATGTAGCCATACACATTGGTGCTATCTATATCAGTCTGTAAACAAAACGTATATAGAGCACCCTTATAAAATAACAAGTTAACAACATTCAATAATATTCAAATGGTAATAACAGAGTTAATCAAAATAGAATTCAAAATCTTCCCTAACAAATGAAAACCGATTTACATAAAAAAAGCAAAAAAAAAACCCGACCCATTACACAGAAAGAAAGGCAGGAAAACCGATTGAAATAAAAAAGGCAAAGACTCCTTAGTGGTAATCAACAACTAAAATATGTATAGGTTACTCAAATTAATTAGAGGTAATCAACAACTAAAAGCCAACATAAAGAAGTTCAATAAATAACAATAAAATGTTGATTCTGTATACTATTTATAAAAATGACTTAGTTTTCTTCTTTCTCATCCATGTGAAAGCATCAACCACAATTACTCCTTGAACTTTCTTAAAATCAGTTATCACTATGTTCTCTTACCTTGATATCATCCATCAATGCTCCAAAATTTAAACCCTTTGAATCTGGATGGTAGTAGCGGTACGTTCTCACCGGCACTTGAGCATTTCGCCAAATATTATGGTGGCTGCCATTGATATACAAAATTAGAGAGAGATAGATGAAAATAATGAAGAATGAGCAAAAGAAACTTACTTAGACCAAGTTGGTTCAGGAAAAAACATAGGAACATCAGGATGAAAATGCCTCTGAAATTCAGTAAAAAGTCTAAAGAATTTAGATGAATTTAGAGAATTCTCTCTAATGATTCAATTATTTAATATATATATTATAAATGGAATAAAATAATTGATAAATAAACTACTCAAGGTCATAATTGGAGAAGAAAAAATATCTGGATTCCCTGCATTCTTCAATATGAGATTCACTACTAAAACTATTCTTTCAAACCCAAACAGAAATGAACACCAAAAATCTGCAATCTATTTTTGAAAAATGTACTTTCACATATACTTTCACATACCTAGTACAAGCGTTTTCTGCAACTAGTTGCTCCTTAACAACATGGCAACTGCTTTATTTACCCATCAGGACTAATCACACTATCAAGCTCATAGTCATAGTCATATGAAAGCTTTGTACATTTCACCCAATAAAATTTAAAGCATCAAACATCTAAAATACTAAATGGAATAAGAGGAATAATTGATATTTCAATCGTGTAAAACTCCTTGACATGGCCAAAGAATCTATTTTCCTAATTTGGATGACATTCTTTCTCTTATGAAACTTGTTTTGAAGAATATATTAATTAGGAAAAATTAAAAACCACTAGTTAGCATACTAATAGAGTTTGCAATTAGAGAGAGAGAGAGAGAGACAACCATCAACAACATCATGTGAAGTAGATGATTTATTATCGTGGACGATCCAGAATTGTAGACGTTCATCTGCAATGTCTGATTCAAGTCCATGGTTTTTCGCTCTTCTCCAGAAATAGGTAAGCCAAGCCTATATCATATGGGAAAAAAAATTAAACATCTCATTAGAAAACAGAGCCATGGAAACAGTTGGTGCAACCGAAAATACCAATAATGAAGCTATTTCTCTTTGACCAAATGAAAGAGACAAAACTCAAGATTTTCCAATGTACAACAACTGAAATTCAAATGTCTTCTTTTCAAAACTATATTACTAATTTCTGCAATTCAATTTAGTATCTACAAATCATACTAATTTCTAATTCAATTTAGTCTCTACAAATCATACTAATTTCTAATTCAATTTTTCCTAGCTTTGTTATAGAAAAATCCAATCCAATATTCAATTCAAACATTTCATCAAACACATAGAGAGCATTCTATAATAGATTGAGTAAAACATTTGGTAAACTAAAATATATTAGGGGATCTTATCAGAAAAAGTAGATTGGGCAAGCATAAATTATTACGAATAAAAATTGATAAGAGCAACGTAAAAGGAAAAAAGAAATGCCCATGAGATAGTCATGTGAAGCGTTGTTCGGAGAAATGGTAAACCAACGGCAGAGATCTGAGATTTCGAACCGATCTGAATTTAAACAAATAAAAAACAGTAAACTTGATTTTAAAAAAAAAAGAAATAGAACAGATCTGAACAGATCTGAGATGCTACGAACTATTCCTCGAAAGAACGGTGCGAATCAGATGTGCTTTAGATCTGAATAGGCTTCTCGACTACACTAAGAACTTGAATCTAAGGCTTTCATTCGTAGAGAAGGAAAGAGAGCAAGAACGAGAGCGATGGAGCTGTGACCGAATTCTTCTGAGATTGAGATTAAGAATCGAAGGTAAAGAGATGAGGAAGTGCGAGAGAAAGACGACGCAGCCTTCGATTTCATTAGTTCACCCTTCGATTCGATTCACCCTTGCAGCTGCCTTCAACAATTTTCACTTTGATTAGGGTTTAGGTGATTAGCGAGAGAGCGAGAACGTAAAGTGAGAGAGAGAGAGAGAGAGGTTGAGACGGAAAGAAAATTTAAGAGCGAGAGTTTTTTTTTTTAAAATCGTATAAGCGAGAATAGCAAGGAACAGGTGACGTCTTTTTTTTTTCACTTTTACTGTTCATCCGCTTTTTTTTAATTGTGTCACCCATTAAAATACTGAGTGTCTCCTATTCCTATTTTTCTTATAGTGTATGCTTGAATTACACGAGTCAATACTCAAGTATATCTTCTAAGTCACTTTGATTTCCAAATCACTCAAAGTTCCTTAAACGTTTACATTCATCTAAAATCTCCAATTTCATCTAAAACTCTCCAATTCATCTTACAAGACTTCCAAACCACTCCAATCTTATCTTTTACTTCCAAATTTATAAGAACTCCAAAGTCACTCTACTCACTTCCGAGGGAGGAGGATACCCACGGCAAAAAGAGGGAAAGAAAAGAAGGAAAATGAATTTTGTGTGACCAACTTTGACTTATAAAAGATGAAGATAGTGAATAGTGATTTTTAAAGAAATTGGAAAATGACGATTACGTCCTTTTTAATGATTTGTTTAAAAATACGAAACCCGAAGATCTTAAATCAATCTAAAGATGATTAATAATTATTAATTGGCCCGTTAATAATTATTAATGTCACCGAAACTAATTTGAAGTAGTAAAAGGTTTAAAAAGGTTTTCGAACGAAAATAACTACTAAATTCGAAAATACTAATTTTAAACTAAACTTAAATACTTTATTTAAAAAAACAAAAAATTTACCTCCAAAAGTAACGGGACGTTACACTTATAGTTATGAAAATTTATACCATTATAATTCTAAAATTATGCAATTTGACCCACCTACTATTAAATTTCTTTTAGTCATAACCTCTTCGTTTGAACTTTGATTTTGATAACTCAAAATGTTCTAGAATCTTCGTTTCATGTTATACGCTATGATCACTTTAAAACTTTGAAATTATTAGTAAATAAAATGTTTTATTACTTCAATCATACCTAATATTTTGATTATGATATTTCTTTTATTTATTGATGATTTCGAAGTTTTAAAGTGACTATAACATATAGCTCGAAACAAAGATTCCATATCATTTTGAATCATCTAAATCGAAGATCAAACGAAGAAGTTATGACTAAAAAATGTTAATAGCATTAGTGGGGAGGAGTCTTAATTGCATAATTATTGAACTATAAGGGTATACTTTTTTTTTTAACCATAGGGGGTGTGTTGCATTTGACTAAAACTATCAGGTGTTATTTGCGTTTTACTCTTACTTTCTTTTCTTTTATTATTATTTTTTTAATTTATGTTTGTTGATCAACAATAATTAATTCCTATCAATGTCTTAATTTTTAGAAACTCATTCGATCTCATGTCAAATTGTAAAAATGAAAAAATAAACAATGGATACAATTTTTTTTGAGGTTTTTTAAAAATGATATTTTCAAAAATAACAAAAATTTCAGGTCGAGATTGGTGGAATCTCGATCCTGAGAGATACCATTTTGAAATATTTCAAAACATTTGTTACTTTTGAAATATTTCAAAACATTTGTTGTTTTTGAAATTATTCATAAAAAGAAAATTATCTATTGAAATTTCTCTAATTTTTTTCTCTCAAAGTATTGAATAATATTTTTGAAAAATGTTTCTAAAAAGTGGACTAAAACCTTTAATTAAAAGGCTTAGATGTCAAAAAACGTCAATGTAGAATCCAAATCTTTTTTAGATAAACATTGAAGATTTTTTTATTTTTAAATTATTATATTTTTTACTACAGCATGGAAAACTCATCCTTCTGGACAACCAATATTTGCTGCTGGTTCTTCTCTAAAGGTTGCTGACCCATTTGATTATGGAGGCGGAATAGTGAATCCAAATGCTGCTGCAAACCCAGGACTTATATATGATATGACCACTAAAGATTACTTATATTACCTCTGCTCAATGGGTTATAAAAACTCTGATATTTCTCTGTTAACACAAGAAAAAACAAATTGCCCAAAACCAAAACCATCAATTTTAGATGTCAATCTACCTGCCATAACAATACCATCACTTAGAAACTCGACGACCGTTACTCGGACCGTCACTAATGTCGGAAACTTGACGTCT
The DNA here is from genome assembly GCA_028015215.1 of Gynostemma pentaphyllum. Taxonomy (NCBI): domain Eukaryota; kingdom Viridiplantae; phylum Streptophyta; class Magnoliopsida; order Cucurbitales; family Cucurbitaceae; genus Gynostemma; species Gynostemma pentaphyllum. The sequence goes on from CM051353.1 coordinate 41,973,737, forward strand.
GTTTATAGAGCTTTGATCAAGGCACCACCTGGAACAAAGGTAAGGGTTCAACCAAATGTTTTGGTGTTCAACACTCGAGTAAAGAAAATATCATTCAAGGTTACTATTTCAGCAGCTATACGACGGAACTATGGATATTCTTTTGGAAGCCTAACTTGGACTGATGGAGTGTATGTTGTCAATAGTCCTTTGTCTGTACGAACTGATTTCCTCTAATTTTTATTTTACGGAAGGAATAATAAGCTTTACCAGATTTACAATCTGTTGTTATTATTAAAAATTCAGTTGTTATGGTTGAATTTAAGAACCATTTGTGTTGCTGGAAGTTATCATCTTTATTTATTTAATTAACCCTTGGATTGTTATGAAATATAAGGTGAAAAATACACTTTTTCTCACTGAGTTTTGTTTAAATAATAATAGTGTAAAACATCATTTTTGTCCCCAAACTTTTACTCGAGTTTTATTTTCGTCAATTCAACTTTTAAAAATTACAATTTTGGTCCCTCAACTTTCAAAAATCTACATTTTTCGTCCTTTTTTGTTATTAATATTTTAATATTATTTTAAATTATTATTGGTTTTAATGCTCAAGTTTTTTTTTTCACTCGTCCATACCCATCTTCTCTGCCCCCATCATTTCTCTCCTTCAATTCCCATATCTTCGTTGTTGAGATGATATGGCTAAAATCTCAATATTATTAAAGCCACAATTGATGGAAAAAAATCTTAAGTAAAGCCTTGGATGAATGATTATTGATGCATTTTATACATCTTATTACATATGGCATCTTTATTAAAAAAAAAAAATATATATATATATATATATATATATATATATATATATATATATATGTATGTATGTATGTATGTATGTATGTATGTATGTATGTATGTATGTATGTATGTATGTATGTATGTATGTATGTATGTATGTATGTATATGTATGTATGTATGTATGTATATGTATGTATGTATGTATATATATGTATGTATGTATGTATATATATGTATGTATGTATGTATTATAGTATACTATTTTCTAAAATACAGATCATGGTGCATGACATTATATTTGACATTTGAATTGACTTTTTCGAGTCAGTGTATCTTGATTAGAGCGGTTAACAAGAGGTTAGAAGACCAAGTCTAATTGGTTGGTAACTACTTGGAGTGAGGCTATTTGTGTAACGTCCCGTTATTTGGAGTGAAATTTTTTTATTTTTTATTTTATTTTATTTTATTTAATATTGTTTATTTATTTATTTATTTCAATTCAAGTATTTAGTTTAATTATTATTTTGTAATTTCGATTTTAGTACTTAATTTTGCCCGAAATTCATTTTTATCGTTTTAATGTTTATTTTTTCCGCTTCGGTGACATTAATAATTATTAATACGCCAATTAATAATTATTAATCACCTTTAGATTTATTTAAGAGCTTCGGGTTTCGTTTTATAAGCAAAAAGTCATAAAGAGGCAAAACCGTAATTTCCAAACTACCAAAATATCTAAATTTACTATTCATTTATCTTTAAATATCACCAAAGTTGACAAAAATCATTTCATCTTCTTCCTTCTCCTTTGTCTTTGCCGTGAGCTTCCATCCACCATGGATGAGAAGTTTCTTTTCTTCGTTTCTCATTCGTTTCTCGGCGGATCGTCGTTGTTTTCGGTTGTGTTGGATTGGTAGGGACGAGGGCTACCTATCCAACCTAGCTTTTCAAGTTTCCCGTTCTCTAAGGGAAATCCCAAAAAGTAAGTTTTCAAAACTTTTTAGGTGGTTTTGTTCGTTTTTGATTGTAAATGAGTTTTGAAGTTGAAATCATGAATTGTTATCATGGAATTTGACGATTTTGAACCCGGATTTTCGAAAACACTATTCACCCGAAAACACTATTCATCCGAAGTTACTATTCATCCGAAATCACTATTCATCCGAAAATGCAAACTTGTTCTCATATTAGATATGAGTTGTAATTTGTTGTGCAATTGATGAATTGTAGGTGCGTTTGCTCGGTTGTTGAATTGTGGGAAATCGGAGATTTGGACCAAAATTAATTTGGAAAAGGTGAGAATAGTTAGGATTTAAAGTAATTATAGAAATCGAATAAGTGTGAAGGTTTGTAGAGTTGAAACTAAGACTAGAAACCGAGTCTAAGATTAGAGGCTTGAGAGTTAGTGCCATTAGGATTAAGAGTTAATCCTTTAAGTGAGAACTTAGGAGTTCTCGAAGAAGTATCGAATCTTAGAAGATTCTAAGTTAGCTTCGTTTCTAAGCTTAGGTTGGATCATGGGAAGTTAAAGGATCAAAGACTTTGTTAAAGAGCGGTTAAAAGAACCTCGAATTATTGGAAGTTAAAATCCTTGAAGGTTTAGAATAATCGTGAAGTTAAGATTCTTTACTTATTTAGCGGAGTTCGATCGATATATCGCTCGTCCGAAAATCCTATCTATTTTACCTATGTCCTTTACTTTATGTCTTTACTTTACTCATTTACTTTATGCATATTTCGGTTGCTTAATCATTTACATTTACTTTATTTACTTTTGCAAGCATATGCATAACATCTCGCATTATTGAAAAGAAAAGAAAGTGAGAAAGAAAAACGAAAGGTTAATGGTGGAATACGAGAAAGTCCACACTACTTTCATGCATAAGTACTGGTGGGACATGATAATTGCCCACACTACTTTCATGCATAAATCCTGGTGGGACATGATAATTGCCCACACTACTTTCATGCATAAATGCCTGGTGGGACATGATAATTGCCCACACTACTTTCATACATAAGTACTGGTGGAATACGATAATTGTCCACACTACTTCATACATAAGGATAAGGGTGGATAGTATGTAAAAATCCACATTACCTCCATTTCATGCATAAATGGCGAATGCGTATCCTACGGGATGTACTCATTACTTTTATGCATATGATAGATGAAAAAGAGAAACGAGATGTTATATTTGAGTAAAGTTTTATTTATTATTCTTATTTATGTCATAATTATGTTAATGGATGAGTATTGACTATGATTATTGGTAATATCATCCTTTGGAAGTTTAGAATGAAATTACCTAGAGTTGAAGGACTTTAGGAGTGAATTGTGTCAGATTAATTGGACACAAATCGAAATGCGAGTTTGAGGTCTATTCTTACTTTTTATTCTTATTATTCTCACTGGGCTTAGTTTGTTAGCTCATGATATTACAAACATTTCAGGTAATGTTTGGGATCGTGGAAGAGGAGCTAGTGTGCGCTTGATCGAGAGGATGACGACTTTGAGATGGACTATGTGTTATGTAAAATTCCATGTACATGGTCTTGTGAAATTTATATCATTTTGATGATTTGTACTTTGTAATTAGCTCATAAGAGCTTATTGTCGTTGTTTTATGATTATGATCATTTTTAACTCATGGATAGGAACTTAATGTTCCTTGTGTATTTTAGATTTTGAAATTAAGATGTAAACAGGTTTTGGCCAGCAAATTTTCAAACATAATCACACCAATTTTTCTTAAAATAAAAGACTTACGCTATTTTCTCTGATTTTAATTTATTTAAAAGTGACGGGGTGCCACAATTTGACTCCAGAAAGTTGAGGAAAGGATCAAGTAATTTTAGTGACTGTAACAACTGAATGATTTGTTTTACATTCATATATCAAATGATATTGTGTATCAGGTAAAGCATTTTTTAGAAGTGTAAAAACTCTCTGTATCATATTAACAATTGGCCAACTCTTCATTTGTCAAATTCGTTGTGTTTATTTAATTTCAGCGGTATAAGAAATTGGTTACTTACCATTGCACGTCAATCGAAGCAATTTTTTAAGCCTTCCCACGTGTTCTCTCTGTCAAGAAAAGATTGAAAGAATAATTTTTTTTTAAATTCTATTTAGCTTTCATGTTTACTAAGGAATGATTGAAAAGAATACAAATTCAAATTTTTTTTTAAAACTCTCAGACATCATTTCCAATATTCCATCACGAGAGAGATTAAAAAGCATTTTTTTCAAGACCTCAGTTTCCACGCCCTCTCATCTACTGAAGCTTTTTCTTATTATTTTTTTTTTCTTCCCCAATATTCTAGAGAATTCAAGGAGGATTAATTCTGTTTTGAGATTTTGTTTCAGATTCATCCCAACGTGGTCAATTTGAAGATGTGTTTGAGATCATCTCTGAAGCAATTTCTAAAATCCACGAGCTTGGTATTTTTTTTTTAAGTTGTGTTTTTTACAGTGTTAGAATTTATTTTCGGAAGCATCACTGCTAGGGGTAAATTTGAAAAATAAAAAATAATTATATGAATGGGCCTCAGCACATTCATCCTAATTACAACATGGTTGAACCCACCTACTTCAGTCCATTTTAAGCCTGATGAGCTCATTGACCCTAGCACATTGAGAACACCTACACAGCTTAGCCTACTGAGCCTACCTATTTGAGGCCAGTACAGATAGCCCACCAAGCCTACTCAGCTCAAGGAGCCCAACGAGCTTATCAGCTTCATCTCAGTGAAACGTGCACGATACAATACGCCTAAATTCATCATTACCTAGAGATAGGTTGAGGCGCTCGCAGGGTAGGCTGACGATGTGAGGTGACACATATTCAGGACGTGACCTTAAGCTTCATGAAGCGTACACGATACGCTAAACTCCATCACTACAATCTAGCTGGTGCAGGGTAGGCTAACGACGTAAGGTGATGTGATAGCAGACTCGACGTGTAGCAGGTCAAGTTGCGATAGGCAAGGAACAGACCAAATGAATGGTGAGAAACCACACTATCACCCTCTATAAATTGAGTAACTCTGAACGATTGAGGTACGCTTTGGGACCTTACTAAAACTCTGCCAAAATTTCTATTGACTTGATCGTCGGGGTGCAGTGGCATGTACCACACCGATGTTACTTCCTTCTTATTTCAGGTGATATAGTCTTCATCTACATCTGTTGGAGCAAACGTGGAGCTAACGTGTTGATTTTGTCAACTTGACGAAAATATGCTACAACAATAATGTTTTTTTATCGTGACAATAAAGATGCAACAAGATTACAGTATGTTTGAGGTTATCTCTATCCACACTTCAATATCAAACTGGGTCAGTTCTATCCAATTATCTTTAATGGCTTCTAAGGCTGCTAGTGTATAACTAAGTAAAACTGAAAAGCTTAATGAAACTACGTATTAGACATATATTGTTTCAGGATAAAGTAGAATATGTGTTAGACATGGAACATCCATCTAAACCAACTCTTAGGGTAGGGGAATCTGCTAGAAATGCATATGATCGATTTGTGGAAAATGATAAATTAGCTAGATCAACAATGCTTACTTTTATGGATCCAGATTTAGAAATCGTGTTTGAAGAACATAAAACTGCCCAATCCATGTTTAATATTGTGAGTCAAGCCTATGTGTCTTCTTCCAACATGTATATCCAACTCTTAATTGAAAAATATAATGGAACGCATATGAAAGAAGAAGAATCTTTTATTGAACATGTTAATAAATTAACTGTGGTAGCTACAGAATTGGGATCCTTAGAAAATCCTATTCCTGACAAAATACAAGTTTCTACTATTTTAATTAGCCTACTTGAGTCTTCGGACCCTGTAGTAATCTCTATATATATGTTGAGTCAGGAAGTGTCAATGAAAAATTTACCAATGTTACTAGGTATAGAAACTAAGAGAAGAGCTAAGAGAACTTTTAGTAATGTTGCAAATTTTGTTTCAAACACTTTCAAACTTGAAGCCTAGACAGGATAGGTAATTCAAAAGAAACCATAAAAATAACAACAGGTTCAAAAATAATAACTTGAAGAAAAAAAACCAATGGGGAATTGTTATAATTGTGGAATAACAACAACAATAATAAATGCAAGAGGGCATAATAACCACCGAAGACACAATAATAACCACAACAACAATAATAATGCTAGAACCAAATGATATTGTTTATGTGGTTTCCGAGTCAATTCTAGTAGACTATGATTCTATTTCTTGGTGGGTGGATTTTGCCTCTTCTCAACATGTGGCTAAGAATAAAGATGATTTTGTTGAAATTACGGATGTGAAAGCGGGAGATCACAAGTTTTATATGGGGAATAATACACATTATGATGTACTTGGAATTGGTATTGTCAAAATTCAACTTCCTGGACAAAACAGCCTTCTTTTAACTGATGTGCTTTATGTGCCAACTATGAGGAGAAATGTCATATATGTGCCATGTTTAGATGAAAAATGGTTTGAAATCTGTTATCGTTCTTCTAAGGTCTCTATTGGGAAATATGGGTGTATTCTTGTATGGGGAATAAAAACTGACACTACTAATAATGAAATGTTGCTTCTTTTTCTGATTACATCGACATTTCTTCTAATTATGTTCATGTTTCATGTAATGTGGATGCTGATTCTATTTTATGGCATATGCGATTAGGACATGTTATCTATAATAAAATGGAAATGTTGAGTAGTTTGGGCTTATTCCTAATCTAAAATATGGTTTAAAACCTTGTTATGCATGTTTAAGTGGTAAAATGACTAGGAAACTTTTTGGGAAAATAGAAAGGTCAAAGAAATTGTTAGAATTAATACATTCCAATATTTGTGGACCTTTAAATGTAAAACACATCAAGGTATGTAATATTTTATAACATTTATTTATGATTATTCTAGATATAGTTATATTTATGTACTGAAACATAGGTCAAAAGCCTTACAAAAATTTAAAGACGTTAAAACATAAGTTGAAAAACAACAAGGAAAGAAAATTAAATTTTAAGAACTGGTCGTGGTGGTGAATACATATCTAGAATCTTTAATAACTTCTGTAAAGAAAATGAAATAATTCATAAATTATCAATTTCTTATACACCTCAACAAAACAGAGTAGCCAAAAGCCATAATAGAACACTTCTTGACATGGTTAGATCTATGCTTAGTCAAGCTTGCTTAAATTCTAATTTTTGGGGAGTAGTTATCTCTACTAAAATTTATATTTTCAATAAAGTTCCTTCCAAGTCAATAAATTTAACTCCTTATGAATTGTGGACTGGAACTAAACCAAATTTATCTCCCCTAAAATTTTGGGGTAGTTCTGCACATGTTAAAATTTTAGGTCCAAATAGAGGAAAATTAGATGCTAAAACATTAAAATATACCTTTATTGGATATTGTGATAATTCTATTGGTTATAAGTTTGCTATTCGTCATAATAATGGTACAATAGGTGTTATTGAAAGTAAAGATGCTTTCTTGATATAAATACTACTAAAAAATTGGTTGATTTATTTGAGGTAACCAAAGAGAAAGATTCAAAACAGCAAAAAGAACAAGTGATTAATAAACATGAACCTCTAGATACTTTGACTAGAATACAAAGAGAAAAACATAAAACATCCACCTAGTTATTTAAAAGAGTCTTATGCTTTTATTGATGAGTATGTGTAACATCTCAGTTTTCTTTTAGGTGAATAATTTTATTAATTTCTTATTATTTATTTATAATTTAACTGTTTATTATTAATTTCATGTTATTTTATTTTAGTATTTACTATTCTTATTTCCCTTAGGGTTTTAATTTTTCTTGGTTTTCTATTTAAATAACTTTATTTTAATTTGATAGTAGTCTTCGCATCATTACGAGTTCAACGCAACAAATCGTTTGTTAATCCGACTTCTGAGCTAAAATTTATGGTCTATTTATCAATTATAACCTTATTTGGATATTTGTTTCGAGGGTATTTTAGTAACCTGTCAAACCTGTCCTTAACCTAGATAAAAAATTTTCATTTCATTCTCACGCACTGTTCATCACCTCATTACCGTCATTATGCATCACTGGAGATAAACCCAAGCCGTTACCTTTCCTTTTTTTTCATCGAAATAATTTGAACTCTTCACATATTCTTTCATTCCCATCATTTTGGAGCTATTTCTATTGTATTTTCACACCTTATCCTTCTGCCATTGAAGCTCAACGAATGCAGCTCACTCGTCACCAAAAAATGCTTCGAAAGCTCAAGTTTCCTTGTGTTTCGAGATGTAGTTTCTTGTGGGTTCTTTGGAGCTTCCTTTTTAGAAGGTTTTAAGTTGTTTCCAAGCTGAATCTTACCCTTTTCAATAAATACTTTTAGACTCTTGATGCTAACTGGAAAACTGGGAAGATCTCACCGGGTATGAAGATTAGTGGCGTTTTGAGTCGGGTTCTTCATTTGACTTTGTTTCCTTATGATACTTAGCTCATTCAAACATATAATCAGTACTTTCCAATTCATCCAACATCAAAAGTCACCTAATCTCTCATTGACAGAAAAGGGTAAGACAATGTTTCATTCTTTTTCATGCATTATCTACGTTTGTGAGCTGTTTGGGGAAGAAACATTTTGATTGAACCACTAGCCATTTCATCATAACCGGTTTAGGCTGGTTCAGTTTATTTTTTTGCATTTTTGGGCCGGTTTTGTGATTTTAACTCGGTGCTCTTGCTAATTAGTTCTAATTAATTATTTTCTAGGTTCTACGAAACTTTAGGGGCACTATTTTATTTTATTTCAAGGTCTGTTTAGTTTTCACCTCAAAATTAAGGTGATGGATGAACCATGCTGGCTCAGATCTTGGTTTCAGCAACTATTTTAAGCTTCGAAGGTGAGGATAAATAGAATTTAACGTAAACTTAAAAACCATATTTGTTGAATGATCCGTATGGTCAAGAGAGATAAGATTAAATTAGAGTTAAGAGATTATAGCATGCTCACTAACTTCTTTAGGCTTGGAAGTAAGTTCAAAAAGTGTTTTGGATGAACTTATGAGACTTTGAGTGAAACTGACTAACTCTTGTCAAGTTAGAAGCTTATGGTCGTTTGAGCTATTTGTGATGTTTATGGTATTTAAACTTCCAAGTGAAGTGGGAAATGATTTAGGAATATCGTATCTTTATGGAATAATGAGAATGAGTATTTATGTTATAATATAAGCATGTTGGTATCTGAAGGTTGGTTGGCTTGACTTTAATTTCGTTATTATTATGATGGGATCTGAAGCCTATAAGGCTAGACTAGTTTTTACTTTCGATGTATGATGTTTTCTGAAGGCCTATGTGGCTTGACATGTGATTTATTCTTATATTTTAGATATATAATATGATATAGTGTGGACTATAAGGGCTACGTGAAGCATGCTTGTCGATATATGGAATTATACGTTTCAGATTGTAAGAGCTACGTGAAGCTTGCTTGTCGATATATGTGATTATACGCTACGGGCTGTAAGGGCGACGTGAACCTTTATATATGAAATGCTTACGAACTGTAAAGTCTAAGTGAACCTTGCTTGTTGATATATGTGACTATAAGCTACGAACTATAAGAGCTACGTGAACCTTGGTTATCGGTATATGAAATGATTACGGACCGTAAGGGCTCAGTGAACCTTATTCATTATATGAGTTTTGAGGCCAATTTTGTACCTCACATGTTGTTGTCATGAAATAAATGAGCCAAAAAGGGCTATTTTGTACCTCACATGTGTTGTTATGAGATAAATGAGCTAAGAGAGCTATTTTGTACCTCATTTGACATTTTATGAGATGTATGAGCTATGAGAGCTACTTTATACTTTACCAACCGTTGTATGAGATAACATGGACTGTGTGAGCTATTACATGCCTTGCTTGTCGTTATTTGGGATGTGTGGACTGTGAGGGGCTTTATGCACCTTGCTTGTTGTGAATGAGATGAATGGTCTTGTACGTGAGAGATGTACCTTATATCGAGCAAGTTCATGTTTATGAATCATGTGGGTAAATGAGACTTTGTGTTTGACTGGTGATTTAATTTTCATGAGTGGATACCTTAGAAATGTGAGGTTGTGACGACCCGACATTTTTAAATAATTTAAATTAGAATACACAGCGGAAGTCTTTTATTTTAAGAAAAATTGGAGTGATTATGTTTCAAAATTTGCTGGCCAAAATCTGTTTACATCTTAATTTCAAAATCTAAAATACACAAGGAACATTAAGTTCCTATCCAGGAGTTCAAAATGATCATAATCATAAAACAACGACAATAAGCTCTTATGAGCTAATTACAAAGTACAAATCATCAAAATGATATAAATTTCACAAGACCATGTACATGGAATTTTACATAACACATAGTCCATCTCAAAGTCGTCATCCTCTCGATCCAGCGCGCACCAGCTCCTCTTCCACGATCCCAAACATTACCTGAAATGTTTGTAATATCATGAGCTAACAAACTAAGCCCAGTGAGAATAATAAGCATAAAAAGTAAATATAGACCTCAAACTCGCATTTCGATTTGAGTCCAAGAACACACTTAATCTTTACTATCCATCCATTCAAACAATTTATAACAAAGTGTTCCACTTTTACTTACCAATTCTCCAATAATATTGTAGAACTACATTCCAAATATTCCTGGTATGGTTTTGTAAATGCGTATAGCATTTATATCTCATTTTCCATATATACCTTATACTATATATAAGGTTTACTTCAAATTCTTATTTTCCCAAAGGACGATATTAATTAGCACACTTAGTCTAATTATTCATCCATAAACTTGTTATGACATAAAAAAATAAGAAAAATAAATAAACTTTGCATAATTATAACATCTCGATTCTCTTTCTTGTCTATCATATGCATAAAAGTAATGAGTACATCCCGTAGGATACGCATTCGCCATTTATGCATGAAATGCAGGTAATGTGGATTTTTACATACTATCCACCATTCAACCTTATGTATGAAGGTAACGTGGGTATCCAACTCATCCACCATTCCTTATGCATGAAGGTAACGTGGGTATCCAACTCATCCACCGTTCCTTTCATTCTTTTCTTTTTCTCTTTTCAATGATGCGAGATGTTATGGTATAATAAATAATGGTGCAAAATGTTATGCATATGCTTGCAAAAGTAAATAAAGTAAAGTGCGAATATTAAAGAAATCACAACCAACATAAAGTAAAGGGGCAATAAGTAAATGACATAAGATAAAGAAACAGATAAGAATTCTTGGACGAACGATTTATAAATTGAACTCCGGTAGCAATAATAAAAGTAAAGATCAAACATAATGATTAACCTAAACCTTCAAGGATCTTAAACTTCCAATGATCCATCTTAAACTCCGAAACTAATCTAACTTAGAATCTTCTAAGATTCGAGGCTTTCATCGAGAAATCCTAAGTTTCTCGCTTAAAGGATTAACTACAAATCCTAAGGCACTAACTCATTCCCTCTAATCTTAGTTTGGATTCTAATCTTAGTTTCCGATTCTACAAACCATTACACTTATTCGATTTCTATAATTACTTTAAATCCTAACTATTCTCACCTTTGTAAGAGGAGAACTCGCTCTCAACCTCCGATAGAGCGATCAAGCAAAGTTCAAAAACACCTACAATTGAAATTATAACTCAAAATTTAAATAAATTACCAATTAACGATTAAACAATCACTAAACATACAAAATGACGAAAATCCATCAAACTCCCCCACATGGAGGCTCTCGGCCCTCCCATGAAATGGGTCTCGGGTTTGGTTTTTCGACTTTTTGGCAATTTAAATACGTTTTGAGTTGTTTTTAAGCAAATTCGATAATCCCAATTTCAATGGGTATCGATAATTAGGGTTTTTAAGCATTAATCCCTTTCCCGAATTAAACTTAAATAAACATTTATTCATTAATCTATAACCCAAATTCAAATCCCAAAAGGTAAATTTCAAACGGGAAGGGTTTCGACTGAAACTCGGTTTTAGGGTTATGGGAAAGTTTCCAAAAACTCTTAAAACTACTCCCGTATTTACAAACACCGAGTTTCACGGCAAGAAATCGAATGAAAACAAAGAAAACTCCATTAAATACTATTTGGAGCTTAGGGTTTGAAACTTTACTTACCGAGAACTCCATGGATCTCGGGTGGCAAGTTGTAACGATCCGCTTTCCGTTAAATTCTTTAAATTCAAATGCATAGCGGAAGACTCAATTTCTAAAGAAAAACGGCATGGGTTCATTTAAAAATCGAATAACCAAAACCTGTTTACAACCCAAATTCCAGAAAAAGCGATAAATCGGGAATTTCGCATTCCAAAAGACATTTAGACCATAAAACATAGACATATTTTACACAAATACCCTTTCGGGCTCAAAAAGACACAAGTTATGTAAAGATGGAATAATTACAAGCATTTCAATGAATGCTAAACAAAATGAGTTGTTAGTATTGTCCATACACCCTCTCGATCGACCACGCGGCTCCACCTCCTCTACCACGCTTCTTAGCTCGAGGTTTACCTGAAAATTTTAAGTGTAGCACCATTAGCATAACATGCTAGTGAGAGTAAAACGAAAGCAAGTAATCCTATGAACAAAATCTCATAACCGAAATCGTGTCCAAAGGCCTATAATGCCCAATACTACTCACATCCACACTTCCAAATTTCCATACAATCAATCGATAGTAGAATGCCACCCATACATGTCAATCCTGTAACGACCCGACTCCAAAAAGACTGGCCGCGAGTACTCTCAGCGGAAGCGCGGGAAATAAGAAATTTAAATGTCATTTAAAACGTCTCGTAACGGAAAACAACAATTTCTACGGAAAATTTGCGTGGTTCCATTTAAAAAAATCAAATAAACCAAAACCTGTTTACATCAATTTTCCAAAACAGAAAGACGGTAAATAACGTTTCAAAAGTGAAACAACTTAAAACAATTTATACAAGGACTATAAATAACGACATTCAACTAAAAATTGCATAAGACACTTCTTATGCAATCCACACGACTCGAGCTCGAGATGCAGTCCACTAGTCCTCTTCCAAACTCGACATCCAAGCTTCAACGCATACCATCTTCCTAGTCACGACCTCGACCGCAACAACCTGAAAGGTGATATAAAGCACCTCTGAGTTTGATAACTCAGTGGAAATAAAAAGAATAGAAAGAAAGTTTATGCATGAGTTCCATCCTCCAAAATGAGTTCAAGTACTCGGGTATCTCAACCCTCCTGCGAGGCTTATGTCTTCACTATAGTACCTACTCTCTATCGCTCATCTCGTAGCCAAACTAAAAGTTGTCACAACCCCAAAGTAAACAAACGTTTACCAACTAAGTTAAATAATAAACCGTTGTAAGCTAACCAAAACCAAAAGCACTTACCAAAAACTCATCTACAAGCATACTCACACTTCATATCTTTATTCAAAACCATTCATTTTTCTTATCCTCGTCTCATACTTACCCTATTTCAATCCTCGAAACCAATCAAACCGATAATACACATTAACTCATCTCACGTACTCTACTCTTTCATAAACCTATAGTACGCAATAACTCACCTCTCGTACTCTACTTTTCACAAACTTAAATAAAAACAATTATACACAACATCTCGGGGAAATAAACATCTTAAAGTTAAAAGAAAAGAAAATAACGATTTGATGCATTTGAAATGAACTAAATGATTTAAACATCAAGACCAACAATGTGATAAACTCAGAAAATTATAAGCAAAGTGTTATCAAACTTTCAAAGACATGATCAAAAGGAGATAACAAAGTATGATTGCATACGTTTATTCAAAAACTTAACATTTATGCTCAATCAAAACTAGCAACAAAACAAATATACAGTCACGTCTTGATCACATAGATCATTCCAATACCAACTTACCATTTCACATATCCGACTATCTCAGTAACCATTCACATACTCGACTATCTCAATAGCCGTTTCACACACTTGGCATTTTCAGTTGCCATCTGCCATTTTATACACACTTGGCTTTTTCAGTAGCTTCTGCCCCTTTTTCACATATTTCATTATACTTCCAGGCTATCTCTGTAGCCACTCTAGCTTCCGGGCCATCTACCACACAGCGCCTCAGAGCCTCACCATTTCCACCACGGTAGCCACGTGTAACGTCCAACAACCACTCACCATTACACGGGCTACGACCCCATGGCCAAATGTCAAACATCTAGAATGCGTGACTGAAGTGGAATGGAATGATATGCACTAACCATACTTTCTTTATCATTAACATTTAAACTAATATATAAGTACGATAAAGCAAATAAACAGAGTTCCCAAACAACGTAGTACTCAGTTTCAAACTATCGTTCAACATTTTCAAAGTGTCTAAGAAAACACCAACTTCAAACGTGATGTCGTAGCATTTCGCCAAACTGTGCTTGTCAAACAACAATCTAAAACATATCGAGCATATGTATAATAAGTCCCAAATCAGTATATGACTCGATCTTCACTTGAAATACGAGTAGAAACAAAGATACGGAATAAATTAACTCACATGATATGTAAATAAAGCAAGTACTCAAGTGGTGATGTAAACCAGCTAAGATTGTGGTTATCGAACAAATATTTAACTCAAGTGGCATAGAAGACTAAATAACATGTATGAAAACAAATAACACATCCTAAATACTCAAATTGTATCCAAAGACAAATGGGTTTTAGCAATTTTAGCTCTTTTCGGCTCTTAAGAACGAACCATACTTGGATCTCGTTATTTAATACTTTCACCACTCCATTTCTCTTTTACAACACATCCCAAAGCACCTACCAATCAGCCATGAGCATTTAAATCCCACCACATTCTTTTAACAAATTACAAACCTTCCACCGCCACCGTTTTTATTCTTTTTGTTCTCACCCTTTACTAGTTAGCTTTTGAGGCCCGATTGGAAATTACTTTCCCTACAAACACTAACCGTAAATAACCTTCAAACAAACTTAATAAATCATACATAAATCATTAATAACAATTAACTAAACCTCGGAACCTGGTTCGAGCCAAAAGGTCCATGAACTAGCTAAATAGAAAAGTAGTGATTTTTGGCCTCTTTGGTACTTTTTGAGATATCAAAGGTTGGAGTTCCTATCTTGCTTCTCTTTTGTAAAATATGTATTTAAACACCCAAATAAACCAGAATTGAAAGACTTTAAGACATGGTTAAGAAAACTCCAAAATTAGGAAAACTAGGAAAAACTTCAAATGGCCAACAATAGAGGTTTTGAGCTTGGGTTTTGTTCATTGTTTTCTACTCTTCTGTCGTATCCTAATGTCAAAAACCTCCCTTACTTTACCTTATCTCATAACCATTCTAACTCCAACTAATAAATTCAATGTCTTTACAAGCTCACGCTCCTTGTAACCCGTTCTTGTCTTACACATTTTCAATTTCTTTTTCGTGGGCAACACCTCTACCATCTATTGAAACTCGTCAATCCTACCCAAACTTAAACATCAAATCCCATAACAATTCATTATATAAACAAAATCAAACATAAAAGTACTTTACATTCTTTTTATTCCTACCTTGAGATACAAAGTATCAAGCTTGCACAACTTGGAGTGGTTTGAGCCTTTACCTACACAAAACAATATCCATATACAACAACACCTTATTTACATACCATTTAACATTTATAACATATTAGACAACATCCCGGGACCCCAAAACAGCCCCACGTCCCAAACTATAATAGCAGCCCCTAAAACAGTGAATTAAAATAAATACAAGTTTATTTCAAGTCCAAGTATTAAGTTATTGCATCCTAGGTTCAATTGTAATACTACATAAATTTTAAACCACAAGCAACTTGTATATTTTTAAAGCTTAAGTAGAAAATCCATGGGAACTAAGTAGAAAATCCATGGGAACTTTATCATCATTTTTTTTAGAATACTTGTAGCTCTTTAATTACAATTCAACTCAAATTTATTCAAAAGGGAAACCCCATCTCAAGCTATAGTCTTTTACTCTAAAAACTTTCAATTATAAAGATTAACATGCTCTTTCAATGAATTCCATAACCCCAAACTCAAACCTCATCAATTAACCCAAAACACCCAAATTTAAGACTTCTAGGTTTTGAAGAAATCTTACCAAATCTCTTTATTTCTTGAAGAATCTTGTTCCAACCTTCCTATAATTGAAAACCCTTCATAACCCATCAATTTTCCACATGAATTTAAGCTTGAATGACAAATAAAAGAGTCAAAATCGTGGCCCCCCTTTCCCCCTGCTGTTCCGCCGAATGGTGAAGGGAAAAAAAATGAGTTTTATGTTTTGATTGTTTTAATGAAGAAGGAAGGGATGACAACTCATTTAATTCCCTTAATTTGCAAATTGATCCTTTTATTTCCTAGTTTAAACATCATAAACCCCATGTCTTGCAATCAAAACCTTCCTTTTTATTTTCCTTACTATTTAACCCCAAAGTTAAACTATCCATAGTTTAAAGTTTACTTAATCAAATTAACCATGGTAAAATTTTAACCCAACCTCTTTAATTAACTACTAACCATTACACCTAACAATAGTTAAATTATATTTAACCAAATTTTAAATAACTTAACTCAATTTATTATTATTTTTTTTTTACCATAATAATAATTAAACACCAATTTACCAATTTATAATTCTTAATAAATTATTCCCCTTTTTAACCATTATTAAATTTTTTTTTTAACCCACATTAGTTAACTCATTTAACCATGGTTAATTCACGTCAAAACATTTATTAAACATCATATAAAACACAAATACTCATTATAACTATACTTCCAATTTCCGCAAATAAAAATAAAAGATTTTAACTATTCTGATTAATCTTAAAAACCCGGGCCATCACAAATCCACTACAAAAAAACTGTCAAAATGCGACCAAAAATTTGCGACAAAAAAAAAGTGGTAGTTTTAAAGTGACCACTTGGTCACTTTCTTTGAAGGTTGACTTTAAGTGACCATCTGGTCTCTTTTTTTGCGACCAGATTGCGACCAAAAGTAGATGTAGTCATAAAAAATGGCGCGAAATTATGGCGCAAAAGAAGCGACCACTTGGTCACCTATAAAAACGACCATTTGGTCGCATTTTTGTGACTAAAATATACTTTGGTAGCAAAAAATGGCACGTAATTTTGGAGGGAAAAAAGCTACCAAGTGGTCACAATTAAAAGTGACCACCTGGTCGCAATTTTTGTGACCTTTTTTGGGGAGTGGTAGCTTAAAATTGGTGGGAAAATAGCTACCAAGTGGTCACAATTAAAAGTGACCACCTGGTCGCAATTTTTGTGACTAAAATATGTCTTGGTAGCAAAAAATGGCGCGTAATTTTGGAGGGAAAAAAGCTACCAAGTGGTCACAATTAAAAGTGACCACCTGGTCGCAATTTTTGTGACCTTTTTTGGGGAGTGGTAGCTTAAAATTGGAGGGAAGATAGCTACCAAGTGGTCACAATTAAAAGTGACCACCTGGTCGCAATTTTTGTGACTAAAATATGTCTTGGTAGCAAAAAATGTCGCGTAATTTTGGAGGGAAAAAAGCTACCAAGTGGTTACAATTTAAAGTGACCACCTGGTCGCAATTTTGTGACCTTTATTGGGCGATGGTAGCTTAAAATTTTGGTGGAATTAAGCTACCATATGGTCACATTAGAAAGTGACCTGGGATGGTCGCAAATTATGTGATTTTATATGACCAATAATTTATAAATAACTATTTTTTAACACGTGCGATGCACGTGGAATTTTTTGTCTTATTTTACAATTCAATAATTGTATACTTAAGAGTTTTATGTGTATTAGTTAAAATGTTTGTTAATCAATTTTTAAATTATATTTATTTTATGAACAAATAAAATATTTAATATTTTTGATTTTTTCCCACTGTATTTATGGGGTAATTTCCTTTTACTTTATCTATTTTACCCCATAAATACAGTTGGAAAAAATAAACAAATATTAAATATTTTATTTGTTCATAAAATAAAATTACATTATAAGCTTAGAAAGAAAAAATAAAAATAAGAATAGATGATTGAAAAAATTACCAATAATTCCAAAATTTCAAGATGTGGTTAATTTTATTGATTGCATTTCTTAACAATAATAATAATGTCAATTAAATAAAAATTATTCACTTTCAATTAATATAAAAACTCTTCAAGATCAATAAGTCGCTATCTAAACGCCTTTAGATTTTTCTAAAATTTGTGTAGAGTAAATAATAATATTTAACCTCGTCTTGAAAATATCCGAATTTCATACAAAGAGAGAACAATAATATTGTACAGAGAAGAATTATATTTTCCTTAAACCTCTAGTTGAATCTAGTCGTTTGACTCTTTTTTGTTCAAGAAAAGCATTTACAATTATGAATAAAGCAATTGACCAAACTTAAAATCAAAAGATGATGAAATACGATGAAAATGAAATTAACTTTTTTTTTTATTATAAGAAAGATTCCTCTTGATTTCAACTTTGACATGTTTATATCGAATTCCAGTTGGAATTGCTTCAAATGAATATGTGGATGCAAATTAATTATATATAAATATGTACATCTTCAATAGTCTATTTGGTTCCCTTCTAGCACTTTCTATCTTGAAAAACAAGAATAAAATTATCTATATCTATTAAAAAAAACTCTTAAATAGAATCAAATAGTTCCAAATCAAGAATTACAAAAATTTATCTCGAAAATCATGAAGAAACATATCAATGAATATAACAACATGGAAACAACAGTTCCCGTCATATGTAAATATCAGAAAGTAACCCAATATACAAAAAAAAAGTATAATATACATATTAATATTTGCGACCAGGTGGTCGCAATTTCACAAAAAATGTGACCACATGGTAGTAATTTAGAAAGGAAAGGCGACCAAATGGTCGCATTTTAGGATTTAGGGTTTAGGGTTTTGGGTTTTGGAGGGAAATGCGACCAAATGGTCGCATTTTTGCAAAAGTATAATAATATTTTTTTTAAAATACAAGTAGAATTGCGACCATTTGGTCGCAATTATGGGCGGTAACTTTAAATTTTCATGAAATTTATGGCGGTGAATTTAAGTAATGCGACCATATGGTCGCGAGCTTGAGCACTCCTCAGGGCAAGGCAGTGTCAAGCAGGAATAAGGCCAACCGCGTGAAGAATCCAGTAAAACACACAGCGGGGGCGCGGACCCACGACGAGCACCATCGTCGATTGGTATGTTTTTTTTTTCCTCGTTCTGTTTCTCGTTTTCTTTTTTCTCGTTTTTTTTTCAATTACTTATTAATTTATTATGTTTTATTCTTCACTCTTTGATTTTTTAGGAACCGAAGCACGGGCGCCCCGTCCCACCCGATGAGTCGCACCGAGTTCTTCACACGAAGAAGGGCCGGGACGTTAATCGACGATAAGGCGAAAAGAAGTTCAGGTATTTAATATTTTTTTCAATTATTATTTTTTCTTTAAAATTTTTCATACATTATATATTAACCATTTTATTTTCTGAATTTTAAATGTTTAGGAACGTTTAACGGAGTCCTTGACTCAGCGGTTGCCCACACCAGACTCGCAACTGACTCAGGAGGACCGTATAGAGGCGTTCTTGGAGGCTGCTGGAGGGGTTCGGCCAGATGGGTCAGTTCCTGGGCTCGGCTCGTAAGGGCGACGCCTTTATGCAGATGTGCCCCGGCCTCAGTGGAGCGGAGCGAGCACTAGCTCCGGGCCTTCTCCGGGTGAGCAGCAGCTGCGCGCGGACATGGAGGCTATGCGTGAGGACTTCGTTGCTCGAGTCGCTACTATTGAGGCCGACATACAAGCACGAGTCGACGCCTGTGTCGCATCCGCTTTGGCCGCGTGCTTGGATCTCTAGGCGGCTGCCCTTCTACATCGACGCCTCCTCCCCCCCCCGCCTCCGCAGATAGTTCTAGGATTCTTTCGATTGTATAAAACGTTTTTTTAATATTTGATATATATATTTTTTATTTGAATTCCAATTTTTTTTTATGAAATTTTAATATTAATTAAATAAATAATTAGTAATTAATAATTAATAATTAATTAATAATTAATTAACTAATTATTGAAATTTAAATTAAAAAAAAAAAATTCTTAAATGCGACCAGATGGTCACTTTTAAGCGACCATCTGGTCGCATTTTAACTAAGACTAAAAGTGACCATTTGGTCGCATAAAATGCGACCATTTGGTCACTTTTTTATGTGACCAATTGGTCACTTATCTTTCACATAAATTACGACCAGATGGTCGCTTTTTAAGCGACCATCTAGTCGTATTTTAACTGAGCCAATAAGTGACCATTTGGTCACAAAAATTACGACCATTTGGACACTTTTTATGTGACCAAATGGTCACTTCTATTGAAGATAAAATGCGACCATATGGTCCCTTTTAATGCGACCATATGGTCGCATTTTAAAAAGTTTGACTTTTTTTCGACCAAAATTTTTTGCGACCAGATGGTCGAATTTTTGTGACCATGCAGTCGCACAAATTCAAAACCGACCAGCTTTTTAGCAACCACTCAGTTGGTCTCATTTTGGTCGCATTTTAGGTGAAAAACGACCATTTGGTCGCAATTTCTTGGTCGCAAATTGGCAGTTTTTTTGTAGTGATCAATACCATGAGATAGAAAAAATAAAGACTTAAAGTAAAATTAACATTCACAACTAAGTCTCACTACACGTTTCTAAAGAATCGATAAAAAGAACATTAACTATCCTTATTACCAAACAAGTTTCATCGTATCGTGCTATTGTATGGATCGAAATCAACATACCACGTACCATATCACAACCATCGCACCATAATACGTATGGAACCGAATCAACATACTATCATGTGCCGTATAATAGATCATAATACCATGGTACGTACGGATCCGAATCCACGTACTACCATGTACCATATCTCAATCATCGGATATCAGGACTTTCACCATTTCGGTATCAGGAATTTCACCATTTCGGATATCAGGACTTTCACCATTTCGTATCGTGAATTTCACCATTTCGGATATCAGGACTTTCACCATTTCGGTATCAGGAATTTCACCATTTCGGTATCAGGAATTTCACCATTTCGGATATCAGGACTTTCACCATTTCAGTATCGTGAATTTCACCATTTCGGATATCAGGACTTTCACCATTTCACAACATGATACGTATGGAACCGAATCAACATACTATCATGGCCACTTTACAAACTGTTAAGCTTCCTAAAAGCTAGTTAATCTCAAAGAATCCTACTAAGCTATTACGAAGCCTAACTATCTAGATTACACGAGTTAACACTCAAGTGTATCTTTTGAGCTACTTTAACTTCCAAACCGATCAGAGCAACTTTCATTCCACTTTCCTCTATCATCTCCAATTCACTTTGTAACACTTTCAAACCACTCCGATGTTTCCTTTTCATTGAACTAAATATAGTTCCAAAATTCCTCCACTAACTTCCGAATTAAAGTCTCTAACCAAACTTAACTTCTAAGAAGCTAAATCTCGCTTAACTTCGATAAACAATAACATAATGAAACTTAATTCATAAAACAACTAACTTTCATTTTAAACTCACCTTGTAAACGAAGTCAACTCCGAAACACCGGTTGACCAAGAATCACGATCTATGCACGAAACCTATAATTAAATACACCTAAAGTATATTAATTAACCGAATCGAAGAACGATCGTCACGATACTAAAATAAAAGACAAAACAACCCTAACTTATGCCAAGAGGCCCACGGCCCAAGGGAAAGGAAGAAAAGGAATTTGTTTTCTGGATTTTAAGCACTTTAAAGACATTTTGGTTTGGTTTCGGGTACTTTGGAGATTGGTAACCTTAATGGGTATTCGCAATTTAGGGTTTTGAGCATTAACCCATTTCCGAAACAATTAGAAAATAGCAAAAACATAATAAACTAAACATCCTAAATCAAGCCAAAAGAAAGAAAACTACAAGGAACGGGTTTCCAGCTCAAACTTGGTTTTAGGGTTTAGGGAAAGTTCCTAAAAATGACTATAACAACTTTCCCGATTGCTATCTTAAAGCTCCGGTGAACGAATTCGAAGATTACAACTCAATTCCACCATTAAAACACTATTCACATCAAAATTAAGAAACTTTAACATACCTTTAAGCCTCGAGCAAATGAGCGAAAATTACGTTCGGTAGGTTGGAAATGATCTACGGGCCAAGGGCTTTCCAACGGTAGTAGAATCGAGACGATCCACTGAGTAATAAAGAAAATAAAAAAAAAAAGGAAGGAGGGTTTTTGGTCTTTGATTCCCACGGCAGCAAGGAGGAGAAGAGTGCAAGATTTTTCTAATTTTTTGGCTAAGTGTTGATATTTAAAGATGATGAATAGTGAATTTTTAGATATTTAAGAAATCGGGTAATGACGCCTACGTCCCTCTTTTGTTTTTGCTTTAAAAACGAATCCCGAAGCTTGTAAATAAATCTAAAGGTGATTAATAATTATTAATTGGCCCGTTAATAATTATTAATGTCACCAAAACATAATTAAAGTACTAAAACGATTAAAAACTAATTCGGACGAAAATAGCTACTAAAATAAAAGTTACTGAATTAAAACTAAACTTTAAAAGCCTTAATAAATAAAATAAATAAAAAAAAAATAAAAAAAAATTACCTCTAAAAGTAACGGGACGTTACACAAGTACGATAGTTGGGTGGAAAAGAATCCTGGACCCGAGGCCTTTCCGATGCAACCGAAATCGAGCCGATCCGCCGAGAAACGAAGAAAAGCCAAAAATTCTTCTTCCCCCCTATGATAGCTTCGGCCTTGAGAAGAAAAATGAGGAGTTTTGGGTCAACTTTGGTCAAATGGGAATATTTAAAGAGAATATGAATAGTGTTTTGGATATTTTTAAGAAATTAGAAATGACGGTTGCGTCCTTTTATGACTTTTGACATCTAAATCGAAACCCGGTGCTCTTAAATAAATCTAAAGGTGATTAATAATTATTAATTGGCCTATTAATAATTATTAATGTCACCGAAACGAAAAATAAACATTAAAACGATTAAAATGAATTTCGGGCAAAATTAAGTACTAATATCGAAATTACAAAATAATAATTAAATTAAATACTTGAATTGAAATAAATAAATAAATAAATAAATAAAATTAAATAAAAATTTACTTCAAAATAACGGGACGTTACAGAGGTTCTACATGAGAATATGGTTGGATATTGAAGAGATTGTAGGATCTTTTGGACACAAATCTATATATGGATTTGGGATCTATCGTTACGTTACTTTCAATTTATCTTTAATGGGCTTTACTCATGATATAACACTTTCAGGTACAGACCGTGGTCGTTGTCATGAAAGATGAGTTGGTGCTGTTTGATCTCGAGGGATGATGATATAAAGATGGGCTAGAGGAGTTTTATAGTCCATGGACTCATGTATATGATATTCTTCCATCTTTATTTTATATTTTGTATTTGGCTCATGAGAGCTTTTTTTACTTATGGTTTCTTTTGGATTTTGAATTTGGATGATGGATTTATGAGATACTTCTTTGTTTTGAACTTTTATGAAATGGAATGCGCATCCCACTTTTTGATTTGTTTGATTTTGGAAAAATGTATTTACACGCAGATGCGATAGTGCATGTTTTAAATGTCACCATGCCAAATTTTTATTTAAAATTAAGTCTTCCGTTGTGATTTGTTTTAAAATGGCTTAAAAGGAGTTGGGTCATTACAGTTGGTATCAGAGCCTAAGGGTTCTTTAGACTATATGCGTCGCATGTTTTGCTTTTAAGTCCACTCTCTAGTCATCATCAGAGATCAACGGCAACATGTATCCATAAAATTCTTATTCTTGAGCTTTAGTCTATTTGTAGTGGGAAAGTTTATAAGAATAAATCTTTCCTTTTTAAAGATCTCTTTGTATTTTTTGATATTGTTCCACCTCATATAGCCACTGCGTGGTGATGTTGAACTAACCTTCAACCTGAGATTTTGGTAGGTGTAATGAGAATGGGGTTGCCCCCATGTAGTTTTGGAGGTCGCGTACCTCGTTTAGTATATTAACGTAGTGTCAGTGTAAAGGAGTTGAGATACTTTGAGAGATTTACTCATTTGATCTCGACGTTTGATTGTTGCATAATTGCTTAGTTGTTTTGTTTGTTGAATGTGTGGTTGACATTTTATGTGTAAAAAGGAGGCAAGATTGTTGGGATCAAAATGTTAAGAGAGGGAACACCGGATTCTGGTGAGTGATTGTTGAAAGGGTAATCGGTTTGGCTCTCGCCCAGTGACCTAGGTTCAATTTAAGGGACAAGTCCCTAGTTTGAATTAAGAAAGTTGAATTATTATGGTTTATGATAAGTCATTGGGTTAGTCGTGTGTTAAATTGAAGGTGTGTTGTCACTCAGGAGAGAAAGTTAAAACATTTCATGATGGGTCTCGACGAGGACTATTAGCGACTGAGTTATTTGACTAATGGCCTAATCTTTTAACTGTTACACTATAGATGTACCAATATGGGGATGGAATACTTGAGATCGAGTTATCGAGACTGCCACTTAGTAGAAAGTCAAGGTTAGTTATACTGAGGTTGAGTGTTGGTATCTGATTGAGAGCTTGAGGAAATGTTGTCTGTCCATGTTATCAGTGACTTTTATGAGACTTTTGAGTTAATTTGGTGGATGACAAATCATTTTGTGTTTGACCACCGAATTGGAACAGTGGAATTTGAGAAAACTCTCAAGCTTGTAGATTGAGCCTAATGTAAGGTAGACCCCTGAGGTGAATCCAGAGTTGGAAGGATAGGACTTCATTGGATTGATGTGCTCGGGAAATACTTATGTTTCTTTGTAGGAAAAGAAGTAATTTGTGAGACTATGATTTGGTTCACGAGCGAACAAGGTGATCTATGGGAATGAGTATGTATTAGATAGTATTGATTTGGTTAACCAAAGTAAGGGTCGATGGTAGTATAGGGTTTGGTTCTTGTTTGGGCTATCAACTGAATATTTAAGGGTATGTTTTTTTTCTAAGGGCAATTTCAAGGATATGTTTCAAATACTATGAGTGAATCTTTCAGAATTTGAAAAAAGGTTGGATACCAAATCTATTTTCTCTTTTTAATATGGATTAGAAGGTCGGGTAGCGTATAGTAGAACATCAGAGTACAGATTGTAGTCGAGTTGGATGCAGCGTGAGAAGTGATAGCTTATGCTCTTCATCAGTGTAAGATCAAGGGGAGGATCACCTACTAGTAACTTAGGATTGCCAATAGTAGTTAGGTACTCGGATTTACAGGCATCACCTGAATGAGGAAAAGATTTTGGCTGTACCTATAATAAGGACTTGAAATGCTTCTTTACCTGGGAAGTGTCGAATTTGAGTAAAGATAAATGGTCAGAGTTAGTGAAATACTATGGTTATGATATTCAATACCACTATGATAAAGTTGTTACGAGGACAATGCTTTAGTAGGAAATCATCCGACTCCTCCAAGTGCTTAGTGCTCAATAAAAATTATAAAAGACCTGAAACGGGACTAGAATTCTAAGGTGACAATACAATTGGTTGATGGATAAAAGGGGCCACTTTGTAAGTAGAAACTTATCGAAGCACAACAGACGTATAATGATTACGAGGAGAGTTGTAAAGATTCGTGATGTAGGTTGAGAAGGATGTAATATTGCCATATATTTTACTTATTGTTACAGAAAGGTTTTGTGAACTCATGGAATCAGCCCTTAGAAAGGAACAGTTGGTAGGGCACCTAATCTTTATATTTAATGTATGTTCAGGTGGAACTATCAGACTATTAGTGAACATTAGAAATGTTAAACACTGAGACACTTTTGGAAATGAGCCACCGAGGTACTTACACTATTCAAGCATTTCCAAGAGGAAATGGAGGAGACATATTCATGGATTTTACCAGTGGTTTATCAGGGACGGTAAGGGTTAATGATGTAATTTGGATAATGATAGATGAATTGACCAAGTCGACTCACTTTTACCTGAAAAGTGGAATAGTGGAGTAATGAGTGGAAACTTGGGCTCAAATATATTTGGATAAACTTTTGAGAGTTGAATGGGGTATCAGTCACTTTAGAGTCTGATGAGGACAACCAATCCATTTTATAATGTTCATTGGATTCACCGTATGCCATGAACATCAAGTTAGACCTCTGTGCAGTTCTCATCATCAGGCAGATGGTCAGACAGAACAAGTTAATTAGATTTTGAGATTATGCTTCGAGGTTGTACTCTAGAGTTGGGTCACTTGGAGTAATCAGTTATTCCAGATGTAGCTTGTTTACAACAACAGTTATTAATCTATTACGAAAAAGGTACCATATGAGACCTTACATAGTCTGGTTGTAGATTGAAAATTTAGTGAAATGAAATGTTGAGAGTAAGATGTTGGAGCCAAGCTAGTTCAATTAACTAGTGGGCCTTTCACCTTGATCCTGTGAGGGATGAGGACTGCTTAGAGTGGGTAGAAAAGATATGCAGATAATTGGCTTTGGAATTCAAAGTTGTGTTAGCGAGACCTTGAGATCTTGTTAGTAGCTTCAATGATTGACTTATGAGATATGAGTCAGAGGTCAAGCTTAGCCCATGATTATTGAGCCAATTTAGGATTCTGGATTGAGAGTGATCGATTGTTATCGGTTGGCTTGTCGACAGTGTGGCCTGGTGTGACGACTCGACCCTAAATCAATATTAAACATGCTAGGCATAATAAAACAGCGGAAGACTTGATTTTTAAATAATTCATCTTTAAATTAATTTCAAAAGAATCCCGGGATTCACAAGTTTGATAAACAAAGTCATTCAAAACGTAAATAAAGAAATCCAAAAGTCGTAGAGCTAAACAATAATCCTGAATTTAAAAGATAAAGACACAAGGTCTAGGAATCCAAAATATCAAGACAGAATAGTAATAGTCCATGAGAGCGCCGTCACCAATAATCATCAAGGCCCGGTCCCCCGTCCAATACCTGAAATGTTTTTGGTGTGTAACACCATTAGCTAAACTCGCTAAGTGAGAAAAGAATGTTAAATGAAAGAAAACTTGTAAATAACGTCAATCTTCACTTGGGAAAAGTAAAACTTATATTAACTTTTCTTCTTTTAATTATCTTTTCTTTAAGTCTTTAAACAAACATGTCACCTCACCGTTGAAGCAACTTCAAACAACAAATCAAATGAAATGAGGTATTTGCAACCTTTCTTGCTTGGATCCATCAATCAAAACTACACAAGTAATGAAGTGGTCCAATAATAATAGAGCAAGTCTTTGACTGAGTTAGCCTTAGATCTTACTAGTGATCCTAGCTTTGGTACACAACCGCCGCCTCACTTATCTCAGGGACCATAACTACGCCCTGTAATCGTAGCGACAAGAAAGGTGTGCAAACCCTACATTTCCAACCACATGCATTTCTCAATTCATCCTTGGCAACACATGCCGGTTTCCTCTTTCAATTTATCATTACTTTAACAATTCACATCTCAAGTTCATAATAACAATGATCAAACAAGAACATACAAATCAATCGAAACACATTAATATACTTAATAGCGGTGAAGAGAAAGTAATCGTAATCATATGGGGCACGACAACCCTTTATTTTCGAAAAGTAAATGCAAACAAAAACGATGAGATGCTCTTCCCAACAGAATGGAAGTACAAACTAGCTAGAGTGAAGTTCATGGAGCTTTAAAATATGCATATAATAAACATCAAACATCAACACAATATCAAACATGAAATCAATCAAATGAACCAATTAAAGAGTTGGGGTCATTTCCAACTTTCCCTTCATTTACCACACTTTACTCACCTTCAAAAATCAAGTTTCAAAGTATAAAATCAAAATGAATTCCCGGATTTAAGCTTCGTTCCACCTACAAATAACATCATTCAAAACATTTTATAACTCACAACTAAATTAGAACAAAATTTATTTTGTGAATAGTGTTTATGTGAATAGTGTCTCGGTGAACAGTGATTTGTGAACATTACTGCGTGAAACAGTAACTCCGTGAACAGTGATTTCGTGAATAGTGTCCCGGTGAATAGTGACGCGTGAATAGTGAAACGACATCCCTTTATTTTCTAAGGTAAATCAAGTGGTTGAGAAGAGAGTTGGGTCATCAATTTTAGCCTAGGAGCTCCATTAACACCATGGAAGAGGTTGTTTTAAGCAAGATTAGGAACTTAAAAATTAAAGTGAAAGAAAGTAAAGTTTAAGTTTCCTACCTCAAGATCCAAACAAAGGGAAAGAGATGGTGGTTCCTTCTCTTGTGCTCTCAAAATAAGTTCTTCCAACACCACCCACACATCTATGAAAATGGAGCTAGGAGAAGGTGAAAGGAAAGAAAAATGGACAACTCTACTCTTGCTTCAAGGATGGGAGGCTGAGGCTTTTTGGGAGGATGGTGAACATAAGAAAAGAATTACTATATACTAAATGCCCAAATGGTCTCTTACCCTAAAAATTTGTGGATAAGGATTCTCCTTCCTTTTTTTTTTAAATATAAATAACAAAGTAGAGGAAGAGATGGGCCCACAAATTTTCAAGAAGAGATTAACTCTACACTTTATTTCAAATTTAATTAATCCCCCTTTTCGTAATATTAAATTAAATGTCAATGAAAATTTGAATTTCTAACTCAACAATCAATTTAAATCACTTCTCAAAATCACAATTAAAAATAACAATTCATTGTAAAATCACCTGAAAAGATCGGGACGTTACACCTGGAGTGCTTAGTATTTTCGGAGTGTCTGAATTTTGAGATTACTTTTTGAGTCTTTCACATGTGATTTATTTCAAGTCAGTGATGCTAGATACGAGCTCACCTTATGAGTATGAGTAGTTTTCAATAGAGATTATGGAGACTGGGCAACGATTTTCAAATTTCAAAACCATTTTCGTTGTGATGGTTGCGAAGGGGATGGACTTCTGTGGAAGCGGAACAATTGTGTTAAAGACTGGTTGTAAGATTATCAATTTTCGGATGGCTCTATAGGATTACCTAGATTAAAATTTGAGACGAGTATAGTGTATTGATGTGTGAGTTATGTTTCTGGTGGAGATCATTTTATCATATAATTATTTGACCAGTTGTGTTTTAGAATTGTGAGAAATGCTTTATTGAGATAATCATAAGTTGAGCACCACGCACACTCGACTTTTGTTTTAGTAACGTCCCTTTTTGGGGACAAAAAATCTTTTAAGGAGGATAGACTGTAACATCCTGGTTTTCTTTTAGGTGAATAATTTTATTTATTTACAATAATTTATTTATAATTTAACTGTTTATTATTTATTTCATGTTATTTTAATTTATTTTGTTTATTTTATTTTAGTATTTACTATTCTTATTTCCCTCAGAGAGTTTTCTATTTAAATCACTTAATTTTAAGTTCATAGTAGTCTTCACATCATTATGAGTTCAACGCAACAAACCGTTCGTTAATCCGACTTTCGAACTAAAAGTTATTATCAATTTACCGATTATAACCTTATTTGGATAGTTGTTTGAGGGTATTTTAGTAATCCGTCAAACCTATCCTTGTTTTTAGCAGTCACAAAAAACCTAGATCAACACATTTCTTTTTATTCTCATGCAATGTTTATCACATCGCCGCCATCAATATTCATCATCAGCAAGAAGGCCAAGTCGTCACTTTTCCTTGTTTTTCTTCGAATTAATGTAAACTTCTCACACATTCTTTTATTCCTGTCATTTTAGAAGGTTTTAAGTTGTTTCGAAGCTGAACCTTACCCTTTTAAATAAATACCTTCAAACTCATGAGGCTCGTCGGAAAATTGGGAAGATCTCGCGTGTATGAAGATTTGTGGCGTTTGGAGTCGAGTTCTTCATCAGACTTCGTTTCCTTGTGATACTTAGCTCATTCAAACATATAATCAGTACTTTCCAAGTTGTCCAACGTCAAAAGTCGCCTAATCTCTTGTCAGTGGAAAAGGGTACGACACTACTTTGTTTTTTTTTTTCTGTGTTTTCTGCGTCTACAAACTGTTTGGGGGAAGAAACAGCCTAACTGAGCCACTGGCTGATTTATACGAACCAGTTCAGGCTGGTTCAGTATGATTTTTGGCAATTTTGGGCCGTTTTTACGATTTTAACTCGATTCTAATTAATTCTAATTAATTAATTTCCAGGTTCCGAGCAACTTTAAGGGCGGTGTTTTTTTAATTTCAAGGTAGGTATAGTTTTCAACTAGAAATTAAGGTGATGGATGAACCATGCTTGCTTTGTTCTAACAACTATTTTAAGTTTCAAAGGTGAGGATAAATAGAATTCAACTTAAACTTAGAAAGCATGATTGTTGAATGATTTGTATGGTCAGGAGATAAGATTAATTTGGAATTGAGAGAACAAAGCATGCTCACTAACTTGTTTAGTCTTGAAAGTTAGTTTAAAAGGTGTTTTGGATGAATTTATGAGACTTTGATTGGAATTAACTAACTCTTGTTAAGTTAGAAGCTTATGGTCGTTTTGAGCTATTCGTGATGTTCATGGTATTTAAAGTTCCAAGTGAAGTGGGAAATGATTATGGAATATCGTATGTTTATGGAATAATGAGAATGAGTATTTATGTTATAATATAAGCATGTTGGTATCTAATGGCCAGTTAGTTTGACTATACTTTCGTTATTATTATGATGGGATCTAAAGCCTATAAGGCTTAACTAGTATTTACTTTCGATTTATGATGTTATCTGAAGGCCTACATGGCATGACATGTGATTTATTCTTATATATGAGATATATGATATGATATAGTGTGGATTGTAAGGGCTACGTGATCCTTGCTTATCTATATATGCGATTATACGCTACCGACTGAAAGGGCTACGTGAACCTTACTAGTCGATATATGCTATTATATGTTATGAACTGTAAAGGCTACATGAACCTTACTTGTCGATATATGCGATTATACGATACGGACTATAAGGGCTACGTGCACCTTACTTATCGATATATAAAATGATTACGGACTAAGGGCTATATGAGCCTTACTTGTCGATATTTGTGATTATAGGCTATGGACTATAAGGGTTATGTGAACCTTGCTTGTCGATATATGAAATGATTACGAACTGTAAGGGCTAAGTGAACCTTGCTAGCTATATGAGATTTGAGGGCTATTGACATGAGATAAATGAGCTAAGAGGGACATTTTGTACCTCGCATGTGTTGTTATGAGATAAATGAGCTAAGAGGGTTATTTTGTACCTCGTTTGATATTCTAAGAGAAGTATAAGCTATGAGAGCTACTTTATACTTTACATAACGTTATATGAGATAACATGGACCGTGAGAGCTATTTCATGCCTTGCTTATCATTATTTGGGATGTGTGGACTGTGAAGGGGCTTTATTCAGCTTTCTTGTCATGAATGAAATGAATGGTCTTGTACATGAGAGTTGTACTTTATTTCGAGCAAGTTCATATTTATATATCGTGTGGGTAAATGAGACTTTGTGTTTGAGCGGTCATTTGATTTTCATAAGTGGATACCTTAGATATGTGAGGTTCTACATCAGAATATGGTTGGATAGTGAAGAGATTGTAGGATCTATCGTTACTTTACTTTCAATTTATCTTCACTGGCCTTTGCTCATGATATTACACTTTCAGGTACAGTTCGTGGTCGTGAAAGAGGAGCTGATGCAACTTGATCTCGAGGGACGATGATATAGAGATGGACTAGAGGAGTTTTATACTCCATGGACTCATGTCTTTGATATTCTTCCATCATTATTTCATATTTTGTATTTGGCTCATGACAACTTTTTTGCTTATGGTTTTTTTTGGATTTTGAACTTGGATGATGGATTTATGAGATACGTCTATGTTTTGAACTTTTTATTAAATGGAATGCGCACTCCACTTTTTGATTTGTCTGATTTGGGAAAAATGTATTAACAAGCAAAGCAATAGTCCAAGTTTTAAATGTCACCATACCGACGTGCTTTATTTCAAAATGGTTTAAAAGGAGTTGGGTTGTTACAATATGTCTCTTGTGATTCTCTTGATGTATATGTTTCTAGTGATGCTCTTGATTTTTATGATGCAATGAATTCGATAGATTCTAGTAAATGGAAAGATGTTATGAATGAGGAAATTGAATCTATAGAGAAAAATAAAGTATAGGAATTAGTGGATTTACCAAAAGGAAAAAAGTCTATTGGTTATAAGTGGATACTTAAAAAAATTAAAGGAAGATGGTAATGTTGATAAATATAAAGCTAGATTAGTAAAAAAAAAAGGGTATACACAAAAAGAAGGATTAGATTATGATGAAACTTACTCACCAATTGCTAAGTTCACTTCCATAAGAATAATGATGTCTTTAATTTGCATATTTAGACTTAGAATTATATCAAATGGATGTACCAACCGCTTTCCTTAATGGAGAGTTTAAAGAAGAAATTTTTATGGTTCAACCTCAAGGTAAAGAATATCAAGTCTATATATTAAATAAATATTTGGATGGTTTAAAACAATATCCTAGACAATGGTATTATACTTTTCACAATGCTTTGACTACTTCTTATGGTTTTGTTCCAAACATTTAAGATCATTGCATGTAACGTCCCGTTACTTTTAGAGGTAAAAATTTTTTTTATTATTATTTTATTTTATTAATTTATTATTTTTTATTTATTTAAAGCTTTTAAAATTAGTTAAAATTAGTAATTTCAGTTATATTAGTTATTTCCGTCCGAAAATCCTTTTTATCGTTTTAATTCGTTTCGGTGACTCTAATAATTATTAACGGGCCAATTAATAATTATTAGACACCTTTAGATTTATTTAAGACCGTCGGTTTTCATTTTATAAGCAAAAGGTCGAAAAGGGCAAAACCGTAATTTCGTAAACCCTAAAATATCTAGGTATTTCTTTTGTAAATATCTTCTTTATCTTAACACTTAAGCAAAATTCATCTTCATCTTCTTCTCCTTCTTCCTCAAGGCCGAAACCCTCAATACCCCAAACCCCAAAATTTTGATTTTTCTTTTCTTCGTTTCTCATTCGTTTCTCGATGGATCGACTTGTTTTTAGTTGCGTTGGATTGCTCGGGATGAGGGCTTTCTATCCCACCTACCCTTGTGCCGTTTCTCGTTCTCTAAAGGAAATCCCAAAAAGTAAGTTTTCAAACTTTTTTGGTGGTTTTGTTCGTTTTTTATTGTAAATGAGTTTTGATGTTGAAATTATGAATGGTTATCATGAAATTTGACGATTTTGAACCCGGATTTTCGAAAAACACTATTCACGTGAAAACACTATTCATCCGAAATCACTATTCATCCGAAAATGCAAACTTGTTCTCATATTAGATATGAGTTGTAATATGTTGTGCAATTGATGAATTGTAGGTGCGATTGCTCGGTTGTTGAATTGTGGGAAATCGGAGTTTTGGACCAAAACTAATTTGGCTAAGGTGAGTTTAAAATGGTTGTGATTACTTTTATGTTTTCGAATTGCTTGACGTTTATGTTAGATCGATGTTAAGAGGGTTAATAGACTTGAGAACTTTCCAAGAATGTATGTTATTTGGGAGTTAGTTTCTTGAGTTCGGGAGCTTTGGTAAAGGTTATATAAACTTTTGATAGCCTAAGTTGCTATAGAGAAAAGAATTGAAACATTATGTCTAACATACATTTCTATAGAGAAAAGAAATGCAATTGATATATAACCGAGAGCCATAGGAAAGAAGATTGAGATTGAATTGTATATATGAGAGAACTAGATTCTCATTTATTTGGAAGATCTTGAAATTGGAGATTGTAATTTTTGATGTAAACCTTATGTATAGTATAAGGTATTAAAGAGAATGAAATAAGATTGGTTGTTGTTTAAAGTAAGATGTTATTGGTGGATTAAGTTATTATTCTCGAGGAGAATTAGATTCCGGAACTTGGAGAAGAGTATAATGTACTCCTTTTATCTTGAGTAGTTTTAGAATAGTTAAAAGAACTTTGGAGAGATTCTTGCGTAGAATCGAGTTAGTACGATATTATTAGTGATGAGATTCACTTTTGGATGTCACGGAATGTTTGTGATTGGTGACTTGCATCTTGTTATGCACGGATGTCACGGAATGTTTGTGATTGGTGACTTGCATCTTGTTATGCACGGATGTCACGGAATGTTTGTGATTGGTGACTTGCATCTTGTTATGCACGGATGTCACGGAATGTTTGTGATTGGTGACTTGCATCTTGTTATGCACGGAGGTCACGGAATGTTTGTGATTGGTGACTTGCATCTTGTTATGCACGGAGGTCACGGAATGTTTGTGATTGGTGACTTGCATCTTGTTATGCACGGAATGTTTGTGATTGGTGACTTGCATCTTGTTATGCACGGAGGTCACGGAATGTTTGTGATTGGTGACTTGCATCTTGTTATGCACGGAGGTCACGGAATGTTTGTGATTGGTGACTTGCATCTTGTTATGCACGGATGTCACGG
Organism: Gynostemma pentaphyllum; assembly: GCA_028015215.1. Classification (NCBI taxonomy): domain Eukaryota; kingdom Viridiplantae; phylum Streptophyta; class Magnoliopsida; order Cucurbitales; family Cucurbitaceae; genus Gynostemma; species Gynostemma pentaphyllum. The sequence goes on from CM051353.1 coordinate 42,008,144, forward strand.
AATGTTTGTGATTGGTGACTTGCATCTTGTTATGCACGGAATGTTTGTGATTGGTGACTTGCATCTTGTTATGCACGGAGGTCACGGAATGTTTGTGATTGGTGACTTGCATCTTGTTATCACGGATGTCACGGAATGTTTGTGATTGGTGACTTGCATCTTGTTATGCACGGAGGTCACGGAATGTTTGTGATTGGTGACTTGCATCTTGTTATGCACGGATGTCACGGAATGTTTGTGATTGGTGACTTGCATCTTGTTATGCACGGATGTCACAGTGACAGTGAGGTCACGGTATGGTTGTGATTGGTGACAAGTGGTCACGGATGAAATGAGAAATTTACTTTGTTATTTACTTTGTTATTTACTTTGTCATTTACTTTGTTAAGCACTAGTACCTACTTTATTTTACGAGCTTGAATATTTACTTTCCGAATTTACGAGTTAGTAGAATGGATTGATCTTATTATGTAAAGTACTTTGGAATATTGAATGGGTTGTGCAAGAGTACTTAGATTTATTTGGACACATTCTCCGATATGGATTTTTGGTTCATAAAAGTGCTTGCATCCATCTTATTCTCACTAGCATTGTTTGCTAATGGTGCTACACCACTTTATTTTTTTCAGGGTGAATACTCGTGGTAGAGGGCGAGGTCGTGGAGGTGGTGCTGCGTGATCTCGAGTGAATGCTTATGGATATTTGGACTAGTAAATCTAAGTTTGGAGCACTTTAGGAATGCATTATATACATATAAACTTGAAATAAAGTCTTAAAACTTGTATTTTGTGGCTCATGAGAGCCTAAAGTCGGTTGTATGTATATCTTGAGATACTTTCTCTGATTTGAGTATATTCTGGAGTAGGAATATATGTGATTAAATTTCTCTGAGATGTGTTCTTAAAAACAGGTTTAGGGAGTTCGTATTTTAAACGGATCCACGCCAAATTTTTGTAAAAATAAGTCTTCCGCTGTTTTACTTCTGATTTAAAGATTTGTGAAAATTCGAGACTTCACATTGCATATATATTTGGAATAGTGGGAGTATTTTTTTTTATTATTCTTTCATTATACGTTGATGATATCTTGCTTGTTAGTAATAATGAAGATAAAATCTTGAAACTTAAAATTAGTTACATACAAAACTTGAAATGAAAGACATGGGTGTAGCTCATTACGTGCTTGGATAACATATTTCTAGAAATAAAAAAGAACGAAAATTAAGTTTATCTCAATTTTCATATTTAGAAACTGTGTTAAAAAAATTTATGATAGATTCATGTAAGTCTTTAAATTCACCAATTTATAATGGTACTAAGTTGTCTAGAAATATGGCTCCAACCAAGTAAAGAAATTGAGGAAATGAAGTCAAAACCATATGTTGAGGCCATTGGTAGCCTAATGTATGTAATGTTATGTACTATACCTGATTTAAGTTATATTGTTGGTTTATTTAGTAGATTTCAAAGTAATCCAGGTTTAGCTCATTGGCTTGCAGTAAAACACGTCTTTCGATATTTACCAGGTACGTTACATACCAAAGTTATATATCAAGCTGATAATATAGAAGTTATTGGTTATTGTGATTCTGATTATTCTGGTGACATGATGATATAAAATCTACTAGTAGATATGTTTATATTTTTAGTGGTGGTTACTTCTTAGTCTAGTAGAAAACAAGGTTGTGTGGCTAAAAGTATTATGCAAGCTGAAAATATTGCTTGTAGTATGGCTGTTTTTTAAGTTTTATGGGTCAAGATTTTTTTAGAAGATTTAAACCTTCCTTTTTTATCTAAAGCACCCATTACCCATTCAAATTTATTGTGATAATCAAGCTGCAGTTAAAACCATAAAAATAGAAAAATTGGACCTAAAAGTAAACATATTGAATTGAAGTATCATTATGTGTCTTATATTGTACAAAAGGAATATGTTACAATTGATTATATATCTACTACTGAAATGGTTATTGATTCTTTATCTAAACCCATTGGAACAAAGTTGTTTAATAAGCATGTAAGGTTCATGGGTTTAAGAAATAGGTAGATTTGTTTTGGGCTTATAGCCAAGTGAGAGATGTTGGGATGATATGGCTAAAATCCCAATATTGTTAAAGCCACAATTGATGGTAAAATCTTAAGTAAAGCCTCAATTATTAGATAAATGATTATTGATGCATTTCATACATCTTATTACATATTGCATCTTTATTAAACTATATATTATATTATAGTATTTTCTAAAATATATATCATGGTGCATGGCATTATATTTGACATTTGAATTGACTTTTTCTAGTCAGAATAACTTGATTAGAGTGGTCAACAAGAGGTTATAAGACCAAGTCTAATTAACTACTTGGAGTGAGGCCTATTTGATTGGAGAGTTGAGGAAAGATTCAAGTTTGTTGAGTAATTTTAGTGACTTTAACAACTGAATGATTTGTTTACATTCCTATATAAACTATTCTGTATCAGGTAAACCATCTCTGAGAATTGAAAAAACCCAACTCTCTATATGCATATTATCAATTGGGTAACTCTTCATTTTTCAAATTTATTATGTTTATTTACTTTTATTTGTAACTCAAGAAACTCAATAAAAATTTACAAATGAAATTTCTTTGTGAACATAAAAAAATCACAATACAATCCCAAATCAAACCAAAATACAATCTGTTGTGTGAAATCGTGATACGCAAGTGCATGCAGTCAAACAAGTAATAAAGTGATAAGAAAGATATCGTTCCCACGAGGATTAGTAGATTAAATAGGTGTTTAACAAATAATTTAAAGAAAATAAAAACAATGATAAATTGGGGTGATTTGATTTATGAAACTAAACAACTAAAATTGTAAAATTATGCGAAACTAAATGACAAAATTCTAAATTAAATATGGAAAATAAGTAAGATGGGTTAAAGTGACTGAAATTACTCCTAAAATGTGCACAAATATTAAATTGATTAAACTATGTAGAGATGAGTGGTTGGAAAATCAAGAATCCCCCTAAAAAGTCTTAGAATTCACAATTCTGCAGCAATGCTGTGGCTGTGCTGCAGCATACTACATTAATAAATACACTTTCTATGCAAGCAAACCCAAATGTTCATGTGACTTTGTCAAGCCTAGCATGATTCTAATTCTTAATCCAACTTAATTCCTATGTCTAGGTTAAATTAGATTAAAAATACACTTTGATACTCCGGTTTAGGCTTTAAGGTGTAAACACATATGTCTATGCATTACCAAAAACAATTTCAAGAATCGTTAACCCTTATCAATCAATATTCTTCCATTCAATTTTAACCTTTTCAGAATTAAAACTAAACTAAGCAATTTACTTAGGTTGATCAAGCATAAGCAAAGAGACAAGAAATATCAAGCTATTGATTGAGCATAAAAATTGAATTCATTAAAGCTTGGGAAAAACTAATTCCCTTTGGGGTTCATCTATCAATTCCAACCTAAGAAATTTAGTTCATAATGAAATTCAAATTAACAAAAGAGTTTAACAAAATCAAAACTAAACCTAGCATAATATAATAATGGAGAAGAAGAAGAAGAAGAAGAATAGCAAGAATAAATAAATGGAGGAGAAGAGATCCAAACGAAGTCCCAAATGAAGAAGAAGTCTCCTGCGTTTTTCCTCTGCCTCCAAATCTATCTTTCACGTTCAGCCCCTTGTTCCAAATCTGCCTCTTTTTTTTTTCTTTTTAGATCTAGGTTAATCTTCTCTTTTTTGTTTTTGTTTTGGGCTTGGGCTTCCTTCTAATCTCCTCCAAATTTGCTTCTAAGTTGGACCTCAATGATGGGCTATTTCTTTCTCACTTGAATCAGCTGAAACGGCCCAAAAATATGATATTTTAGGGCTTAAAATCGTGATCCTGCTTGCTGTCCAGATTCTGCCCAGTGTGCTGCAGCACAGCTGCAGCACTGCCACAGAAAAGTGCAAAAATCTGCATTTTTTTCCTTTGCTCCTACATCAAATTTGCAACTTTTTAAGGATTTCTTTCATTCAAAATGACAAGATTAAAATACCCAAAGCCAAAAACACTTCAAACATATTAATTAAAGTGCTAAAAACCCGAGTTTTCCCAAAATAAGCTTTAATAAAGAATGATTCTAAATGAGTTCAAAGTGCACAAAATATAAGCAAAGTTCAATCAATTAATTATCACATAGGCATTAAAATAGGACCAAATAACTCTATTTTATAGAGTTATCACAATCCCAAGTCAAACCAAAATCTCCTCTTAAATCAAACACAAATCAAGAGCAGCACCCTAAGAGTTATATTAAAAGAAGAATTTGTAAGAAATCATTAAGTTCTATTAGAAGAAGCAGGAAAACAAAACTTGTGGCTGAATTTATGGTGCCATGGAAGGAAATTACATAAACATTTGTGGCTATACCATGAAAAGATTTAGACCACCATTGATGTGAAGGGATGCCCATATGGTGAATGCTTTAGGAATTATTTGAAAGTTTTAGGGTAGAGACCCATTTTTCTGAAACAAATAAGAATCGGAAGAACGAGACCCAGTTTTTTTTTATAGATTTATGAATGATTGGGAGAGGTGATATGAGATTCGATCTATGGTCTTTAACATTGATTGTGAAAAAGACGAGCTTGGACATAAACGAACTAACAAATTCGACGGGGCGATGGTTTACAAATGGCAGACGGTGACGTTGCTATGATGGAGGTGGGTGGTGGCTTTTTTTTTTTAAGAAACGGCAGCGGCAGATGCTTCCGGTGAACAAGAAAAGGAGATGGTGAAGAGAGATAAAGGGAAAAAAAAATTAAACTAACCCTAAATATTTAAAAAACAAGCAAAATACAAAGGTTTATAACATAAACTAGTGTAGTTTACTGAGATGGTACAAGGGTTTGACTCGTCAACTACGAAAACATAGCATGAGTTAACGTTTTCTGTGAAAACGTTAAACCATATAACGTTTTCATCAAAACGCTAAACCGTTTAGCATTTTCACTAAAAACACTATTCCATTTAATATTTTCAATGGAAAACGTTATATCATATAACTTTTTTAATCCAAAAAATTAAAACATAAGCCTTATCTTCCTCATTCAACGTCTATTTCTCCATTGCCTCTTCCTCGTTACTGCCACTGTCCGTCGAAAAACAAGCCTAAATCGCCAAAGAAAAGCTCTAAACCACCTTAACTTTTTATATCTGAATCATTCCACCATCAAATAACATATTTTTTTGGCTCCTTTTCTCTAGATCTAGCCTCGAAAAAAGCCCTAAATTGCCCCCAAATTTCAGATTTTGGCCTCTTTACTTCAGTATTTTTTTAACTTCTTTCCGATTTTTATCATACTTAGTTGATATTATTATTTTTATAAGTAAGTAATTATTTTTACTGTCTCTTTTTATATATAGTGTTTGGATTTTCCAGATTCTTGCGGTTATTTACTAATTGAAGGTTAGTGTTATTGTAATTATGGTTGAAATATTGGTTGATTGAATTTGATAGACTAAATAAGGGGATGAGAAATAAGGTTAATTAACTACAAGAAACTGTAATACTAGTGACGCAGGTATTAGCCACGCACGAATATGTTGTGGCCAATTCTCACTATTGGTGGCGCCAAACACGGGCGTCACTAACGGTTTCTCCATCACTTACGCAATGTCAATGATGTGAGGTGGGAAGGAAAACAGAAATTATATATATATATATATATATATAAATTAAAACCCATTGCTGACCCCAAATTGGCATTAGCAATACCTATATTTAAAAATAATAATAATAATTGCTGACGCCTAGTGACATCAACAATACCCATAATTTTAAAAATACTAATATTTAAAAAAAAAACATTGCGTTCAGCAATACCAATACCGATATTTTAAAAAAAAAACTATTACTTACGCCTGACTGGTGTCAGCAATACACATATTTAAAAAAATAAAACAAATAGCTAGTAGATTTTCTTTCTTAAAACAAAAAAACATCGCCACCTACGCAACGACCGGAAGCAGGAGAGCCTCGTCCCTCCCCTCAAAATTTCTTTGATTTTTGTCGATTTGAGGCTGTTTTACTCCATTTAAAAGCTAGGGTTTTGATATTCGACGCTTTTAGGATACGTTTTCATTGTTTATTTTGCAAACAAATACTCTTTGTTCCGATTCATTTGTTTCTTTCATCAATACCCTAATTTTCATGATCTTGTAGCCCTTTGATTTTTTTTCTTCTTAAACCTCTAATTGTCTAATGTTTTCTTATGGTCTCAATTCCTTTCCCCTTGATTTTTCATGGTGATAATCTGATGCTGGATGGAAAATTCATATACTTACGCTTTGTGTTAAGTTACTTCCGGCTTGATCGATCTTTTGAACGCCACACTTATCTTAGGTAATTTCTAGCCCTAACCTTTAAATTGTCTGCAATTTTGTGGTTTCATAAATGATTTCTGATGTAGTTTTGAGTTTGAGTTCATCCATGACTCTATTGGCTCAAGTAGAACTTCTCATATTTTAGCTAGCAAGTATAGTAGTGGTCATGGGAAAGACACCTACATTGAGAGGTTGTTACATCAAGGTTAAGTCTGGGCTGCCCGGTTTGGCTTGAGATTGGTGAAGCTATTGGTAATTTCCTTGTTCGTGAAATTTTCTTGTGTTTATTTTTTGCAATATGAGACAAGAACATGTATATACTTTTGCTTTAACATTGTTAAGATGGCAGCAAACATGTATTCTGAGCAGCAGCAGGAGGCACTCATTGCGAAATGCATATTTTGAACAGGTATGCCAGAATGATTGTTGAGTCTTTTCTTTGTGCAAAACAACTAGTTTGCTCTGACTGAAAATTGAAGATATTCAAGCAGCATTCGAGGTTGAAGATATAATTATGTCGAATTTGTTTTGATAGTTAGCTTAATCAAAAGTCTTCTTTGTCTTGATTAATCAAGTTTTTATAAGCCTCATTTGTTTTTTAGAGATATAATTGTTCAGTTAGATGTTTACTTTGATCCACTTTAAGGTTTTGCACGTGGCGAGCACCAACAAGAATGCTTTCAAAGCACTCATTGATGAGGATTGTAACGTCTTGTTATTTTACAAGGAAATTTTTTTATTATTTATTTTAATTATTATTATTTGATGTTAAGCACATAATTTAATTTTAGAGTTGATTAATTTAAATTTTAGATTTAATTTAGAATTTATAACTTTGAATTTACGAGTTAAATTCGTTCGTGAATTCTTTTGATCGTTTTATTAATTTAAATTAGTTTTGGTTCTATTAATAATTATTAATGGGCCAATTAATAATTATTAATCACCATTTGGCTAGTTTAAGAACTTCGGGTTTCGTTTTATGAGCTAAAAATCATTAAATGGACGTAACCGTAATTTCTGATTTCTTAAAAATATCAAAAAACACTATTCATCTTCTTTATAAACACAAAGTTGACCAAAATTGACCAAGAATCATTCTTTTCTTCTCTGCCTTTCTCCTTGCCGTGGACACCATTGAGGGGGAGGAGATTTCTTTGGGTTTTCTTCATTTCTCAACCGTTTTCAGTGATTTCAGTTGCGTTGGATTACTCAGGACGAGGGCTATCTATCCAACCTAGCCTCATAGTGTTTCTCATTCTCTAAGGGAAGTCCTAAAAAGTGAGTTTTAAAAACTTTTTATATGGATTTCATTGTTTTTGTTTATAAATGAGTTTTGAAGTTGAAATCATGAATTTCCATCAAGGAATTTGACGATTTTGAGCTTGCATTTTTTAAAAACACTATTCACCCGAAAACACTATTTATCCAAAATCACTATTCATCATAAATCACTATTCACCCGAAAATCAAACTTTTTCTCATATTAGATATGAGTTGTGAATTGTTGTTCAATTGATGAATTGTAGGTGTGATTGTTCGTTTGTTGGTTCGTGGGCAATTGGTTGTCACGGGAGCATTCGAGGTGAGAATAAATAGATTTTAATGTAAACTTAGAAACCGAATAAGTTGAACGATTTGTAGAATCGGAAGTTGAGATTAAGGTTTAAATCGAAAGGATTAAAGTAAGTGAGCTTACAGGCTTAGGCTTGGGAGTTAGTTCTAATTGAGTGAGAGAACTCATGGATTTCTCGAGGGAAACATTTAACTCTTGGAAGTTCTAAGTTTAGATTCGTTCCGGAGTTTAAGAATGATTATCGAAAGTTGAAGGTTTCAAGTATAATGGGTGAATAAGAAAATTGATTATGGAACTTCGGATATTTACTGAAAGTAATAGAATCATTTTGAATTGGAGACTTTATGATAAAGTTAGTAATTCAAGTTTAACTGAAGGCCATTTGGCTTGATTTATTTATTGTTTTCTTATCAGAAGTTCCTAATTTCTTATTTTATGTATAAGAGTAATACGTGATCCATTTATCTTTATTCCTTTCGATTACTTTGAATGTTTATATTTATTTTACTTGCACTTGAAAGCATATTCATACCATATCATATTGCATAATCAAAACTGTGAGAAATAATGAGGCAATGCATAGACTGAGTGTGCTTGCATTGTCTGGTATTATTTGTTTTATGTTTATGTATATGTATCATAAGGAATGCTAAAGGATTGCGGGACTTTGCATGATTGGAGGAGATGGATAATGAGATAATGATGGAACTATGCGAGTTCACATTATCTAGTATTATCCATAATTACTATGATACATATATGAGGATACAGGGGTGCATTGAACCTTGTATTCGGTGAGTGAGTTAATGAGGTGAATTTTTGTCCTACGAGAGCTTTCATTACCTGACATTAATCACTAGAGGTGGGAAGATATCTATGAAAGACTATGTATATTTTATTTGGAAAGCGAGATAATGAGGTGAATGCTTAGTCCTACGGGAGCTTTCATTACCTGTCATTATTCGCATGTAATGGTTATATTAATGTAAAGGTTGTGTGCCCTTTACACTAGATGGGCGAGTTAATGGATAATGTTGAGACTGCGTGTGCTAACATTATCGTCATTAATCGCGAATTATCTTGTTTGAATATGTTAAAATCGAGTGAGCTTAGCATTATTTATTAAAGAAAAAGGAAAGTAAACTTTTATAGCTTGAGTTACTGTAGAGAAAAGAATTGAAACATTATGTATATCATACATTTCCATAGAGAAAAAGAATGAAATATGATGTATAGCCGAGTGCTATAGGAAAGAGGAATGAAATTGAATTGTAAAATGAGATAATACAAGGGTGTATTGAACCTTGTATAATTATTATGTTATATATATGAGAGAACTAGATTCTCAATTATTTGGAAGATCTCGAGATTGGAGATTAATACTTGAATGTAAAACTTATGTATAGTATGAGGTATTAAAGAGAATGAAATACAAATATATTGTGTGTTATGAAACACTTTCTCCTAAATTCTTGGAAGTTAGTTCCTCAATTATATGGGAGAATTGGTAAGCAAAAGTGAAATACTTGATACAAACCCTTCTTGGTGGTTAAAAGGTAAGGGTATGTGTGTTTTACTTGGACACAAATCCAGATGCGGGTTTGGAGACTAATGTTACTTTACTTTCTATTTATTTTCACTGGGCTTGCTTTTAGCTCATGATATTACAAATATTTTCAGGTAATGCTTGGAGTTGTGGGAGGGGAGTTGGTGCAGTCTGATCTAGTTGATGATGATGGCGGGATGGACAAGAGATACTTTTAAAGTCCATGGACACATTTATTTCATGTTTTATCTTTTGAGTTGTATATTTGTATATAAGCTCATAAGAGCTTTTGTTTTAACTTTTATCACCTTGAACTCCTTTAATCTTTATACAGGAATTGCATTTCCTGTCGTTTAAATTCTTTGATTGTGAAAAGTGTAAACAGGTTGTGGATAGTTCAAGTTTTAAACATATCCGCGCCAAATTTTTAATAAATATTAAGTCTTCTGCTGCAATTCGATTTTAAAAGGAGTCGGTTCGTCACAAGGATCTTCTTTGATTGAATATGTAAGTGTGACTTAATTGGTGCATCATCTTTTATATGTCATTGCAAATACATTGTGAGGTGCTTATATATACTCTCAGAAGTTTGTTTGTGTAGTCTATGTTCATGATTCTGAATACTTTTTCTTTTTGAACTACTTGTTATGGAATTTTGATCTTAGAATCAATCAAAACATCATATTTCAAATTGAAAGATAAAGTTATGACTTGGATTTGAGCAATGGAATGGCTCATAGTAAGATGATTCTGGATGAATAGAAAAGGCTTTACTCAAACATGAAGACTAACTTTCACGAGTTTGCCATTAAGAGATACAAATGTGTCAGGTCTTGGTTGAACTTGGAACTCCTCATGGATCTAATATCATACATATCTCAAATGAGGTCCCATATATTATGGATGGAAAAAAGAGTAAGTTGATATTTTAAATAATTTTGTTCTGTGTATTTACCTCGAAATGTTTTGCTTATTAATGTTTTTGCTTTCTGCTGATGTGTAGAAACGACATAAATGTGAAAATAACAAAAATATAGCTTCCAAGGACTTGGTAGCTCAAAAGAGCGGTGTGTATATTAATGCTCCTGTGAGTATAACATGTTCTTCCTCTATTTCTTTCTTCCTATCATGAGCTTAATTTTTTCGCTTAGCTATTTATGCTCACTTTATATTGGTCAAATGGTTATGCTTGAATTCAGAGTAAATCTAATATAATTTTGATCTACTCAATGGTCATTGTGTGAATGCTACTGCACTTTGTTCACATCCAGTTTCTTCCTCATTGTAAACCTTTGTTTTTTTTTTGTCTTAACATTACAATATAATTATCAACATTCATTCTCTTAATGGACATGTTCTGGTACAATACCCTGCCAACTTGTATGTTGATAATGGAGTTGTAATCTTTGCTGAAAAAGGTCAATTGGATGTTTCAAAAGATATTTTACACATGCAAGCATTTATACAATCACTTCATTGTAGAACTAGAACCTACATGATGTAAAATTGAGTTATTAGCTGAAGGTGAAGGGATAATTTACTAAACTAGCGGAATTTGATTTAGTAAACTAATTAACATTTAATTATGGATCTATTAATATCATAAAATTTGTGGAAAAACATATAGATTCATGCTTAATTTCGAAAATTAAAACCCTTTTACTTACATTGAGTAATTAATGGAGAATCGGTTGGAGGTTTCTTTACAGCATCAATCCTCAGCAACACCGGATCTTCTACGCTATATCCCGATCGATCAAACGAAACCCGATTGTGGGATCGAACTTTAGAAGAAATTGGGAAGAAGAAAAAATATTTTCTTCCCAATGGACTAGGGAAAATCGGCTAAGGGGGGGAGGGAGAAGGAAGAGAGAATTCTGAATTTCTAAGGAATTTAATTGTGTGATATATGAATGACCCAACCCTCCTATTTATAGAAAAATAGGAATCCTAATCACATTAGGATTAATCTATAGAGATAAATACAAAAAAAATAAAACATTATCTCTTTCCTTTATCTTGTAATTTCGAAAATGCCATAGATAAATAGGAGATTATTTTATTTTCTTTATTTTATTTATCTTGGGTAAATAAATCTATGTAATTATTTTAGGATATAATTCAAGCAATTATCTCTCCCAAAATACATGTATAGCCGAAAATTGGCTTTAATAATTAATAAATAATTCTAATTTATTTAATTAATTATTTTGGGCCAATTCCAATTGGGTTCATTAATCCAATTGGGCTTGAAATTCTCTCTTAAATTAATAAGTCCAACTTAATTAATTTATTTATTAATTACCATTTAAATAAAATATTTTATTTAAACAATTAATATTTTCTCCCGACTAAATATTATCAAATTTATATTTAATTATTAATTTCCATTAAATAAACTCATTATTTAATTAATAATTTTATTGACAATATTTTATTATTAATTAATTAATTTTAATTATTAATTTCCGTTCAAATAAAATTAATTATTTAAACAATTAATAATTGTTAATTAATTTCAAATTATTAATTATCATTTAAATATACTCAATATTCAAATAATTAATAATATCTAATTAATAATATTTCATTATTAATTTCCTGTTTAAATAAACTCATTATTTAAACAATTAATAATGTTTATATTAATTACCTGGTTTAAATATACTCAATATTTAAACAATTAATATTGCCTATTTTAAGTAATTCACTTTACTTAAAATTTCCATTTCTTCTACTTGATTTCGCAACTACGATATTTGGGCTAGCATAGGGACCCGATGGACCTATAGATCATGGGCTTAATAATTAGTCAATTAATTGATTAACTCATAATCAGTTAATTACTTATTATCTAACTATGAATAATTCCACTATAGATTCATAGCTGAACTCCCCTCACTATAGATGAGTTATGTCCATTTAGTTTATCTTTATTTATATCTGTGATATATCCTTCACGTGGAACCCTCATAATTACAGACGGATAAATTTACCGTTTTGCCCCCGTAATTACCGCTTTATCCTTGTGTTTCCGCTGATTCTTCAATGAACTTTATCTTTAGTCGAACTAGAGATAAGGTACTTCTGTGATCAATAGAAGTCGTGGCGCCACTTGTTCATGTCTCGAATCAGTACATCAAGGGAGTTTCCTAAAGTTCCTAAAATGTTTAGGTATCGCACTGATACCGTTAATTTATAGGAAAGTTATGAATTCCATCTCGTGAAAATGAGTTCCCAGCTACTTATCTAGTGATGTTCCCAAAACAGGAGTGTATTGAGCGTTCTTTCAGATCGATCTCAACTATGTGAATCAAAGAACATAACTCCACAAATAGGAGTCCACATTTCACTCAGGATTGAGATCTATCACGGTTGATAAACTTAGTTTGAAATTCGATTATTTCTCGTAAACGGTACTAATGAGAAATTTGATCGAACATCGTGGTCCTGTCTTATACAATCAACATTGCATATGATACTTCCATTTCATGTCTCCCACATGAATGATCAGGATTAGATCATTTGTCTATAAACAAAATGCGAAGCTATCAACAGTGTTACTAGGATAAGGTTCCCAAACGTTATCCATTTACTGTAGACACTTTTAAGTTACTCATCTCGACTTTAATCCTCTCGTATGACTCACATACTAAGTCGTGATTTCATAAGAGTAACTTAGGGTTTACTATTTGAATGTTTGATATTTATATATTTCCATATATTCCTAATATCTTTAATTGAATCAATCTAGATAATATAAAGAACTTATGTTTATTTATTTAATTTATTCTTAATAAATTATTATTATTAAATAATTACAAGTTCTAGGACACCATTCCTAACAATAGGAACCAAATTGATATTTGTATTAAGGTAATAAAAATATTATAAAAGTGGGAAGAATTCAAAAGTCTTCCCCTACCCTCCCAAATTCAAGCTATTTGTAATATTTACCGAATATATTTCAATATATAATAATGAAATATTTTGTGTGCGTCTGCTAAAAATCTTACTAAAAAGAATGAAAAAAAGGAAGAAAGTGATAACAGTTTGCGTTGTGGTTATGTTATATTTTACTTTAAGAAGCTTAAAGCATGAAAATTAGTCTTCTTTATAGATGACTTAAGATGATCACATACGCTTTAACACTCTAACATCTATATTTCTAGAATAAGATTTTCTAGATTATTTATAGCATTCTAAGTTGAGATTGAAATTATTTTTTACCTAGGGCAAGAGTGTTCTTGTAGATTTTGTTATAGGGATGCATTTGGGGAGTATTAAAACAAGCAATTTTTTTTTTTAGTTTTTTAAAGACCAATAGCTACGCAATTGCGTCGCTAATGAGGTGTCATTAAAAAAAAATAGGTAGCCACGCTGGTGAGGATTAACCACGCATGGCTTGCGTGTCGATTGCCTTTAAGTCATTTGCCACGCAGGCAAGACGGGGCTAATGGGTAACCATTAGCCACGTCTGGCCTTGCGTGGCTCATAATGAGCATCAGCCACGCAAGCCAAGCATGGTAGATGCTGGAAAGCATCAGTGACGCGATGCAATAGCTTGTCACAGATACTCAAAACGGGCATTCATGACGTGGTATTGACGACGTGTGTGGCGACGCGTGGATCACATCACCAAGGACCATTGGCGACGCGAAGGTATAGTATTTGTGACGCTATTGCGCGTGGCTAGTGGCATTGATTTTTGTAGTGATTGTGTATCTTTTAATATAGTCCATGAGAAATAAGATGTTTCTTTTTGTTGATTTTATTGACTAAAATGATGTTCATATGGATTAGCTATAGTTTGGCTGTTAGACTGTTATTTCATTATGCTTGCAAGTATTTTAATTCAATGGCCAGGATGGCCATTTTATGTTATAAAAATGGGAACAAAGTCTATAGATCAAATGAAAGTGAATATGATCGAAATGCAGAAACACTATAAGAAATATGGGATTAGGTGACACCACACAAAATAAAAGGTTACGCTCAAATAAAATACACGGATGAACAGTAAAATTTAATAAAAAAGCCCGTCACCCATTCTCTTGCTCGCTCTCGATCAATTGATATCGTTCTCACTCTCTTTTCCCTCTCTATCTCTATCCAAGATGAAATCGATCGCTCTATCCCTATCTCTCTTTTCCCTCTCTACATCTATCGCTTGATCGCTCTCTATCCCTTTGATTCTTAATCGAAGAGAAGAATTCGCACACAGCTCCATCGCTCTCATTCTCGCTCTCTTTCCCCTCTCTACGAATGAAAGCCCTAGATTCAAGATCTCAATGTAGTTGAGAAGCCTATTCAGATCTAAAACACATTTGATTCAAATCGTTCATTCGAGGCATGTTCGTCTCATCTCAAATATGTTCAGATCTAGTCTATTTGTTTTTTTAATCAAGTTTATTGTTTTCTATTTGTTTAGATTCAGATCTGTCTCATATCTCTACATTAGAGAAGGACCAGACCATGTGCCAAGGTTTAAAGCTACTATTAATTTCTGTAACGTCCCGTTACTTTTAGAGGTAAATTTTTTTATTTTTTTATTAAAGCTTTTAAAGTTTAGTTTTAATTCAGTAACTTCGATTTTAGTAGCTATTTCGTCCGAATTTGTTTTTAATCGTTTTAATACTTTAAATATGTTTTGGTGACATTAATAATTATTAACGGGCCAATTAATAATTATTAATCACCTTTAGATTTATTTACGAGCTTCGGGTTTCGTTTTTTAAAGTAAAAGTAAAAGAGGGACGTAGGCGTCATTACCCGATTTCCTAAATATCACAAAATTACTATTCACCTTCTCTTAAATATCAACACTTAGCCAAAAAAATAGAAAATTCTGCATCTTTCTCCTCCTTGCTGCCGTGAACCACAAACCCCCTCCCCCAAATTTTTGATTTTCTTTATTTCTCGATGGATCGTATTGATTCTACATCCATCGGAAAGCCCTTGGCCCGTAGATCATTTCCAACCTACCGAACGTAATTTTCGCTCGTTTTCTCGAGGCTTAAAGGTATGTTAAAGTTTCTTAATTTTGATGTGAATAGTGTTTTAATGGAGGTTTTGAGTTGTAATCTTCGAATTCGTTCACCGGAGCTTTAAGATATCAATCGGGAAAGTCGTTATAGTTATTTTTAGGAACTTTCCCTAAACCCTAAAACCAAGTTTGAGCCGGAAACCCGTTCCTTGTGGTTTTCCTTCTTTTGGCTTGATTTAGGATGTTTAGTTTATTATGTTTTTGCTATTTTCTAATTGTTTTGGAAATGATTTAATGCTCAAAACCCTATATTGGGAATACCCATTGAGGTTACCAATCTCCGAAGTACCCGAAACCAAACCAAAATGTCTTTAAAGTGCTTAAAATCAGGAAAACAAATTCCTTTTCTTCCTTTCCCTTGGGCCGTGGGCCTCTTGGCATAAGTTCCGGGTTGTTTTGTCTTTTATTAGTATCGTGACGATCGTTCTTCGATTCAGTTAATTAATATAATTTAGGTGTATTTAATTATAGGTTTCGTGCATCGATCGTGATTTTTGGTCAACCGGTGTTTCAGAGTTGACTTCGTTTACAAGGTGAGTTTAAAATGAAAGTTAGTTGTTTTATGAATTAAGTTTCGTTATGTTATTGTTTATCGAAGTTAAGCAGGATTTAGCTTCTTAGAAGTTAAGTTTGGTTAGAGACTTTAATTCGGAAGTTAGTGGAGGAATTTTGGAACTATAATTAGTTCGATGAAAAGGAAACATCGAAGTGGTTTGAAAGTGTTACAAAGTGAATTGGAGATGATAGAGGAAAGTGGAATGAGAGTTACTTGAGTGGTTGAAAATTAAAGTAGCTCAAGAGATACACTTGAGTGTTAACTCGTGTAATCTAGATAGTTAGGCTTCGTAATAACTTAGTAGGATTCTTTGAGATTAACTAACTTTTAGGAAGCTTAACAGTTTGTAAAGTGGCTCATGATAGTATGTTGATTCGGGTCCATACGTATCATGTTGCGAAATGGTGAAAGTCCTGATACCCGAAATGGTGAAAGTCCTGATATCCGAAATGGTGAAAGTCCTGATATCCGAAATGGTGAAAGTCCTGATACCCGAAATGGTGAAAGTCCTGATATCCGAAATGGTGAAAGTCCTGATAACCGAAATGGTGAAAGTCCTGATATCCGAAATGGTGAAAGTCCTGATATCCGAAATGGTGAAAGTCCTGATATCCGAAATGGTGAAAGTCCTGATACCCGAAATGGTGAAAGTCCTGATACCCGAAATGGTGAAAGTCCTGATACCCGAAATGGTGAAAGTCCTGATACCCGAAATGGTGAAAGTCCTGATATCCGAAATGGTGAAAGTCCTGATATCCGAAATGGTGAAAGTCCTGATACCTGAAATGGTGAAAGTCCTGATATCCGATGATTGAGATATGGTACATGGTAGTACGTGGATTTGGTTCCGTACGTACCATGGTATTATGATCTATGATACGACACATGATAATATATTGATTCGGATCCATACGTATCATGGTGTGATGGTTGTGATATGGTACGTGGTATGTTGATTTCGATCCATACAATAACACGATACGATGAAACTTGTTTGGTAATAAAGATAGTTAATGTTATTTTTTTACCGATTCTTTAGAAACGTGTAGTGAGACTTAGTTGTGAATGTTAATTTTACTTTAAGTCTTTATTTCTATCTCATGGTATTGAATGACGTGTACGGGTGGCATTCTACTATCGATTGATTGTATGGAAATTGGAAGTGTGGATGTGGGTAGTATTGAGAATTATAGGCCTTTGGACACGATTTTGGTTATGAGATTTTGTTCATAGGATTACTTGCTTTCATTTTACTCTCACTAGCATGTTATGCTAATGGTGCTACACTTACAATTTTCAGGTAAACCTCGAGCTAAGAAGCGTGGTAGAGGAGGTGGAGCCGCGTGACTGATCGAGATGGTGTATGGACAATACTAAGAACTCATTTTGTTTAGCATTCATTGAAATGCTTGTAAATTATTCCATCTTTACATACTTGTGTCTTTTTAAGCCCGAAAGGGTATTTGTGTAAAATATGTCTATGTTTTATGGTCTAAATGTCTTTTGGAATGCGAAATTCCCGATTTATCGCTTTTTCTGGAAATTTGGGTTGGAAACAGGTTTTGGTTATTCGATTTTTAAACGAACCCATGCCATTTTTCTTTAAAAATTGAGTCTTCCGCTGTGCATTTGAATTTAAAGAATTTATCGGAAAGCGGGTCGTTACAATTTCAATGGCGAGATCTTTGAATGTTCTCAATATTGTTCAACTCTTCGTCAAGCTGAACATTCAGCTGCCGAAGTTGCTTGTAACGTTCTTTCTAATCGTGGTCCTCTTCATTCGTTAGCTGCTAGGATTCTGGTGAGTTAGGTTTTCGTTTCTTCATGATCTTCATTTCATTCTGAAGAATCAATGTTTCTGTTTGTTAATTAGTAAAAAAATAGGATAATTTGCTTTTTGTTTGTTTGTTTTTCATTTCTAATATGATTGTTCTGGATTAGTTTTTTGTTTTCTTTGATGATGATTTTAGGGTTATTACATTTTGATTTTGAATTTGATATGAGAAGAGAGGTTATCTTGTTTTTTATACCTTATTATAATTATCTTTGGAGACAGTTGTCTGCAGTCTTCTTGAGCAAGTGGTGTAATTAATTTGCTCATTATTGGAATGTTTTGCTCAATCTTGTATGGAATGCTCTTTATGTGTTTGATGAAATCTTTGAATTACTATTTAACATTTGCAACAATTTGTTGGTTATTTGTATAGTCTAATATGTTATTACAAATGTAGAATAGAAGATATATTACCTTTTCAATTATTTCTTTCACTTAAAAGTAAGCTTTTTCTAAAACAAAATGTGAAATATAAGAGCTCACACATTCTTAGGAAAAGTTCTTAAAAAATAAATAATGCATGTTCATAAATATAAGCATAAATTTTCAAATCTATATTGTAACGTCCCGTTATTTTGAGGTGAATTTTTTTTATTATTATTTTATTTTAGTTTAGTTTATTTATTTATTTATTGAATCTAAGTGTTAAAGATAATTTTAGAATTGACTATTTAGAAGTAAATAGTTATTTTCGTTCGGAAAACTTTTAAACTGTTTATTTAGCTTAAATTAGTTTTGATGGTATTAATAATTATTAATAGGCCAATTAATAATTATTAATCACCATTGGGCTAGTTTAAGTGGTTCGGGTTTCGTTTTAAAAGCTTAAGGCAAGAAAAGGACATAGGCGTCATTTTCGGAATTCTTAAATATCCTAACACTATTCACTATCTTCTTTATTAAGCCTTTTTTAGACAAAAAATCATATTTTCTTCTCATCTTCTTCCCCAAACCCGTAGGTTAGAGAGAAAAAAAAAGAGGAGAGAAAGAAATTGTCACCCCGGCTTCGTTTCTCGACCGTTTTCATCGTGCCTTAGCTCGTTGGAAAGCTCTCAAGACGTACTTTCTACCCATCCCATCAATCGAGGTTTTTGTCCATTCTCTCAAGGCTTTAAGGTATGTTTAAATTCAAAACCTAAAGCTTCAAATAGTGTTTTAATGGTGTTTTTGGTTTTAATCTTCCAATAATTGCTCGGGAACTCGGAGATTTAGATCGAGGGAGTTGTTTTACGTATATTTAGAACTTTCCCTAAACCCTAGAATCGGGTTTGAGCCAAAAGCCATTTATTTTAGTTTTTCTCATGTTTGTTGTTGATGAGGGTTTTGAATTTGATATGTTTTGTGATTTTACTAAATTGTTCGGGATTGAACTTTTGACCTAAACCCTAAATCATGTTTACCCATTGTTATTACCAACCTCCAAAGTGGCCGAAACCAACCCGGAATGTCTTTAAAGTGCTTAAAATCCGGAAAACAAATTCCTTTTCTTCCTCCCCTTGGGCCGTGGGCCTCTTGGCATGAATCCCGGGCTGTTTTGTCTTTTATTTTAGTATCGTGACGATCGTTGTTCATTTCGGTTAATTAATATACTTTAGGTGTATTTTAATTATAGGTTTTGTGCATCGTTCGTGAATTTCGGTCAACCGGTGGTTAGGAGTTGACTACTTTTATAAGGTGAGTTTAAAATGGTTGTGATTACTTTTATGTATTCGAATTGCTTGACGTTTATGTTCAATCGAGGTTAAGAGGGTTAATAGATTTTAGAACTTTTCAAAGAATGTATGTTATTTGGGAGTTAAGGAAAGTGCATAAGGAAAATTAGTTAAGTTTAGTGGTTGTTTAAAGTAAGATGTTATTGGTGGATTAAGTTATATTCTCGAGGAGAATTAGATTCCGGAATTTGGAGAAGAGTATTAGGTACTCCTTTTATTTTGAGTGGTTATAGAATAGTTAAAAGAAACTTTGGAGAGATTCTTGTGTAGAATCGAGTTAGTACGATATTATTAGTGATGAGATTCACTATTTGGTGTTACCGAAGGGAGTAGTAAGTATGGCATATTGATATGCGCGATTTATGATTGGTGACTGTGAGGTCACGGTGACAGTGAGGTCACGGTACGATTTATGATTGGTGACTGTGAGGTCACGGTGACAGTGAGGTCACGGTACGATTTATGTTTGGTGACTGTGAGGTCACGGTGACAGTGAGGTCACGGTGACAGTGAGGTCACGGTATGGTTTGTGTTTGGTGACTGTGAGGTCACGGTATGGTTTGTGATTGGTGACAGTGAGGTCACGGTATGGTTTGTGATTGGTGACAGTGAGGTCACGGTATGGTTGTGATTGGTGACAAGTGGTCATGGTTGAATTGTGAAATGTGACAATGTGGTCACAATGTGAAATTTACTTTATTATTTACTTTGTTATTTACTTTGCTATTTACTTTGTTATGCTTTAGTACTATTTCATTGTCTTAGTACTTTAATTACGAGCTTGAATGTTTACTTTTCGAAATTACGATATAGTAGAATGGGATTGATTTTTTATGCAAAGTATTTTGGATTATCGAATGGGTAGTAAGAGCACAATAGGATTTTGGACACATTTTCTGATATGTGATTCGGTCCATAGAAGTGCTTGCATCCATCTTATTCTCACTAGCATTTTTATGCTAATGTTGCTACACTTAAACATTTCAGGTAATACTCGTGGGAGAGGACGAGGTCGTGGAGGTGGTGCTGCTTGATCTCGAGGAGATGGCTTTTGGGACATGGACTTGCATGTACATTTTGGGAGCATTCTATGAATGCTTGATAAAAAGTCATATGTCATTACTTTTAAACTTGTATTTATGGCTCATGAGAGTTTAAGAACTGTTGTACATTATGTCGTGTTATTTCTCTGATTTTGGGTATAAATGGAGTGAAATGTTGTTTGTTTTAAATTCTCTGGATTGAGCCCATGTAAACAGGTTTAGAAAGATCGTATTTTAAACGGATCCACGCCAAATTTTTGTAAAAACAAGTCTTCCGCTGTTTTGCTTATGATCTAATGATTTGAGAAAATACGAGTCTTTACATATATACATTTGTTACCTCAAAAGTTTCCGAGTATAACGGTGTCTTCCGCATTATAGTTGCATTGATTCCAATCATGTGCCGATCTCTCGAATATGTTGCGAAGTTCATTCGACGTAATTTTACTCGGTATTCCTTTTTCAGGTAAAGTGGTGAGGTGTTTTTTCAAGCTGAATTTGGTTATTTGTAGAAACTGAAAGAGATTGAATTATGTGTTTTTCGTTATATGATCGGTTGTTTAGGAAATGCTTGGAGAAGCCTTGCGCTTTCGTCGAAGCGAATACGATTACTCTCAGTAGGTTCTCTACGAAAATCGAGATTGGATTGGGTTTCCTTTTGATCATCTTCTTGTGCACTTCAGTTCCTCCTCTTCTTTTTCTTTTTCCTTTTAGTTATTAGTATTTTTGTTAATATTTCAATTTTTATCAATCAATATGCTGTATATGTGCAGATGGCAGCGAAATTTTGTGCAAACATTCATGTATTGGCAGGTTGGTTCTTCTCCCTTTATTATTCTCATCGTAAAATGAAAGAAAAATGATTCACACCAATAAATATATTGGTTCCATTCACACAGGGTCCAGTTTACTAGATTGATCAGTCAATTCATTCGAAACAAATAAAATAATAAAAATGGATTCACCGAACTAGTAGTTGAAAAATAAAGATATTTTAACAGTATTGAACTCTTTTATATGGCAGCTACTAAAGCTCATGTATCACTTCCCTACAACTTCTGGATATCATCAAAGTGGATGGGTAAATATAGGGAGAATTGTTAATCCATGTTTGAATTCTAAGTTTCGATTCCTGAAATCTCCACTCTCAACAGTACAAAAATGGTGGTTTAATTAGCTTTGCTGAATTATTGATTTTATTTCAAGATAAGAAAGCTTATGTCTTTTAATGACAAAAGCAGAAGTCTTAATTCTGATGAATGAAGTAAATGAACCCTGTTATTGGGAGTGTTAATAATTAATATAAGAGCTCACACATTCTTAGGAAAAATTCTCTTACAAATCACACATTCATTAATGTATTGTTATGATTATATTTATGCTTTTTAGATTATTATTGTGTTTGTACTTTGATGTTCCTAGGCCAATGAATCTGAGATTCCTCTCTTACATGAATTCAATGGCATTACTAAGGAAAATGGAAATACAATTGAGGTAAGTTTTCCTTGTAAATAAGATTATTTTCTTTAGTTCTATATATTGCCGTCTAATGGTACCATTAGTGATTCTGATTCTTGTACTTGATAATGATAGGAAGAGCGACGTTTGTTATATGTTGCAATGATGACACTTGCTCGAGAGAAACTTTTTATTTTGTATGTCTTGATGTACTCTGATTGGCAGGTTTGTTTTAGTTGAAAATTTTGCTATTCATTATATAAGATGGATAGGTTTATTGACATTGTAATTTGTTTTGGATGTTTCAACCTTCAAGATTTCTGAAAGAAATTCTAGATCATGTTCTAGATCATGAGACCAAAATCAGAAGTGGTCATAAAAAATGCCACGAAATTATGGCGCAAAAGAAGCGACCATTTAGTCACCTGAAAAATGACCAAGTGGTCGCATTTTTGTGACTTAAAATATGACTTGGTAGCAAAAAATGGCGCGAAATAAGTGACCATTTGGTCACACAAAAAACGACCAACTGGTCGCATTTTTGTGGCTTAAAATATACTTTGGTAGCAAAAACAGGAGCGTAATTTTGGTGGGAAGAAAGCTACCATTTGGTCATCTAGAAAAACGACCAAGTGGTCGTATTTTTGTGACTTAAAATATACTTTGGTAGCAAAAAAAAAAGGCGCGTAATTTTGGTGGGAAGAAAGCTACCATTTGGTCGCCTTTGGAAGTGACCATTTGGTCGCATTTTGTAGACTAGAAATATACTTTGGTAGCAAAAAAAGGCGCGTAATTTTGGCGGGAAGAAAGCTACCATCTGGTCGCATTTATTGTGACCAAAGGTGACCACTTGGTAGTAAAAAAAGGTGGGAAATTTTGGCGGGATAAATACGACCAGATGGTAGTAATTTTGCGACCATAGGGTCGCAATTAAGCAGAGGAATGCATTATAAAATCTCCTCCTCCCATTGTTTGTAAAGATAAGAAAAAAGAAAAATGAGAGAGTGGATGTATATTAAATTTGATAGACGGGTATTTAAGCGATGAGTTCGTGGCCGGGGTTGAACAGTTTGTTGAGTTTCACAAGACAACTATCCATTACGCGAATTATGGTGAAAAGCTACGATGTCCGTGCAGAAAATGTGACAATAGGATAATTATACCGGTTCCAGATTTGAAGGTTCATCTTTATAGTCAGGGATTTGTGGAGAATTATTATCACTGGGTGTATCATGAGGAGACGAGGGAAATGTTTGACGCTGCAGTACAGGAAGCGAGACAGTACGAGGGTAGCAGCTCGAATGCGGAAGTTGTCGTCGAAGAACCCAATGAAATACAACAGTATAGTCAGATGCAGTAGATGATACTTGATGGTGTGGGATATGGGGGCGGAAATGAAAGTTATAGCGAAAGTTTTAACGTAGACGACGAGGGAAATGTTCGATGCTGGGTGTATCATAAGGAGACGAGGGAAATGTTCGACGTTGCAGTACAGGAAGCGAGACAGTACGAGGGTAGCAGCTCGAATGCGGACGTTGTCGTCGAAGAACCCAATGAAATACAACAGTATAGTCAGATGCAGCAGATAATACTTGTTGTTGAAGAAGAAATGAATCCGGAAGCACGTAAAATGCACGATCTCATGAAGACAATGAGCGGATCGTTTATACGAAGGTTGTCAGGTTAGTCAACTTGCTGCTGCTACAGAACTTTTAAATATAAAAGCGTAGTATAACTTACCCGCGAGAGGATTTGATTCGGTTGCATCGTGGTTTCGTCGATGCGCTCCACAAGAAAACCTGATGCCGCAAAGTTTGTACGACACGAAAAAGCTAGTGGAGGGACTCGAGTTACCCGTAGAGAAGATAGATTCGTGTCAAAACGGATGCATGATCTACTGGGATGTGGATGCGGATCTGCATCACTGCAAATCCTGTTTTCTTCCAAGATATAAACAGGGGAAACGTGGGATGATTCCATACGCCATCATGTTCTATTTACCGCTGACCTCACATCTGCAATGGTTGTATGCATCGGATGTCACAGCTTCACACATGAGATGGCATCACGAGCATGCACAGGAAGAAGGTGTTATGCGACATCCCTCAGACGCTGCGGCTTGGAAGCATTTAAATAATTGTCATCCTAATTTTGCACAAGATTCGAGAAATGTGAGATTGGGCTTATGCACAGATGGCTTTAACCCGTTCGGGGCATCTGGTGCGCAATATTCAGTTTGGCCGGTGATGGTAACCCCGTATAACTTGCCACCCTCGATGTGTATAAGAGACCCGGTGATTTTTCTCACAGTGATCGTACCTGGCCCGAAAAAGTCCAAAACAGAAACTGGATGTGTATTTGCAACCACTTATCGTAGAGTTGAAGAGGTTGTAGACAGATGGTGTCATGGCGTACGACATCTCGAAGAAACAAAATTTCTTGTTGCGCGCGGCATTAATCTGGACGATCAGTGACTTCCCTGCGTATTCAATGTTGTCAGGTATGTTGCGTTCACATTCATTATTTCTTGAGTATGAGTTTTTTTATTGTTTTGCTTAGCGTTCATTAGGATAATAATTGTAAATATCGATCCCCATCCTCTATTAAAGGATGGAGTACAACCAATAAATACGCATGTCCACATTGCATGCTAGACACAGATGTGTTTTACCTCAGAAACGATCAGAAAACCTATTGGTTTGATTGCCACCGTCAATTTCTGCCATTGAATCACGCGTTCCTTTCAAACAGTACTGACTGGAAGAAGTGTCGGCGAGTAAGAAAAGAAACCTCCCGATAATGTATAGTGGAAGGCAGATTCTGCACGGTATAGATGCTATAGCGATGTGGAAGATTACAGTGGAAGGTGCAGATCTTGCAAACAATGCGGCTGGAAAAAACACGGGTTGGAACAAACGGAGTATTTTTTGGTGTAAACCTTATATAAGGTATTAAAGATAACGAGATACAAATGTTGTATATATATATATATATATGTTATGAAACATATCCTCCTAATGGTTGAAAGATATTTCCTCAATTATTTGGGAGAATTGGTAAGTAAAAGTGAAACATTAATGTAAAACCATTTTGTGGTTGAAAGGTAAGAGAATGTGAGTTTACTTGGACACAAATCCGGATACGGGTTTGGAGTCTAACTTTACTTTTTATTTTGTTTATTCTCACTGGGCTTTGTTGTTAGCTTATGATATTACAAACATTTTCAGGTGTTCGGGTCATGAGAGAGGAGCTGGTGCGGCTTGATCGAGAGGATGATGATGAGGAGATGGACTAGATGTCATTTAAAAGTCTCGGGGCTAAGCTTATCTTATTTTGTTTTATTTTCGGTCTTTGAGATGTAAATTTGTTATAAGCTCTTAAGAGCTTTTCATTTGACTTTTATTATTATAAACCTCTTTGAACTCCTGATAGGAACATGAGTTCCTTGTGTTTTAGATTTCGGAATTTAAATTGTAAACAGGTTATGGATAGTCCAAGTTTTAAACATATCCATGCCAAATTTTTATTAAATTTAAAGACTTCCGCAGTCAATCTGATTTTAAATTATTTAAAAGAGTCAGTCGTCACACAAAAAGTAAGTTTTCAAAAAAAAATTATATGGTTTTGTTCATTTTTTATTATAAATGAGTTTTGAAGTTGAAATCATGAATTTCTATCATGGAATTTGACGATTTTGAGCCCGGATTTTCGAAAAACACTATTCATCCAAAATCAATATTCATCTGAAAATTCAAACTTGTTCTCATCTTAGTTATGAGTTGTAATATGTTGTGCAATTGATGATTTGTAGGTGCAATTGCTCGTTTGTTGATTCGTGGAAATTTGGATGTCAAGCGAGCATGCAAGGTGAGAATAAATAGGATTTAAAGTAGCTTTAGAAACCGAATAAGTTGAACGGTTTGTAGGATCGGAAGTTGAGATTAAGGTTTAATCGAAAGGATTAAATTAAAGAATTTGTCTCAAATAGCATAAATCTGCATACTAATTACTAAAATGTTTCAACTTTTTAAAAATTACTCAAATAGCATAATTATAGTTCAATAAATTATTGAACTATAATTCAATAAATTATTGAACTATTTTTCATAGCTATTTTTAATGAATTTGTTTGTTTTTTGGTTTTTTAAGTTCAAGTTCAAGAATTTATTGAACTATTTATCATGTTTTATTATTATTTTCAATAAATTTGTTAAAAAATTTAATTTTTTAGTTCAATAAATTATTGAACTATATTTCAATAAATTATTGAACTATAATTATGCTATTTGAGTAATTTTTGAAAAGTTCTAACATTTCAGTAATTAGTATGCAAAAATATGCTATTTCAGTAATTGCCCCATTAAATTAAGTGAACTAATATGCTTAGACTTGAGAGTTAGTTCTAGTTGAGTGAGAGAACTCGTAGATACTTCGAAGGAAACGAGTAACTTTTAGAAGTTCTAAGTTTAGACTTACTTCGGAGTTTCCTAATGTTTATCGGAAGATAAAGGTTTCAAATGTAATAAGGATTGTGAATAAGGAACTTCGTTAGTTTAATAAACAATGGAGTGTTGAATTGGAGACTTTTATGTGAAGTCAAATCTTGAGTTATCTAGAGGCCGGTTGGCTCGATTCATTCTTTGTCTTTTAGAAGTTCCTAATTGTTTCTTTTATGTATAAGAGGAATTCATGATCTATTTACTTTATGTCCTTTCGATTATGATGAATGATTATATTTATTTTACTTGCGATTGAAAACATATTCATATCATATCACATAGCCTGCGGGAGCTATCACATAGCCTGCGGGAGCTATCACAAAGCCTGCGCGAGCTTTCACATAGCCTGCGGGAGCTAATATTATTGTCATTCATCACAAATTATGTTTATTTGAATATGTTAATATCTAGAGAAGTTAGCATAAGTCATTATTCTCGAGTTTTGGAAGTTTTGGTAAGAAAATGTGAACTTTTTATAGCCTGAGTTGCTATAGAAAAAAAAAGAGATGAAACATTATGTAAGACGTACATTTCTAGTGAGAAAAGAAATGAAATTGATGTATAGCCGAGTGCTATAGGAAAGAGGAATGAAATGGAATTGTATAATGAGAGAGTATAGCCGAGTGTTATAGAAAAGAGGAATGAGATTGAATTGGATAATGAGAGAATACAAGGGTGTATTGAACTTTGTATATCATGGTATATATGTAAGAGAATTAGATTCTCAACAAATTGGAAGATCTTGTAATTGGAGAGTAAGATTTGATGTAAACCTTATGTATAGTATAAGGTATTAAAGAGAACGAGATTCAAATGTTATATGTGTTATGAAACACATCCTCCTAATGGTTGGAAGTTAGCTCCTCAATTTTTTGGGAAAACTGGTAAGTAAAAGTGAAATATTAATGTAAAACCATTTTGGTGGTTGAAAGGTAAGGGAATGTGAGTTTTACTTGGACACAAATCCGGATACGGGTTTGGAGTCTACTGTTACTTTTTATTCTGTTTATTTTCACTAGGCTTGCTTTTAGCTCATGATATTACAAACATTTTCAGGTAATGCTCGGGTCGTGGGAGAGGAGCTGGTGCAGCTGATGTAGTTGATGATGATGACAAGATGGACTAGAGATACCTTTAAAGTCCATGGACATATTTAATTCATGTTTTATCTTTTGAGTTTTATATTTGTATATAAGCTCATAAGAGCTTTTGTTTTAACTTTTATCACCTTGAACTCCTTTAAGCTTTACACAGGAATTGCATTTCTTGTCTTTAAATTCTCTTATTGTGAAAAGTGTAAACAGGTTGTGGATAGTCTAAGTTTTAAACATATCCACGCCAAATTTTTTATTAAATATTAAGTCTTCCGCTGCAATTTGATTTTAAATTATTTAAAAGTAGTCGCGTCATCACAATGAGATGAAATGAGATGGGCATGCTTGCTTTCGGTAAACATTGTATATCAAATTCTCAATTCAATGGCACAAGTAGAACAATTCCTCCAAGCACTATAAGACTCGATCATTATACGTATTAAGCTTAATTCACATAACCCTTAGTGCACATATCAAGCAGTTCCCCCTTTAAGCTTTTCCACAACTAACCATCGAGCATAACCCGAACAATACGACAAGTATACATATGACTCGATCATTACTCACATAATGTTCAAAATTCGTATAATCACATGGTTCATGTTCACACTTTTCTCTATTATCTCATTTGTAACTATTCCTCCAGCATAAATAAAAAACATGACAAATATGCATAATCATAGCCCCAAATCAGTATATGACTCGTTCATGGACTATGAACATAATAATAAAGCAAATAGGCATGCTTAAATGGATAACTATCAAAACATGAACCGATTTTAAACTAATTAACATTTCGGCCCCTTTAGCCACTATGAAGTCAATATCCGTTTCCACAATTCTCTTACACACTTAACCTTACCAACCATACAATCACTTAATACCATCTACACCATACTTCCCCGTTCAAAACAACTTGGAAAAACAAAACTCGTGAATGCTCACCATTCACCCTCCTTTATGTTCTCACCTTCAAAGTTGGCTCCGATTGTATCCACTCGTCTTTGTCCTACAATAAGTTAACCCATATATGTTTAGTTTAATATAAACATTACACGTCAGCCCCTATCAAACACATATAACCCCGAACCCGGTTAGTGATAAAAGTTTGAAAACTAGGTGATTTGGGATGTAATTTTCTGCTAAACAATGGGTCCTTATGAAATATACATTGGATTGATGCCCTAAGGTGGTTTCCTTGCTAAATATATATATATATATATATATATATATATATATATATATATAAACATCCAAATGCTTCATAATTGATAGCCCTTTAATAAGAATCAAGAAACACACAAAATCAATAAAACTAGTCAACTTAAAGTGCAATTTTTGGTCAAATTGAAAATATACCAAAAACTCATTAAGTTGATCTTTTAATGTGTTTTCCATGTATAAAATCTACATACAAACATCCAAAATTTCCATAATTGATAACTTTTCAAGATTAAACAAAGAAACACCGAAAACTAGCTAAGTTTTAAAACTAGTATTTTGGCCAATTTTGAGAATCTATCAAAAATCATTTCTCTTAATTTCCAAGTTGTTTTTCATATGATGAATATACATTTAGGCACACATAAGTTCCAAAATTAAGAATCTCTAAGAAATTGTCAAGAAATTACAAAATCAAAGAAAAGCTAAAGGCTTCAAAAACCTCCATTAATGGAGTTTTTGAAAGCTTTGAACATACCCTTGGCTTCCATCTTCTTCCTTTCAATATACATGAACCTTAAAGCCTAAACTCATTAATCAACATGGATTTCCAGAATTTAAAAGTGAAGGAAAACCAATACCAAAGTGTTTACAACATGAACCAAGAACCCCCAAACCACCTCCATGAAAACCTAGAAAACTTTTAGTTTTGAGATTAGAATTCTTACCTTGAACTTGCTTAAATCCCAATGATTCTTGTAAAAATCTTCCTTGAATGACAAATCTAACACAAATCACCCAAAACCCACTTAATTTACCCAAGGTTTGAGAGAGAAATTGAAGGATGAAGCAAGAAATCAAAGAGATGGAGAAATGGGGGGGGCGACGGGTTGGAGAAGAAGGATGGGAATGAATTTTTTTATTTTTCCTTTTTCTTATGTCTTAACACAAACCAATTACTAAATTAATAATTCAACTAAAAAAAATGGCCCATCCATCCATCCACCTCCTAAAATAAAATCAAACCCCCTCCAAATTTTCTTTTGCTAAAATAACCCTTGATCTCAAAATACTTGCTAACTAGTCCTCTCCCAAAATTAACCATGGTTAACCATTCCATTCTCATTTATTTCCTCCCCAATTATTAAATTAACTATGGTTAGTCACAAAAATAAATAAAAAATGAACATAACAAAATCATTTTCCCTATTTAATGTACAATTTAATTTATACCGAACTTAAAGAATTCTACTAAAATTCTTGGGCCCTTATAGTAATTGTGTTTGTTAAAAGGAATTTCAAAATCACTATGACATGTAGCAAATGGGATGAGTTAGGTTAAAAGTATTTAGAATTTTCATTTTCATTTTTTTAAAAAATTGTTTCATAGAAAGAGAAAGAAAACAAATCATGTAACGTTGGAAAATGAGTATACTATTTAGAATTTGTATATGTGCATTCAGAATATTATAATGAAAGGAAGGAAAATGAATAGCCGATCAATGGTATAATGGGAATAATTATTAGAATTGAGGTTAAAATGCAACGTGAAAAATCTCCCCTTATTTAGACCTTTAATATACTAATAATTAATACTACATGTGTTGCATGTGTTTTAACCGTTTTTTTATTGTATATTTTCGGAATAATGACTCTTTTCATTGGATTTTAATTATTTTTATAGTAATAAATTTATGTTATAAACTATTTTTACCAAGCGTTTTTTATACAATTTGTTTATGGGATTGGACAATACGAAACATTCAAGTACGGAAAAAAAAAAAAAAAACTCCTAATAAAGATAGTTTAAAAAGTTACATTGTTTACCTGACGAATTGAATGACTATAATATTTTGATACATATACTCACAATTGTGAATGAACAAAAAAATCTCGTAAACAAAATAGCAACACCAATAAGCACATAACAAAACATATATTCTGTCTTTAAAAAGTTTTCATTCCCATCCAGAAAATTGAACCTTAGATATTCATACTTTACACTATATAAATTATAAAAAAATTAATGTTAAATCAAAAGAAGTAAACCGGGATTCTATTTCACACTTTTACGAAAACCTTGTTCTAGCTTTCATCTTCATCCTCATTCTCTACCAATGGCATTCAAAGTTTTTAAAAGAAAGTTGCTAATACGGTCTATTTCCCGACTAATTGGTGCTAATGAGTGTAGTAGCTATTTCATGCTTTGAGGAAGAATTCGAATAAAACGAATTTAATGGTTCGTGCAAATATAATAAATTGTTGAATGATTCAAGAGAAGGGGGGCTGCATAAAGCCTTTCAGTTGGTACGGTGGAAAGGATGCAAAGCACCTAAAGGATAGAAGATAGCATTTTATAAAATCGTAGGGAAATTGACATGTAAAGATTCTCCACTTTTTGTCACTTTTAATATATTAAGATTTATCTTATCTTATGTAATTAAAGTTAGAAAAAATTAAATAATTTATTTCTAATTAACTACATAAATTCATAAAGTTCATAAGATAATTAATATTGAATCAAATCCATTTAATTAATTATTTTGGGTAAAATACTAATTTGATTCATAAAACAAATGTATTTAATTCGCTCTTAAATTAAATAAGCTCATTATTTAATTAATAATATTAATTATTAATTTCCATTTAAAAAAACTCATTATTTAAATAATTAATAATGTTAATAATAATTTCTATTTAAATAAACTCTTTATTTAAGCAATTAATATTTCCTTTTATTTAAGTAATTTAATTACTTAAATATAATTATTTCTTCCTAGTTAAATTAATAATCTGGTTGGTTACAATGATATATGGGCTAGCATAGGGACCTGATGGACCTATTGATCATGGACTCCAATCATTATTGATTTATTTATTAAACTCATTAATTAATTAATCATAATTATTAACTTAGAGTAATTCCACTATAAACTCTAAGTTGAACTCCCTTCACTATAAATAGGTTATGTCCATTTGTTATTAAGTTTATTTTGACATATCCTTCACGTGGTAATCTCATAATTACAACTGGGTTAAAATTACCGTTTTACCCTTGTAATTATCTCTTTTATCCTTGTGTACTTGATGATGCTCTAATGAACATTTTTCTATAGTTTTCAAATATAGAATGATCCTTCTTTGGCCAGTGAGAATGTGAGACCTCATGTTCAAGTATCGAATCATTACATCAAGGGAGACACCTAAAGTTCCTAAGTTAGAATAGTGTCGCATTAACACTTTCATTTGTTTTTGGAAAGTTATGTATGTCATCTTGTATAGAAATGTTCCCAAGCGCCAACTTAGTCATTTCCCCAAAACAGGAGTTTATCGAGTGTATCAACAGATCACCCTCAACCATGTGAATCAAAGGAAAAGACTTCATTAATGTGAGTTCACAACATACTCAAGATTGAGACATATCAATTTTAATAACGTAATTTGATATTATAAATCATTTCCTATCAATGGTGTTATTTAGGAATCGATTTATTATCCTAGTCCAGTCTTATATAAACTCATTATATATGATGTTTCCACTTGCATCTACATCATTATATATGATGTTTCCATTTGCATATACCCGTCTAAATTTTTAATGGATTCCTCTGCAATCCCCCCCCCCCCAAATGAAGTTTCTAAGATAATTTCCCATCCCATTCATGATTTAAAAAAAATGAATTCTTTCCCCTTGCCTTAAATTCAAATTAGTTAGAGTGAGATTTAGATTAGTCAATTTGAAATAGAGAAGGAGAAAAGTGGTTCTCTTCAATCTCAATTTCCTCCTTCCCATAAAGTCTTGATTTCTTGACTCTTCGATCTCAGGTGGGGTATGGAGTGAGCCGGATGAGAGAAGGAAGAGAAAATAAATAGAGGTCTACGAAAGGGGAAGAAGAAACTATGACATTGACAAGAGAGATGATATGAGGGAGAGAGAAAGTGACAGAAAACAATTAAGAATAAATGGTGAGAGATAATTAAAAAAACTATATCATATAAGTATATTCTACTATATTATACACCATACTAAAGAAAAGACCAATATGACTGAGGTTGAAAAAAGTATTGTACGAATTTGTATAAATACACAATATAATGTTTTATTAACAACTATGTAGAAATCTCAAATTATATTAAACAAAATAATACTCTACTAGTTGAAAAGAAAACAAAAAAGAAGAAGAAAAAACAAAAGGATTCAAAAATAAAATTTTGTACATTCTTTCATTAAAAAATATACATGATTGATATTGTAACGACCCGAACCCGTTAAAGTCTTTAAATTCAAATGCACAGCGGAAGACTCGACTTTTAAAGAAAAACGGCGTGGGTTCGTTTAAAAATCGAATAGCCAAAACCTGTTTTACAACCCAAATTCCAGAAAAAGCGATAAATCGGGAATGCGCATTCCAAAAGATATTTAAATCATAAAACATAGACATATTTTACACAAATACCCTTTCGGGCTCAAAAAGACATAAGTATGTAAAGATGGAATAATTTACAAGCATTTCAATGAATGCTAAACCAAAAAATGAGTTCTTAATATTGTCCATACACCATCTCGACTAGTCACGCGGCTCCACCTCCTCTATCACGCTTCTTAGCTCGAGGTTTACCTGAAAATTTGTAAGTGTAGCACCATTAGCATAACAATGCTAGTGAGAGTAAAATGAAAGCAAGTAATCCTATGAACAAAATCTCATAACCGAAATCGTGTCCAAAGGCCTAAAATACTCAATACTACCCACATCCACACTTCCAATTTCCATACAATCATTCGATAGTCATATATTACCCATAATCGTCATTCAATACCGTACGATAGATATAAAGAATTAAAGTAAAGTAACATTCACTACTAAGTCTTACTACACAATTCTAAAGAATATGTAAATGTAACATTAACTATCTTTATTACCAAACAAGTTCATCGTATCGTGCTATTGTATGGATCGAAATCAACATACCACGTACGGTCGTACCATATCTCAAATCATCGGATATCAGGACTTTCACCACATCGGATATCAGGACTTTCACCATATCAGGTCTCAGGAATTTCACCATATAGGTCTCAGGAATTTCACCATATCAGGTCTCAGGAATTTCACCATATCAGGTCTCAGGAATTTCAACATATAGGTCTCAGGAATTTCACCATATCAGGTCTCAGGAATTTCACCATATCAGGTCTCAGGAATTTCACCATATCACAAATCACCGCACCATGATACGTATGGATCCGAATCAACATACTATCATGTGCCGTATCACAAATTATAGTACCACGGTTACATATGGATCAAAATCACATACTACCATGTACTATTTCACAAACCCTCGCACCATGATTACATATGGATCAAAATCACATACTATCACGTGCAAAATCAAAGTGCTCAAAGTTCCCACAAATCATCACACCATGATTACATATGGATCAAAATCTCATACTACCATGTGTGAATCAAAGTGCTCGAAGTTCCCACAAATCATCACACCATGATTACATATGGATCAAAATCTCATACTACCATGTGTGAATCAATGTGCCCTAGGTTTCTAATAAGTTAGCTAAACTCCAAAGAATTCTACTAAGTTAAAAAGAAACCTAACTAACTAGATTACACGAGTTATCACTCAAGTGCATCTTCTAATTACTTTAACTTCCAAATCCATCAAAGTAACTTCCATTCTCACTTTCATCTAACATCTCCAAATCTCATTACCATACTTCCAAACCTCTCCGATGTTCCCTTTTCATCGAACTCATTATAACTCCAAACTTTCTCCACACACACTTCCGAATTAAAGTCTCCATCCAAACTATAATCCTAAGAAGTTATCTCCCTCTTTACATCGATAAACAATTACATAACGAAACTAAATTCATAAAACCACTAACTTTCACATTAAACTCACCTTAGCTTGAAGACAAGCTCCGAATAATCCGAGGTTGTAAATTCACGATCAATTCACAATCCTACAAACGAATTATTCCTAAATTACATCAATTAACCGAAAAGCAATCAAACAACATCTAAACACATAAAACCACGAAAATCCCGGATTCTACCCTTATGGAGCTCTCAGCCAAGCTAGGGAAAAAGGGGTTCGGGTTTGGTTTTCCGGCTTTTATGCATTTTAGAGGTGTTTTGGGTTGGTTTTGAATACTTTGGAGCTTCGCCACTACAATGGGTAATCGTAATTTAGGGTTTTGCACATTAAATGATTTCCGAAAAATTAAGTAAATAGTAAAAACACAATAAACCTAACATCATAAACATAGCCAAAAGAGGGAAAATCACAAGGGACGGTTTTCCGGCTCAAACTCGGTTTTAGGGTTCAAGGAAACTCAAGAAAAAGTTACTCAAAGTGTTTCCCAACATGGATTTAACAAGTTTTGGAAATGGATGAAGGTTTGGCCAAGGAAAACACAAGTTTGAATCAAAACTCATATAAAATGTTTGAAATTTCGAAATCTAGGGCTTACCTTAGAGAGGTGAAAACGTTCCAATAGTATAATAGATAGAAAGGTCTCGGCGAGAGCTTTCCAACGCATCCGAAATCATGTAAAACGGACGAGAAACGAAGCCGGGGCGACGATTTCTTTCTCTCCTCTTTTTTTCTCTCTAAGCTACGGGTTTGGGATTGAAAAATGAGAAGAAAATGATATTTTGTTCTAATTTTGGCATAATAAAGGAGATGGATGAATAGTGTTAGGATATTTTAAGAAATTGGAAATGACGTCTACGTCCCTCTTTTACTTTTGCTTTAAAAACGAAACCCGAAGCTCTTAAACTAATCTAAAGGTGATTAATAATTATTAATTGGCCCGTTAATAATTATTAATGTCACCGAAACGAATTTTAAAGTATTAAAACGATTTAAATGAATTTCGGACGAAAATAGCTACTAAAATCGAAATCACTATTTTTTTAAATTAACCTTAAATACTTTAATTAAAGTAAATAAATAAAATAAAAAAAAATAAAAATTTACCCCCAAAAGTAACGGGACGTTACAGATATAAAGGTTTATAATTCATATAAAGAAGAATATATAAACTGAAATTTATGTACTGTACGTTATTATAACTTATATGCAAGAAAGAGTAAAAAAATAGCACTAGTATAACAATTTAGTTTATATTGTATTTTATGAAATAAAAATAAAAATTGAATAAGAAAAAAAAAAGATTTGAAAAATAAATAAATTATTGAAACAATATATGACAACATGAAAAAAAAATGTATAAATCTGTAATCAAATATGTAATTAGAGATAGCTTTAAAAATTGATGTGTATAGAAAAAATGTAATGTTTGTATAGAACAGTATAATAAATGTCAATATATTTGTAACAACCCCAAATTCCCAAAACATGGAAATTGCAAAAATAAACAGCGGAAGCTAAAATTTAAACCAAAGACTCTTCTCATTTAAAAATCATAGCAAAATTCATTCAAAATCGATCGATCTTATTTGTTTAAAACACCAAATCGATTAAAAACATCAATTTAAAATTCTCAACCATTCTCAACTTTTTAAACATAAACAAATGTTAAAATGAACAAATATCCAAAATAACAAAATGCAGCCCAAAATACTAATGAGAAGAAATAAACAATCCCGGCGTGTAAATCCTCCCAACTGATCCACCGATCACGAGACATCGTCACTTGCCAGCTTTCTTCTTCTTTTTACCTGAAAAAAATTAGTGTAGCATCATGATGCTACGCCCAATGAGTAGAAATGTTTAAAAGAAAGTAATGCCATGAGATGCTTTTCTAAATCCCTTAAGTCCATATCGATCTCACATCACCCAACATGTTCTCTCAACTTAAAAGTTATTACTTTTTACCCAATGCCTTAACTCAACTAATGTTCATGAACAAAAGTGAGTTTCTTCCCCAAAAGCATCGAATTCGTATTTCTACAATTCAATCATTTGGGGTATTCTTCTTATGTATCCTCAGCGAACCTACATTGTATATTCTTTCTCATTGATCAAATGGAATGAACTTGCCCCGTTAAGTGAAATTACGTCGTGCACAACAGTAATTTTCCCCCTTAACGACATATTCTTCATTAAGTATGTCCATACATAATGCGAACCTCCAACCATATTTTTTAAGGCACCAAAACAATATGATTTAACCACAAGAATCACTACCAGAATGCTTGACAAGCCTAAGTCCGGTTTCTAGCTTAGAATTATCATTTCTACCCAAAACTGACTTTTTATGAGGCTTAACTTGAAATTTCTAATTTCTGAAAATTAGGCTCTTTCCTAACCTTAAGATGATCTAAAATCACCCAAAAACTCAAGTTTGTTTCACAAACCGATCACCCAAAGAAATTTCCCTAAAAAGAACTAAACTAGTGTAGTTTAGCTCTAATTTCGGACATTAGAGTAGTCTAAATATTCTAGATAAAATTCGGCGGCATAACGATTGTTTTATCACTTCCAAAATTATTTAACAATACCTACTATAACGTCCCGTTACTTTTGGGGGTGAATTTTATTTTATTTTATTTATTTATTTTAATTAAAGTATTTAAGGTTAATTTAAAAGTAGTGATTTCGATTTTAGTAGTTATTTTCGTCGAAATTCTTTTTAATCGTTTTAATACTTTAAATTTTTTTCGGTTGTATTAATAATTATTAATGGGCCAATTAATAATTATTAATCACTTTTAGATTTATTTAAGAGCTTCGGGTTTCGTTTTTAAAGTAAAAACAAAAGAGGGACGTAGGCGTCATTTCCGATTTCTTAAATATCTAAACACTATTCATTCTTCTCCTTTAATAAGCCAAAATTAGACAAAAATCATAAAATTTCTTCTCATTTTTCATCCCAAACCCGTAGCTTAGAGAGAAAAAAAGAGGAGAGAAAGAATTTGTCACCCCGGCTTCGTTTCTCGACCGTTTTCATCGTGCCTTAGCTAGTTGGAAAGCTCTCGAGACGTACTTTATACTCATCCTAACAATCAAGGTTTTCGCTTATTTTCTCGAGGCCTTAAGGTATGTTAAAGTTTCTAATTTTTGATGTGAATAGTGTTTTAATGGAGGTTTTGAGTTGTAATCTTCGAATTCGTTCACCGAAGCTTGAAGGTTTCATTCGGGGAAGTCTTTATGGTCAATTTTAGAAACTTTCCCTAAACCCTTAAACCGAGTTTGAGCCGGAAACCCGTCCCTTGTGATTTTCCCTCTTTGGGCTATGTTTAGGATGTTAGGTTCTTTGTGTTTTTGCTTTTTAGTTAGTTTTTCGAAAATTGATTAATATGCAAAACCCTAATTTTCGGTTACCCATTGTAGTGGCGAACCTCCAAAGTATTCAAAACCAACCCAAAACACCTCTAAAATACGTAAAAGCCGGAAAACCAAACCCGAACCCCTTTTTCCCTAGCTTGGCCGAGAGCTCCATAAGGGTAGAATCCGGGATTTTCGTGGTTTTATGTGTTTAGATGTTGCTAGATTACTTTTCGGTTAATTAATGTAATTTAGGAATAATTTGTTTGTAGGATTGTGAATTGATCGTGAATTTACAACCTCGGATTATTCGGAGCTTGTCTTCAAGCTAAGGTGAGTTTAATGTGAAAGTTAGTGGTTTTATGAATTTAGTTTCGTTATGTAATTGTTTATCAATGTTAAGAGGGAGATAACTTCTTAGGATTAAGTTTTGGTTGGAGACTTTGATTTGGAAGTGTGTGTGGAAAGTTTGGAATTATGGTTAGTTCGATGATTAGAGAACATCGGAGAGGTTTGGAAGTATGGTAATGTGATTTGGAGATGTTAGATGAAAGTGAGAATGGAAGTTACTTTGATGGATTTGGAAGTTAAAGTAATTAGAAGATGCACTTGAGTGATAACTCGTGTAATCTAGTTAGTTAAGTTTCTAATTAACTTAGTAGAATTCTTTGGAGTTTAGCTAACTTTTGGAGACCTTGAGCACATTGATCCACACATGGTAGTATGTTGATTTTGATCCATATGTAACCATGGTGTGATGATTTGTGGGAACTTTGAGCACATTGATTCACACATGGTAGTATGTTGATTTTGATCCATATGTAACCATGGTGTGATGATTTGTGGGAACTTTGAGCACATTGATTCACACATGGTAGTATGTTGATTTTGATCCATATGTAACCATGGTGTGATGATTTGTGGGAACTTTGAGCACATTGATTCAGTACGTGATAGTATGTGATTTTGATCCATATGTAATCATGATGAGATGATTTGTAAAATAGTACATGGTA
The DNA here is from genome assembly GCA_028015215.1 of Gynostemma pentaphyllum. Taxonomy (NCBI): domain Eukaryota; kingdom Viridiplantae; phylum Streptophyta; class Magnoliopsida; order Cucurbitales; family Cucurbitaceae; genus Gynostemma; species Gynostemma pentaphyllum. The sequence goes on from CM051353.1 coordinate 42,047,313, forward strand.
GTATGTGATTTTGATCCATATGTAACCATGATACTATGATTTGTGATACGGCACATGGTAGTATGTTGATTTTGATCCATACGTATCATGGTGCGATGATTTGTTATATGGTGAAAGTCCTGATATCCGATATGGTGAAAGTCCTGATATCCGATATGGTGAAAGTCCTGATATCCGATATAGTGAAAGTCCTGATATCCGATGATTTGAGATATGGTACGACCGTACGTGGTATGTTGATTTCGATCCATACAATAGCACGATACGATGAAACTTGTTGGGTAATAAAGATAGTTAATGTTACTTTTACCTATTCTTTAGAATTGTGTAGTGAGACTTAGTTGTGAATGTTAATTTTACTTTAAGTCTTTATATCTATCTCATGGTTTTGATTGATGATTACGGGTAATATTTAACTATCGAATGATTATATGGAAATTGGAAGTGTGGATGTGGGTAGTATTGAGCATTATAGGCCTTTGGACACGATTTCGGTTATGAGATTTTGTTCATAGGATTACTTGCTTTCATTTTACTCTCACTAGCATTGTTTGCTAATGGTGCTACACTACAATATTTTCAGGTAAACCCCGTCCCAAGAAGCGTGGTAGAGGAAGTGGAGTCGCGTGACTTGACGAGATGGTGCAAGGACAATGTTAAAACTCTTTTGGTTAAGCATTCGTAAAAATGCTTGTAAATCATATACTTTTTACATACTTGTGTCTTTTTGAGCCCGCGAAGGGTGTTTGTATAAAGTATTTCGATGTTTTATGTTTAAACTTTCTTTTGGAATGCGCATTCCCAATTTATAGCTTTCTCTGGAAATTTGGGTTGTAAATAGGTTTTGGTTATTCGATTTTTAAACGAACCCATGCTGTTTTTCTTTAAAAATTAAGTCTTCTGCTGTGCATTTGAATTTAAAGAATTTAACGGAAAGCGGGTCGTTACACCTACAAATGATCCAAATCTCAACAAGAGTCTAACTAATAATCCAGAAAAAGGCATAGGCTACTTTCTCTTCCTATTGGGCACTAAGCATGAAACTTCTTATAGCAATCAGCAACATTATGGGACTTTAAAACCTCCATAAACTAGTTTTAAACATCAAAAAAAGGTTCATTAATAATTCCAAATTTGTTGCATAACAAAAAGAGGCAATACCAACAAATAGCATACTTAATCTCCAACTTTTAGAACTTTTTAAGTCAAATTTCTGCAACATATAAAACAGCCCCAAATCCTCTTTAAATAATGCTTAAATGGTCTCTTTAATGCCCAAAATTATAGTATATACTTATAAAAGAAAAGAACAACAAAACATCGAATTAATTAATGTTAAACACATCTACTCACCTTAAGTTCTTGAATTTCAAGGTTCAAGTTCCTTTTTTTTCCAAGAAATTTGACCATTCAACCCTAACCTTGAAGAGAACTCTTCAATTCTCCACCAATCTTTCACCAAACGCTTCTAATAGAAAACTACACCTACTACGACGAACAAACAAACGAAAAATCAATTAAATTCGAAGAAACCTTAGTAGGTCCGAATTTGTTTTTACCCTATTACATTTTCTAAAGATGTTGAATTGCTGTGAAATTATTCCCAATGGAAAGATAATGAAAAACTGATCGAAATATACTACTTACTTGCGCAGATCGGAGTCCAGATGAGGAAGTTATGGACAATATACTTCTTGAGGTTGTTTTTTGACGAAAATGGGAGAAAAATAAAGTTTGAAGGGGTTGTTTTCGGCTGAATGAAGAAAGAAGATGAATTTTTAGGGCTTAATCCCGAGTTATGTTAATTACGAAAATGTCACTACACTAAAATGATCATAACTAATTCACCTGGACTCCGAATGATGATCCGTCAATTGTGTTGGAATCGTAATAACGAGACGATCAACATCATGTAAAAATATTAAAGTAAACTTGTGGTTTTAATTTTGAGGTTTGGGAAATTACCAAAATACCCTTATGAGAAAACAAGCTATTTTTCGCCAAATTCATCAAATCCAACTTCATTAGTATCATTTTGAGAGAATTATAATAATTTCCAATCTTTTATACTCTTATTTGGTAACGGGTTGTTACAATATTATATTATATTATATTAGAAAAGAGTGAAGAATATTTGTGTCTAATCTTTTGTTATATATTTTTGTGATTGATTGTAAGGTATATAATAATATAGTATACTGTATATTAACAAAAGAATGTTTAAAAAAACACAAAAATAAGTATTAAGCCATAGAAAGAAAGGGTAAAGGTAGTAAAAAAAATAACTTGAAGTGATAGATATTATAAATAATTATATAATATGCGTATACTACAAAAAAACTGTCAAAATGCGACCAGAAATTTGCGACAAAAAAAAAGTGGTAGTTTTATGGTGACTACCTGGTCACTTTCTTTGAAGGTTGACTTTAAATGACCATCTGGTCACTTTTTTTGCGACCAGATTGCGACCAAAAATAGAAGTAGTCATAAAAAATGGCGCGAAATTATGGCGCAAAAGAAGCGACCAGTTGGTCACCTTAAAAAATGACCATCTGGTCGCATTTTTGTGACTAAAATATGCCTTGGTAGCAAAAAATGGCGCGTAATTTTGGAGGGAAAAAAGCTACCAAGTGGTCACAATTAAAAGTGACCACTTGGTCGCAATTTTTGTGACCTTTATTGAGCAGTGGTAGCTTAAAATTGGAGGGAAAAAAGCTACCAAGTGGTCACAATTAAAAGTGACCACCTGGTCGCAATTTTTGTGACCTTTATTAGGCAGTGGTAGCTTAAAATTTTGGCGGGAATTAAGCTACCATATGGTCACATTAGAAAGTGACCGGATGGTTGCAAAATCTGTGATTTTATATGACCAATAATTTATAAATAACTAGTTTTTTAACACGTGCGATGCACGTGGAATTTTTAGTCTTATTTTACAATTCAATTTTATACTTTAAGAGTTTTATGTGTATTAGTTAAAATGTTTGTTAATCAATTTTTAAATTATATTTATTTTATGAACAAATAAAATATTTAATGATTGTTGATTTTTTCCCACTTGTATTTATGGGGTAAAATAGATAAAGTAAAAGGAAAATTACATTATAAACTTAAGAAAGAAAAAATAAAAATAAGAATAGATGATTGAAAAAATTACCAATAATTCCAAAATTTCAAGATGTGGTTAATTTTATTGATTACATTTCTTAACAATAATAATAATGTCAATTAAATAAAAATTATTCACTTTCAATTAATATAAAACTCTTCAAGATCAAGAAGCTATCTAAACGCCTTTAGATTTTTCTAAAATTTGTGTAGAGTAAATAATAATATTTAACCTCGTCTTGAAATATATGAATTTCATACAAAGAGAGAACAATAATATTGTACAGAGAAGAATTATATTTTCCTTAAACCTCTAGTTGAATCTAGTCCTTTTGACTCTTTTTTGTTCAAGTAAAGCATTTACAATTATGAATAAAGCAATAGACCAAACTTAAAATCAAAAGATGATGAAATACGATGAAAATGAAATTAACTTTTTTTTTATTATAAGAAAGATTCCTCTTGATTTCAACTTTGACATGTTTATATCGAATTCCAGCGTGGAATTGCTTCAAATGAATATGTGGATGCAAATTATATATAAATATGCACATCTTCAATAGTCTATTTGGTTCCCTTCTAGCACTTTCTATCTTGAAAAACAAGAATAAAATTATCTATATCTATTAAAAAAAACTCTTAAATAGAATTAAATAGTTCCAAATCAAGAATTACAAAAATTTATCTCGAAAATCATGAAGAAAAATATCAATAAATATAACAACATGGAAACAAGAGTTCCCTTCATATGTAAATATCAGAAAGTAACCCAATATAAAAAAAAAGTATATAAATATTAATATTTGTGACCAAGTGGTCGCAATTTCACAAAAAATGTGACCACATGGTAGTAATTTAGAAGGGAAAGGCGACCAAATGGTCGCATTTTAGCGTTTAGGGTTTAGGGTTTAGGGTTTTTTAGGGTTTGGAGAGAAAGGCGACCAAATGGTCGCATTTTTGGAAAAGTATAATAATATTTTTTTTTAAAATACAGGTGGAATTGCGACCATATGGTCGCAAATATGGGCAGTAAGTTTAAATTTTCATGAAATTTAGGGCGGTGAATTTAAAGAATGCGACCATCTGGTCGCAATATTTGGCGGTGAATTTCATTATTGCGACCAGATGGTCGCAATTGTTGATGGGACTCGTGATATGACAGCTGTTCTTGGTAATGGTAACTGGGCGACCAAATGGTCGCTTTTACAATAAATGCTACCATTTGGTCGCAAATCTCTCTGAAAATGCGACCATATGGTCGCATTTGCCCCAGCACGCGCGACCTTTCGTTTCTTGTCATAATTACATATTTGCGACTAGTTGGTCGCAAATTATGATTTAAATTCCCATCCCTTTCCTTTCCCTCGTTTCTTTTTCTTTTCTCCGTTTCTTCTTTCTCTTCTTTTCTGCCTTTCTCTTCTTTTCCCGCCTTTCTCTTTTTTCTTCCTCTTTTTGTTCTTTTCTCTCTTTCCCTCTCCCCTTCCCCGTTATTTCTTCCCGTTCCCGTTCCCATTCTTACTCTAAACCTAAAACCCTCAACCCCCAATCCCGGTTTCGATTGCGAGGTTAGTTTTCGTATCAAATTGAAGTTTAGTTTAAATATTTAGTTTACTTAGTTTTAGTTTTTAGTTTTTAATGAAGTAGTTTAGTGTAGTTTTGTTAATTTAATTAGTTTTAGTTTAATGAATCTAAATTTGTGTAATCAATTACTTAGTTAACTTTTGTTTAATTCATAGCATTTTAGTTTTACATTAACTAATTAATTAGTTTACTTTAATTTTATTACTTTAAGTAATTTTAGTTTAATTAATCTAATAGTTTAATTAATCTAACTTAGTTTACTTTAATTCAATTTAAGTAGTAATTAATTTAATTACTTAATCGAATTTAGTTTAATTACTTATTTAGTTTATTTAAGATAGTTTACTTTAATTTAATAAAATTAAACTAAATTAATTTATAATTACACTAGTTTAACTTTTAATTTTAGTTTAATTAATGTAATTTAGATTACTTTAATTAAATCAATTAATTTAAAGTAGGGTAATTAATTCAAATAGTTTAACTTCAATTATACTTAAGTAGTTTAAAATTAATGAGTTACACTAATTTAATTAATTAATTTTAGTTTAATTATTAAATAAAAATTGTTTAATTACTTAGTTTTAGTTACATTTGAATAAAGTAAAGTACAATTAGATTAATTAATTAGAATAATTTTGTTTAAGTATTCTAATCAATTAATTTGAAATAAAGTAAATTAAAATTAGGTTAATTGAACTAAAATTAATTCAATTAAACTTAAGATTAATTAATTAAAACTAAAATAAACAAATCAATTAATTTGAAATAAAGTAAATTAAAATTAGGTTAATTGAACTAAAATTAATTCAATTAAACTTAAGATTAATTAATTAAAACTAAAATAAAAAATCAATTAATTTGAAATAAAGTAAATTAAAATTAGGTTAATTGAACTAAAATTAATTCAATTAAACTTAAGATTAATTAATTAAAACTAAAATAAACAAATCAATTAATTTGAAATAAAGTAAATTAAAATTAGGTTAATTGAACTAAAATTAATTCAATTAAACTTAAGATTAATTAATTAAAACTAAAATAAACTGATCAATTAATTTGAAATAAAGTAAATTAAAATTAGGTTAATTGAACTAAAATTAATTCAATTAAACTTAAGATTAATTAATTAAATCTAAAATTAACTAATCAATTTATTTGAATTAAAGTAAATTAAAATTAGGTTAATTGAACTAAAATTAATTCAATTAAACTTAAGATTAATTAATTAAAACTAAAATAAACAAATCAATTAATTTGAAATAAAGTAAATTAAAATTAGGTTAATTGAACTAAAATTAATTCAATTAAACTTAAGATTAATTAATTAAATCTAAATTTAACTAATCAATTAATTTGAATTAAAGTAAATTAAAATTAGATTAATTGAAACTAAAATTAATTGAATTTTAGTTTAATTCAATTAATTTTAGTTCAATTAATCTAATTTTACTTTACTTTATTTCAAATTAAATGATTAGTTTATTTTAGATTTAATTAATTAATCTTAAGTTTAATTGAATTACTTTTAGTTCAATTAATCTAATTTTAATTTACTTTTATTCAAATTAATTTGATTAGTTTATTTTAAATTATTTACTTAATTTATATTAGTTTAATTTACATTATTTCATTAATTAAATAAATTAATCAATATTTTACTTACGTAATTAGTATTAAATTAGTTTATTTTGGTTGTAGGATTATGACGGGCAGACGACGTCCTCCCCAGTCAGACGAGCCTGACGACGCGGGTGACGAGGGGTCTCCGCAGATGCCTACTGACGTTGCCCCTGATGCGGACCTGACTACGGAGGAGTTGGACATCCTCTTTAGTTACGAGACGGGACTTCCTGCCACGCTTGATGATGGAGTCCCTGAGACCGAGTCTGCGACACCACGACTGCTGCAGGACTCCCTTGCCACGATTCTAGGCTTAGCATCAGGGTCTGCATCAGGGTATGCGTCCGGGTCAGCGTCCGGGTCTGCATCAGGGTCGGATCCAGCTGGCCCCTCGACTTCATGCACGCAGCCGTCTCGGGCCGCAGACTCTACCCTTCGGATTGAAGGGGATACGTAAGTAATTTTGTTTACTATTTTTCAAAGTGTTTTTTATTCCTTTTAACTAATAGTTTCTAATATATAGCACAATATATTTTTTTGATTTTGCAGAGTACAGCCACATACGACCGTTTCAAAACGATTTCGCAAGGCCCTCCAGAGCATGCCTCTACCTAGCGACCTTCGCTGGACGAAGATTTCGACGACGGAGAAACGTCGGATGTACGACAGTTGGAATGTAAAACCATCATTCATTTTCATAATTAATTAATTTTGAAATTTATAGAAATAAATTTATTATTTTAACAATTTTTTATTTCAATTTTTTCATCACCGACGGTAGATTGTTCCCTCTATGGGACAGTCACGTCCGGGATCGATTCAAGGACCTCATGTTCCGGGCGCGCAGAAAGCAAGCAGCAAACCGCCCCGTGTGGATGAGCCCAGGAGGACCACGCGCGGCTCGCGAGCTTGAGCACTCCTGAGGGCAAGGCGGTGTCAAGCAGGAATAAGGCCAACCGCGTGAAGAATCCCACCAAACACACAATGGGCGCGGACCCACGACGAGCACCATCGTCGATTGGTATGTTTTTTTTTTCGTTTTTTCTTACTTACGTACTTTTTTCTCGTTTTCTTTTTTCAATTACTTATTAATTTATTATGTTTTATTCTTCACTCTTTAATTTTTTAGGAAGCGAAGCACGGGCGCCCCGTCCCGCCCGATGAGCTGCACCGAGTTCTTCACACGAAGAAGGACGGGACGTTCATCGACAATAAGACGAAAGCAGTTCAGGTATTTAATAATTTTTTCAATTATTATTTTTTCTTTAAAATTTTTATCCCCTTATATATTAACCATTTTATTTTCTGAATTTTAAATGTTTAGGAACGTTTCACGGAGTCCTTGACTCAGCGGTTGCCCACACCAGACTTGCAACCAACTCAGGAGGACCGTATAAAGGCATTCTTGGAGGCTGCTGGAGGGGTTCGGCCTGATGGGTCAGTTTCTGGGCTCGGCTCGTACGGGCGACGCCTTTATGCAGATGTGCCCCGCCTCGGCAGCGGAGCGAGGCACTAGGTCCACCTTCTCCTCCGGTGGAAAGAAGATGCGCGGACATGGAGGCTATGCGCGAGGACTTTGTTACTCGAGTCGCTACTATTGAGGCCGGCATGCAGGCACGAGTCGACGCCCAGGTCGCATCCGCTTTGGCTGCGTACTTCAGATCTCTAGGCGGCGACCCTTCATCATCGACGCCTCCTCCCCCACCCCCGCCTCCCAGATAGTTCTAGGATTCTTTCGATTGTATAAAACGTTTTTTTGAATATTTGATATATATATATTTTATTTTAATTCCAATTTTTTTTTTTGAAATTTTAATATTAATTAAATAAATAATTAATTAATAATTAATAATTAATAATTAATTAACTAATTATTGAAATTTAAATTTTTTAAAAAAAATTCTTATATGCGACCAGATGGTCACTTTAAAGGCGACCATCTGGTCAGTTTTTTACTTAGTCTAAAAGTGACCATTTGGTCACATAAAATACGACCATTTGGTCACTTTTTTATGTGACCATTTGGTCACTTATCTTTCACATAAATTACGACCAGATGGTCACTTTTTAGGCGACCATCTAGTCGCATTTTAACTGAGCCTAGAAGTGACCATTTGGTCACTTTTTATGTGACCAAATGTCACTTCTATTGAAGATAAAATGCGACCATATGGTCACTTTTAATGCGACCATCTGGTCGCATTTTTAAAAGGTTGACTTTTTTGCGACCAAAAATTTTTGGTCGTATATTTGTGACCATCCAGTCGCACAAATTCAGAACCGACCAGCTTTTTGGCCACCACTTAGTTGGTCGCATTTTTGGTCGCATTTTAGGTAAAAAACGACCATTTGGTCGCAATTTCGTGGTCGCAAATTAACAGTTTTTTTTGTAGTATATTTGATATCAAATTTATTAAAATTACAAACGTGATATTTTTTTTTTTAAAAACTATCAGTATCTTAAAAACCTAACAAAATACAAATGTTTTTTTTTTTAAAAACTATCAATATATTTGATATCAAACTTATCAGTATCTTAAACATAACAAATATTTTTAATTAAAAAAAATTAAAAAATTAAATCGATATTTGAAAAAATCGATACTATATTAAACAGCTAACAAGTTGGGGAAAAAATCAATAGTGATTCAGATTTAGTAAATAAATTTGATTTTTAATACTTAAATTAAAATGAGATTTTCATTCTAGTTTAGTGTATATAAATAAACCACAACTCCTATTATATTATATGTATTTCTTGAATAATTTCTATTATGTGTATTTCCTGGATATTTTAATCTTCATTGCATAACTATATATATATATATATATATATATATATATATTGTAACGTCCCGTTATTTTTGTGATAAAAAAATTTTATTTATTTTATTTTAATTTAAAGCATTTAAATTTTATTTTAGAATCGGTTATTTAGAAATTAGTAGTTTATTTCGGTTTAAATATTTTTAAATTACCTTTTTAGTTTAATTTCGTTTTAATAGTATTAATAAATATTAACGGGCCAATTAATAATTATTAATCACCATCCCATTTCCCCCCTAACAAAAGCTCGATACCCATAATGTAACGTCCCGTTATTTTGTGATAAAAAAAAAACTTGTATTTATTTTATTTTAATTTGAGTAATTAAAATTTATTTATTTATTATTAAATTAGAATTTAATAGTTTATTTCATTTTAATTCATTTTAATGGCTTTATTTATTTAAATACGTTTTAATGGTATTAATAATTATTAACGGGCCAATTAATAATTATTAATCACCATTGGGATAGTTTGAGATGTTCGGGATTCGTTTTAAGCCAAAAGTCTTAAAAAGGGCAAAGTTGTAATTACCCAATTTGCAAAATATCTAAAATTACTATTTGTCATCTTCTTTAAATGAGTCATTGACCACAAATTGACCAACACTTCTTCATTTTCTCCTCCTCCTTGCCGTGAGCATCAAGAAGCAAAGAGAGAAAATTCGTTTTCGCTTATTTCTCGACGGATCGACTTGATTCTCGTTCCATTGGAAAGGTATCGGTCCTACGATCCTTTTCCACCTAGCCTTCGTACTTGCCACTCGTGTTTTGCGGAGTTCTCGGTAAGTAAAGTTTCAAACCCTAAGCTCCAAATAGTGTTTTAATGGAGTTTCACTTGTTTTCGTTCGATTTCTTGCCGTGGAACTCGGTGTTTGTCAATTCGGGAGTAGTTTTAAGTGTTTTTGGAAACTATTCCATAACCCTAAAACCGAGTTTCAGTCGAAACCCTTCCCGTTTGAAATTTACCCTTTTGGGATTGAAAATGGGTTAGAAATTAATGAATGAAATTTTATTTAAATTCATTTCGGGAAAGGGATTAATGTTCAAAAACCCTATTCATCGATACCCATTGAAATCGGGATTTTCGAATTTGCTTAAAACCAACTCAAAACGTATTTAAATTGCCAAAAAGCCGAAAAACCAAACCCGAGACCCTTGTTTTTAAGGAGGGCCGAGAGCCTCTTTGATGGGGGTTTGGTGGATTTTCCGTCTTTTTGCTTGTTTCATCGTTGTTTAATCGTTAGTTCGTAATTTATTAATTTTCGGGATATTAATCCTTTTGTAGGTGTTTTTGAACCGTTTGTTTGATCGCTCTTCCGGTGCTTAGGAGCGAAGTCGTCACTTTAATTAAGGTGAGAATGATTAGAATTTAAAGTAATCATAGAAATCGAATAAGTGTGATGGTTTGTAGAATCGGAACTAAGATTAGAATCCAACCTAAGATTAGAGGGAGTGAGTTAGTGCCTTAGGATTTTGAGTTAATCCTTTAGGCGAGAAACTTAGGATTTCTCGTTGAAAACCTCGAATCTTAGAAGTTTCTAAGTTAGATTAGTTTTGGAAGTTTAGAATCCTTGAAAGTTTAGGTTAATCGTTATGTTTTGACCTTTACTTTTATTATTGTTAGCGGAGTTCGATCGATACATCGTTCATCCGGGATTCTATCTATTTTATTTTATGCCCTTTACTTTATGTTCTTTACTTTATGCCCCTTTACTTTATGCTTGTTTCGGTTGCTTTATCATTTACATTTACTTTATTTACTTTTGCAAGCATATGCAACCATATGCATAACATCTCGCATTATTGAAAAGAAAAGAAAGTGAGAAAGAAAAATGAAAGGTTAATGGTGGAATACGAGAAAGTCCACACTACTTCCATGCATAAGTTTTGGTGGGACGCTATAATTGCCCACACTACTTCCATGCATAAGTTTTGGTGGGACGCTATAATTGCCCACACTACTTTCATACATAAGTTTTGGTGGGACGCCATAATTGCCCACACTACTTCATACATAAGTATTGGTGGGACGCCATAATTGCCCACACTACTTCACATATAAGGATAATGGTGGATAGTATGTAAAAATCCACATTACCTCCATTTCATGCATAAATGGTGAATGCGTATCCTACGGAAAGTAATCATTACTTTTATGCATTTGATAGACGAGAAAGAGAATCGAGATGTTATATCATGCAAAGTTTATTTATTTATTTTTCTTATTCATGTTACGATAAGTTATTGGATAAACAATTAGACTAAGTGTGCTAATTGTATCATCTTTTGGAATTTATGGATAGAATTACCTAGAGTTTGGAGAACTTTAGGAGTAGAATGTGTCAGTTTACTTGGACACAAATCAAAATACGAGTTTGAGGTCTATCTTTACTTTTTATGCTTATTATTCTCACTGGGCTTAGTTTGTTAGCTCATGATATTACAACCAATTTCAGGTAATGCCTTGGCTAGAGGTCGAGGAGGAGGAGGTGGTGCTGCGTGATCGAGGGATGCTGACCTCGAGATGGACTAATGGAATTGTAAAGTTTATGTCATATTTTGGATGAATTTTAAGAACTTTAATAAATTGTATTTTGTATTTGGCTCCTAAGAGCCTAATGTTGATGTTTATATGATATACATATTTGAACTCCTGATCTTGGACTTAAAGTCCATGAGATTTTATTAGATTTGAAAATTAGGATGTAAACAGGTTTTCGGCATGCCAATTTTCAAACAAAACCACGCCAATTTTTCGTAGATTAAAAGACTTCCGCTGTTTTCTCTGATTTTAATTTATTTAAAAGTGACGGGTCGTCACAGTTGGTATCAGAGCCGACGGGTTCTGTAGACTACATGCGATGCATGTTTGTATTTCATGTTTTGTTTTAAGTCCATTCTCGAAAGTCATCATCTGAGATCAGCAGCACCAGGTATTCCTATACCTTATCTTTAAACTTGCATTTCATTTCGATTTAGTAAAAGAGTGGTGAATCCTCTTTTACAAGTGACTTATCTTGTTTTATTGACTTTATTTCAGTATGCCTCCTAGAAGGGGGGCTAGACGAGCTAGAGTGAGAGGTAGAGGTAGAGGCAGAGCTCGGAGCCCTACACCAGACCTGTGATTCCTATAGTACCTCCGCCAGTGATTCCTGTTGTACCGCCACCTGTTCAGGGGCGAGGAGTTTATATTTCTGAGGAGGATTATCTGGGATTATTGCGAGATGCTGGTAGACCAGTATTGCCTGTTGTACCACCACCTAGACCAGCGTGATGTGGCAGTTGATCAGGTTGGATCTACCGATGTCGCTAGGTTTTTGAGAGAGTATAGTAGACATGCACCTGGTGAGTTTAATGGTAGGTCTTCGGATCCATCTTTTGCTGAGCTCTGGATTGATAGAGTTGAGAGAGCTTTCGAGTTTATCAGGTGCCCGGACCATCTGAAGGTCCATTGTGGTACGTATTCTTTGGTTGATGATGCTCTATATTGGTGGAGAGGCCTTCATAGATCACTTTCTTTGACTATGGAGGTTACTTGGAAGGTATTTCGTGAGAAGTTTTATGAGAAATACTATTCTGCTGATTTGAGAGATAGATTGGAGGTGGAATTTTTGACCCTGAAAAAGGGTGATAGCTCGGTGACCGAGTATGAGCGAGAGTTTGACCGACTGTCTAGATTTGCTCCTGGACAGGTTGCTGATCCTGAGAGCAAGATGAGGAGGTTTTTGGTAGGGCTGAGAGCCGAGATTAGGGGTTATTTACGCACCCTGCGTCCGACCACCTATGAGGAGGCTTTAGAGTTTGCCCTTTCTTTAGATTTGGTATCTGAAGAAAGGAAGGGCAAACTAGCTGCTACAGGAGAGACTTCCTCTCATAAGAGGAAGGTCGAGAGCGACCCAGCTAGTCGAGTACCACCGCCACAGCAGAGACAGCAGCAGCAGCAGGCTCGGGGTGGATTTCAGTATGGACAGCCGAGGGTACAGGGGCTATCTCTCTGCTTTTGCCGATCCTGTTCTAGTTATCATGCTGGGGCATGTTCCTTACCACCTACTTGTTATACTTGTGGTCAGGAGGGTCATACATCTAGATACTGTAGAGCTTATCAGGCTCAGCTACCATAGTATGGTTACCCGGGATAGGGTATTTAGCAGAGACCTTACCAGGCACCACCTGCTTTTTATGCTCCTCCAGTTAGAGGTAGAGGTCATGACCGAGGCAGAGGTCAGGACCGGGGCAGAGGACAGTTTAGAGGTAGAGGTCAGGGTGGCCAGGCACAGCAGTTTAGACTTCCGCCTGTTGTTCAGCCGCCACAGATTTTACCTCCACCACCACCGAGATTTCCTCCACCGCCACGTCGATTCCGCCTCCACCGCTCGATGATCAGGCCCGAGTTTATGCTACTAGAGAGGAGGCGGAGGGCGCAGTGCTTGTAGTTCCTGGTACTTTGACAGTTTTGGGCCATTCGGCCTTTGTTTTATTTGATTCTGGAGCTAGCCACTCTTTTATTTCTTCTGCATTTGTTGAGTCGGCTATGCTTGAGTCTGCACCGTTAAGTTTTGAGATGCGTGTTTCTACCCCAGTGGGGAAGTTTATTATCGCTGATAGTATGATTAGCACAGATGATTTGTGTTTTATGGGTTGTTGTTTGCATGCTACTTTGATTATCATGCCTATGTCTGATTTCGATGTGATTTTGGGTATGGATTGGCTATCAGCTAATCATGCCACTATTGATTGCACTGCGAGAGTGGTTGATTTTATGAGTCCATATGGGACTAGTGTACGTTTTCGTGGGACTAGTAGTAGATCAGTACCCACTTTGATATCGATGTTAGAAGCTAGTATGCTTCTAAGTGATGGAGCCTTGGGCTATATAGCTAGTGTGGTTGACACTTCTATACCAGAAGGCTAGTTTGAGTCTGTACCAGTAGTGAGGGATTTCATTGATGTTTTCCCCGATGAGTTACCTGGTTTGCCACCGGTGAGACAGTTTTGATTTTTCGATTGAGGTTGCTCCTGGGGAGCCCCATTGTCCAAAGCACCCTATCGTATGGCACCTGCTGAGTTGAAAGAACTCCGGGTCGATTCGAGGACTTTTAGACATGGGGTTTATACGCCCAAGTGTTTCGCCGTGGGGAGCCCCGGTGTTGTTTGTGAAGAAGAAAGACGATTCTATGCAATTGTGTATTGATTATAGAGAGTTGAACCATGTTACGGTGAAGAACAAGTATCCTTTGCCCAGGATAGATGACTTGTTTGATCAGTTGAGGGGAGCCACTATCTTTTCGAAGATAGATTTGAGATCTGGCTATCATCAGTTAAGGATTCGGGATGAGGATATTCCCAAGACTGCATTCAGGACGCGTTATGGACATTATGAGTTTGTAGTTATGTCCTTTGGCTTGACCAACGCGCCTGCAGCTTTTATGGACCTTATGCACACGGTGTTTAGGAGGTTCATTGACTCTTTTGTGATTGTTTTTATTGATGATATCTTGGTTTATTCCAAGACAGAGGAGTTGCACGCTTTACACCTTCGAGAGGTTCTGACAGTACTACGAGATCGAAGATTGTATGCCAAGTTCTCTAAGTGTGATTTTTGGCTGAGGGAAGTGGCATTTTTAGGCCACGTAGTATCGAGTAGAGGAGTATCTGTTGATCCCTCTAAGATTGAGGCAGTTACTAACTGGCCTAGACCGACGAGTGTGGCTGATATTCGCAGTTTTCTGGGACTTGCAGGCTATTATAGACGGTTTGTGCAAGATTTCTCCAAGATTGCTTCAGCTTTGACACGTTTGACCCGGAAGGGGGTTGATTTTGTATGGTCTGAGGATTGTGAGAGGAGCTTTGAAGAGCTCAAGAGGAGGCTTGTGACAGCACCTGTTCTAGTGTCGCCTGATAGGACTGGTGGTCTGACTGTGTATACAGATGCTTCCCACAGAGGTTTGGGATGTGTGTTGATGCAGCACGGGAAAGTTATAGCTTATGCTTCTCGTCAGTTAAAGGAGCATGAGAAGAAATATCCGACTCATGATTTAGAGTTGGCAGCTGTTGTTCATGCTTTGAAGATATGGAGGCATTATTTGTACGGTGAGAAGATTTTGATATTTACTGACCATAAGAGTCTCAAATATTTCTTCACTCAGAAGGAATTAAATATGAGACAGCGGAGATGGTTAGAGCTTGTTAAGGATTATGACTGTGACATTCAGTATCATCCTGGGAAAGCCAATGTAGTGGCTGACGCGCTCAGTAGGAAGTCTTCTCATTCTTCAACTTTGTCAGCTTTACCTTTGAGATTGAGGTGGGATATGGAACGAGCTGAGATAACATTGCTTACTGCCGAGGTCATTGTGAGTCTGGCTAGTTTGACAGTGAGGCCTACTTTGAGGCAGAGGATGATTGATGCACAGAGAGGAGAGGTTCATTTGCAGGCCGGTTTTAGAGAGGCTGAGTCAGATATTCCTAGTCATTTTACCTTCTCTACAGACAGTGCTCTGATGTATCGTAAGAGGCTATGTGTGCCTTTAGGATCGACTTTTAGAAGGGAACTATTGGAGGAGACTCACAGTTCTATCTTCTCTATTCATCCAGGTAGTACGAAGATGTACAGGGACCTGAGAGAGCATTATTGGTGGCCGGGAATGAAGCTTGAGATTGCGGACTTTGTTAGTAGATGCTTGACTTGTCAGCAAGTCAAGGCTTTGAGAAAGAGTCCATCGGGTTTACTTAACCCTCTGAGTGTACCAGAATGGAAATGGGAGGAGGTTTCCATGGACTTTATCAGTGGTTTGCCGAGGACGCCCAAAGGTTATGATACCATTTGGGTGATTGTAGACCGTTTGACGAAGACAGCACACTTTATACCTGGGAGGATCACCTACCCAGTGGAGACTTGGGCACAGTTGTATCTACGGGAGATTGTTAGATTACATGGTGTGCCTATGAGGATAGTATCAGATCGGGACACTCGTTTTGTCTCGAAGTTTTGGCAGAGTTTGCATTCAGCCATGGGTACAGGCTTGGATTTTAGCACAGCTTTTCACCCTCAGACAGATGGTCAGACCGAGAGAGTTAACCAGATTCTGGAGGATATGTTGAGGGCTTGTGTTCTTGATTTTGGAGGTAGTTGGGATTCTCAGTTGTATTTGGTAGAGTTTGCTTATAATAACAGCTACCAGGCTACTATTGAGATGGCACCATTTGAGGCACTTTATGGTAGAAAGTGTCGATCTCCAGCTCACTGGGATGAGGTTGGAGAGAGAAGGCTTTTGGGGCCTGAGTTGTTACAGTTGACTAGTCAGTCGATTGACTTGATTAGGGAGAGGATGAGGATTGCCCAGAGTCGACAGAAGAGTTATGCAGATAGACGACGTAGTCCACTTGAGTTTTCAGTGGGGGACCACGTGTTTTTGAAGGTAGCACCTATGAAAGGTGTTATGAGATTTGGGAAGAAAGGTAAGCTGAGTCCTAGGTTTATTGGCCCATTTGAGATACTTGATCGTGTAGGAGCAGTGGCTTACCGATTGGCTTTACCACCTTCTTTATCGGCAGTTCATAATGTATTCCATGTATCGATGCTTCGGAAGTACATGGCAGATCCTTCTCACGTGATTGATCATGAGCCGATAGTTTTGGATGCTAGTATGTCTTATGAGGAGACACCGGTTGAGATTTTAGCATTCGAGCAAAAGGTGTTGAGAAACAAAACGATTCGCTTGGTTAAAGTCCTTTGGAAGAATCAAGTGTCTGAAGAAGCTGCGTGGGAGCGTGAGGATGATATGCGAGCAAAGTACCCTCAGCTTTTCACTTAGTAAGTTTACTTTTCGGGGACGAAAAACCTTTTTAGGAGGGTTGACTGTAACGTCCCGTTATTTTGTGATAAAAAAAAAACTTTTATTTATTTTATTTTAATTTGAGTAATTAAAATTCATTTATTTATTATTAAATTAGAATTTAATAGTTTATTTCATTTTAATTCATTTTAATGGCTTTATTTATTTAAATACGTTTTAATGGTATTAATAATTATTAACGGGCCAATTAATAATTATTAATCACCATTGGGATAGTTTGAGATGTTCGGGATTCGTTTTAAGCCAAAAGTCTTAAAAAGGGCAAAGTTGTAATTACCCAATTTGCAAAATATCTAAAATTACTATTTGTCATCTTCTTTAAATGAGTCATTGACCACAAATTGACCAACACTTCTTCATTTTCTCCTCCTCCTTGCCGTGAGCATCAAGAAGCAAAGAGAGAAAATTCGTTTTCCTTATTTCTCGACCAGGATCGACTTGATTCTCGTTCCATTGGAAAGGTATCGGTCCCCACGATCCTTTTCCACCTAGCCTTCGTACTTGCCACTCGTGTTTTGCGGAGTTCTCGGTAAGTAAAGTTTCAAACCCTAAGCTCCAAATAGTGTTTTAATGGAGTTTCACTTGTTTTCGTTCGATTTCTTGCCTGTGGAACTCGGTGTTTGTCAATTCGGGAGTAGTTTTAAGTGTTTTTGGAAACTATTCCATAACCCTAAAACCGAGTTTCAGTCGAAACCCTTCCCGTTTGAAATTTACCCTTTTGGGATTGAAAATGGGTTAGAAATTAATGAATGAAATTTTATTTAAATTCATTTCGGGAAAGGGATTAATGTTCAAAAACCCTATTCATCGATACCCATTGAAATCGGGATTTTCGAATTTGCTTAAAACCAACTCAAAACGTATTTAAATTGCCAAAAAGCCGAAAAACCAAACCCGAGACCCTTGTTTTTAAGGAGGGCCGAGAGCCTCTTTGATGGGGGTTTGGTGGATTTTCCGTCTTTTTGCTTGTTTCATCGTTGTTTAATCGTTAGTTCGTAATTTATTAATTTTCGGGATATTAATCCTTTTGTAGGTGTTTTTGAACCGTTTGTTTGATCGCTCTTCCGGTGCTTAGGAGCGAAGTCGTCACTTTTAATTAAGGTGAGAATGATTAGAATTTAAAGTAATCATAGAAATCGAATAAGTGTGATGGTTTGTAGAATCGGAACTAAGATTAGAATCCAACCTAAGATTAGAGGGAGTGAGTTAGTGCCTTAGGATTTTGAGTTAATCCTTTAGGCGAGAAACTTAGGATTTCTCGTTGAAAACCTCGAATCTTAGAAGTTTCTAAGTTAGATTAGTTTTGGAAGTTTAGAATCCTTGAAAGTTTAGGTTAATCGTTATGTTTTGACCTTTACTTTTATTATTGTTAGCGGAGTTCGATCGATACATCGTTCATCCGGGATTCTATCTATTTTATTTTATGCCCTTTACTTTATGTTCTTTACTTTATGCCCCTTTACTTTATGCTTGTTTCGGTTGCTTTATCATTTACATTTACTTTATTTACTTTTGCAAGCATATGCAACCATATGCATAACATCTCGCATTATTGAAAAGAAAAGAAAGTGAGAAAGAAAAATGAAAGGTTAATGGTGGAATACGAGAAAGTCCACACTACTTCCATGCATAAGTTTTGGTGGGACGCTATAATTGCCCACACTACTTCCATGCATAAGTTTTGGTGGGATGCTATAATTGCCCACACTACTTTCATACATAAGTTTTGGTGGGACGCCATAATTGCCCACACTACTTCATACATAAGTATTGGTGGGACGCCATAATTGCCCACACTACTTCACATATAATGATAATGGTGGATAGTATGTAAAAATCCACATTACCTCCATTTCATGCATAAATGGTGAATGTGTATCCTACGGAAAGTAATCATTACTTTTATGCATTTGATAGACGAGAAAGAGAATCGAGATGTTATATCATGCAAAGTTTATTTATTTATTTTTCTTATTCATGTTACGATAAGTTATTGGATAAACAATTAGACTAAGTGTGCTAATTGTATCATCTTTTGGAATTTATGGATAGAATTACCTAGAGTTTGGAGAACTTTAGGAGTAGAATGTGTCAGTTTACTTGGACACAAATCGAAATGCGAGTTTGAGGTCTATCTTTACTTTTTATGCTTATTATTCTCACTGGGCTTAGTTTGTTAGCTCATGATATTACAACCAATTTCAGGTAATGCCTTGGCTAGAGGTCGAGGAGGAGGAGGTGGTGCTGCGTGATCGAGGGATGCTGACCTCGAGATGGACTAATGGAATTGTAAAGTTTATGTCATATTTTGGATGAACTTTAAGAACTTTAATAAATTGTATTTTGTATTTGGCTCCTAAGAGCCTAATGTTGATGTTTATATGATATACATATTTGAACTCCTGATCTTGGACTTAAAGTCCATGAGATTTTATTAGATTTGAAAATTAGAATGTAAACAGGTTTTCGGCATGCCAATTTTCAAACAAAACCACGCCAATTTTTCGTAGATTAAAAGACTTCCGCTGTTTTCTCTGATTTTAATTTATTTAAAAGTGACGGGTCGTCACACATAATGTTCAAGAGCATTGGCATAAAATTCCCATACAGTAGGAACAACACAAGGCTCGGGAGGGGAGATAAAAGCGGACCATCCCCGACTAACAACTTTATGGTGGTAGGTTGGTAAATGGATGGCATCAAATTCAAATCCTCGCTCTTTGGCCGGGTTTCTCTTAATCAAGCTAGTTTGATGACGTTTAAACGCCTCTATGCTCACAAATTTTTGGTTGTCAAATGGAGGTTGAGAGGTTGAGGAACTACCCCTAGATCGCTTTGGAGGTGCCATGGATAGAAGCAATCTAAATACAAATAATGTATCCTAGGCAAAGTTGAATTGAAAAAGGAAACTTTCAAACTTGGATTGTAGATCACAATAATTCCTTCACAGTAAACCGAGTAAGAAATTAAAAGAGAATACCGACTTCGTGATCTTGAAGCTTGAGTGAATGGGTGGCGGTGGATTCCGGCGAGATTGGCGGTTTTCCGGCGAGAACTTGGTTCCAAAGCTTGATTTCCTATCCCAAAGAGATAAAATAAATGTTAGATATGAGAAATATGGAAGAAAATTGAAGAATGATGATGGAGAAATCTTAAACCTTGATATATTGGAGAGATTGGGGGGGTAGGGTTTGATGTTGGTAGAGAGAAAAGAGAGAAGAGAAAAGGAAGAAGAAGAAAGATGGGATCTGTTTTTTTTTTTTTTTTTTTAAATTTTCGGAGCCCATCACCATGGAGGCAGCAGCAACGAGACGGAACGCACGAGGCGTTCCGTCCCTTTTTTCGTGGACTCATTGCCGCAGCGACATCCACTCTCGGGTTTTTGGCCCGAGAGTGGATGTTTGATCCCAAGCCATCGCCGCGGCGGTGACGCCTATTATTTTTTTTAATAAAGAAATAAAGTAATTTGAATGAAAATATTATGAATTGAAATATTGGGTTGTCTCCCAACAAGCGCTTTTCTTTAACGTCTTTGAGCTAGACAGTGCACTCCCGACACGATCATGGCGGGAGGCCTAAAGTCAAGCTTTCAAAAGCGCGGGCTTCGAATCCTTCGTAAAACGGCTTTAAATGATGAACGTTGACTTTAAATGACGTTCCAGATTCTAAGCCTTGAATTTCTACTGCGCCATGAGCAAAAACGTTAGTAACGACAAAATGACCTATCCATCGAGACCGTAATTTTCCGGGAAATAATTTCAATTTAGAATGGAAAAGTAAAACTTTCTGGCCTACAGTAAATACTTTCCTGGAAATCATGTTATCATGGAAGAGCTTTGTCTTTTCTTTGTAAATCTTTGAACTCTTGTAGGCATCATTATGAATCTCTTCCAGCTATTGCAATTGCAACTTCCTGCTCTCCCCAGCCTCATCCATCTTCATGTTGTATTGCTTGATGGCCCAGTATGCCCTATGTTCTAGCTCAACGGGAAGATGACAAGGTTTACCATAAATCAAACGAAAAGGAGACATACCGATTGGGGTTTTATAAGCAGTACGGTAGGCCCAAAGTGCATCATCAAGTCGTAGACTCCAATCTTTTGGATTGGGATTCACTGTTTTCTCGAGTATGGACTTGAATTCCCTATTTGATATCTCAGCTTGACCATTTGTTTGAGGGTGATACACGGTGGAAACCTTGTGTGTGACGTTGAATTTTTTCAGCAGAGACTCCATCACTTTATTGCAAAAGTGAGATCCACGATCACTAATGATAGCTTTCGATATGCCGAACCTAGAAAAAATATGTGATTTTACAAAATTCACAACAGTTTTAGCATCATCAAGTCGGGTTGCCTTGGCCTCCACCCATTTAGAAACATAATCAACTGCGAGAATGATATAAACATTGTTATTCAAAGAAGGTAAAGGACCCATAAAATCAATGCCCCAAACATCAAAAATTTCACAAACAAGAATAGGCGTTAGGGGAATTTGATTACGTTGTCATAAGTTTCCAGTCCTTTGACATTTCTCACATGCTTTACAAAACATATAAGAATCACGAAAAATATTAGGCCAAAACAATCCACATTCTAGTACCTTATGAGCCGTTCTCCTTGGACCGAAGTGTCCTCCACAAGCAAAAAACTGACAAAAAGTAAGAATGGAAGAGATTTCACCTGAAGGGACACATCTTCGAATAATCTGATCTGAACAATGTTTCCATAAGTATGGATCATCCCAAACAAAGTACTTAGCATCACTTTTAATCTTGTCTTTCTGGGCTTTAGATAACTGTGGAGAAAATTGCTTAGAAATAAGAAAATTGACAATATCAGCATACCATGGATGTTCTTCTTGAATGGAGAAGAGGTGCTCATCCGGGAAGTAATCTTGTAATGGTGCCGGTTCTTCGCATGTGATCAATCGACGGAGATGATCGGCAACCAAGTTCTCTGATCCCTTTTTGTCTCGAATTTCTAAGTCAAACTCTTGTAGTAAGAGAATCCAACATAAAAGTCTAGGCTTGGCATCCTTCTTTGATAACAAATACTTCAAAGCTGCATGATCAGAATAAACAATAACCTTAGTGCATAGTAAATAGGAACGAAATTTTTCTAAGGCAAAAACAACAGCTAGAAGTTCTTTTTCAGTAGTAGAATAGTTGCATTGAGCACTATCTTGATAAAATGATATAATGTTTACAAATAAAATGTACGACATACATTTTATGAAAACAAATATAAACTATAATGTACACAATAAATGAAAATGTAAATAAAAGAAAAAAGAAAGAAGATACGAAAAAAAAAGAAGAATTAAACCTACAAACAAATTAAATAAAAAAACGAAAGAAACGAAAAAAAAAAAGATAATAAAAAAAAATTAAATCCCAAAGAATCAAGATTTTTAAAGCTGACACCCAAAAAAACGTGGTATGAAAAAAAAAGGAAAACATTGAGATAATTGCTCGAAATAAGGGAAAGGCGAAACGGAAAAGGAGAAAGAGATCTCGTAGATTGAGAGAGAGAAGATTTAGATTGAGAGGAGAGAGACGGTAAGAGGAGAAATATGGTGAGGGTCAAATTGGGTATATTAAAAAATATCAAATCTGAAATGGGCCAAAAAGCTTTAAAAAAAAGAGGGCTAAAATAACTTAGGAATTAGCCAAAACAGGCTATCTACTGGATTATCCCATATACTAATATAAAGAAGATTCAACATCAATGCCACATAAGCAATATTATGAATATAAACTTAATATTTTAATGCCATGTCACATTTCTATTAAGCATTTAACAAAGATTTGACGGTAAGGACTAAAATGATAGTTAAATGAAAACTCGGGAGTTAAAATGTCGAGTTTTAAAACTTAGGGACCAAGTAGATAACAAAGTTAAAACTCAGTGACTGTGTGGGGTATTTTTCGTCGGAGCCTTGTTCCACACGGTTGAGCACGTTGCGTCACGTGTTGTTCCTTAGCGGCGGAGCTACCTGAAACACTCAAAGGGGAGACAGTCAGAAGGGGACCGGTGTGGTACCGGCCGAGAACCTTCCGACAATCAAGTTAGGTGGTGGTAGGTGAGGTATGCCTTGCGCCGCAAGGATTAGGTCAAAATGTATATGACTGATCGTTCTTGTTTTCACCCATACCTGATTTGATAGGTCAGACGCCTTTTATAGTTCCTTGATCATGGGCTCTTCGGCTGGGCTAGCATGAGACTAGGCTTAATGGGCTTTCGCTTGGCCCAAGAAAGGTTGGCTCCTTCAGGATATGATTCGAATGGGCCTGTCCCCATGTGAATCGGCCCGGTGTGAGCGCAGCCCGTAGGAGGGCTATTTTTACCCTTTACAGTGACCAAAAATGTATTTTTTCCCCTAATTATATTAATATAAATGAGACCCACAACTTATTATGCCTCAAAGCAGTCCACTTAAATATGTTTTTCTAACAGCGTCTGCCACGATATGATTCATCCATTCATAACTAATGTATGATTTTAATAAGAGAACGACAAATATAATGATATGCCAAAAGTTGTATATTACCCGATCAAGAACGCTTAATGCTGAAAGTTTTGAAAGCATGACTTTTGAGAAAATAATTCAATCTATTGTATTTCTCACATCTCCCATATAATACTTCAAAATATATGGATAACAGATTTCCATATACTCAAGTTTTTGGGCTATAATACAAATGCAGCTGAAGATAAATCCACATAATAAGGATTCAAGATTTGGGCAACAACCTTTTTTAATAATCCCCAAAGGAAATACTTATGTAATGACCCGACTTTTCATAGCAAAAGTCAAATATAAACACACGGAAGACTGATAAAGCATAGTTTTATTAAAAATCTCATAATAGACAATCATTCAGAAACATCATCTCAAAATCAGTAATAACAATTCCAGAATTTATTTTAAACCAAAAACATATTTAAAAAATATTAACAAATCTCATCGGATAAAATAAATGGTTTATCTTGCAAAAATCCAAACGACATCAACATAAGTTTCAAGACTCTAAAAATAACATGATTGTCGACACCCAATATGAACACCCCGTCTTCACCACTTCATCACCGCCACCTCTCGTCTTTTTATTACCTAGAAAAAAAATATAGCACTGTGAGGCTAAAGCCAGTGAGAAAAAAAATCTAATTAACAGGTAAAGTTTCAAATAGTCTCTAACAATTCAAACTGAGTCCGAACTCTCAAACACTCTCCTAAAACTCTTGAAACACTTAATACATTTAATAACCTCGAGTCTCAATCCAATACATGATAAACAAGTCTATCAGTTCTATATCCAAGGCCATTTACACTTAACCTTTCCATCACATAATAATTTTTCATAATTCAACTTTTAGTCATCAAGACCAAATCCTTCATACTCGGCCATACCATGATATGAATTTAATAACTAAAATTATTATCACATAAAAAATAACATGGCAACGCAAGAAAAATGCGGTCTCTTGAGACTATTCGCACTTACTAATACCTAGTTATAGGTGCACCTATAACTGAACATCTAATATTTTCATTTTGCGACAAGAAAACATTAGTACCTTGTTATGAAATAATCCATAACTAAATCTCCTAATATTGCAAGTTCGCAAAAACTTCAATATTAGAGATAATGATTTAAAAATAAGAAAACCTAAACCTAATAGAATCCAGATTCGTCCCTTGTAACGACCCGATTTTTCGTAAAATCCTTTAAAACAAATGCGCAGCGGAAAACTTGATTTTACAGAAAAACGGCATGGGTTCGTTTAAAATTCGGATAAACCAAAACCTGTTATACATCCCAATTTTCAAAAAAAGCAATAAACCTGGAATGCACATTCCATAATATGATGAAAATTCAAGAGAAAGTTTTAAAGTCCAAAATATATACAAATGCTCCATCGAGCTCAAAATGAAACATAATAAAAGTGATGCAATGTTCATGAGCATTCAAGAATGCTACACCCAAAATCGGCTGTGTTCCTGTCCACTCATTATCTCGATCGGTCAAGCGGCGCCACCTCCTCTACCTCGTCCTCTACCACGAGTCTTACCTGAAAAAATTGTAATTGTAGCAACATTAGCATAAAAATGCTAGTGAGAGTAAAATGAAAGCAAGTAATCCTATGAACAACATTCCATGTCAGAAATTGTGTCCAAAGGCCTAGATTTCTGTAACGTCCCGTTATTTTGAGGTGAAAATTTGTTTTTATTATTTATTTTATGTATTTATTTATTTATTGAATTAAAGTATTAAAGTTAATTTTAGAATTTGTTATTTGGAGTTAAATAGTTAATTTCGTTCGGAAACCGTTTTTAATTGCTTAATTAGCTTAAATGAGTTTCGATGGTATTAATAATTATTAATAGGCCAGTTAATAATTATTAATCACCATTGAGCTAGTTTAAGTGCTTTGGGTTTTGTTTTAAAAGCTTAAGGCAAGAAAAGAACGTAGGCGTCATTTCCGGAATTCTTAAATATCCTAACACTATTCACTATCTTCTTTAATAAGCCAAAATACACAAAAGTGCTCATATTTTCTTCCCATTCATTCCCAAACTCGTAGCTTTGAGAGAAAAAAAGAGGAGAGAAAGAAATGGTCGCCCCGGCTTCGTTTCTATACCGTTTTACGTGATTTCAGATGCGTTGGAAAGCTCTCGCCGAGACCTTTCTACCCATTCCATTTTTGGGACGATTCCACCTCTCTAAGGTAAGCCCTAGATTTCGAATCTCAACACTTTTTTTCATGGAAATTGAGTCAAACTTGTGATTTCTTTAACAAAGCTCCACTTTCTTCTCAAATTTGTTACTAAGTGTTGTGGGGAAACCTTTGGGAACCATTTTCCTCAACTTTCCTTAGACTTTAAACCGAGCCAAATGAAGAATCCGAAATTTCCTCCTCTCCCTTGCCGTGGACTGTTTTGGTCATGGTGGAAAATACTTTATTTTCGTTTTACTTTAAATTTGTGTGGTTAATTCTAGCCCCTAAACCCCTTATTAACGTTACCCTTTATTTGAATCCACCTCCAAAGTGCCCAAATCAACTCGAAACCCTTTTAAAGTGCTTAAAAATCCGGAAAACCAACTCCACCTTGAACTTCCCTAGGGCCGTGGGCTTCATGGATGAATTCCCGGGCTGTTTTATCATTTATTTTATTGACGTGACGATCGTTGTTCAATTCGGTTAATTAATTTACTTTAGGTGTATTTTAATTATAGGTTTTGTGCACCATTCGTGAATTTCGGTCAACCGGTGGTTAGGAGTTGACTACTTTTATAAGGTGAGTTTAAAATGGTTGTGATTACTTTTATGTTTCTGAATTTCTTGACGTTTATGTTAAATCGAGGTTAAGAGGGTTATTAGACTTTAGAACTTTCCAAGAGTGTATGTTATTTGGGAGTTAAGGAAAGTGCATAAGGAAAATTAGTTAAGATTGGTTGTTGTTTAAAGTAAGATGTTATTGGTGGATTAAGTTATATTCTCGAGGAGAATTAGATTCCGGAATTTGGAGGAAAGTATTAGGTACTCCTTTTATTTTGAGTGGTTAGAAAAGTTAAAAGAAACTTTGGAGAGATTCTTGTGTAGAATCGAGTTAGTACGATATTATTAGTGATGAGATTCACTTTTTGGTGTTACCAAAGGGAGTAGTATGTATGACATTATGATATGCGTGATTTATGATTGGTGACAGTGAGGTCACGATACGATTTGTGATTGGTGACAATGTGGTCACGGTGACAATGAGGTCACGGTACGTTTGTGATTGGTGACAATATGGTCACGGTGACAATGAGGTCACGGTACGTTTGTGATTGGTGACAATGTGGTCACGGTGAAAATGAGGTCACGGTACGTTTGTGATTGGTGACAATGTGGTCACGGTGACAATGAGGTCACGGATGCGTTTGTGATTGGTGACAATGTGGTCACAAGGTGACAATGAGGTCACGATGACGTTTGTGATTGGTGACAATGTGGTCACGGTGACAATGAGGTCACAGGTATGTTTGTGAATGGTGACAATGTGGTCACGGTGATAGTGAGGTTACGATATAGTTGTGATTGGTGATAAGTGGTCACCGGATGAATTGTGAAATGTGACAATGTGGTCACAATGTGAATAACGTGTGGAATGACGTAAATGATAGAAATTTACTTTGTTATTTACTTTGCTATTTACTTTGGTATTTACTTTGCTATTTACTTTGTTATGCCTTAGTACTATTTCGTTGTTTTAGTACACTTTATTTACGAGTTTGAATGTTTACTTTTCGAAATTACGATATAGTAGAATGGGATTTATTTTCTTATGTGATGTACTTGGGAGTTTTTGGTTGAAATCTTCCATTTCTTGCCCGTGAACTCGATGATTTAGATCGAGGGAGTTGTTTTATGTATATTTAGAACTTTCCCTAAACCCTAGAATCGGGTTTGAGCCAAAATTCATTTCTTTTAGTTTTTCTCATATTTGATGATGCTAAGGGTTTTTCAAATGTTATGTTTTTATGTTTTACTTAATTTTTCGGGATTTTTATTTTGTCCAAAACCCTAATTTAAGATTACCCATTGATGATGCCAATCTCCAAAGTAGCCGAAACCAACTTGAAACACCTTTAAAGTGCTTAAAAATCCGGAAAACCAACTCCACCTTTCACTCCCTTTGGGCCATGGGCTTCATGGATGATTTCCCGCGCTGTTTTGTCTTTTATTTTAATAACGTGATGATCGTTGTTCATTTCGTTAAATTAATATACTTTAGGTGTATTTTAATTATAGGTTTTTGTGCATCGATCGTGAATTTTGGTCAACCGGCGATTAGGAGTTGACTTCTTTTATAAGGTGAGTTTAAAATGGTTGTGATTACTTTTATGTTTTTGAATTGCATGATGATCATGTTCGATCGAGGTTAAGAGGGCTATTAGATTCAGTTAAGGAAAGTGTATAAGGAAAATTAGTTAAGTTTTGGTGTTTTTAAAAGTGAGATATTATTGGTGGATTAAGTTGTATTCTCAAGGAGAATTAGGTTTGGGAAATTGGAGAAAAGTATTAGATTACTTCGTTTAGTTCGAGTGGTTGTAAGATAGTTAAAAGAAACTTTGGAGAGATTCATCGTGTAGAATTGAGTTAGTATGACATTATTAGTGATGGGATTCGCTATTTAGTACTACCGAAGGGGAGTAGTACGTGTGACGTTATGATTTGTGTGGTAATGTGATTGGTGACAATGAGGTCACGGTGTGGTTTGTGATTGGTGAAAATGAGGTCACAGTGTGGTAATGTGATTGATGACAATGAGAACTGGAACGTGAACCCCTCATTGCACATTGAAGGGCCGATCTCAGCCTTGGGGCATCACAAGAGATTTGTAACTCATTTTATGTTTCATTACATCTAGCTCTTTTAAGATTAAATACTAACAATTCCTTTGTTTTTTCTCTAGGAACAAACTCTAAATCGGACGGTTGATCGTGTCGAGCTGTTTCTTCTTCTTCACACGAAGAAGAATGATAAGAAGAGTTTTGTCGATGCGAAGGAAAAATAGCACGAGTGGTTAGTGGTTTGATACTTATTTATTATAATATTACGCTTTGTTACCATTATATAACCAACGAAACTTGTTCTTTTATTGACGTAGGAGCGATATGTGAGATTATTATTGGAATCGGGAATTACAGGTAGACGTTGTACTCTTTTCTGCTGCATTCATCTTAGTTAGCTTGCGTTATTGTGGAGATCGCAGAGCTCAAATAGAGCCCCGCCTCACTCTTAGATGAGCTCACATTGCTCAGATCGCAGGTCGCACAGGAGTCCTAGGAACAACGCGTGTGTGAGGCTCTGATGAAGGCTACGATGGATGTTTTTATGGCTTAGATGGGCGGCGACACTTCTTAAATCATTCATTCCTCCACCAGATCCTCCTGCAGATCCCCAGTAGTAGTTTTACATTTTATTTTTCGGTTTTTTTTCCGGTGTTATACATTTTATGACTAATTGACTTATCCTGATTTGGAAAATTATGGTAGGTAGCCAACTTTTGAGTTTTTTTTTTTTCAAATATGCAACACTTTTATGTTTATATCAGACTTACCCATTTCTAGATATTCTATTAATTTAATGATATATCAATAATGTAAATTTACAACAATAATATATCAGTAATGTAAATTTACAACAATAATATTAAATTTACATAAAAAATGTGTAAATTTTAGTATTAAATTTGTAAATTTAGAACAATAATATATCAATTATAATCAATTTTTCATAAAAATTGTGGGTTAAATTATTGATATTTTTCAATCTTTGTGGTTTTTTTGAAAACTGAGTCTCAATATTGGGTATATGTGATAATAGCCCATATTATTTTGTTATTGTATTTCCTATTTTATAAATTTTTATAATTACCAAACAACATATAACTTTAAAAAAATCAATTTTAGTTTTTTGACGCATTTCGTCGGTAACTCACCAATTATTTTGTCCCAAATAAAAGTTAATAGTAACGACAAATTTCTTCAGTAAATTCAATGTAATTTATCCATGTTAATCAACGACGCATTCCATCGGTATATTGATTGGAATTTATCAAGATCACTCAACGGCGGAATGCGTTGTTACTATTGGTCAATATTTAGTGCCGATGTATTTATTTTTCATCCTTGCACAATGACAAAATTCGTCAATAAAGTGTCCTAATGATGAATAAAAAACAGACGGGTAGTATCATCGCGAATTACATCGTTAATTGTTAATTAGTGACGAAAATAGGGTGATTTCATCGATAATATGGCATCGCTAATATCCTTCTTTCTTGGGAAATTTCATTGGGTGACAGATTTTTATGCAATATTTGTAAAAATATCAACTCAAAAAATTATTTGTAAATATAGCAATTTTATCATGTTTATCCGTGATAAACAATGATTTATGTGTTTATCAGTGATAAACTTAGTGTAAAAATATGTAATTCAATGTTTATCATTGATAAACCTGATCAAAATTTGCTATATTTGTAAATATTTTTTTAGCTTTTATTTTAACAAATATTACTAAAAAATTTGCTAGATTTGCAAATGCCCCTTCTTTCTTGTAGTGATTTGGGATGCCTTTTGAAAGATTACACAAGCCAATTATCTATGATTGAGGAAAAAGCTTATATACAACAATGACAAGCCAATGTAACCAGAGCCAAATGACAACTAATAGTAACTATTTTAGATAGCAGAAAAAATGTTATATTATCCTTCTGGAAATTAGATGTTGCATAACTCCTCAATAATTGATATTTTTACTAAGCTCATTCCAAAAATCTCCAACTTGAGTTAAAGATATGAGCATATTTACTTATTCATAGAACACCTTTTGTGACTCGAGGAAGTTTGAAACTTGTGATCTTTAAAATGTTCTTATACTTCTGAAGTTTCAAACTGATCACTGCCTTAGTGAGCATGTCAGATGGGTTCTCATCATTGTGGATCTTCAAAATTTTGATTTCTCCTTTAGCAACCACATCCCTAATGAAATATTGTTTTTTTACGTATTGGTCTTTTGTTCTTATTTCCGATTGATATTTCAAACCTTTTGTTTTCTAAAATCAGGCCCAATGATTGCATCCACTTTGTTTTCTAAAAACGGGATATATGCCCCTTGTTATGTACATATGACTTCGGTTAGAAATGTCTATCAAGTGAAGACTTTTATAAAATAGTAATAACTTTATTTAAATTTCATGCTTTACGCGCTTCCGCTGAGAGTACTCGCGACCTAACCTTTGTTTTAGGTTGGGTTGTTAAAAAACTAAACAACAAACACTAAGCAAACTATTTATCCCCAACAACGACACCAAAAACTTGTTAGTGGGAGTGGTGTTGAGTGGATGGACGGTGGATGGCATGCAAGTGTGCATGGTCAACAATTAATAAAGTGGTAAGTGAGTGTCGTGTCCCGCACAAGGATAAATGTTTGGTTTGATTTTGTGCAAGTCATGCTAATTCTAAATTGACATTATCTTTTACTACATAATAATGGAGTGTTGATGTGATGTGGGTGAGAGTTCATGCAAGCATTAAGCTGAAAAGATATATATGCATTTCTAGAATATAATAAGATGTAGCAAATGTAGATCACGCTTCAAAGCTTTTCACATAGAACAATTATTGAACACTTGGCGAGCTCTTTTTCTCAAAACAGTCTTGCCGATACATCAAACATCCATTAATCTTGTCCTTGATCATTAAAGGACAATCAAGTCATGTTTTCTAAAGATAAATCAATGTGGTCAAGGATAAAGGGTACTATCTCTAGGCTCCTTTATCAAGTAAGAAAGTTAATCTATTAAGCATGTTCAATGTGATTTTTTTTCTGACCTCTCAATGTTCTTCCAAATACCTCTTCAACTTACGTCTCACTAAGTATTATGAAGGGTGTTAATTATGCAAACTTAATAAACTCAATCATTTAGTTTCCCTTAATACAAAGCTATTGGGTATTGCTCTTGAGTTAGATTCATCTTTTTCCCACCTCTTGGGGTACTTAAATTCTCCTATGCTTGACTCTCATCAAGGCTCACAAGTGATTTTTTACAAGGACTCTTCCTTGCCATAGCTAATTTACACAAGCCACGGTATATCCTCAGGTTTAGCCCTTTCTTCCATGACCTCTCATTTGGCGAAACTAACTATACATGATAAAATATTAAAGAAAAACAGAGCATAAGGTAAAAAGTAAATTGAAAATCATAAATAAATTTCTAAAAATAGAAAAGAACATAAAGTAAAAAAACAACAATTATTTAGAGAAGATGAATCTAAAGAAAAGCTAGAATTCTAAAAAACTTTGATTAATAATATGAAAAATATTATAAAACAGTATATAAATTTATCCTACTCCTACATTACGAAAATGGTGAAATTTGTCTTCAAGATGATCTTCTTTCCAGGTCAAAAGTCATTTTCCTTCAAGCTTATGTAACGTCCCGTTACTTTTGGGGGTAAATTTTTTTTTATTACTATTATTTTATTTATTTATTTTAATTAAAGCTTTTAAGGTTAGTTTAAAAGTAATGATTTCGATTTTAGTAGTTATTTTCTGCCGAAAACCCTTTTAATCTAATACTTTAAATTTGCTTCGATGACATTAATAATTATAACAGGCCAATTAATAATTATTAATCACCTTTAGATTAATTTAAGAGTTTCGGGTTTCGTTTTTAAAGTAAAAACAAAAGAGGGACGTAGGCGTCATTTTCCAAATTCTTAAATATCTACTTTTTACTATTCATGTTCATCTTAAATATAAAAAATTAAACAAAACCTTCATTTTTCTCTCCTTTCTCTCTTCTTCATACGTGGGAGCCTCCATTGATGAGAAGAAAAATCTCTTGGGTTTTCATCAATTCTTGACCGATTTCGATGAGGTCAGTTACGTTGGATTGTTAGGGACGAGGGCTATCTATCCCACCTAACCTTGTGTCGTTTCTCGTTCTTTACGGGAAGCCCTAAAAAGAGAGTTTTCAAAACTTTTTATATGGTTTTGTTTGTTTTTTTTATTATAAATGAGTTTTGAAGTTGAAATCATGAATTTCTATCATGGAATTTGACGATTTTGAGCTCAGATTTTTGAAAAACACTATTCTCCAGAAAACACTATTCATTTGAAAATACTATTCATCCGAAAATTCAAACTTGTTCTCATATTAGTTATGAGTTGTAATATGTTGTGCAATTGATGATTTGTAGGTGTGATTGCTCGTTTGTTGATTCGTGGGAATTTGGATGTCACACGAGCATGCAAGGTGAGTTTAAAAGGGAGTTAGTAATTTTATGAATTAAGTTTCATTACGATTTTGTTTATCGAGGTTAAGAGGGAACTAACTTCTTAGAGTTAATGTTTGGTTGGAGACTTTAATTCGTAAGTGAGTGGAGAGAATTTGGAATTATAGTAAGTTCGGTGAAAAGGAAATATCGGAGTGGTTTGGAAGTATTGAATTGGAGATTCTAGATGAAAGTGGAAGTTAAAAGTACTTTGAGTGGTTTTGGAGTTAAAATGGCTTAGAAAATACACTTGAGTGATAACTCGTGTAAGCCAAGTTGATTAGGTTCTTTAGTAACTTAGTAGAATTCTGTTAGGATTATCTAACTTATTAGAGAACTTGATGATTTGTGATACGGTACATGGTAGTATGTTGATTTCGGTCCATACGGTATCATGGTACGATGATTTGTCACACGGTACATGATAGTATGTTGATTCGGATCCATACGGTATCATGGTACGATTATTTGTGATATGGTACGACCGTACGTGGTATGTTGATTCGGATCCATACGAGCACGTTATGATGATTTGTGATACGGCACATGATAGTATGTTGATTCGGATCCATACGGTATCATGGTGCCATGATTTGTGATACGGTACGTGGTATGTTGTCTTCAGTCCATACGGTACATGGTAGTATGTTGATTCGGATCCATACGATACCATGGTACGATGATTTGTGATACGGCACATGATAGTATGTTGATTCGGATCCATATGGTATCATGGTGCTATGATTTGTGATACGGTACATGGTAGTATGTTGACTTTGGTCCATACGGTATTATGGTACGATGACTTATGATATGGTACTACCGTACGTGATATGTTGATTTCGATCCATACAATAGCACGTTACGATGAAACTTGTTTGGTAACAAAGATAGAAAGTATTACATTTACATATTCTTTAGAATTGTGTAGTAAGACTTAGTAATGGTTGTTACTTTTACTTTAAGTCTTTATTTCTATTACATGGCATTGAAAGACCATTACGGGTAGTATATTACTATCGTATGATTGTATGGAAATTGGAAATGTGGAATGGATAGTAAAGAGCAATTTAGGCCTTTGGACACAATTTTTGGTATAAAATTTGGTTCATAGGATTACTTACTTTCGTTTTACTCTCACTAGCATTTTTAGGCCAATTCAGAGTTTCATAAAAACCATAATCAAATAAAGTTCGGTGCACCCGTTTAAAAGTCTTATACAAACATAATATACATAGATGTTTAACTCAAAATCAAAAGAAAAGACTCCTATACTCCCAAAATATACGGCTCGCGTGACCGGAGACCAATCCATAAGCTCCATCTCAGCATGATCAACGAGCACCACCTGCCGCTCCTCGTCCTCGTCCTCGAGCGTTACCTGAACCGTGATATAGAGCACCTTTGAGCATGACACTCAGTGAAAACAAAAGAATATGAACCGTGATGTGGAATGACTGTGACATAATGCGAAAGTACATAACAACATGCTAAAAAGATACAAATGAAGTACGAATGATTTGTGTTTGGATGATAGCAACTAGTCATAACTCTTTGATACTACGAACATTACCAATACAAACCCGACGTCTCACTACGCCCATATTACAAAATCAATCAACCTTCGAGCCATACCTCATCTTAGTTTAAAACTATTTCAATTCACTAGCACCCGGGTCATTCTAACATAGCACACCGGGGCTCCATCACCTCTCTACCACAGTAACCACTTGTAACGTCCAACACCCATACACCGTTACACGGGTTACAACCCCATGGCAACATAACGATCACATGATGCATGAATGGCATGTATGACATGAAATGGATTAAACATGCTTATTTGCATCAATGTTATATGACGAGACTTAGAATCTACAAGGGTAAATAGATCTATTTTTTTCAAATTCGGCATATGACTCAATCTTTGCTCATACAATGTTCAAGTCTCACATATTAACATGGTTCGTGATCACAACTACTTATCGAGCATAAACAAAGTGTATCAAGTATGCATAATCATAGCCCCAAATCCAGTATATGACTCGTTTATGGACTATGAACATAATAATAAAGCAAATAGGCATGCTTTAATGAACAACTAGCCAAAACAATGATTCTAGTTTAGGCTATTCTAGCATTAAGGTTCTTTAACCAAATGCCCGAAATCATTATTTCTTTCCATAAGTTCACTTGATTCCAAATTTTACCACCCACATCACAATTCATATTTACTTATATCCACAAACTCCATTCCCGAATTAGTTCCAAGAGGAACGGGGACGCCACACTAATCACCCTTCCGATTCTTTTTGTTCTCACCTTCAACGTTAGCTCCGTTTGTAATTGATCGCCTTTAGCCTACAACTAGTTAATCCATATATGTTTAGGCTAATATAATCATTACAAATCAGCCATAACAATCACAAATATCCCCGAACCCGGTTAGTGATACAAGTGCCAAAACTAGTTGATTCGGGATGCAATTTTCGGTAAAACAAGGAGTACTTATGAAATTTTCATTTGAGTGATGCTCTAAGGTGGTTTCCTTGTTTAAATATATCCATTTAAACACCAAATGCTCCAGAATTGATAATCTTTCTCTAAAAGTCAAGAAATGCCCAAGAACAAGAAAACTAGTCCAACAAAAGTGTAATTTTTTTGATAAAAAATTCACTAAATTGATCTTCCAAAGTTCTTTCCATGTATAAAATATACATATAAACATTCAAACTTTCCAGAATTGACAACCTTTAAGATTCAACAAAGAAACACCCAAAACTAGCTAAATTTAAAACTAGCATTTTGGCCAATTTTGAGATTCTAACAAAAATCATTTCCTTTCCTTTCCAAGTTATTTTTCATACATCTTATAATCATATGAACACTATTAAAAAACAAAATTGAGAAACTTATAGTGATGGTCAAGAAATCCTAAAAATCAAAGAACACCAAAAGCTTCAAAAACTCCATTAATGGAGTTTTGTAAAAGCTTGAACCCACTCATGTCTTTTACCTTTTAAAGAAGCTTAAGAGTAAGTTCATATACAACAATTACACAACCATTTCCAGAATTTAAAAATAAAAAAGAACCTTCAATAAACATCCTTGAAGAAACTTCAATCAAATTCAAAGAAAACTAACCAAAAATGAAAATCTAGTCTAGTCAATACCTTGAGTTTTTGCTCAAATCTTCTTCCAAGATTTGTTTGGATCCTCCTAAGATGGTGATTCTTACATGAATCACACAAAAACCCTTCAAATTGATCAATGATCCAAGATCAAAGTGAGTGAAATTGGTTGAAGAAGAAATGAGAGAATTGGGGGGGGTCTACTGGTAGAAGGAGAAGAAAATGAAGGGAATTTTTGTATTTTTTTTTTGTCATTCATTTTCTTATTTTCCTTTTATACATTTGTTTGTTTCTTAATTAAAAATGACAACTAAAATTAATTTATTACCAAGTCCCTCCTCCTCTTCCATTTAGCTCCAAGCCCTTCCACCTCCTAAATTTATTTCATACCCCTCCTCTTCTTTCTTTTGCTAACTAGCCCTCACTCAAAGAAATTAACTATGGTTAACTTTTTCCTTCAAATAAACTCCCACCTATAGTTAAACTAACCATGGTTAAATACTAATTAACCAAAATACTTATAATAAACAAATAAAACAAGTCAAAATAACGAAAATTCTCAATTATCCTACAAAAGGTCTTGGGTCCTTACATATATACCATGAAATCCTATGTTTATAGGGCTAAAAAAACACAAAAATTTGGGTCTAAAACAGCCACCAAGAACAACCTACAACCTCCATGGAAGAAAAACCTAGAAACTTGAATTCAATATTTGAAATTTTACCTTGAATCTTAATGGAAGCAAATGATTCTTGTTGGAACCTTCCTAGAATGATGATTCTTTCATAAATCAACCAAAACCCAACTTGATTCAACCAACTTTCATGAAGATTGAAGGAGGAAGAAAAGTCACCATTTGAGAGAAAAGGGGGAGGGGCTGATGTTGGGGAAGAAGAAGAATGAGAGAAATTCCCTTTTTTTTCTTTTCTTTTAATTACCCTTCATAAACTTTCTAATTTTCAAAATAAAAAAAAAATTAAATCTAATTGTTCAAAGCCCCCCTCCACCTCCAAATTTTACTTTAAATCCTTTTTCCTATTTCCTTTTCCTAACAAGTCCTTTTCATAAATTTAACTATAGTTAAATATTCCCCTTTTTACTAAACTCTCCACCCATGGTTAAATTAATTATGGTTAATTTCTAATTAACCAAAATACACGTAGAAAATAATTTTCCACACTTTAAATCACTAATTAAAATATACCAATAAAATGGAATTTCCAATTACCCTACGTCAAATACTCGAGCCCTTACAGTATTAGAGTCAGAAGGAGGTAAAGGAAGAGGAGTTGGGTTATCAGTGACTAAGGGAGATGGAGATGTAACTATGTTGAATGTGTTTAAAGAAGTGTTTGGGGTTGGAAGAGATGGAGGGGTGGGATTAGATGTAGCTGTAGAAGAAGGAGATAAAGATGGGTTATTATGGTAAAGAGGAGATGAGGGAGGTATAGGCAGTGGAGAGAATTGAGGTAACACCTAGCTATGTGGGAAAAATGAGATATCATAATGGTAGGATTGAATGGAAGTAGTTGGTTTGGAAAGAGTGGGATAGAGAAAAGAAGCTTCATTGAAGATAACATGGCGAGATAGATAGATTCTACCAGTAGTTGGGTCTAAACACAAATATGCCTTATGATTGGAGCTATATCCAAGAAAGATGCATTGTGATGAACGAAACTGTATTTTTGACTGATTATATGGTCTTAAGAATGGAAAACAAGCACAGCCAAAGGCTTTTAGAAGTGTGAAGTCTGGTGGTTTTGAGTAAAGCAACTCATAAGGGGATTTATGGTGAAGAACAGGAGATGGCAGTCTGTTGATCAAGTATGTGGTTGTTTGAAATGCATAATACAAGTACTCTTTAGGAATTGAGGATTGCAAGTAAAGACAACCCAACCTCTACAACGTGTCTATTTTTCCTTTCAACCCTTCCATTTTGTTGAGGGGTAAAGGGGCATGAAATTCTATGATGAATTCCCTTAGCAGCAAGTAATGCAAACAAAGCACAAAATTCTCCTCCCCAGTCTGTTTGCAATCCTTTTAATTTGCTATCAAATTGAGTTTCAACCATGTTA
Source organism: Gynostemma pentaphyllum (assembly GCA_028015215.1). Classification (NCBI taxonomy): domain Eukaryota; kingdom Viridiplantae; phylum Streptophyta; class Magnoliopsida; order Cucurbitales; family Cucurbitaceae; genus Gynostemma; species Gynostemma pentaphyllum. The sequence goes on from CM051353.1 coordinate 42,085,353, forward strand.
AGAAAGTGAGCAAAGTAATTCAATGTTTGATCTTTGGAACGCAAAAGATAAAACTATGTATATCTATTAAAATCATCAATAAAGAGTAGAAAATATCTGGCACCATTTATTGATAAATTGGGAGAAGGCCCCCATAATTCAGAGTGGACAAGATGAAAGGGAGAGGTACTGACTCTTGAAGACTTTGAAAAAGACAAGCGATGGCTTTTAGCCAATTGACATAAATTGTATAAATAAAAAACAGTAGACCTATGACTGGACTGATTACATGAAACTAAAACTTAATTAATAATGGTTGATGAAGGATGCCCAAGCCTGTAATGCCACAAAGTTGGGGATGAAAGAACAGCAGAGAAGGAAGATGTAGTTGTGAGTGTGAAAGAAGGATTGGTGGATGGAGACACTGTGTATAGCCCATGCTTAAGTAGGCCCTGAAGAAGGATAGTCTTGGTGTGGAGATCCTTCACAAGAAAGAAAGAAGGCTAAAATTCAACAGAAGCCTGATTATCATTGCACAATTTTGCCACATTGATTAACTTATTGGACAGTGATGGAATATGCAAAATAGAATTAAGTCTTAAAGACAAAGATTTAGAAGGAAGAAATAAAGTGCCAATGTTTGATATTGAAACAAACTTACCATTTCCTAGCATAACCTGATTTGAGCCATTGTATGGTGTGGTATTGGTGAGAGAGTTGAGAGATGGAGTCATATGATGGGTTGCTCCAGAATCTATGAACCACTCATGATCAGGGTGAGAAGATTGAGATGTGGAAGGATGTGGGCTGGAATTGTAATGAGGTTGCTGAGGAGTGTCAAATAGACGAGGTGAAGGAGGAATAGGTTGATGAATGGGAGGTAATGTAGCAAAATTGGCCTGAAAAGAAGGCATTGTAAGAGCAGGTGACTGTGAGTGTGGAATGGGATTAAAGGGAGATTGTGCAGCAAAATTGCCTTGAGGGCGTTGCACTGTGGCTGGATACCTTGCCTCATTTTTCCTATTATAGCAATCAAAGGCTGAATGTCCCACTTTAGTACAAATTTGACATTGGGGCCTTTGTCTACCCCATCTGGGATTTGGATTGGGTATTATAGGTCCAGATAAAGGATCTTGAGTAGATGGACGAGGTGGAGGATTAGTAGTGGGAATATGAAAGTGGTTAGAGGAAGTAGAAGCATGAGGAACAGGTTGTGAAGGAGTGAAGTTTGGAGAATAGGACCAAGGAGGCCGGTGAGAATTGTTTAAGGAAAAATGAGCAAGATTAGCTTGAACAAGATTGAGTTGATCTATGGAGTTTTGCCTCTTTAAACGGACCTCATAGCTAAGAAGAAGACTTCTGATATCCTCTAGTGATGGCCTGTCAGTTCTATTTTGGATAGATGTAACAAATGGGTTATATTCAGCCCCAAGACCATCAAGTATGTATGCTACATGATCTCTATATGAGAGTGGCTCTCCAATAGCTCCAAGCTTATTTGCAATCTGTTTTATATGGGCTAGGAATTGAGACACTGTTATACCATCCTTCTTTGCCTTTTGTAGCTGAGATCTAAGAGACATAATGCTAGAAGTTGAGATAGATTCATACACTCTTCTAAGTGTTTCCCAGATTTCAAAAGCAGTAGAACAACTCACTATTTCACTCATTTTGTCCTCAGAAAGAGAAGAGTAGACCCATCCCATTACTAACCAGTTAGACAGCCATCCCATTACTAACCGGTTGGACTTTTGCCAGAAGTAGTATTCAAGATTTACTTGAACATTGTGTGGATCTAAGAACTTGGGAGGTGGTGGTAGAGATCCATATATGAAAGCTTCTAATCCATTTGATATAATGACATTTAGGAGCTGATTCTTGCAAAGTAAATAGTTAGAATCTGTTAACTTAATCGTTAAGGAGGAAGAACCCAGATTTGTAGGTTGTTGAGAGGAGACATTTGAGAATGGAACATGAGGAAATTGGGGAAATCCAGTTTGTGAAATTCCGTTTGGTTGAAATGTTGGATAAAAACTTTGAGGATAATAATTTGGAGCTCCTGGGTTTGTGCCTGTATCAGGTTGAGGATGGAAATTTTGAGGAAAAAAATTTGAAGCAAAGGGTGTTTGCCTCAGAGCAGTAGGAGGCGTGAGATTTGGAAAAAGGGGTAGGGTTTGTCTGTTTTGATTTGAAGGTGCTATTGGGGTTTGGGCATTAGAGGTAGGAATTTGCAGAGTAGCAGGTAGTGAGGTGATGGGTGGGCGTTGATTGTCTATTTGAGAGGACAAAGAAGTCCCAGATCCTAACGCCATTACAGCCTTATGGCTTTGATACCATGAAATACTAAAAATAGAGAGAGGAGAGAAAAAGAGGAAGAAAGCAAAAAGGCAGAAATGCCAAAAATGATGCACACTGCACACCAACAGTGCAGTAGCTTAGTAATATTAATAGCAAAACAGATTGTATATGTGGCAAAGACTATAGGATAAGAAGGAATAAAAGAAGTAGGAAAGAGAAAAGAGAATATAAAAGTAAATGAAACATATTATATTAATCCTTAACTAATCTCTCATTAATTGTAGAGTCTTCTTCTTCTTTACTCCTAACATCATTCCAACAATTTCTATAGACTAATCATTGTAAGTAGTAAACTGATAAAACCTTGAGGGGCTAAAAAAATATCCAAATGTCATCCCAACTCAATACTGAATCTCCATGGACTTCTTTTGCCAATTCAGATTGTTCATTATTTAATGAAATGAATCAATCCATAGTCTTTGCAATGCAAAGTATAGAAGAGAGTGAGAGAGAGGAGGAAACAACAATGTGCATGATACATAATTCATGATGTCTTTGTTCATCCTATTAGTTCGCCTCATCCAAAATAAGTATCATAAATTTTTTAATAATCTCAATAATCAAATCTCTAAATGTATTATGGCCACCAATAATGTCAAAATCTTGATTATATGCTTCATTGAGAAATGAAAACGCTCAAATCTCAAAGAGTATTCGAACAATGTTATATCTGTGGAAAAAAATATTGTAATGTACAAAAGAAATGGAAACTAACTCGTATTCCTATATTCTAAATAGCAGGCGATAGACATCATCCAAATAATTTACTAGAAATTGTGACTCAAATATTGGTAGAACTTATGGTCTTGCAAAGTGAAAATTGTTATATTGTTGATGTAGAATTAGAAGGTTAAATGATTAGAAAGCACAATTCTAACATGAGGATAAAATATTCCCCGCTAACTCATAAAAACAAGGTTAAAACCATATAAATGTTTCTGAGTCTAGTAGACTTTCTTTCGAAATCAAATTAGCATCAGATTCTCTGTCAACAACGATATAAAGTCAATAATAGCTAGACCCAGAAGAATTTGAGGATCCACATTCTGTAAGGAATCCATTATATAAAATACTAAAATTTAATAAAGTACTAAAATTTATTTTCCAAGAATACGATCATATAAAATAAAATGCACAGATTTAGCCCAAAGGAAAGAAAGAAAGAAAACATTACATCATCCCAAATGGAAGCAAGATCCTTAAGTGATTTATCTTTGGCCCTTTCGAAATCCATGATTGAATCCAACGGCTTTGGTTGTAACCCAGAAGCGAATTTTGATGTACGAAAGAAACCAAAGGAACCCCCCCCCCCCCATTTCAGGAAATCACAATGAACAACTTCTTTCTTCTTATTCTGAAAATTCAAATTGATAAAATAGGAACAGGAAGATTATTTAAGACTAGGAAAAGCTCACTTATATTATTACTGTCTCAATCACATGAAGCTCACCTCTGTTGAAGACAAAGACAAAGACCATGCCCTAATTTCAGAAGTCGATTGAGAGAGTTAAAGTGCTAGGTTGTTACATTCGACTTCAGCTTCATGCGATTGAGAGAGTTAAAGTTCAAAGACTTAGATGTCCTTCACCTTAAATCAAACCCTATTGCCAAGGCATGCATGCCAATATGCTTTCATTTCTTTTATAGAAACTCGATCATGTGGCCTGCAAAATTGAGAGGAAGACATGAGATTGAAAATACTTGATCAACTCTAGAAGTTCTAATCTATCTTAAATTTACCTTTTTGGTCCTGATATGTAAGGTTCAACATCTACAAGATTCAGTTCAAGATGAGAGTAGTAGACTCTTTCAATTTGCCCCACTAACCTAAAAGCTTTAACCATCAATAGCCCAATTTTTTTTTATGGAAACAAAGTTTTTCATTGATGAATGAAAAAGCCAAAAAGACATTTTTTTTTCTCATTAAACAAAAAAACCTCAATTTTCTTAAATTTACTAAACACGACATTAATTTCATAGCCAAGAAAAGAGAAATTAAGAATTTTTACTCTATCTATTAAAAAGACAATAAAAATCTCAATTTCACAAAAGAGAATTTACCATGAATTCTTAGTTCCAAATGTCTCTCTCCCACAACAACATTTTTTGAAATGTTGAAGGACAAAGTAAGAACTGAAGTTAGTAGCCAAGACAATATAGATCAGTGAAATACGATATTGTTAAAGCATCAATCAAAGAATGAAAAATCCTCAACCAAAAGCACAAATTCCACATATATAACAAAATCCTATAGCAAAGAATAGAAATTATGCTTTCAGTATCCTTTTCATCCTTGAGACAGATGCTTCTGGATTTGGGGTCGAAGCCGTCTTGACATAAAACCATCGACCAATTGCTTTTTTCAGTCATGTCTTACCACCTAGCTACAGCCATCAGGCTGTTTATGAACGGCAGTTGCTCACCATTGTCTTGGCGGTTAAAAAATGGCGTCCCTATTTGTTGGGGCGGAGATTTGTTATACGGACCAATCAACGGAGCCTTCGTTTTCTATTAGATCATCGGGAAATAGCATTGGATTATCAACGTTGGATCACTAAGCTCAAGTGCTACGATTTGGAATTCCAATAACGCTCAGGCCTAAAAAATAAGGCTGCCGATTCCTTGTCCAAACAACCCGGAGCTCCAATTCTGAATTCCCTTTCTATCCAAGGTGGCCTTAACACATCTGTTATCTCTCAACAGGTTGACGATGATCCTAATTTGCATCTTATTAAGACTAAACTTGCTGAGGGCAAAGGGGCTGATTTTCCACATTATAGCCTCCGCCAGGATGTTTTATTTTATAAAGGCAGATTGGTCTTACCGCCCTCTTCACTCACAATTTCTCTATTATTAGAAGAGTTTCATTGCAGTGCTAGCGCTGGCATGGTGGTGTTTTACGCACTTTTAAACTCCTAGCCAAGGAAGTTTATTGGAAAGGTATGAAGGCTCCTGTTCGTCAGTTTGTCACTGAGTGTGACGTTTGTCAACAAGCCAAATATTTAGCTACGTCCCCGGCTGGTCTTCTTCAACCCTTAACTATCCCTAAACGTGTATGGGAAGATATCTCTACGGATTTCATTGAGAAACTCCTGACTTCTAATGGGTTTGACTCTATTTTGGTTGTTGTGGATGTTCTAAGTAAATACAGCCACTTTATTGCTATCAAGCATCCCTTCACAGCAATCTCGGTTGCCCACACTTTCATTAAGGAGGTAGTTCGTTTACATGGCATCCCACATAGCATTGTCTCAGATCGGGATAAAATATTCACCGGCCTATTTTGGGAGGAATTGTTTAAATGGCAGGCGACTAAACTCCGTCGAAGCACTGCGTATCACCCCCAAACCGATGGCCAATCCAAAGTCGTTAATCGTGGCCTTGAGACTTATCTTCGCTGATATGTTATGGTCAATCCTAATAAATGGGTGTATTGGTTGCCATGGGCAGATTTTAGTTACAACACCAGTGTTTTCATACATCCATTAATTCAACACCATTTGAAGTCTTGTACGATAGCGCCGCGCCACCAATTTTGCCATATGATGCTGCTGCCTCTACTGTCTCTCTTATTGATCAGCAGCTTCAGGATCGCGACCGTGTCCTTCGTGACTTAAAGACATCTCTCCATAGGTCACACCAAATTATGGTTCGCTACGCTGATGCTAAACGCCGCCCTGTTTCCTTTGAAGTTCATGAATGGGTGTATTTAAAGCTCCGCCCATTTTGCCAAGTTACAAGCGTGCCCATGCCAAGTTGGCTCCACAATTTTTTGGTCCATATCAGATTATTGAGAAGGTTGGTGCGATTGCCTATCGCCTACAACTTCCCCCTACTTCACGGATTCACCCAGTTTTTCATGGCTCACTGTTGCGCAAGGCGATAGGTCATACATTGCCTAGCTCTCCTCTACCTAAGCAATTGTCTTCTGAGCTAATTCTTGACTATGAACTTGCTGTAGTTGTGGGTGTTCGGGGATTACTTACTAGTACCGATCGTGAAGTGCTAATTCAATGGCAGGATTCCTCTCCTATTGATGCTACTTAGGAACCAATGCTTCCCCTCTCCAAGAAGTTTCCTCTTTTCCACCTTGAGGACAAGGTGGCTCTTTGGGGGGCGGGTAATGATAGACCCCCGGTCATGAAGGTGTATGAGAGAAGAAAGAAGAAAGGAAATCCAGTGACTGAAATTGAGATTCAATGACGTGGAGACCTTGTAACCATAAGGGCATCTTAGTAATTAAATAAAGGGAGGTTGTTATAAGTAGTGAGAGGTGTGCATTGTAATAGGCATCTTGAGTATTATCTATTGTGAATGAGAATTGGGAGAGATAGGGGACTCTCGAAATTCCCCTTAGCCATCTATTTTGTATTTTCAGTATTAGCTTGTTCTATCATTTCTCAACCATTAATAACAACCTCCCTTAATAGCAACAATAACATCTAAAAACCTAATAATAAAAACAAACATTAATAACATTCAATAAGAGAAGAATCTAGTCTCAGAAATTACCAATTTATCCTTTATGATTTTTATTTCTTGAACATGTGATCTCCTTTCCATTGACAGCATTAAAATGTGAACTTAAGCTTGAATAGATAGTTTGATGTTATCTGGACTATCATTTAAAAGTAAAACACTGTAACCAATCAATTTTGAACTATTTAGCAAAAAAAAAAAAAAAAAAAATTTACTAAAATCATATCTATCTCATATCGACCCAAACTAAGACATTTTTATTGCTCATTGAACAAACAAACCTCAATTTTCTTAAATTTACTAGAAACTACATTAATTTCATAGCCAAGAAAAGAGAAATTCAGAATTTTTCAAAACAATTAATTTGGTTCAACTTTATTTCTAATAGAAAATATTATCAACAAATTTTTTTTCTATCTATTAAAAAGACAATAAAAATCCCATTTTCACGAGAGAGAATTTACCATGAATTCTTAGTTCCAAATGTCTCTCTCCCACAACAACATTTTTTGAAGTGTTGAAGGACAAGCAAGAACTGACGTTAGTAGCCAAGACAACATAGATCAATGAAATACAATAATTTTAAAGCATCAATCAAAGAATGAAAAATCCTCAAAAAATTCCACATATATAACATAATCCTATAGCAAACAACAGAAATTAAGCTTTTATTATAAATAAACGAAGACTAAGAAGTTCCCAAAATAGTTTTGTAACAAAAAAATAGAAGGAAACGAATACGAAATTACACAATTTGCTCTTTATTATATTCACTATTGAAGTCATTCGAGCATTAATTTTAAAAACTACAGAGAGAAAATACCTCCAGTAGTTCAAATCCGCCTCTGGAGGCCATGATAATCCACTTTTTTTTTCATGATAATCCACTTTTCTTGAAAGAAACGTAAGTCATATAAATTTGAATCAACATGAAACTCTTAAATTAGGTTTTTTTTTTTTAATTTTAACAATTTCACACGTTCTATTATGCACTGACTTATGAGTATTTCAAATAAAATTGAAAAATCTTGTTCACGTGAGGAAGAATTTAGAAGAAGACATTGGCTGATTTCTCCTAAAGGAAATAGAAGGAAATTAATTTCCATGGGTTTCAGATAGGAAACAAAAGGGAGACTATTGGTTGTATTTATAATCAACTTTCTCATGTTTGATTCTTTTTTCCTTTACAATATAGTGATATTTTTCATCTCCTAAAAAATATCATGAAATTTGATTCAATTAATGAGTCAGTTAATGAGATCAAGATATCAACCTAAGATAAAATATTTTTAATAATTCTAACATTAGTATGTAAAAACATGTTATTTTTATAATTGTCCCATTTTATTTAAAAAGAAGATAAGTTTATTGAATAATAAAACTATCTTTTCAATACCGTTACTTAAATAATGGAAAAATATACGTTAAAAGTATTGAGATTTAATTAAAAATAATAATTGTAAAATAGATTAGAGGACGAGCAAAGTATTTTTTAAAATTAGATTTAAGCTAAAAACAAATTAAGAAAATGCTAATATAATTATAAAATTAAGAATAAAATATGATACACTCAAATTTCATTTTCATCCATGGGCTTTCAAAATTGGAGTTTTTAGCTCATCGACTTTCAAAAACCTATCTTTTTAGTCCTTCCATTAAGTTTTCCATTAGGTTGCCATCAGTTAGTCGTCGGTATGGTAGGCTGATGTGGCAACTTTTAGGTTAGATGGCACTTAAAATTTGCCACAGCAGCTGTCACGTCATCAATACTGCCACATCAGCAACTGAACAAAAGACCTAATGGAAAATTAAGAAAATCCTAGTATAATTATAAGAGGAATTAAAAATAAAATATGATGTACTTCTAAAATATGTATAAAGTATTTTTTTTCTTTTTCTGTGACGACCCGACTCTTTTTAAATTCATTTAAATATAAAACACAGCAGAAGTCTTTATATTTTAAGAAAAATGGCGTGGTTAAAAGTTGGCTAGCCAAAACCTGCTTACATCTTAAATACTGAAATCTTAAAACACAAGGAACATTAAGTTACTATCAGGAGTTCAAAGAGGTTTAGAATAATAAAAGTGAAATGAAAAGCTCTTAAGAGCTTATAACAAATTTACATCTCAAATAACAAAAATAAAACAAAATAAGATCAGCTTAGCCCCGGGACTTTTAAATAACATCTAGTCCATCTCCTCAACATCATCCTCTCGATCAAGCCGTACCAGCTCCTTTCTCATGACCCGAACACCTGAAAATGTTTGTAATATCATGAGATAACAACTAAGCCCAGTGAGAATAAACAGAATAAAAAGTAAAGTTAGACTCCAAACCTGCATCCGGATTTGTGTCCAAGTAAACTCACATTCTCTTACCTTTCAACCACAGAATGGTTTTACATTAATGTTTCACTTTTACTTACCAATTCTCCCATATAATCGTGGAACTACATTCCAAGCATTTCTTGGTATGGTTTCATAAATGCATATAGCATTTATATCTCATTTTCTTTATATACCTTATACTATATACAAGGTTGACATCAAATCTTATTCTCCCAAATATGAGATCTTCCAATTTAGTGAGAAACTAGTTCTCTTACATATGTAATTTATTAAGAAACTAATTCTCTTACATATGTATCACAGAATAATTATGCAAGGTTCAATACGCCCTTGTATTCTCTCATAATCCAATTCAATCTCACTCCTTTTTCCTATAGCACTCGGCTATACATCAATTTCATTGCATTTCTCTCTAGAAATGTACGTCTTACATAATCATTTATATAGTTCTCTAAACTCTAGAAAACTAATTTTCATAAGCATAATCTCTTTAGGATGATAATACTAGCACACGTAGTCAAAATCTCATTCATTAACTCGTTTAAACACATATAAGAAAAAGTAAATAAACTTTGCATAAACATAACATCTCAATTCTTTCTCCATGATGTATTTCCATTAATAATATGCATGAAGGTAATAAGGACATCCCGTAGGATTCGCATTCGACCTTTATGCATGAATGAAGGCAATGAGGACATTCCCCGTAAGGTCCGCCATTCGACCTTATGAATGAAGAAGGTAATGAGGACATTCCCCGTAGGGTTCACCATTCTCCCTTCTCTTCTTTGTCACTTTCTTTTCTTTTTCTCTGAAGGTGATGCGGACATTCCCCGTAGGGTTAAACATTCTCCCTTCTTTTCTTTCTCACTTTCTTTTCTTTTTCTCTGAAGGTGATGCAGACATTCCCCGTAGGGTCCAACATTCTCCCTTCTTTTCTTTCTCACTAATGCGAGATGTTACGGTGCAATATGTTATGGTGCGAGATGTTATGGTATGCTCACAAAAGTAAATAAACTTAAAATATGAATGGAGCATAAAGTAAAGGGTATAAAGTGAAGGACATAAGTAAAAGGATCATAGATGTCCTTATGCATAAAGTAAATAGATAGGAATTCCGGAAGATCATTAAGTAGTTCGAACTTCATATACAAATGATCTTCACTTTCAAGGATTCTAAACTCCCAAATAAAATCCAAGGTTCTATTTTCAAGTTCCTTTAACCATTCTATCTAAAAGTTTGGATCCTTTAACTTCCAATGATCCATTTTTAATCTCTGAAATGATTCTAAGTTAGAACTTCCTAATGTTCAATGTTTCCCTCAAGAAACTCCAAAGTTTTCACTCAAAGAACTAGTTCCTAATCCTAAGGGCACTAGCTCACTTTCTTTTCTTTTTAGATTCAAATATTAATCTTAACCTCCGATTTTACAAACAGTTCTACTTATTTGGTTTCTAAAGTTACTTTAAATCCTATTTATTCTCACCTTAGCCAAATTAGATTTGCTCCAAATCTCCGAAAGCACGATCAATCAACAATCCGAACACCTACAATTTAAAAGTATATCTAACGATCATTAATAAATCAAACATTGATCAATTAACATCTAAAAGCTCAAAACGACGAACAACCCCGGAAAAACCCAAGGGTGCTCTCGGCCACTCTATAGAAAATGGGTTTCGGGTTTGGTTTTATGGCTTTTAGGTACTTTAGAGGTGTTTCTAGTTGGTTTAGTTTCAAAGTTCCCGAATTTCAATGGGTATCGATGATTCGGGTTTTTGAATAATAAACGATTTCCCGAATTTAATTACAATAAAAATTATATCAATTAAAGTAAACCCCAAAACAACCCCCACGATGTAAAATTCAAACGGGAAGGGCTTCTACTGAAAATCGGTTTTAGGGTTTAGGGAAAGTTGTCAAAATCACTAAAAACAACTCCCGTAGTTAAAATCATCGAGTTCCTCGGTAAGAAATCGAAGAATCAAAGAGAAAACTCCATTAAAACACTTTTGGAGCTTAGGGTTTGAACTTTAACTTACCGAGAAGTCCGTAGAACCCGAGTGAAAAGCACGATTGTTAGGTGGAAAGGAATCCTAGACCCGAGGGCTTTCCGATGCAACCGAAATCGAGCCGATCCGTCGAGAAACGAACGAAACCCAAAAAATGCCTCCAATCCCTTGTGACCCTCAACCTTGGGAGAGAAAAGGATGAGAAAAATGAAGTCAATCTTGGTCAAAGACAATTTAAAGAGAAGAGTGAATAGTGATTTGATATTTTTAAGAAATTTGGAAATGACGGTTGCGTCCTTTTATGACTTTTGACTTATAAATCGAAACCCGAAGCTCTTAAATTAATCTAAATTAATAACTATTAATGTCGCCGAAGCGAATTTAAAGTATTAAAATGATTAAAAAGAATTTCGGGCGAAATTAACTACTAAAATCGAAATCACTACTTTTAAATTGACCTTAAATACTTTAATTAAAATAAATAAATAAAAAAAAATTTACTTCAAAATAACGGGACGTTACATTTTCATATTACAATATGGTGATATTGTTTATTTCCTAAAAAATATCGTGAAACTTGATTCAATTAATGAGATAGTTAGTGAGCTCAAGGTATCAACGTCAAAGTTTATTTTTTGAGGGCAAAATATTTTATACGTATTTTTTTAGATTTTTTCTCAAATAGCTTAAATCTCCACATTAATTACGAAAAATATCATAATTTTTTCAAAATTACTCAAATATCATAAATATAGTTAAAAAAATAATTGTAGCGTTTTTTAAGGGTATTTTTTTAATGAATTTGTATGTATTGTTGTTTTGGTTCAAGTTCAATTATTTACCGACTATTTAATTATTTTCCACTAATTTGTTAGTTTTTATTTTACTTTTATTAGTTTAATAAATAAATGAAATATAATTCTGTTATTTAATAAATTTTTTAATAATTCTAACATTAGTAGGTAAAAATATGTTATTTTTTTTTATAATTGACACCTTTTATTTAAAAAGAAGACAACTTTATCGAATAATAAAATGATCTTTTCAATACCGGTAATTAAATAATGGAAAAATATCCGTTAAAAGTATTGATATTTAATTGAAAATAAGCATTGTAAAATAGATTAGAGGACAAACAAAGTATTTTTTAAATTAGATTTGAACAAAAAAATTAAAAAAATGCTAGTATAATTATAAAAGTGTTGGAACAGGAACTCAAATAACAACAATTGAGATTACACATCAATATATATTGATATCGTCACTGTTTACATAATCAAAACAGATTAGTAATAACAAGAATTTAATTAAAACGAAATACTGAAGGACAACTTTACAAAGTGTAAATCTTCAAAGCACGCACTACAAAAAAAACAGAATTGCAACCAGAAGGTCGTTTTTAAGACAAATACGACCAGAAAAGTGACCAAACCTGGCGTGGCAAAAAAGCTAGTCGTCCAGGAATTTTGTACGTCCAAATGGTCACAAAAATACGACCAAACGTGTTTGGTCGCAAAAAAGTCAACATTTTAAAAAACGACCAGACAGTCGCCTAAAATAGTGACCACCTGGTCGTAATTGAAGTTGTAGACAAGTGACCAGTTGGTCCCACAAAAAAGGTGACCACATGGTCGTTTATGTTAGTGACCAAATGGTCACCTTCTTAAGTGACCATCCAGTCGTTTGAACATCAGACCAAGGCGACCATCTGATCGTTTTATATTTTATAAAATTGTGACCAGATGGTCGTTTTATATTTTATAAAATGCGACCAGATGGTCGCCAATGTAATTAACAATTTTAATTAATTAGAAATTAATCAATTAATTTTTTAAATTAAATTATTTAATTTGTAAATATTATTTTTATTTTATTTTATTTAAATTTATTTATTTATTTATTTTAATTATTTAATTATTTAATTAATTAAATATTTAATTATTTATTTAAATTAAATAATAAAAAAATGGAATTAAAATGTAAATATATATAAATAAATTTCCAAAAGAATGTACTATACAAAAGAAAAGAAATCTAAACTATTGTGGAGGAGCAGGGGGTGGCGGAGGAGACGTCGATGATGATGAACCGGGATCTCGGGGTCCGAAGAACGCGGCCAATGCAGCTGCGACCTAGGCCTGCACCTGGGCCTGAACATCCGACTGAATCGCAGCGACTCGAGCATCGAAATGGTTGCGTATATCGTCCATCTCGGTGTGAAGCTGTTGAACCTCCTCTCGCAGCTGCTGCTCAGTCGGAGAAGGACCGTAACTTGTGCTCGCTGCACTGCGCTGAGGCCGAGGCACGTCGGCGTATAGTCGTCTCCTGTACGAGCCGAGCACAGGAACTGATCCATCAGGTCGAACCCCTCCAGCAGCCTCCAAGAACGCCTCTTTACGGTCATCCTGAGTCAGTTGCGAGTCTGGTGTGGGCAAGTGCTGACTCAAAGACTCTTTGAAACGTTCCTAAATATTTAAAATTCAGAAAATAAAATATTTAATATAAGTTAGAAAAAATTCTAAACAAAAATTAATAATTGAAAAAATTATTAAATACCTGAACTTCTTTCCCCTTTTCATCGATGATCGTCCCGTCCTTCTTCGTGTGAAGAACGAGGTGCAGCTCATCGGGCGGGATAGGGAGACCGTGATTCTCTTCCTACAAATATTAGAGATTGAAAAAGAAAAAATAAATTAATAATTAAATGAAAAATAAAACAACAAAAAATTACGTAAAAGAACAAACAAAAAACTTGCCAATCGACGATGGTGCTCGTCGTGGGTTCGGGCCCAGCCTATGTGTTTGGTGGGATTTTTCGCGTGGTTGGCCTTATTGCTCTTTGACACTGCCTTGCCCTCGGGAGTGTCCAAGCTCGCAATCAGCCACGCGTGCTCCTCCTCGCTCATCCACACTTGTCGGTTTGCTGCTTCCTTTCTGCGTGCCCGGTAAATGAGGTCCTTGATTCGATTCTGGACGTGATTGTCCTATTGGGGGGAAAATTCTACCGTCCGTGATATCGGAATCGATTACAGGAAACTTGCCCAGAAAAAATTCAAATAAAAAATTGTTAAAGTAATAAATTTATTTTTAAAAATTTAAAAATTAATTAATTATAAAAATTATTGATGTTATTTACCTTCCAATTGTCATACATCCGACGTTTCTCCGTAGTCGGAATCTTCTACCAGCGAAGCTCGCTGGGTAGAGGCATGCTCTGGAGGACCTCGCGAAACAGTTTTGAAACGGTTGTATGCGGCTGTACTCTGCAAAAACATTAAAAATATTGTGATATTAGATAAGATTTAAACAAAACTATTTATTAAAGAAAACAATTTTTAAAATGTTTAAAGATTTAAAAAATAATTAATTATAACAATAAACAAAATTACTTACGTATTCCCTTCAATCTGAAGGGTAGAGTCTGCGGCCCGAGGAGGCTGCGTGCCAGAAGTGGATGGTCCCGCTGGATCGGGCTTGGTGGCAGACCCTGATGCTCCCGCTGAAGCCGTGGCCTAGGAGTCCTGCGCCAAACATGCTTTCGCAAGCTGGGACTCATGGACTGCATCATCGGGAGTGGCAGCAACTCCCAACTCGTAATCGAAGAGGAGACTGTCCAACTCATCTGTAGTCAAATCCCCATCAGCGGCAACGGCAATAGGTGGCTGTAGAGTCGCGTCGTCAATCTCGTCGTCAGGCTCGTCTGACTGGGGAGGATGTCGTCTGCCCGTCATAATCCTAAAACTAAACTAATTAAATTACACTATTTGAACTAAATTAAAATAAAATAAAAATTAAAGTAATGAATTAATGAATTAATAAATTAATAAACTAAATTATACTAAGTAATTAATTAATTAATTAATAAACTAAATTATACTAAGTAATTTATTAATTAATTAATAAACTAAATTATACTAAGTAATTAAAATAATTAATTAAATTAAAATTATTTTACTAAACTTAATGAATTAATGAAATAATCAAAATTAAATTAATTAAATAATTTTAAGTAAAGTAAATTAATTAACTAAATTATACTAATTAATGAATTAGTAAATTAATTAATTAATTAATCGATTAAACTAAATTATAGTAATTAATTAAAATAATTAATTAAGTAATTAATAAATTAAACTAAAAATAATAATTAATTAATTAAATAAAACTAAACTAATTAATTAAAGTAGTGTAATTAATTAATTCAAACTACTTAGTATAATTAAATTAAACTACTTAGTATAATTTAAGTAGTGTAATTAATTAATTATTTTAATTAATTACACTACTTAAATTAATTGATTAATTAAATTAAAGTAAACTAATTAATTAATTAATTAAAGTAAAATTAATTAATTAAATAAAGTAAACTAAAACTAGATTAATGAAACTAAAATTAATTAATTAATTAAAGTAAACTAAGTAATGAATTAAACTAAATTAGATTAATTAAACTAAAATTAATTAAATAAAACTAAATTAAAATAAAATTAATTCACTAATTAACTAAATTAAACTAAACTAATTAATATAATTAAAGTAAATTAAAATTAGATTAATTAAAGTAAAATTAATTAATTAATTAAAGTAAACTAAAATTAAATTAATTAAACTAAAGTAAACTAAGTAATTAATTAAACTAAAATTAATTAAATTAACTAAATTAAACTAAAATTAATTAATTAACTAAATTAAACTAAACTTATTAATTAATTAAAGTAAACTAAGTAATTAAGTAAACTAAAATAAGATTAATGAAACTAAAATTAATTAATTAATTAAAGTAAACTAAGTAATGAATTAAACTAAATTAGATTAATTAAACTAAAATTAATGAAATTAACTAAATTAAACTATAATTAATTAATTAACTAAATTAAACTAAACTAATTAATTAAATTAAAGTAAATTAATTAATTAAAAACTAGACTAATTAATTAACTAAGGTAAACTAGACTAATTAATTAACTAAACTAGACTAACTAATTAATTAAACTAAATTAAATTAACTAATTAAACTACATTAAATTAACTAATTAAACAAATTTAAACTTAAAACTAAAACTAACTTAAAACTTAAAATCCATAAGCAAACTAACCTTGTAATAGAAACCGAGATTAGAGGTTTAGGGTTTTTAGGTTTAGAGTTGGAACGTGGAACGGGGAATGTGAACGGTCAAAAACAACGGGGAACAGAACGGGGGAAAGAGAGAAAAGAAAGAAAAGAGAGAGGAAAAATGGAATGGGGGGGGGAATGGTTCTGAGTTTAAACCTGAATTTGCGATCAACTGGTCGCAAATATGTAATTATGACTATAAACGAAAGGTCACGTGTCTAGGGAAATTACGACCACGTGGTCGCATTTTCACACAAATTTACGACCAGCTGGTTGCATTTATTAAAAAATGGACCAAATGGTTGCAAAGTTGTAATTATCAACAACAGCTATAACATCACAAGTCCCATCAAGAATTGCGACCAGTTAGTCGTAATCTTTTAATTCACTGACATAAATTTCATGAAAATATTAATTTACCGCTCAAATTTGCGACCAGCTGGTCGCAATTTGTGACGACCGACACTTTTAAATAATTTAAATCAGAATTGACAGCGGAAGTCTTTTATTTTAAGAAAAATTGGCGTGGTTATGTTTGAAAATTTGTTAGCCAAAACCTATTTACATCCTAATTTCAAAATCTAATAAAACATAAGGAACATCAAGTCCCATTTCAGGAGTTCAATACTCATAATCAAAAAGTAAAGACATTATGCTCTTATGGGCCAAATACAAATGTAAAATCACAAAAGTCTTTAAAGTTTACAAAAATAAATACATAGACTTTACAACCCATAGTCCATCTCAAGGTCATCATCCCTTGATCACGCAGCACCATCTCCCCTTCCACGTCCTCTAGCCAGGGCATTACCTGAAATTTTTGTAATATCATGAGCTAACAAACTAAGCCCAATGAGAATAATAAGAATAAAAAGTAAACGTAGACCTCAAACTCGCATTTCCGATTTGTGTCCAATTAATCTGACACAATCCACTCCTAAAGTTCTCCAAACTCTAGGTAATTTCATTCTAAACTTTCCAAAGGATGATATTACTAACACTCGTAGTCAATCCTCATCCATTAACTTGTTACAACATAAATAAGAAAAGTAAATAAACTTTGCAATGAGTATAACATCTCAATTCTTCTTATTGTTTTACTTTCCATTATGAGATATACAATTCTTTCTCCATGATATAATTCCACTGATAATATTCATGAAGGTAATGAAGGCATCCCGTATTCGCATTCACCTTTTATGCATTAATGAAGGTAATGCTGACACTCCCCGTAGGGTCCAACATTCTACCTTATGAATGAAGAAGGTGATGCGGACAATCCCCGTAGGGTCCAACATTCTCCCCACCTTTTCTTTCTCACTTTCGTTTCTTTTTCTGGCTTTCGTTTCTCTTTCTTGCTTTCGTTTCTTTTTCTCACTTTCCATTTCCATCAATGATATGCATGAAGGTAATGGAGACTCCCGTCGGATCCACATTCACCTTTTTTGTTTCTCACCTCCCTTCTCTTCCATTTCAATGATGTAAGATAATATGGTGCAAGATGTTATGGTGTAAGATGTTATGGTTATGCTTGCACATGTTTGCAAAAATTAAATAAAGTAAAATGCGAATAATAAAGTAACCGAAACAAACATAAAGTAAAGGAGCATAAAGTAAAAGAACATAAAGAAAATAAATAGGAACCTCCAGACGAACGATACGTAAATCGAACTCCGCTATAATAATAAAAGTAGAACCTATCTTAAACGATTAACTTATACCTTCCAGGATTCTAAACTTCCAATATAATCCGAGGTTATATTAACCGTTCTATATAAAAGTTTGGATCTTTTAACTTCCCATGATCCAACCTAAGCTTCGAAACGAATCTAACTTAGTAATTTCTAAGATTCAATGCTTTCCTTGAGAACTCCTAAGTTCTCACTTAAAGGATTAACTTCTAATCCTAAGGGCACTAACTCACTTCCCTCTATCTTAGATTCGAATTCTAGTCTTAGTTCCCAATTCTACAAACCATTATACTTATTTACTTTCTATAGTTACTTTAAATCCTAACTATTCTCACCTTAGCCAAATAAGATTTTCTCCAAATCTCCAATTTCTACGAATCAACAACTGAGCAATCGCACCTACAATTCACCAATTGCACAACATAATACAACTCATAACTAAGATGAGAACAAGTGTGCATTTTCGGGTGAATAGTGATTTCGGATGAATAGTAATTTTGGATGAATAGTGTTTTCGGGTGAATACTGTTTTTCAAAAATCCGGGCTCAAAATCGTCAAATTCCATGGTAGAAATTCATGATTTCAACTTCAAAACTCATTTATAATAAAAAACTGTAACGTCCCGTTACTTTTGGGGTTAATTTTATTTTATTTTATTTATTTACTTTAATTAAAGTATTTAAGGTTAATAAAAAAAAATAGTGATTTCGATTTTAGTAGCTATTTTCGTCCGAAATTCATTTAAATCGTTTTAATACTTTAAAATTGTTTCGGTGACATTAATAATTATTAATGGGCCAATTAATAATTATTAATCACCTTTAAATTTATTTAAGAGCTTCGGGTTTCGTTTTTAAAGTAAAAAACAAAAGAGGGACGTAGGCGTCATTTTCCAATTTCTTAAATATCTAAATTTACTATTCATTTATCTTTAAATATCACCAAAGTTGACAAAAAATCATTTCATCTTCTTCCTTCTCCTTTGTCATTGCCGTGAGCTTCCATCCACCATGGATGAGAAGTTTCTTTTCTTCATTTCTCATTCGTTTCTCGGCGGATCATCGTGTTTTTCGGTTGCGTTGGATTGGTAGGGACGAGGGCTACCTATCCAACCTAGCTTTTCAAGTTTCTCGTTCATTACGGAAACCCTAAAAAGTAAGTTTTCAAAACTTTTTACATGGTTTTGTTCGTTTTTTATTATAAATGAGTTTTGAAGTTGAAATCATGAATTTCCATCAATGAATTTGATGATTTTGAGCCCGGATTTTCGAAAAACACTATTCATCCGAAAACACTATTCACCCGAAATTGCACACTTGTTCGCATATTAGTTATGAGTTGTAATATGTTGTGCAATTGGTGAATTGTAGGTGCGATTGCTCGGTTGTTGTTTCGTGGAAAGTGGAGATTGGAGTTATTTGGCTAAGGTGAGTTTAAAATGAAAGTTAGTTGTTTTATGAATTAAGTTTGGTTATGTTATTGTTTATCGAAGTTAAGCGAGATTTAGCTTCTTAGAATTTAAGTTTGGTTAGAAACTTTAATTCGGAAGTTAGTGGAGGAATTTTGGAACTATAATTAGTTCGATGAAAAGGAAACATCGGAGTGGTTTGAAAGTGTTACAAAGTGAATTGGAGATGATAGAGGAAAGTGGAATGAGAGTTACTTGAGTGGTTGAAAGTTAAAGTAGCTCAAGAGATACACTTGAGTGTTAACTCGTGTAATCTAGATAGTTAGGCTTCGTAAAAGCTTAGTAGGATTCTTTGAGATTTGCTAACTTTTAGGAAGCTTAACGATTTGTGATATGGTAATACCGCACGGGCTTAGTATGTGATTTTGATCCATATGGTATACCCGATACGATGATTGTGATATGGTAATACCGTGCGGGCTTAGTATGTGATTTTGATCCATATGGTATACCCGATCGATGATTGTGATATGGTAATACCGCACGGGCTTAGTATGTGATTTTGATCCATATGGTATACCCGATCGATGATTGTGATATGGTAATACCGCACGGGCTTAGTATGTGATTTTGATCTATATGGTATACCCAGGTATGATGGTTGTGATATGGTAATACCGATGCGGGCTTAGTATGTGATATTTATCCATATGGTATACCCGATGCGATGGTTGTGATATGGTAATACCGCACGGGCTTAGTATGTGATATTTATCCATATGGTATACCCGTGCGATGGTTGTGATATGGTAATACCGTACGGGCTTAGTATGTGATATTTATCCATATGGTATACCCGGTACGATGGTTGTGATATGGTAATACCGTACGGGCTTAGTATGTGATATTTATCCATATGGTATACCCGGTACGATGGTTGTGATATGGTAATACCGTACGGGCTTAGTATGTGATATTTATCCATATGGTATACCCGATACGATGATTGTGATATGGTGAAATTCCTGATACCTATATGGTGAAATTCCTGATACCTA
This sequence comes from Gynostemma pentaphyllum, assembly GCA_028015215.1. Classification (NCBI taxonomy): domain Eukaryota; kingdom Viridiplantae; phylum Streptophyta; class Magnoliopsida; order Cucurbitales; family Cucurbitaceae; genus Gynostemma; species Gynostemma pentaphyllum. The sequence continues at coordinate 42,105,803 of CM051353.1, forward strand.
TATGGTGAAATTCCTGATACCTATATGGTGAAATTCCTGATATCTATATGGTGAAATTCCTGATATCTATATGGTGAAATTCCTGATACCTATATGGTGAAATTCCTGATATCTATATGGTGAAATTCCTGATATCTATATGGTGAAATTCCTGATATCCGATGTGGTGAAAGTCCTGATATCCGATATGGTGAAAGTCCTGATATCCGATATGGTGAAAGTCCTGATATCCGATGATTGTGATATGGTACATGGTAGTATGTTGATTCGGATCCATACGGTACCATGGTACTATGATTGTGATATGGCACATGATAGTATGTTGATTCGGATCCATACGTATCATGGTGCGATGATTTGTGATATGGCACATGATAGTATGTTGATTCGGATCCATAAGTATCATGTTGCGATGATTTGTGATATGGTACATGATAGTATGTTGACTTCGGTCCATACGGTATCATGGTACGGTAACTTGAGACATGGTACGACCGTATGTGGTATGTTGATTTCGATCCATACAATAGCACGATACGATGAAACTTGTTTGGTAATAAAGATAGTCAATGTTACCTTTACATATTCTTTAGAATTGTGTAGTAAGACTTAGTAGTGAATGTTACTTTACTTTAAGTCTTTATATCTATCTCTTGGTAATGAATGATGAATACCTGGTAATATATGACTATCGAATGATTGTATGGAAATTGGAAGTGTGGATGTGGGTAGTATTGAGCATTATAGGCCTTTGGACACGATTTCGGTTATGAGATTTTGTTCATAGGATTACTTGCTTTCGTTTTACTCTCACTAGCATGTTATGCTAATGGTGCTACACTTACAAATTTTCAGGTAAACCTCGAGCTAAGAAGCGTGGTACAGGAGGTGGAGCCGCGTGACTAGTCGAGATGGTGTATGGACAATATTAAGAACTCATTTTGGTTTAGCATTCATTGAATGCTTGTAAATTATTCCATCTTTACATACTTATGTCTTTTTGAGCCCGAAAGGGTATTTGTGTAAAATATGTCTATGTTTTATGATTTAAATATCTTTTGGAATGCGCATTCCCGATTTATCGCTTTTTCTGGAATTTGGGTTGTAAAACAGGTTTTGGCTATTCGATTTTTAAACGAACCCACGCCGTTTTTCTTTAAAAGTCGAGTCTTCCGCTGTGCATTTGAATTTAAAGAATTTAACGGGTTCGGGTCGTTACAAAAACGAACAAAACCATCTAAAAAGTTTTGAAAACTTACTTTTTGGGACTTCCATTAGAGAATGGGAAACTCCGAAAAGGTAGGTTGGATAGGTAGCCCTCGTCCCTACCAATCCAACGCAACCGAAATCAAGCCGATCCATCGAGAAACGAATGAGAAACGAAGAAAAGAAAATTCACATCAATGGTGGATGAAACCCACGGCAAGGAGGAGGAAAGGAAGAGAAAGATGAAGGAACCTTGGTCCATTTGGTGATATTTAAAGATAAATGAATAGTAATTTTAGATATTTTAAGAAATTGGAAATGACGGTTACGTCCTTTTATGACTTTTGACTTCTAAATCGAAACCCGAAGCTCTTAAATAAATCTAAAGGTGATTAATAATTATTAATTGGCCTATTAATAATTATTAATGTCACCGAAATGAATTTAAAAGTATTAAAACTATTAAAAAGAATTTCGGGCGAAATTAACTACTAAATTCTAAATTACAAAAATAATAATTAAACTACATATGTAAATTGAAATAAATCAATAACTAAATAACATTAAATAAAATAAATAAATAAATAAATAATTCACTTCAAAATAACGGGACGTTACACAATTATGAAATTCACCGCCAAATATTTCATGAAAATTTAAATTACCCGCTTCATATTGGCGACCAATTGGTCGTCATTTAACTTGAACCATTTAGAGTTTTGGAAAAACATAAATCTACTTTTCCGAAATTGCGACTAAGTGGTCACATTTAACTTCTAAATTACTACCATATGGTCACCTTTTGTGTTAAATTGCGACCAGTTGGTCACAAATATTTATATATATATATATATATATATATATATATATATATATATATATATATATATATTTTAATCTTTATTAAAGAAATAGTTTTAATAAAACATACACAGTGAATCATAAAGTTACAAAATGTCTCATTCATCATCCTCAGTTTCTTCGGTCGTCGCTTCTTCTTCTTCTGTTTCTTCATTGGATTCATCGTCTCTAATAAATTAATCATCTCAAAGAAGTCCCTCACATAAAGTCTTCTTCTTCTTCTTCTTCTGTTTCTTCATCGGATTCATCGTCTCGAATAAATTCAGCTTTAATGTCACGTGCGTGAGAAGTGGAAGCATTTATATCATCATCATGTAATGTTATCTTTCCATCGTTCAAAGGACGAACAGTACTTGCATTCTAACCATCGTCGATAGCACGATATCTTATCTCATCTTCTTGAAAAGCCCCAACTTCCTCTGCATGGTCGTCTTTCTCGGACAAGTTTTCTTTTACCTGGCGTGGTTTAACTTTACAAACAACTAACCAATCTATCAGATCTCGTCTATTAATCGGATAGTTCAGATAATAAACTTGAATCACCTGTGAAGCCAGGACAAACCTATCAGTGGTACGCATATGCTTACACTTGTTTACCTCAACGATTTGTAAATGATCAATCTTACGGACTCTGCCTCGTCTGGTTGTCTCGAACCAAGTGTAGTTGAACAGAACAATGCGTTTTAGAGTCGGACTTGCCTATTGAATCTCAAGAATCTCATCGATTACTCCGAAGTAATCGCCTTCGTTTGTGCCGAACACATGACCTTTTATGCAAACACCACTGTTGTTTGTTGCCTGTTAACTGAATACGCCTTCGTTTGAAATCTGTAACCGTTACTGACGTATCCAGTATATGACCTTGCAATCTGTCCATGTCCCTTTGCCAAAGAAATAATGCGAGGATCATCTACCGGTAATGTAGGGGAGTCAACCTGTCATTACTCACATACAGTAATGTTAGAAGGATAGTAATTTAATGATCAACAAATTGCCATTGTTTTCTTGACAATTTAAAATAACTCACGTATGCACTGAACAAATAACGAAACTCTTTGTCGATTATTGACCCCTCCTCAGCGGCTGTAAGACCAACTCATGTCATTCGAACGTATAAGTTTAGAAATAATCTGTATGTACGAAAATAGTTAGCAAAGGTTTGAAATAGTTTGTAATTGTTTAGGCGATGAAATAATGTTAAGTTACGAACTCACTCACTCTATGTAAGGCTCGATCTCTGCGGAATTTCATGACACGTATGTCTCCATTACGTGATACTCAGAATCGGTCAACGACCTACGCACTAATCTTCCAACTGTCATGCTAGGTTCCGTAAAACTCAGCAAGTCGTTTATGTCAACACCTTCTGTGATGACCCGACTGCTCTTAAAACACTTAATACGTTACGCAGCGAAAAACAACCATTTTACAAAATTTTTGCGTGGTTCCATTTATAATTTGAACATGTCAAAACCTGTTTACAATGTTAACATCAGAGAAAAATGGAAAATGCGGATTTCCTATGTTTAAGAAAACGTAAACAACAACATAAAACATTTAAAACACAAAACTACGCTCTTTTGAGCTCAGGACAACAACTATATACATATTTACAGATAACCAAAAGACTAACATTTCGCAATGCTACAATCCATATCCCCAGCTCATCGTACGGTCAGTCAAGCGGCACCACCACCTCTACCCCGACCTCTCCCACGAGATGTACCTATAAAATTGTAGTTTAGCAACATTAGCATAAAACTAGTGAGAGTAAAATGAAATCAAGTGTTTATATGGACCGAAGTTCTTATCAGAAATAGTGTCCAATAACTAAACTCCGAGCACATCAACAAATAAGGCTAAATATGTATTTACATTCACAACCACATGCACAGGGAAGTAAACATAATTTGCTCGGTTAAAGTCAGTTTCAACTACCATAACACATTTCAAACTTCCCTTGTCACCTCGCGTATAACAACGCTATAGTCACCGTAATTATATTGTCACCATTCATACATAGTCCCCATAGTTACCATTGTCACCATTATTACATGTCACCATAAGTCACCATAGTCACCATGAATATAAGGTCACCATAGTCACCACGAATATAAGTCACCATAGTCACCACGGTTTCTATCCTATTACCTAAGTACGTAGGATAATAATTAAGAGAAAACCTAAAGCAAACTAGGCTATTTTTCTCTCCTTGGAAGTGTCAAGTCCGAACCGTCATTTTCCATCTTTCCTTTCAAATCGATCACATCCAAACCACACTCTTAATACCATTCAATGACGAGAATCTAGTCTTAATGCACTTTCCTCAGCCCAAACATACTTTCCACAATATTTTCCTCCTAAACATCCACAACCCTTAACCTCGATTAAACTAAATCATCAATTAATCCGGGCCATTAAAACACTAAAGCTCATTTTAAACTCACCTCTAAGATGCATGGAATAAACATTGCTCGTTGGATGTGTGAACGGTTGCTTGTGGTTCAAACCTACAAAGTAAAGTATACAACTAAACATATTAATTTATAAACCACGAACGAATAACCAATAGCTAAAATAAGAATCAAACTTAATCCCGGAACTCTATGAAGCTCATGGCCAAGGCAAGAGGAAAAACATCGGGTTCCAGTTTTTCGATCATTACTTAAAGAAAACACTTTCAAAAATAACAAATCTCAATTTACGGAACCCTCGATTTGGAATACCTCAAAGGGCTCGGGTTTTCCATTCAACTTGGATTTAGATTCAAGATAACAACCTCGACCAAAATGATTTTCCCTAACAAGAAATCACCAACGACACCCGAGAAAAACGAATCGAAGCTTAAACGCAAAATCGGGAAAAAGAAAAACATACAACCCATTTCTTATTTACCTCGTATCTCTCAGATCTGGAACGGATCGACTTGATTGATGGTATAAAATGAAAGCTTGCGTTAGGATCTTTCTATCGTGAAGAGAATCAACGAAATCAGTCGAGAAACGGCGACGGAACCCTAGTTTTCCTCTTTTCTCTTGCTCACGGGTGGGGATGGCTTTGGTTTCATTTTTTTCTTTTCTTTTTCTTTTATTTTTTGCTTGTTGAAGGTGTTATTTAATATAAATATTAATTTTCCAAATGACCGTTATGTCCCGACTTCTAATTCTTTAGTAAAAAGTGTAACGTCCCGTTATTTTGTGATAAAAAAAATTATTTATTTTATTTTATTTTAATTTAAGTAATTAGAGTTTATTTATTTATCGGCAAATTAGAATTTAGTAGTTTATTTCGATTTAAGTCATTTTAATGGCTTTATTTATTTAAATACGTTATAATGGTATTAATAATTATTAACGGGCCAATTAATAATTATTAATCACCATTGGGATAGTTTAAGATCATCGGGTTTCGATTTTTAAGTCAAAATTCATAAAAGGACGCCACCATCATTTCCAAAATTCCTAAATATCTAAACACTATTTGCTTCATCTTCTTTAAAATACCATTGACTCAAAAGTTGACCAAAATCATCACCATTTTCTTCCTCCAAACCGTGAGTCCAAGAGAGAAAGAGAGAATTTTTTGGTTTTCATTCATTTCTCGACGGATCGACTCGATCTTGGATACATCGGAAAGCCTTCAAGTCTAGGATCCATTTCCACCTAACCATCGTCTGTTTCTCTCGAGATCAAAGGAGTTCTCGGTAAGTTTATCTTGAAACCCTAAGCTCCAAATAGTGTTTTAATGGAGTTTTCTTTGTTTTCTTTCGATTTCTTGTCAGGAAACTTGGTGTTTGTAAATACGGGAGTAGTTTTAAGAGTTTTTGGAAACTTTCCCATAACCCTAAAACCGAGTTTCAGTCGAAACCCTTTCCGTTTGAAATTTACCTTTTTGGGTTTAATTATGGGTTATAAATTAATGAAATAATGTTTATTGAAATTTGATTCGGGAAAGGGTATAATGTTCAAAAACCCTAATTATCGATACCCATTGAAATCCGGAATACCGAATTTGCTTAAAACCAACTCGAAACACATTTAAATTGTCTAAAAGCCAGAAAACCAAACCCGAAGCCCATTTTTCATGAGAGGGCCGAGAGCCTCATGTGGGGGGGTTGTTGAGTTTTTCATCGTTTTGTACGTTTAGTTGTTGTTTGATCGTTAGTAGGTAATTTATTGATTATGTGATATAATTCAAATTGTAGGTGTTTTCGAATCGTTCATTTGATCACTCTCTCGGATTTAAGAGCGAAGTCATCTCTCTTTAAAGTGAGAATAGTTAGGATTTAAAGTAACTATAGAAAGCAAATAAGTATGATGGTTTGTAGAATTGGAAACTAAGATTAGAATTCGAATCTAAGATTAGAGAGATCTGAGTTAGTGCCCTTAGGATTAGGAGTTAATCCTTTAAGTGAGAACTTAGGAGTTCTCGAGGGAAGCATTGAATCTTAGAAATTACTAAGTTAGATTTGTTTCGAAGCTTAGGTTGGATCATTGGAAATTAAAAGATCCAAACTTTTATATAGAACGGTTAATAGAACCTCGGATTATATTGGAAGTTTAGAATCCTGGAAGGTATAAGTTAATCGTTTAAGATAGGTTCTACTTTTATTATTGTAGCGGAGTTCGATTTACGTATCGTTCGTCCGGAGTTTCCTATTTATTTACTTTATGTTCTTTTACTTTATGCTCCTTTACTTTATGTTTGTTTCGGTTACTTTATTATTCGCACTTTACTTTATTTACTTTTTGCAAGCATGTGCAAGCACATCTTGCACCATATTATCTTACATCATTGAAATAGAAGAGAAGGGAGGTGAGAAATAAAAAAGGTGAATGTGGATCCGACGGGAGTCTCCATTACCTTCATGCATATCATTGATGGAAATGGAAAATGAGAAAAACAAATGAAAGCGAGAAAGAGAAACGAAAGCGAGAAAAAGAAACGAAAGTGAGAAAAAGAAACGAAAGTGAGAAAGAAAAGGAGGGGAGAATGTTGGACCCTACGGGGATTGTCCGCATCACCTTCTTCATTCATAAGGTAGAATGTTGGACCCTACAGGGAGTGTCAGCATTACCTTCATTTATGCATAAAAGGTAAATGTGAATCCTACAGGATGTCTTCATTACCTTCATGCATATTATCGGTGGAATTATATCATGGAGAAAGAATTGTATATTTCATAATGGAAAGTAAAACAATAAGAAGAATTAAGATGTTATACTCATTGCAAAGTTTATTTACTTTTCTTATTTATGTCGTAACAAGTTAATGGATGAGAATTGACTACAAGTGTTAGTAATATCATCCTTTGGAAAGTTTAGAATGAAATTACCTAGAGTTTGGAGAATTTTAGGAGTGGATTGTGTCAGATTATTTGGATACAAATCGAAATGCGAGTTTGAGGTCTATCTTTACTTTTTATTCTTATTATTCTCACTGGGCTTAGTTTGTTAGCTCATGATATTACAAAAATTTCAAGTAATGCCCTGGCTAGAGGCTGTGGAAGGGGAGATGGTGTTGCGTGATCGAGGGATGTTGACCTCGAGATGGACTATGGGTTGTAAAGTCTTGTGAACTTTAAAGACTTTTGGTGATTTTATATTTGTATTTGGCTGATAAGAGCATAATGTTTTTACTTTATGATTATGAGTATTGAACTCCTGAAATGGGACTTGATGTTCCTTATGTTTTAATTAGATTTTGAAATTATGATGTAAACAGGTTTTGGCTAACCAATTTTCAAACATAACCACGCCAATTTTTCTTAAAATAAATGACTTCCGCTGTGTTTTCTAAATTAAATTTATTTAAAAGTGTCGGGTCGTCACAAAAAGTGTCCCGAGTGCTCGTTATTGCACAGTTCCAATTCCAATTCACTTTAACCACTTCTAATCTAACTTAAAGTGATAAAACAATTAGTAATTGGCCCGTGAATAAACGTCATTACACCCGATTCTAATTAAACGTTTTAACGGGAATTACTTAACGATCGAACTCGAGCCAAAAACTAAAATACTAAATTAAACTTCTAATTAAACAAACAATCATCAATCACTAAAATTACACGAAGTGAAGCAATAATAATAGAAACAAAATTTTCACCTCAAAAAATAACGGGATGTTACAGTCTACCCAGTTAAAAAGAACTTTTTGTCCCTGAAACGTGAAGTCCCTAGGTGAAAAGGTGAGGATACGTAGCCCGTATCTTGTCCTCACGCTGCCATGTAGCCTCTTCTGACACTTGGTTCTTCCAGAGAACTTTAACCTGAAGGGATGATTTACTAAATTAGCGGAAATTTATTTAGTAAATTTATTAACATTTAATAACGGATCTATTAACATCATGCAAATTGTGATAAAAAACACGAAGAACATGTAGATTCATGCTTAATTTTCGAAAATTAAAATCAAACAGAAACTTACATTGAGTAAAATTGGAGAATTGATTGGAGGTTTCTTTACAGCATCAATCCTCAGCAACATCGGATCTTCTATGCTATATCCCGATCTATCAAACGAAACCCGATTGTGGGATCGAACTTAAGAAGAAATTGGGAAGAAGAAAAATATTTTCTTCCCAATTTTGAATAGGGAATTTCGGACAAGGGGTGGGAGAGAGGAAGAGAGAGTTCCAACTTTCTATGGAATTGAATTGTATGATTTATGAATGACCCAACCCTCCTATTTATAGGAAAATAGGAATCCTAATCACATTAGGATTAATATATAAAGATAAATTGTAACGTCCCGTTAATTTGAAGTGAAATTATTTATTTATTATTATTTTATTATATTTTATTTAATGTTATTTATTTATTTATTTCAATTTAAGTATTTAGATTAATTTTTATTTTTATTTTTTTTTGTAATTTCGATTTTAGTAGTTAATTTCGCCCGAAATCCTTTTTAATCGTTTTAATATTTTAAATTCGCTTCGGTGATATTAATAATTATTAATAGGCCAATTAATAATTATTAATCACCTTTAGATTTATTTAAGAGCATCAGGTTTTGTTTTATAAGTCAAAAGTCAAAAAAGGACGCAACCGTCATTTCCAATTTCTTAAAATATCTAAATTTACTATTCATTTATTCTTTAAATATAAAAAATTCAACAAGTTGGCTTCATCTTCTTCTCCTCCTTTCTTCCTTGGACGTAGCCTTCATTTCCACCATGGGTGAGTTTTTCTTTTCTTCATTTCTCATTCGTTTCTCAATGGATCGGCTTGATTTCGGTTGCGTTGGATTGGTAGGGACGAGGGCTACCTATCCAACCTACCTTTTCGGAGTTTCCCGCTCTCTTAGGGAAGTACCAAAAAGTAAGTTTTCAAAACTTTTTATATAGATTTATTTATTTTTTATTATAAATGAGTTTCGAAGTTGAAATCATGAATTTCTATCATGGAAATTGACGATTTTGAGCACGGATTTTCGAAAAACACTATTCACCCGACATTATTCATCCAAAATCACTATTCACCCGAAAATGCACACTTGTTCTCATCTTAGTTATGAGTTGTAATATGTTGTGAAATTGGTGAATTGTAGGTGCGATTGCTCGGTTGTTGTTTCGTGGAAATTTGAGACTTGGAGGAAGTCTTTTATTTTTGGCAAAGGTGAGAATAATTAGGATTTCAAGTAACTATGGAAAGTGAATGAGTATGAAGGTTTGTAGAATTTTGAAACTAAGACTAGAATCCAAATCTATGATTAGAGGGATGTGAGTTAGTGCCCTTAGGATTAAGAGTTAATCCTTTAAGTGAGAACTTAGAAGTTCTTAAGGAAAGTATTGAATCTTAGAAGATTCTAAGTTAGATTCGTTTCGAAGCTTAGGTTGGATCATTGGAAGTTAAAAGATCCAAACTTTTATATAGAACGGTTAATAGAACCTCGGATTATATTGGAAGTTTAGAATCCTGGAAGGTATAGGTTAATCGTTAAGATAGAATGCACTTGTATTAATGTAGCGGAGTTCGATTTACATATCGTTCCTCCGAGATGCTTATCTATTTTACTTTATGTCATTTACTTTATATCTTTTACTTTATGCCCCCTTACTTTATGCTTGCATCAACTACTTTAATTCCGCACTTTACTTATTTACTTTTACAAGGATATGCAAGCATATGCATATCATATTGCATCATACCATTCTCGCACCATTCATGAAAAAGAAATGAAAGTGAAAAGAAAAGAAAGTGAAAGAGAAAAGAAGGAAGAATGATGAACCCTACGTGGAGTTCACATCACCTTCAGTGAAAAAGAAACGAAAGTGAAAAAGAAATGAAAGTGAAAAGAAAAGAAAGTGAAAGTGAAAAGAAGGAAGAATGATGAACCCTACGTGGAGTTCACATCACCTTCAGAGAAAAGAAAGAATGTGAAAGAAAAGGAGTTGAATGAGTATCCTACGGGATGTTCTCATTACTTCTAGATTCAAAAGGAGTGAATGGTATCCTACGGGATTGACGCATTACTTCTTCATACATAGGGAGTTGAATGGCATCCTGCAGGATTGACGCATTACTTCCTCATGCATAAGGCTGAATGAGATCCTACGGGATGTTCTCATTACCCTTCATTCACGCACAAAAGGGCAATGCGAAGTCCTACGGGATGCCCTCATGCATTCATGTTTATGATAGATGAAAGAGAGAATCGAGAAGTTGTATGATGTGCAAAGTATATTTACTTTTCTTACTTATGTCATAACAATGTTGATGGATGAGTATTGACTATGATTATTAGTAATATCATTCTTAGAAAGTATAAAACGAAACTACATAAAGTTTAGAGAACTTTAGGATTGATTGTGTCATATTAATTGGACACAAATCGGAATACGAGATTGAGGTCTATCTTTACTTTTTATGCTTATTATTCTCACTGGGCTTAAGTTATTAGCTCATGATATTACAAAAATTTCAGGTAATGCCCTGGCTAGAGGTCGAGGGAGAGGAGATGGTGTTGCGTGATCGAGGGATGCTGACCTCGAGATGGACTATGGTTGTAAAGTCTATGTATTTATTTTTGTGACCTTTAAAGACTTTTGTGATTTTACATTTGTATTTGGCTCATAAGAGCATAATGTCTTTACTTTATGATTATGAGTAATTGAACTCCTGAAATGGGACTTGATGTTCCTTATGTTTTATTAGATTTTGAAATTAGGATGTAAACAGGTTTTGGCTAACCAATTTTCAAACATAACCACGCCAATTTTTCTTAAAGTAAAAGACTTCCGCTGTCAATTCTGATTTAAATTATTTAAAAAGTGTCAGGTCGTCACATAAATACAAAAAGAAAAAAGATTATCACTTTCCTTTATCTTGCCATTTCGAAAATGCCATAGATAAATAGGAGATTATTTTATTTTCTTTATTCTATTTATCTTGGGTAAATAAATCTATGTAATTATTTTAGGATATAATTCAAACAATTATCTCCTCAAAATAACCATGATGGCCGAAAATTACAATAGTAATTAATAAAAAAATTATAATTTATTTAATTAATTATTTTGGGCCAATCTCAGTTGGGTTCATTAATCCAATTGGGCTTGAAATTCTCTCTTAAATTAATAAGCCCAACTTAATTAATTTATTTATTAATTACAATTTAAATAAAATATTTTATTTAAATAATTAATAATATTAATATTTTCTCCCGACTAAATATTATCCAATTCATATTTAATTATTAATATCCATTTAAATAATTTTCATTATTTAAATAATTAATAATAAATATTATAATTATTAATTTCCATTAAATAAACTCATTATTTAATTAATAATTTTATTGACAATATTATATTATTAATTAATTAATTTTAATTATTAATTTCCGTTTAAATTAATTATTTAAACAATTAATAATTGTTAATTAATTTCAAATTATTAATTATTATTTAAATATATTCAATATTCAAATAATTAATAATATCTAATTATTAATATTTCATTATTAATTTCATGTTTAAATAAACTCATTATTTAAACCATTAATAATGTTTATATTAATTACCGTTTAAATACATTAAATATTTAAACAATTAATATTGCCTATTTTAAGCAATTCGCTTTACTTAAACTTTCCATTTCTTCTACTTGATTTTGCGACTACGATATTTGGGCTAGCATAGGGACCCGATGGACCTATAGATCATGGGCTTAATAATTAGTCAATTAAGTGATTTATGCATAATCAGTTAATTACTTATTATCTAACTATGAATAATTCCACTATAGATTCATAGCTGAACTCCCCTCACTATAGATGAGTTATTGTCCATTTAGTTTATCATTATTTATATCTGTGATATTATCCTTCACGTGGAACCCTCATAATTACAGGCGGATAAATTTACCGTTTTGCCCCTGTAATTACCGCTTTATCTTTGTGTTCCCGCTGATTCTCCAATGAACTTTATCTTTAGTCGAACTAGAGATAAGATACTTCTGTGATCAATAGAAGTCGTGACGTCACTTGTTCATGTCTTGAATCAGTACATCAAGGGAGTTTCCTAAAAATCCTAATATGTTTAGGTATCGCACTGATACCGTTAATTTATAGGAAAGTTATGAATTTCATCTCGTGAAAATGAGTTCCCAGCTATTATCTAGTCATGTTCCCAAAACAGGAGTGTATTGAGCGTTCTTACAAATCGCTCTCAACTATGTGAATCAAAGAACATAACTCCACAAATAGGAGTCCGCATTTCACTCAGGATTGAGATCTATCACGGTTGATAAACTTAGTTTGATATTCGATTATTTCTCGTAAACGGTACTAATGAGAAATTTGATCGAACATCATGGTCCTGTCTTATACAATCAATATTGCATATGATACTTCCATTTCATGTCTCCCACATGAATGATCAGGATTCCATCATTTGTCTATAAACAAAATGCGAAGCTATCAACAGTGTTACCAGGATAAGGTTTCCAAATGTTATCCGTTTATTGTAGACACGTTTAAGTTACTCATCTCGACTTTAATCCTCTTGTATGACTCACATACTAAGTCGTGATTTCATAAGAGTAACTTAGGGTTTACTATTTGAATGTTTGATATTTATATTCCTAATATCATTAATTGAATCAATCTAGATAATATAAAGAACTTATGTTTATTTGTTTAATTTATTCTTAATAAATTATTATCATTAAATAATTACAAGTTCTAGGACACCATTCCTAACATAACCAAGTTTACCATTTTGTTCCTCAACACTTTTTCCTCAGTAGCTAGAATCTCAATCGGGTTCTCCTCGTAAGATAGGTTAGCATTCAACGGTATTGGCTTGTGGTCAATGATATGTGAGGGATCTCCTATGTATTTCCTGAGCATAGATACATGGAATACATTGTGCACAGCCGATATGGTAAGTGGTAAAGCCAATCGATACGCTACCGAACCAATGAGATCTAGGATCTCAAACGGTCCGATAAATCTAAGGCTCAATTTGCCCTTCTTCCCAAATCGTATTACTCCTTTCATGGGCACCACTTTCAGAAACATGTGGTCACCTATCTCAAATTCAAGTGCACTTCGCCTCACATCGGCGTAACTCTTCTGCCTACTCTGGGCTACCCTCATTCTTTCCCTGATAATAGTGATCGACTCACTTGTCATTTATGCCAATTCTGGACCCAGAAGCTTCCTTTCACCCACTTCATCCCAATGAGCCGGTGATCTACACTTCCTACCATAGAGCACCTCGAATGTTGCCATCTCGATAGTAGCTTGGTAGCTATTATTATAGGCAAACTCAATCAAATATATATGAGAATCCCAACTGCCGCCAAAATCAAGTATACATGCTCTCAACATGTCTTCCAGAATCTGATTCAACCTCTCTGTTTGCCCATCGGTCTGGGGATGAAAAGTTGTACTAAAGTCGAGGCCTGTACCCATGGCAGAATGCAAACTACGCCAAAACTTCGAAACAAAACAAGTATCCCGATCTGAAACAATCCTCACAGGTACGCCATGGAGTCTCACAATCTCCCGTAAGTACAATTGTGCCCAAGTCTCGACAGGATACGTGATCTTCCAAGGTATAAAATGGGCAGACTTTGTCAAATGGTCTACGATTACCCAAATAGTAACGAAACACTTTGACGTCCTCGGCAATCCACTGATGAAATCCATGGAAATCTCCTCCCATTTTCACTCAGGCACACTCAATGGATTTAGATACTCTAGTGAGCGTTTTCTCAAGGCCTTAACCTGCTGACAAACTAAACACTTTCTAACATATTCTGCAATCTCATATTTCATCCCGGGCCACCAGTAATGTTGTCGAAGGTCCCTGTACATTTTAGTACTACCTGGATGTACTGAAAAGATAGAACTGTGAGCCTCCTCCAACAGTTCCTTCTTATAGGTCGATCCTAAAGGCACACAAAGTCTCCTACGATACATAAGGGCATCATTGGTCACAAAAGAAAAGTGACTAGGTGTATCCAACTCTGCCTCTCGGAAGCCTGGCTGTAAGTGAGTCTAACCCCTCTATGCCTCGATCATCCTCTGTCCCAGAGTAGGCCCCACTGTCAAACTAGCCAAATTCATTGTCATCTCAGCCGTAAGAAAAGCTACCTCAGCTCTCTCTAAATCCCACCTCAGTCTCATCGGTAAAGTCGATAAGTGCGATGACTTCCGACTAAGCATGTCCGCCACTACATTGGCTTTACCAGGATGGTACTGAATATCAAAATCGTAGTCTTTCACCAGCTCTAACCATCACCGTTGTATCATATTTAATTCTTTCTGAGTGAAGAAGTACTTGAGACTCTTATGGTCAGTGAATATCAAGATTTTCTCTCCGTATAAATAATGTCTCCACAACTTTAGAGCATGAACCACAGCTGCCAACTTCAAGTCATGCTCTAGATAAGCCTTCTCATGTTCTTTCAATTGTCGAGAAGTATAAGCTATAACTTTACCGCGTTGCATCAACACGCACCTAATCCCGTCTTCGACGCATCAGTATATACTGTCAACCCATCAGAACCATCAGGTGACACTAACATTGGTGCTGTCATGAGTCTCCTCTTGAGCTCTTCAAAGCTCTCTTCACACTCTTGAGACCACACAAAATCCATTTCTTTCTTCGTTAGCTGAGTTAAAGCCGATGCAATCTTGGAGAAATCTTGAACAAAGCATCTATAATAGCCCGTAAATCCAAGGAAATTTACGTTTAAAAGAAACAATGGGTGCTCAAATAAAGGGAAAAAATGAGATAAAACAATTTTTAAAAAAAAGTGCAACACACGTATTAAAATTCTAGTAAAAAAAGGCGCAATTTCAAATAAATTGAATTTTTTAAAAATATTTGCAAATTTGTTAGGAAAAAATATTTACAAAAATGTTAGAATTTCAAATATTCTGAGTACATTAGTCAATCACTATTAGTATATCAGTGAACTATTAGTATAACAATAATAATTTATTAGTCGACTATCACTAATATATTATTATGCATCATTGATATTCTATTAGTTATTGACTGATGTACTAATAATGATTTGACTGATATACTCGCCTTTTGAAATTCTAACAATTTTATAAAATATTTTCTTTTTCTAACAAATTTATAAATATTTCATAAAAATATAATATTCATGTAAATTTCCTAAAAAAAATATTTAGTCAGAAATAAAATTATGCTTAAAAACTATTTTAAAAACAAAACTATTTGTTAATGAAACTCTAATAGATTAATGGAACTGAAAATAGTGACTATGTAGGAAAATGTTACATTGTCATACTAGAAGAAAGTGAAAAAAAAGTGAGAGTTATATTTTTTAATCCTTGTGGCATTTTATTAATAGTTGTAAGCATTCAATAGGTCGCAAATTGAAGTTATCTCAGATGAAGAAGCTTGCTTCAAAATCTCTTCCATATAGGTCATGATTACAGGTAGATAAAAAAAAACATTTCTTAATTATTTATAAAAGAAGTTGGTTGGTTATTTTTTAAGGCTATTTTCATATATACCCGATATATATTGTGTTTATTACAAATATATCATAATTTGCTGGATATTTCAAATATGTCCAAAGCCACCACCGACCAATTTTAATTACATTGTGAAAAGATAAAAAAAACACACACGATTTTGCGAGGACCGAGCACGCAAAACCTGAGATTAAGTAATAATCTTTTATTTAAAAGATTATTTATTTAACTTTTGTCGTTTCCGGTCACTGGCATACGTTTCAGGCAATGATTACCATTTCCGTTCAAATGTTACATACATAATTAATTCTGGAATTTAATCCCAAAATTGAATTCTGTTTTGGAATTACAAATTCATCTCCCTATAAATAGAGACGAATTCTTCATTCCAAAATACACCATAAATCCTTTATCTAATTTCTTTCTTTATTTCCTTTCTTTTCTATTTCTGTCATAGTTTTTTAGAGCTGTTCTAGAGGGTGTAACGTCCCGTTATTTTGAAGTGAATTTTTTTTTATTATTTACTTTATTTATTTATTTTATTTAATGTTATTTAGTTATTGATTTATTTCAATTTACATATTTAGTTTAATTATTATTTTTGTAATTTAGAATTTAGTAGTTAATTTCGACCGAAATTCGTTTTAATACTTTAAATTTCGTTTCGGTGACATTAATAATTATTAATAGGTCAATTAATAATTATTAATCACCTTTAGATTTATTTAAGAGCATCGTGATTCGTTTTATAAGTCAAAAGTCATAAAAGAACGCAACCGTCATTTCCAATTTCTTAAAAATATCCAAAACACTATTCACTTCATCTTTAAAATGCCAAGTTGACCAAAAGTTGATCATTCTTCTCTCATTTCTTCCCCATGGCCGTGAGTCTCAAGGATTTGGAGGGGAGATTTGAAATAAATCCCCTCCAAATAGAACCTCGGATTATATCGGCGGATCGACTCGATTTCGGTTGCATCAGAAAGCCCTCGGGTCTAGGATCCTTTTCCACCTAACCATCGTGCTTTTCTCTCGAGATCCACGGAGTTCTCGGTAAGTAAAGTTTCAAACCCTAAGCTCCAAATAGTGTTTTAATGGAGTTTTCTTTGTTTTCTTTCGATTTCTTGTCGTGAAACTCGGTGTTTGTAAATACGGGTGTAGTTTTAAGTGTTTTTGGAAACTTTCCCATAACCCTAAAACCGAGTTTCAGTCGAAACTCTTCCCGTTTGAATTTACCTTTTTGGGATTGATTATGGGTTATAAATTAATGAATTAATGTTTATTTAAATTCAATTCGGGAAATGGCATATTGTTCAAAAACCCTAATTATTGATACCCATTGAAATCGGGAATATCGAAATTGCTTGAAACCAACTCGAAACACATCTAAATTGCCTAAAAGCCGGAAAACCAAAACCAAAACAATTTTGTGAGGGGGGGGCGAGAGCCTCAAATTTGGAGTTGTTGGGTTTTTCGTCGTTTTAAACGCTTAGATGTTGTTTGATCGTTAGTTGAATTATTTATTGATTGTTAGATGTAATTCTAATTGTAGGTTGTTTGAACTTTGCATTGACCGCGTTATCGAAGGTTTGGATTGAAATCTTCTTTTACAAAGGTGAGAATAGTTAGGATTTAAAGTAATTTTAGAAAGCGAATAAGTATAATGATTTGTAGAATTGGAAACTAAGACTAAGACTCGAATCTAAGAATAGAGGAAAGTGAGCTAGTGCCCTTAGGATTAGGAGCTAGTCCTTTAAGTGAGAACTTAGGAGTTCTCGAGGAAACTATTGAACCCTAGAAAGTTCTACGTTAGATTCGTTTCGAACCTTAGGATGGATCATTGGAAGTTAAAAGATCCAAAACTTTTAGATAGAATGGTTAATAGAACCTCGGATTATGTTGGAAGTTTAGAATCCTTGAAGGTATAGGTTAATCGTTTAAGTTATGATTTTACTTTTATTATTATTAGCGGAGTTCGATTGACATATCGTTCGTCCAGAGTTTCCTATTTATTTACTTTATGTCTTTTACTTTATGTGCTTTACTTTATGCCTTTTACCTTATGTGTGTATCGGCTACTTTAATTCCGCACTTTATTTATTTACTCCAAAACATATCATATTGCATCATAACATCTCGCATCATGGAAAAAAAAGTGAGAATGAGAAAGATATGAATGGGAGAATGATGAGTTCTACGGGATAGACCACATTACCTTCATAGAAAAAGAAGAGAGAATGAGAAAGATGTGAATGGGAGAATGACGGATCCTACGTGATAGACCACATTACCTTCACAGAAAGAAAAGAGAAAGTGAGAAAGAAAAGGAGGGAGAACGATGGATCCTACGGGATAGACCACGTTACCTTCTTCATGCATAAGGGCGTATGCGAATCCTACGGGATGCTCTCATGCATTCATGCTTATGATCGATGATAAAGAGAATCGAGATGTTATATTATATGCAAAGTTATTTATTTTTCTTATTTTATGTCATAACAAGTTAATTGGATGAGGATTGACTACGAGAGTTAGTAATATCATCCTTTGGAAAGTTTAGAATGAAATTACCTAGAGTTTGGAGAACTTTAGGAGTGAATTGTGTCAGATTGATTGGACACAAATCGAAATGTAAGTTTGAGGTCTATCTTTACTTTTTATTCTTATTATTCTCACTGGGCTTAAGTTGTTAGCTCATGATATTACAAAATTTCAGGTAATGCCCTGGCTAGAGGTCGAGGGAGAGGTGATGGTGCTGCATGATCGAGGGATGAAGACTTTGAGATGGACTAGGTGGTTGTAAAAATCCATGTACATGGTTTCATGAATTTTATATAATTTTGGAGTTGTATATTTGTAAATAGCTCTTAAGAGCTTTTGTCTTTACTTTTATGTTTATAAATCATTTTGAACTCCTGATAGGAACTTAAAGTTCCTTGTGTTTTTAGATGTCTGAATTTAAGATGTAAACAAGTTTTGGCTAGCCTATTTTCAAATATAATCACGCCAATTTTTCTTAAAATAAAAGACTTCCGCTGTGTTTTTCTAATTTAAATTATTTTAAAATGATAGGTCGTCACAGAGGGGTTCTGTCAGGTTCTTGAATCGCTGGTTGTTGTTTTCAAGAAACACTTCATCGAATTCTGTCGAGCCAAATTATCGTCGAACCACAAACAACCTGAGCGGGTAAATATCGACTTTAGGACAACGACCTGAGCATGCTTTGAAGCATCCTTACAGTAATGTTGTCCTTCATTTCTGTTCTTTTATTTTCTTGTTATTACCGATCTGTTTCTTGTTGTAATCAGTTTCGTATCAATACAAATTGAAGGCACTTTATGTAGTTTTGGACCAAAGTAGCTTAGAAGTCTTATTGGGAGTTAATATTATGTAATACAAAGCGACCATTTGTCATTAGTAGTATTGAAGTGCTTAATCTTTATAATTGCTTACTTTGAAATGTTTGATCTTCGCAAAATGTGGTAACACGGTGCGTGTTAGTATGTTGATGTGGTAATATGTGGTAACATGGTACGTGGTAACAGGTTGTGGTACGAAATGTTATAACATGTAGTAACATGATACTGAAAGGATGATTTACTAAATTAGCAGAATTTTGTTTAGTAAACTAATTAACATTTAATTACGGATCTATTAACATCATGCAATTTGTGATAAAAACATGTAGATTCATGCTTATATTTTCGAAAATTAAAGGCCTTTTACTTACATTGAGTAATTAATGGAGAATCGGTTGGAGGTTTGTTTACAGCATCAAATCCTCAGCAACATCGGATCTTCTATGCTATATCCCGATCGAAAGCAAAACCGACTTGTGGGAATCGAATCGGAAGAACAAAAGAAGAAGAAATTTCTTCTAAATTTTTCCCTAAGGAAAATCGGCAATTGGGCAAAAACTTGAGAGAGAATTTTCACTTTTCTAATTAAAGTGAGAAGTGTACAAAATATGAATCCCAATGGTCATATTTATAAGAAAATATAGTATCCTAATCTTATTAGGATTCCTTATTTTTTTAATTATTAAAATAAAGAAAAGATAATAATAAAATAAAAATATATATACATATATGTAAAATGACATTATCTCCATGTATGAGCGCAAGCATGACGGAGCAGATCAATTGACATATATGAAATTATTACTTTATTTTTATTTTTCCTTTTCTTTAATTAATAATTGTATTTATATATATATATATATATATATATATATATATATATATATATATATATATATTTAAAATTAGAAAAATTCAAATAATAATTTCTAATTAAATATATTTAGCCAAAAATTAATATATTAATTACCATTGAATCTTATTCAATTAATTAATTATTTTAGGCCAAAACCAATTTATTTCTCAAACCAATTATATTTAATTCTCTCTAATATTTATTATTAAATTAAATAAACTCATTATTTAATTAATAATATTGATTATTAATTTCCATTTAAATAAAGGGTGAATTTCACTAATAACCAAAAAAATAATGGATATATCAAATATACCGGATGTTTTTATTAAATATCAAAAGTACCCAAAAACCGCCACCGGTCAATTAAATTACATTGTGAAAGGACAAACATGCCCCTGATTTAATTTCTCCTTAATTTGTGTAAAATTTAAGGAAAGTTATAAAATTCCTTAAATTTTACAAAATTAATGGAAAAATCAAATCTAAATAAAAATAAAAACTATAACAAAAATAAAATAAAAAATCTTCAAACTTCTACTTTGTTCTTCAACCTTCTGACTTCTTTTTCATGGAAAAATCGAACGTCTTTCTTGTTCGTCATCCTAAAAAAAACAAAGATAAAAAGTAAACAGTTTATTAATGTGCACTTAAAATTGATTCGGATACAAAAATTGATGAAACAGTTTTGAAAACATATGTAAAAAAAGCTTTCAAAATAAACATTGAATAAAAATAAACATTACACTAAAAGTAACTTATCTATAAAATACATAGAAAACAAGTTTACTGAGAATTGAAAATATAATTTTTTTATAAACAGTTTACTTTTAGTAAACATTTATTTTGAAAATTCAAATGTCCTTCCTGAGATAGCGAATGAACAAAATTGGAGATGAAAAAGAATTGGAAGGTACAAATTTTTATAAACGGTTTACTGTTAGTAAACATTTATTGATGTACCTTGGTTGCTGCTTTCTTCCTCGATTGAACAGAAACACGAGCCACAACAACGATCACCTTCGTCTATTTTTCAGATCTCGCAATGAATTTGAATCATGACCGGAAAACCAAACCAGTAAAGAATCATAAGTTTGGTGGCCGAGAAGACGGTCAAATTTTTATAAACAATTAAAAAATATAATTTTTTTTAAAAACAGTTTACTTTTAGTAAACATTTATTTTGGAAAATTCAAATGTCCTTGCTGTTCGTCCTCCAACAAAATACAGAGAAAAAAGTAGCAAAAACGAAAGAGAAAAACAATTGGAGATGAAAAAGAGATCAAAGTTTCTATAGATATGTAAATAGAGAATAAAAATAAATGTTGAACAAAAATAAACAGTTTTAAAAATTCATTCAGATCTGGAAAAAAGCAGCGTGAAACTTACAAGATCTACATCTTCAAGCATAAAAACTTACAAGATCTACTTCGTCGTCATCGATGATGATAATAAACTTTGTAATTTCTTCCAATTTTGGTTCATAATTCTCTCTTACTTTTCTTACTTCATCTTCTTCTTCCCTTATTTCTTCAAAATCTCCTCTTTTCTTTCTCCCCTTTTCTTCACCACCACCTTTCTTTTCTTTCTTTCTTTCTCCACTACTCTCCCTTTTCGCCATCCCCATGAAAATGAAGAATCCCCACATTTTGAATTCTTCAAACTCGTCTTTGAAACATGCGGTTTGAGACCCCCCTATTATTCCCATCTGTAGATATTCTTGATGAAGAAGAAGTCAAGAACATTCTCTTACCCATATCAATGGAAGACGTCAAATCCGGAAGAGAGAAAACGATGAAATAGGGAAAGGGAAGAGTAAAGGAAAGAGGAAGCGTCGATTTGAATTTGAAGAAGTAGATTTGATTTTCAAGATATAGATATGTGTAATTAATGAAAAAAATCCCAAAAAAAAAGGTAACAGATAAAAAAATGAAATAAATGGAAAGAGAAATAAATAGGGGCATAATGAAAAAAATCCCAAAAAAAAAGGTAACAGATAAAAAAATGAAATAAATGGAAAGAGAAATAAATAGGGGCATAATGGTAAACAGTTTTGCCGGAAAATTCCTAAAAACCGCTAAACGTGGTGTTTTTTGGGTAAAAGTGAAATAGAATCCTAACCACCGGTAATATTGAAATTAGGTGAATTAATCTGGATACTAGTGATATTAATCTCTTAAATAAACTCATTATTTAAATAATTAATAATATTAACATTAATTCCCGTTTAAATAATTTATTTATTTAAACAATTAATTTTACCTTATAATATTATAATTGATATGTTATATTAATTTCCATTTAAATAAACTGTTTATTCAAACAATTAATATTGTATCAATATTAATAATATTAATATTAATTTTCATTTAAATAATCTCATTATTTAAATAATTAATATCGCCTAATTTTAAGTAAAATCAATTACTTAAATTATTTGTTCTTCCTAAGTTAAATAAATAACTTAGTTTTGCTACAATGATATTTAGGCTAGCATAGGGACCCGATGGACCTATAGATCATGGGCTTAATAATTAGTCAATTAAGTGATTAACTCATAATCAGTTAATTACTTATTATTTAACTATGAATAATTCCAATATAGATTCATAGCTGAACTCCCTTCACTATTGATGAGCTATGTCCATTTAGTTTATCTTTATTTATATCTGTGATATAATCCTTCACGTGGAACCCTCATAATTAGAGGTGGATAAATTTACCGTTTTGCCCCTGTAATTACCGCTTTATCTTTGTGTTCCCGCTGATTCTCCAATGAACTTTATCTTTAGTCAAACTAGAGATAATATACTTCTGTTATCAATAGAAGTCGTGGCACCACTTGTTCATGTCTCGAATCAGTACATCAAGGGAGTTTCCTAAAGTTCCTAAAATGTTTAGGTATCGCACTGATACCGTTAATTTATAAGAAAGTTATGAATTCCATCTCGTGAAGATGCGTTCCCAGCTACTTATCTAGCTATGTTCCCAAAACAGGAGTGTATTGAGCGTTCTTACAGATCACTCTCAACCATGTGAATCAAAGAACATAACTCCACAAATAGTAGTACGCATTTCACTCAGGATTGAGATCTATCACGGTTGATAAACTTAGTTTGATATTTGATCATTTCTCGTAAACGGTACTAATGAGAAATTTGATCAAACATGGTGGTCCTATCTTATACAATCACCATTGCATATGATACTTCCATTTCATGTCTCCCACATGAATGATCAGGATTAGATCATTTGTCTATAAACAAAATGCGAAGATATCAACAGTGTTACCAGGATAAGGTTCCCAAACGTTATCCATTTACTGTAGACACTTTTAAGTTACTCATCTCGAATTTAATCCTCTCGTATGACTCACATACTAAGTCGTGATTTCATAAGAGTAACTTAGGATTTACTATTTGAATGTTTGATATTAATATATTTCCATATATTCCTAATATCGTCAACTGAATCAATCTAGATAATATAAAGAACTTATGTTTATTTATTTAATTTATTCGTAATAAATTATCCTTATTAAATAATTACAAGTTCTAGGACACCATTCCTAAAAGATACATGGTAACATGTTGTGGTACGAAAAGTGGTAACATGTTGTGGTACGAAAAGTGGTAACATGTTGTGGTACGAAAAGTGGTAACATGTTGTGGTACGAAAAGTGGTAACATGTTGTGGTACGAAAAGTGGTAACATGTTGTGGTACGAAAAGTGGTAACATGTTGTGGTACAAAATGTGGTAACATGTGATAACATGGTACATGGTAGTATGTTGATGTGGTAACATACGGTAACACAGTACGTGACAACATGTTGTGGTATGATATCTAGTAACAAGTGGTAACATAGTACGTGTTAGTATCTAAAAGTCCTAAGAAAACATAGGGGAAGAAGGTATTTTGAATTAAGAGTCAAATGAAGCTTTAAATTCGAGAAAATAAGATAAACTCGATCAAATCTGCTCCTAATCTATTCTAGCCATCTAAGCTGAGCTATGAGCCTCGAGAAGTCGAGCGCACCTCCTCTGTCCGTCTTTGATGCCGCACTTGCAAGCTGATTCTAAAGCCGAGCCAAGCCGATAGCTGGGCACCTTCAGCCTATATGCTAGTGCGCCCAGACCTCAATGCGCCTTTTCCTTTTCCTTTTGATAATGTCATCAATGTATATATTTTTTTTAATTTGTCTTGGTCGCCGCAGCCATGAGTCTCACTGCCACTGCGTCTCCTCTCGAGTTTTTGGCTAGGGATCCTTGATTTTCTGCTGGCTGCTGCCACCGGGTCTCGTCGCAAAGGTCGTGAGCCATTTGAACATTAAAATGGGCATAATTTCTTCATTTTAAGTTCAATTTGAGCGCCGTTTTCAGCTATGTTCATAAAATTCAACGATTAACAATATCAAGGATATTTGAATAAATTAAAAATCATATTTGAATTATTTTGGAGATATTACCACTAATAAATATGCGTAATTGCGAGTTATCAAGTGGCTTACTGACTGGCTTTGCCAGTAGTACATAACGTTTTTCATGCATCGATGCTCTAAAAATACACGATAGATCTCTCTCATGTAATTGAGTGACTTTTTGATGCTAACTTATCATATGAGGAGGTGCCGGTAGAGATCTTAGTAACTAAACAAGAGATTTTGAGGATGTGGATGAAATGAAGAATATATATCCCCACTTGTTTGCTTGAGAGATGATGCTTTTCGGGGATAAAAAGTCTTTTAAAGAGTTGAGACTATAACATCCTGATGTTTTAAATAAATATTAAATATTTTAAAATATTTGTAAGGGCCCGAGAGTTTGTCGTAGGGTAATTGAGAATTTTGTTTTATAGATATATTTTAATTAGTATTATTAAGCTTGGAAAATTATTTTCTATGTAAATTTTGGTTAATTAAAATTAACCATAGTTAATTTAATAAAGGGTGGAGAATTTAGTAGAAAAGGGAATTATAAACCATAGTTAAATTAGTGAAGAGAGGTTAGTTAGCAATGGATTTTAAGGGCAAGGACTTTTTAGCAAAAGAAAAGAGGAGAAAGGGCTTAATTTGATTGTTGGAGGTGGAGGGGCTTAGGAGTTAAAATGAAGAGGTGGAAGGACCTTTGGAAATTAAAATTAAGTTATTATTTTAATTATAGAAATTAGGAAGTATATATTTGGAAATGCAAAGAAAAGAAAAGGGAAAAAAAATTACAATTCCTCTCATTGAGCTTCTCCAAAACCGTGAACCTCCCCCCCCCCCCTGCTCCTCCATTTTTGCTCAAATTTCCCTTAATCCAAATCCTTGTGTTCTTGAGAAAATTTAAAGAGGTTCTCGTTGATTCGTTGATTCATGATAGAATCAACATAATAGGAAAGTTCATACAATATTTAAGAGGAATTAAACAAATTTCAAAGTATTTTCTCATCCTAGGGTTCATACTTTTTCTAGTTTTTCCATGAGGAATTCTTGAGCTCTCTTGTTTAGTGTTTAAGAGGTGTTGTGTGGAGTGTTCGTTCATGTATAATTTCTGGAAATTAAGCCTAAAGAGCGGTGCTTATCAATACTAAGAATTGTTAAGTTAATATTCAAGTGTAATTGGGAGTCATGGTTAAGAGGAAGCTTTAAGACCTTTATTAATGGAGTATTTCTAGCTTCTAGCTTTTTGAAACTTTGTTGTTTTCATGACTTGTATGGAAGAACTATCAAATCTGGAAATTATGTGATGTTATCTGTATATATTACACAAGAAAAAAACATTAGAAGTTCATTTAGGGGGATCTTTAGTTAAGTCCCAATTGGCCGAAATTAACACCCAAAAATTGTATAGTTTCAGGACTTTTCCTCCTACCGGGTTCAGGTGTTTGAATGAATATTATGGGCTTACTTGTGGTGTTAAGAATTGTGGCGACCCGACTTGTTCAAAAGAAGCCGGTCGCGGTTACGCAAGTGGAAGCAAATAGTATAAACCCAAAATAATACTTTTATAAAATATTGAAAATTTTGGTATGTAGTATTCGTAAAATCCATGCCTCACATACAAAACAAAATAAACCTGTTTTTCCATAATTCATCGGCTCGTCGACCGGTTCAGAGTTTCATAAAACCATACTAAAACTAAAGTTCGGTGCACCAGTTTTAAAGTATTACACAAACATAATATACATAATGTATAACTCAAAATCAAAAGAAAACATAAGTTAAAGCATGTCTCCTATACTCCCAAAATATACGGCTTGCATGACCGGAGACCAATCCAAAAGCTCCACCTCGTCATAGTCAACGAGCACCACCTGTCGCACCACACCCTCGTCCCCGAGCGTTACCTAAAAGGTGATTTAGAGCACCTTTGAGCATGACACTCAATGAAAATAAAAGAATATGAACAGTGATGTGGGATGACCGTGATATAATGCGAAAGTATATGAAAACATGCTTAGAATGTGAATGAAGTACAATGCTTTATGTTTGGATAATAACAACTAGTCATAACACTCTAAACCATAATTTCCTCCTCTTGGATACCACAAGAATTGCCAACATAAACCCGGCGTCTCACTATGCCCATATTTCAATTCAATCATTTCTTAAGCCGTAGCTCATCTCGGTTTTCAAACTATCTCAATTTACTAGCACCCGGGCCATTCTTTACATAGCACACCTGAGCTCCATCACCTCTCCGCCACGGTAACCACGTGTAACGTCCAACACCCATACACCGTTACACGGGTTACAACCCCATGGCCACATAATGATCACATGTTATGCATGAATGGCATGTATGACATGATATAGGTTAAACATGCTTCTTCACAACAATGTTATATAACGAGACTTAGAATCAACAAGGGTAAATAGATCTACTTTCCAAATCCGGCATATGACATCAATCTTTGCTCATACAATGTTCAAGTCTCACATATTCACATGGTTCATAATCACAACTAGTTTCCGAGCATAATCAAGAAAAGTATCACATATGCAAATTCATAGTCCCAAATCCAGCATATGACTCATTCATGGACTATGAACATAATAACAAAGCAATTAGGCATGCTTCAATGAACAACTATGAATCGGTTTAAACTAATCCACATTTCGACCCTTTAGCCACTACCGGAGTCAATATCCATTTCCATAATCCTCTTATACTCTTAACCTTTCCAACCATACTATCAATCAACCACTTAAACCACATTTTCCCATTCAAAATAACTCGGGAAGACAAAACCGTGAATGCTCGCCATTCACCCTTCCGATTCTTTATGTTCTCACCTTCAAAGTTGACTCCACGTATATCCACTCGCCTTTGGCCTACAAAAATTTAATCAACATATGTTTAGGCTAATATAATCATTACAAGTCAGCCATAACAACCACAAATAGCCCCGAACCCGGTTAGTGACACAAGTACCAAAACTAGTTGATTCGGGATG
This sequence comes from Gynostemma pentaphyllum, assembly GCA_028015215.1. Classification (NCBI taxonomy): domain Eukaryota; kingdom Viridiplantae; phylum Streptophyta; class Magnoliopsida; order Cucurbitales; family Cucurbitaceae; genus Gynostemma; species Gynostemma pentaphyllum. The sequence goes on from CM051353.1 coordinate 42,133,492, forward strand.
CAATTTTCGGTCAAACAAGGAGTACTTATGAAATATTCATTGGATTGATGCTCTAAAGTGGTTTCCTTGTTTAAATATATCTATTTAAACACCAAATGCTCCAGAATTTATACACTTCCATTAAAAGTCAAGAAACACCCAAAATAAGAAAACTAGTCCAACAAAAGTGCAATTTTTTGGTCAAAAAATGGAAATTCACTAAAAATTCACTAAATTGATCTTCCAAAGTGGTTTCCATGGTTAAAATATACATATAAACACCCAAAATTTCCAGAATTAATAACCTTTAAGATTAAACAAGAAACGTCCAAAACTAGCTAAGGCTTAAAACTAGTTTTTAGGCCAATTTTGATAATCTTTCAAAACTCATCCTCTTATCTTCCCAAGTTGTTTCTCATGTGGAAAATATCTATATAGACCCTCATATTTTCCAGAATTAATAATTTCAAAGTAAAACCATGGAAAATCTTACTTTAAAGAAGCTAGAAATTCCAAAACATTGTCATTTTTAAGGTGTTTTCAACATGAGTTTATCCATGGCCTTTGGTCCCTCTTAACTTTGATAAACATGTATCTTACAATCATATAAACATTCTTAAGTTCCAAAATTGAGAAGTTCAAAGTCATGGCCAAGAAATCCCAAAAAATAAAATCAAAGAACACCAAAGCTTCAAAAACCTCCATTAATGGAGTTTTTAAAAAGCTTGCATCCAACCATGTCTTTTATCCTTTAAAGAACACTTAAGAGATGATACTTAGGATTCATAAACATCAATTGAAACACCATTTCCAGAATTTGAAATCAAAGAGAACCTTCATGTAAACACCCTTAAGAAACTCCAATCAATACCATGGAAAATTTGCCAAAAATGACATTCTAGGTTAGTAATTACCTTGAGCTTTTGATCAAATTTCCTTCCAATACTTGCTTGAATCTTCCTAAGATGGTGATTCCAACATGAATCATAAAAAAACCCCTTCAAATTTCCCCAAGATCCAAGAGAAAAGTGAGTGAAATTTCTCTTCTTATTTCCTTTTTGTACTTTTTCTTTTCTTAATTAACTAAGACAGCTAAAATCAATTTATCTCCAAGTCCCTCCACCCCTTCAATTTGGCACCAAGCCCTTCCACCTCCTAATTTTAATTTCAAACCCTTCCTCCTCTTTTCTTTGCTAACTAGCCCTCAAACAAACTTAACCATGGTTAACTACAATTTTCTTAAAAATCTAATTATGGTTAATTACCAATTAACCAATATGCACTTAACAATAATTAGCATATAATTTTTCCTTAGTTAAAATACTAAATAAACAAATCAATATAAGAAAATTCTAAATTCTCGAAATCAAACCTCGGGTCCTTACGGTCTCCCCACCTTATTATTTTGCGTCCTCGCAAAATCAAGCCTCCAGGAGAACAAGAATGGATAACGCTCCCTCATCTTGTCTTCGAGTTCCCACGTAGCCTCCTCCAGGTTAATTGATTCCGCTGAGAAAACTTTAACAAGTTTAATCATCTTATTTCTCAGCACCTTTTGTTCACTTGCCAAAATCTCCACAGGGGTTTCCTCATACGTTAAGTTCTCATCGAACACTATAGGTTGGAAATCAATTACATGAGATGGGTCGGCTACATACTTCCGAAGCATAGACACATGGAATACATAATGGACCGCAGAAAGGGCAGGCGGTAAAGCCAATCGATAAGCTAACTTCCCAACTCGGTCTAATATCTCGAATGGTCCGATAAACCGCAGACTAAGCTTGCCTCTCTTCCCAAAGCGCATTACACCCTTCATAGGTGCAACTTTGAGGAATACATGATCTCCCACCACAAACTCCAGTACACTACGCCGAACATCCGCATAACTCTTCTGCCGGCTTTGAGCGACTCGCATTCGCTCATGAATCAAACTAATCTTTTCACAAGTCGTTTGCACCAGTTTAGGTCCCAACAATTTACGTTCACCCACTTCATCCCAGTGAACAAGTGATCGAAACTTCCTTCCATACAACGCCTCGAATGGAGCCATCTCAATCGAAGACCGGTAGCTATTATTATACGCAAATTCCACGAGATACAAATGAGTATCCCATCTACCCCCGAAATCCATAAACAGGCCCTCAACATATCTTCCAGAATTTGATTGACCCGCTCAGTTTGACCATCGGTCTGAGGATGGAAAGCTGTACTGAAATCAAGTCGGGTTCCCATAGCCTCATGTAATGTCTGCCAAAACATGGAAACAAAACATGTATCCCCATCAGACACAATCCTGACAGTCACACCATGGAAACATACAATCTCCCTCAAATATAACTGAGCCCATGCCTCTACTGAATAAGTAATCTTCCCTGGAATAAAATAAGCGGTCTTGGTCAGTCGATCTACTATCACCCAAATCATGTCATAACCCTTGAGTGTCCTTGGCAATCCGGTAATAAAATCCATCGATATCTCCTCCCACTTCCATTCCAGAACACTCAATGGCTGAAGCAACCCTGGTGGACATCGCTCAAGAGCTTTGACTTGTTGGCAAACAAGACACTTCGTAACATACTCCGCTACTTCCCGCTTCATTCCTGGCCACCAATAGTGTTGCCACAAGTCCTGATACATCTTGTTCCTACATGGATGTACCGAGAAAATAGAGTTATGAGCTTCATCCAACAACTTCTGTCGGTAAGTAGAGCTCAGGGGCACACATAAACGCCTATGATACAATAGGGCGTTATCTGAGGAAAAAGTGAAATGACTCGGTAAACAGACTCTGCCTCTACAAAACCTAAAGTCAAATGAGGTTCACCACGTTGAGCCTCAATCATTCGCTGTCTAAGGGTATGACCCACTTTGAGACTAGCTAAACTCGCTGTGACTTCACTAGTGAGATATGCAATCTCCGCTCTATCCATCTCCCACCGAAGGCGTACTTGATGCGACAAAAGTGTTGTTGTATAAGACGCCTTCCTACTAAGAGCATCAGCAAGCACATTAGCTTTTCCTGGGTGGTACTGGATACCACAATCATAGTCTTTCACTAATTCCAGCCACCGTCGTTGCCTCATGTTCAACTCCTTCTGAGTGAAGAAGTATTTCAAACTTTTGTGATCACTATAGATCGTTACTTTCTCCCCATATAGGTAGTGGCGCCAAATTTTCAGAGCATGCACCACCGCTGCCAATTCAAGATCGTGGGCTGGATATCTCTTCTCATGCTCCTTTAGTTGCCGGGATGCGTATGCAATCACCTTACCATGTTGTATGAGTACACACCCAATCCCTCGTAACGATGCATCACTATACACCGTGAGACCACCTGAATGATCAGGCAAGGTCAAAACAGAAGCTGTAACGAGCCTATGCTTCAATTCCTCAAAATTACGTTCACACTCCTCTGACCACACATACTTCACACCCTTCGTGGTCAACTGAGTTAACGGGGCGAAAATTTTGGAAAAGTTCTAAACGAATCTCCGGTAATATCCTGCTAATTGCAGGAAACTTCGAATCTCGAGTACACTGGTTGGTCGAGGCCAACCACTAACTGCTTCTACCTTTGAGGGATCTACCGATATGCCTTAACTTGAAACTACATGGCCCAAAAAGGCAATCTTCTTTACCCAAAATTCGCATTTTGAAAATTTTGCGTAAAGCTTTTCGGCTCTCAATGTCGATAACACCCTCTGAAGGTGAATCGCATACATCTCCTCATCCTTAGAATAAACTAGGATGTTATCTTATAAAGACAATGACAAAAAGATCTAAGAATTGTCGAAACACTGTATGCATAAGATCCATGAATGCAGTTGGCGCATTCGTCAAACCAAACGACATGACCACGAACTCATAGTGACCATATCGAGTACGAAAAGCCGTCTTCAAAATATCCTCATCGGCAATCCTCAACTGATGATATCCAGACCGAAGATCGATCTTAGAAAATAATGTAGCCCCTCTTAACTGATCAAATAAGTCCTCTATGCGAGGTAAAGGGTATTTATTTTTCACTGTTACCCGATTCAACTCGGGATAGTCAATACACAACCGCAACGTCCCATCTTTCTTCTTGACGAATAACACCGGTGCACCCCAGGGAGACACACTGGGTCGAATAAACCCCAAGTCAAGTAATCCTTGAAGTTGTACTTTGAGTTCTTTCAACTCTGCCAGTGCCATTCGGTAAGGTGCCTTAAATAGCGGTGTCGTTCCTGGAAGCAGTTCAATTCGAAAATCCATCTCCCGTACTGGAGGAAGACCAGGTAACTCATCAGGAAATATATCTGCAAAATCAAGCACAATGGGCACCGTGTTCACTCCTATTTCCTCAATCGAATTATCCACCACACTTTCCAAATAGCCCCAAGTGCCTTCTTGCATTAAGGCATTTGCTTGCAAGGCCGATATCACCACTGGCATCACTTTACCCTCGGATCCCCGAAAATGAGCTCGGTCTCCATTTGGGCCCACAAATTCCACCTTCTTCTTTTCACAATCAATCGTGGCACGATTGACCGACAACCAATCCATTCCCAAAATCACATCATAATCTAATAAGGGCATCACAATCAACATAGCCCGAGTATCAACTAGAGACCGTCCTATTGGAGTTGACACGCACAAGTCATACCCCAATGGTTCCGTCTCTAAGGCAGCTTGCTTCACAAAATTCTCAGAAAGGAAAGAATGACTGGTCCCCGAGTCAAATAATACATATATAGAGTGCCCAAACACAAATAATGTACTCGTAACCATAGTACCTGCATTCTCGGCATCCTCACAAGTCGTGGCAAAGACCCATCCCTGTTGTTGTTGAGCATACTGTGGCTGGGGAGCGGGTGGAGGTCTCTGCTGCTGTTGTTGAGTAGGCCTAGCCTAGCCTTGACCTCGATTATGTCCCTGACCCTGAACTTGCTTCCCACGTTGAGGTGGTATTTATGTGACCGGACACCGATTTGCAATATTTCCCGGCTGACCGCACTTATAACACCTATAAGCTTGACATTTCCCTGAATGATTCCCAGCAGAGAGCTGACAGAAAGGTAAAGTATTAGCCGGATTTCTCGGTTGGACCGATTGGCCCCCACCTCTGTTAGAAGTGGCACGAGTCTGTTGTGGGTAATCACGTCCCTGAAAAAAATCGTCCACTTTCCTCTTTCTAGAAGAAGACTGTTCCACTATCACCTGTTTCGCCTTCTTATCAGCCGAGGCGATATCCAGGGTCAAAGCAAAATCCAGGACATCCGCATAGGTAGCTGGCCGTAAAGTTCGAACTTGCCCTCGTATCTCAGCCCTTAAGCCAACTATAAACCACTTCTTTTTACTCTCAGGACTGGCTATTTGCCCAGTAGCAAACTGGGATAATCTGTCGAATTCCCGTTCATACTCTACCACTGACCGATCCCCCTGTTTAAGTGAGAAAAATTCTACCTCTAACTGGTCTCGAGTATCCTCAGGATAGTATTTCTCAAAGAACTTCTCGCGGAACTTTTCCCATGTCATATGCCCAGTCGGGGCCAAGGACTCTTAGGTAAAACGAGGGAGTGTGATATATAAAGAGCTATTGCTCGGGTATTAATTAATGATTGTATGTGTATAGGGCATAGTGAGACGCCGAAATTGTGGAAGTAGGGTTGTTATTGACTAAGAGGTAATGATAGAATGAGATACGAGGTGAACGATATTAGCTTGACAAGAGTACGAGTTTGAAATGTTTACGCTTTGATCATGTGTATCTAATCACATTGCGTACCCGATAAATTGCATTCTTATACATATGTTTCTGTTTGTGCATTATGTTATGAGCATCTGCATCACCGTTCATTTTCTTTTATTTTCACTGAGTGTCATGTTCAAAGGTGCTTTATATCACCTTTCAGGTGCTACTTGTGAAGTTTTGAGGCCTATAAGACAAACACTTTTATTTAAATATTTTTGGAATGATACGTTTTGTGACGACCTTGGCTTATTCTAGAAGACCAGGACGCAAGTACGCATACAGAAGCGAAGAGCTTAAAGCTTAAAACAATTAATTTAGCAAAATATTGAAAATTTTGACATAAAGAGCTCGTAAATTCTATAAAACATAAGGATCAAAAGAAAACCTATTTAATTCACAAACTAGGTTCGTCAGCCGTTTCAAAACATCATATAAGTTCAAACTCAAAATATGTATGGTGCACCAAGTTAAAACGATTATACAAACATAATATATACAATAAGTTTAGTCTCGTGTTTAAAATAAAAGACGCCACAACCCAAATGAAGGCAACAACACTCCCGGAACCAAGACTCGCGTGATCAGAGACCTAATCCCAAAAGCTCCATCTCGACACATCAATGAGTACCACCTGCCGCGCCTCATCCCCGACCTCGTCCGATACCTGAAAGGTGTTTTATAGCACCTTTTAGTATGGCATCAGTGAAAACAAAAGAATATGAATGGTGATGTGGAATGGTCATGATAGAAAGTATAGAAAATAATGACATGCTTAAAGAGTAAATAAAGAATAAATGCAATATGTTTATATGGTGTCAATCAACCACAAATCCTTTAACACGTACTTTCGTCAAACCGTTACCATATCTCACATTTCACAATTACCATCCTCTTTAATTTCACAAGCCATGCCAACACGAACCCGGCGTCTCACTACGCCCAAAGTTACATGATAATCAACGTCCAAGCCGTAGCTCATCTCAATCTCAAGTTATCTCAATAACTACTAGCATCGGGGCCATTCATCATATAGCACTCCGGAGCTTCATCACAACTCCGCCACGGTAACCACGATTAACGTCCACTCCCACACACCGTTACACGAGTTACGACCCCATGGACACATAACGATCACATGATATGCAGGAAATATATGAAATATAATGGAATTAGCATGCTTCCTTTCAACAGCATCATATGACAAAATATCGATTTAACGAGTATAAATAGGTCAATTTCCCAAAATCACTATATGACTCGATCATTACTCACATAATGATCAAAATTCACGTAATCACATGGTTCACGTTCACACTTTTATCTATTATCTCATTTGTAACTATCCATATAGCATAAATCAAAAATATGAAAAATATGCATAATCATAGCCCCAAATCAGTATATGACTCGTTCATGGACTATGAACATAATTATAAAGCAAGTAGGCATGCTTAAATGAACCAGTTTTGAGTTAATTAGCATTTCGACCCCTTTTACCAATACCGGGGTCAATATCCATTCCTGTAATTCTCTTACACTCTTAACCTTACCAACCATACCACAAATCACCACCACCTACAACCATAATTCCCCATTTTAAGATAGCTCGGAAAGACTCGTGAATACAAGCCATTCACCCCTCCGATTCTTTTTGTTCTCACCTTCGAAGTTGGCCCCGTGGATCACCGCTCGTCCATGCCCAATAACAAAGTAATTCATCCAAATACATGGGTTAATATCACTATTACAATCAGATTACATAACTACACTGAACACTCAAACCTGCTAAAAGACAAAGTCCCGAAATCACATGGATTGAGAGCAACAATTTTCGCCAATTTGGATTTTTCGTAACTCCATCAATTTGAACTTCCATTGGGTTTACCTTATATAACATATACATATAATATCCCCAAAATCCAGAAATTAAGGTTCCACACTTTCAAGATACCATAAAACTAATAAAACCCAAACTAAAACACTCCATTAATGGAGGTTTCACATACTTCCTTTACCAAATTCTCCAATATCACATAAACATGTTTCAATTGCTTATGATAATTTTTAACACTTCATAACCAAAATTTTCAGAATTATAAACATGAAAGAACCTCTTATAAACACAATTAAGATACCTATGAAGAAACCCCAATCAACTTCATGAAAAATCTTGCCGAAAACGCAACCCTAGGTTAATAAGTACCTTGATTCTTGCTCAATCTCCACCCAAATCTTGTTTGAGTCTTCCTATCAAGAAAAATATACCATGAATCACTAAGATCCCACTTGGATTAAGCCACTAACCAAGCTAGAATAAAGCTCCAAGTTGCAAAAATGGTGGATGAGTGAAAAAGGGGGGGTTCACAGGTTGGGAGGGGAAGGGAGGAGAAATATGAGAACTTTTGTTTTTTTTTTTCTCTTTTACTTTCCTATTTATACTTCCAATTTCTAATAATTAAAATAAATGACTAAATTCTAATTGCTACTAACCCCCTCCAGCTCCTACTATTAAAAAAAACCCTTCCTCCTATTTTTGTTGCTAACTAATCCTTGCTCCTTAATTTACTTTACTAACCAACCCTTCCCACTAAACTAACCATGGTTAAACATACCATTCTCATTTATTTCTCCACTCAATATTAAATTAACTATGGTTAGTCACAAAAATAACCAAAATTAACATAAAAAAATTGTTTTCCCTATTTAAAATACAATTTAATTTATTACAAACATAAAGAATTCTACAAAAATTCTCGGGCCCTTGCATGTTTTATAATAACTTTATCGTGGTGCACCACATCTTTTACTACATGTTTTATAACTCTGAACTTTATTTGATGATATGAAAGGGCCGACAAGCCGAGTTTTCTTTGAAAACTAAACAGGTTTATTAAGAGTTTACATACATTTCATGTATGATTTTCCTATGTCTTGTATTATGGTCATTTGAACTAAGCACGGTCCTTGCTTCCATTTGCATACTCGCGTCCTAAGCTTATGTGATAAGCCAGGTCATCACAGTTGGTATTAGAGCCATTTGGCTCTAAGCTGTGTCTAGTATATAAATCGGTCGGTTGTGCCTAATCCAAATATCATCTCGAAAGTCAAAGGTACCAGGTATGCCGGTAAACCTCGTTAATGAAATTGTTTATTAGTAGTTATGTTCATTGCATTTAGTTAAATCTGAAAGTTTTACTTGAGTGCCATGGGTGTATGATTATTGTGTTCCATGAATACCTCGAGTTGTTGTACCCGAAGGGGTAGAGGTCGAATCCCAGTTTGGGGTTGTGGAAGAGGACGTGGAAGGAACTATATTATAGTTTGTGAGCCACCATCGGTGGATGGGAATAGAAGAATTTAAAGTATTATAGTGTGAACTAGAGGGATTTAAGCGGGAGTAAGCTTAGAAATCGTTGATTTGGCTATGATAGCATAGATATGAGATTGAGATGAGAATTTGTAATAAAGATCTAGGTTTCGAATTATTGAATGGAGTTGAAATTCATCGATGAGAAATGTTGCGGGCTACCTAGGGTATGCCTTATTATTGATTGAGTTGTGGTATTGTAGAAGGAAGGTAAGTCCTACTAAGGGTATGGATGTTTGATGTATTTGGATCGATGATGTGTATGATATAAATCATGGGCATCCTAGTTAGTAATAGATGGCAAAACTTGTGTGTACGTTTGAAAGGTAGTGTAATGATCCGTGCGGGTATCAATGATAGGTAGTGGTTGCTACAAAGTGTGATGTGGGAGAGCAATGGAGAAGCTAATAGTTATTCATGAATTACTTGAGTTCATTTATATGAAAGTCGTGATATTGGGGTTATGAGATTATTGGATAGTTTAATTATTAGAACTAACTAGTCATATGAATAAGTAGGAGCTGGATGGTGTATGAAAATGTGCGTAAGTTATGTGGTAAGTCTTTGCTTGAGAGATAATTTGTAATGAAGATGCTAAGTGAATGTGTAACGACCCGATTTCCGTTAAATCTTTTAAATTCAAATGCACAACAGAAGACTTGATTTTACAAAAAAACTGTATGGGTTCGTTTAAAAATCGGATTATCCAAAACCTGTTTACAACCCAATTTTCAGAAAAAGCAATAAATCTGGAATGCACATTCCATACTATGATGAAACTCCTAAAGAAAGTTTTAAAGTCCAAAAACATATACAAATTATACAAATGTTCCATCGAGCTCAAAATGAAACATAAGAAAAATATAATGAAATGTTTGTAAGCATTCAAGAATGCTACACCCAAAATCGGTCGTGTTCTTGTCCATTCATCATCTCGAAAAGTCACGCGGCGCCACCTCCTCTACCTCGTCCTCTACCACGATTCTTACTTGAAAAATTTGTAAATGTCGCAACATTAGCATAAAAATACTAGTGATAATAAAATGAAAGAAAGTAATCCTATGAACCAAATTCCATACCGGAAATTGTGTCCAAAGGCCTATATTTCACTTTTCATTCCACATTCCAAATTCCACACATAATCAACATACATAATATGATTCTTGTAAAGTAACGATATTAAGACTTAAAGTAAAAGTACCAGTTATTACTAAGTCTTTCTATCCATTCCAGTGAGTATATGTAACTATAACATTAACATTCCTTATTACCCAACCAGTATCATCGTATCGGGTTTACCATATGGATCAATATCACATACTAAGCCTGTACGGTATTACCATATCACGATCATTTTATCGGGTATACCATATGGATCAATATCACATACTAAGCTCGTACGGTATTACCATATCACCATCATCGTATCGGGTATACCATATGGATCAATATCACTTACTAAGCCCGTACGGTATTACCATATCACAATCTTCGTATCGGGTATACCATATGGATCAATATAGCATACTAAGCCCGTACGGTATTACCATATCACGATCATCGTATCGGGTATACCATATAGATCAATATCACATACTAAGCCCGTACGGTATTACCATATCACGATCATCGTATCGGGTATACCATATGGATATATATCACATACTAAGCCCGTACGGTATTACCATATCACCATCATCGTATCGGGTATACCATATGGATCAGTATCACATACTAAGCCCGTACGGTATTAACATATCACAATCTTCGTATCGGGTATACCATATGGATCAATATCATATACTAAGCCCGTACAGTATTACCATGTCACAATCATCAAGTTCCCTAGTAAGTTAGATAGAATTCTACTAAACTACTAAAGAACATAAACTACCTAAAGTTACACTAAATAACTCTCAAGTGCAACTTCAAGCCTCTTCGACTTCCAAACCACTCAAATCCTATCTATTACTTCCAAATTCATAAGAACTCCAAAGTCACTCCACTCACTTCCGAGTTTAAAGTCACCAACCAAGCGTTAACTTTCGGAAGTTAGTTCCCCTCTTAACTAGATAAACAATATTGTAATGAAATATAATTCATAAAATCACTAACTTCCATTTTAAACTCACCTTAGATTGTGAAATCCAAGCTTCCAAAATGCTGAGATCAAAATCACGCGCTCGATCACAATCCTACATAACGAATACACCTAATATTCATTAATTAACCGAAAATCAAACAAATGGCAATTAAATGCATAAAATGATGAAAAACCCGGAATTAAACCATAAGGGACCCACGGCCAAACAAGGGAGAAAGGGCTCGGGTTCGGGTTCAAGTCTTTTAAGCAATTTTAGAGGTGATTCGGGTTGATTTAGGATACTTTGAAAACCAAGATATCAATGGGTCACCATATTTTAGGATTTTACATAATAATCAATTTCCAAAAAATTAAGTAAAACGTAAAATCATAGCAACCTAAACACCCTAACCATGGTCAAGTGAGAGAACATAGCACGGGATGGCTTTTCGACTGAAACTCGGCTTTAGGGTTTTGGAAAGTTTCTAAAATTGCATAAAACGACTTCTTCGATTGAAATCTGCAAGCTTCGGTCTGTGAATTTGAAGATTTCAATCTCAACCTCCATTAAAACACTATTCAAAGCTTGAATTTAGAAACTTTGTCAAACCTTGAGGCTTGTAGAAAATTGATGAAAACCTTGATTGCTAGGTTAGAATCGATCCTCAGGATGAGAGCTTTTCAACGGAACTGGAATTACGGCGATCTACCGAGTATTTAAGGAAAGCCGAGAGAGAGAGGGAGAGAGAGAGAGAGAGGTGGGAGAGCCACGTCTAGGAGAGGGAAAGAAAGGAAGAGAAATGAATTTTTTGTTGACCATACTTTGACTTTTAAAAGATGAAGATAGTGAATAGTGATTTTTAAGAAATTGGAAAATGACGATTACGTCCTTTTTAAGTGATTTGATTAAAATACGAAACCCGAAGATTTTAAAGTAATCAAAAGGTGATTAATAATTATTAATTGGCTCGTTAATAATTATTTATGTCACCGAAACTAATTTTAAGTCATAAAAGGATTAAGAGACTTTCGAATGAAAATAACTACTAAATTCGAAATTACTAAGTTTAAACTAAACTTAAATACTTTATTTAAAATAAAAAAAAATTACCTCCAAAAGTAACGGGACGTTACAATCTACCCTCATAAAAGGGCTTTTCGGGCTCCCTACGTGAAAAGGTGAGGATACTTTGCTCGTATCTCGTCCTCACGTTCCCACATAGCCTCCTCTGATACTTGGTTCTTCCACAATACTTTAACCAAGTTTGTCGTTTTATTTCTCAGCACCTTTTGTTCCGTAGCTAGAATTTCAGCTGGTACCTCCTCGTAAGATAGACTAGCATCCAGAGTCACTGGCTCATAATCAATAATATGCGAAAGTTCAGTCACATACTTCCTAAGCATGAACACATGGAACACATTATGAACCGCCGACAAGGCCGGTGTCAAAGCCAATCGATAAGCTAATGACCCAATCCGATCCAGGATCTCGAAGGAGCCTATAAATCGAGGACTCAACTTGCCTTTCTTCCCAAATCTCATCACACCTTTCATAGGTGCCACTTTCAGGAATACGTGGTCACCAACTTCAAACTCAAGTGCACTACGCCTTTCATCAGCGTAACTCTTCTGTCTACTCTGGGCATTCTCATCCTCTCTCTGATAAGAACAATGGACTCACTAGTCATCTGCACTAACTCCGGTCCCAGAAGTTTTCTCTCATCAACTTCATCCCAATGAGCCAGTGATCTACACTTTCTACCGTAAAGTGCCTGAAAAGGTGCCATGTCGATGGTAGCCTGATAACTGTTGTTATAAGCAAACTCCACAAGATATAACTGAGTATCCCAACTACCACCGAACTCTAGAGCACAAGCTCTCAGCATATCCTCAAGAATCTGGTTAACCCTCTCGGTCTGACCACCTGTCTGAGGATGAAAAGCAGTACTGAAATCTAGGCCAGTGCCCATAGCAGTATGCAGACTCTGCCAGAATTTTGAAACAAAGCGGGTGTCTCGATCGGAAACAATCCTGACTGGCACTTCATGAAGTCTGACAATCTCTTACAAGTACAATTGTGCCCATGTCTCAACAGGGTAGGTTATCTTCCCTGGTATGAAATGTGCACTCTTAGTCAACCTGTCCACAATCATCCAAATGGTGTCATAACCCTTCGCGGTCCTTGGCAAGCCACTAATAAAGTCCATCGATATTTCTTCCCATTTCCACTCAGGCACGCTTAAATGGTTAAGGTAACCAGGTGGACTCTTCCTCAAGGCCTTTACTTGCTGATAAATCAAACACTTACTAACAAAGTCAGCAACTTCATGTTTCATCCCAGGCCACCAATAATGTTGTCTCAGGTCCCTGTACATCTTAGTACTACCTAGATGCACAGAAAAGATAGAACTGTGAGCCTCCTCCACCAGCTCTTTCCTGTAAGTCGATTCTAGAGGCACACAGAGCATTCTACGATATATCAAAGCATTATTGGAGAAAGTAAAATGGCTAGGTAAATCAGACTCTGCCTCACGAAAACCCTTAGCCAAGTGATTTTCACCCCGCTGTGCATCTATCATCCTCTGTCGCAGAGTAGGCCAACAGTCAAACTTGCCAAACTCACAGTAACCTCAGCTGTAAGAAAGGCTATCTCAGCTCTTTCCATCTCCCATCTAAGCCTCAGCAGAATAGTACTCAAAGTAGACAAATGTGATGACTTTCGACTAAGTGCATCAGCAACTACGTTTGCCTTTCCCGGATGATACTGTATATCACAGTGATAATCTTTCACAAGTTCTAGCCACCTCCTCTGTCTCATATTCAGCTCTTTCTGGGTGAAAAAGTATTTGAGACTCTTGTGGTCAGTGAAAATCAGAATCTTTTCACCATACAAGTAATGTCTCCACATTTTCAAAGCATGTACCACTGCTGCTACCTCCAAATCATGAGACGGGTATTTTTTCTCATGCTCCTTTAACTGCCTTGAAGCATAAGCTATTACTTTCCTATGCTGCATCAATACATATCCCAGACCCTTCTTGAATGCATCTGTATACACCGTCAAACCCCCAGACTCATCAGGTGATACTAAAACTGGGGCCGATACAAATCGTCTTTTAAGCTCTTCAAAGCTATTTTCACACTCATCGGTCCACACAAAATCAACCCCCTTTTTAGTCAAAGAGGATGTAATCTTGGAAAAATCTTGCACAAATCGTCTATAATAACCTGCAAGTACAAGAAAACTCCGTATCTCAGCAACATTAGTAGGTCAGGGCCAACCACTAACGGCTTCCACCTTAGAAGGATCAACAGAAATCCATCTACTAGATACTACATGCCCAAGGAAAGCCACTTCCTTCAACCAGAATTCACATTTAGAGAATTTTGCATACAACTTATGAGCTCTCAAAGTCGATAACTCCCTCTCTAAATGCATAGCATGTAACTCCTCAGTCCTCGAATAAACAAGGATATCATCAATAAACAGTATCACAAAGGAGTCAATGAACCTCTTGAACACTGTATGCATCAGGTTCATAAAGGCTGCAGGAGCATTAGTCAAGCCAAAAGACATGACAACAAACTCATAATGACCATATCGTGTCCTGAAGGCAGTCTTGGGAATATCCTCATCTCTAATTCTCAACTGATGATACCCCGATCGAAGATCTATCTTCGAAAATATAGTAGCTCCCCTCAGCTGATCAAACATGTCCTCTATCCTAGGCAAAGGATACTTGTTTTTCATTGTGACCCGGTTCAGCTCCCTATAATCAATACATAATCTCATGGAGCCATCTTTCTTCCTTATAAACAATACCGGAAGAAAGGTACTTGGGCTTGCGAGGTATTATAAAAGTTTTGTGCTGGACTTCTCGACATTGCACCTCCACTAGCACAGTTGATCAAGAGGACTATGGAATATGTGTGGTCGGAAGAATGCTAGTGAAGTTTCGAGAAGTTAAAAGTAGACACTTGTTACTGCCCTGGCTTTTGACTTTTCTGATCATTCGGGGGTTACACGGTTATGGTGATACTTGATTGAGTGGTATAGGGCGTGCACTTATGCAACATCGTAAGGTGGTACCATTTGCATCCTGGCAATTGGAGGAACATATGAAGAGATATCAGGCCTATGATTTGGTTTGGCAATAGTAGTTCATGCACTAAGTGTGGTGCCATTACTTGTTTGAAGAGAAGGTGACGATCTTCAGTGATCATAAGAGCTTGAAATAATACTTCACTATGAAGGAGTTGAATATGAGGAAATAACAGTGGTTGGAACTGGTGAAAGATTATGACTGTGATATCCAGTATCACCCGGACATTTCACTATCTCCTCAAATTTTGTCTTAATGTATCGAGACTTGCGACAACATTATTGGTGACCACAGATGAAGGGAGAAGTAGTGGAATATATTAATGAGTGTTTTGTCTATCAGAAAGTCAAGACGCTTAAGTGGTGTCTTCCAGATTAACTTCAGCTGTTGAGTGACCTGCGTGGAAATGGGAAGACATCGATGGATTTCGTTATGGGCTTACCAAGAACGCTCGAGGGATTCGATACAATTCGGATGATAGTGGATCACTTGACTAAGACTGTTCATTTAATACAAGGAGAGATCAAGTTTTCACTATAGGCTTGGGCTCAGCTCTACTTGAGGGAGATTGTGCGTCCCCATAGTGTGCATGTTCAGATTGTATCTTGCTAGGATATTTGTTTCATTTCCAAGTTTTGGCAGACCTTACATGAGGCAATGGGAACCCGGCTTGAGTTTAGCACGGTTATCCACCCTCATATTGATGGCCAAATAAAGTGGGTTAACCAGATTCTGGTAGATATGTTGAGAGCTTGTATCATAAAGTTTGGGGGTAGCTGGGATACTCATTGTATCTCGTGAAATTTGCATATAATAATAGCTACCAATTTTCGATTGAGATGGCTTCTTTCGAAGCGCTGTATGAAAGGAAATTTCGTTCACCGAATCACTAGGATAAAGTAGGTGAATGTAGATTTTTTAGACCATGTATTTCTTAAGGTTGCACCTATGAAAGGTGTAATGCGATTCGGGAAAAGAGGAAAGCTCAGCTCGTGAGTTGGGAAGTTTCCCTTTCGGTGTGCTTTACCACCTGCTCTTTCAGTGGTGCATAATGTCTTTCATGTGTCTTTGCTCCGGAACTACGTTGTCGACCCATCAAGTGTCATTGATTCCCATCCCATTGTGTCTGATGAGGGTTTGATGTATGAGGAAACGTCTGTGGGAATCTTGGCAAGCGAACAAAAGTGTGACGACCCGACTCCTTTTAAATAATTTAAAATCAGATTGCAGCGGAAGACTTAATATTTAATAAAAAAATTTGACATGTATATGTTTAAAATTTGGACTGTCCACAACCTGTTTACAGTTTTCACAATCAGAGAATTTAAAAGACAAGGAATTGCAATTCCTGTTGTACAGTTTAAGAAGTTCAAAGTTATAAAAGTTAAGACAAAAAGCTCTTATAAGTTTAGATACAAATTTACATCTCAAAGACATAAAATAAAACCAAATGAGTCCATGGACTTTAAAAAAATATCTAGTCCCTCTCGGCATCATCATCATCCTAATCAGACTGCACCAACTCCTCTCCTACGACCCCAAGCATTTCCTCAAAATGTTTGTAATATCATGAGCTAAAAGAAAGCCCTGTGAAAATAAATAGAAAGTAAAGTAACATTAGACTCCAAACCCGTATCTGGATTTGTGTCCAAGAACTCACTTACTCTTTGCTATCCATCCATTCAAAGGGATTTACATCAAGTATTCCACTTTTACTTACCAAATCTCCCAAATGATCGAGGATCTAGCTTCCAAGCATTTAGGAGGTTGTGTTTCATAACACACATATCTTTCTTACTTCATTCTCTTTAATACCTTATACTATATACAAGGTTTATATTCAAGTATATAATCTCGAATTTCAAGATCTTCCAATTAATTGAGAATCTAGTTCTCTCATATATATATATATATATATATATATATATATATATATATATATATATATATATATCATAATAATTATATTAGTTTCAATACACCCTTGTATTCTCTCATTATACAATTCAGTTTCTTCCCTTTTTCCTATAGCACTCGGCTATACATCATATTTCATTTCTTTTCTCTATGGAAATGTATGTTATACATAATGTTTCATTTCTTTTCTCTATAGCAACTCAGGCTATAAAAATTTTACATTCCTTTTTCTTTAATAATTAATGCTAAGCTCACTCGGTCTTAACATATTCAAACAAGATAATTCGCAATTAATGACGATAATGTTAGCACATGCAGTCTCAACATTATTCATTAACTCACTCAACAAATGTAAAATACACGCAACATTCACATCAACATAACCATCAAATGCTTATAATGACAGTAATGAAGCTCCCGCAGGCTAACAATACTTCATTATCTCGCTCAACAAGTGTAAAGGGCACATAAGCTTTACATCCATATAACCATCACGTGGTCATAATGAGAATATGAAAGCTCTAGCAGACTAACAATACTTCATTATCTCAATTTCCAAAATAAAATATATGAACTCTTTTCAATATTATCTTCCCACCATTAGTGAATAATAACAGGTAATGAAACTCCCGCAGGCTAATCGTTCACCTCTTTAACTCACCCACTAAATACAAGGTTCAATGCACCCTTGTATCCTTGTATATGTATCATAGTAATTATGGATAATACTAGATAATGTGAACTCGTATAGTTCCATCATTATCTCATTATTCATCTCCTCCGATCATGCAAAGTCCCGTAGTCCTTTAGCATTCCTCATGATACATATACATAAATATAAAATGAATAATACCAGACAATACATGCACGCTCAGGCTATGTGTTGCCTCATTATTCCTCCAATAATCGATTATGCAATATGAATATGAATATGCTCTCAAGTGCAAGTAAAAAAAAATATATACACATTCAAAGTAATCGAAAGGCATAAAGATAAATGGATCACGAATTACTATTATATATAAAATAAGAAATTATGAACTTCTGATAAGAAAACAATAAATAAATCAAGCCAAACGACCTTCAGTTAAACTTGAATTACTAAATTTATCATAAAGTCTCCAATTCAAAATGACTCTATTGTTTTCAGTACATATCCAAAGTTCTATAATCAAGTTCCTTATTCACCCCATTATACTTGAAACCTTCAACTTCCGATAATCATTCTTAAACTCAGAAACGAATCTAAACTTAGAACTTCCAAGAGTTAAACGTTTCCCTCGAGAAATTCATGAGTTCTCTCACTCAATTAGAACTAACTTCCAAGCCTAAGCATGTTAGCTCACTTTAATCCTTTTTATTTAAACCTTAATCTCGACTTTTGATTCTACAAATCGTTCAACTTATTCGGTTTCTAAGTTTACTTTAAAATATATTTACTCTCACTTCAAATGCTCCCGTGACAACAAAGTTCCCACGAACCAACAAACGAGCAATCGCACCTACAATTCATCAATCGATCAACATATTACAACTCATATCTAATATGAGAAAAAGTATGATTTTCGGGTGAATAGTGTTTTTTGAAAATCTGAGCTTGAAATCGTCAAATTCCTTGATGGAAATACATGATTTCAACTTCAAAACTCATTTATAAACAAAAACAAAGAAATCCATATCAAAAGTTTTGAAAACTCACTTTTTAGGACTTCCCTTAGAGAATGAGAAACACTACAAGGCTAGGTTGGATAGGTAGCCGTCGTCCCGAGCAATCCAACGCAACCGAAAACACGACATCCGTCTAGAAACGAAGAAAACCCATGGAATTTTCCATGAGAAAAGGCTCACGGCCATGGAAGAAAGGAGAGGAGAAGAAAATGAAGCTCTTGGTCTAATTGGGTCAACTTTGATGATTTTAAAGAGAGATAAATAGTGTTTTGATATTTTTAAGCAATCAGAAATTACGGTTATGTCCCTTTAATGATTTTTATCTTATAAAACGAAACTCGATGTTCTTAAACTAGCCAAATGGTGATGAATAATTATTAATTGGCCCGTTAATAATTATTAATACGACAAAACTAGTTTCAACTAATAAAACGATTAAAAAAAATTTGAACGAAATTAACTACTGAATTCTAAATTACTAAAACTAAAATTAAAATTAAACCAAATACTTTAATTAAAATAAATAAATAAAAAAAATTCACTTCAAAAAAATAACAGGATGTTACAAGAAGGCTCTGAGGAACAAGACAGTTTACCTTGTTAAGGTTTTGGCAGAATCAGTGGACAGGGGAAGCTACGAGGGAACTTGAGGGTAAATAAAGGAGCAGTATCCGTTTTTGTTTTCAGAAGCTTGATTTTGCGAGGACGTAAAATTATAAGGTGGGGAAACTGTAAGGGCCTGAGAGTTTTTCGTAGGGTAATCAGGAATTTCGTTTTATTGATATATTTTAATTAGTATTTTTAAGCTTGAAAAATTATTTTCTATGTGAATTTTGGTTAATTAGTAATTAACCATAGTTAATTTAACCAAGGGTGGAGAATTTAGTAGAAAGGGGATTTATTAACCATAGTTAAATTAGTGAAGAGGGTTAGTTAGTAAAGGATTTTAAGGGCAAGGACTTTTTAGCAAAACAAAAGAGGAGAAAAGACTTAATTTAATTGTTGGAGGTGGAAGGACCTTTGGCAATTAATATTAAGTTATTATTTTAATTTTAGAAATTAGGAAGTATATATTTGGAAATTCAAAGAAATGAAAAGGGAAAAAAAAAACAATTCCTCTCATTCTTCTTCTCCAAAATCGTGACCCCCCCCCCCCAAATTCTCCTCCATTTTTTCTCAACTTTCCATTCATCCAAATCCTTGTGTTCTTGGGAAAGTTCAAAGAGGTTCTTGTTGATTCTTGATAGAATCAACATAATAGGAAGGTTCAAACAAGATTTAAGAGGAATTAAACAAAGTTCAAGGTAATTTCTCATCCTAGAGTTCATACTTTTTCTAGGTTTTCCATGAGGAATTCTTGAGCTCTCTTGTTTAGTGTTTAAGAGGTGTTGTGTGGAGTGTTCTTTCATGTGTAATTTCTTGAAATTGAGCCTAAAGAGTGATGCTTATCAACCCTAAGAATTGTCAAGTTAATATTCAAGTGCAATTGGGAGTCATGGTTAAGAGGCAACTTTAAAACCTCCATTAATGGAGTATTTCTAGCTTCTAGCTTTTTGAAACTTTGTGGTTTTCATGATTTGTATGGAAGAACTATCAAATCTAGAAATTATGTGATGTTATATGTATATATTACACAGGAAAAAACATTAGAAGTTCATTTAGGGGGATATTTGGTTAAGCCACAATTGGCCGAAATTAACACCCTAAAATTGTATAGTTTCGGGACTTTTCATCCTAGCGGGTTTGGGTGTTTGAATGAATATTATGGGCTGACTTTTGGTGTTAATAATAGACTGAATGTGTATGGATTGACTTGTTGTAGGAAGAAGGAAATCGGATAGGATCGGGGCCAATATCAAAGGTGAGAACATAAAGAATTGGAGGGGTGTTGGCAATGTGTTTCAGGACTTTTTATGAATTGTCATGAAAGGAGTTATCTATTATTGTGAATGGTTGTGGATTATGGAGTGTGGTTAGTAAGGTGATGGAAGTACGAGGAAGTAACGGGAAATGGAGAATGACTCCAACATTGATTTAAAGAGCCCCAACGAGCTAGTTAGCTCAAAACCAATATATTTTATGATTTGTCATTTTTATGAGCATGGTTACTTGATGTTTATTTTGTGCTCTTAGTCCATGATCGAGTCATATACTAAATTGGGGCTATCATCTTGAATACATGTTATGCTATCGGTTATTGCTTAATGATTGGCAAGCGAATGAAATATTAAGAAGTAGTGCATGAAATGTGAATTATATGCTTACATGAATATTGAGCAAGATGTGAATTGGGGCTAGATTCATAAACACTTGGTATGTTATTATTAGTGCTTAGTGAATTGCACGTGAATAAGATTAAAGACTTTATACTTGAAATGTGTCTTACATGTATCATGCGGAAATAGAGTGAGATGTGTGTTTTGATTGAATCATATACTACTTGGAGGAATTGTCCTATTCGTGGTCGTTGAGCTGAGAATACTTCTTATGATGAGAGTTACTAGCAAGCATGATTATTTCATTCATTTCCATATCACTTCATTCATGCATTTTATATACTTAATGAATGGCCATGAGGTCGTAACCTGTGTAATGGTGAATGGATATTGGACGTTACACGTGGTTACCGTGGCGGGAATATTGTGTAGCTCCGAGGCTCTGTGTGGTGGATGGCCTGAATGCTAAGTGGTTATTATAATAACCTGGAAGATTATAATGAGTTGTGGCTCGAGTGTGTTATGTGGCAATTTATGATTTGTGTGTAGTGAGACACGGGTTGTAAGTAAGGTACCAAATGATGATGGAAAGGCAAAGAGAAAAGTCGTAACGGCTTATGCATTGTTGTTTCGGTGAAATCTTAAACTTGAGAGTTGTTTATTTGCATAAGCATACATGCTTAGATTTTTTAGCATACTTATGCATCTTAGCTAACTCTTGTTATTTAAATGTGCGAATTGAGAAGCGGATGTGTAATGGTAAATGAAAGGGATTTGGAAAGCGAATGGAATGTGGTAATGGTTGTTCGAGGCTTGTTGTAAAACGAGGGAGTGTGATATATAAAGAGTTATGGCTCATGTACTAATTAATGATTGTATGTGTATAGAATGTAGTGAGACGCCGAAATTGTAGAAGTAGGGTTGTTATTGACTAAGAGGTAATGATAGAATGTGGTACGAGGTGAACGATATTGGCTTGACAAGAGTACGAGTTTGAAATGTTTATGCTTTGAACATGTGTCTCTAATCACATTGCGTACCCGATAAATTGCAATCTTATACATATGTTTCTGTTTGTGCATTATGTTATGAGCATCCGCAACACCATTCATATTCTTTTATTTTCACTGAGTGTCATGTTCAAAGGTACTTTATATCACCTTTCAGGTGCTGCAAGAGAATGAGGGCATGGAGCAGCAGGTGGTGCTCGTTGACGTACATGATGAGGACTTTGGATAGGCCACGGGACATGCGAGTCAAGGAGACAGGTTCTGAAGTTTTGTTGCATTTTATGGTCTGTAAGACAAACACTTTTATGTAATTTTTTTTGGAATGATATGTTTTGTAATAACTTTACCGTGGTGCACCATGTCTTTTACTACGTGTTTTATAACTCTAAACTTTACTTGATGAAATGAAATGGCCGTCGAGCCGGGTTTTCTTTTAAAACTGAACAGGTTTATTAAGAGTTTACGTACATTACATGTCCGATTTTTCAATGTCTTGTGTTATGGTCATTTAAACTAAGCACGGCCCTTGCTTCCGTTTGCGTACTTGCATCCTAGGTCTCTCATTTAAAATCTAAGGTTAAATGTTTTTTAGGGAAGAAACTAATTAAGTGGAGTTTTTCTTTTAGGTCTCTCTCAATAAAAGCATGGGGTAAATTTTATGATCTCTCACTAGTTTATGGGAAGAGTATGAGAGGGGTCTAAATTTCAATCTTTCCCACTCATTTACAACAATGTAAGCTCCCCCTTTCTTTTTCCCTCCTTGTGGCTGAAAACCACCCCCTAATTCCCCTCTCATTCTTTTGATTATTCTTCTCATTTTCTACTTGTTTCTAGTATGTTCGTGAAGGAATTTGAATTCAAATAAGATTTTGGGTAGAATCTATAGCTAGAAAAATGTCTAGAACTCTTCAAGGGAAGATTTATTCTTGAATATTTTTCTTCTCTTTCTCCCTATTTTGTTTGTTCTTGAAATTAGAAATCAAAATTGTTTTTAACTTAAACCCTAGATTTTTACCCTACCCAAAACCTCTCATGCTATATTGACAACCTAAGGGAAAGACACAGCCCTTAAAATTACGTATCTTGACTGCAAATGCCAACTTATATGACCCATGGTTTTGTTTGATTTTTTTAGATGAAATTTCCATACCAAACCTAGCTTAAAACCTAAAAAGAAGGGAAATTCATTAGGTGGTAGATTTTTATCCAATATTTGTAAAACTATCAACTCAAAAAAGTATTTACAAATATAGCAATTTTTATCATGTTTATCAGTGATAAACAAGGATTTATGTCTTTATCAATGATAACTTAGTGTAAAAATATGTAATTCAATGTTTATCACTGATAACCTTATCAAAATTTGCTATATTTACAAATATTTTGTTGAATGAGGACTAGGGGGGGCATGCCTCCCCCCCTCACTTGATTTTTTTTTTCATTTATATATAATTAAAAAACTGTAATTTGTAAAAAAAAAAAAAAAACACCCCTACAATAATTCTACTTGTAATTATTATTTTAATGTTTATTAGTACTACTTTTAATTATTATTTTCTTCTATTTATTTAATTATTTTGATTTTAAACGATTTGATATTTTTTTATACTTATTGTTAGCAATTTTTTTTTTCAAATTTAGTGATTTGAGTTAAATTTTATGTTAAATGATTTTTTTAATATGAAACAGTAAATTTTAGTTTTGCGTGTTATTTATTAGTCCGTATACATTATCTTATTTATTGTTTTATAACTAGTATTTATCTTAATAATTAAAAGTTATTTCTATCTATTCAGAATCATTCTTGATCGATCAATAAATAATTGTAAAAAATAGACAGCTTCTTCAATTATTTTATTGAATACTGGAAAAATCCCAAGAGATTTAAAGTAGATGTAATAGTTCGAGTGTTAAAAATAAAATAAATTATTTGAAAAATGAATTACATTAATCGTTTTTTAATGATTTCATTATTATTTAGTACCATGTTTTGAAATGAAATACGAGATCAAATGCAAGTTATCTTTATATTCATATGATATTGTTTTATTAATTTTTCTTCCTTCTTTTTATAAATTATTTTTTATATTCCATTTAATATGAAAAAAATTGTATTTTTATATTTTTAATATAAAAAATTCTAATGATAGGGTAAAAATTTTGTTATACTAAATTGTGTATAATATAATTTATATTGTGCCCCTCATGAACGGAGATCCTAGATTTGTCACTGGATGTACTGGACCTTTGGATAAAAGCAACCTTTACTCTCCAATCTATTGGGCTCGTGGTTGTAATCATAATCCTTTTGTTAGATAAATCAAATTCATGGTATACTGTCACAACTTATTTGTTTCTGAGATTTGAAATGAATGTTTTTACTTTATGAAGGGTTTGGTAGTCGTAAAAAGTGGGTCATTGTGAGAATTGTAACTTGAAGGGCGGGTATGTGCTTGATAGTACACTTAGAGTTTGGTAGTAGAGAGCCCTTTAGGTGTTTCAACACAAATCCGGACGTAAAGTTAGTTCCATTTTACTCTCATTGACATTTTATGCTCATGGTGCTACACCATTATTTTTTAGGTTCTACCCATGATAGAGGACAGGGCAGAGGAGCTGGTGCAGCATGATTGCTCGGGTTGATTACTAGGCTGGACATGTACTAGTATTCTGCTAATGTTCTGTCTATTTATTTGAGACGTTGGGATTTTTACCCTTTCTTATAAACTTGGTTTGTCTAATGTTCTAGATTTGAATTTCGTATTTGACTCATGTTTGGATTTCATTTTTAGACTTAGAGTTATGTTAAACCTTTTCAAGTATTCAAATGAAATGGGCTGTGCAATTCGATTTCGCGAATTGTTTTAATTATGGATTGTATCCAAAATTTTCTATCAAGTTCTTAAATTTAAGATTTCAGCTGTGCATCTCATGAATTAAAATAAAATTAGGTTCAAGGTCTTTACAAAGTTAAACAAAAGGAGCACCGGAGTTGATGATTACTGGGAAAGTTTCATTGTCTCCCAAAAAAGCATACTTCAAATGTGCTGGCAAGGTTTTCAGGTTCAGAGAAGGTGATTTTCCCTCTCGGGCATCTAGACGTTTGTAACGTCCCGTTACTTTTTGAGGTAATTTTTTTTTTATTTAATTAAAGTTTTTAAGATTAGTTTAAATTCAGAAGTTTCGATTTTAGTAGCTTTTTTCGTCCGAAATTCTTTTTAATCGTTTTAATACTTTAAATATGTTTCGGTGACATTAATAATTATTAACGGGCCAATTAATAATTATTAATCACCTTTAGATTTATTTATGAGCTTCGGGTTTCGTTTTTAAAGCAAACGTAAAAGAGGGACGTAGGCGTCATTTCCTAAATTCTTAAATATCTAAAAGTTACTATTCATCATCTTTTAAATAACCAATCAAAGGCAAAATTTATCAAAATCCTTCATCTTTTCTCTCCATATTCCCGTGGGTACCAAAGCCAAAACCCCAACTTTTGGTTTTTCTTTATTTCTCGACGGATCGTATCGATTCTACTTCCGTTGGAAAGCCCTTGGCCCGTAGATCATTTCCAACCTACCGATCGAGATTTTCGCTCATTTTCTCGAGGCCTTAAGGTATGTCAAAGTTTCTAAAACTTGAGATGAATAGTGTTTTAATGGAAGTTTTGAGTTGTAATCTTCGAATTCGTTCACCGAAGCTTGAAGGTTTCATTCGGGGAAGTCTTTTTAGTCAATTTTAGAAACTTTCCTTAAACCCTAAAACCGAGTTTGAGCCGGAAACCCGTCTCTTGTGATTTTCCCTCTTTTGGCCTTGTTTAGGATGTTAGGTTTATTGTGTTTTTGCTTTTTACTTAATTTTTCGGAAATCGATTGCTGATCAAAACCCTAATTTACGGATACCCATTGTAGTTACGAACCTCCAAAGTATCCGAAACCAACCCGAATCACCTCTAAAGTGCATAAAAGCCGAAAAACCAAACCCGAACCCTAATTTTCCTAGTATGGCCGAGAGCACCATAGGGAGGAAATCTGGGATTTTCGTTGTTTTATCCATTTAGATGTAGTTTGAATATTTTCCGTTTAATTAATAATATTTAGGTGTAATTCGTTTGTAGAATTGTGATTTGATCGTGGAATTGCAACCTTGGATATTTATCGGAGCTTGTCTACAAGCTAAGGTGAGTTTAAAGCGAAAGTTAGTGGTTTTATGAATTGAGTTTCATTATGTTATTTGTTTATCGAGGTTAAGAGGGAATTAGCTTCTTAGAATTAAGTTTTGGTTGGAGACTTTAATTCGGAAGTGAGTGGAAAGAATTTAGAATTATAATGAGTTCGATGAAAAAGGAAACATTGGAGTGGTTTGGAAGTATTGTAAAGTGATTTGGAGATGTTAAATAAAAGTGGAAGTTAAGTTACTTTGAGAGGTTTGGAAATTAAAGTAGCTTAAATGTTACACTTGAGTGATGACTCGTGTAATCTAAGTAGTTAGGTTCTTTAATAACTTAGTAGAATTCCTTAGAGGTTATCTAACTTATTGGAGAGCTTGATCACATTGATTCGGCACATGATAGTATGTTGATATCGATTCATACGTATCATGGTGCGATGAATTGTGGAGACAGTGGCACATTGATTCGACACATGATAGTATGTTGATATCAATCCGTACGTATCATGGTGCGATGATTTATGGAGACAGTGGCACATTGATTCGGCACATGATAGTATGTTGATATCGATCCATACGTATCATGGTGCGATGATTTGTGGAGAAAGTGGCACATTGATTCGGCACATGATAGTATGTTGATATCGATCCATACGTATCATGGTGCGATGATTTGTGGAGATAGTGAGCATAATTGATATGGTATATGATAGTATGTTGACTCCGGTCCATACGGTATCATGGTACGGTAACTTGAGACATGGTACGACCGTACGTGGTATGTTGATTTCGATCCATACAATAGCACGATACGATGAACTTGTTTGGTAATAAAGATAGTTAATGTTACCTTTACATATTCTTTAGAATTGTGTAGTAAGACTTAGTAGTGAATGTTACTTTATTTTAAGTCTTTATATCTATCTCATGGTTTTGAATGATGATTACGGGTAATATATGACTATCGAATGATTGTATGGAATTGGAAGTGTGGATGTGGGTAGTATTGAGCATTATAGGCCTTTGGACACGATTTCGGTTATGGGATTTTGTTCATAGGATTACTTGCTTTCGTTTTACTCTCACTAGCATTTTATGCTAATGGTGCTACACTTACAAATTTTCAAGTAAACCTCGAGCTAAGAAGCGTGGTAGAGGAGGTGGAGCCGCGTGACTAGTCGAGATGGTGTATGGACAATGTTAAAGACATCTTTTGGTTTAGCATTTGTTAAAATGCTTGTAAATTATTTCCATTTTACATACATGTGTCTTTTTGAGCCCGGAAGGGTATTTGTGTAAAATTTGTCTATGTCTTATGATTTATTTCTCCTTTGGAATGTGCATTCCCGATTTATAGCTTTCTCTGAATTTGGGTTGTAAAACAGGTTTTGGTTATTCGATTTTTAAACGAACCCATGCCGTTTTTCTTTAAAAATCGAGTCTTTCGCTGTGCATTTGAATTTAAAGAATTTAACGGAAAGTGGGTCGTTACAACGTTGAATGGCAGTGATCTGTCTGATTAGTGGTTCATAACAGGATGGTTTTGAATTGTCAGATTCAGTGTATTCAATTGTTGGAATATTGTGTTTCTTTCCACACTTATTCTTCCAATGCTTTCCTACGGCTGAATCTACAAGATCGATCATAGAACAACTTTCTACATGGTTAGAAAATTTCAAGTAGTTGAATATGTTGAAAGTTACCTTCTGGTCGTTCACACGCATGGTTCATAACAAGATGTCACCCTTGTAGACATCCACTAATGTTCTTCCCGTAGCTAAAAATTGTCTGGCAAGGAGGATAGGTACCTCCTTATCTGCTTCAAAGTCCAGGATGATGAAATCTACTGGGAAAATGAATTTGTCCACTTGTACCAAAACATCTTCTATTTTTGCTTCTGGGTGTGCATTTGATTTATTTGCAAATTGCAAGGTTGCTTTGATGGGTCTAGCGGCATTTACTTCCAACTGTTTGAAAATTGTTAGGGGCATCAAGTTGATGCTTGCTCCCATATCACAAAGCGCCCTCCTACAATAATTATTACCAATGGAACACGGAATGGTGAAGCTCCCTGGGTCTTGCAGTTTGGTGGGATGTTTGCCTGGAAAATGGAACATACTTCGGAGGTCATGTTAACTGTCTCTACTTCATCAAGCCTTCTTTTCTTGGAAAGAATATCCTTCATGAATTTTATGTAATTAGGCAGCTGTTGCAAGGCTTCTACCAAAGGAATATTAATGTGCAACTTCTTTAAGACTTCCAGAAATTTTTTGAATTGGCATTTTGCTCTTGTTGAATGAATCTCTGAGGAAATGGAGGAGCACAGTCTCTTTCAGTTTTTCTTGTTGTGGTATGATCTTGTGCTGCTACATTCTGTTGAGTGATCGAAGAATCAGGATTTGCATTTTGTTCTTGAGGGCCTTCTTCATTCGATAAGTCTTTTCTGTTGGGTTGGGTGTTTTCTTCTCTTTTTCTTTTGACAGGTTCTTTAGGAACAATCCCTTGTTGCTGGTTGGTGTTACCACTTCTTAATGTGATCTCATTACAATGCTCAACTCCCTTGCCCTTCAAATTGTTCACTGTGTCACTAGGTAAGTTACCCTGAGGTCTTGCATTCAGTGAGGATGTTAACTGTCCCACTTGATTCTCTAAATTCCTCATTGATGCCTCATTCCTGGTAATATGTTCGTACATAAATTGCTCTAGTGAACTAACTGGGTCATATGCTTGCTTCTGCTGGTTCACTGGTTGTTGAGCCTATGAGGCACGGGCCCTTACTGTGGGTAGTTGGTGGGCTGTGGCTGGTTGTAATTCAATTGTCTTGGTGGTGCTGCATTAGATGGTCCTGCTCCTGAATGGTTTGATTGGTTCCACGAAAAATTAAGGTGGTGTCATCAACTAGGATTATAAATGTCGGAGTAAGGATTAAAATTCTTGTTGTACTGAACAAAATTTACAGACTCAGGATTCTGTTGGCACAATTCTATAGGGTATCCTTCGTGACAAATGGTGCAAGTAATACCATTGTAAAATGAAGTGGAGTGTATCTGATTCACCCTGTGCACTGAAGCACCTTGATTTGGGAAAGCGGTTGTAGTCTCCATTGTAGCATTCAAATTCTTCATGAACATATTTGCCATTTGCTGCGTTAGAGCATTTAAATCCACTCCTGCACCTCCATCTATTTGTTTGAGTGGTGCACTGGGCCACTGATAGCTATTGTACACTATCCCTTCCATAAATTCTTGTGCTTCACTATAAGATTTTGACATGATGGTTCCATTAGAAGCTGGGTCTATGGTCAAACGGCTGTTTGCTTCTAAACCCTTGCAAAAAGTTTCAATCTAAAGCCACCCTGGCATCCCATGCTGAGGGCAATGTCGTATCATCTCTTTTTATCGTTCCCATGCATCAGCTAAAGGCTCATTGTTATATTGCACAAAGTTTTGTAAGTCAGTTCGGATTTGTGAAGCCTTGTTCGGAGGAAAGTATTTGGTAAGGAATTTATCAACCATGTCAGCCCAGCAATGAATCGAATCAGCATCCATTGATAGTAACCATGAGGTTTCTTTTCTTTTTAATGAGTATGGGAACAAAGACAAAGCTTCATCTGACACTCCAGACATTTTAAAAGAGTTGCAAAGCTACAAGTACAGTCTAATGTGATTGTAGGGGTCTTCAAGACTCCCTCCTCCAAACTGACCAATTGAGTTAAGCATTGGC
The DNA here is from genome assembly GCA_028015215.1 of Gynostemma pentaphyllum. Taxonomy (NCBI): domain Eukaryota; kingdom Viridiplantae; phylum Streptophyta; class Magnoliopsida; order Cucurbitales; family Cucurbitaceae; genus Gynostemma; species Gynostemma pentaphyllum. The sequence goes on from CM051353.1 coordinate 42,163,465, forward strand.
TTGAACTCGAATCTATCCGTCTTGATCTCTGGTCTTGCTATGGTAGGTCCCAAGCCTTCCAAATTTGGGCGAGCAAAATCTCACATTACTCTATATCTGTCTTCAATGTATTGTACTGCCTGAAGATCATCCCCTTTATTCCTGGCTGCCTCATGTATCCCCACTCCAGCAACAGGTGGTGGTTGATCTATGGCAGCTCCAATTCGTACTTGATTGTTTAATCTTCATCTAAAAAATGTTCTCAATTTCTGGGTCGTATGGAAATTCTTCTCCTTCAGAGTTACTACTTCCTGCAACACTCATAAAATTGGTCAAATAACAATAAAAGTAATTACACAATGAAACAATTAATTACTTCAATCTCCCTCAATCTCTAAAAGCAAAAAGTATGCACCATCCCCGACAACGGCGCCAAAACCTTGTTGGTGAGAATGGTGATCAAACTAGGTGGTGAATGGTGGCATGCAAGTGCACATGATCAACAAATAATACTAGTGGTAAGTGAGTGTCGTGTCCCACGAGGATTGTTGTCTTTAATAAAATTAGAATCTATTGGTGATTACAGCTATACGATTAATTAAATAACAAAGCTAGGTGTTGTGATGCACAAAGTAAACTGATCAACACTAAGTGTAGATCGAAGGATTTGAGTGTGATGATGTGTTAGGAATCTGGATAGACTGTTATCAACAAGTAGTGAGCTTGCCACGAGACTTCAATTATATATGGAGTTTATGAGACAACAATTGCATAGGAAAACAAAAGCAAGAATGAGTTTCCTCAAACACATTCTAACGCATTATCCGACCCTAAATTTTACCCCTAAAACTTTGGATGGATTATACTTCTTCTGAACTCCTAAGCATCATTCTTTATTCCTCTTAAATGTTCCCTTATTTCTAAGTTACAAATAAGATAAACAAGTAATGCCTTATTCTAAGTTGCCATAAAAAGAATCTTTCAATACTGGCATAGACTCTTCTAACTCTACTTTCATAAACATTTAAAGAAGGATGTGATCATAAAGAATATTACATCACAATCTCCATACGTACATGAGTCTCAAAATATTGTCTTGTGTCTATCCATCTCCACTAACACCTCATCACAAAAGGGTTTAGCCTCTCATGGCTATCAACAACATGAGAGTACAAGTGTTCCTCAAAAAAGAATTCATGCTTGAATATAAAATGGAATTGATAAATACTAGCTAATACAACATAACTCCACGTCGTAAACGCCTCCTTTTTCCTCGCTTGTCTTCTCCTCTCTATCTTCTACGTCTCTGCCCTTGTCCTCTTTCTACAAAAATATTTTTCTTTCTTTTATATCCCTTCATTTTTATCTTCGCTTTGCCACTTTTCCCTTTTCCCTCCAAAAACGTAGTTGATAAAGTGTATCGGGATGTACGCATGACTAAGAACTGTAGCATGAAGCGACTGCTGCCTGTCCCATCGAACAGCTAATCAGTGAAGATAATATCTCTTTCTCCTCTAAGTGCCTTGTTTCAGCAGCATCACAATGTGCTTCTCTTTGTGCTTTGCCCTGTAACAGTAAAGAATTGCCAAGAGCACCAAGTAGAACTATGCTTGCAAGGGCTATATTAGAACTCTCAGAAAGTTATCAATTAATGAGAGAAAAATGATTGCAAAAAGCCAAAATGAGATAGAGGCTCAGTCCGAATTGGAAATTAGAAAAGTGACTTAGATAAGTGCAGAAGCTCAACATTCTACTTAATTGCTTGGTCTTTTTACCTAGATTTATCCAAGTTTAACTATGAATCCCCCTTTCTAAGGACATATGAATAACCTTTCTTTAATAGTCAAGAAAACCCAAAATTGAAAAAACTAGAAGCTTGGAAAACCCTCCACTAATGGAGTTTTTAAAAAGCTTACACCCAACCATGGCTTCTATCCTGTTTCTCCTAAAATATGTAAACCCCAAAGCCTGTATTCATCACTTGAACATAGATTTCCAGAATTAAAAATGAAGAAAACAATACTGAAAGTGATTTTAAACATCAATTAAGAACAACCCCATCACCCATAAAAACCTAGATTGTTTTAGTTGAAATCTTACCTTGAATCTTGTTGAACTTCAAATAATTCTTGTTTAAACTTTCCTAGGATGATGATTCTATCATGAATTCACAAAACCCAACTAGATTCACCCAAGATTCAAGAACAATTGACAGAGGCAAAAATCACCAAAGGAAGAGGAAAAGGGGGGGGGGGCGACGGTAAGGAGAGAGAAGAAGAAGAATAAATGAATTTTTTTTTTTTAAATTCCCTTCCTTATACTTCCAATTTCCAAAATTAAAATTAAAAAAAAAAGATATTTAATTGTACATGGCCCCCTCCACCTCTTCACTTTTTTTCCAAGTCCTTCCACCTCTTTATGTATTTTTAAGTCCCTTCCTTATTACCAATTGCTAACTAAACCTTGCCTCATTTAACCATTGCTAACTGGTCCCTTTTCAATAACTAACAATTGTTAACAAGCTCTTTTAGAATAAATTCCACCCCTAGTTAACCTTTAACTATGGTTAACCATCAAATAACCAAATCAAACTAGAAAAAATAATTTCTAAAGTGCTTAACATAAACACACAAGCAGACTTATTTATAAATAAAATTCCAGATTCCGCCACAAAACGTTAACAAGATTAATTGTCTTGTTCCTCAGAACTTTTTGCTCGCTTGCCAAGATTTCCACTGGTGTTTCTTCGTACGTCAAATTTTCATAAAACATAATAGGATGCAAATCAATGACATGTGATGGGTCGGCTACGTACTTCCAGAGCATTAACACATGAAATACATTATGCACCGTTGAGAGAGCAGGCGATAATGCCAACCGGTAAGCCAGCTTCCCAACTCAGTCCAAGATTTTAAAAGGCCCAATAAATCGCAGACTGAGCTTCCCTCTTTTAATGAACTGCATTACACCCTTCATAGGTGCAACTTTAAGAAAAACGTCGTTTCCTACCGTGAATTCTAATGCACTACGCCGAACATCGGCATAACTCTTTTGTCGGCTTTGAGCGACACGCATCCGCTCCTAGATTAAAGTGATCTTCTCACAAGTTGTTTGCATAAGTTCGGGTCCCAAAAGTTTACGCTCGCCCACTTCATCCCAATGAACAGGTGATTGACACTTTCTTCCATATAGGGCTTCGAAATGAGCCATTTCAATCGAGGATTGGATGCAATTATTGTATGCAAACTACACAAGATACAAGTGAGTATCCCAGCTACCCCCGAAATCTATGATACAAGCTTTCCACATGTCTTCCAGGATTTTGTTAACTCGCTCCGTTTTCCCATCAGTCTAAGGGTGGAAAGTCGTAATGAACTCAAGTCGGGTCCCCATTGCCTCATGAAAAGTCTGCGAAAACTTGGAAACAAAACGTGTATCCCGATCAAAAATTATTCTAACAGACACACCATGTAAATGGACAATCTCCTTCAAGTAGAGCTAAGCCCAAACCTCCACTAAATACGTGATCTTCCCTGGTATAAAATGAGCGGTTTTAGTCAACAAAATTTTGACGAAAGAGACCAAAATGACTGTTAAATCAAAACTAAGGGGTTTATTTGTCAGTTTTGAAAACTTAGGGACCAAATAGTAAATAAACTCAAAACTTAGTGACTAAAAGTGTCATTTTCCCTTCTTTTTAATTCAATCCTAGAAAAGGAAAAAGGGGAAATTACCATTTTTGAGTTCTTGTTTCTATGCTTGTTTTTCTTGTTATTCTTACTCTAAAGGAACCAAACAAAAAGATAACAAGAATGGTAGGGTAAGTAATATATTTTAGGGAAATTTAATCTGGTAACAAAATTTTCTAAAATATTTATAAATGTAGTAATTTTAAAAAATATTTGTAAATATTTTTTTTTCTTCAAAAATAAAACATTCACTCACACGAATCAATAAAATCAATAATTACAAATAAGATGAATCAATGATTATATACATAATAAAATAATTAATACTATGACTTAGTAAAAGCATTGATTACATATAAGGTGAATTCATGAGTACATAGGAGTAATCAATGATTAAATGTAACGACCCGACCCAAAATAACCAAAAATAAATAAATAATTAATGACTAACCAAATAATTGTGAAAGCGTTTATGTAATAACCAAAGAGATATTCAAAACAAAACCTTTATTCTGGCGCCAATGTTAAATAATAAAAGGTATAAAATGGGGTAAAATAAAAATCTATAGATAAAATGACAAAATAGTCAATAAAATGAAATATCCGAAAATAAAATAAAATGAATAAATGACACATCCTAAGGGCTTTTAAGTGTAGCGTCATCCTCGTCAATCGCCACGGTTCCATCATTATCAGTTTTACCTGCAAAATGAAAGTTTGCAGGGCATTCGAATATCGTGAGTTTTTAGCTCATTAGATTAAAACCAAACTCAAATAAGTAAATTAAATCTTATGCATTATAATTTTAACATTTTAAGGATACTCGTCCATTTCCACACTTTATAAATAATTAGTAGGTACTTAGCCTACGCCATCTCTTTGTTACTATTAAATTTGCATATATGTATCATAGTGGGGTATAGAGCCACTCATGATAACGTGTCATGCTAAGAATTCAGCTCTATGAATTTGATAGGGGTTTATTATATTCGACTCGAGTTATAACCACCAATCAAATTATCTATCTTTGTTACTATTAGATTTACATGGCATGCTATGCGCTTGAAAATATGATCATGGTGCCTTATAACCCACCATGATACGTGTCATAGCATCCATTATTAAAATTCAATTAAATTTGCATATATGTATCATAATGGGGTATAAAGTCATTAATGATACGTGTCATACTATACGCTTGAAAATATGATCATAGTGGGGGTATAAGGCCACTGATGATACGTGTCATAGTATACGCTCTACAAATTTAATAAGTGTGTTAATTATTATGTTAGTTTAATCTCAAACCGCTATTAGGCCCAAATTATAACACATAACCAATTGACAAACATAAATTAAATAAATACAATATTTGCAAATCAAACGAGCACATAATAATAATATTAATAATAATAATTAAAATCAATAATAATAATAATAATAATAATAATAATAGTAATAATAATAATTAAAATCAATAATAAAAATAATAAAAATAATAATAATAATAATAATTAAAATCAATAATAATAAAAATAAAAATAATAATTACTAAAATCAATAATAATAATAATAAAATAATAATAACTAAAATCAATAATAATAATAATAATAATAATTAAAATCAATAAATCATCTCCCGAAAATATCATATAACCACAAAATGAACAAGCAATCACATAAAATTTAATTTAAATTCTAACTAGGAATTAACCTACCTTAATTGCAAATTGAGCAAGCAATCGAGCTCGAAATAAATCCAAATAAACTCCTAACGATGCCAGAGACCTGAAATAATATTAATATCAATTCAATTTCACGAGAACCAGACTTACGGGCTGAAAACCATCTTGAATTTACCTTAAATTGGCCCTGAACTAGTTAGACCAGCTAAACCGGTTCAATTGAACCAGCCCAACTGGTCCAACTGGACCAACTCTTCCCCAATAACCCTAACACACGCAAAAACACTACAGCTTACCAAAATTTTTCCAGCGACATCCTCACGGCTCCTACGGCTGTTAAAACGATGTTAAGTATTGGAAATCGCTTAGAAAAACAACCCACGAATGATTAGACATAACCCAAACTCAAACTCAGTAAAAAACGCATAGAACACCAGCGGACAAGCCCAGAAAATGGTGAGGATTCTGGCGACCTGTAAACTTGGCGAACATCAGCGAATATGACATTAATTCATGTAACGCCCCGTTACAAGGTAGTTAAAATAAATATTCTTCTTTTAAAATAATATTAATTAGGCTTGATCGATTAATAAGAGTAGAAATATCATGTTCTTTCAAAAAGGGTATTATGGTAATTTTTCTGAAAACCTCGAAATTTGAACCTTGTGATTTGATTAATATTTTGACATGAAATTGATCGTATTGATGTCAAGATTCCAATGCAACTGACGGTTTGTCGTTCTGAGACCCGATGATCAAGTTATAGACGTTTTAAGGTGAGCGGCAGTTTCGTAAATATGGAAACTCGATATTTCTAACCTAAGATGACTTCCCATTTGGCATTTAAAAAATTTTAAACTCTCTTCTCTCCCTCTCACGTCGCCGCCACCCCCCTTGGAGAAGCCCAGAGAATTTTATTCGATTCTTCATCGTTTGGGTAATGATTCAAGGTGCGATCTTGAAATTTAAAGTGTTTGGAGGATCCTCATTTAATCAAAAAGGTGAAATTTCTTCTCCTCTTGAATTTCCCAAGCCGCCGCCCCCTAGGGTTTTGATATTGATTTTTTGTTCATGAATTTCGCTTGGTAGGTGGCCGATTTGAAATATAGTTGAAGTAAGGTGAAGATTGAAGGTTCATTTCTTGGATCCCTAGCTTTGGGTAAGCTTTTTTAATCGATTTATTAATCCTTTAAATTCTAGAAAATTAAGTTATTTTCTGTATATATGAAATTCAAGAACCTCATCCATGAAACCAAACTACGCCACTTTTCGGTCCCCGATCTAAAGACTTTTTCCCAATTAATTTTGATCAACCTTGTACCAAACTTAAAACTCATCAAAATTGATCACCCTGAACCTTGAAACACGACCAAACTGAGACCCGAACGCCCCAGTTCAGCCGCATCTTGATTCAAACCCCGAAACACGACCAAACCCCGAACCATGATCCACCTTGTACCAAACTTAAAACCCATCACCCGAAGGCTTCGTGGCTACTATCCCTTAGCAAACGGCGAGTTTGTTGTTGTTTGTTTGTCCCGTTCTTCGAGTCGTTGACCCCCATCATTTTAACACCTTTTGGTACTGTTTTAGAATATATTTTAATTTCTTTATACCATCGTTTCAGGTCTAGATCGTGGTTGAAATTAGCTTGGTTATCTTGGATTTTAGCGCAGTAAAGGTGAGTTGATGGTTTAATCAACGGTGAGGTTTTAGAGAAATCTAAAGCTCTTACCATAGCGTATTCAATTCCAAATATTTAATTATGTAATTCTGGAAATTTAGGAAGAGAATTGATATTGGGAATGTCCGAAAAATTACTTGGGAGAAATTATTTTCGATTAGAACTAGTTTAGGCGTTTTTTGAAGAAAATTGTAGTTTCGTAGTACGAATCAATTCCGAATGTTATTAATATTATTTCTAGAAAATTTGGAAGTTTAAAGTGACCCTTAGTCATAAGAATTGATTTGGAAAGTGTTAAAATAGAATTTTGACTTTTCGACAGTTTTCCGTTTTCAGCAGTTTTTATAGTTTTTGACAGATTTGTTATTTAATTGTTAAACTGATTGGGCTGTAGTATTTTGATTATTAATATTGATTTTATATGAGCATTATCAATAGTATAATGTTGAGAAAATTTGAGATTGATGGCCTGACAGGTTATGATAAATAGTATTAAAGCTATGAGCTAAATACTAAGTTTTATTTCAGTTATGGAAGAGTCCATAACCAGTTGCTAATGAACATTTATCGTAAGAATGTATCATTAGAGGTTTTGTTAAATTAGTGTTGAGGCTACGAGCTTAACAACTAATCATATATCAATTATGGGTGAGCCCATAACCAAGTGCTAGTAATCAATGCTCGTAAGAATTATTTACTAGATGATTTAGTTATAGTTGTAGCTATAACCAGGTATTATAAAGTGATAGTAGTCCCGAGAGACCGACTGTCTAGTGTTGTGTACTAATTTTTAGTTGTTAGTCATTGTAGTGATATTTAATATTCTAGATGTGTTAAGTGTTTGTTATTGAGAAGTTATAGGTATTACGTGTTGAATTAATTGAGCTCATAAGATTGATTTAGAGTGAATATAATGAGTTATGCCTTGAATATGGAACCTGGTAGTGTTGCCTTTGAAATTATTATGTATTGCCTTGAATATGGAGCTAGTTAGAATTGCATATTCATGTATGAGAATTAGATTATGTGAAGTGTGTACTTTTACTATGGTTATGAGAACGAAAGGATTGATAATCAAAGTAGAATTTGATGGTTAAATGTCTTGAATATGGAATTAGTGAGAATTGCCTATTCATGTAAGCGAGTTGAGCATTGAAATTTAAGTGACGCTTTGAGCGTAAGAGTTATTGGAGAGTGCTGAGTGCTTGGGACTCGGTATGAATCGTTTAGAGATTATTTAAAATTTTACCTATTGATTGGATTGTTTTCTCACTGGCTTTAGCCTCACAATGCTATATTTTTTTCAGCTAACAATGGACCGAGAGGTGGCACTTGATGAAGTGGAAGAGATGAGGGTTCATGTCGTTGTGGCCGCCTATTTGTTATTCATTTTATTAACGAATAAGAATTGAGATTTTATTGGTTTTAGTTGAACTATTTGAGTTTTTGAGAATTTTGTTTTTATTTGTTGAATGGTTTAAGAATAATGTTTTAGCTCATTGATATTTGATTGAAAATTTTATAACTCCGAAGTTATTATTTAAATAATTGTTCATTTGATTTAAGTGAATTTTTGTATTTTCAATAAATGTTATTTATTGAGTCTCCCGCTGCTTTTAAATACGTTTGTTTTATACTGTAAAAAGTCGAGTCTTTACAGTTCGTATCAGAGCCTCTTGGTTATGATGACCGTATGTTAAACATACATTATTTTGACATGAACCTCATCTTCCACTCATCGGTTCCAGGTATCTCAAGTATTAAATCTCTAGGATTCATTCCTTGTCCAAGTAGTATATTAGATATTTGTTGACACTTAAACCATCAAGTCTCGTTATTGATAGTGCTTTGTTCTTACAAGATGCCTCCTATAGTTATGCCTGGTAGAGGAAGAGGCCGTGGTAGATGCCGAGGTAGAGGAGGGCGCGGCCGAGGCCGTGGTGTCAACCCAGAGTAACAGAGCGTCGTTGAGTCGTCGAATAAAGCTAATTCGTATGCTAATCCTGTTGTGAAGAATGATCATGGATTTGTGGATCCAGCTGGATTAGAGGAACAAGAAAACATTCCATTAGCCCTCAGGCACCACAAGTTGTTCAAGGTGAGTTTGTGCCTCTGGCCGAGTTAGATGAATGCGTAAAGCATTAGTTAGTGTTGTGGGAGACTCAAATGTTGAAAGCATATAAAGCATACGCTTTATGTGAGTTTAATGGGAATTATAGTGAGCCCGAGAATGTCTATAGATGCTTTACCCGAATTAAGTGAGCTCACGAATTTATAAATTACCCAAGTATGTTGAAGGTTAAATGTCGAACCGTTTTCTTTGTGATATTATATTCTTGTGGTGTAGGATGAATTAAAATTTGATCTTTAAGTGAGTATGAGCCAACAATTCTTATGAATCAAGAAATCGTGGAGTTTAAATATAAGATTGTGGAAGTAGACCCGATATTTAAAAAAGAAGCGAATTATGGGGTAGTTGTTAGTTTCAGTAGTTGTACCACTAGTTTTATTGACACGAGCAGAGTATTATGAACAAGGTTATACAACAAGTTGGCAAGTAGCCATAAACTTCTGAGTATTGTAAAGAAGGAAATAAAATTGAAGGAGTGAAATAAACTTACTTTTAGAGAGATTAATGGTATCTATACCAATCTTGTGGTAGAAGGAATCGTGAATAACTCAAGTTGAGTAGGCACATGGATACATCCATTGTCTAGACAAAACAAATTTCTATGAGAGACTTACCAACTAATTGACAACGTCATTTAATTATTGAAGTTTATTACTAGAGATCTTTGGATCCTTTGTTTCATTGAGATGAGAAAGGTTAAAGGTGAAGTTCTTTTGTATAGAATCATATTGCAAGTTAGAGAATGAGCTCTAAACTTTGAGACAAGATGATATGGTACTAGTAGAATACGAGGGAGTAGAGATACTCTAAGAAATTGATCTTTTGATCATAAAATTGTGATGAAAATTTGATAGTTGCGTGGTTGCTTAAGTAGTCGCGTTAGTGGAACACGTGACTAACGTTATGTGTTAGCGTGGTGTTTAATTGAAAGAGTCTGGGCACTCAATAGAGAAAGTTAGAACTTTTCGTGAAGGGTCTCGATGCGAATAACGAATGACTGTATTATTGATCGTCGACCTAATATTGTAGCTATTACACGATAAATATACCGAAGTGAGTTGGAATATTTGAGATCAAGTTATCAAAAATCTCAACTTTGAAAAATGTATGGGTTAACTAAACACTAGTGTTGAGTGTTCGTTTCCACTCAATGAGTGGAAGGAATGTTGTCGGATCATGGTATTGGTGACTTTTATGAGGTGATGTGATAGTTTGGTAAATTGTAAAACACATGGTGTTTGACCATCAAATTGGGATTGTGAATTTCGAGAAACCCAAAAGTCATGGCTTGGATCTAGTGATTCATTAGGATAGACACTTAAGGTGAATCCACTTTTGGAAGGATAGAATGTTAAGAGATCAATAAGGTGCTTGGGAGATACTTGTTTTTTTTTTCTTTGCAAAGAAATAAAGGATTGAAGGAATTATGATTGACCCACAAGTTAGAGAAAGTGACCTATGATGAAAAGTACATATCTTTTAGCATGAGCTAATGTTTGGTCAATTGATTAAGGGTTCATGATATGATAGAACTTGGTCCTTGTATCAACCAAGTGTATGAAGGAGGATATTTAGAGGGAAACTTCAAGGATGTGTTTCTAATACTTTTTGTTAATCCTTTGGATTTTGAGGAATTGTTGGTATCCAATTTGTCTATGTTCGTAGAGTGAAATTGGAAGGTCGGGTGATGTATAGTGAACTATACTGATAGAAATTTAGAGGAGAACAATGTTTTAGCAGAAAGTCATTTCACCCTTCAGATTAGGTCAATACTCGATATAAGTTATAGAGAGACCTGGAATAGGACTAGAATTTTTAAGGTGACATTACAATCAATTTGAGGAAAGAGGGACCCATCTTGTAATTAGAAACTTATCGAAACTCACTAGACGATTAATGATTAGAATGTGATCTTCAAGATTCGTGAGATAGGCTGAGAAGGATATAATGTTGTCACGTACTTTACTTATTATTCCGAAAATGTTAAGAGAATCAATGGATATTGTTAGAGGTTTACTTGGGATGGTAGAGGTTATTGTTGAGTTTGAGATAGTGGTCGATGGATCTACCAAGTTGATTTACTTTTATCAGATGAGTGTAATAGTGGATTTTTTAGTAGGAACAAAAGTTTAGATATAATGGAGGAAGCCTTGAGATATGAATGAGGTAACTGCTACTTTATAGTCGGCCTAGAGAGTCCAAGCCGTTTTGAGATGATCACATGATCCATGTTATGCCTTGAGCATCGAGCCAAGACCTCAGTGTGGGTCTCATATTTAGATAGATTGTCGATTAAGACGAATTAATTAGATTTGAGTTTACGCTTCGAGAGTTAGTGATGGGGCCAGCAATTGATGTGATTAGGGAGCAAATGAAGATTGTGCAAATTAGACAAAAGCTATGAAAAGCGAAGAACGGATCTTGAGTTCTCAGTTGGCAATCACGTGTTTTGAAAATAGCACCTATGAAAGGTGTGAAGAGATTCATAAAGAAAGAGAAGTTGAGCCCTCGGTTCATTGGTACTTTTGAGATTAAGGATTGGACCATTAGCAGGTTGGCTTGGCCACCATCGTTATCTAGTGTTCATAATGTGGGTCATGTGTTGATACTTCGTAAGTACGTTGCCGAACCTACACATGTGAAAGAATATGAACCGGTGGAGTTAGAGACGGATTTGTCTTATGAAGAGAGAATTAAAATATTTGGCTAGGGAACAACGAGTTTTGAGAAATAAGACCATCTAGTTGGTCAAAGTTTTATGCGAGAATCACTTCTCAGAAAAAGCTAGTTAAGAGCAAGAAAAAGTTACGAGAACTAAGTACCCTCAACTCTTCACCGTGCAGTGAAACTTTTCGGGGACGAAAAACCTTTTTAGGTAGGTAGTTCTGTAACACCATGTTATGAGGTAGTTAAAATAAATATTATTCTTTTACAATAATATTAATCAGGCTTGATCGATTAATAAGAGTAGAAATATCGTGTTCTTTCAAAAAGGGTATCATGGTATTTTTTCTGAAAACCTCAAAATTTCAACCTTGTGATTTGATTAATATTTTGACATGAAATTGATCGTCTCGATGTCAAGATTCCAACCAAACTGACGGTTTGTCGTTCTAGACCCAGTGATCAAGTTATAAACGTTTTAAGGTAAGCGGCAGTTTCGTAAATATGGCAACTCGAGATTTCTAACCTAAGTTGACTTCCCATTTGTCATTCTAATACTTTTAGACTCTCTTCTCTCCCTCACGCCGCCGCCACCCCCTTGGAGAAGCCCGGAGAATTTCATTCGATTCTTCGCCATTTGGGTAACGATTCAAGGTGCGATCTTGAAGTTTAAAGTGTTTGGAGGATCTTCATTTAATCAAAAAGGTGAAATTTCTTCTCCTCTTGAATTTCCCAAGCCGACGCCCCCTAGGGTTTTGATATTGATGTTTTGTTCATGAATTTCGCTTGGTAGGTAGCAGATTTGAAATATAGTTGAAGTAAGGTGAAGATTGAAGGTTGATTTCTTGGATCCCTAGCTTTTTTGTTTGTTTTTTGTGATAGGTTGGATCCCTAGCTTTGGGTAAGCCTTTTTAATCGATTTATTAATCCTTTAAATTCTAGAAAATTAAGTTATTGTCTTTATTTATGAAATTCAAGAACCTCATCCATGAAACCAAACTCCGCCACTTTCCAATCCCCGATCTAAAGACTTTTTCCCAATCAATTTTGATCCACCTTGTACCAAACTTAAAACCCATCAAAATCGATCACCCCAAACCTTGAAACATGACTAAACTGAGACCCGAAGGCCCCGGTTCAGCCGCAGCAAGGGCAACAGCGTCATGGCTTGTAACGTCCCATTATTTTATAAGGAATTTTTTTTATTTCATGTCAAGCAGTTAATTTAATTTTAGAGTCGATTAATTTAAATTTTAGATTTAATTTAGAATTTATAACTTTGAATTTACGAGTTAATTTCGTTCGTAAATTCTTTTAATCGCTTTATTAGCTTAATTAGTTTTGGTCGTATTAATAATTATTAACGGGCCAATTAATAATTATTAATCACCATTTGGCTAGTTTAAGAAATTCGGGTTTCGAATTATAAGCTAAAAATCACTTAAGGGACGTATTCGTAATTTTCGAAAATCTTAAATATCTAAACACTATTTCCTCATCTTCTTTAAAAGGTCAAAAGCCAAATTTGAAGTCCATTTTCTCTCCTTTTGCTTGCCATGGACGTGGACACCATTGGAAGGAAGAAAAGCTTGGCTTTTCTTCGTTTCTCAACCGTTTTCGATGATGTCAGTTGCGTTGGATTGCTAGGGACAAGGGCTATCAATCTCACCTAACCTTGTGTCGTTTCTCGTTCCCTAAGGAAAGCCCTAAAAAGTGAGTTTTCAAAACTTTTTACATGGTTTTGTTCATTTTTTTATTATAAATGAGTTTTGAATTTGAAATCATGAATTTCCATCAAGGAATTTGACGATTTTGAGCCCGGATTTTTGAAAAACACTATTCATCTAATCACTATTCAACCGAAAATCATACTTTTTCTCTTATTAGATTTGAACTGTAATTCGTTGATCGATTGATGAATTGTAGGTGTCGGGTGTACGTTGAAGTCTCGTTGGACCGTTGGATTACACTTTGACTTGCTAAGGTGAGAATAAATAGAATTTAAAGTAGCCTTAGAAACCGAATAAGTTGAACGATTTGTAGGATCAGAAGTTGAAATTAAGGCATAAATCGAAAGGATAAAAGAAAGTGAGATAACATGTTTAGGCTTGGAGTTAGTTCTAATTTGAGTTGAGAGAACTCATAGGTGTTTCGAAGGAAACGAATAACTCTTGGAAGTTCTAAGTTTAGATTCGCTTCGGCGTTTACTAATGTTTATCGGAAGTTGAATGTTCCAAGTATAATAGGGTGAATAAGGAATTTGAATAAGAAACTTCGGATATTTATCGAAAAACAATAGAATCATTTGAATTGGAGACTTTATGATAAAGTTAGTAATTCAAGTAACTGAAGGCCGTTTGGCTTGTTTTATTTATTGTTTTCTTATCAGAAGTTCCTAATATCTTATTTTATGTATAAAGGCTAATTTGCGATATCTTTATCTTTATGCCTTTCGATCACTTTGAATATTTATATTTATTTTACTTGCACACTCTGAATGTTTATATTTATTTTTATTGCACTTGAAACCATATTCATATCATATCATATCATATTGCATTATCGATTATTGGGAGGAATAATGAGGTAATGCATAGACTGAGTGTGCTTACATTGTCTGGTATTATTCGTTTTATGTTTCCGCATATGTACATGAGGAATGCTAAAGGACTGCGGGACTTTACATGATCGGAGGAGATGGATAATAAGACAATGATGGAACTATGCGAGTTCACATTATCTGGTATTATCCATAATTACTATGATACATATACGAAGATACAGGGTATGACTTAGCCTACGGGGGCTCATTACCTATATTCGTTGGGTGAGATAATGAGGTGAAGGAACTTAGCCTACGGGAGCTTCATTACCTGTCATTATTTACTAGAGGTGGGAAGATAATATTGAAAAGACTTTGTATATTTTATTTTGGAAAGTGAGTTTAATGAGGTGAATGAACTTAGCCTACGGGAGCTTCATTACCTGTCATTATTCACTGGAGATGGAAAGATATTATTGAAATGACTTTGTATATTTTATTTTGGAAAGCGAGATAATGAGGTGAATGAAATTAGCCTACGGGAGCTTCATTACCTGACATTATTCGCATGTGATGGTTATTTTAATGTAAAGGTTGTGTGCCATTTACACTTGTTTAGTGAGTTAATGAATGTGTAAATATGTTAAGGCCGAGTGAGCTTAGCATTATTTATTAAAGAAAAGAATTGAAACATTATGTATATTATACATTTCCATAGAGAAAAAGAATGAAATATATGTATAGTCGAGTGCTATAGGAAAGGGAAATGAGATTTAATTGTATAATGAGAGAATACAAGGATGTATTGAACCTTGTTTAATTATCATGATATATATGTAAGAGAACTAGATTCTCAAAAATTGGAAGATCTTGAAATTGGAGATTAATACTTGATACAAACCTTATGTATAGTATAAGGTATTGAAGAGAATGAAATAAAAGGTTATGTGTGTTATGAAACACATCCTCCTTAAGATTTGGAAGATAGTTCCTCAATTATTTAGGAGAATTGGTAAGTAAAAGTGAAATACTTGATGTAAAACCCTTTTGGTGGTTGAAAGGTAAGAGTATGTGAGTTTTACTTGGACACAAATACGGATGCGGGTTTGGGGTCTATTGTTACTTTTTATTCTGTTTATTTTCACTGGGCTTGCTTTTAGCTCATAACATTACAAAAAATTTCAGGTAATGTTCGGGGTCGTGGGAGAGGAGCTGGTGCAGTCTGATCTTGATGATTATGATGTCGAGAGGGACCAGACATACTTTTAAAGTCCATGGACTCACTTTGTCTTATATTTTGTCTTTTGAGATGTATATTTGTATATAAGCTCATAAGAGCTTTTCGTCTTAACTTTTTCAGTCATAAACTCTTTTAATCTTTATACAGGAATTGCATTTCTTGTCGTTTAATTTCTCTGATTGTGAAAAGTGTAAACAGGTTGTGGATAGTTCAAGCTTTAAACATATCCACGCCAGATTTTTTTTATTAAATATTAAGTCTTTCGCTGCAATTTGATTTTAAATAATTTAAAATGAGTCGGGTCGTCATATGGCTGATGTCCCTTAGCAAACAGCGAGTTTGTTGTTGTTTATTTGTCACGTTATTCGAGCCGTTAGACCCCAATCCTTTTAGAATATTTTGGTACTGTTTTAGCATATATTTTAATTGCTTTAGACCATCGTTTCAGGTCTGGTTCATGGTTGAAATTAGCTTGGTTAACTTGGATTTTAGCGAACTTAAGGTGAGTTAACGATTTAATAAACGGTGAGGTTTTAGATAAATCTAAAGCTCTTACCTTAGCGTATTCAATTCCAAATATTTAATTATGTAATTCTGGAAATTTAGGGAGAGAATTGATATTGGGAATGTTCAAAAATTACTTGGGAGAAATTATTTTCAGTTAGAACTAGTTTAGGTGTTTTTCGGCAAAAATTGTAGTTTCGTAGTTTGAATAAATTCCGAATGTTATTAATCTTATTTCTAGAGAATTTGGGAGTTTAAAGTGACCCTTAGTCATGATTTGGATAGTGTTAAAGTAGAATTTCAGCTTTTCGGCAGTTTTTCTGGTTTTGGCAGTTTTTACCATTTTCGACAGATTTGTTATTTAATTATAAACTGATTGGGGTGTAGTATTTTGATTATTAATATTGATTTTATATGAGCATTATCATGAGTATAATGTTTAGAAAATTTGAGATTGATGGCCTGACAGGTTATGATAAATAGTATTAAGGCTACGAGCTTAATACTAAGTTTTATTTCAGGTATGGAAGAGTCAATAACCATGTGCTAATGAACATTGCTCATAAGAATGTATCATCAGAGGTTTTGTTAAATTAGTGTTGAGGCTATGAGCTTAACAAATAATCATATATCAGTTATGGGTGAGACCATAACCACGTACTAGTAATCGTTGCTTGTACGAATGATTTACTAGATCATTCAGTTATAGTCGCAACTATAACCAGGTACTAGAAAGTGATAGTAGTCCCGAGAGACCGCCTTTCTAGTGTTGTGTGCTAATTCTTAGCTGTTAGTCACTGTAGTGATATTTAATATTCTGGATGTGTTAAGTGTTTGTTATTGAGAAGTTATGGGCATTACGTGTTGAATTAATTGAGCTCATGAGATTGAGTTAGAGTGAATTTAATGAGATATGCCTTGAATATGGAACCCGGTAGTGTTTCCTATTCATGTATGGAATTATTATGTATTGCCTTGAATATGGAGCTAGTTAGAGCTGCCTATTCATATATGAGAATGAGATTATGCGAAGTGTGGACTGTTACTCTAGTTATGAGAATGTAAGGATTGATGATCCAAGAAGAATTTGATGGTTAAAGGTTTTGAATATGGAATTAGTGAGAATTACCTATTCATGTAAGCGAGTTGAGACTTGAAATTTAAGTGACGCTTTGAGCGCAAGAGTTATTGGAGAGTGTTGAGTGCTTGGGACTCGGTATGAATCGTTTAGAGATTATTTAAAATTTTACCTGTTGATTGGATCGTTTTCTCACTAGGTTTAGCCTCATAGTGCTATATTTTTTTTCAAGTAACAATGGAACGAGAGGGGGCGATTGATGAAGTGGAAGAGATGAGGGTTCATGTCATGGTGGCCACCTATTTGTTATTCATTTTATTAATGAATAAGAAATGAGATTTAATTGGTTTTAGTTGAACTATTTTAGTTTTTGAGAATTTTGTTTTTATTTGTTGAATGGTTTAAGAATAATGTTTTAGCTCATTGATATTTGTTTCAAAAGTTTATAACTCTGGAGTTATTATTTAAATAAATATTCATTTGATTTAAGTGAATTTTTGTATTTTCAATAAATGTTATTTATTGAGTCTTCTGATGCTTTTAAATACATTTGTTTTATACTGTGAAAAGTTGGGTCTTTACAATTCAGATTGGAATGGACTAAAAAATAACGGTGAAGCTTAAATAAAATGAATCCCACGTAAATACCAAAGAAAACGGAGAGAAATGATGTAGTTTTTCCTTGAATTCTGGCAAAAATCCTAACTCCGGCGAGATTGATTTCTTGCAAAAACAGTGAGGGAACGACTGTTCAGTCAATTACCAGAAGGAATACGCAACGAAAATACGGAGAATCGTTGATTCTTGGTGGTAAACAAAACTTTGATGACTGCTTCCCGAAACAGGCGAGAAAACACATGAAATCAAAGGTAAAAATGCAGCATATTTACATGAAAAGGATGAACAAACGATGAGGAAAAGTAACATCAATTTACCTGGAAGAATTTAACGTAAAAACAAGCGAGAATTTACGAAGAAGAACGATGAGGTTGCAGCTAAGAATCTGAAAAGAATACGTGAGCTAATAAGTGATCTAGGTTTTAGTGAAAATTCATTGGCTGAAAAATTACAAAAATACCCCAGAAATAAATAATAGAGGTCAAGAACATAAACGGTATTCAAGTCATATCTTTTTACTCGAAACTCGAAATTGAGCCTAGTCAATTTCGTTGAATTCGTATCGACGTGACGGTTCAGAAAAGCTAAAGATAACATTATTTGGATCAAACTGGTGAAATGACTAAAATGCCCTTAAGGGAAAAACCGGGTTGTTACATTAAATCACCGAAACTAGTGATAATTTTTAATAGGGATGATGGAAAATCTAAAAAAAAATTAGATAATATTTTTTTTAAAATAAAAATATTTGTAAATATAACAAATTTTGAGCGGGTTAATAAGTAATAAACGACAAAGAATTACATATTTTTACAATAAGTTTAGTCACTGATTCACATATTAATCAATGAAAAACGTAGTAAAAATTACTACATTTGTAAGTTATGAGCAATAAATTTGTTTATAAATATTGAATTAATGTTGGAAAAATTCAATATATGGGACCACACATGTAATTATTAAATGTAAATGCTATCATGAGTTAGCCAAATAAAGTGATCTACTAATGTTTTAATGTTGGCTTAAGAATAAATACATCATTCCATGGATTTTAATAAGCATAGATACCATATGTAATTTCTATTTTGATGAAGGGGCCAAATTAGAAATTAGAAAACTTTATCTTTTGACTGACCAAGCAGTTACTTGGGCAGTTCAAAAGAGGGGCTATGGTCCCCATTCCTCTGCACATTCTTAACGTAACTTCTCATCCCATCAAAGGAGATATTATCTCTGATAAAACTACAGATAACATTGATTGCATAAAGATTGGAAGATCCAAACCTGTACGGTAATCGCTATCGATCAAAGAAGTGATTTTCTCTCTATGAGAAAAGTTCAGTAAAAAGATTGCAGAAGGCCTGGAAGATCATCTAAACCCAAGACTAATTGCTTCTAATTATGGATTCAGGTACGCTTTTGCTTTTGGTTTTTGTTTCTTTCGAATTCAGTCATGGGCTATCTAAATGTGTAAACTTTGAAACTGCTTAAGCAGTTACAGGGTGTGTTATAGTCCCCATTCCCTGTAAACTTTCACGTAATTTATTTCCCCCATCTGAGAAGTTTTCTCTCAAGAGATCAGTGAGTTTACAGAGGAATTGGAAGGCCATAACTCCTAATTCTTTCTTTCATCCATGGATTCTCATTCAGGTACGCTTCCGCAATTAATCTCTTGAATCGGTCATGGATCTAATCTAACAAGTGGTTTCAAAGCTTTCCCGATAATTGGTTCTTGAGATTTTGTTTACAATTTTCTAAAATTGTAATCTTATTTGGTTGATTTTTTAAGTTTTTTGTTTGGAATTTCTAGGTTGAAATTATAAAAAAAAAAAAAAAAATTGTGGCGTCCGTCAGTCTGAAGGAAAAAGATTTTCGACTAACCATTTGCTTATATATAAAAGAAGTCTCAAAAATAAAAATATATTAATCGAATGATTTAAGGAGATGTCCCTGATAGAAGCCATGTATACAGATTAATATAGTCAAAGATTTGACCTTTTTGAAAATTGTGTGTTCACATTGGATTAATAGCGAATGGGCAAGTTGATATCATATTCTCTATTGATTTAGATTATGATGGATTTAACTGATTTAAAATTCAAACATGATAATGCAAAACTCTATAGCATCACTTCAATTTGGGAATTTTTCTTTAGGTTATTTGTGATGGCTGGCTATGAACTTTCATATGCAAATATATTAAGGATGGATTCAGTTTCACCAATTTTGACTCTAATTGATGAATTGATTTGGTGGGATCTTCATACCCACAATTCATGATACATAATATTAAAATTTAATTTTGAATATTGTTCTAAATTTATTATGTGATATCATAAGGGTATACAACTTATGGTCAGCCACTTTGGTTTTACAGTTTGTATTTGGTAAAGTTCCAATTGTATCATGCAGCTATATAAGTTAATAAATTAAATTATGGGTAAGTCATGAAATTTATATTCATGATATTATGATATTTATGACCCATATTTTATTTATATGGATTTTAGTTATATATACAATATATAACTATTTTGAGTATAATAAATTCGACATTTGGCATATATATTAAGGATGTTTAACATTTTCAATTGAATTAATTGAAACAAGATGTTTCCAAAGTAACCTCTCTTGTGTAAATTTTTTCATGAGGGATGTTAAAAGTTTAAAGTATACGTGAATTCATGCGAGTATTAGCCGGCCCAAAAGAAGGTTAATGTTCGGCACAGAATTACATGCACACTTGTGATAAATATGTGACGATTATAAAGTCATTTACATGTAAATAATAAATCGATCCAAAAATAGTTTTATTATTTGACATGAACTTATTGTCAATATGTTATCACGATTCAAGATACCACTTACAGTTAATATTACTGTCCAAAGACTTGATATCAATGATGTATCAGTATCTTGAGATGGGAATTGTTAGTCTTTGAATTTATTGATGACAAAGTATAATATGAGCATGGTTTGATTTGTTCTCTCTAATTTATATATGGGGATGTCAAACTAAGAGTAGGTTTTATCGACCACATGAAAATAAATTGGACTCCAAAATAGGATATTGATTAAACTAAACAATCCAGGGGTATAAATTTTATGATCTCATACTTAGGAAATTGTTGGAGATGAGATCTACAATATGTTTTAGGAAGTTGAGTTTGAGGAAGAAATACAGTTAAAGATAATTGAGGATAAGGAAACTTATAAGGATACCAATTTTATGTTGGTAAAATTATTCCCGAGGAACAAACTCAACAACCTCAAGAATTAGTATATTTAAGGAGATAATTTTAATCTCTATAAGTGATTGAAAAGCAATTTTGCAGTTAAGGAAATACAAAAGATTCTTACTTTTTAGAAGTAAAGAGTCTAATGTATGTTCAGATATGTACGTCTTCGGATACTAACTACATTTTTTGTAACCCTAGTATGGATCATTAGAAGACAGCCTAGTGAGTTATGAGTATTTATAGAGAACTAAAGATGATATGCTCACATATAAAAGGTCGGATCAGTAAGAGATCATTGGGTATTCCGACATTAATTTTGATAGATGTCAAGACAGTAGAAAATCAACTTTAAGACTATATTTATATGTTATTTGTGGATCTAAGTTTTAGGGAAGTGTCAAATAGATAGTCATAATTTCTTCTATTGAGGCAGCAAAATTTTGAGGCATCTAATCATTGAATATGGTTCTGAACATTTATCATGGGGCTGCACATTTTAGAGGGTGTTGAAAGACCACTCAAAATTTATCATGATAATATATTAGTGATGCCATATTCTAAAAAACAATAGGAGCTTCATGTTCCTAGTTGTGAAGGAAAGAAACAGAGTGAACATATATCAAATAGAGCACATTTGGTCAAATTCCACAATAGTGCTTACAAAAAGAATTATCACCCAAGATCTTTCATGAGCATACCGTTCATAGGGTGTTATCCTATATCATGATATTTCATTTCAATGGGAGTTTGAATAATTTTGTATTGCTCTATCTATGATTTTATGGATATATTGTTCAAGTATTTTGGATATTTTCTTATCAGAAATAAGGAAAATTAGTTAATTTCACTTTGTTACATTGAGTTAAAGTTTTGATCTCACTAAAGTAAAGTAGGACCAGTTGGAATAGATATGTACAGATCACACTACATATAATTTCCATGCTATGCATCCATGGTTGATCTATGTCATTTAGTTATATTGGTGATTGTGACCATTGATGGGTTTAGTTACGCTTAATGTGATGAAGACCGCTTTGATCCAATATTGATATTACTAATGGACGAGATTGTCAAGATACTCTTTGTTTTGATAGCATCTTTTAGTAGCTCAAAAAGTTAAATACATTTGTAAAGTTACATATGTGGTCCAGTGGGAGATTGTTGGAAAAATTCAATATATGGGACCACACATGTAATTATTAAATGTAAATGCTATCATGAGTTAGCCAAATAAAGTGATCTACTAATGTTTTAATGTTGGCTTAAGAATAAATACATAATTCCATGGATTTTAATAAGCATAGATACCATATGTAATTTCTATTTTGATGAAGGGGCCAAATTAGAAATTAGAAAACTTTATCTTTTAACTGACCAAGCAGTTACTTGGGCAGTTCAAAAAAGGGGTTATGGTCCCCATTCCTCTACACATTCTTACGTAACTTCTCATCCCATCAAAGGAGATATTATCTCTGATAAAACTACAGATAACGTTGATTGCATAAAGATTGGAAGATCCAAACCTGTACGGTAATCGCTATCGATCATGAAGTGAGGTACGCTTCCGCTTTCGGTATTTTTTTCGTTTCTTTTGAATCTAGTCATGGGCTAAATTAAAATCTCCCAACAATTAAAACATGTAATCAAGTGAAATTTCCATTTATAATATTACTCGTGTGCTATTCTTTTTTTTTTTTTTTTTTGAGATTACATCAAAGTGGGAGAGGGAGGACTCGAAACTTCTCATCCCATCAAAGGAGATAATTTTTTTTTTGTTTATTGTTCGATAATATTGAGACTATATAATTATATTTATCTTGTTTTATCAATTCAAGTTTATGGGTCTACTGTTTTATTTTTAACTTAAAGTTATCCTGATAAATTGATTTTTTTTAATAAAGTTATCCTTTTTTTTATATAAATTTATCTAATATGAATTTTTTTTTTAAATTTTAAATATGAAATTAATTCTTGTATATATGTATACTATAGTTAATTAGGAAAAAAATGTATGAACTAAACGGAGTGAAATTAATTTGAAATTAGAATGGAAACTGATTTTTTTTTTAATATCAAGGGTCCAAAATTAATATCTAAAAATTTAAAGAAAAAGAAAGGGACAATTATTGAAATAGATTATTTTGACACACTAATTATTGAAATGTTTGAAGTTTTTAATTATAATGAATAAATTTATTGAACTTAAAAAAAACTAATAAATTTATTGAAAATAATAACAAAAAATAATTAAATAGTTCGATAAATTATTCAACAATAACTTAAAAAATTATTCAGAGTTAGAGAATTTAAATATAAGATAAATAAATAATATAATATTTATCGAACGGGGCAAACCATAAACCGGATTGAGACAAGTTTGTTCGAACCCCTTTTAAACATCACATGAGGATATAGCATGCATATTTATTTTAAATTAATTTACGAATTACATTCATACTTTTTAGAAGACTAGTTTTTTAGCACGTGCAATGCACGTGATATTTACAATTCATGAAAATAACATAAAACATAATATAACTACATAACAATTTTTTTTCACATGTATTGAACTCTTTTTCAATTGTAAAAATAAAAAATAAAAAAATGGGCAAACTCCAAATATGTCAACAACATAAAATCCTAAACCCTAAAATAAACCTTTTATATCTCTCATAGGCTTCTTTCCTTTCCAACGTCATCATCTTTGTCAGCCCACACTATTTACATGTATATTCAACTTCAGTTACATAAATTAACCATTATCACTAATCACTAAGGATTTCAAAAGTCCTTATTTATTGTTGATAAATTTTGGAATAATCAATTGGGTTTAAGTGGTGTTTTTTTTTTAGGAAGACAACTCCTGCACTTCTTATTCCCAAAACTGATCAATCCTCCCTAATTAATCTTCATAGATATTAATTATGTTTATACAAACCTAGTAATAAAATTAATAAAAAAAAAAAGTATCAATTTGAAGGAAAAAGTGACTTTCTTTATTTGTTTTTTTTAATAAAATATTATTGGGATAAAATTTTAAATATTTTCACTATTATTATCTAAACATTACACACATTACACAAATTTACACTATTATTATCTAAACATTACACACATTCGAAAAACATCTGAACATTACACACATTCGAAAAACATCTGATCATTTTTAGTTCCTAATCATACAATATTTACTTGTTGTCACAATATTTTTTTTTTAAAATGATAAAGTCTATGCCTTAAAAATAAATGTTATTAGCAGGTGTAATACACTATGAAATTAATAAAAATTTGAATAGAACAATTATTCAAAAGAAAAATAAAATGAACCCATTAGAAAATAATAATATACAAATTAGTAATTAAAATAATAATAAAAACATAGAAGACACTACAATTTTACAATATAGAGTAGTATAAATCACAATCAAATTGATTGTAATATTCTAATTTATTTTTTTGGTCAAAACTATTCTAATTCTAACACTGTAAAAAATAATGATTAGTATTTATAAAATGTAAGAAATATTTATTATTTATAATATTTTAATAAAACACAAAAGCAACATAATTGTAAAACAAAAGAAAACAACACTACAACTGAAGTTGATGGCCCGTGTAAAAAAAAATTGATGGTCCTTCTACATAATAATAACAAACTGTGAGAATTTATTCCCTTTGTTCTTCTTTCGCTTACAATACTAAGCTTACGTGACCCCAATGAAATCTCTCAAGCTTCTTTCTTTATGATAATGTTCCTCTTGTACTTGGGATGACGCTATAGTCTTTTCATATCGGTTGCACCCACCACGCAATCTTGTAAGGGGGACTTAATGGCCTTTACCATCGATAAATTACTTTAAAAAAATGGTATTACGATGCGAGGACCAGTTGAGCCATGGAGGGGAGGGGTATGAATTAAGGGATTCATAGTACCCAATTTGATGGATTTGAGGATACCAAAAAGGTTTATAATTGTTGCATAAGAGGTTTTCTAAAGTAAGAGTTGGTTCATCTACCTTGCATTCAATTACTACAATTGCAAGATTTTAATGTTATGATAATCATCATAGTTTTTTTTTCCTTTAGTTTGGAATCCAATAAGACAATCTTAATAAGTATTACTAATTTCTTATATATTTCTTTTTTACAATCGTTTTTAGTTTAGAATTTAATGGGACATTTGGTTTGTTTTTAATGTATATTTCTTCATTAACGTGTGTGACATGTTTTTTTTTAAAAACTTTGTAAGATAATTTTTTGTGTCTAGTATAATTTGTTACGATAATTTTTTATCTTAATTTTTAAATACAATTATTTATAATAATAGTTTTTTTTTTAAATTTAAAATATATTTTCTGAAAATTTAGTAATAATTTTTAAAACAATAGATTATTATTACGAATTATGAATTATCTAAAATCTTTTACGATAATTTTTATGTTTTGTTGAATATATCATATTTAACAATTTTTTAAATATTCAAATGGAGGATAAATGGTAGTTTAAATATATTTTTAAAATAATAATGTTAGTTAGATATTAACTAAAAGTGAGAGGGTATTCTTGTCCAAAAATGTTTCTCCCCATTAGCACACTTTTTAAGTAGTAAATTATTTATAATAATAGTTTTTTTTTTTAAATTTAAAATATATTTTCTGAAAATTTAGTAATAATTTTTAAAACAATAGATTATTATTACGAATTATGAATTATGAATTATCTAAAATCTTTTACGATAATTTTTATGTTTTGTTGAATATATCATATTTAACAATTTTTTAAATATTCAAATGGAGGATAAATGGTAGTTTAAATATATTTTTAAAATAATAATGTTAGTTTAGATATTAACTAAAAGTGAGAGGGTATTCTTGTCCAAAAATGTTTCTCCCCATTAGCACACTTTTTAAGTAGTAATAGATTTAATTTAAAATATATTTTCTGAAAATTTAGTAATAATTTTTAAAACAATAGATTATTATTACGAATTATGAATTATGAATTATCTAAAATCTTTTACGATAATTTTTATGTTTTGTTGAATATATCATATTTAACAATTTTTTAAATATTCAAATGGAGGATAAATGGTAGTTTAAATATATTTTTAAAATAATAATGTTAGTTTAGATATTAACTAAAAGTGAGAGGGTATTCTTGTCCAAAAATGTTTCTCCCCATTAGCACACTTTTTAAGTAGTAATAGATTAACGTGTGTGACATGTTTTTTTTAAAAACTTTGTAAGATAATTTTTTGTGTCTAATATAATTTGTTACGATAATTTTTTATCTTAATTTTTAAATACAATTATTTATAATAATACTTTTTTTTAAATTTAATATATATTTTCTGAAAATTTAAAACAATAGATTATTATTACTAATTATGAATTATGAATTATCTAAAATCTTTTACGATGATTTTTATGTTTTGTTGAATATATCATATTTAACAATTTTTTAAATATTCAAATGAGGATAAATGGTAGTTTAAATACATTTTTAAAATAATAATGGTAGTTTAGATATTAACTAAAAGTGAGAGGGTATTCTTGTCCAAAAATATTTCTCCCCATTAGCACACTTTTTAAGTAGTAATAGATAATAAATAATTTTTAAAAACAATTATTTATAATAATAGTTTTTTTAAAATTGAAAAATATATTTTCTGAAAATTTAGTAATAATTTTTAAAACAATAGATTATTATTACTAATTATGAATTATGAATTATCTAAAATCTTTTACGATAATTTTTATGTTTTGTCGATTATATCATATTTAACAATTTTTTAAATATTGAAATGGAGGATAAATAGTAGTTTAAATATATTTTTAAAATAACAATGGTAGTTTAGATATTAACTAAAAGTGAGAGGGTATTCTTGTCCAAAAATGTTTCTCCCCATTAGCACACTTTTTAAGTAGTAATAGATTTTTTAAATATTGAAATGGAGGATAAATGGTAGTTTAAATATATTTTTAAAATAATAATGGTAGTTTAGATATTAACTAAAAGTGAGAGGGTATTCTTGTCCAAAAATGTTTCTCCCCATTAGCACACTTTTTAAGTAGTAATAGATAGATAATAGATAATTATGAATTATGAATTATCTAAAATCTTTTATGATAATGTTTAAGTTTTGTTGAATATATCATATTTAACAATTTTTTAAATATTGAAATGAAGGATAAATGGTAGTTTAAATATTTTTTTTTAAAATAATAATTGTAGTTTAGATATTAACTAAAAGTGAGGGGTATTTTTGTCCAAAAATGTTTCTCCCCATTAGCACACTTTTTAATTAGTAATAATAGATTAATTTTTAAATACAATTATTTATAATAATAGTTTTTTTTAAATTTAAAATATATTTTCTGAAAATTTAGTAATAATTTTTAAAACAATAGATTATTATTACTAATTATGAATTATGAATTATCTAAAATCTTTTACGATAATTTTTATGTTTTGCTGAAAATATCATATTTAACAATTTTTTAAATATTGAAAAGGAGGATAAATGGTAGTTTAAATATTTTTTTAAAATAATAATGGTAGTTTAGATATTAACTAAAAGTGAGAGGGTATTCTTATCCAAAAATGTTTCTTCCCATTAGCACACTTTTTAAGTAGTAATAGATAATAACTAAAAGTGAGAGAGTATTTTTGTCCAAAAATATTTCTCCCCATTAGCACACTTTTTATGTAGTAATAGATAATAGATAATAGATTAATTTTTAAATACAATTATATATAATAATAGTTTTTTTTTTAATTTAAAATATATTTTCTGAAAATTTAGTAATAATTTTTAAAACAATAGATTATTATTACTAATTATGAATTATGAATTATCTAAAATCTTTTACGATAATTTTTATGTTTTGCTTAATATATCATATTTAACAATTTTTTAAATATTGAAAAGGAGGATAAATGGTAGTTTAAATTTTTTTTAAAATAATAATGGTAGTTTAAATATTAACTAAAAGTGAGAGGGTATTCTTGTCCAAAAATGTTTCTCCCCATTAGCACACTTTTTAAGTAGTAATAGATAAATTTGAGTTTTTCATTGTTCCAACAAAGAATAAAACCAGAATTTTATTTTTACTACTTGAAAACTATATTTGGTAAAGAAAAACGAGTGGTAAAGTACGTAATTATTGATGTCATTATTTTTTAAATATTATTGATGACACTAATCAGATTAGTATAAATCAACACCCTCATCTGTCATCATCAAACCCATCCAATATTTTCTTAAAAAATACAATAAAATTAATATATAAAAAAAATCTTAAAGAAGGTCTGCTACAAAAATCATCTAAATATTGATAGTATTTTAACATTAGTAAACACAATATGAATTATTTTAGAAGGTTTTTTAAAATTTACATTTAGAATGATATTTAACAATAGAAAAAGTTTTGAAATTTTTTAAAAAATTAATGTGTTCAAATCCATCCATCTCAAAATTAGACTGGTCTAAAGTAAGATTTAAGTCTAATAAATGTCATTATTTCAAAACATTTACTTTTTTTCAATTTACTTAAAAAAAATAGTGTCATAGAATTTTCCATAATTTTATTTTCATGATTTTATTTTCTGTTGAGTGTTAAAAAAAACCTTAATGCAATGTCATGACACAATTTTTTTTAAGTAAATTGAAAAAAAGTAAATGTTTTGAAATAAATTGAAAAAAAGTAACTCTATACGAAAATATAGAGTTACACGTGCATGCACGATTCCCGTTGTCATTTCCTTGTATGCATTAAACAAGAACAACCACCAGTTGAACAAAGAATAGAGATGGTCTAAAATCATTATGCCATATTAGGAAGGTAGCTAAAAGTAAACCAAATCCAATTTATTGAATATAAATTCCCTTCCAAATTCAACACACAAATATATATTCGAGAAGGAAGAAAAAGTGGCCAAACCTTCAACAATTGAAAAAAGGTGGAGCTCTCAAAAGGAAAAATGGTTAGTCCTTTGGTAAAGTATTTTTCCATTTCGTCCCTTGTTTTGATGATGTCATTGATGAAAGCGAGTGGTTCGACTTCAGAATTGGAAGCCTCAAAATATCAACGACAACTTAGTCGATGGACGGTAGAAGTTGTAAACAAATTGGGGGTAGGCGAGACATTACAAGTACACTGTAAGTCAAAAAACGACGATCTCGGTGACCATCTATTGATAGCTGAAACAAGTTTCTCATGGAGTTTCAAGGAGAATTGGTGGCAAACCACCCTTTATTGGTGTAACCTAAGAACCTCAACCAATCTTCATAAGAGTTTTGAAGCGTTTTGGCCTGAGAAACATGAATGGCTTGCTTCTAGGTGCAATTTCACTTCATGTCTTTGGATGGCTAAACATGATGGTATTTATTTGCTCAACAAGCCTACAGGAAAGTTAGAGCTTATTCATAATTGGGAAAAATAGATAATAAAAAACCAGGCCTGTTTTTATCTTCGTTAACGATATATGTGTCGTAAATTGGTGTATAGCCAATATAAGGATAGTAAAAAATAATTCATTTTATCTTATGTAATTGCAAGTTTTTCTGGTTTACCCACCTTATCAAATCTAGCTGTTAGGAAAACTGTAAACGGTTAGACACATGCTTTCTGTTTATTAGGTTGAAGATTACTAACAGGCTCTTCAAGAAATAAAACCCTTGTTTAATTAGAATTGAAGAATGATTTCGAATTTGGGTATCATATCCCTTATTTTGAAAGGTATTACCATTTTATTTAATTTACATCTCTACTTTTTAGCGAGTATCACAATAATTTAAATTCAAATTTAAATCTCATTTCAAGATGTTAATAAACAATTTCATTTGATCCACAAAAGTTTTAATAATAATAGATGAGGAATGATTTTAAATCTCATTTCAAGATCCTAGTTCCCTTCATTCATTTATTTATCCTTTTTAATTCAATTCTGTAAAAGGAAAAGTGGGGAAATTGCCCTTTTTGAGTTATTTTTTCTATGATTGTTTGTCTTGTTCTTCTTAAAGGAACCAAACAAAAAGAAAACAAGAATGGTAGGGTAAGAAAGTTTTTCTAAAATATTTATAAATATAGTAATTTTGAAAAGTATTTATAAATATATATTTTTTCTTTAAAAAATAAAACTTTCACTCTCACGTGAATTAGTAGTGTCATTGATTACATATAAAATGAATCAATGATTATATGCGTAATATACTAATTAATACTATGTATTAGTAAAATTAGTGATTACATATATTGTGAATTCGGGTGTAATAGGCGTAATCAGTGATTAAATGCCTAACACTAGTGATAATTTTGTAATAGGGATAATGGAAAATCTAGTAAATTTTTAGGTAATATTTATAAAAAAAATCAAGTGTTAATTTCATATATGTCCAAAAGAAAACCGTTTATAACATAAAAACCGTACTGGAAAATAATATTTCATCAATGCCCACAATACATCCACGCACCAACCATGATGGATTTGAAAAGACAGATGCCCTCCACCAAAAGCAACCATTTTAAATCCCTATAAACTAGCAGCTAATTATGTCAAAATTAATGTTAGATATTGGAAGATATTTCAATAACCGTGAGATTTGTTTATTATTTGGTATATTTAAAATAAAAAAAATTCAAAAAACACATTCAAATCCCAAAACAGATTCAGAACAAAAAATGAAGAAAATATAAATATATTGATAGTACATGAAGCAAATGAACAAAACAAAAAAAGAGATTGTCGACTTGAAACGCATAAAAACATATATAAAAAAATATACAGTGTATTACATTAGAAAAACTAGAAAGAAATTTGTTCCTTTATCTACATAAAAATGAAACAAAGAAAGATCCTTCATAGTGTAACGCCCCGTTACGAGGTAGTTAAAAATCAATATAAATATTTTGATTAAAATAATATTAATCAAGCTTGATCGATTAATTATAGCAGAAATATCGTGTTCTTTCAAAAAGGGTATGGTATATTTCTTGAAAACCTATAAATTTGAACCTTGTGATTTGATTCATATTTTGACATAAAATTGATCATCACAATGTCAAGATTCCTATGCAACTGACGGTTTGTTGTTCTGAGACCCTGTGATCATGATAAAGACGTTTTAAGGTGAGTAGCAGTTTCGTAAATATTGCAACTCGGGATTTTTAACCTAAGATGACTTCCCATTACCATTTTCAGATTTTATACTCTCTTCTCTCCCTCTCACGCCACCCCCCCCCCCCAGAGAAACACATATTTTTTGTGTTCGATTCTTCGGCGTTTTGGGTGACGATTCGAGGTGTGATCATAATTTTGGAGTGGTTGGAAGATCTTTGTTTGATCAAAATGTAATTTTCTTCTCCCCTTGGATCCCCATGTTGCCGCCGCCTCTAGGGCTTTTAAAGTTGATGTTCTTTGTCAATTCTTTTTAATAGGTAATCGTTTTGAACGTGACGAGTCGTTGGGTGAAGATTCAAGGTTGATTCCTTGAACTTCTAACTTTGGGTGAGCTTTTTGGATCGTTTTAAGAAATTTATATTATGATGAGAATTTATAAAATTCAATAACCTCATCCATGAAACCAAACTCTGCCGCTTTCCAATCCCTGATCTAAAGCCTTTTTCCCAATCAATTTTGATCTACCTTGCCTAAACATGAAAACCCATCAAAACCGATCTCCTGGAACTTGAACCCACCACCAAAACGAGACCCAAAGACCCTAGTTCAGCCACACCAAGGGTAGCAGCGTCGTGGTTGCTGTCCCTTTACAAACGGTGACTTTTTCGTCGTTTGATTGTCCCGATCTTCAAGCCGTTGAACCCCAATCCTTTTAGGATATTTTGTTTTTTTTAGCATGGATTTTAATTGCTTTAGACCATAGTTTTAGGGTCTGGTTCGTGGTGAAAATTAGCTTTGTTAACTTGGATTTTACCGAAATCAAGGTGAGTTAACGGTTGATCAACGGTGGGGTTTTAGAGAAATCTAAAGCTCAAACCGTAGCTTGTTTGATCCTAAATATTTAAATGTATTTTTCTGTAATTTAGGAAGAGAATTGATAATGGGAACATCCGAAAATTACTTGGGAGAAATTATTTTCGGTTAGAACTAGTTTAGACGTTTTACGGCGAAAATTGAGGTTTTTAGTTTCGAATCAATTATGAGTGTAATGAACTTATTTCTGGAATATTTGAAAGTTTAAGATGACCCTTATCCATGAGAATTTATTTGGGAAGTATTAAAGTAGATTTTGGTTTTTCGGCAATTTTTCCGTTTTCGGTAGTTTTTACCGTTTTTGGCAGTTTTTGTTATATATGTTGGATTTTATATAAAGTTAAGTATAAAATTTAAGAGTGAAAGTAAGTGGAAATGTAGAGGTAAAAGGAGAAGTGTTGATTTGTGGGAAAGTGAAAAATCACTTGTCCCACATTGGAAAGATCACAAATCTTTCATCTACATATATACCGTACACTGCATAATGGGTTGGGCCCTTTGGGGTTCCACAGATTTTGCGAGGACCGAGCGAGCACTCAATGGGCTTCAGTCCACACGCGTGCGCGCTGCCTCCCACCCTTCTCGACCTAGGCCGGGCCGGTCATCTTGATTAAGTAATATTCTTTTTATTAAAAGAATATTTATTTAATTTCTTTTTTGAAATTTGAATTTGTAATAGCAGCTCTTAATGGCCTTTACTGTTTCCTGCAACATTGAGTCGTTTCCTGTCACCAACGTTCGTTTCAAGCGACGTTACCGTTTCAGGTGACTGTTACATAGGCAAAATTAATTCTGGAATTTAATCCAGAATTAATTTCATTTTTTGGAGTTACGGATTCATTTCATTATAAATAGGAAATGAATTATCTCCATTCTTTGCACCACAAATCTTTTCTCTGATTTGTTTCTTCCTTTCTTTTACTATTCCGTCCGATTTTGAGAGCTATTCTTAAGGAGTTCTGCCAGGTTCTTGAGCTTTTGGTTCTTGTACTCAAGAAAGCCTCCATCGAATCATGTCAAGCCGAATTGTCGTCGAACCACAAACAACCTGAGCGGGGCAATATCGACTTCAGAACAACGGCCTATCCGTGCTTTAGAGCTTCCTCATAGTAACGTTATCCTTCGTTTCTATTATATAATTTCCTTGTTATTACTGATCTGTTTTTGTTGTAATCAGTTTCAAAATCTATACAATTTGTTACTGTTCCATTCCATTATTGTTCCAACATCTACGGATCGAACGACTCATCGTTTGCTGAAATTGTTGCTCCTCCTACTGCCGACACTGTTGCTGCGGCCACTGCCGCCAATGCGGCTGCTACTGAAGCCACTGCACATCTTGCCGCTGCCGCTGCACGAAACAGTGCACCGAATGTGGATACTACTGTTGCTACCAACCTCGTTGCTGCACCTAATCAGAGGGATATTTACAATGTTGCTGCATTTCTGGCTAGTAAGTATGTAATGTCCCGTTATTTGGAAGTGAATTTTTTATTTATTTATCTATTTATTTTAATTAAAGTATTTAAGTTTAATTTAAAAGTAGTGATTTCGATTTTAGTAGTTATTTTAGTCCGAAATTCTTTTTAATTGTTTTAATACTTCAAATTTCGCTTTGGTGACATTAATAATTATTAATAGGCCAATTAATAATTATTAATAGGCCAATTAATAATTATTAATTACCTTTAGATTAATTTAAGAACTTCGGGTTTCGATTTATAAGTCAAAAGTCATTAAAGGACGTAACCGTCATTTATAAACTTCTTAAAAATATCAATTCACTATTCATTTTCTCTTTAAATCACCACTTTTGACCAAAGTTGACCTATCCTCTCATTTTTTCTTCTCCAAACCGTGGCTTCAAGGAGGGGGAAAGAAAATTTCGGGTTTTGTTCGATTCTCGACGGATTGACTTGATTTCGGTTGCATCGGAAAGCCGTCGGTCCTACGATTCTTCTCCACCTAGCAATCGTGCTTTCCATCCGTGTTCTAAGGACATCTCGGTAAGTTAAAGTTCAAACCCTAAGCTCCAAATAGTGTTTTAATGGAGTTTTCATTTTTGATTCTTCAATTTCTTGCCAAGGAACTCGATGTTTTTAAGTACGGGAGTTGTTTTAAGTGTTTTTAGAAACTTTCCCTAAACCCTATAACCGAGTTTCAATTGAAACCCTTCCCGTTTGAATTTTACATCGTGGGGGTTGTTTTGGGGTTTACTTTTATTGATATATTGTTTATTGTAATTAAATTCGGGAAATCAATTATTGTCCAAAAACCTGGATCATCGTTATCATTAAAATCGAGAACTTCGAAACTACTTGAAACCAACTCAAAACACCTCTAAAGTGCCTAAAAGCCGGAAAACCAAACCCGAAACCCATTTTCCATAGAGGGGCTGAGAGTACCCTTTGGGTTTTTCCAGGGTTTTTCGTCGTTTTGAGCTTTTAGATGTTAATTTATCGATGTTTGGTTTATTAATGTTTGTTAGATATACTTTTAATTGTAGGTGTTTTGGATCGTTGATTGATCGTGCTTTCGGAGATTTGGAGCGAAGCTAATTTGGCTTAGGTGAGAATAAATAGGATTTAAAGTAGTTTTAGAAACCGAATAAGTTGAACGGTTTGTAGGATCAGAAGTTGAGCTTAAAGTTTGAATCGAAAGGATAAAGGAAAGTGAGCTAGTGACCTTAGGATTAGGAGCTAGTTCTTTGACTAAAAACTTTGG
The DNA here is from genome assembly GCA_028015215.1 of Gynostemma pentaphyllum. Taxonomy (NCBI): domain Eukaryota; kingdom Viridiplantae; phylum Streptophyta; class Magnoliopsida; order Cucurbitales; family Cucurbitaceae; genus Gynostemma; species Gynostemma pentaphyllum. Next base: position 42,198,237 of record CM051353.1, read on the forward strand.
AGTTTCTCGAGGGAAACATTGAACTTTTGAAAGTTCTAAGTTAGAATCGTTTCGGAGATTAGAATGGATCATTGGAAGTTAAAGGATCCAAACTTTTAGATAGAATGGTAAAAGGAACTTGAAAATAGAACCCTGGACTTTATTTTAGGAGTTTAAAATCCTTGAAAGTGAAGATTATTGTTTAAGAGGAGATCTTACTTTTATTAAAATATCGGAAGTTCGATTTACTTATTTGTTCTTCCGAAATTCCTATCTATTTACTTTATGTATAAGGACATCTATGATCCACTTACCTTATGCACTTTACTTTATGTCCTTTACTTTATGCCCTTTCGATTATGTTGAATGTTTATATTTACTTTACTTGCACTCGAAAGCATAATTCATACATATCATATTGCATAATCGAAATTGGAAGGAATAATGAGACATGTAAAGGTTGCAGTACTTTACATTGTCTGGTATTATTCGTTTTATGTTTATGTATATGTATCATGAAGAATGTAAAGGTTGCAGTACTTTACATGATCGGAGGAGATGGATAATGAGATAATGATAGAACTATGCGAGTTCACATTATCTAGTATTATCCATAATTACTATGACACATATACGAGGATACAGAGTATGACTTAGCCTACGGGAGTTCATGACCTGTATCGGTGGGTGAGTTAATGAGGTGAATGAACTTAGCCTACTGGAGCTTCATTACTTGTCATTAATCACTAGAGGTGGGAAGATATTATTGAAAAGACTTTATATATTTTATTATGAAAAGTGAGTTAATGAGGTGAATGAACTTAGCTTACGGGAGATTCATTACCTGTCATTATTCACTAGAGATGGAAGAATATTATTAAAAGGACTTTGTATATTTTATTTATGAAAGCGAGATAATGAGGTGAATGAACTTAGCCTACGGGAGTTTCATTACCTGTCATTATTCGCATGTGATGGTTATATTGATGTAAAGGTTATATGTCCTTTACACTTGTTTAGCGAATTAATGAATAATGATTAGACTACGTGTACTAATATTATCGTCATTAATGGCAAATTGTGATTGTTGAATATGTTAAGTCCGAGTGAGCTTAACATTATTATATTAAAAATAACGGAAAGTAAACTTTTGATAGCCGAATGCTATAGGAAAAGAAATGAGATTGAATTGATAATGAGAGAATACAAGGTTGTATTGAACCTTGTATATCTATAAGTGATATATGTAAGAGAACTAGTTTCTCAACAAATTAGAAGATCTTGAAATTGGAGATTAAACTTTTGAATATAAACCTTGTATATAGTATAAGGTATATAAAAAAATGAGATATAAATGCTATATGCATTACGAAACCATACCCAGAAATGCTTGGAATGTAGTTCCACAATTATATTAGAGAATTGGTAAGTAAAAGTGGAACACTTGATATAAAACTCTTTGAATGGATTGATAGCAAAGAGTAAGTAAGTTCTTAGACACGAATTCGAATACCTGTTTGGGGTCTAACTTTACTTTTTATTTTGTTTATTCTCACTGGGCTTTGTTGTTAGCTCATGATATTACAACCAATTTTAGGTATGCTCGGGGTTCTTGGAAAGAGGAGATGGTGCTGCAAGATCGAGAGGATGATGGATCAGGGATGGACTTAGTTGTGTATTTTGTATCTTTCAAATTTGTACAATTGTATTAGCTCTTAAGAGCTACACGTTTTACTTTTATGATTATTAGACCTTATGAACTCCTGAATAGGAACTTAAAGTTCCTTGTGTTTTAAATTTCTGAATTGAAATGTAAACAGGTTTTTGGCTAGCCAAATTTCAAACATAACCACGCCGTTTTTTTAAACATAAAGACTTCCGCTATGTTTTATATTTAAATGATTTAAAAAGGAGTCGGGTCGTCACAAATAAGTTAAATGTTATGAATAAAAAAAATATTTTATTGATATTATAATTAATTATATAAATATATTATTTAATAAAAATATTACGTAATAGGCCATAATGGCCATTGAACCTCCGGTCAAGGCCTATTGTATATTTTATGCTAGGTTGAGTTGCAAGTCATGGGTCGTGTCGGGTTGGGTTGCAGGTCTTGTTAAGCCATGAGTCATGGGTCATGTAAGGTCGGGTTACAGGTCATGTCGAGTTACGGGTCATGGGTCGTCTCGGGTCGGGTTACAGGTCATGGGTTGTGTCGAGTAATGAGTCACGAGTCGGGTTACAGGTCGTGTCGAGTTATGGGTCTTGGGTCGTGTCGGATTGGGTTATGGGTCAAGCCGTGCCGGGTTCATTGCGTGTCGGGTTGAACTCGACCTATCGAGCCATACGAATCGGCCTGCTATGACCCACGTCTTCGGGTCGTGCCGGGTCAAACCCACCATTTCACATGCCGGGTAAACGGGTTTGCGGGTTGACCCGACCCACTTGACACCTCTAACTCAAACTCACTTCCGAGTCTAAAGTCACCAACCAATAAGTATTAACTCCTAGAAGTTTGTTTTTGTCACTTAACCTCGATCAACAATATCTTAATAAAACTTAATTCATAAAATTACTAATTTCCATTTTAAACTCAACTTAGCCAAAATGTCGAGTTTCCAAAGAGCCGAAAGAAAATTCACATGAGCATTTAACAAAACCTACAATAACACCGATCGAATACAATTTATAAACCATAACTTAATAAGAAAAATGATTTTCGAATAAATAGTGTTTTCGAGTGAATAGTGTTTTTCGAAAATCCGAGCTCAAAATCGTCAAATTTCATGATGGAAATACATGATTTCAACTTCAAAACTCATTTAGAAACAAAAATAAAGAAATCCATAGGAAAATTTTTGAAAACTAACTTTTTAGGGCTTCCCTTAGAGAACGAGAAACGCCATAAGTTAGGATGAAAAGAAAGCCCACGTCCCGATCAATCCAACGCAACAGAAATTTCGAAGATCCACCGAGAATTGAAGAAAAACCAAGAGGAAGCTAGGGAAGAGGCCCACGTCCATTGAAGGGAAAGAAAAGAAGAAAAATATGACTTTTGTTGACCAAAATTGTATTTGGAGAGAGAATGAATAGTGATTAGATATTTTTAAGAAATCGGAAATTATGAATACCTTTAAGTGATTTAGCTTATAAAGCGAAACTCAATGCCCTTAAACTAGCAAAATGGTGATTAATAATTATTAATTGGCCCGTTAATAATTATTAATACGACCAAAACTAATTTAAGCTAATAAAACGATTAAAAGGTTTTCGAACGAAATTAACTACTAAATTATAAATTACTAATTTCTAAAATTAAACTAAATACTTTAATTAAAATAAATAAATAAAAAAATTAAATAAAAAAAATCACTTAAAAAAATAACGGGACGTTACACAAACATAAAATCAAAAGACCATTACAAGTTTTAAAACGCTCTCACGAGCTCAAAATACAAAGTATGATGTTTATGGAAATATACACACAAGTATTTCTAGAATGCTATACAAAACCATGTCTATGTCTATGTCCATCCATCGTCCTCGAAAGTCAAGCAACACCACCTCCTCTACCAAGTTCTCTACGTCTAGAAGTACCTGAAAAGTTGCAAGTGTAGCAACATTAGCATAAAATGCTAGTGAGAGTAAAATGGAAGTAAGTAATCCTATGACCGAATTCTATACCAGAAATTGTGTCCAAAGGCCTAAACTGCTCTTTACAACCCATTCTACACTTCCAATACAACATTATCATACACCAATCAACTTCCCAATTCCAACTCACATCGAACCACATAAGATGTTACAATTGAAGTCAAAATACTGATACAAAGGATAAACATGTTTTGCATAACAACTAACAAACAAGTTTGGAAACTCATGTTATGAATCGAGTTATCGTAGTACCACAATCCTCGATATAGTGACGTGTAACGTCCCGTTACTTTTGAAGTAAATTTTTTTATTTATTTATTTTAATTAAAGTATTTAGATTAATTTTAGAATTTATCACTTAGAATTTAGAAGTTTATTTCGTTCGTAAACCTTTTAATCGTTTTATTAGCTTAAATTAGTTTCTGTATTAATAGATCAATTAATAATTACTAATCACCTTTTGGCTAGTTTAAGAGCTTCGGGTTTCGTTTTATAAGCTAAAATTATTTAAAGGGACAAGATCGTAATTTTTGATTTCTTAAAAATATCAAAACACTATTCATTATCTCTTTTAAAAAAACAAAAAAAGACAAAATTTCATATTTTGTCTTATCTTCTTCCCCTTCAATAGCCGTGGGCCTCATTTGGTGGGTTTTCCTCTCGAGTTTTCTTCAATTCTTGGTGGATCATTTTGATTTTGGTTGCGTTGGATAGCCCTTGGTCCAAGCTTCCTTTTCAACTTACCAATCGAGCTTTCCCTCCGTTTTCAAAAGGCCTCAAGGTATGACAAAGTTTCTAAAAGTTTCTTCAAACAGTGTTTTAATGGAATACATGGTTTAAAACTCGTTCTGTTGGTTTTTCCCATGCTTTGTGATGGCTAGGGTGTTTTAATTGTTATTGTTTTATGTTTTACTTAACTTTTCAGGAATCAACTATTGTCCAAAACCCTAAATTACGTGTACCAATTGATAGTACGAACCTCCAAAGTACTCAAAACCAACTCGAAGCGCCTCTAAAATGCCTAAAAGGCGGAAAACCATACCCGATACCCTTCCCCTTTAGTGTGGCCGAGAGATCCATAGGGATAAAAATTGGGGTTTCGTCGTTTTATGCGCGATTAATTAATTTTTATTAGGTGTAATTTAATTGTAGGTTTGTTATTGCTCGCGTGACTTCTCCCTCGACACCTTGGAAGCTCGACTTTGATTCTATTGTGAGTTTAAAATGGTGGATAGTAATTTTATGTTTCAAGTTACATTATGTTATTGTTTGGTCTAGGTTAAGAGAGTCGTTTATTTTTAAGAGAAGTTAGTGATTGGATGGTGACTATGAACCTTGGAAGTGAGTTCGTGATAGTTTGTATTTTAAGTTTAATTGGAGGTAATTATTTGGATTTGATTGAAGAATAAGTTTTAGTACATTTTTGGAAGTTATGTAAGGTTATGGTGGATTTTGTAGAATCTTGGAAGTGGAAGGTACTTTGTTTGGTTTTGGACCAAAGTAGCTTAGAAGTTTTCTTGCGAGTTTTTTATTGTATTATATGTATTCTACTATCTTTGGTAGTATTGATATGTTTAATCTCGTTAATTGTTTACTTTGGGAACTATTGACTCCATGGAACTTGGCATCAGTAACGATTCTCGGTTATCGCTTATTCGATCTTATTACCTTGTGTAAGGAATAAGGATTATGGTTTGATGTGGTAGTAACGTGGACTATGGAAGTTCTAATGAAAACAATTGATGTTGATTGTGGTAATACCATGGAATATGGAATTCAAATAAGATTGATGTACTTGGGAATTTGGTAAGAGACAACACTTTGAGGAGTACAAAAGATAAGCATATAATTGAGTGTAGATTGTATGATAGATTGTTTGTTAGTTGTTTGTGTTGAGATGCTTATGTAATGACCCGATTTATGGATATATGTGTAGTCCATGGATGAAAAAGGCTATGGGCATCACTATATGGGGTTACTTGTGGATATATGTGTAGTCCATGGATGAAAGAGGCTATGGGCGTCACTATATTAGGATACTTGTGGATATGTGTAGTCTATGGATGAAATAGGCTATGTGCATCACTTATCGGGATACTTGTGGTGTAACGTCCCGTTATTTTTGGAGTGAAATTTTTTTTTTTATTTAATATTTCATTTATTTATTCACTTACTTTAATCAAAGAATTTAGTTTAATTTTAGAATTAGTAATTTAGAATTTAGTAGTTAATTTCGTTCGAAAGCTTTTTAATCGTTTTATTAGCTTAAATTAGATTTGGACGTATTAAAATTATTAGCGGGCCCACTATTGATTGTTAAATACTTTTAAGATAGATTAGAAGTAGTTAAGTTGAATTGGAATTAGAAACGTGAAATAACGAGCACCCGGAACAAGCTTTCTTAAAGAAAATAAGAGGAGGGGCAATATCGTCTTTTACCAAAGGTTCTTTATATTTATCCACTTCATATTTTTCAAGGATAAGGATAAAGAAAAAAGAAAGGAAAGATGAAAAAATGATCCCCAAACCCGTAGCTAGAGAGGAGGAAAAGAGAAGAGAAAGAAATTGTCTCCCCGGCTTCGTTTCTCGACCGTTTTCATCGTGCCTTAGCTCGTTGGAAAGCTCTCGAGACGTACTTTCTACCCATCCCATCAATCGAGCCAATCCATTAAAGATCCAGGAGATACAAGGTGAGGAAGAAATGGGTTTTTGTGTTTTCTTTATTCCAATCTTGTATGTAAGCCTTGATTCATTTTTCCCGGGTGTTGTTTGTGAATTCTAGTTAGGAAAAATCACTTTGGATGAGGTTGTTGTCTTGGACCTAAACCCGAGTCGATTGGAAAACCCGTTCCATTTGTTTTCTCTCACTTGGTGATGGTTGGGGTGTTTAGTTTGTTATTGTTTTGTATTTTACTTAATTTTTCGGGAATCAAGTATTGTGTAAAACCTTAAATCCCGGTTACCCACTGATAATTCGAACCTCCAAAGTACCTAAAATCAACCCGAACACCTCTAAAATGCCTAAAAGTCGAAAAACCAAACCCGAACCTCATTTTCCCTCCTATGGTCGAGAGCACCACAAGGCTAAAAACCGGGTTTTTCGTCGTTTTACGCGTTTAGATGTCGATGGTTCAATTTCAGGTTAATTAATGTTTATTTGATTTAACTTATTTGTAGGTTGGTAATTGCTCGCGTGGGATCTATCTCGACACTTTCGAAGTTCGATTTCAATTCTAAGGTGAGTTTAAAATGGAAGTTAGCAATTTTATGAATTAAGTTTCATTACGATTTTGTTGCTCGAGGTTAAGTGACAAAACAATCCCCTAGGAGTAAATACTTATTGGTTGGTGACTTTAGACTCGGAAGTGAGCGGAGTGACTTTTGGAGTTTGTAGTGAATTGGGGTGGAAAACAAGTTTGAGTATATTTGGAAGTCTAGTAAGATGAAATTGGAGAATTTAGATGAAATTGGAGAGTTTAGATGAAAGTGAAAGTTTAAGATACTTTGAGTAGTTTTAGATCAAAGTAGCTTAGAGGTGATCCTTTGAAGTATTAAAGTTTATAGAGATTTGAGATAAAGTTGAGAATTGAATTTACTTTAGGTACTTTTGACTAAAGTAAAGTAAAGTAAAGGAAATGTTTGAAAGTCAACTCATGGTTTATGGTAATGGCTTGGAAATTATTCTTGGGATTTGAGGAGATTTATTGTCATTCGTGACATGATGATGTTAAACATTGATTTTGCTTATTTGGGAGTTATAAGATTTCGTGGAATATGGCATCAGTGATGATATTGTTTAGTGTTTTTACGAACTTATTACCTTGTGTGAGTAATAAGGATTGTATTATATTATAGTAATAATGTGGAGTATGAAAGTTCTAATGATAATAAGGTTTGGTGTGGATTGTGGTAGTGTCGTTGAATATGGAATCATGATGATAGTACGATTGATGTACTCGGGTCTTTGGTAAGAGGCAACACTTTAAGTACAAAAGATAAGCATGTTATTGAGTGTAATTGTAGTATGATTGTATTGTTTGTTGGTTGTTTGTGTTGAGGTGCTCATTTAATGAACCTATTTATAGATATATGTGTAGTCCATGGATGAAAGAGGCTATGGGCGTCACTATATCAGGATACTTGTGGATAGGTGTAGTCCATGAATGAAAGAGGCTATGGGCGTCACTATATTAGGATACTTGTGGATAGGTGTAGTCCATGGATGAAAGAGGCTATGGACGTCACTTATCAAGATACTTATGGATATACGTGTAGTCCATGGATGAAAGAGGCTATGGGCGTCACTATATCAGGATACTTATGGATAGGTGTAGTCCATGGATGAAAGAGGCTATGGGCGTCACTTATCGGGATACTTATGGATATGTGTAGTCCATAGATGAAAGAGGCTATGGGCGTCACATATCGAGATACTATGTGATATGATCTTGTGATATAACAGGTTCATAGATGAAATAGGCTATGAGTGGGTGTTATATGGCAAGATTGGCAGATAGGTCGAGTTCATATACTGAGCATCCCAGCTTGTTTGTTAGTTGTTACATAGATACATGCTTATCCTTTGTACAAGTGTTTGGTTTTCGATGGTAATACCTTATGTGGTAATATGTGGCAACTTATGGTAATTCGAGAATTAGTAGTATGTGATATGTGATTTGGTAAGACCGTACGTGTTAGTATGTTGTTGTTGATCCATACGGTAACGCGATATGATGATACGTGATTTGGTAAGACCGTACGTGGTAGTATGTTGATGTTGATCCATACGGTATCACGATACGAGGACACTTGATATGGTAACGCCGTACACGTTAGTATGTTAAGGTGGTAACATACGGTAACACGTTACGAGATATTTAGATGTGGTAATATGATATGGTACGGATTTGGTTTAGATGTGGCTCGATATGATTTGGAATTTGGAAAATTGATTGGTGTATGATTATTATGATTTGGAAGTGTAGAATGGGTAGTAAAGAGAAATTTAGAACTTTGGACACAATTTCCGGTATGGAATTTGGTCCATAGAGTTACTGGCTTTCATTTTATTCTCACTAGCATTTTTATGCTAATGTTGTTACTGAAGGGATGATTTACTAAATTAGCGGAATTTTATTTAGTAAACTTATTAACATTTAATAACGGATCTATTAACATCATGCAATTTGTGATAAAACATGTAGATTCATGCTTATATATTCGAAAATTAAAACCTGAACTTACATTGATCAATAATGGAGAATCGGTTGGAGGTTTCTTTACGACTTCAAATCCTCAAGCAACACCGGATCTTCTACGCTATATCCCGATCGATCAAACGAAATTCGATTGTGGGATCGAACTTTAGAAGAAATTGGGAAGAAAAAAAAAATATTTTTCTTCCCAACACTATGAGAAAATCGGCCAAGGGAGGGAGAAGGGGAAGAGAGAGTTCCAACTTTCTATGGAATTGTATTGTGTGATTTATGAATGACCCAACCCTCCTATTTATAGGAAAATAGGAATCCTAATCACATTAGGATTAATCTATAGAGATAAATACAAAAAGAAAAAAAAAGATAATCTCTTTCCTTTATCTAGCAATTTCGAAAAATGCCATGGATAAATAGGAGATTATTTTATTTTCTTTATTTTTATTTATCTTGGGTAAATAAATCTATGTAGTTATTTTAGGATATAATTCAAACAATTATCTCTTCCCAAAATACATCATATGGCCGAAAATTGCATATATTAATTAAAAAAAAATAAAATTCTAATTTATTTAATTAATTATTTCGGGCCAATCCCAATTGGGTTCATTAATCCAATTGGGCTAGAAACTCTCTCTTAAATTAATAAGTCCAACTCAATTAATTTATTTATTAATTACCATTTAAATAAATATTTTATTTAAATAATTAATATTTTCTCCCGTCTAAATATTATCAAATTATATTTAATTATTAATTTCCATTTAAATAATTTTCATTATTTAAATAATTAATAATAAATATTATAATTATTAATTTCCATTAAATAAACTCATTATTTAATTAATAATTTTATTGACAATATTTTATTATTAATTAATTAATTTTAATTATTAATTTCCGTTCAAATAAAATTAATTATTTAAACAATTAATAATTGTCAATTAATTTCAAATTATTAATTACCATTTAAATATACTCAATATTTAAATAATTAATAATATCTAATTAATAATATTTCATTATTAATTTCATGTTTAAATAAACTCATTATTTAAACAATTAATAATGTTTATATTAATTACCGCTTAAATATACTCAATATTTAAACAATTAATATTGCCTATTTTAAGTAATTCACTTTACTTAAAATTTCCATTTCTTCTACTTGATTTCGCGACTACGATATTTGGGCTAGCATAGGGACCCGATGGACCTATAGATCATGGGCTTAATAATTAGTCAATTAAGTGATTAACTCATAATCAGTTAATTACTTATTATCTAACTACGAATAATTCCACTATAGATTCATAGCTGAACTCCCCTCACTATAGATGAGTTATGTCCATTTAGTTTATCATTTATTTATATCTCGTGATATATCCTTCACGTGGAACCCTCATAATTACAAAGGATAAATTTACCGTTTTGCCCCTGTAATTACCGCTTTATCCTTGTGTTCCCGCTGATTCTCCAATGAACTTTATCTTTAGTCGAACTAGAGATAAGATACTTCGTGATCAATAGAAGTCGTGACGTCACTTGTTCATGTCTCGAATCAAGACATCAAGGGAGTTTCCTAAAGTTCCTAAAATGTTTAGGTATCGCACCGATACCGGTTAATTTATAGGAAAGTTATGAATTCCATCTCGTGAAAATGAGTTCCCAGCTACTTGTCTAGTCATGTTCCCAAAACCGAAGTGTATTGAGCGTTCTTACGGATCACTCTCAACCATGTGAATCAAAGAACATAACTCCACAAATAGGAGTCCGCATTTCACTCAGGATTGAGATCTATCACTGGTTGATAAACTTAGTTTGATATTCGATCAATTCTCGTAAACGGTACTAAGGAGAAATTTGATCGAACATCGTGGTCCTGTCTTATACAATCAACATTGCATATGATACTTCCATTTCATGTCTCCCACATGAATGATCAGGATTAGATCATTTGTCTATAAACAAAATGCGAAGCTATCAACAATGTTACCAGGATAAGGTTCCCAAACGTTATCCATTTCATCAGAGACACTTTTAAGTTACTCATCTCGACTTTAATCCTCTTGTATGACTCACATACTAAGTCGTGATTTCATAAGAGTAACTTAGGGTTTACTATTTGAATGTTTTGATATTTATATATTTCCATATATTCCTAATATCGTCAATTGAATCAATCTAGATTATATAAAGAACTTATGTTTATTTATTTAATTTATTCGAAATAAATTATTATAATTAAATAATTACAAGTTCTAGGACACCATTCCTAACAGTTACACTTAACATTTTTTTCAGGTACATCTTTATGAGGGGGACGTGGTAGAGGAGGTGGCGCCGTATGGCTGGTCGAGATGATGGATGGACAGGAACATGGAATCATTTTGGTTTAGCATTCTTGAAATGCTTGTAAAACTTCATCATCCTCCATACTTTATGTTTTTAGCTCAGTAGAGCATTTGTCCAAAATTGTAATTGTCTTATGGTTTTAAAGTTCTTTTAGAATTTTACTTTTAAGCTGGAATGCGCATTCCATTCATTTTTATTGCTTTCTCTGAATTGGGTCGATGTAAACAGTTTTTGGTTTATCCGAGTTTTAAATGAACCCATGCCGTTTTTCTTTAAAATTGAGTCTTCCGCTGTGCATTTGAATTTAAAGGATATAACGGATTTGGGTCGTTACATGTGGATATGTTTAGTCCATGGATGAAAGAGGCTATGGGCGTTACTTATTGAGTTACTTATGGATATAGGTGTAGTCCATGGATGAAAGAGGCCATGAGCATCACTATATCGAGGATTATGGTACTATGATAACTCAGTTCATAACATGAGCTTCCCAACTTGTTTGTTAGTTGTTATGTGAAACATGCTTATCCTTTGTACAAGTGTTTTGATTTCAATGGTAATACTTTATGTGGAAATATGGTAACATAATATGGTAACGCCGTACGTGGCAGTATGTTGATGTGGTAACATACGGTAACACGATACGATGTAATTTGATGTGGTACAAAATTGGTAATAATTGTGGTTCGATATGATTCAGAAATCGGGAAGTTGATTGGTGTATGATTAGGATGTATTGGAAGTGTAGAAAGGGTAGTAAAGAGCATTTTAGGCCTTTGGACACGATTTCCGGTATGGAATTCGGTCCATAGGATTATTTGCTTCTATTTAACTCTCACTAGTATTTTTATGCTAATGTTGCTTGACTTACAACTTTTCAGGTACTTATCGACGTAGAGGACGTGGTAGAGGAGGTGGTGTTGCATGACTTTCGAAGGACGATGGATGGACATGGACATGAATTTTGTATAACATTCTTGAAATACTTTTGTATATATATTTTCCATTCTCGCATACTTTGTATTCTGAGCTCGTGAGAGTGGTTGTTTTAAAACTTTTAATGGTCTTATGGTTTCATGTTGTTTTTATTTTCAATTGGAATGCACATTCCATTTTTATCTCTTTCTCTTGTTGTGAACAATGTAAAACAGATTTTGGTTAGTCCAAATTTGAAACGTACCCATGCCGTTTTTCTTTAATACCAAGTCTTCCATTGTGCATTTGAATTTAAAGGATTTAACGGATTCGGGTCGTTACATGACTCCTATGGCCTCTTTCATCCATGGACTACACATCCACAAGTATCCCGATATAGTGACGTGCATAGCCTCTTTCATCCATGGACTACACATATCCACAAGTATCCCGATATAGTGATGCCCATAGCCTCTTTCATCAATGGACTACACATATATCCATAAATCGGTTCATTACATGAGCGTCACAACACAAACAACTAACAAACAATCTACCATACAATTTACACTCAATTATATGCTATCTTTTGTACTCCTCAAAGTATTGTCTCTTGCCAAATTCCCAAGTACATTAATCCTTATTAGAATTTCATACTCCATAGTATTACCACAATCAACATCAACCGTATTATCATTAGAATTTCATAATCCATGCTACTACCACAATCAAACCATAACCCTTATTCTTTACACAAGGTAATAAGATCAAATAAACAATAAGCAATAATCATCACTGATGCCAAGTTCCACAAAGATCGTAATTTAAAAGTAAACAATTATCAAGTTTAACACATCAATGCTATCAAAGACAATATAACATAAACATTACATAAAAAACTCTCAAGAAAAATTTCTATGCTACTTTGGTCCAAAACTACTCAAAGTACCTTCAATTTCCAAGTTTCTTCTAAAATTCTCTTTAGCCTTACAAGACTTCCAAAAAGTACTAAAACTTACTTTTTCAACCAAATCCGATAATTAACTCCAAATATACTTAAAATGCAAACTATCTCGAACTCACTTCCAAAGTTCATAGTCACCATCCAACCATTAATATCTCTTAACAATAAATGAACATCTTATCCTCGATCAAACAATAACGTAATATAACTCAAAACATAAAATTACAAACCAACACTTTAAACTCACTTTAGCCAAGAAGTTAAGATTCCAAAGAGTCAAAATAAAGTCTCACGAGCGTTTAACAAAACCTATAATAACATTGATAGAATACAATTTATAAACCATAACTAAAATGAGAAAAAGTGTGATTTTCAGATGAATAGTGTTTTTCTAAATTCCGAGCTCAAAATCGTTAAATTTCTTTATAGAAATACGTGATTTCAACTTAAAAACTCATTTAGAAACAAAAACAAAGAAAACCATAGAATTTTTTTTGAAAACTCACCTTTTAGGGCTTCCCTTTGAGAACGAGAAATGCCACAAGGTTAGGATGGAAAGATAGCCCACATCCTGAGCAATCCAACACAAAAGAAATCGTCGAAATTGGTCAGGAAATGAAGAAACCCCAATAGCTCAAAGCTCCTATTGCTTGGGCGGCCATGGAGAGAAAAGATGAGAAGAAAATTGAGATAATGTTGTAGATGGCCATATTTTATGCATTGGTATCAAAAAATGGCCACATGCTTTTATAAATCACTTTTTAGCCACTTGATGTTAAGTTTCTTTTCTTATACCGTCTTTACCCTTGTAGGCAATCATATTTTCTTCCCCCTATTTTCTAGGTACTGTTGATGTGATGGCAAAACAGAATTCAAGGAAAAAAAAAAAGCTTCTCAAGCAAGATTTGTCTTTTTCTTATCACTTTTTTGAAAATTGTGTTCTCTCCTAATTTTTTACTTTTTAATAGTCAGATTTTGCCTCTTGAAAAGTTGCCCGCTCTTTATCCTCATGAAACTTATCGTACATATACAAAGTTATTTATGCCTTGAAATAATGGCAGTTTCACACAACACATATAGAATATTGTACTTATGGTACACACTATACACATGATATATTTATATATAATTCAATTTCAGAGGTTAATAATTTGGGTCAAGAACCTTTTTTTCATTTGAATTCTGGTTTTATATTGTATGTTTAAAATAGCAAATATGACAACTTTTACACACTATACTCACAGAACTTACATTTTTTTTCTCCATTTTATAAACATAACCAAATTTTTCTGCTTTTTATATTTTAGTATGATTATGATTAAACTCAATTGAAATAAAATTTGAATATGAAGTATCTCAAAACTTGTACCAATGGTATAATAAGTAGTACGCATAATATAGACTATATGAACACAATTTCATTTTTACGGTCATGATTGTTTTCTTATTTTTTTAAAACTAAAATCAATATTCATGTAAGTGTAGTACAGATTATATCGACTTTTCTCAATTAATGTATCGATTCGAATATAGAGTAATGTACGCACTTGATTGAACCTTCTCAAAACTTGTACGTATAATACACACTATACAGATACAATTGCCTGTTGTACTAAATCTAAGAATATATACTGTACGATCATGATTTTTTATACATAGTACCTATGGTACTTATCGTACGCACTATACACATGATACATTTAAATCATAGTGTTTCAATAAAAAAAACATTACATTGTATCCATAGGATAAAGTATGCATAGTACAGTCGGTACATGATTTTGTGAAAAATGGAAAAGAAAAAGAAGGTATATACTGCATCACCGACTTCATGCTCTGCTTAAGTCTCTGCATCCCTTGTCCTTTGTATCTGCATATGTAAGAACATTGAAGACAAAAAAACATTGAAGGAGTAAAAAAATCACAACAAAGATGGACCCAAACATGCAAGTTTCTAAAGTAAAATACTCAAATCTTACAAAAATGCATATTTTTAAAAAGTTTTTTTTAGATCTAAGTTTTTTTTTTAGATCTAAGTTTTTTTTAGATATAAGGTTTTTTTTTAGATCTAAGGTTTAGAAACTAAAATGCTCAAGATCCATGCTAGATCTAAGGTTTTTTTTTAAAGGAATTCGATTTTTATGGCTTTCCATAGAAAAAAAAAACCAAACTTATTAGCTAGATCTAAGTTTTTCTATGGATTAAGAAAAACATACCTTTCATCAACTTTAGTCTCATTTTGCTTTGAATCTTCAAGATTTATATTAGATTTAAGTTTTGTGGAGAAGAAGTGGAGACAAAATAATGGATTTTTAAGATCCATGTTTCAGAAAAATGGAGAGAGAGAACAGTTGTGGTTGAAGTTGAGGAGAAAAAAATGGAGAGAGAGAGAGAGAGAGAGAGAATGCTACGGTTATGGTTGAAGGAGAGGAGAAAAAAAGGGAAGGAGAGAGAGAATGCTACTATTGTGGTTGAAGGAGAGGAGAACAAAATGAAAAAGAGATAGAGAAAATAAATAATTAAATGCCAACTTTTCTCATTTTTCCAACAATTGAAATGATGGGTCTGACGCGTCATACATGATTTGACTATTACTTTTCAGAAACTCAAAGGGCAAAAATGATATTCTGCCTCCCTTTCTCTCACTAATGTGGCTATCTACCTTATTTTTTAATCTCATAGCCATTTTTTATTATTTTGCCTCTAAAGTGGCTATTGCCATGGTTAACCAAAGAAAATTGTCTAATTTTGACTTTTAGGTGAATTTAAAGAAGATGGATGAATAGTGAAGATATTTTGAAATCAAGAATTACAAAATCATCCCTCTTTTGCTTTTAGATTTTAAAACTAAACTCGAAGCACTTAAACTAGCTAAAAGGTGATTAATAATTATTAATTATCCCGTTAATAATTATTAATACGCCCAATACTAATTTAAGCTACTAAAGCAATCAAAAAAGTTTACGAATGAAATAAACTCATAAATTCTAAGTTATTAATTCTAAAATTAAATTTAAATACTTTAATTAAAAAAAAATTTACTTCAAAAGTAACGGGACATTACAATTTTGAAGTGAAAATAGAAAATTTGAGTGACTAACCATCAATTTTTAAGAAAAAGAAAAGAAAATATGCATAGAGAGAATGCTATTGTGATAATTTACATTGAAATAGTAAAAATTTTGATTGAGATATGTGAATGAAGGAACATAAATGGATGAGAGAGATTGACGAGAAAGCAAGACCAAGATCGAATTGATCCTCAGTCCGATCCCAACCCAATTTTCTTTTTTCTTTTCTTAATATTCAATTGAGAGATGATTTGTGTGGTTTTGGTGTTTTGAAATAGAATAAATTGTATAGAAGCTCATCCAACGTTTTCCAACATTTCTCTTTCTTTTTAAAAAAAAAAACAAGTTTCAATTCATATTACTTAAGAAATGATTTGTTAAAATAAGAAGAAGATATGGATGATGAAAATGATTTGTGGCTTTGGTTTTATTAAAGAAAAAAAGAAAAAGAAGAACATAGATGAGAGAATGAGAGAGTTTTAGCATTATTTGTATTTTTCAAAACTTCAAAGAGTTTAAAACGGATTTTTTAGTCTTTTCATAGGGCAAGACATCAACAAAGGGTCAAAATTGTATAGAATGAGATGAAGAGGTTGAAAGTCTTTAGCCCCTAATTTGGAGGGTCAATTTTTGTAAATTTTCCATAGATAATCTGGGTGAAGGAGCGGTGCAAGTCTGAGTAAAAGATGAGAAATGAGATTAAAATTGAGGGTAAAGGTTTCTAAAATGGGTTAGATATTTTGTCATTTATTAAATAAACGAATGAGTTAGGTTTTAATCGGTGCTTGACCGAAACAAAAACTCATTATTTTATAGCAAGATTATCACATTTACCCTTTAGTTATGACTGGTTTTCAAAACTGCCCAACAAAAATCTTAATTTCTTTATTACTCTCAAATGCCAGTTTTTATGTTAAGTCTTACCTATTAGTCAGCGGTTGATTATGAATTATAGGGTAATTTGGATATTCTCAGTAAAATGAGGGTATTTTTGATAATTTGAATCGCTTAAAGGGTATTTAAGAAAATTTCTCTATTTTATACTTTAACAAACCGAATCAACCAATTTTAATTTTGAAAACCGGACCACCGGCCCGGTTCATAGTTTCTCTTTTCCCTCTATCGAGAACACCTAAAAACTAGTAACCGGGTCAGACCCGTATAGCACGTTGACCCGAATTTGGTAGTGCGGGCGGAGCAGAAAGGTGCAAAAGCCCATACAAATTACAGAAGTTGTTCTCAATGGAGGAGAAGGTTTAAGGTTCTTCCAACAAATCGCGTTGTCTTCTTTGCTGAGAAAGCAAGCACTATGCCGTTTTCAAGCCTTGAACGCTCACCTTTGGCTTCGGAAGAGGAAGGCAAGTCGAATTTGGATAATATAAACAAGTCCTCCAGTTTCTTCGATGTATATGGAACCGATGTATTCTCACTGTGCTCCTCCTTTCGTTTTTTTTTTTTAAATTCTACTAATTGATTGAGGAATACCTGTTTTCCCTTGAATTGTCTAAACTTTGATGATTTTGAAACCTGAATGGAACTAGATGATCAGTGCATTGTGTTCAATTTGATTCCTTTTGTAGGCTAAAGCAGATGTTGTTTTCAAAACTCCAGAATCTAGCTCAACTTTGAATCTGCAAGTGAGTTTACTTGCTATTCGAGTTTCTTCTATTGTTAAAGCCATAGATAACCCTTAATTTTGATATTCGTTTACGCTTTCCTGCAGGATGTTCAAGGGCTTGTAACTTGGGTGCTTGCCAAAGGTTTCATGCCATCTTGGGTTTTTATTAAGGTAAATACTTTTTTACTCTCAGGGCTATTTGTTTCGTGGTTTGCATTATTCCTAAGGTGTTGGGATATAATATTATTGGTATGGTAACCAACATGGGTTGGCTTAGTGGTCAAGGGATTCCTTTCCAGCCTTGAGGTCATGGGTTCAAACTATGTTGGCCACCTATCTAGGATATTATCCTACGAGTTTACAGACGCCAAGTGTGGTAAGGTCATGTGGTTGTCCTGTGAAATTAGTCGAGGTGCACGTAAGCTGGCCAGGACACTCACAATATATATTAAATAAAAATGATTGGTATGGTGATCCTAGAAATATTATATTACATTGTTTGTTTTATAAATAAAAGCGCTACTATCTTACTATTTTTTTTTTTGATAAAAACACCTCATAAGGCCATTTCATTGATAAAATGAAAGAAACAAAGAAAATGAAGTACAATATAAAAGTGGCACACAAACCAAAAGTCACAAAAAGAGCCAAGGTATACCGTATACACCCAAAACACAAAAAAACACGCCCTGCCACCTAATTACAAGTATGCGGGCCATCTATCAATAATTAAACCTAATGAATAATTGCAAAAGTCTTTGGAAGTTGACACTCAAAAGGATACATTTACATGTGCCAACTCCTAAACATAATCCCAGGTTCTAACTCCCTCACTGCAAATTCTTCTATTCCTTTTAGGCTAAATACCCCATACAATTGCACAACATCCTACAATCCATAAACAATTCCCTTTATACATTAAAAGGGGGAAGACAAGCATTTCTTCTAAAGAGTAGCGTATAGAAACATTATCCTCCCACGATATCCCAAAAGTTTGAAAAAATCTTTGCCAAATAAGCCTCGAGAACTTGCACTTGCACATGATGTGATTTAGATCTTCTGATTCGTGATTGCAAAGACTACACCAATTGCGGTTTAGGGTGAAGGGGGAAGATCGCTGAAGAAACTCAAAAGTATTGATCTTTCCATTTCCACGGACCAGATAAAAATTTGACTTTTTTCGAGATCTTCACCTTCCAGAGTTTTGAAAAGAACAAGGTGAGGAGCAAATTTGAAGACTTTAGGGTCCATAGTCTACTATCACAAACACCCTCCCTCGCCATAACACCCTCTAGGTTTGCAATGAAGGAAGATAAGTAACTCAATTCATTGTCCCAGATTGGTCTACGAAAATGGAAATCGAAATTCACACTTACCCTCACTTTCTGAATAAAAATTGAAATTGGTGAGTTCTTTTTGAGTGTCAAGGAGTATAACAAAGGATACAGTTTTCGGAAAGCGCTATCTCCCATCCAAGCATCCTCCCAAAAGCATATTTGGTTCTCATCCCCAATCTTCCATTTGACAGAGTTAAGAAACAGGGGGTGACATTTGGATAGACAAGTAGTAAGTTGGAATCCCAGACAACAACGATTGGATAAGTGTAAGTGCACGACCCGACCAGGGATCTTCCTATAAACCCGTGACGAGTCGAGCGCCGATGGCAAGCGATAGCCCGAAAGCTAACACTTACCATCAAGGCAAACTAAACATAACTATGCTAATATTAAATCAAACTATAAATGTTTCATGTACTAACGGATCGATGCAAAACACGTGGTGGATAAGCTTGTCGTAGGCTCGATCATCTTCCGAAACTCGAAAGCTACCTGTGGGGGAAAAACATTTGAAAAGAATGAGCTAAAGGCCCAGGAGTGGAATTTTTATTAAACTAATATTTTCTTAAAAACTACATAATATATAGTAGTTTCCAAATTCATAAAACTGTTTAAAACTAATATTCGTAAAATTTAATAATCATAATATTCAAAACTAAAACTCATAAAACTGGTTATAGTCGTAATTTAAATATCATAATATTCTACCTGTCGAAAACTAGATCAATACTTGTACGTAAATATATATACTATAGAAGCTGTTCATATACTATATCATAGTGATAAAAACCCACTAAAAATGTACCCTTAACTGGTCATACTGCATGTAGAGCGAAATCATACATGCAGCAGAGCAACTGAATATTGAAACTGGTCATACGCGAGCAGAGCTGCCCCCAAAGGGCTAAGCACCCTAACATACGCCCCAAAGCCTATGTGTATGCTAAAGTGGGTCCCAAAGACCTGCTGAAAACTGATAACTGAGGGTACTATTTCTAGCGGTTTGAAAATAAACTACTTAAAATAATATCATAATTTTCAAACCATTGTAAAACCGTAATTGAAACATTCATAGCTGGCATAAATCATATATACTGAATAATGATTATCTAAAAACTTTCATTTATATATATATTTATATCAATAAATAATCGTATACAATAATCTAAATTCTAAAACTTTTATGTTTTGTAAACTACTAAAAACTCAAGGCTACTAATAATTTTAAATGTGAAAATAGAATCCACTCACAACTTTTACGGCAAGTAACCCAACTCGTAAATAATTACATCTCGATATCACCTGAAAAAAAAATTAAGAAAAACATTGAAAAAAATTGATTTAAAGGCAATATTAAATTAAAATACTAATCAATTTTCAATCTATGATTAGATATAGGATTTTAGTTATTAATCCATGGGCAACGAGAAAACCATCTGATCGTCACTTTTTAATACTTGTATTCTCCTTTTCTTTAATCAAATTTTGCTTGCATCTTCCCTTCTTACATCCTACACATGAACCTGATACTAACCAATTTTAGTCTTCTTTTGATTTCACCTCATCATAACACAACCCACTTTATTCTATTTCTTGAACCGTCACGAGGGACTTCACCGTCAAACCTTTTTATTTTTTACTTTTATTCTCATTTCCCTCCTCTTCAGCCCACAAGAACACCATAGTTGGATATTTCATACAAGAAAACTTGAACTTCACCTAACTTAGAACTTGTTTTTTTAATCCATAAAAACTAAAGCCCATCAATTCTCTTCCCCCTTTGTAAAATATTAAATTCCAAAGTCCAACTTCTTTACACTCTAACCTGAGGTTCAACCAAGACAAAAATTTAGTATTTCCCCTTCTTTTATAAAATACAGTTCTTAGAGATAGCAAAATAATCTTTTTGTTTATATCCCAAATTGTTCTACCAATTCCTTTTCATCATAGACCACCTACAAAAACCCATACGTTGATCCATTAAAAGCTTTTGTTCTTTTATCCTTTCTTTCTTTTTCTTTCCTAAGAGCAGCTATCTTCTTTAAGTTTAAACCCATGAGGATGGCTCCATAGCACAAGCATCAATATCATGAAACTAATTCTTCTCATTACTAAGTATAAATTACAAGTGAAATTTCTCAAACTTTGGCTCTCCCTTTCTATGAGCATAGCTTCCACGAACAATTAAATAAGAAAATAAAATCATGGAAAAAAATTTACTTACCAAAATCGATTCTTCTAATTGAAAATAAGAATATCTCTTCTTTCTCCACGGTGAACAACGAGAAGAACAAACAAAAATCCCTTGATTTTGTTTTCCAAAGTAATTCTCTTCTGCTCTCTCTTCCAAGTCTTAAGTTTATCTTTTATTTTAATTACTCCTTTGCTAGCTGTCAAGCAATTGCTTGATATTTGCTAAAATTAAAAGCTTTTTATTAAGCCCACCACCGCCTTTGTAAATTTGGTCAAACTAATACATAGTTTTTTTTTTTTCAACTCACATGAGACAAAACAGAGGAAGTGGGTTTGACAGTAAGCCTTCCTCCCTTGGAAAAGTACACTTTCTTCCATGATGCTAATCTCGTCGAAGCTTTCTCAATCACTGATTCCCAGAAGCTAAAAGCTCTACTATATTACTAGGAACTGGATGCTACAATATTCGTTTCATTGCCTTGACGAGATGAGCCATGTACTTGTAATTAAGTGGTGGCTGCTTCTTGAGCCTTTTTGTTTCTTCTTGTTTTCTTTCTTTACCTTTAATGAAATAAGCTTCTAAACTTTTTTTAAAAAACATATATTCTTAGGAGTAACTATAAATTTTTTCAGACTTCACCCTTTTTGATACATCATGTAAAAAATATTTGTGCCATTAATGAGAGAAGCGTGTTTAAAGAGAATTTTTTTTATGTAAGTAAAGAGAATAAATAGAAAGAAGCTAGTGAGAGATAATGTGTGTAGAGAGAATTTAGTGAGAGATAATGTGTTGAAAGAATTTAGTGATAAAAAGTGCGTGTAGAGAGAAATTTGTCGGAAATGGTAAGTCGGGGATGAAAATCGTATATGCTTCTAGGAGCATTATTGGATTGTTGATAGGATAAATTCCCAATACTTTACTCCATGGGCTTCCACAAAAACGCCCCAATTGATTCCCTTTCTCCATTCCTATTCACTCTAGTAATTGATACTCTTAGTAGGATATTAGCGAAAGCAGAGATTCAAGGTGTGTTCAAGGGCTTTGAGGTTGGTAGAGAAGAGGTAAGGTTGGTTGGTCTCATTTACAATTCACAGACGATACCATCTTCTTCTCGCTTAAGGTACAAAGGTTCATTCTCTAATCTCAACAAGATGCTACAAATGTTTGAGTGGATATCCGAACTTAAGATAAATCGAGGAAAATGCTCTCTTACTCATTTAAATTCCCTCTTCTTTTTGCTTCTCTCTCATTATATCAATGAAATGGGCATATGAGCCATTCTTTAAAAAAAAAAATTCATGACCCAGAGAGGGTGGACAAATGGGCTAATAAGGTAGGATGCGATATTTCCCCTCTTCCTTATCACACCTTGGACTTCCAATGGGGCATAATCCTAAGAAATCGTAAATCTTGTATATGGTTGTGGAAAAGGTTTAGAAGAGATTGGTCTCTTAGAAGAGAGGTTTATTTTCAAAAGGGGGCAACTTAACTCTCATTTAGTCTCTGTTGTTGGATTCCTGTGGAGTCAGAAAAGACTTGGAGAAGCTTAAGATAAATTTTGTAATAGGAGGGTGTTGAGGAGGGGGGTGGATCTCATCTAATCAAATGGAGCACCGTTCAGAGATTAAAAGGATGATTGGTAATAGGAAATTTGAACAGAAAGAATTTAGCACTCCTAACGAACAAATGGCTATGGTATTTTTCTCTCGAACCGTATAGTTTATGGCACCCACCGGATTATAGCTGGCAGGCATGGACTTGACTCTAACAGGTGGAACACGAAAATTGTGAACTCGGGGTCCAAAAAAAGTAGAAGGGCTATATCTAACTATTAACCCTTGTTCCTCACATGTGTGCATTGAAAGTTGGGAAACTTATCAGATTTTGGGAGGACTCGTGGTTGGATCCCATATCTCTTTCAGAGAAATTCCTTACTCTTTATTCATTATTTCGCTTAAAAAATGCCTCTGTCTCGCCTTTAGGCTTGAGAACCTCGAGACTTTCCATCAACCTCTACGTGGGGAAATTTACGGGAAAGGGAACTGGACGATCTTTGTTCTTTACTCTCATTGTTGGAAGGTTTTTTTTGTTGAGAGAGTATCCGAGATATGCGAGTTTGGTTCTTAGAATCTTTGGGGGCGTATTCATGTAAGTCATTTTGCAATTTCTCCATTTCCTCACCTATTATTAACCCATAATTCTCTAAATTGTTGAAGTTGAAGATCCCGAAGAAAAGTTATATTTTTTGCTTGGCCTTTGGCATACGTAAGAAATATTACTCTTGACTTTCTCCAGCGATTTCATCTTTTGCTTTACATCCACAGTGGTGTTGTTTGTGTCAAAAGGATGATGAGACTTGTAATAATTTATTGTGTATTTGCCAATTTTCTTAATTATTATGAGATAAATTTTTTTGGACATTTTATATCACATTGGCTCCTTAGGGTTTAGGGTTTATATATGGCTTGAGATATACAGAAGGATATTTCAGAGTATGAACCGATCTTGAGAATACGTTTGGAACTAGCACATGTTTTTTTTAACTAAGAAACAATTTCATTGATAGTATGAAATGTACACAAAAGGCCCTCAAAAGATTACAAAAAACTAAGCCAATTGAGGGCAATAAAAGAAGGACTATAATTACAAAAATCCTTCACAAGGGAGCTCCAAAGAGAGGCAAACCAAACCACTTTCTCCCACAAGCTAGTCAGAGAAGAACAAATGAAATTACAATTAAAAATACGGCTATTGCGTTCCCACCAAATCAACCAACAAATGGCACGGATAGCATTGCACCAAATAATATTAGGCTTCCCTTTAAAATTCTGACCACACAGCAGGCCATGGATAGCATCACCAGCAGACTTATGGAGAGGACCTTGCATATTGAAGATTTTAAAGAGCTTGTTCCACAACCCAGTAAGAAAGGAGCAATGCACAAAAACGTGGCCCGCGCTCTCGCTATCATTCAAACAAAGAGAGCACATATTTGGAGAAAGAACTAAGGAGGGGAATCTTCTTTGCAGCTTGTCAATGGTATTTAAACCTCCCTTAAAAAAGGTCCATAACATAACCTTAACCTTAATAGGGTACTTAGCGCACCAAATTGCTTTGTAGAGGTCCTCCGAGAATGCAAATTCATTAGAAGACAGGGACAGCAAAGCATTTTTGCAAGAAAACTCACTTCCAACCCCTTTCCATAGTCTAGAATCCGAGGAGGAACCAACAACACAACCATCAAGGGTGGACATCAAACCGACAAACTCATCCACCTCCTCATCCTTTAAATTTCTTCTAAACAACAAAACCCAAGAATTAGAGTTTGGATCCCACAAATCAGCAATGGAGCTTTCCTTGGAGTTGGAAAGTCTATGTAGACTAGGAAAAGCAGCACGAAGAGGGACAGTCGTGATCCACGGATGATCCCAAAAGGAAATCATCAACCCATTCCCCAAAGCAAAAGAAGTAAAAGCGTTCAAAAGACCATCCAACTTAGCAATCTGCTTCCACGGGCTGCGATTGGAACAATAACTATTAGTGCCAACTCTCCAACCCAAGGTAAAGTCCCCATGTAAAGCCACTATCACTTTGTGCCACAAAGCCCCTTCCTCCTTCGAAAGTCTCCACAACCATTTCAAAAGAAGAGAGGTATTACGATTCACAATGTTACCAAAAGCAAGGCCCCCGCACACAATCGGAGTAGCCACTTCCTCCCATTTAATCAAATTTGAACCACCATTCCCCTCGGTGCCCTTCCAAAAAAAATCCCGAGCACTTTGTCAATCTCTTTGGCAATGCCCTTCGAATAGTGAACACCGAAAGATAATAGATCGGCATACGACTAAGAACGGATTGAACAAGTGTCGGTCTCCCCCCCTTTAGACACAACCGGCTTCTTCCATTTACAAAGTCTTCTTTGAATACGCTCCATAACCGGTTCCCAAAAACCTCTAAGACGGGGATTACCCCCTAGAGGAAGCCCCAAATAAGAGAGAGGGAGGGTTGAAACCTTGCAATTCAGCCAAGAGGCAGCCATAGAAGTCTCATCCTGGATTCAAATTGACACCAGAAGAAAAGACTTTTCGAGATTGAAGTTCAACCTGGACATTTTTTCAAACAAATGAATCACAAAGAGAAGGTTACTGATCTTTCCTTTATCAAACGGCGAGAAAATTAAAGTGTCATCAACAAACAAGAGATGGTTCACCTTTAACCTGTCCTACCCAAAATAGCACCTTCAATAATTCCAGCTTCCTGAGCATTGGACAAAAGTCTACTAAGAGAATCAGCCACCAAAATAAACAAAAAGGGGGAGAGAGGATCCCCCGCCGAATACCACGAAACGCCGGGAAATTGCCACGAGGTTTTCCATTAATAAGAATAGAGAAGTTAACGAAGAGATACAACCTCGAATCCATTTTCTCCATCTCGGCCCAAAGCCTTTGCCTAGGACAAAATAGCATCCAAATACCCCCAATCAACACAGTCATAAGCTTTCTCAACATCCAACTTGATGACAACACCTTTAAACTTCTTACATCTCCACTCTTCAATAATTTCATTAGCCACCAAAATAGAATCTACTATCTGTCTACCTCCAACAAACGCATTTTGAAAAATGGAGGTAGTTTTATGGAGAACCGTTTTTAACCTATCTGCCAAAACCTTGCTTAAAATCTTGTAAGGCCCCGTTGTTAAGCTGATCGGGCGGAAGTCCTTTAATTCCCGAGCATCCACTTTCTTAGGAATCAAGGATAAAAAAGTACTGTTAGTTATGGAGTTAACAATACCCTTCTGGAAAAATTCATGGAACATAGCCAAAACATCACACTTAATTATGTTCCAAGACTTTTTAAAGAATTCAGCCGTAAACCCATCAGGCCCCGGAGCTTTATTATTACCCAAGGCATTAATGGCTCCCCAAATTTCCTCCTCAGAGAAGGGCCTTTCCAGCCAATCTCTATCAGCAGCATCAATAGGATCCCAACAAAGATTGTCAGGAATCAATCTTTCTCCCTCTTTTTTAGAGTACAGCCGCTGGTAGAAAGACAAAAATTCCTTCTCTATATCTTCGTCAGACACCAAACTTCTACCATCAGAAGAACAAACTTCCGAGATAAAAGCCTTATTTCTCATCCCATTCATATAGTTGTGGAAGAAAGTTGAGTTTAAGTCACCCTCTCTCAACCACTGAATTTTGCATTTCTGTCGCCACATAGCTTCCTCCTTCACACTGATATCGAGAAGCTCCAATCTCAACGAAACTCTAACAAAGACATTGCTCTTCAGATAGGCCTGATCGTTCCTCGAAGCCATCAAGACAAGACAGCTCATTTAAAATTTGGCGTTTCTTATTTTGGACATGGCCAAACACTTCAATATTCCAACCTTTCAACTCTGCCTTCAGCAGCTTTAACTTACTCATAAAAGAGTAACCCGGCCATCCACGCACAACAAAAGAATCCCACCACTCTCTAACAGAAGAAAGGAAGGAAGGATGAGCAAGCCACATATTCTGAAAACGGAAGGGAGTGGGACCCCACTTAATCCTTCTTATTGGGTGCTAGCTTTCAAACCTTTTTGTAATGACCTATTTTCTTTCTTCTTAAAAGTGCCTGCATACTTATAATCAAGGACAAAAAAGTCGGTGATGTTGCAAGGATATCGACATTGAAATTGGGGGAAGAGTCGTTTTTCCCAGAAATCGACAAAATATCTCATGAAAACATTAAGTCATCGATGAAATCGGCGAAATATCGGTTTTGTCGCCCATTTTTAGGGTGATTTCATACGCAAATTCTTTTGAAATCTAAAAATGAAAGGAATCGATGGTTGTAGTTGTTTGTGGAAGATCCAAGCATTCTTGATCCTTGATCTCGACTTGAAGAGAGGCTCGAGTTACTAAAAAAAGAAGGGAAGAAAAATGTTGAGAGAGATGTCCGAATGTTGAGAGGCGGCTAGGGCAAGAGAAGAAAAGGAGGAAGAGTTTCAGGGAAGTTAAAGATTAGAATTAGGGTTTTTTTTCAAAAGAGAAATGTGGGTTCAATGAAAAGCGTGTTTACTATATAAAAAGAAGAGAAATATGGGTTGGTCTTTTACTTTGGCTAGGAAGTTGTTTCTGTATACATATATATTTCCCTGAAATTGTTTCTTATAAAAAAAAAAACTTTGGCTAGGAAGTTTTGGCCTTAATGAAGTTTCTGTATATATATATATATATTTATTATATTAAGTTATTTTTTTTTGAATAAAGCATCTCAAAAGGCCATTTCATTGATAAAATGAAAGAAAGTACAAAAAAACATAAGTAAATAAAAAGTTAAAGTGGCACTAGACTAACCAAAAAGCCACAAAACAAAGGTATACCATATACCCCAACCCAAAACCCGCACCGCCACCTAATTACAATTATGGGTCATCTATAAATAATTGGTCCAAGCGGGAAATTACAAAAGTCTTTGGAAGTTGACACCCAAAAGGAAGCATTTACATTTGCCAACTCCCAAACATAATCCCAAGACCTCCTTTCATTTCATCCCTAAAAATTCTTCTATTTCTTTCTAGCAAAATACCCCATACAATTGCACTACACCCCGCCCTCCATAACATATTCCCTTTATCATTAAAAGGGGGGAAATGAGCAAATCTTCTAGAATTAAGCAAATAGACTCATTGTTCACCCATGATATTCCAAACGTTTGGAAAAAACTTTGCCAAATTAGCCTCGAAAACTTGCACTTCCACATGATGTGATTTAGGTCTTCCGAATCATAATTGCATAGACAACACCAATTGGGGTTTAAGATGAAAGGAGAAGATCGCTGAAGAAACTCAAAAGTATTTATCTTGCCCAAGGCCACTGACCAAATAAAAAGTTTGGTAGATCTTTCAGTTTTAAACTTCTAAAATTGATAGATTTTTTTTTTAAAATTACAAAATTATAATTTTCAAAGATAAAATGAGTCTGTATTTTTTTATCCCTAAAAAATTATTTTAATTTATATAATTATTAGTTATTGATGTTTTTATTTATATTAAATATTGTATTTTAGTTTTAATGATATAGTTGTTTGTAAATTATATTAAATAAAAAAAAATCTTTATCGACACTTCCCGGAATATCCATCGATATCGACATCAACATTTCTGTAAAATTGACTTCTCGACACCGACATCGACATTGACATTTTTATCCTTGCTTGTAATTAGGTGACGGCTGAAGCTCTTAGGGGTTTTTGATTTCCCTTCATTCTTTTTTTTTTTTTGGGTTTTTTGCTTTATTATTTGTATATCTTTCATTATCTTAATGAAATGGGCTTTGGAGCCCTTTTTTAAAAAAGAGGCGTGGTGTTGTCCCTGTGAAAAAAGTTTATATATAAAAACAAAGTTATAGTATACTTGATGATATAATAATAAATAATTTAAGAAATGAGCATTTTTTCTTAGATATTGTTTTAAATATAAAAGAATAACAAATCTAAAACTTGGGATAAAATATGGGATTTAGTGGTTGTTAATGCCTCCCTTTGAGTGCAAATTGTAATTATTCTCCCTCAACTATTGCTGCTAATTGGTCGGCCTTCTTGTAGCCTCTCGAGCCTTCTAAGCTCTTTTCTTTATATTTTATCTCTGTTTGTCAAAAAAAAAAATAATACAAGAAAAACAATATATTATTTTTTCTTGTTCCCCCTTAAAATACTTAAAAACATCATAAAAAAATAAAAAAAGGAAAGTGAGTTTTTTTATAAGATGTGTGCCTTGTGCTAAGGTGCGCGCATGGGTCGCTTTTCAAGACACTAGGTTCTAGGTAAAGCTAAGTTCAACACAGCTAGATGGATAGCTTTAGATAAGATTTTTTGTAATTACATTCCCTTTGTTTTTTTTTGGATGATAAACGATTTCATTGATGTAAAAAGTAACAAAGTACAAAAGGCCACCCATGGATTACAATAAATTCCTCCTATTGGGGGCAATCAACGAGGGTTGATAATTACAAAAAGTTTTGGCCCTAGCTGACCATATAGAAACAAATCTAACCAACAGCTCCCATATCTCAGAAGAACTCTCCTGAAAAGTCCTCTTGTTTCTCTCCCACCAAACCAGCCAGATCAAGGCTTTGATGGAGTTCCGCCAAAGGACCAAAGCCTTCTCCTTTAAGATCACACCACGGAGGAGACCGTGGAGAATAGACTGAAGAGGGGGGGGGAAATGGCCCTGAAAAGAGAAAATATCAAAGACCTTGCTCCACAGTTTAGCTTAGCAGTGAACGGGCAAGACCAAAAGACATTCCCTTTGTTATCAGATCTGATTGGAGTGTTTTTTTGTCAACTCTTGGGATACATACTTTTGTACACGTTTCACCTTATCAATCATCAATGAAAAGTTTGTCTCTGATTCAGAAAAATGTCTGAATGAATTGACAAGAGAGACTCTTGACATTCCTTTATTTTATCTAGAAATTTGACTTGCATGCTTTTTTAGCCATGGTTTATAGTTTGTTTGACAATATCATCTATAGCTGCTTCATGTTCTGTCATATAATTCATGGTCGATGTCTTATTTTTGTCAAAGTATTTAAGATTTCCTGAAAGTATTTAAAGAGTTTCATGTATGCAGAATACACCCCTCATCCCAAAGGTGGTAATGGTTTATCTCCCTGGCCTGGATGCTTCTCTGTACATGTCACAGTCTAAGTTACTTCCTACCTTTAAAAAATTATGTGGCAAACCGCGGGCGGTTTTAGCTCTCAGGTGCACATTCATTTGTTGCAATATATTCTTTTTAGCTTTTAGAATGGATCAAGGATTTTGCTCACAGTGGGGTCTTCATGTTTGAATTTTTTGTATTTTGCTAGCTGTGTATCAGATGGAATGCAAACAATTGATGCACTTTTGACATGTAAGATAAAGAGAAAGAGGGATTCAATTAGTTCAGCCTCAAAGACGTCTAATTTGACATCTGAACAAGGTTTGCAAACCATTGATAAACTTCCGTTATTCTTCTAGTTCTTGTACTTAATAGTCTGTCCTGTTTCTATGAATTATTTCTATTTTCTTGTAGAAATAGGAAATTAATATAATTTCTCATTTATTTTTTCCGGTGGTATCTTAGCTTAGTTTGCTTTCCCAAGTACAAAAAGGTGTTTTGTGTAGAACTTTCAAGGTGCTACATATTAATGTTGGAGTTTAAAGATGCCGCTAGGAGTTTAAATTAGTGGCAGTTTGTACTTTTTGAAAGTGGTGTTGATGCCTTTATATACCTTTTTGAAAAAGATGGCTCAAAAGCTTATTTCATGGAGTAAATGAAAGATGTACAAGAGAGAAGAAAAAGCCACCACCTAATTAGAAGTATGTAGCCTAACTATTAAAAATAATAATAAAGAGAAATGTTACTAAAGTATTTGGAGTATGACACCCAAAAAGAGGTATGTACATGTGCCAACCCGGATGTAAACTCAATTCCTCATAATATCCTGAAAAATCCTTCCATTCCATTCCAGCCAAATGCTCCACAACTTGCCACAGAGGCGACCCCCGCTTGAACCAGGGGGGGGTATGTTTAAGAATGACCTCACTCATCATATTGCGGTAGCTCCTAGGTGAACCACCTTTCAGTTTAGATGAAATTTTAAAGGCTGTTTTTTATTGCAACGTAATAAATCTATTGGACCAGATGGTTTCTCCTTGAATTTTTTCCAAAAGTGTTGGGATATCATAAAAGTGGATCTTCTAAATGTTTTTCTTGATTTTCATCAGGCTGCATTTGTTAGCCTCGAAATGCCTCCCATATCTGCCTCATTCCAAAGAAATCTAGTGTTACTTCTTTATCTGAGTTTCATCCATAAAATTTTTAGAATTTGTTTGAATTAATAATTAAAACCTTAATATTTGTAGAGTTAAGTAATCATAGACCTGTAATAACACTTGTGTGTAAAATTATAAACAGCCTTTTATTTTTTCTTGAAAAAATGGTTGAAAAGCTTAATTAATTAAGATAATGAAAGAATACAAAGGGGGCTGGATGTGGAGGAAGAGAAAGTAACATCTTTGGTTGAAAAGGTGGGATGCAGAGTCTCCCGTTCAAATACTTGGGCATATGCCTTTGAGGGATAATCTGAAAAAGAAAATCTTTTGGGAACCGGTGCTTGAAAATGTTAGAAAAAGATTGGCTTATTAGAAAAGAGGGTATTTCTCCAAGAGAGGTAGACTGATGCTCATTCAATCGGTCTTTATTAGGAATACCAACTTATTACTTGCCCATCTTCGGATACTGACAAGTATCAGAGAGGATATGGAGAGGATTATGAGGAACTTTATGTGGGAGGACTCAGAAGAAGGCAAGGGAGCGCATCTTGTCAATTGGAAAATGGTTATGAGCCCAATGGGTGAGGGTGGATTAGGAATTGGAAATCGGGTAGGAAAAAAAAAGTGATGTGAGAGAACATGACTTCATTCAAATGGATGGGACACAAATGTAGTGGTTAGAGGCATTGTTAGGAATCAGGGAAGGAGATATCCAAATGCTACCCTCTCTTCCTTAATTGTGTAAAATGGGAGGTTGGGGACGGAGAGTCGGAGACCGAATACGCTTTTGGGATGAACCTTGGAATGGGGACATCGCATTTCAAGATCTCTATCCATTTTATATTCCCTAACCTCAGGCATAAATGAACTAATTTTGGCATTTATTTAGAACTAGGGCTTACGAGTGAATATTGATATCCATTTTCGAAGACTAATCCGAGATAGGAAAATGTCGAATTATCTTCCATCTTATCAACCCTCGGTCGGGAGGCTACAAGGGATAGGAGATTAAGGCCCTTATACCCCTCAAGGCTCAAACAGTTTCTCTTGAAGTATTTTTTTTTGAGTTGAGTCCACCCCCTCCTTGAGGTCATCATCCCCCTTCTTTTCCAAATTGTGGAAGTTGAAGATCCTGAAGAAAGTTAGGTTCTTTATTTGGTTAGTGGCACTAGGTAAATATTTTTGATAAAAACACCTCACAAGGCCATGAAAGAAAAAGTAAAAAAGACATTACAATAATGTGGCAAGACAAACCAAAAGCCAAAAAAAATGGTATACCATATACCCCTAATGAAAAAAAAACCCCGCACCTCCACCTAATTACAAGTATGCGGCCAACTATTTATAATT
Source organism: Gynostemma pentaphyllum (assembly GCA_028015215.1). Lineage (NCBI taxonomy): Eukaryota > Viridiplantae > Streptophyta > Magnoliopsida > Cucurbitales > Cucurbitaceae > Gynostemma > Gynostemma pentaphyllum. The sequence goes on from CM051353.1 coordinate 42,230,696, forward strand.
AAACCTAACGGATAATTACAAAATGGTTTGGAAGTTGACACCCAAAAGGATGCATTTACATGGGCCAACACTCAAACATAATCCCAAGATCTCTCTTAACCCCTAAAAATTCTCCTATTCGTTTCGAGCCAAATCCCCCAAGTGATTGCACTACATCCCAACAACCACAAACTTTTCCCTTTATCTATGAAAGGATGGTAACACAACAACTCACTTAAGGTTTGACGAAAGGTAATGTGGCACTAGGTAAAATTAACACTTTTGAGTTTCTCCAGCCATCTTTTTCCTACACTCTTAATCCCCATTTGTGGTGTTTTTGCAATCTTGGTTCAGAAAATCTTAATTGGAAGTGCAAATTTTCGAGACTTATTTGGCAAAGATTTTCCAAACTTTTGGGATAACATGGGTGGAAAATGAAAATTTCCGCCAAACCATGGAAGGAGGTGATCTTATATCCCCCCAATTCAAAGAAAAGGGGAAGAGCCTTTGGGTAGCGGGAGTCTGTGCAATAGCATGAGGTAAATGGTTGGAAAGGAATAGGAGAATATTTAGGGATCAAATTTGGAAAAGGAAAGGAAAGGAAGAATATTTAGTGAAGGGGAGTTAGGTATTGGAAATTTGGAAAGGAAGAATACGGCGTTACTTGTTAAGTGGCTTTGGAGATTCCCTATTGAACTTGAGAGTCTGTGGCACAAAGTGATTGCAAGTAGACATGGGATGCATCCAAATGGTTAGGAGACGAACATGGTCACAGGTACTATTAAAAGTCCATGGAAGGTGATATCTATTTGTTATCCTTTTTTTCTTAACTGTGATAAATGGAAGGTTGGGGATGGGAGTCGAAGTCACTTTTGGGAGGATGCTTGGATTGGTGACATTGCCTTTCAAGACCTGCACTGCAGTTACCTTAGCTAAAAATTCACCTATTTTAAACAATATGGCTCATGAACATCATCATATTTGGGATCACCTTTTGTATTTCATTTACTTATGGTCTAAAAACAATGCTCTTTTAGATTTTGGTTTAACTTTTTTTCGTTGTACTTACCTTTTTATCCGTGTAATTACTTTTAGAGGTCCTCTCAACCTCTTGTAAATTCTTTTTTTTAATTAATATGTTGTGAATTCTTCTAAAAAAAATTCACCTATTTTTGCATTCATTTGTTTAGGTGTGAACATTGATTTTCACTTTCGTACATCAATTCGGGATAGGGAATTGCTAGAATTGTCATCTATCATTTCAAACCGAGAAGGAACCTTGGTGAGAGAGGGATTATCGGGCAAAAGACTTTGGAACTTGACCTCGTCTTAACACTTTTTCTTGTAAATCCTTTTTTTGATTTTAGCCGCCCTATCTTACCGATCTCCTGGCTCTCTCTTCTTTTCCACTTTGTGGAAGATGAAGATCCCGAAGAAAGTCAGGTTGTTTATTTTGTCTATGGCTTTGGGTAGAATCAACACCTTTGAGTTTCTTTAAAAATCTCATTCTTTCACCCTTCACTCCCATTGGTGTTGTTTGTGCAACCAAGAATCCGAAAATCTTGACCATTTATTGTGGAAGTGTAATTTCTTAAGGCTTGTTTAGCAATGGTTTTTCCAAACGTTCGGGATGAATTGGGTTGGTAATTATACTTTTCGCCAAATCTTGGAAGAGATGTTATGTCATCCTCCTTTCAAAGATAAAGGAAAAAGTTTATGGGTTTCAAGTTGTAGCGCAATTACATGGAGAATTTGGTTGGAAAGGAATAGAAGAATTTTTAGGGGAAAAGAGAGATCATGGGATTATGTTTGGGAGTTGGCTTATGTAAATGCATATTTTTGGGTGTCAACTTCCAAACATTTTTGTAATTATCCTTTAGGCTCAATTATAAATTGTTGGCCCGCATACTTGTAATTAGGTGGCAGTGCGGGCATAGTGGGGTGGTGATATACTCTTTCTTTTCGTGATTTTTGGTTTGATCGTGCCACCTTATTTTGTTTTATATGTTTTACTCTCTTTCATTATATCAATGAAATGGTCTTTTGAGGCTCTTTTAAAAAAAAAATATTTAGGCATGAGAAGAGACCTTGGGACTATGTTTTAGAGTTGACACATGTAATTGCATCTTTTTGGGTGTTAACTGTCAGGGGCGTTTGTTTCCGGTTTTGCATGGGATTGAGATGCCTAGGGATGAGATGCATGAGGACGAGATGCCCGGGGACGAGATCAACGTGCTTGGTTTTACATGGGGATGAGAATAATAAAATTATATAATAAAATAAATTTTCTTCATCTCTCTTCTCTTCTCTTACTTTTTCTCTCATCTATTCCATTGGGTTATCCAAACCCCATGTGTTTTGAAGGGTTTCCAAACCCCATGGAGGGGGGCTATGGGGTCCCTATCGGGTTTGGATCCCCCTTCTTTATTGGCAAAACAAACATGGGGATGGGGATGAAATTACCATGGGGTTTGGATCCCCATCCCCAATCACTTGAAACAAACACCCCCTCAAAGTTTTTTGTAATTACACTTTAGGTTTAATTATAAATAGATGGCCCACATACTTGTAATTGGGTGGCGGTGCAGGTTAGTAACTTAGTAGGGGTTTGGATATATGGTATACCAAATTTATGTGGTTTTTGCCAACTAAATATTCCATAGTACAACAAAATTCTCGATTGCGCTAAATTTTTTCATTTCTTGCAAAAGGAGGATTGAGCACCACCTCCTCCATCACGCCGGCTCCTCCAGGTGTTTTAAAAGGTGCAAGGCCCAAAAAGCGATGGAGTATCCGGGGGCTTAAGCCAAGCGCAAACAAAAGAAATGACTTTTTTTTACGAGGAGCATAATTTATAAACATTTATTTTATACATGTAATTTTTTGTATTAATTTTATTTTTTAAATAAAACACCTCACAAGGCCATTTCATTAAGTGAATGAAAGAAAACATAATAAAACAATACAATATAAAAGTGGCAAGTCAAACCAAAAGCCACGAAAGTAAGGTAAACCATATACCTCAAAACCGAAAAGAAACTCGCTCCGCACCTAATTACAAGTATGCGGGCCAACTATCAATAATTCGACCAAGCGAATAATTACAAATTTTTTTTGGATGTAGACATCCAAAAGGAAGCATTTACATGTGCCAACTCCCATACATAATCCTAAGATCTAGAAACGTCCCTAAAGATTCTCCTAGATCTTGATTTTTTAAAACATAGGTGGAAAGATTTTCATCTAGATTTGTTTAGCAAACATGTATAACCATAAGAGGGGATCAACGTCCTTAGAGTCTTGTTTACACATACACCACTATCGTAGATGAAGATCCCGAAAAAAGTCAGGTTCTTTATCTGGTCGGTGGCACTAGGTAAAATTTAACACTTTTGAGTTTCTCCAGCGGTCTTCTTCCTACACTCTTAATCCTCAATGGTGTTGTTTATACAATCTTGATTCAGAAAATCTTAATCACATCATGTGGAAGTGCAAAATTTCGAGGCTTATTTAGCAAACTATTTTCCAAACGTTTGGGATAATATGGGTGGAAAATGAGACTTTTCGCCTTACCTTGGCGGAGTTGATCTTATCCCCACTGTTCAACAAAAGGGGGAAGAGTCTTTGGGTTGCGGGCGTGTGTGCAATTGCTTGGGGTATATGGTTGGAGAGGAATAGGAGGAGATTTAGGGAGGAGACGAGATCTTGGGATTATGTTTGGGAGTTGGCTCATGTAAATGCATCTTTTTGGGTGTCAACTACCATAGTCTTTTGTAATTACACTTTAGGGTTAATTATTAATAGTTGGCCCGCGTACTTGAAATTAAGTGGCGGTGCGGGCTAGTTGGGGTCTTGGCCCTATACGGTATACCAACTTTATGTGGCTTTTGGTTTGTTTTTGCCACCTTTATGTATTGCTTTATTTCTACTTTTTTCTTTCATTATATCATTGAAATGGCCTTTTGAGGTGTTCTATTCAAAAAAAAAAAACAAAAAACAAAAAACCACTACCGTGAGGCGATTTCGAAAAGTGCCGCCTCACACCTGAGGCGCACGAGGGTTTTTTTTCTTTATGTTTTTCTTTAATGTTTTAGGGATTTTTAAAGGTGTAAATGCATACCTTGATATGCCTTTATTTTTAATCATATATAAGAAAAGACCCTTAATTCAATTATTTTTCATAATATTACTCTTGATTATACTATAATTTTCACATATATGGCAGCCGGTGATTGATAAGGTTTCTTCTAGACTAGATGGTTGGAGGTAAGGTTGTTTTTCTAGGGGGGTAGATTAACTCTCATTTCATCCGTTCTCCAAAATCTCCCAATTTACTTTTTGTCACTTTTTAAAAAAGCCAAGGTATTATATTGTATGTTTTATTTACATCAAATCCTTGGGACTTCTCTCTGACACGTTTCCCTAGGTAGCCAAATTCTCACCCTTCTCTTGTGCCCCCCGGTGTCTTTCACACCGGCGGCGGCAAGCCTCCCCCCTTTTTTCCTCCGTCTTCTACGGTGGAAATCAGCCCATTAACCACGATATTAAACTATCGTTCTACCCGTGTTTTGAGTCTTAGCAACGCCGGCGGTTCTTACGCCGGTGTCTGTCTTCTTTTTTTGTTGTCATGGGATGGGACTATACCAAAAGATCTATACAGATTGAAAGTAAGATCTATCACTTGGAATTTGATAAGGCATACAGGGGTTCAAGAGCTAGAATCAAGGAATCTAGTAGACGTGGCGTGTACTCCTTTTCGTTACAATTTGTTTCCCTTTACTGGCTATGGGAATGTTTTAAGAAGCTGATAGAGAATCAAGGAAACTTGAAATTTTTCATGCAGACTAGATGTGACGACTACGTCCTCTGGGTTGAAAAGTCGGCTAATAGACGCGGAAACGTAGCTGAAATTTTCAAACTTGACAACAATGGGCATAAGTGCAGCATTATGGTACCTGAAGGGGCTAAGCAGCAAGGTTGGACTCTTTTCAAGAACTTGATTGAAGATTACCCGGGAAGGCGAGTGGATCTGTTGTCTCCTGTTTCTTACAGGAAGGTGGACCAGAATATGTCTTTTGTCGAAATCGTTGCAAACAAAAAAAGAAGGAAATGTTGGCAGTGAAGATGCGACTAAGACATTAAAGACTGACGGGAGTAAGGATATTAATGAAGTGAACGATGCGGGTGAGGTTGATGGATTAAATGCGAGGAAATTAATTCAAAACCCTCCACTTCATAATATCTCTTTCGAGAAGATAGAATGGGAAAAAACTATTGTTGTGACGCGAAGGTTTTTCCACCAAGACTGGATTGACATAAAGTCAGCCCTGCAAATGGAATTTAGTCCCTATTGCGCCATCAGTCCTTTTCACCCTAACAGAGCCTTGCTCCTTTGCCATTCTGAAGAGTTGGCCAGTCACCTCTGCTCCTTAGAAGGATGGAGAAATTTAAAGAATTTACAGGTTCGTTTCGCTCTATGGAACCCTGAGCTGCACGCAAGAATGGACCAGGTACCTTCCTTTGGAGGTTGGTTGAAAATCAGAAACTTGCCGATTCATCTGTGGAACTTTGAAACTCTAAAGCTTGTAGGCGATAAATGTGGGGGCTTTATGGAGGTTTCTTCTAAAACCACAATGTTTCGAGAAACGATGGAGGCTTATGTGAAGGTTAGAGCAAACTACACAGGGTTTGTTCCGGCGGAAGTTGAGGTGACTGACGAACAAGGAAGTTGTTTTAAAGCACAGGTTACAACCCACTTCTCGGTTCCCCTACTTTTAAAAAGTGTTGGTAGAATCCATGGATCTGCCTCTAAATCATTGGAAGAAGAATTTTTCTCAAGTAACCAGGTTGAGGAAGAAGGAAAAAATAATTGGGTTGTGGTCACTGGTAGAGGCAAAGCGGCGGTTTCTTCCGACGAACCACCGCGCCGGTCCAGTTCGGCGAACAGTGACGGTTCCAGGAAAAATGACACTCTGTCCAAGAAACCCTTTCTGTACACTGTTACGTCTGACTCGAAGAAGTGTACGAAGGAGGCGGTGGTTGAAGATGATGGCTCGCCTTGTCAACATCAGGCAGAGGATGTTTTACTTGTAGGTGAAGGGCTAGCTGACATGATTGACGGGGTAGGAGTTGACTCACACGGGCCTTTTACCCCTTTTCACTCCAATGGGCCGGACAAGGCTACTGAAGCCCATTTCATTCATAAGCCTCCTAACAATGGGGCAGGGCCTTCTCGTGGGTTGGTTAAACAGGCTGAAGTTGATATTGAAAAGAATCAAAAGGGTGAGAATTCTAAAGCCCACTTTAGCCAGTCTTTACTTGAGAACTCCCCAGATCCTTCGAAAGTTAAGATACTCAAGCGACAAGAAGGAAATGTTAAACCGCTATTTTCTCCTCGAGAGGTATATCACTCTAACGCGTCTCTTAGAAGAGGTGATGGTGGTTCTGAGGAGAACGACTCGGAAGATCTCGTCTCTAGTTTCCCCAGTGATTTTGTCATTGATTCTCAGGAAGACTTCGTTCCTGATTCTCTCCCTCAAAGACCTCCAGAAGCTGATGACCTTACGGATAGGGAGGATTTTTATTCTGTTCAAGATTGTGTCGTGGCGAGACCTTTGGCCATGATAACCGAACCTCAGGAGTCGCAGGGGGCTAGGCATGCTGAGGAGTCTAGGAGAAGGATTCTTGAGGTTCAAGAGGATCAAGATCTTTATATCACTTCAAATGGGTTTATCTGCGATAGCAAAGGGGAGAATAAGATAAAGCTGGGGGATTGGCTGAATGACACTAATATGAAGATTATCTCTAAGTCTGGAAAAAGGGTGAAAAAGGAAGGAACTATCATTAGGAAGAAAGTGGGTCAACGGGAGCTCAAAAATCTAGAGTCTTCTGTAAACTATGATAGAAGTGAAGCGAAGAGGAAAGCGGGCCATCAAGTTGTTGATGTTAATTGTCTCCTGGAATGTTAGAGGTCTTGGGGCTCCGAGTAAACGGAGTGTCGTTAAGGAGTTGATTCGTAAGTACAACCCTACTATTGTCATTCTTCAAGAAACTAAGCTTAAGCTCATTGACAGAAGTGTTATTAAGTCTCTCTGGAGTTCTCGGAATGTGGCGTGGTCTGCTCTTGACGCTATTGGTAGCTCTGGGGGGATTCTCATTATGTGGAACGATCCAGCCTTTGTGGTCAGAGAGGTTTTTTCTGGGGCTTTCACTCTTTCTCTTCTCATGGCTGTCTCTGATTCGTCTTCTTTTTGGCTCAGTGGTATTTATGGCCCGTCTTCTCATGGGGAAAGGAAGCAGTTTTGGGAGGAGCTCTCTGTTCTGGGTGGTGTTTGTGATGGCCCTTGGATCCTGGGGGGTGATTTTAACGTCTGCAGGTGGTCTTCTGAAAAGTCTTCTGGCAGAACGTTAACCAGAAGCATGAAGGATTTTAGTAATTTCATTGAGAACTTCTCTCTAGAGGACCCTCCCATGGCCAATGGTATTTTTACTTGGTCTAGGATGAATGACTCTGGAGCTCACTCCCGTATCGATAGGTTTCTCTTCAACTTGAGATGGCTAAATCTTTTTTCAGATGCTAGAGTCACCAGATTAGATAGAGTGGTGTCTGACCATTACCCTATTTTGTTGAACTCTGGAGGCATCTCTTGGGGCCCTACCCCTTTCCGTTTTGAGAACATGTGGCTCAAGCACCCGTCTTTTTCCTCCTCTGTGGCTGATTGGTGGAGGGTGCTGGAGATTAGAGGGTGGGCGGGTTATTCCCTCCTATCGAGATTAAAGATCTTAAAAGGTAAGCTTCGATCTTGGAACTCGGAGGTCTTTGGTAACCTTACTTCCCAGAAAAACGCGCTCCTCTCTCAAATTAACTCTCTTGATCTGTTGGATGAGTCCCAAGGCCTATCTCCCCTGCAATCTGCTGATAGGAAGGCAGCGCGCCTCGCCCTCCTCGATATCTTAGCTAAAGAAGATATTTTCTGGGGACAAAAAATCAAGCAGCAGTGGCTCAAAGAAGGAGATGAGAATACCGGTTTTTTTCAGAGATTTATGGCTGGAAAGAGGAAAAAAGCTTTTATCTCTGAAATTTTATCTTCTCAGGGTTCTTGTCTTCTAACTGATTGCGAGATTGAGGCAGAGTTTTACTCCTTCTTCAAATCCCTTTATACTAAAGATACTGGTTCCAGATTTATCCCTGCCAACTTAGATTGGAACCCCCTGGAAGATAATGATGTGGTGCTTTTGGAGCGACCCTTTTCTGAGGAGGAGGTTTGGGCTGCTATTTCTGACCTTGGCTGTTCCAGAGCTCCAGGGCCTGATGGTTTTACTGCCGAATTTTTTAAAAACACCTGGAACATTCTCAAATCTGATTTTATGAGAATGTTCCAAGAGTTTTTCCAAAATGGTGTGGTGAATGGAATTACGAACGAAACTTTTATTACCCTTATCCCGAAGAAGGAGGATGCTAAAGAAGTGAAAGATTACAGACCGATAAGCCTCACAACAGGACCTTATAAAATCCTGGCTAAAGTCCTAGCTAATAGACTAAAGTCAGTGTTACCCAATACAATTTCTAAATTCCAGAATGCATTTATAGGCAACAGGCAAATTGTCGATTCCATTCTTATTGCTAATGAGTTAGTGGAATCTTGGAGGATATCGAAAAGAAAAGGGCTGATTTTTAAACTGGATTTGGAAAAGGCTTATGATCGGGTTGATTGGGATTTCCTTGATGGGGTGATGGCTGCCAAAGGCTTTGGCTCGAGGTGGAGGAATTGGATAAGGGGCTGTTTATCTACTGTCAACTACTCCATTATTATTAACGGGAAACCGCGGTCTAAATTTAGAGCCAGTAGAGGTTTGAGGCAAGGGGACCCCCTCTCCCCTTTTCTTTTCACCCTCGTGGCTGACGCTCTAAGTAGAATCCTTACTAGTGCTGAAATTTTTGGTCTCTTTCGTGGCCTTTCCCCGGGGGTTGGCATGGAGTCCATCTCTCATTTACAATTTGCTGATGACACCCTTATATTCTCTACGGCTGATAAACTAAACATCAGTAATCTGCTTGCTGTCCTTCGCGTGTTTGAGAAAGTGTCCGGTATGAAGTTCAATCTTGATAAAACGATGGTAGCAGGTATTAATCTTGAAGACTCTTTTGTTGAGGAGGTGGCTACTGCCTTTCACTGCAAGGTTACGAACCTTCCTATAACCTATCTCGGCCTTCCTCTCGGAGGCAACCCTCACAGCAAAGCTTTCTGGAATCCTGTTGTGGAAAAAATCTCTAAAAGAATTGATAGGTGGAGGAATGTGTTGGTGTCTAAAGGTGGAAGATTGACTCTTGTGCAATCAGTTCTCAACAATCTTCCCACCTATTACTTATCTGTTTTTTCTATTCCAGTGTCCATTGCTAAGGATTTGGAGAAATTGCTTAGGGATTTTTTCTGGAAAGGTGCGGCTAAGGATGGTGGTACTAATCTGGTCCGATGGGACGTTGTTTCTAAACCCATTTTGAAAGGTGGTCTAGCTTTTGGCAATATCATCAATAGGAACAAATCTCTCCTTCTGAAATGGCTTTGGAGAATTCCTTTGGAGGATGATTCCTTATGGGTTTCTGTTATTAAGGCGTGTCACAGGGTTTCAGCTACGGGTTGGAGGACAAAGGCTAATCCTTATTGTTCTTCTCGCAGCCCTTGGAAGGCCATTGCCAAGCTAGATGATCTCCTGTGGTCTTTCTCCTCTATCAGACTTGGCAAAGGTAATGAGATTAGGTTTTGGATCGATAAATGGTCCAATCCTTCCAGACCTCTCAAGGATGTTTTTCCAGCTCTCTTCCGTCTAGCTCTCTCTCCTCAGGCCACGGTTAATGATTACTGGGACCCTCTTTGTAGTGCTTGGAACATCGGCTTTAGAAGGAACTTCAAGGATGACGAAGGGGATGATTTTATCTCTCTGCTGGAGCCGCTCAATCACTTCAAGCCGGGATACCTCCATGGACAAGAGTCCGGACGGGAGGGGGTGATACCTTTTCTTGTAAACATGCCTTTGGGGCGCTCTTCAAGGATATTTCTTCTCCTCCCACCGATCTTACTAAGGCGATATGGAAGGATAGGTACCCTAAAAAGGTGAAAGTTTTTCTGTGGACCCTGTTTCACGGTGGCCTAAATACGAATGACAAGGTCCAGGAGAAGGTACTCGACTATGGCGCTGTGCCCTGATAGATGCGCCCGTGCAATGCTGATCATGAAGACTCGAATCACCTTTTTCTGGGACTGCCCCTTCTCCTCTCAAATTTGGTCAAAGCCGCTTGATGTTTTTTCCATTCATGGCCCTCGGCCTTCTACAGCAGATCCCTCGCTTTATGGTCTGTTGTGTGGGGTGGCGTTGAACAAGAAAGCTCATGTTATTTGGTGCAATGCGGTTCGGGCTATTCTTTGGCTTCTTTGGTGGGAGAGGAACAAAAGAGTTTTTCAGGACGAGAGCTTAGTTGTCAACGAGTTGTGGGATTTAGTTATTAAATTTACTTCGCTTTGGTCTGCGCGTTCAAATGTTTTTTGTAATTACCCACCCTCGCTTATTGCCCTTAACTGGAGGAATTTTTTGTAATCCAGGGGTGCTTTTTGTTTTTCTCTTTTGTATTTCTCTTTCATTCATCAATGAAATGTTTATTATACAAAAAAAAGAAAGAAAACATTGTATCTTGACATATGAATTAAATGAACGCCGTGCATAGTTTCCTAAAAAAAAAAAAAAATGCCTAAAAAGGTTGTTTTGATTTTGGAAAGCATTTTTAGAAACTTTCTTTGGGATGATATTGGGGAAGGGAAAAGATTTCATCTTGTTAATTGGAAAACTGTTTGTAAACCTAAAGTTTTGGGTGGTTTGGGTATTGGTAATCTTGAATTAAAATACTTGGCTTTACTTGGAAAATGGATTAACGCTTTTATTCTAAATCAAATTCTTTTTGGACTTCTTTCATTAAAAGCAAGTTTGGATCTTTTAGTTTTGATTGGAATTCTTTTATTGTGAATTTTGGGACCCTTCGTTGCCCTTGGAAATCTATTTTGAAATGTGTTCCTTCTTTCTCTAAGGGCACAAAGATCATTCTTGGTAATGGCCTTGATATTCGTTTTTGGGAAGACCTTTGGATTACTGATTCTTCTCTTTCTTTATCTTTCCCTCTTTTGTATCGTATTACTAATACTTGTTTTGCCACCATTTCCTCTCTTTTTAATTTTCAAACTAAGTCTTGGGATCTCTCTTTCTTTAGAAATTTTAAAGATGCGGAATTTTTGGAATTTTCATCTCTTCTTAGTCTTATTTCAAATATTTTCCATTCTTCCTCTAATGATAGACTTTCTTGGATCCTTCATCATTTGGGCTCTTTCACTTCCAAATCTTTCTTTTCTTTTCTTTCCCTCTCTCTTCCGTCGGTTCATTTCCCTTCCAATTCAATTTGGTTTTCGGGTTTTCAACCCAAAATTCAATTTTTTCTTTGGACTTTTTATTTGGGTAAACTTGTCACTGGGGATGTTTTGCAATCACATTTGCCCAATTCTTCTTTGTCTCCACATATTTGTTTTTTGTGTTATAGAAGTTGTGAATCTGCTTCTCACCTTTTTCTTCACTGCAACTTCAAAAGCAATTTTTGGTTCAAACTTCTTTCACAATTTGATTTAAGTTGGGTTCCTCCAAACGATGCTAGAGATCTTTTGATTATGTACTTTTTCGGTTCAAAGGTTGCAAACAAAGAAGAATTTTTTTTTAAATGTGGAGTGGCGGCTTTACTATGGACTATTTGGTTGGAACATAATTCTCAAATTTTTTTGGGAGAATCCAAATCTTGGCATCTTTTATGGGATTCTTTTAGTTCAAGAACTTTTTGTTGGGTCAAATTTGTAAATAGTATAGATTTTGATTTTCCTACACATTCCATGTTCTATAAATGGAATTCTTTTATGTAATTTTTATTTTTCTTTTGTTTTCTTTTTGGAGGATTCCTCATCCTCTTGTACTTTGTTTTTATTCTAATTTGATCAATGAAAGTTTATCTTTCTATCAAAAAAATAAAATAAAATAAAATATTTATTTTTTTATGGGTCAATTACTGAAATAAGCATATTTCTTGAAATGTCAGGACATTTTAAAATATTACTCAATAATAGCCATCACTTTTCTTTGCGCCTCACGTTTAAGTCCCGAGACTTAATCGCCTTAGTTCGCTTATCGCTTTTTTAAAACAATGGGTTGAAGAACAAAAGAAGAGGATCTCTGAACTCTCTATAAGGTCACAAAACATATATTTTGCTCAGTATATACAATATTATCACTTCTTAGAAACAACATGAAAATTATTTGAAAGAGGTAGTGAGAGTTAGATAATGTAAGTTGGAAAGTTAAAAAATAATGTTAAACAACTTACAAAGTAAAAAAATGACTTAAAATTATATTTTAAAAATTGAGATATTGGTTTCTTTTACAAGGGTATCAACACATCGATGGATGTTCTCAAAGATGTAAAAAAATATTGACTCATATATCAATCCATCCATGAAATTTGATTATGTGGTAACCAATTTCCTTGGATATCATATTGTCGAGGATATATCGTGGATAATACTGTTGACGAAATGTCGAATATTTCTGGGACAAAAGATATCACTCTTCTTGTCGATATCCATAACTCCAATCTACGGGGATGTGGATTAATATTTTATGGATAACACAAATATTTTTCATCCATGATAGTAACCTAACCTTTGTTTTTTGAGCCAACTAAATCATGCATATTGCTTTGTGAATATGTCATTCATCAAATTGCTAGTGCCAACCTAATGGCATAACATGTGGCAGCATGCTGTCTGGACATTAAAGGTTTAGCATTTCAATCTCTGTTTACCTTTTAGTTCTCTTATTACTTAGTTTCATATGTCTTGGATATGTTCAGAAACATTTGACCCTGAGAAAAAGACACCATTATTGGTTGAACTTCCAAAAGATTTGCCTTTCCCCATTAGATATTACACACTTACTGCAAAAGAACTGGAGGACAATGGTTATTCTTTCAATCAACCAGGTGATTTATCTTTGTTAGTTGATTGTTATATTATCTTGTAGAGCTATATAGTCTTTTTTAATTCTTAATAGTCAGATTGTTCCTAAAGTTAATAGTTCATATGATTCAGGTTTTATCCCTACTCTTCCTGCTCCTCTGGGATCTTTAAGTTATGAAATGTTGGCACTTGATTGTGAGATGGTATGTTCATCTTTCTTTCCAAATTTTGTATGAGAACACACTTTATTCCAATTTACAAAGAATCGATGATTATTGATTATTCGTTTTTTCTTTTTCTTTCATTATATCAATGAAATGACCTTTTGAGGTGTTATAAAAAAAAAAGATTTTTGATTATTCTTGAAGTAGGTAGCAGATTGTTGCTCAGATTTTCAAGAATTTATTTTTGTTTACTTATATGTTTGCTTCCTTTTTTTTTTTTTTTGATAATAAACAAGGCTAATTCATTGATGAGATGAAGAGCCAAAAACAGCTGAAAGTTACAAAAACGCCTTCCAATTTGAGGCAATAGTAGAAGTATTGTAGCTACAAAAATATTTACAACTTGCACTCCAAGAGGAGGCATTTAGAACACTAGTGTCCCAAATATCAATACAAGATCTACTACTATCCAAAAAAATTCTCCTATTGCGCTCCAACCAAATGTTCCACAAAATAGATCTCACCGCATTAGCCCAAAGAGTCTTACCCTTATCTTGAAGACGAGAGCCTCCCAAAAGAGAAATGACATTTTCTTTCGGATCTTTATGAAACACCCACCTCATATTAAAAGTCTCCAAGAAAGAAATCCAAATTGAATGTGAAAACACACAATCAAAAAGGATATGACTAGTAGACTCCGAGCACACCTTGCACAGAACACACCAATTCGGCTGTAAAGCACACCAAGGCTTTCTCGATTGAAGTTTTTGATTGGAGTTGGGGCCATCATTCAAAACAGTCCATATAAACACTTTGATCTTCTTCGGATAGGAACCTTTCCAGATTAGAGAATTTGTATTATCCCCTTCCATACTACTAGTCTTCCACAAGAGGTCTAGAGCAGATTTGCAAGAAAACCCACTGTTTTTGTCATGAATCCACACCCTCGTATCCTCCTTATCACTGATTTTGAAGGGCACCAACAAAGCCATCAACTCCATCCAGTTCTCAATTTCACAATCCTTTAAATTCCTCCTGAACTCCAAATTCCAGAAACTCCCCTCTTCAACCCAAGAGATCAGCAATAAGATGAGACTTGAAGTTGTAAGAGAATACAAATTGGGGAACAAAGAGGCTAAAGGAGTGGAGCCTAACCAGGAATGCTCCCAAAACAGACAGAGTTGCCTTTACCCACCAAGAAGTTGCTATTCTCCTTCAAAAGGTACTTGAGTTTGAAGATGTGCTTCCAAGGACTTCTATTAATGCTTTTTGAGTTGATTTTAGGATACCAACCCAAATCTTCCACACCATGAATGCCAAAAATCACTTTGTGCCAAAGAAGCTCTTTATCATTCGGGAATCTCCATAACCATTTTAGAAGAAGGGCATCATTTCTTTTTCTCACACCACCAAAGGCCAAACCCCCATAACATAACGGAGGTGGGATCTTGTCCCAACTCACAAGGTGAGAGCCACCACTTCCATCGGCCCCTTCCCAAAAAAAATCTCTAAGGAGTTTGTCAATTGACTTGGTAACAAGGACAGGAGCTTTGAAAACAGAGAAGTAATACGTTGGGAGGTTATTGAGAATTGATTGCACAAGAGTGAGTCTACCACCTCTAGAGATCTTCTTCCATCTTGAAATTCTCTTCTGAATTTTATCTAACACCGGGTCCCAAAACACCTTAGAGGAAGGATTACCACCTAAGGGAAGACCAAGATAAACCGTAGGGAAGGAGCAGAGGCAGGAATTTAAAAATGTCAGCCACTTCTTGGGTTTCCTCCTCATCTAAATTGATGCCCAACACCGAGGACTTGGACTGATTAACCATAAGACCCGAGCCTTGTTCAAAATCGGTAATAGTGTTTGCAAGATTGGATATAATACTCAACTCAAAATGAGAGAAAAGTAAGGTATCATCTGCAAATTGGAGGTGAGAGACTTCTAAGTTGCCAGCCATTAAACCTCTGATGTTAAGTTGGGATTGATTTCTTATCAATAATCTGCTAAAACTGTCAGCCACAAGGAGAAAAAGAAAAGGGGAAATAGGGTCCCCTTGCCTAATTCCTCTATTAGCTTTGAACTTGCCTTTAGCCTTGCCATTAATAAGGATGGAAAAGTTGGCACTCTCAAGACAGCCTTTTATCCACTTGCACCAAGTGGTATTAAAACCCTTCTTTTTAAGGATATCCATCATGAAAGTCCAATCAACACAATCATAGGCTTTCTCTAGATCCAACTTAACAACCACCCCTTTCTTCTTGCTTCTTCTACACTCCTCAACAAGCTCATTAGCTACCAAGATTGTTTTATTTATTTTCCATACCTTACTGCGAATATTTGTATGAATAATAAACTAGATTCTCTGCTTGGTTTTCCTCTTAGAAGTCAACTATGTAATCACCATGTTTTGTTGATGGAGATAAATAATAATGAGAATCTTCCTCGATACTTCCAATGGTATTATCTTTCTATCAAAAAATACTTCCATGGTATTATAGTAGGTTTTCTAGTAACCCCAATCATTGCATTTCTAATATAACTTCATTACTGAATTTGCCACTTTCCGATTAGCCTTTGTTGTAGAAATTCCCACATTGCTTGTGCTTTCGACCCTCTCGGGGATATTGATGTAGCACAAGACCTTCAATAGGTCTTCAAGCCAAAAATATACCTAATTCATGGGAAATCCTTCACAAATCAGGAGAGAATGCTCTCAATCCTTGAATTCATTGATAAAAGATATGATTCCAAAAGTTACAAAGAAAACCTATATGAGGCTTTAGATAGCCTTACAAGAGAATATAAAAGGACTATTACATCCTAAGAGACAAATTAACAAACATTTAACTAGTAATTTAAAATAACAACCTATCTAAATACTAAATAGATCCGTCCTATATCGGATATGCTAAGAAGCACATATATGACTACGCGAGACGACATGCCATTTTATGAAAAACTAGGAGAAGGACACGACAAGGACGCATTTATTATAATATTCAATTTTTTATGTATATTAAAATATTTTTATACATTTCTATGATTTTCACATTAAAATTTGTTTTAGTTTATGATTTTTATATTGGAAAGACAATATATTACTTTTCTCCTATATTTAATTTTATGTCCATTTCTTTTCTAAACAAATCTAAATAAACAAATAATAAATAAAGATTTTTATATTTAAGTTCAAGTGTCTAATTATTGTTCAACATATGTTCATAAGTGTCGAGCGTTTTAAAAAGCTCAAAAGGCGCATGCCTAGGCTCAAGGACGGGTGAAGCAAGGCGATTTTAAAAGGCGTGCACCTACACTAAGAGGCGCACACTTTTCATGCGCCTCAAGCTGCCATCATATAGTCTTTTCAGTTCTTTTTTCCTGTCTTTTCAACTTCTTTACTGCCTTTGCAGTCTTTTTCTTCTCTTTTCATGTCTTTTTAGTCCCTTTTTCTTTTTTGTTTTTCATATTTATTCTTTTTTCTTCAATGTTATTGGGTTTTACAAGGGAGGAAATACAAAAATACCTAGATATAACTTTATTTTTAATCCATATCTAAGAAAACCCTCAATTCAATAATTTTTCAATATACTATTCTTGATAATACTATAATTTTCATATATAAAATACTTATTTTTTAATTATATATTATGCACCTCATAAAAAAAGTCCTCGCTTATCTTCGTGCCTCGCGCTTAAGCCCCGGGGGACTTCATCGATTTTTTCCGCCTTGCGCCTTTTAAAAACCTACAAGTGTCCAACACCTACCTAACGAGTTCAACAAGAGTTCCATACGTGTCTAATGTGCCTAACACGTGTCCAATATGTTCAACAAGTATTTGACACATGTTTAATGTACTTGTACTTAGCAAATAATAAGTGTGTCTAACAAGTGTCAAAGTTTTCAATACGTGTCAGACACAGGATTTGATACCCAAGTTGAAGTGTTAATGCTTCATAGGGGATACGGAATGGGAGAGAAATAATTTTTTTTGAGAGAGTTTTGGTGGGAGGCAATTTTTAGTTAATTTATTTTAATGCTTATTTGTGGGCTTGTGCCACAAATGATTCTAGAGATTAAAATAAAAATAAAAATCTGGGTGGTCTTCTATTTGGGAGGTAAACTTTTTCCTTAATTTTCTCTTCCTTTTCTATTTTGCCCTCCTTGATGAGAGGAAAAAGAGCTCATAAGTGATTTGGGTGTATTTATCTTTGTTGTTGCTCAATGCTTATTGGTATTGCTGTGACAACAATGAAAGCCAATTGCTGATTCATTAGGGGGGTGTTCTTTATTGGGATGCCCGGAACTTGTCAAACTTAATGCTACACTAGACGTATTCCTAGATTATAAAAAGATTGTTTTTGACAAGCTACGGGAACATTCTTTTTATGATTATTTCAAACTTATCCAGAAAATATCTCGTGACAGGGAACTGAAAATTTGATTACATATAGTTTATCTTTGAACTTTATGTCCAGCTCTAAATCACTTAGCTATAAATATGTTTTATGACTACATAGTGACCTAAGACTCAAATAATCTCTTTAACTGCATTCCTTGGTGTGATAATGCACTATCAGATTGTTTCTTGGTTGAAATTTCATTTAAAGATCCATGTCATCCTGATACTTTTTTTAATTTGTTTTTATTAGTGTGTGACGTGTGAAGGGTTTGAGCTCACAAGAATAACCCTGGTGGATATTAAAGGACAGGTATACTCTCAAGTATCTTTTCTCAGTCCCATATTGCAGTTTTGCAGAAAGGATTGAATCTATGTTAGCTTAGTCCTGAGGAAAATAACCTGTTGCTTTGAAGACATAAAATCTACTACTTATTGCTCTTTTCTGAAAAAATTCCAGTTAATTTCTATAACCATTTTGCTAAGTTATTCAATTGTTGTTCATATCTCTGAACTTATGCTACTCTTTGAAGTTAGAATGACTATTTGAAAATATGAAGCCATTGGATGCTAACGTAGTGGCTGATAGACCTCAGGAGTTGAGAGCTGGAACTTTGGGGAATATTGATCAGATTTGGAGGGTTAATTGGGGATGGCGTAGTAGGTTGTTATGTAGCTAGTTTGTCTATTATGTTTGCTAGGGAGCGGTTAAGTTGTGTACTCCACCATTAAAGGAATAAAGCTTTAATGAGAGGGGTTTGGGTGGTGTAATGTCATCTTTCACATTTTTTATACTTTCTATTGAAGAATAGTTAAAGATCAGTCAAGGAATTTTTCTCTTTTACACGCTATCAGTGGCACAGAGGTCCTGTTTGTTTGATTGAAGCTTTGGATCAATTATCCTCGGTTTTATTTTAATCTTTTATACTGCTGAAAAAGATGGACCCAAAATGGGTGATAGCTTTAGACCTAATTGAAGTGTAGAATGTGAACGAGACATCTCCATCAATCTTTAGACTTACCTCTAAAACATCTTCCTTCATACTGGGCATTACTGGGACTTACTCCATACCCGCCTCCTTACTTTTCTCAACTTCTCTCTTAGTACGTAGTGGGCTGCGAAGAATTCGAGATAGGCCTTAGAATTGATGCAGGAGGAAAAAACAAATCCAATTTTTTTCCAGCAAGACTCCATCCCACCCGTTTTTGTCATGTTAGGATGAACAAGGTAGTCCTTAATGGTTCTTCTGAAAGAATACGAAACTTCCCCTCGAGTTGGCAAACATCTATAGATTCTGCACCATGATTATCGTCGCTGCTGCCCTTCAAATTTGGAAGAGAGACTCTTTATTGAAGGCTAACTGGCTAAGATAGCTCTATGCAGCCTATCTTTGTACCAAGTGAGTGTGTTCCCAGCTCAAGTAGTGAATCCACCCTGTATATTTGGCAAACATCTATAGATTCTGCACCATGATTATCACCGCTGCTGCCCTCCAAATTTGAAAGAGAGACTCTTTATTGAAGGCTAACGGGTTAAGATAGGTCTATGCAGCCTATCTTTGTACCAAGTGAGTGTATTCCCAGCTCAAGTAGTGAATCCACCCTCAATATTCCTTCCTCTGTTACTCTACCCTTCCTTCCATCTTCAAGGCTTTCAACAGAGGACTTGCTCTTGATGGGCTTCTAATCACGGCTCGCTCAAAGGAACGAATTAGTGGAAACACCAATCCTCTCACTCGTAGATTTCAACCAGCCTCTAGATCTACCTGCTGCCATTGGAAACTTTCTACCTAACGTCCCCACTCCTACCCAACAAGTTTTCCCACCCTCTTATTGACTTCCTCCTCATCGAGTTTGGAAACGAAAGAAAAAAAGAGAGTTTTTCTGAAAGGAAAATAACATGAATGGGGAAAGTCTCAATGCCATTTAGATGTGATTTCTCTCCTTAACTATACAACAAATGTAATTAATGTCTCTGGGAGCTGTTTTTGTGTTCTCCTTCATTGAGGGTTTTATTTTTTTTTATATAAGAGACATTTCATTGATGAATGAAAAAGTATTATAAAAGCACCCTTGGATTACAAAAAATTACTCCAATTAAGGGCAATCAACGAAGGACTATAATTACAAAAAGTTTTGGAGCTAGCCGACCATAAGAAGCATATCTTAAGATTACAAAAAATTCATTAAGGGTTTTGTTTCATACGCCTATTATTGTACTTATCATAAATTCAATGAAAAGTTTTGTTTCCTATAAAAAATAAACAAAGTATTATTAACTTTATTTAAATGTTGACTACTTTCGTATTTGGTTTCCTTTTCAACCATCCTGTTTTATGTCTCGGTATTATTTATTTATTGTTTTTTCTTGTTTATTTCAGATGGTTCTTGATAAATTGGTAAAACCAGAAAATGCGATCCTTGATTATAATACCAGGTACTTCTTTGAGCTTTTAGCAGCAATAGATGATTTTTGGGGATAGTTTTGCCAGATGAAAATATTTTTGGGATGATTGTAAATGAAGCCAAAAGGAGGGATAGCTATTTAAAATAGATTTTGAGAAGGCGTATGAGCATGTGGATTGGAATTTCCTTGATAAGGTATTTGGATTCAAATGGAGAGCTTGGATGTGGACATGCACAAGGTCGGTTAATTTTTCTTTTCTTGTCAACGGAGGATAGAGGGGAAATATTTTTGCAACAATACAAATTGGACACGGTGACCCCTTCTTCCCATACCTCTTTAGTTTGGTGGTCGACATCCGGAGTAGACTTTTTGAACGAGGTTTGGAACATGGAATGATTGAGGGTTTTAAATTGAGGGAACATGGAAGGGTTTTAAACTAGTTTCCCCCTCCTTCATTGCCTCTAATTGGCAAGCTTTTTTGTATTTTCTTGTAGGCCTTTTTTGGGGCTTTTTCACTTATCAATGAAATAGCTCAATTTATTATCAAAAAATTTTTTTTGGGAAGGATTAAGTATCACTATCCCCCATCCCATCTCCAGTTTGCAGCGACTACACTCTGATGTTTTGTTCTTGAAAGGAGGATTCTTTCCAGAACGTCTATGATTTTATTTAAATTTTTGAGGCTGTTGGTAGAAAATAAACAAGTCTAAATTCTCCATGATTGGTTTAATCATGGATGAAAGTAAACTAAAGGTCTGCACTGAATAGGTTGGGTGTCAAATCACCTTGACACCTCTCTCTTGTGCTCCTACCTGGGTATATGCCCCTAGGTGATAATCCGAAAAAAAAGGTTTTTGGGAACCGATTGTGGGAAAAAAGAAGATTGGCCTTTTGGAAATGAGGCTAATTTTCCAAGGGTGGAAGATTGACACTGGAATACCCATATACTACTTATCCTTGTTTAAGTTGCCTGCAAGCAACAAAGAAAAGTTGGAAAAGATTTTGAGGGATTTCCTATGGGAAGATTCAGATGAAGGAAGAGGGTCACACCTTTTTAACTTGAGTATGGTTTCGAGGACATTGAAAAATTGTGGACTGGGAATTGGTAACATGGATAGGAAAAACATGGCCTTGCTAGTATAATGGCTTTGGAGATTCCCAAATGAACAAGTTTTTGGCATTGGGTGATTGCAAGTAGGCATGGGATTCACCCAAATGGGTGGCATCCAAAAGTGGCATCTTAGCTCGGGGCACTGCTAGAAGCACTTGGAAGGAGATCTTAGACGATATTAGGTTCAAGGACATTGCCTTCAAAGACCTGTTTCCACTCTTGTATTTGCTAACACTAGCTAAGAACCCATCTATATCGTTGTTTTTACATGGTGAAGGCCAAGGGGTAACCGGAGCTGTGATTTCCATTTTCGTATACGTCTAGGTTTTTTATGAGCTTGCTTCAATCCTTAACTTGCTTGAGAATCCCTCATTAAGAGAGGGGTCTCATTAATTCATCTTGCTTATTTTCTTATAAATCTTTTTTCACTTACAACATTCCCTCTATACTGTGCTCACCCCATTTTCTTGTAAATCTTCTTCCATGTTATAGGGTTTTACAAGGGAGGAAATGCAATAATACCTATATATGACTTTATTTTTAATCAATATCTAAGAAAAACCCTCAATTCAATAATTTTTCATAATATTATTTTTGATAATACTAAAATTTTCATGTATAAAATATTTATTTTTTTATTTATAAATTATGCGCCTCATAAAAAAATGCCCTCGTTTTTTTTTTTTGCGCCTCATGCTTAAGCTTCGGAAGACTTCATCATTTTTTTCACCTTGCGCCTTTTAAAACACTGACATGGAGTATGTTTGGGAGTTAGTTCAGGTAAAATAATGCATATTTTTGGGTGTCCACGATCAAACCTTTTTTTACTTACCCAATCGAATAATTATAAATAAGGTAATTAGGTGGCGGTGTGGGTTCTTTTTGGCTTTGGGGTATACGGTATACGTATACCTAGTTATTGTGGCTTTTGGTTTGTTATGCCACTCTTATATTGTATTTCATTGTTGTATCTCTTTCATTTATCAATGAAATGGCCTTGTGATGTGTTTTTTTTTAAAAAAAAAGGGTATGATTATAAATAATTGACACACACTTGTCCACGTTTTGCTTGCTGGACAGATTCTTGGTCACTAACGCTTGGCTTGAAAAGTTCTCTCATTCTAGGGTGACTTAGAAGGAAAGATTCGTCTCCGACCATTTCCCCCTTGCTTTGAATACTGGAGCTTTTGCTTGGGGTCCTATGCTTTTTAAGTTTGAAAACTTCGACTATCTCACCCAGATTTTGCAGGTTGGTCGTGGTTCTGTTTAAATCAAAAGCTTAAAAGCCTCAAAGGAGAATTGAAACAGTGGAATAGAGATACTTTTGGTTAGGGGTGCACAAACACCTTGTTACCCCGCTTATTAAACGGGGCGGGGTCGGGGTGATGGGATTTGACCCCATCGGGGCCTCAACCCGGATTAAGTTAATTTGATTTTTTTTTTCTTCTTTCAATTTTCCTTCCCACCATCCACGACTGCCGCTCTTTTTTTTTCTTTTCTTTCTTTCTTTTTCCTTTTTCTTTCCTTTTCTTTTCTTTCATCTTTCTCTTCTTCTTTATTTTCTCACAGTCACGATTATGAAAGCTTCTATTCTCCCATTGTTCCTTTTCTTTTTTTCAAACTTTGGCTTTGGCTAAGCCTCCTGCCCTTGCCATCGAACGTTGCCGCCTCCCTTGCCGGTTTGTGTTCTATTTGTTTTTCTTTCTTTTGTTATTCGATAGATTTAGGTTAGGCCTTTTTTATTTTGTTAGTCAGGTACCCCGTTTATACCCCGACCCCGATTGTTAAATGGGGTGGGGTCGGGGTGTTCTTTTTCGCTTAAATGGGGTTGGGGTATAAACGGGGTACCCCGACCCCGCCCCGCCCCATGTTCACCCCAACTTTTGGTGATATCAAGTCTAAGAAGATGCTTCTCACTAACTCTATCAGTGAGATGGATAAAAAGAGGAGGTTTGTATCCTTAGTGAAGATGAGAGGACTCTTAGACACGAGCTCAAAAAGGAGATTCTTGGCATAATTACTCTAGAGAACATCAGATTGTTTAAGAAGAGTAAAATTAAATGGTTGTAGGAGGGGGATGAGAATTCCGGGTTATTTCATGCCATTGCTAACAGTAGAAGAAAGAAAGCTCTGATATCTCAACTGGTGAACGATAATCGAGAGTGTCTTCTCACTGATCCGCTGATTGAGAAGGAAGTATTGGGTGCTTCCAAAGCTGTATACTAGATTGGACAGTGAAATATTCATTTTTTATGGTCTCACTAGGATACGAGGGAGTTCGACTCCTTGGAAATTTGGAATGCTATCAACAATTTGGGTAAGAACCCTGATGGATACACAATAACATTCTTTAAAAAGAGTTGGAACATCATAAAAAATTATCTATTTTAGTTGTTCCAAGACTTTTTTGAGACATCCACTCTTAATGCTTGCCTCAAAGAAGACTTCATATGTTTATTTCCTAAAAAGAAGGGTGTCTTGTGTCTGAAAGAATTCAGGTCGATCAATTTGGTCAACAACATTTATAAAATTTTGGGGAAAGTCCTTGATGACAAATTGAGAGAGGTTATGCATAGTGGCATGATCAAGCTTGTCCAGGGTCTTGCCTATGGTCGTATGCCCACGACATTGTCCTCCTCGTCTGAATTAAGCATTGTAAATAGATTAAGTTTTAATTATGCTTTTAATCACACTTTTATAAGCGAGTGACTCCTCGCCACTTTTGACGACTATGCCGCCAAAGCAAAAATGCTTCAAAATGTACTATAGGTGGGTGTGAAGAGCCTCAACTTAGTATCCCCCGACACCATTGTATGCAAGCAAGCATTCTTCTTTCTCAATGCTATTGTCTATAATGTACTCTTATTTTCAATATAATCAATGTTTTCTCAAATATATTTCTCCAAACACGTTTTATAAAAATAATTTCCGGCTAAACGTGTGTGGAGGTCATTGTATAGGGCGGGCTAGGCCCTAGCATTTCGGCTGGCTTGTCCGTGAGCGGGGACAAGTGCCGCAAAATCGTGTTTGTATAAACCAAGAAATCTACGATTGTGACACATAACACCATCACCAAATATCAATTTGCTTTTATCAAAGGAAGACAAATTCTTGACTCGGTTTTAGTGGCAAATGAGGTTGTGAACGATTGTGACACATACCTTGATTATTAGCAATTGGCCCGGATACTTGTAACTAGGTGGCTGCCAGAAGCTTTTACTTTGGGTATATTTTTGGATGTATATTGGGCAGTATTTTTTATGTTGAGGGGCTTTTTGTATCCCTGCATCTATTTTTCTTATTCTTTGTATCTTTCATTCTCTTAATGAAATGGGTTTGTGATCCATTTTCTTTAAAAAGAAAAAAGTTGTATGTCTAACAGCTTTGTATGGTTACTTTTCTCTAACCCACTAGTCTTCTTAATGTCTAATGAATATCAAGGAAAGGAACTAACACTCTCATTGTGCTCTAAATAGAATTTGGCTTGCTTTGAAAATTCTATGCAGGTTTAGTGGAATTACATGTGAGATGTTAAGTGGGGTGGGCACAACTCTTAAAGATGTTCAGGTTCTCTGCATGATATTACACTGACGGATATTACATACTTGCACCAATCATGTTTTTAAAACTCATGCATTTGTTGAAAATCTGTTTTGCAGAGAGAATTTTTGAATTTGGTTCACAAGGAGACTATTCTGGTTGGGCATTCACTGGAGAATGACCTAATGGCATTGAAGATTTCTCATGATTTGGTGATTGATACTGCAGTACTATACAAGCACCCCCGTGGTGCCTCTCATAAAGTTGCCCTTCGGATTCTTGCGAAAAAATATCTTTCTAGGGAGATACAGCAGTCTGGAAACGGCCACGATAGTATTGAAGATGCAAGAGCTACTATGGAACTCGCGCTTCTTAAAATAATACATGGCAAGTGACATTTTTCTTGCACTGTAATTAGGAGAACATGTCGTTAGATTGTTTAACTTCAAAGGGGTTTAGGAATTTTATTGGTTGCATTTCATGAAAAAATCTTCACAATAATATAAAATGAAAATTGTATTTGGTTTACTTAGATTTCTGATTCATTTATTGGTGCAAGAAAGACTGGTTGAAAACATTTGTTGGGTTCTGATTGATGTTTACTCATTAGCACATGGGTGGTGCCAGTAGAATAGTGAAAAACCTGACTTACATATTCATAGCGTACACATTAGAGATAAGAGCTTGTAATCATCTATAGCTGTAACTTAAACATAATTAGGCGATCTTTGTCCAGGATATCTACAGTAATACACAACTCGTATACATGCTATAAGTTAACACGGTTAGATGTTGTCAAAATAATTGTTGCGGGCTTATGGTAACGAAAGGAACAATCAAGTATTCAAAGGAACGAAAAGGATCTTGAAAGAAGTATTTCATTTGGCTAAACTCCATTGTATATTGGTGTTCAAATGAAAATTCTTTTTCTAATTCTACAGCTTTTTTTATGGTTAAATATCTACCCAAAAATTTAAGTTAGCTGTAGACGAATTTAATCTTTTTAAAGGTATTCTCAATAGTCACTCACATGACGACTTGGATATTAATGAATGCCGAACACGTTAAAACGAAATGGAAGCAATAACATAGCAAATGTTTTAACTGAGGAGCTTTGATCTGATATCATGTTAATATCATGTAAATCACCACTAGACCAAAAAGGGTAAGCTGTTGGCTAAGACAAAGTTAATCCTTTCCAAGGTATTATTAGTAGTATTTAGCTTAAATTGGGGCGCCTTTTGTTACCCCTCATGGGAGCATCACTTTCATATATGTTCTTTTCACTTCATCTATGAAAAAACTTTCTAGTTTTAAAAATTCTCTCTCCACACAAGATGCATGCATGATTCATTTTTTTTCCACTTTCTTTCTGTTTTAATCTTTTCTTCAGTTTTGAATATGTGCCACCCTCTTTTACAGAATGGACTAGTATATTATTAATTTGGTCATGCCATCCTGTAACATAGCTTATTATCCTGTAACATGCCCATATCGCTATTCAAATGCCACTAACTTTGTGACCTTGGGCATCCTTTATCGCTATCCAAATGCCACTAACTTGATCTGGTAAAGATAAAACTTTCTAATTTTAGAAGCTTTTGGTTTCTTTTGCTATTATTGTTGTTTTCTATCAATTATTATTATTATTTTGGGTCGACTGTAAGAAGTTTACTTGTTATTGCAAGATTCCTAATCCCATGCTTATCCTTGTACTAATGCATTTTAGACTTTGGTACTTAAAGAGTACCTTTAGTTGTTTTATAAATTGTCAAGTGGAAATTGTGCGGAATTCTTTTCAATATGCCTCTCTTCTTATTTTTTTTACTTGTTATCCATCAGGGCCAGAGTTTGGTTCACCTCCATCATTAATTCGGAAAAAATTACTTACTGTACTTGGTGAGAGTGGAAAGACCTCTTCATTCATTGATGATATTTCGACAGTTAAACGATATTCCTCCGAGTCATCACATGCATTTCCTGTGTCTTCTGATGAAGAAGCTCTTTCAAGGGCAAAAAAAGAGGTTGGTTGTTTCTGAATGTATCTGTCTGAAATTTCTTTTTACAATTAACTGATATCTAAACGTTTGTTTGCATGTATTACATTACTATTCTAGGTAAGGAATGAACGAGTGCACTTCGTCTGGACACATTTTTCAGAACTGAATTCTTATTATAAGAAACAAGCAGATGATGAAGAGAGATTAAATGTCAAGCTTGCAGAGATGCTATCTTTACATACGTGTGATCTAAAATCTGTGAACAAAAAAGGAACAGCAGCAAGCTGTCCTCTGAACTACAAGAAATTTTGACTCGCATGGATTCTAGAATCCATAACATCTATACCTCATTACCTACTAATGCTATGCTTATTGTTTGCACTGGTCATGGTGACATAGCCATTGTACAGAGGTATGTGCTTAAGGAAATCTGAACTCTCTCCTTTGCATTTATTGTGGGAACCATGCTAACTGCTTCCAAACATTGAAGTTTCCAAAAAAAGATTGTTTCAGAAGGAATCTTTTTCTATTCAATGTAATTCTTTTGTATACAGTACATTACAAATACAAACCTAATTGTTTATTTAAGGGAGGTGCAAAACGGTAAAGAAATACACAAGGAATTAAGCAATGGGAAAAAGTAAAGGAGGAAATAAATATCTAAAAATAAATGATCGAATAGATAGGAATGTACGACTATCATACCCATTTCAACACTTCCCTTCAAGTTGGGTTATAGATGTCAATGAAACATCGTTTGGATACTAGTTGCTCAAATATAGGCTCAGGTAGAGCTTTAGTAAAGATATCGGTGGTTTGAAATTTGGTGGGTGTGTATGGGAGTAATGATTTTTCCCCTCCATTTTTTCTCTAATTATTGCTTCTTACTTCTTGTTACCAAATTTTCTCATACACATGTCTAGTAGCTAGAGTTTTATCTATATCTTGGAACTTCGTCAGTCAGCATAAAAAAATATTTCTATATTTCTTGTCAGTTTCTCAAAATAAATATCTTTACCTGGTCTTAATTATAGACACCTCATAATTTTATACACAACTTGTACGGGTTCTTCAATTGAAAGTTGAACTATTCATGAATTGGCTAACAGTGCTATGTTAATAACAGAACTGGTATAGGTCTGGTATGAGAAAGGTTAATAACCATCCTTTGGTATCTTCCCTTATCAATAGAAGCACCTTTATTGTCTTCTTGCCATTTTGTATATATACAATTTACCACACGGTTACTTGGTTTGGAAAAATTATTTTATTTGGTGAAGCATACTTTGTTTCAAATGTATTCACAACAATATTATCTAGAAAAACACCGCCAAAGCGCAAATTAAAAAAATCTTTTCTTTTCCCCACCTTTTACCAAGAGGATTCAACGAGAATAAGAGATATTATTCTTTGTGGTAGCCCAAGCAATACCAAAATGAAAAATTTGCTTGTAAAATCACGATGGATGAACAAATGATTAACTGATTCATGATCCTTTTCATAGAGGATTGGCCAAATTGGTCAACTTTTTTTTTTTTTTTTTGCCAAAACATTACAAGTATTAACCTTCAAAAAACAAGCTACAAAAGAAAAAAAATCGAATATTAGTAGGGGTACCTTGAGCCACACAAAATGATGACGAAAACAAGAAGATAAAAACTTCAAATAGCATTGAATCAAGACATTGAAGAAAAGGATCCCAAAGGACCTTAATTTTTTTTATGGAAAGATAAACTTCAAATAAGGATAAAAACAAATACAAGAGGATGAGAAATCCTCCAAAAGATGGAAAAAAATAAAGATCCTCCAAAAAATAAAGACTAGACAAAAGAAAAGCGTGATTCTAACCCCCCTTTTGTAGTATTGAGATGCTGAGTGATGCATCTTCTTCCTTCCCACAAGGTGGCTTCTTTAAAAGTGGAGCAGTGCGGAATGTTTCTCCTACAAATCCTTGAAAATAATAGGGGGAGGTTTTGTTTGGTTTCAAAGGAACCCTTTAATGGCAAAAAATCATCTTTGTTCATTCCATTTGGTGTTAATGGAGTGGGATGGCAGGAAATGGTGAAGAGATTGGATGCTTTTCTCCCATATTACTCTCCACAGAACTTTATCCCTCATTCTATTCTGATGCTAGAAAGAAAGTAAAAAAAAAAGGTGGGTAATGCAGGACAGTCAAGACTATAGAAGAAGGGGAATTCCTTCTCGAACTTATTATTAAGATTAATGATCCCCTTGCTTTTGATACAAGCTTAGCAATCATAATGATAAAATCGAACACGATAGATGCTTGGTAGAATATTCAAAGAAGCTTGAAAGAGAAGTTCAAGGTTTCCATTTCTTTTCGCCCCTGTTGAGCGATGTTTCTTGGTGGAAAAAGGCTTGTGAAAGTTGATGAAATAGATTTTGAGATCTAGAGGTGGGATTCTCGTTCTTTAGCTGAATAAAAAAGGATGAGCTTTATAGGTGGTTAGATTGAGATAGTTGACGTACCTCCCCATATGAGAACTCAAGTCATTATAGGTAAGAGTGCAAGTCTCTGCAGGGGTCTCTATGAAGCGAAGGACATTACTGGGCTATGGAGTTTGAAGGAGAATATAGGCATCAATAACGATGTTTCAAAAATGGTCTCATTCTAGGTGGATTTATGCTCTCTCATCTATCTCTTATTCCATCTGGTACGTTATTCGCAAGTTTTCCTTAGAGGTTGTTAACTTTGTGCCTATGGGGGGGTAAATAAACCCCTTGCTACTAAGGTGCAAAACATTAGAGGAGAAGAGCGGTGAAAAAAATGATACCCAGTCTTTCATAGGTCTGGTCGAAGCCGGGTGAGAATCATCTAAGAGATCGGGTCGCTTGGGAAGATCCCTTAAACCCAGCACAGGCAGCCCAAAGGAGGTCGAGACGTGTTGGGGCCGTAATTGTTTCGATGGGCCATACTTGATCGACTCAGGGATGGTCCGAGTGGATTTCATTAATCAGCCTTGTGAACTGAGTTCCAAGAGCAGTGGAAGCATTTTCTGGTCACAGCAAGGCCTTTTTAATACTTCCATATATGATCGATGAATTTTCTTGGCTTGTGGAAAACTATGGTTATTGGTTGCAGCATTGGGATTAGGAGAATTAAAGGAGCTTTGATAAAGCTATTCCTGTATGTATAATATAACATCTACTACAGTAGGATCACATTGAATTGGATTATTGAAATTGATATCCTTTTTTAGTTTAGTTTCAAGAATCTAGCCCTTAGTTCAAGGTACACATGAATTAAAATCAGAAGTCTACTGGTTCTGCCTACCATTAAACTGGACTAAGGCTATAAATGTATGATCTGTTATTGATCGACGCTGACCTGGTGGTGTGTTTGATATTTGGTACCTTATGCATGTTTACCATTGCTTTGAAATTCTTCCAGAAAGTTATTGTTATTATTTTTGTTTTTTTTATTGTTATTGTTATTTTATTTATCAAGTTTTGTAGAACTTCAGGTTTTCCCAAAGTGGCTTTTTTTTCTGTACTTGTTCTCTTTTATATTTTGGTTACTTGCTGCCAATTTGCCTTGTACTTCCATTTTCTCCAACGGATACATGTTTTAATATGCTTTCTTTTCATCTATCCATCCGAGTATGGTTTACTTGACTGCCATTGTTTAACAAGAATGCTGCATTTTCACGGAATTCCCGATTTTAACCGTCATTTTTTTTAAAACATTTGATCTCATATACTTTTTCCTTCTAAATGGTTGAAGATTGAGGAAAATGCTCAAGGAGCAGAGTGAAACAAGCATATGTCGTGAGAAGATTGTAAAGATTTTGGAAGAGCTCCATGCCCAAGCTGAGGTAGCTTTGTGTTTTGTTTGTGTAAAACATTGATTAGTGAGATATGCTTTTGGCAGTCCTGAATGTCTCTTATTAATGTAATCATTGGACTAAGTATCTTTTGTACAATGTAATATAGTTTACTTAAAGTGGCCAATTCTAAATTTAAGGCGACATGAAGAACCCTCGGAACCATATATATAGCAGCCTATTAAGTTTTACAGGAGCCATCGATTTTTTCCCAGTTTTAATGGTAATTTAAGTAGCTATCAAATTGAACATTGTATAAAAATCACTTATATTGCACAATTTTATTTAAAAATTAACAAAATAGCATATTACATCTATTTTTAGAAATTATTGAAAATAAATCTACAGTTGACTTTTGATATTTGCCGTTTTATATTTTGTTATTATTAAATAATTATCATCTAGATAAGATTTTAGAACTTAAATTCTCATTTGGAGATGTGACAAATGGAGAAGCTAAAAATATTTCTACACGAGAAGAACTTCATGAGTTTTCTGTCATGAATGTGTTTGTGCGTCACTTTAGGCAACTCTCTTGTTGTACTTATTCGAGACTTAAACAAGAGGTCTCACATTCTCACTATCCCGAGGACGTATTCCATATTAGGATGGTTAAATTTGTTCATTACATAATCAACGGGAACAAAAGGATACAAGATATAATTACAAGTTTATTGGTAATTTTAGCTGTAATTATTAGATTACCATGGGAAGGATATGCCACGGTTTAATTTGATAACATATGGACATAACCCATCTATAGTAAGAGAAGTGCAACTCTAGTTCATAGTAAAATTACCTTTAGTTACTAATAATGATTAATTAAATTTATTAACATGTTATTTGAGCTCATGATTTATATATCCATTGGGTCCCTATACTAGTCAAATATCGTAGTAATACATCAAGTTATTAATTTTACTTAGGAAGAAATAAATTATTTATTTATATAAATTATGAATATATTTACTTTTTTTTTTTTTTTACCAAAAGATAAACTTTATAAAAAATTAAAGAGGATTACAAGAGTTGAAAGCCCTTTGAGCTAGCAAATGAGCAACACTGTTAAACTCTCTACTTAAAAATGAGAGAAATAGAAACAAAGCTAGAACAAAGCAGTTTAATATCATGAAAAACACAAGAAAAATCAAAAGGACTGCAAGAAACTTCGTTGATGATGTTAATAACAGATTTGGCATCTGAGAAGACATGAATTTGTTTAAATCCTTTGGAATCAGCTTGCTTCAAAGCTTAAAAAATGCATCTTCCTTCAACATGGGTAGCAGTAAGGCAAAGAGGGCCAAGAGAATTTTCAGAAGAAGAGAAAATTATATCATTTTGTTGAAAATACCAACCAAAGCCCGAGAGAAAGGAGTTGGAGTCCCAAGCAGCATCACAAAATAAAGAAACACCATCAAAATCAAAGTGAGGAGAGGATGAGGAGGAAGGACGGTGGGGAGAAGAAAGCAACAAGAGAAGGAGAAGAGAATTCGTGAAGTCTAAGTATAACTTGGAAAGATTTACAGAGATATCAGAAGGAGAACCCTGAAAATGTCTAGAACAGCACATCTTCCATAATCTCCAAAGTTCAAAGATAATAAGATCTAGGGAAGGAGAAATAGAGCCTTTGACACATAAAGAAGAGCAGAAAAAATCCCAACAATCTCGGAAAGAAAGATGCTCAAAATGAGAAGTATCAAGATTAAGAGAGGAAGCAAACCAAAATCTTTTGGCTAAGTCACAAGTAAGCAGGATGTGTGTAATTGATTCATCAGAACAGTAATCACATTGAGTATTGATAGGCATACCTCTTTTTAGAAGATTGACTTTAGAAGCTAGATACCCATTACAAGCTTTCCAGATAAAATGTTTAACCTTCATTGGGACGTCGGCTTTCCAAATCAAATTCCAGCTTCTTTTATCTAAAATATGGCTGCTGCCTTCACCACAATCATTCAAAGAAAGAGATGGGGAATTCAACAATTTGAAAGCAGAATGATAGCCGGACGGATGGTGAAGATACCCGAGGAAGTATGATGCCAAATGAGACGATCAGGTTGATTGGATTGGCTTAAGGGGGTGTCTAAGATTAATGGAACATCTAAATGATTGAAAATTTGATGAACGAGGGGGGCATTCCATTGTTTCTTATCCTCAGAGAGGAAATCAGACACTAAAATATCTGCACCATTCTTCGGAGTTGTAGGAAGATATGAGTTTGGGCGAGGAAGCCAGGGGTCTTCCCAAATATTGATGCGATCTCCGTTGCCTACCCTCCAACGTAAACCAGAAGAAAGAACACGTCTCCCAGCAATTAAACTTCTCTAGCCCCAAGAAGAAATATTGGGAATTGTAGCAGAAAGAAAGTCTGTTGATTTGAAATATTTGGCTTTCAACACCTTGAAGAGAAGAGAGTTCTCATTGTGCGAGAGCTTCCAACATTGTTTGGCTAGTAGACTCAAGTTAAAACTTTGAAGATCTTTGAAATTGAGACCCCCTCTGTTTTTTCCTCTTCACGAGAGAATGCCAAGAACCCCAATGAACACCATTCTTGCCTTTTTGGGATTGCCACCAGAATTTTGCTAAAATAGAGTTGATTTCTTTGCACATTTTGACTGGTAACTTAAAGCAATTCATGGCATAAATGGGGAGAGCCATAGCCATTGCTTTAATTAAAACTTCTTTACCAGCAAAGTAAAGAAATTGTTCAGCCCATCCCAAAGATTTCTTTTCAATGCAGTCCCTGATATCTTGAAAGATTTTCATCTTTGAGTTGCCAAAAACCACATGAAGACCTAAATATTTACCGATGGAAGAACAGTCTGTTATGTCGAGAAGAGAAGAGATATCTTTACGGATATGACCAGGGGTGTTCTTGCTATAAACCAGGCTGCTCTTTTTCACATTGACCATCTGATTTGAGTTCTCAGCATAAAGAGAGAGAATATATTTAAGCTCTAGAACTTCAGAAACATTTGCCCTGCAAAAAAGAAGAGAGTCATCTGCAAATAAAATGTTCGAAATACAAGGGCCAGATCTTGAGATATTGAAGCCATGAAGTCTGTTGGCCTAAGTAGCAGAATTGAGAAGACTAGTGAGACCCTCAGAGCAAAGGACAAAGATATAAGGAGAAAGCAGGTCTCCCTGTCTGATGCCCCTACTTGGTTTGAAGAAACCATAAGGAGATCCATTCACATTTAGACTAAAAGAGGCAGTTGAGATACATTCCATGATCCATTTGATCCAAACCTCACAAAAACCCATCTTCTGCATTAAAGAGGAAATGAAATGTCATTCCAACCGGTCAATAGCTTTAGCCATATCTAGCTTGAGACCCAAAGAGTATTCTTTGCCAGATCTTTTATTCTTCATTGAATGAAGGATTTCATGGGCTATTAAGATATTGTCAGTAATATGTCTTCCAGAAATGAAAGCAGATTGGTTGTCACGAACAATAGATGGAAGCAAAGGTTTAAGCCTATTGCAAAGGATTTTGGAAATGACTTTATACACAACATTGCATAAGGAAATAGGTTTGAGCTGAGACATGGAAGTGGGACATTTTGTTTTAGGAATGAGGGTAATATGAGTATGGTTGAGCTTTTTTAACAAGAAACCAGTACGAAAGAAGTCCTTAACAAGTTGGAAGAGATCTGAGCTGATAATTTCCCAATGATCATGAAAAAACCCACCCCGCAGTCATACCATCCGGACCTGGAGCTTTATGGGGATGGATCTGAAAAAGTGCTTGCTTAATTTCAAAATCGGTAACTTCTTCACAGAGCTTTTGATTATCTTCAGGACTCACTTTAGGGGTAATGCCAGATAAACAAGAAGGAAGATTTGTGGGAGGAGAAGATTTAAATAAAGCTTCAAAGTATTGAATTCCAATAGAAGCGATTTCTTCATCCCCCGTTCTCCAGACACCATTAGAATCTTCTAGTCCCTTTAGAGCAGTAACTCTCCTTCTTAATTTCACTTTGGAATGGAAAAATGAAGTATTTTTATCACCTTCACGAAGGCAGAGTAATCTTTATTTCATTTTCCAATAGTGCTCATCAAAAGACACGACTTCTTTAACTTGCCCTTCTAAAAATCAGATACGATCCCAATCTGGTAAGTTATTATTGAGGGCTTGAGATAATTCAGATTTGTATTTTAGAAGATATCCATGAGCACTCCATTTTGATTTCTTCCTCCAATCTAGCATTCCTCTTCGGACAGCCTTGATTTTTTTTCAGCAAAACGATAAGAATGACTGCCAATACTATTGAACTCCCAAGCTTTTTTGATAACGGCTTTACAATTTTCATCTCACCCCCATCTTTGATCATATTTAAAGTAAGATTTACTCCTAGCAATATCTGGCTTAGTATTGGCTAAGATCATTTTATGGTCAGAACCAAACGAGTCGAGATGAAGAAGATTTGCCTTAGGATAAGCTGCAAGCCAAAAAACTGAAGATAAACCTCTGTCGATGCGTTCTTGAATGAAATCTGAAGGTTTCTTTCGATTGACCCAGGTGAAAGGAAAACCAGAGAAGCCCAAGTCTTGCAAATTGTTCTAAAAAACAAATTCTCTGAAATTCCGAAGACTTTGAGGAGAGCGAGGGATGCCTCCTAATTTTTTTCATCTTTATTTAGCAAATCATTGAAATGGCCAATTAATAAAGCTTGAGATCTGCAATTCTGAAGACGTAAGGAGATATTCTGGAATTGGGAAGCTCTAATATTATCATCAGTACTGGCATATATACAAAATAGGCTCCAAGTATTACTGGAATCACAATCACAAACTTCAGCTTCAATGAAATAAGAGGAATATTTGATGACAGAGACATAAATGTTTGACTTCCAGAAAAGACATAATCCACCACTTATACCAACAGGATTAACAATAAAACAAGAATCATAATGGAGATCTTTCTTCAATCCTTCAAGGACATTTGAACGGTTTTTGGTTTCAGCTAAAAAGAGAATCCCAGGGGAGTGGAGCTTAGATTGCTCCTTCAAGCTGTGAACTGTCAAGGAACTCCCTATACCTTGACAGTTCCAGTTGAGGATTATCATGGATGAATTGGAGACCCATTGAGCCCAGTCTCCATGGCTTCAGTAGAATTAATAGCAACTTGTGGGGAAACAACATGATTATCCGAAACAATTGAGGGAGGAGAGATATCAGGGGGCATGGAAGATATAGAAGAGGAAGTTGGATTCTTTAATTTCGAAGAGAAGAGTTTACCCCGTTTAGCTTTTGGCAAGTTAGAAACAGCTGTATGGCACATGTCAAGATGGGAAGATAGTCTTTTAGCAGAACGAGGCAAACGGGCTGGGATGTCTAAAGAATAAGTGGTATTGGGCTTAGAAGTTGGGCTTGGTCCGGTTTGAAGAATAGAAGTAGGGATTGGAAAAGAAGGAGGAGGATCAGAGATATATGAGGCAAGAGAAATTGGAGTATCAAAAAGCGATAAAAGAGGAGAAGAAGGAGCCTGATTATCCTTCACGATACCACGTCCCGGAGAAATTGGGTTGGTTGTTTTCAATGTGAAAGTAGGGGATGGAGTAACCGTTTGGGTCGTGGGGGAAGTTTTCGGTAGGGTGGATTTCTTAGGTTGGCTCAAAGCGGCGGTGGACGGCGAAGGTGAATTGAAGGGAATATGATTTTGGGAATCAGGAAAAGGATGAGGATTTGTGTTAGGAGAAGGAGGCTAAAACTTAGAAAAGGATTGATTTGAAGCACGGAGCAAAGAGGCACAAAATTCATCTAAGATAATTTTCCCGTTGCTTTCATCTTCTAATTTTGATAGGCAACCAGAAGTTTCATGACCAATAATGCCGCAGTAAGAGAATTTTTTGGAAGTCGTTCATAACGTATATAGATCCAAGATTTAATGTTTTCATTTTGAATGAAAAAACCACGGGTCAAGAGTTTCCTGATATTGATTTCAACTTTCAAACGAATGAATTTCCGTTGTGAAACCTCATCTGATAGGATATCTGCCTCTTCTTTGATTGCATTTCCAAGTTTGCTTCCAATGAGATTTGTAACAGTTTTCCCTCTACAGTCAAAAGGTAGATCATGTAGCTGTATCCAAAAAGGGCAAGATCTAGAGAGATGAGAAGCAGAACTCAGTTGTTTGTCCCATTTATAGATGTTGAACAAGTTATCTTCAAATAACTAGGGACCCTGATTGAGGACAAACAACATAAGTCTGGGAGAGGGAAAGATAATGTGGAAAATGTTATCTTCTAATTCAATAAATTTGACAAATTCTTTGCAGTTCCAAGCCATAAGCATCGTCTTCTTAAGAGCGTTTCTGTTAAATTTTTTGGTAGAAACAAATTCACCAATTACACTCCATTTTGCAGCTTCCAAATCAACATTCTTAGACTCATTAGAGATAGTAATTGGAATACAATCCTCTTCATTCAGATGAAATTTAGCCATAATGTGAGTAACATCGTCCGCCATTGAAGAAATTCGGAAAGGAAGAAAGAACAATCTCTACAGCAACCCTACACCAATAATGACAAGTTTTTTTTTAATATATTTACTATTTAAATGATGATATTATTTAAATTGGAATTGATAAAATTAATGGGTTGGACTCATTAATTTATTAGAGAGATTAAAACTCAATTGGAGTAATGAACCAAATTGTTTTATACCCAAAATAATTACTTAATTGGATGAGATCCAATAATTAAAATATATTGATATTTTTGGTCATATTAAATTAATCAAGGATAAAATTTTGAATTTTTCCAAATAAATTATAAAGAGAGAATTATCAAATAGTATAAATTTCAAGCAAGAGATAAACTCAACCTCCCCTTTATTGTGATTCATGCCCACTTGATAAGTTGGGAGACAATTATCTCACCCAATATTAAAATTTTAGGAGATAAATTTCTTAATGATATTATGAAATTCTATTTGCCTATAAATATGAAATTTGGATTGCATATTATGTACTCAACTCAACACAATTCATTAGAAAAGTGAAATTCTCTCTTTTTATCTCTACTTCGCCGAATACCCTTGGTATAATAAGAAGTGTTTTTTCTTCTTTTGTTCTCTCGAGTGACTCCCACAAGTCGATTATACTTTTGATTGGGTGTTAGCGTAGAAAAAAACCTCCAATCAAAATCGTCTACAAATGTATGTAAGATATTTTCGAAAACCCTAACTCTATGGTTTTAAACTTTTTCATTATTTTTTATAATATTAACGATAATCCATATTATTTAAGAGGTTAATTAA
Organism: Gynostemma pentaphyllum; assembly: GCA_028015215.1. Taxonomy (NCBI): domain Eukaryota; kingdom Viridiplantae; phylum Streptophyta; class Magnoliopsida; order Cucurbitales; family Cucurbitaceae; genus Gynostemma; species Gynostemma pentaphyllum. Next base: position 42,268,446 of record CM051353.1, read on the forward strand.
TAAACCAATTAATTTATACTGTTGATATTGTTGATATAAATTTCATGTTCATTAAAGCAAACGTGTAGTGGTAGATCTTTCTTGGAGGATTCAAACACTTACAGCCCTTGTGATTGCCCTTTGAGACGAAAACACACTTGATAGTGTATAAATCAAATTTACGTTGTCGATATAGTTGTAGGTAGATGACCCAAATGTCCTTAGATAGTGATAATCATGACATGAGTGATGTATCTGTTGAAAAAGATTTTCTCTTCAATGATTGTTGTAGGCATATATCTCCCAAAAATCGAATACCTCAATAACAAGAATAGGGTTTAAGGGCATCATAAAATGACGGGACAAAGAACCTAACTTCTTAAACCTTACACAAGATCGAAAAAACTCATTGGTATCCTTAAACATGGTAGGCCAATAAAGACCACACTACTAATCTTAGCAGAATCTTCTTCATTAAAAAATGACTACCACATGCTTCACTATGATAAAATGTAAAACACTATCGAAACATTATTGGATTATAATATTGTCTCTCATAAATACCCAAGCACGCCTAAAGCTAAGGAGGAAAGAGATAAAAGAGCTTCGAAGTCTACAATGAAGGAAGATTTAAAATAAATTTGTAATTTGTAATTTTTTCGTTATGTAGAAATAGTGCCAAGATATCAATCAATTTAGTTATTATTTAAACTGTATGCAAATGGGATACGCGTATTTAAATAATTGTACATGCATATATGTATGTCAGGTAGAAAATCCTTCCATATAATATGTATGCTTAAATTAGCTTAATTATAATTGCATGCATATTTATATAATAAAGTGATATTGTATGTTATGTATGTGAAGCATGATAATTTTTTTAATAAATGTTATTATTGACAAATATGAAATATGTATTCCAAATGAGATTAAGATAAATGCATGCTTAGTTTAGTTAAATTCAAAATTTAAAAAGTTAAAAATTGTATAGAAACGAAAAATATTTATTTGAAATGTGGAATTTATTGTTTAAAAAATTAGGTCCAAATCCACTTAAGTTAATTCAAATAGAAACTTAATTAATAATTTTGATTTATTAAATTGAACGGATCTCAGGCGAGAAAACTTTGCCCAAGCGAAGAGGTTTTTAAATGATTCCTTAACACGGAGCATCTCTAACTGGGGGTGATCTAGGAGAAAAGTTCAAATTAATAAATCAAATATATTAAGAAGGCCAATAATGTGATTAGTTTTTGTAAAGACCCGACTCTTTATTTTAATGCAAAACATGTAAGTAGACACATCACAAGACTTTAAATAAAAAAAACACCTGATAAACAATTCTGGATAAAATCTATATTTTCACAAGTCGGGTTGCGTAACCTTTTTCCATAATCAAATTTACTAAGAAAATTCAAACTCAAGTTTTAAAACGTAACCAAGATCCAAAAAGTTGCATGAATATCCGCTATGGGTTAAAAACAAACAAAATAAAAAAAAATCAAATGCGTAGAAATAACAAATTGTCCATGTGTAACGACCCGAATCCGTTAAATTCTTTAGTTGCAGAAGATTTGGTTTTTTTATAAAAAGGGCATGGGTACGTTTAAAATTCGGACTAACAAAAACCTGTTTTACATTGTTCACAACTAGAGAAAGCATAAAAAGTGGAATGCGCATTACAATTATAAATAAACTTCTAAAACAACAAAATCATAAGAACATTACAAGTTTTTATAAACAAATGCTCTCACGAGCTGAAAATACAAAGTATGCAAGGATGAAAATATATACAAAAGCATTTCAAGAATGCTATACAAAATCATGTCCATGTCCATGTCCATCCACCGTCCTCGAAAGTTAAGCAACACCACCTCCTCTACCATGTCCCTTTTGTCGAGAAGTACCTGAAAAGTTGTAAGTGTAGCAACATTAGCATAAGAATGCTAGTGAGAGTAAAATGGAAGCAAGTAATCTAATGGATCGAATTCCATACTGGAAATTGTATAACAAGGCCTAAAATGCTCTTTACTACCCATTCTACACTTTCAAAATACCATTTATGCATAAAATTGAAAAGTAACTACAATTCAATCAACATCCAACTACGTAAAGTAATTAATTCGAGATTTAAAATAAAAGTACTATGTCTTTCTAAACATAAACTATCGCAAGCAAATCATCATATCTCGAACTTTCTTTGTTACCACCCATAGATCACATCCCGTATTACAACATGTTACCACATACCATATTACCACATGTTACCACATCAATGTACACACTACCACGTACCGTGTTACCATATGTTCCACATTTCGTTCCACAACATGTTACCACATACCGTGTTACCGCATGTTACCACATCAACAAACTACCACGTACCGTGTTACCACATGTTCCACATTTCGTACCATAACAAGTCACCAAATCCAAGAAGATTAAAGTTCTCAAATTAAGCTATTATCAAGATTAAAATACTACAATGCTCCTAATGATAGTAGGTCACTTTGAATTACATAAGTTAAATCCCAAAACTAACCTCTAAGCTACTTTGGTCCAAAACTACTCAAGTAAGTTGTCCATAACCTTTTAATGCTTCCAAGAATTTCCTCTACTTTACTTTCCCTCAAAACCACCAACTAACTCTAAATACACTTAAACTACGAACTACTCGAACTCACTTCCAAGGTTCATAGTTACCATCCAATATTAAAAATCTCTTGATAATTACGTGAATCTCTTAACCTCGATCAAACAATAACGTAATGTAACTCAATACATAAAATTACTAACCACCATTTTAAACTCACCTTAGTCAAGAAGTCGAGCTTCCAAAGAGTCGAAGGAAAAGTCACACGAGCAATACAAAACCTGCAATTAAATTACACCTAATAAACATTAATTAACCAAACATCAAACAAACGACACCTAAACGACGAAAAAGACTCGGTTTTAGCCCCAAGGAGCTCTCGGCTCAAAACAGAGGGGAGGGTGTTGGGTTTGGTTTTCCGGCTTTTAGGCATTTTAGATGCGTTTCGAGTTGGTTTCAAGTATTTTGGAGGTTTGTACAATCAATGGGTAAACAAAATTTAGGGTTTTGAACATGAATTCCTTCCCAAAAACTTAAGTAAAACATAAAACTATAATAGTTAAACCATCTCAAAGTTTGGGAAAATCAGAACGGGTTTTCAGTTCAAATTCAATTCTTGGGTTAGGGAAAGTTTGTAAAAACACTTAAAACAACTTCCTCAATTGAAATCTTCAAGTTTCATAGTGAGAATTTAAAGATTTCAACCTTGGTTTCCATTAAAACACTATTTGAACAAAAAAAACTCTTAAAGATTTAGAAACTTTGTCATACCTTGAAGTCTCTTGAAAAGGAAGGAAAAGTTTCAAAGGTAGGTTGAAAAGGAAGCTTGGACCAAGGGCCATCCAACACAACTAGAATCAAGACGATCCGCTGAGAAACAAAGAACAAAAAAAAAAATCCCCCCAAAAGTGCCCCACGGCTTTAGCAAGGAAAAGGAGAAGAGAAAATTGATTTTTTGTTGACTATTTGATGTATTTTAAGAAGATAATGAATAATAATTAGATATTTTAAGAAATCATAAATTATGAACTCGTCCCTCATTCGCTTTCAGCTTTTAAAACTAAACCCGAAGCACTTAAACTAGGTAAAAGGTGATTAATAATTATTAATTGACCCGTTAATAATTATTAATACGTTCCATACTAATTTAAGCTAATAAAACGATTAAAAAGGTTTACGAACGAAATAAACTCCTAAATTCTAAAATTAATTTAAATATTTTAATTAAAATATTAAATTATAAAAAAAATTACTTCAAAAGTAACGAGACGTTAAATCATGAATGACAAAATATCAACTTAGTCCATCCCTATATCATGCTCGAGATTCAGGCGGCACCAACTCTGCGCCCACTACCTCATTTAGCACCGGAAACTTATGTAATATCATGAGCAAAATCCCCCAGTGAAGATAAATAGAAAACAAGGTAACTTTAAAAATTGAATTCCAAATCCATATATGTGTCCAAAGAACCTACAAACTCTGACGACCCGACTCATTTTTAAATCATTTAAAATCAGATTACAGTGGAAGACTTAATATTTAATAAAAATTTGGCATGGATATGTTTAAAACTCGGACTATCCACAACCTGTTTACACTTTTCACAATCAGAGAATTTTAAAGACAATGCAAATGCATTTCCTGTTGTAAAGATTAAAGGAGTTCAAAGTTATAAAAGTTAAATACACATGTACAACTCAAAAGACAAAACATGAAATAAAATGAGTCCATGGACTTTAAAAGTATCCCTAGTCCATCTCACCATCATCATCAACTAGATCAGACTGCACCAGCTCCTCTCCTATGACCCCGAGCATGAGCATTACCTGAAAATATTTGTAATATCATGAGCTAAAAGCGAGCCCAGTGAAAATAAACGGAAAGTAAAGTAACATTATATTAGGGGACACCGGGCCTCCACAACTCCACATTGGTATGATATTGTCCACTTTGGGCCTAGGCCCTCATGGCTTTACTTTTGGTTTCACCCAAAAGGCCTCATACCAATGGAGGTGTGCTCTTCCACTTATATTCCCATGATCATCCCCTTCCCAAACCGATGTGGGAATTTGTTCGCACTCTTACACATTAGACTCCAAACCCGCATCCGGATTTGTGTCCAAATAAAACTTACATTCTCTTTATCACTCAACCACTTCCAAAAGGTTTCACATCAAGCATTCAATTTCCAATTTCCAAATCTCTCAAATACTCGAGAAACTCGCTCCTAAACATTTAGAAGAACGGTTTCATAATACACGTATCTTTCTTATTCATTCTCTTTAATAACTCATACTATATATAATGTTTATTTTCATTTGTCTTAATAACTTATGCCAAGCTCACTCAGTTTTAACATATTTAAACAATCATTATTTGAACATTATTCATTAACTCGCCCAGCAAGTGTATAGGACACACCACTTTTACATCAATATAACCATCACATGCTCAAAATGACAGTATTGAAGCTCCCGTCGACTAACAATACTCATTATCTCGCTTTCCAAAATAAAATATACGAAGTCTTTTCAATAATATCTTCCCACCTCTAGTGAATAATGACAGGTAATGAAACTCCCGCAGGCTTAAGTCATTCACCTCATTAACTCACCCACCGAATACAAGGTCCAATGCACCCCTGTATCCTCATATATGTATCACAGTAATTATGGATAATACTAGATAATGTGAACTCGCATAGTTCCATCATTATCTCATTATCCATATCCTCCGATCATGAAAAGTATTGCAACCTTTAGCATTCCTCATGATACATATACATAAACATAAAACAAATAATACTAGACAATACATGCATGCTCAAGCTATGCATTGCCTCATTATTCCTCCAATAATCGATTATGCAGTATGAATATGAATATGCTCTCAAGTGCAAGTAAAAAATAAATATACACATTCAAAGTAATCGAAAGGCAGAAAGATAAATGGATCACATATTACTCTTATACATAAAATAAGAAATTAGGAAATTCTGATAAGAAAACAAGAAATAAATCAAGCCAAACGGCCTTTAGTTAAACTTGAATTACTAACTTTATCATAAAATCTCCAATTCAAAATGATTCTATTGCTTTCAGTACATATTCGAAGTTCCATAATCAAGTTTCTTATTCACCCCATTATACTTGAAACCTTCAACTTCTGATAATTCTTAAACTCCGGAATGAATCAAAACCTAGAACTTCCAAGAGTTAAACGTTACCCTCGAGAAATCCATGAGTTCTCTCACTCAATTAGAACTAGCTCCCAAGCCTAAGCATGTTAATTCACTTACTATAATCCTTTCGATTTAAACCTTAATCTCAACTTCCGATCCTACAAATTGTTCAACTTATTCGGGTTCTAAGTTTACATTAAGTTCTATTTATTCTCACCTAAAAGTAGTTTTGCTCCAAAACTCCGAAAGTGGGATCAAGTAACGGTCCAAAAACACCTACAATTAAAATTATATCTAACAATCATTAATCAATCAAACATCGATCAAACGACATCTAAAAGCATAAAACGATGAAAAACTCCAAAAATACCCTAAGGGCGCTCTCTGCCTGTAATGACCCAAATCCGTTAAATCCTTTAAATTCAAATGCACAGTGGAAGACTCAATTTTAAAGAAAAACGGCATGGGTTCGTTTAAAACTTGGATAAACCAAAACCTGTTTTTACAAAGTTCACAACTAGAGAAAGCAATAAATGGTATAATGCGCATTTCAATTGATATTAAACCTTCTAAAAACAACTTATAAACATAAACCATTACAAAATTTAAAACAAACGCTCACACGAGCTCAAAACATAAAGCATGAGAAAGTATAAATATATTCAAAGCATTCAAGAATGCTAAGAAAAAGTTCCTTGTTCAAGTCCTTTCATCGCTTCGTGAAGTCAAACAGGACCACCTCCTCTACCACGTCTCCCTGGTCGAGATTTACCTGAAAAAATAAGTGTAGCAACATTAGCATAAAAATGCTAGTGAGAATAAAATGAAAGCCAGGAATCCTATGGACCAAATTCCATACCTGGAAATTTTGTCCAAAGACCTAACTTTCTCTTTACTACCCATTCTACACTTCCAAATCATCATAATCATACACCAATCAATTTCCCAATTTCCAAATCGTATCAAGCCACATCTAATACCAAATCGATACCAAATCATAATACCATATCATATTACCACATCTAAATATCTCGTAACATATTACCGGTATGTTACCACCTCAACATACTAACACGTACGGCGTTACCATATCAAGTGTCCTCGTAACGTGATATCGTATGGATCAACATCAACATACTACCACGTACGATCTTACCAAATAACGTATCATCATATCGTGTTACCGTATGGATCAACATCAACATACTAACACGTACGATCTTACCAAATCACGTATCATCGTAACGTGTTAACGTATGTATCAACATCAACATACTAACACGTGGGGTCTTACCCAATTCTCACATAAAGTATTACCGTCGAAATCCAAACACCATAGATCACATACCACCAAATCTCGAATTACCATAAGTTGCCACATAATACCACATCAGGTATTACCATAAAAAATCAAACACTTGTACAAAGGATAAGCATGTAACTACGTAACAACTACCAAACAAGCTGGGATGCTCGTGGTAAGAACTCGATTTATCTGCCAATCTTGTAATATAACATCGCTCATAGCCTGTTTCATCTATGACCCTGTTATATCCCAAGATCACGATCCCCTCATATAACATCGCTCATAGCCTGTTTCATCTATGACCTGTTATATTCCAAGATCACATCACATAGTATAACATCGCTCATAGCCTTGTTTCATCTATGACCTGTTATACCCAAATCACATCTCATAGTATCTCGATCTCCTCGTATAACATCGCTCATAGCTTTGTTTCATCTATGACCCTGTTATACCCCAAGATCACATCACATAGTATAACATCGCTCATAGCCTGTTTCATCTATGATCCTGTTATACCCAAATCACATCTCATAGTATCTCGATCTCCTCGTATAACATCGCTCATAGCCTGTTTCATCTATGACCCTGTTATACCCAAATCACATCTCATAGTATCTCGATCTCCTCGTATAACATCGCTCATAGCCTGTTACATCTTTGACCCTGTTATACCCCAAGATCACATCACATAGTATAACATCGCTCATAGCCTGTTTCATCTATGACCCTGTTATACCCAAATCACATATCATAGTATCTATAAATTGGTTCATTACTTGAGCATCACAACACAAACAACTAACAAACAATACAATCATACTACAATTACACTCAATGACATGCTTATCTTTTGTACTTAAAGTGTTGCCTCTTACCAAAAGTCCCGAGTACATCAATCGTACTATCATCATGATTCCATACTTCCCAGTACTAACACAATTAACATCATTCCTTATTATCATATCAACTTTCATACTCCACATTATTACCATAATATAATACAATCCTTATTACTCACACAAGGTAATAAGTTCATAAAACATTAACCACTATCATCACTGATGCCATAATTCCACGAAGTCTTATAACTCCCAATAAACAAAATGAGGTTTAACATCATCATGTCACGAATGACAATAAATCACCTCAAATCACAAGAATACTTTCCAAACCATTACCATAAACCATGAGTTAACTTCCAAACATTTCCTTTGCTTTACTTTAGTCAAAACTTCCTAAAGTAAATTCAATTCCCAACTTTGTCTCAGAATCTTTATAACCTTTCATACTTTTGAGAATAACATCTACGCTACTTTGATCTAAACTTCTCAAAGTACCTTAAACTTTAACTTTCATCTAAACTCTTCAATTCATCTTACTATACTTCCAAATCACTTATAACTCCTCTTTTACTTCCAAATTCATAAGAACACCAAAGCCACTCCACTCACATCCGAGTTTAAAGTCACCAACCAAGTATAACTTCAGGAAGTTAGTTCCCCTCTTAACCTCGATAAACAATATCGTAATGAAACATAATTCATAAAATTACTAACTTCCATTTTAAACTCACCTTAGAATTGAAACCGAACTTCGAAAGTGTCGAGGTAGATCCCACGCGAGCAATTACCAACCTACAAATAAGTTACATCCAATAAACATTAATTAATCAAATTTGAACCATCGACATCTAAACGCGTAAAATGATTAAACCCAAGTTTTTAACCTTATGGTGCTCTCGGCCATAGGAGAGAAAATGAGGTTCGGGTTTGGTTTTTCGACTTTTAGGCATTTTAGAGGTGTTACGGGTTGGGTTTAGGTACTTTGGAGGCTCGAGATATCTATGGGTAACCGTATTTTATGGTTTTACATAATAATCGATTTCCAGAAAAATTAAGTAAAACACAAAATCATAGCAAACTAAACACCCTAGCCATGGCCAAGTGAAAGAAAATCATACGGGACGGGTTTTCGATTCGACTCAGGTTTAGGTCTAAGACAACAACCTCATCCAAAGTGATTTTTCCTAACTAGAATTCACAAACAACACCCGGGAAAAACGAATCAAGGCTTACATACAAGATTGGAAATAAAGATAACATAAAAACCCATTTCTTCCTCACCTTGTATCTCTTGGATCTTTAATGGATTGGCCCGATTGATGGGATGGGTAGAAAGATCATCTCGAGAGCTTTCCAACGAGCTAAGACACGATGAAAACGGTCGAGAAACGAAGCCGGGGCGACAATTTCTTTCTCTTCTCTTTTCCTCCTCTCTAGCTACGGGTTTGGGCTCTCTTTTTTTCACTTATCCCTTCTTTTTTTTTTTATCATTATCCTTGAAAAACATGAGTAGATATATATAAATAAATTTTGGTAAAAGACAATATTGCCCCTCCTCTTATTTCCTTAGGAAAACTGTTCCGTGTGCTCGTTATTTTACGTTTCTAATTCCAATACAACTTCACTATTTCTAATCTATCTTAAAAATATTTAACAATAAATAATGGGCCCGCGAATAATTTTTAATACGTCCAAATCTAATTTAAGCTAATAAAACGATTAAAAAGCTTTCGAACGAAATTAACTACTAAATTCTAAATTACTAATTCTAAAATTAAACTAAATACTTTGATTAAAATAAATGAATAAATAAATGAAATATTAAATAAATAAAAAATCACTCCAAAAATACCGGGACGTTACACTGCCTCACCTAGGAAAAAGGGTCTCTGGTTTGATTTTCCGGCTTTTAGACAATTTAGAGGCGTTTCGGGTTAGTTTCAAGTAGTTTGGAAGTTCCCAATTTCAATGGGTAACCATAATTTGGATTTTTGGACAATAATTTATTCCCAAATTTAATTACAACACACAAATATTCAATAATAAACATCCCAAAATCATCCCACAATTTGTATATTTCAAATGGGACGAGTTTTGGCTCATTCTCGATTTTAGTGTTAGGGTAAATTCCCAAAAACACATATAACAACTTCTTCCATTCAAATCTTTGAGTTTCTCGGCAAGAAATCGAATATTCCTACCATGGATTGCATTAAAACACTATTTGAAGGAAATTTTAGAAAATTTGTCATACCTGGAGGCCTTATGAAAATGGAGGAAAAGTTCGATTGATAGGTTGAAAAGGATGCTCGGACCGAGGGCTATCCTACGCAACCGAAATTAAGTCGATCCATCAAGAAATGAACAAAAGCCAAGAATCTCTCCATGGGAGAAGAGCCCAGCCCACGACAATGGAGGAGAAGAGAAATGAAATTTGGTCAATTTGGGTCTGCTTTGATGATTTTAAAGAGAGATGAATAGTGTTTTGATATTTTTAAGAATTCGGAAATTACGGTTACATCCCTTTAATGAATCTTAGCTCATAAAACGAAACCGAAGTTCTTAAACTAGCCAAATGGTGATTAATAATTATTAATTGGCCCGTTAATAATTATTTATACAACCAAAACTAATTTAAGCTAATAAAGCGATTAAAGAGATTTAAAACGAAATAAACTCCTAAATTCTAAATTACTAAAACTAAAATTAAACTAAATACTTTAATTAAAATAAATAAATAAAATATTAAATTAAAAAAAATCCCACTTCAAAAATAACGGGACGTTACACAAACTCTTTACTATCCAAAGCCAACATTCTAAACAATTATTTCCACTATAGCTCACGTGTCAGCTACACATTACTAACAACTCAGAACTTCCAGAACCCAAATAATACGAGCAAACAAAATTATAATTTTAACACTTTGGATCAACATACACTCGAGTCTAGATTACAATCATTAAAGTCTATGTTAATATCCATAGTAATCCTACATAATGTGAAGAACACACAACATACATTATTCGATCATGACCCCAAGATATTTACGTACAACAAATTCAAATAATGCGAAGAACACACTGTATACATATTATATCATTTCATATATCCAGTAACGATTCCAAAATTAACCATCACATAAGATTGGCTGGAAACCAAATGTTTATCTAATAAGCTATTTTTGATAAGATTAACTCTTATTTAATAAAGATTAACTAAATATACTTCAAATCCATTCCTAATAACACCCTAGCATGCTTTTCTATTCAAAACATAATTTTCATCTTATCTCCAATAGTTACTATTCATTCATTAAAATTATCTCCTAAATTGATTAAAAAAAAAAAACCCTATTTATCCCCACCTTGAGCTTTACAAAATCAAAGTAGAAAATGATCGCTAAATCGAACTCAACCACGACCTACAAATAATTAAATTCTAAACATATTTAACTACTAAACTAATCATCAATTAAACTAATAGGAAAAACACAAAATCGTGAACAAGATGGGAATAGAGCTCACAACCCTAGGTAGTTTTTAAGGGGAAGGGGTTCGTCTATTTGGGGATTTTTGGGTGGAGGGTCGAGTTTCAATTTTCCGAGAATTAAACGAAACTTCATGGAAAAATTGGCAAGACAGTTTTGACTATGGTATTATTGGTTAGGACGATTTTAGATGGAATTTGGGTGAGGCTATAGAGAAATCAATTCAAAATGCTCTTGAAACAACACTTTAATTTGGGATATCAAGTTCAATGATGTAAGAATTTAAAATTCCAACTCAAAGTTAACCCCACTTATCAAAACAAGCAAAACTCAAGAGAAAAAGTTTCTTAATTAATGGGTGATAAAACAAAGAGATGAAATTGTTAGCATTAGTGCCCCAGAAGTTGAAATTATTTAATAAGGACAATTTATTTTGAATAAATTAAATAAATAAACTCAAGTATCTCTATAACCACACTGATTCATAGACGATATAGAGAATATTTATATCAAAACATTTATATAGTAAACCCAAAGTTACTCTAAATTAGTTTGTTTAATTAAAACAATTAATTTATTTACGCTCCATTAGATTAGATTTTACTTCCTAAATATCTTTGAACTTTTTTTTCTATACCTAAACCTTTTTTAAATATGAATCTTTGTTTTTGTAGATTTGAGAATTAGAAAGGACGCGATGTAGATCTAAATCATTTTGTTGCCAATTGTGTTTACTTAGTCGTCTACCATCTAGCTTTCTTGTTCAATTTTTTAGATGAATGGAGATCTGTGAACTAAAAAACTTTGTAGATCTAAGAATTTTTTTCAGATAAATTGAGAGAGTAAAATGTATTCTTCTTAGATCTTAGAAAAAAAAGAGATTAGATCTAAGATGGCGAAATCTAAAATCTAGATTAGATCTTAGATGAAGGGAGAAATCTAAAATCTATTTTATATTTTTGGTTTGTGTAAGATTGAGAGGGAAAAATATTTTTAGTTTTTTTGTTGTTGTTAGGGAAGAAGTACAATAACATAGTACTGAGGGTTGTTTTTGGTGAGGAAGAAAAATATCTTTTTACTTCTCTTTTCTTTATTTGTTTTAATTGAAGATAGCAGAAGAGCATTAACAAACAAACAAACAAATATTAAGAAAATAAAAAATTTACTTTATCAATTTAAGGATGAAATTTGTAAAAAAGGTTTAACTGGTAAAAAAGGGTTTAATTAAAATTTTACAACATAAGCAAATTTAAAAATATGAAATAAAGATTTTTTGCCACATTATCTTGAAATATATTATAATATTTCAAAAATTGTAAATATCTTAAAATATTTCAAAAATATAATTTCTCATAGTGAGATTGGTGGATTTTAATCCGAAAAATGTCATTTGAAAAAAATTTAAAATTTTCTATTTTTAAAAATGACAATTTTTATTTTACTGTCAAGTCAGCTTTCTATTTTTTTTTTACAGAAATTCAAAGACGATGATTAAACAGAAAACTAAATATGAGTTCATGGGGAAATTGTCGCGCTTTAAAACATGGGACAAAATAAAAAGTAAAGTGAAAATTCATGGACCAAAATTGTATTTTTCCCTAAAATGAATATACTAACTCAGATTTTCTTCAAATAAATATTTAGTTTTGATTAAGAACACATATCAATTGGTATAAATAATATAAAACCAATTTACTAACCTTGATTTTGCTTCAAATACTTTTTAGTTGTAATTTAAAATACATTCTGTTGGTTTATAAAATATAAAACCGATATGCTAACATTGATTTTGCTTTTAAATTTTTTTTAAGTGTGATTGAGAACACATATAAGTTGATTTATATAATAAAACAAATATAGTAACCGTCTAAAACAAGTTTCTTTTTATAATTCTAGGATGAATTGTTAGATCGATAGGTTTGGGTTGCAGCGTTTCCAAGAAAATTTAATAAATTTTCCTCTATGGAAAATCGAAGAGCTTGGGGAAAATAGATTTATTCGATGGAAACTTCATGTGTCCCACCTAATATTGTTATTTACTTTGGTTGAAGCCATATAAATGTTTAATTTTTAAAATTGAATATAGAAAGAGAAATGTGAAATTGCTGACTATTGATATAATATTTCTAGTTGGCTATATATTTTTGTAATAAGTGGATTTTTAGTGGTTGTGTGGGATATTTCCTGCATAGTTGAGAACGTGAGAGCACGTGCTGGATTCCGGTGGCTCCGTTTACTTGAGATAGAAAAGAACAATCAAAGGGGTCCAGTGGTGCCGGCCAAGGACCTTCCGACAATCAAGTCAGTTGAGAGTAAGGAGCCGCAGTGACGGATCCAGGATCTTCATATAGGAGGGGCACTTAATCTATAATAATATAATTTAATAAATAGGTAGATGAAATTATAAAATATTAAAAGACTTGAGAATATATTTAAAATGAAAAACACCTAGATATATTACAATTGTCCTATACACGTTTTCTTATTATGAAAACGATGCATAATGATTCATTATCTATCGTATCAAATATCTCTCTCTCAATATATGCAATAAGACTATCATTAATCAATTGATCTCCCATGCGATTACGCAATCGAGTCTTCACAATATTCATGGCAGAAAAGGCTCTCTCTACTGTAGCTGTTTGTAACTGGTAAGATCAATACTAATATGAGCAACAAGTAAACTAATGGATACACTTTATCTTTTTCTGTCATGATCATTTTCAATCCAAGATCACCAATACTTTTGAGTCCCACAAATTCAATATTAGAACGCATATCCACTATATAATTTTCCAATTGATCTTCAAGAATTGCTAGATCAATAGCTGAAAAATCTCTTGGATAATATCGAGCAAGATGAATTAGCTTCTCTTTTGCAAAGGAAACAAATGAATTGTTAGGACTAAGAAATGCCACACATAGAAGCAACTCGGTATTTGTTTCAGTAAAATGATTGTTCAGCTCTTGAAGCTGCATATCAATCACGGTATAAAAAATCTCAACACGATAATGGTGCATATTTGTAACTGGTTGAGATTTTCACCTTTTTCGTCCTCGAGTAACAAATATATCATCCATCTCATAAATTGGGATATTGTGTTTGTCACAAAAATTAGTAACCTGGCCTAAAAATGAATCCCATCCAGACTTTCTCATTGTTTATAGCCGTTCTTTACAAATTTTAACCAGGTGTATTGCATTCACAATATCTTGATCTTTTCTTTGCAATGTTTGAGATAACTCATCTGTAACTCCTAATATTTTTTACATCAAGTGCATATATTAAAAAAAAATTCAAAGGATTGGATTGAACTTATAAGAATCTTGACTTCGTATTTATGTTCAGAACTTGATCCATCTTCTGCAATTGTCTCGAGTACATCTTCAATAGAAGAAAACATTGTAATCAATCTTGCTAGAGTATTATAATGTGTTCTCCAACGTGTATCACTTGGTCGTTTCAAGTTAGTTTCTTGATTCAATCCCTGACCGCTTGACAATTCATTGTCACATAAACTTTCAAAAACTATAATCTTGTGTTTCTCTCGTAAGTCGTCACGACGTTTTGGTGATGCTCCAATGATATCCACCACATTTGTGACCATAGTGAATAGTCCAGTAATTTCAATATTATTTTTTACAATAGGTACAAGAGCTAACTGAAGTTGATGAGCAGAGCAATGAATGTAAAATGCACATTCATTCTCTTTTAAAATCAATGCTTTAAGTCCATTAAATTCCCCTCGCATATTACTTGCTCCATCATATCCTTGTCCACGCAAACTAGCTATGCTTAAATCTTGTAGAGAAAAGAATTCATCAATTGCTATCTTAAGTGACAAAGCACTTGTATTAGTAACATGAACAACGCCTACAAAACGTTCAATCACTTGACCTTTGTCAACATATCTCAACACAATTTCCATTTGCTCCTTCGAAGATATATCTCTTGATTCATCAATAAGGATGGAAAATAATTTATCACCAACATCTCTCATAATTGCATCAACAATCTCGATTGAGATAGAATTAACAATATCCTTTTGTATATGAGGTGAAATTAACTTTAAATTATCCGGAGCATTTTTCAATGCAATGGCTTCAATATCTATATTGTGATTACATAACCACCTTAGGAGTTCGAGAAAATTACCTTGAATTCTTGAATCTTCTATTTCATCATTCCCACGTAAAAATCGAATACAATCAATTGATGCACCTAGTTGCGTTCAATATTCACTTCGCACTTGATCTGACATCCTATTAAAAAATGTCTCAATATGTTGATTTTGGTTCAAAAGAGCTTCACATTGACTCCAAGCTTGATTATGTGCACTATTTGGGCCTCCAACGTGAGATTCTAATTTTTCTTTCTTCTTCCAATTAAAAAAGCCCTCGCCAATAAAACAATCACCTCCTGATTATTGTCCAATTTCTGGCTTAAATAAGTAACAATATAAACAAAATACAGCATCTTTGGAGACACTATATTCCAACAACTTAAAAAACTCATTAAACCAAGCTGAATTAAATCGTCTTGCTTTTGATCCTAATTTCTTGAATGGAAATTTATGATTTCGGGGTTGGCAAGGTCCTCTTTGTAAGTATGCTCTACGAACTTGATCTCAAATATTGCAATTGTAATCTAAATTTGAATTCTTAACCAGGATCGGCTGGAAGTTCTGCTAAATTAACTTCTGAACTAACTTTTTCACAAGAATCAAAAGTATTATTACTTTTCTTCAATGGCAATGTTGATTCGATTGTCGGTTTTCTCTTATAATAATTTTCCAAGCTATTCTACATTAAATTTATAGAGAAATATGTATATCAATAAAATAATAAAATAAGAAAAAAAAATCAAAAAACGTTTTTACTAATTGTTTTAGATACATACCTTTATGGTTGAAATTTGGAATTGTAATTTGAAACGTTTAAATCCCTTGTATCAAACTTACTTAATTTTTCCACAATTTGAAACTGGTTGCTCATAATTTTTTATTTTTTATAGTTTCAATCAGTTGGCTGTGGCTTTAGGTTTTGTTGTTTTCTTTTTATATTTATTATAATATGTAAGTATTGATTGTGAAGTGGACATGGGCTGACCAAATTAAATTTCAATACATGGGCTACGCAATCTATATGAATTTCTTTTTTTGAAATTCAGGGGGGGCACGTGCCTCTTTCGTCCTTGGACAGGTTTGTCACTGAGGAGCCACCCAGAATTTCAAGTCTTAGAATAGTGTGTACAACCTTTGTTTGATGGGCTAGCAGCTCTTATATACTCCTTGCGAGCCAGCTAATCTGTCTCCTTCTTCGTCTCTTCGAGGAAATGAGCTTAGTTCACTTGGACAGACCAAAGTTTATGCCTCAGAAGAGGGCTTGATTTTCTTAGACAGACCAAGACTCGTGCCTCTGAAGAGGGCTTGATATGCTTGGAGAGACCAAGGTTGGTGCCTCCGGAGAGAGCTTCATGTGCTTAGACAGACCAAGACTCGTGCCTCTGAAGAGGGCTTGATATGCTTGGAGAGACCAAGGTTGGTACCTCCGAAGTGAGCGTCATGTGCTTGGACGGACTAAGACTCATGCCTCCGGAGATGGCTTCATGTGGTTGGATGGACCAAAGGTTGGTGCCTCTAGAGAGGGCTTCATGTGTTTGGACGGACCAAGACTCGTGCCTCTGGAAAGAGTTTCATGTGCTTGGATGGTCCAATGCTGGTGCCTCCAGAGAAGGCTTGATATGCTTGGAGAGACCAAGGTTGATGCCTCCGGAGAGGGCTTCATGTGCTTAGACGGACCAAGACTCGTGCCTCCGGAGAGGACTTCATGTGTTTGGACGGACCAAGACTCGTGCCTCTGAAGAGGGCTTGATATGCTTGAAGAGACCAAGGCTTGTGCCTCCGGAGAGGGCTTCATGTGCTTGGATGGACCAAGACTCGTGGCTCCGGAGAGGGCTTCATGTGCTTGGACGGACCAAGACTCGTGGCTCCGGAGAGGGCTTCGTATGCTTGGAGAGACCAAGGCTGATGCCTCCAAAGAAGGCTTCATGTGCTTGGATGGACCAAGACTCGTGCCTCCAGAGAGTGCTTCATATGCTTGGACGGGCCAAGGTTGATGCCTCCGAAGAGGGCTTAATATGCTTGGAGAGACCAAAGTTGGTGCCTCTGAAGAGGGCTTCATGTTGTTGGACGGACCAAGGCTGGTGCCTCCGGAGAGGGCTTGATATGCTTAGAGAGACCAAAGTTGGTGCCTCTGAAGAGGGCTTCATGTTGTTGGACGGACCAAGGCTGGTGCCTCCGGAGAGGGCTTGATATGCTTAGAGAGACCAAGGTTGATGCCTTCAGAGAGAGCTTCATGTGCTTGGAGAGACCAAGATTGGTGCCTCCTGAGAGGGCTTCATGTGCTTGGATGGACCAAGACTCGTGCCTCTGGAGAGGGCTTGACTTGCTTGGATGGACTAAGGCTGGTGCCTCCATAGAGGGCTTGATGTGCTTGGACGGACCAAGGCTAGTGCCTCTGGAGAGGTCTTCACGTGCTTGGATGGACCAAGGCTAATTTTTGCTGGTAGTTAGATAGGTGGATCGTGATCTCTTTGAACTCTTCTTCTTTAGCTTGCATTCGTAAGTACGTGAGGCTCTTGTCTGCCTTTCGATGATTGGCAACGTGCTTATAGCTTTACTACTTCGACTAAACAGGACCTAGAAACCTGTTGATCACCTTTTACTATTCTTAGCCACTAACTGGTTGGGTATTTCAGTATTTGGTGGAAGGATGGATGGGCTCCTAACTCGTGGAGCCAAAACCTTCCCAGTAGAGTATTATAGGCGGAGCGGGCATCAATCATGTGGAACTAGGTCACCAAATTCGCAGCCTCCACTGATACAGGCAGTTTGATGGTCCCAGAGGACTTGGTCGAAGTATCGTTAAACCCTATCAACTCTTAGGTATTTGGTGTCAGATCGGACTCCTTCAGCCTCGTGCTTTGGAAAACGGACATGTACAGGATATTGATAGAGGAGCCCTGATAGACCAGCACTCTGTCACAAGGGGTTTACTTTTTTCCATTCATTCGGCTTCGTTTATCTTCAAACCATGCCTACTTGGGCTATTTTCCCCTCTTCATTAGGTTGTTTGCAGCGAGACCTTTTTCCACTTGATGCTACCGCCTGGCTCAAGACTTTTTCGGAGTCTCGTCACCGACGTTAGGCCTGGATGGGCCTCCCTCATTATTGGTTGGGTCTCAAGCTTTTCCTGATTTTCAAGGAGTATTTTGTCTTCAGCTCCACCTCATCTTCGTTTTGAAGGTTCTAAGAAACTTCACTTTCTCGAGCTCGCTTGCACGATAGGCTGGTCATTGGGCTGCGTTTCATAGAGGATGAGTCACATAGTGAGACGTTTTCCCCTCTTCGAAGCAAGATCTTTTTTCCGCTTCTCAACGGTGGTGGCCTTTCGGCGTAACCGCTGGCTCAAGATTTTTTTAGAGTCTCGTCACCGACGTAGGCCTGGATGGGCCTCCCTCATCGCTGGTTGGGTCTCGAGCTTTTCCTGATTTTCAGGGAGTATTCTGTCTTCAGCTTTGCCTCATCTTCATTTTGAAGGTTCTGAGTTTCGAGCTCGGTTGCTCGCTAGACTGATCATTGGGCTGCGTTTCTCAGAGGATGAGTCACATAGCGAGACGTTTCCCCCCTTTTGAAGAGGTGGTGGCCTTCGAGCGCTACCGCTTGGCTCAAGACTTTTTCAGAGTCTCGTCATCGACGTTAAGCGAATGACAAAAGTACATGTCATCAAAATAAGACCAATCAAATTTTGACACGTGTCTTTAAAATTAAATCAAAATACATTAAATTGGCAAATCAAATAACGCCATATGTCTTTTTCCATTGATTCACATAAAATAATCCAATGAAAATATGGCACGTGGCGATTGTGCTCATATCCACCAAAGGTCCATAGAAAACTCAATAAATAGAGTAGACCATTCATTTATTAGAGGTCAAAAACAGAGAAGATTCAGAGAAAAGATTGAAGAATTTGAAGATCAAAGAACTCGAAGATCGAAGACTCCTCAAAGATCAAAGATTGAAGACCTCGAAATCGAGATTAAAGACTTTGACTATCAAAGACTTCAAAGACCAAAGACTTATTGAACATTTCCTCAAGACCGAAGATCGAAGACTCTAAACGTTGACGATTTTGAAGATTAAAGACTTTAAACACTATTTGACGACCATCTTGATGACAAATTGTTGAAAACTCAATTCTCACAAGTTTCGAAAGACATCAACAAATTGATTTATTCTTCACAAAAACAAAGCCGGAGATTCAATCCATCGATCCGAGAAATACGCCAACCGGCCCTCGCAATCGAAGTTTATATTTTAGAGAAAGAATCACTGGATCAATTTATTAGAGATTGTAACACTTAAATTCATATCAATACAACTTGTCACAACGTGATTGCGACACGGAGCGGCCGACATCCTAAATATTAGGTTTCTTATGAAAATGAAGTGGAAGTCGCCATCAACCATATTTGGGTGTGATTGATCACCAAATTAAATTAAAAAGCAATGGTCTACGAAAATCAAGTTGGGTTCGGGAGTCGTTTGTGTGTAGGGAAGGTGTTAGCACCCTACAACACCCATTTTAAAATGGTTACCATATTTTTACCTTATATTATCTTATTTTTAAAATGATGGTCCTTAAATTAAATAAAAAAAAAATTCAATTTATAAAAACAAATGTCTCATTTAATCATTTCTCAACTTCAAAAATGAAGTAAGCAATGGAGATTAAAATGAGCGGCGTTACGACCGTTAATTGAACAATATTGGAATTTAGAAAATTCCACCTCAAGAAATTGGGGTTTTTACTTCTCAAAATCCATCATAGGAATTGTATTTATATTTTAAAACATTTTTCTTATTTTTATTTAAAATACTTCCCTTTTATTTTTTTGAAATAACATTTAAACTTATTTAAAATAACCTCTTTTTTTTATTTTATTTTTGAAATAATACATGTAATATTGTTTTTTTAAAAGTTTTTCTATTTTATATTTTTTTTAGAGTTTTGTACGCTTATATGAGAATCCTGATAAGTACACTACTCAGCCTTCACAAACGTGATGATTTTCAAACACTTATCGAGATCCCAACAAATACATTATTTTTCACCTAAATAATATTAAAAAATTATAAGATTCAATATTTTTCTTTACAAGTATAAGAAACTTTGTATTTGATAAGTATAAAATTTGAAGGTTTGTAAGTGGTAAATAAACAACACAATAAGGATATTATTTAAAACTGATCAAGAATTGGAAGTTAAATAAAGAAAGAAAAACTTAAAATTATAATACATGTATTATACAGTGTCATAAACAACAAGTAAAAATAAACTTATAATAATAAAATATACAAAAACATTATTGCTGTAATAAATCAGAAGAAAATATTCGTAGTAATAAAAAAACATTTATTCCCTTAATTAATTATGTGCATAGGAAAGCTTGCATTAGCAGGGAATTTAATTTTTTTTGAATATATATAAGCTTATTTGTCTTTTACTCACAAACAAAAAAAAAAAGAACAAATATATAAATGTATATAAACTTATGCTAAAAAGCCATGGACCTGAGGTGGAGATGGAGAGATATTTTCAAATAAAAGTCTCAAATAGGCGATGACCGGGCCTTTAATTTTAGATTAAAAAAAAAGGAAAGAAAGAAACTTCACCAATGACGTTGATTCGTTTGATAGTGGATCCATGGGAGTGTCAAAATATATATAAGATAGGATTATGTTGATAGATAAATGAATCAAATGGAAAATAAATGGGAGCCGGCGGCGGGAGGAAGAAAGAAATATTTGGGAGGAAAAAGAATTGGGTTGTGGTGATCGTTGTTATGTGATGATCCCGACGGTGAGGGTTAGAGGTGATGAGGTGTTGGTGGTGGAGGCTAAGAGATGGTGAGTATCGAGTCCTCTTTTTAGGTCTAAGATACGGGAGTATTTAAAGACTAATAAAATAGCAAAATAAGGAAATTAATATTTGATTTGTAAATCATTCCATATTTGCATCAATCAATCAATTTACCCCATCAGCAATTAGCCCAAATTACTACCAAAATTTATTCTTTCCAAAATTAACTTCTCTTATCAAATTTGAATTTTAAAAATATTTAAACTAAAATTATACCAAATGACTTTAATAATTTTATTAAAAATCCACCAAATTTTTAATATACAAAAATTCTTTATTTTTTTTTTAAAAAAAACCATGAAAAACTTTAATTAAACATTAATTTTAAAATCAAAATTCAATTTATCATTTAAAATCAATTCTAAATTAAATCTATTTTCAAATGAAATTAAAATTTCTTAATGAAATTAAGCCTAGGCAAAATACGGTATCTACACAATTTATATTTATTCCGCATTTAATTTCATTCCATTTGAAATTTCTGTGAACATTGTCATCAATTTCTTTAGAGAAGATGAAGAGGGAAGGGAAATATTTCTATATAACATAAATGTGTTAGGGAATGATAGGTTCACAAGGCCTAAAATTCACATAAGAATGATAGCGGAATAATAAACAATAATAAAAGGGAAAGAAATCGACATCAAAATTTATCTTGGTTCACCCCAATATTGGGCTACATCCAGTTGCTACCGTGGAGATTTCACTATGATGAATCAGAGAATTACAATAGAAATATTCAATACACTCAATAGTGTATTACGTTCAAAAGCCCTCAAGAAACTAAACCATTTCTTTCACAATACTTCTCACAAATCTCACTGCCTTTAACACTGTTGGATGAAGCGATGAAGAAAAATACTGTCACTATGACTCTCGGCAAAAGTAAGAAACACAAATGGCCACTACCTCAAATTTGAGCCAATCTGTAAAGACACGAATTTTCTCAAATCTTTAAATCGGAAGCAAACAGCGGAAGACTAGGTTTTACAAAAATTCGGCATGGATCCGTTTAAAATATGAACTCCCTAAACCTGTTTACAAGGGCCCAAATCAGAGAATTTAAAAACAGCAGAAGTATGTACTTCAGTTTATAACCAAATCAGAGAAAGTAGACTCGACGTAATATACAACAGTTCTTAGACTCTCATGAGCCATAAAATACAAGTTTAAAGGTAATGACATATGTGATTTTTATCTATCATTCCTAGAATGCTCCAAAATGTACATGTAAAGTCCATGTCCCAAAAGTCATCCACTCGTGATCAAGCAACACCACCTCCACGAGCTCGTCACCTACTACGAGTATTACTTGAAAAAGTTAAAGTGTAGCAACATTAGCATAAAATGCTAGTGAGAATAAGATGGATGCAAGTACTTCTATGGACCGAATTCCATATCGGAAAATGTGTCCAAAATCCTATCATTCTCTTTACTACCCATTCTATACTCCCAAGTACTATGCATAAGAAAACAATCTCATTCCACTATATCGTAACTATAAACATTCAAGATCGTAAATAAAGTACTAAAACAACTAATCAGTACTAAAGCATAACAAAGTAAATAATAATGTAAATTCCCATCACACACGTCAGACCACACGATATTTCGTTTAATAATCACCGCATCACAACTCAACTCACATTGTGACCATTGTCACCTTTCACATTTCACACCGTGACCACATTGTCACATCTCACATTTCAAACTGTGACCACATTGTCACCTTTCACATTTCAAACTGTGACCACATTATCACCTTTCACATTACCACACATACCAAACCTGCCACACATACTACATGATGATTCATTTTTTGTTACCACACATACCACATGATGATTTGTTTTTCGTTACCACACTTACCACACATACCACATGATGATTCGTTTTTCATTACCACACATACCACACCTTCCACACATACCACAGGATGATTCGTTTTTCGTTACCACACATACCACATGATGATTCGTTTCACATTTCCATGCGTATCATAACGCCACACGTACTACTCCCCTTTGGTAGTACTAATTAGCAAATCTCATCGCTATAATTATCAAACTAACTCAATTCCACATGATACTTTCTCTCCAAAGTTTCCTTTAACTACCTTATAAC
The DNA here is from genome assembly GCA_028015215.1 of Gynostemma pentaphyllum. Lineage (NCBI taxonomy): Eukaryota > Viridiplantae > Streptophyta > Magnoliopsida > Cucurbitales > Cucurbitaceae > Gynostemma > Gynostemma pentaphyllum. The sequence goes on from CM051353.1 coordinate 42,291,960, forward strand.
TGTTAGGAATGGTGTCCTAGAACTTCTAATTGTTTATTAATAATAATTTATTTCGAATAAATTCAATAAATAAACATAAGATCTTTATTATCTGTATTGATTAAATTGAAGATATTAGGAATATATGGAAATATATTAATATCAAACATTCAAATAGTAAACCCTAAGTTACTCTTTGAAATCATGACTTAGTATGTGAGTCATACAAGAGGATTAAAGTCGAGATGAGTAACTTAAAAGTGTCTACGGAAATGGATAACGTTTGGGAACCTTATCCTGGTAACACCTTGTTGATAGCTTCGCATTTTGTTTATAGACAAATGATCTAATCCTGATCATTCATGTGGGAGACATGAAATGGAAATATCATATGCAATGTTGATTGTATAAGACAGGACCACAATGTTCGATCAAATTTCTCATTAGTACCGTTTACGAGAAATGATCGAATATCAAACTAAGTTTATCAACCGTGATAGATCTCAATCCTGAGTGAAATGCGGACTCCTATTTGTTAAGTTATGTTCTTTGATTCACATGGTTGAGAGCGATCTGTAAGAACGCTCAATACACTCCTGTTTTGGAAACATAACTAAATAAGTAGCTGGGAACTCATTTTCACAAGATGGAATTCATAACTTTCCTATAAATTAACGGTATCAGTGCGATACCTAAACATTTTAGGAACTTTAGGAAACTCCCTTGATGTACTGATTCGAGACATGAACAAGTGGCGCCACGACTTCTATTGATCACAGAAGTATATTATCTCTAGTTCGACTAAAGATAAAGTTCATTGGAGAATCAGCGGGAACACAAAGATAAAGCGGTAATTACAGGGGCAAAACGGTAAATTTATCCACCTATAATTATGAGGGTTCCACGTGAAGGATTATATCACATATATAAATAAAGATAAACTAAATGGACATAACTCATCTATAGTGAGGGGAGTTCAGCTATGAATCTATAGTGGAATTATTCATAGTTAGATAATAAGTAATTAACTGATTATGTGTTAATCACTTAATTGACTAATTATTAAGCCCATGATCTATAGGTCTATCAGGTCCCTATGCTAGCCCAAATATCGTTGTAGCAAAACTAAGTTATTAATTTAACTTAGGATGAACAAATAATTTAAGTAAATGAATTTACTTAAAATTAGGCAATATTAATTATTTGAATAATGAGATTATTTAAATGAAAATTAATATTAATGTTATTAATATTGATACAATATTAATTGTTTAAATAAAGAGTTTATTTAAATGGAAATTAATATAACATTATCAATTATAATATTTTAAGGCAAAATTAATTGTTTAAATAAATAAATTATTTAAACGGGAATTAATGTTAATATTATTAATTATTTAAATAATGAGTTTATTTAAATAGAAATTAATAATTTGTATTATTAATTAAATAATGAGTTAATTTAATTTAATAATAAATATTAGAGAGAATTAAATACAATTAGTTTATGGAACAAATTGATTTAGCCCAAAATAATTAATTAATTGAATAAGATTCAATGCTAATTAATATATTAATTTTTGGCTAAATGTGTCTAAATTAGAAATTATTATTTGAATTTTTCTAATTTTAAATAAACAAATATATAATTATTATTATTATTATTATTATTATTATATATATATATATATATAAGGTAAATAAATAAATAATATATAAATGTCATTTGCTTGGGAGGCGTGCGTTGTGACTTTTCCTAAAGCAACAGATATGGTTATATATAAAATATAATTTATTTATTTATTTATCTTTTCTATTATTTAATAATTAGGAGATAAACATATCTATAGAGATTAGATATCATATTTTCCTATAAATATGACCATTGGGATTCATATTTTGTACACTTCTCACATTAATTAGAAAAGTGAAAATTCTCTCTTCAGTTTTTGCCCAATTGCCGATTTTCCTTAGGGAAAAATTTAGAAGAAATTTTTTCTTCTTTTGTTCTTCTTGTTCGATTCCCACAAGTCGGCTTTGCTTTCGATCGGGATATAGCATAGAAGATCCGGTGTTGCTGAGGATTTGATGCTGTAAAGAAACCTCCAACCGATTCCCCATTAATTACTCAATGTAAGTAAAAGGGTTTTAATTTTCGAAATTAAGCATGAATCTACATGTTTTATCACAAATTGCATGATGTTAATAGATCCGTTATTAAATGTTAATAAATTTACTAAATAAATTTCCGCTATTTTAGTAAATCATCCCTTCAATAACCACTCAAATAAACAGAGTAATCTAATACTTTTTTCCAATTTCCGGAAACATAATTCTTATTGAGAATATAACTTAATCCACAATAATCAACTCACCTTAACAACACCAAAAGTTAACTAATTTTCCTTATGAACTTTCCTCATCTCCCAACTACATCCAATCTTGAAGTTCTAAAATCTAGTAACCCTCTTAACCCCGATCAAACATGATCGTCATGCAACCCGGAAACATAAAAGTAATCACAACCCTTTTAAACTCACCTTAGAAATGAAGTCAACTCTAACTCGCCAGTTGACCGATTTCACGAACGATACACAAAACCTACAATTCAAATACACCTAAAGTATATTAATCTAACGAATTGAACAACGATCATCACGTTACTATAATAAAGGACAAAACAGCCTGGGATTATGACCATGAGGTCCACAGCCAGGAGGGAGAAAAAGAATGAAGATGAATTTTCGGGTTTTATGCACTTTATGAGCAATCTGGGTTGGTTTCGATTACTTTGGAGGTTCGTACCATCAATGGGTAATCTTAATTTAGGGTTTTGGACAATAGTTCAATCCTGAAAAATTAAGTAAAACATAAAAACATACAATTAAAATACCCTAGTCTTCACCAAATAAGGGAAAAACAAACGGATAGGGTTTTCGGCTAAAACCCGATTCTAGGGTTAGGGAAAAGTTTCTAAATATACATAAAACAACTCCCTCGATTGAAATCTTCGAGTTTCTCGACACGAAATAGAAGATTTAAACCAAAAACTCCATTAAAACACTATTTGAAGCTTATGTTAGAAATTTTGTCATACCTTAAGGCCTTTAGAAATCAGAGGAAAAGATCGATTGATAGGTTGGAAATGATACTCGGGCCGGTGGCTATCCAACACAACCAAAATTACAACAATCCACCAAGAATCGAAGAAAAGCCAAAAATCAATTCCCCTCCCTTTGTTGCTCACGACAATGAAGAAGAAAAATGGATGAATTTGTCTAATTTTTGCTTAATAAAGGAGGTGGATGAATAGTGTTAGGATATTTTAAGAAATCGGAAAATTACGCCTACGTCCTTTAATTGCCTTAAGCTTTTAAAACAAAACCCGAAGCACTTAAACTAGCCTAATGGTGATTAATAATTATTAACTGGCCCATTAATAATTATTAATACAACCGAAACTAATTTAGGCTAAATAAGCAATTTAAAAGGTTTCCGAACGAAATTAACTATTTAATTCTAAAATTAACTCTAATACTTTAAATAAATAAATAAATAAAATAATAATAAAAAAATTTCACCTCAAAATAACGGGACGTTACACAATCAAATTTTCTCAGAAAAAAAATCATACGACTAAAGCCAAATAGCTAAGCCACCTTTTTATTTGTTTTCACATTTATCCGTAGATAAATCCACCGCCTCACCAAAAATAAGTTGCTGCTGTATTTCATTGATAAAACACGCTTCCTGGTGCAAGTTGGAATGAGAAGCCCACGAAGTTTTTTATTTTATTCACAAAAATAAGAGTCCCACATTCACAAGTCCAAAACCAAAGCAATTTGACTTTTAATTTTCATCAACTTTTCATAATTTGGGCTTTAAATAATTAATGGGCCCTTAGGCTATTATTATTTTGGCTTCACACAAACACAACAATCTCCCACTTGAAGAGAACAACAAAACACCATGTCTTCAATGTAGCGATAACAACTTCTCTCTACTAGTTCTTAAGAAGTCCAACTGAAGTTGTACACAACTTCAGTTTTCTGTTGGAGCTGTCTTGGTAAACATATCCGCCAGATTTTGACGACTAAGAATCTTTTCAAGTACCAACACATCATCTTCCAACACTAATCTGATAAACTGATACCTCACTTGTATGTGCTTCGTTCTAGAATGAAAGATAGGATTCTTTGCCAGATGAATAGCACTTTCACTGCCACAATATAATGTCTCATTTCCCTGTTTCTGGCCAAGTTCCTCTAAAAATGACTAAAGTCAAATAATCTCTTTACTGGCTTATGTAACTGCAACATACTCAGCCTCTGTCGTCGAAAGAGCCATTATCTTCTACAATTTAGAGACCCAACTAATAGCTGTACCACCCAAAGTATACACATTCCCAGTAGTACTTTTTCTGTCATCAATATCACCTGCCATATCTGCATCCACATAACCTTGCAATTTAAAATCTAACCTTTTAAAATGCAAAGCATAATCAGTTGTTCCCCTCAAATATTTGAATATCCACTTGACATTTTCCCAATGATACTTCCTTGGATTACTCATATATCTGCTCACAACTCCTACTACATGTGTAATGTCTGGTCTGGTGCAAACCATAGCATACATAAGACTACCTATAGCTAAAACATAAGACACTTTATCCATGTGATCTCTCTCATGCTTAGAAGTGGGTGAATACTCTTTAGATAATTTAAAATGAGAAGCTAAATGAGTACTCGCTAGTTTTGATTTCCATGTGAAACCTACTTAGAACATTTTTCACATATTCTGCTTGTGACAAAGTCAAGATACCATCAGTTCTCTCAATCCTCATCCTGAGGATCTATTTAGCAGCACCTAAATCTTTCATAGCAAATTATTTTTATAAATCACATTTGAGTTGATGATTCTCCTGTTTGGTAGCCCCTGCAATCAACATTTCATCGACATACAAAAGCAGTATAATATAATACTTACCCTTATGTTTGATATAGCAACAATGATTTGCCTGACATCCCTGGAAACTGTTGCTACTCATAAAACTATCAAACTTCATATACCACTGTATAGAAGCCTATTTGAAACCATACAAGCTGTTATGAAGTTTGCATACCTTTTTCTCGTCTCCTTGTACTACAAATTGCTATGGCTGAACCATGTAAATCTCTTCCTTTAAATCACCATGGAGGAAGGCCGTTGTACATCTAACTGTTCCAAGAACAAATCCTCTTCTACCACTATCGATAATATAGTCCTAATAGTAGTCAATTTAACAACAGGAGAAAAGATTTCATTAAACTCAATACCTTCCTTTTACATAAAGCCTTTGACTACAATCCATGATTTATATCGTTTGCTGCCATCGGGTTCCTGCTTTATTCTGTAAACCCGTTTATTATGCAAAACTTTCTTACCCCTGGGTAACTCAGTAAACTGCCATGTCTGAGTCGTCATCAATGAATCCATCTCATCTTTCATGGCAAACTCCCACTTGACATAGTCTTCCATGTGAATCGCCTCATCATAACACTCAGGCTCACCTCTGTCAGTCAATAAAATATAGTGAAGTGAAGGAAAATATCTCTGTGGTGGTCTAATAGTTCTGCTGGAACTGATTCCGTCTCAATAATTTCTGTCCTTGGAGCAATAATGTTTTGATCTTCAACCTCTACAGTTTCTGTCTCAATCTCAGGAAGATCCTCTAACTGAATAACCTCAATAGACTTTTCATCTTTCTCTGATCCTCCTAACTCAATTTCTGCCCTGTTCTTGTAAAGAACCTGTTTTTTGAAGATCACATCTTTGCTTCTGATGATTTTCTCAGCACCGTATTATCCGATAAAATAACATTTAGTGGATTTTGCATCTAATTTACTCCTGTCAGCAACATTAACATGTACATAAAAAACACAGCCAAAAACCTTTAGATGGGAAAGGTTTACCTGCTTATCGCTCCAGACTTCCTCAGGCAATTTGAAGTCTAGTGGTGTGGAAGAACTCCTATTGATCAAATAGGCCGCTTTACTAACTGCCTCTGCTCAAAACATATCAAGCAACCCCAGAGTGTAATCTCATACTTCTGGCACGTTCACACAACGTTCTGTTTATCCATTCCGCCACACGATTCTGCTGTGGTGTCTCTGGAAGAGTCTTGACCATCACAATACCATTTTCTGCACAATGCTGCTTAAACTCCCAGCTAATGTATTCTCTATTAGGAATGATGTCCTAGAACTTGTAATTATTTAATAATAATAATTTATTAAGAATAAATTAAATAAATAAACATAAGTTCTTTATATTATCTAGATTGATTCAATTAATGATATTAGGAATATATGGAAATATATAAATATCAAACATTCAAATAGTAAAACCCTAAGTCACTCTTATGAAATCACGACTTAGTATGTGAGTCATACGAGAGAATTAAAGTCGAGATGAGTAACTTAAACGTGTCTAAAGTAAACGGATAACGTTTGGGAACCTTATCCTGGTAACACTGTTGATAGCTTCGCATTTTGTTTATAGACAAATGATCGAATCCTGATCATTCATGTGGGAGACATGAAATGGAAGTATCATATGCAATGTTGATTGTATAAGACAGGACCATGATGTTCGATCAAATTTCTCATTAGTACCGTTTACGAGAAATAATCGAATATGAAACTAAGTTTATCAACCGTGATAGATCTCAATCCTGAGTGAAATGCGGACTCCTATTTGTGGAGTTATGTTCTTTGATTCACATAGTTGAGAGCGATCTGTAAGAACGCTCAATACACTCATGTTTTGGGAACATGACTAGATAAGTAGCTGGAAACTCATTTTCACGAGATGGAATTCATAACTTTCCTATAAATTAACGGTATCAGTGCGATACCTAAACATTTTAGGAACTTTAGGAAACTCCTTTGATGTATTGATTCGAGACATGAATAAGTGACGTCACGACTTCTATTGATCACAGAAGTATCTTATCTCTAGTTCGACTAAAGATAAAGTTCATTGGAGAATCAGCGGGAACACAAGGATAAAGCGGTAATTACAGGGGCAAAACGATAAATTTATCCACCTGTAATTATGAGGGTTCCACGTGAAGGATAATATCACGATATAAATAATGATAAACTAAATGGACAATAACTCATCTATAGTGAGGGGAGTTCAACTATGAATCTATAGTGGAATTATTCATAGTTAGATAATAAGTAATTAGCCGATTATGTGTTAATCACTTAATTGACTAATTATTAAGCCCATGATCTATAGGTCCATCGGGTCCCTATGCTAGCCCAAATATCGTAGTCGCGAAATCAAGTAGAAGAAATGGAAATTTTAAGTAAAGTGAATTACTTAAAATAGGCAATATTAATTGTTTAAATATTGAGTATATTTAAACGGTAATTAATATAAACATTATTAATTGTTTAAATAATGAGTTTATTTAAACATGAAATTAATAATGAAATATTATTAATTATACATTATTAATTATTTAAATATTGAGTATATTTAAATGGTAATTAATAATTTGAAATTAATTAACAATTATTAATTGTTTAAATAATTACATTTAAATGGAAATTAATAATTAAAATTAATTAAATTAATAATAAAATATTGTCAATAAAATTATTAATTAAATAATGGATTTATGGAAATTAATAATTATAATATTTATTATTAATTATTTAAATAATGAAAATTATTTAAATGGAAATTAATAATTAAATATAAATTGGATAATATTTAGTCGGAGAAAATATTAATATTATTAATTTTTTAAATAAAATATTTTATTTAAATGGTAATTAATAAATAAATTAATTAAGTTGGACTTATTAATTTAAGAGAGAATTTCAAGCCCAATTGGATTAATGAACCCAATTGGAATTGGCCCAAAATAATTAATTAAATAAATTGTATTTATTTATTATTTTATGATGATAAAATCGGCCATGACATGTATTTTGAGGAGATAATTGTTTGAATTATATCCTAAAATAATTACATAGATTTATTTACCCAAGATAAATTAAAATAAAGAAAATATAATAATCTCCTATTTATCCATGGCATTTTCGAAATTGCTAGATAAAGGAAAGAGATAATCTTTTTTCTTTTTGTATTTATCTCTATAGATTAATCCTAATGTGATTAGGATTCTTATTTTTCTATAAATAGGAGGGTTGGGTCATTCATAAATCACACAATTCAATTCCTTAGAAATTCGGAATTCTCTCTTCCTCTCTTCTCCCCCTTTGGCCAATTTTCCCTTGGTATAATTGGGAAGAAATTTTTTTTCTTCTTCCCAATTTCTTCTTAAGTTCGATCCCACAATCGGATTTCGTTTGATCGATCGGGATATAGCGTAGAAGATCCGGTGTTGCTGAGGATTTGATGCTGTAAAGAAACCTCCAACCGATTCTCCATATTTTACTCAATGTAAGTAAAGGGTTTTAATTTTCGAAAAACGAGCATGAATCTACATGTTTTTATCACAAATTGCATGATATTAATAGATCCTAAATTAAGTGTTAATTTGTATTACTAAATAAATTCCGCTAATTTAGTAAATCATCCCTTCATTCTCCACACGTCAGTATGAACCAATTCTAGACCGCTCTCACAAAACTTTTGCTCAACTAATTTGAGCTCTTCTAACTTCCCTAAAGAGTGAAGAATTTTCATACCCTTCTCACTTATATGTTCCAACCTGTAATGCCACAATTCTGACATGTTTGTAGATTCTGTTACTGCAATCAGATGTCTACTAATGGAGTTCATATATAAACTTCCATCAATGCTTCCTCGAGCAACAATCATAGCCCCTTTAGTAACTTTCCATGTTTTGTTAGTGAAGGATAGTGAATGTCATTCACCAACTAACTGTCCAACAGAAATCAACTTCTCTGTCAATCTAGGCACGTGTCTTACCTTATGAATCTTCCAAATTGAACTGTTCGTTGTCTTTAATCTCACACACCTATACCAACAATATCCAAGGGTTCTCCATCGGCGAGAAGCACCTTACCTTGATTTCCTACAACATAATTATCAAGAATATTACGTTGTCCTATAATGTGAAAAGACGCACCTGAATCAATAACCCAAGGGTCATGGGCTCTCTCAACTACAAGCACTAAGGCGTCATGGACCTCAATAACTGTGTTTGTAACAACTTCCTCCCCCTTAGACTTCTTTGGAGTCTTGCAGTTTCTTTTCAAGTAACCTGTTTTTCCACAGTTCTAACATACAAACTTGATATCTTTGGACTTGTTCCTTGACCTTTTTCTGTTCTCATTGCCTTTATCGTTATCCTCAATCTGACTTCTTCCTCCATTTTCAAATCTGAACCAGATGTAGAAGTCCCACCAAAGTCCTTTATGCAAATTTCATCTACAAAAGTTGCATCTCTGATATCTGCAAATTTCCAATTTCCTCTCCCTAGGTTATTAGAAATTGCAGTTTCGATATCACAACTTTTAGGAAACAATGTGTCAGTGACGATAGGCTTTGCGTAAATGTTGGATAGGGCTTTCATCATACCTGTAGTGGTCATTTCTTTTGACATAACCTGAGCCACGCTTTTTGTCAAAGTCAAACGAATTACTCCTAATACTCGCCTATCCAACTTCTTCCATTCATCATCCTTCATCTCAGTCGATTTTGATCCCAATGGTCATTCTAGGGATTTGCTCTGCAAATAATCTTCTATGTGCATCTTCAAGAAGGCAAGATCATTGCTGTCAAATTTCATCAATTCCCAAATTTGAATTCTCTTCCCGATTAGACATCGTTCTTCAACAATAACCCGAGCTCTGATACCAGTTGTTAGAGAATGGTAGGTTTGCGAGGCATAAAATTCACACAAGAACAATAGCGGAATAATAAACAATAATAAAAAGGAAAGAAATCGGCACCAAAATTTATACTGGTTCACCCCAATGTTGGGCTATATCCAGTTGCTACCACTGCAAATTTCACTATGATGAATCAGAGAGTTACGATGGAAATATCCAATATACTCAATAGTGTATTACGCTCAAAAGCCTACGAAAGTAAACTCTTTCTTTCACAATATTTCACACAAACTCTCAGTGCGCTCGACACTATCGGATGAAGCGATGAAGAAAAATACCACTATAACTCTCGGCAAAAGTAAGAAAAACAAATTGCCACTACCTCAAATTTAAGCCAATCAAAATTTTCTCTGAAAAAAATCTAACAACTAAAGCAAATAGCTAAGCCACGTTTTTTTTTGTTTTCACGCTTATCCGTAGATAAATCCACCGCCATACTAAAAATAAGTCGCTGCCCTATTTCATTGACAAAACACGCTTCACGGTGTAAGTTGGAATGAGAAGCCCACCGAGTTTTTTTTTTATTTTATTCACAAAAATAAGAGTCCCACATTCACAAGTCCAAAACCAAAGCAATTTGACTTTTAATTTTCACCAACTTTTCATAATTTGGGCTTTAAACAATTAATGGGCCTTGGGCTATTATTGTTTTAGCTTCACACAAACACAACAAAATGGTTTCTTGAGTTATTGACCAATACCTTCTATTCTTGCGTTTCTATGATTTGTTGGGTATAACTTATCATCAAGACAAATTGAAGAAGCAGAATTTTAAGGTTTCATATACTATCGTAAAATTGAAGAAGAAATGGAGAAAGATGAAAATCACAGTGAGGAGAAGGTGTGGGCAAAAGAAGATGAAAATGACACCACTGAAAACAATATTAAGGTAAAAAAGATTCATTATTTTCCCCCTAACATGCATAAAACGAGGATTTCCGGCCACGGGAAATTTTGCCATCCCTAAACCCAATGATTTTTTTTATTCCAGTAAGATTTAAACCATTACAAAACCATTACTTTTGCGGCCAAAATATTTAACAAAACCCAAAACTTCCAACTTGTTTTCCTGATTTTTGATGAAAATTCAAAAATTTCCGGCGAGACCTCTCCCGACTTCATAAAGAAGTATATCAGTGATGGCAAATCATAGAAAAATAGTGATAGTCAATCATTATCAATATCATCAGTGATAGTATATCACGGTAAATCAGTGATTATCAATCATTGATTGTATATTAGTGATAGTATATCATGATCATTGTAAATCAAGAATAATCATATACTGATATAATATGATACATTATCATTGATATGCTAGATCAGTGGATTATTGATATACTTACATTAAATAAGGGTATTTATGATATTTTCCGATAAACGACAACCGGGTCACTAAAATTTTAAAAAAAAACTTTTTCGGGTTAACAAATTTCTAAATATTAGAGTCTGTTTTAAACAAATTTATCAATGCCTTTGTTTTTTAAGACATGAGGTGAAAATGGTTTCCTCAATTAAATTTGAAATATTGAGGCCCATAGGTATCCAATTTCTGTGGTCCGGCTCCATTTCAGGATTTTCCAGCAATCTGGTCGAATTTCATATTTTAAAAAACTTGGCTTGTACATTTCCACGTGAACCATCAATTTTTTGTGTTTCGTGCAATTAGCAATGTAACGTTTTGAATTGTACATGACTTTTTTAATAGATGATGGCCTAAATTTTATGAGATAAAAATTCAAACGATTATTTATTTCTTTTTAAATTGTACATGTCTATTTATTTTTGCGTTTTCACAAGTTTTCCCACCTTATTAGAGGAATCAACCATTACATTAGTATATTTAGGACAAAAATTTATTCCATAGCAGAATATTTATAAATATAATATTTTTTTTTTAAATTCTCATTTATGTAAATCAAAGAAATCAATGATAAATTATATGATAATTAATAATAACTTATAATGTAATCACTGATTACATGCAAAAAATATCGATTAATTACTGAATTAATAATTTTTTTTTTTTGCAAAAGAATTAATAAAATTAGTTTTTACCCATGTGGTGAATCATTGATTACATATACGAAAATTAATGATTACTTGCGCGAAACTAATGACAATTTTGTAATTGTATAAGCATGAATTTGAAATTTATGTTATATTCATAAATAAGTTTTTTGTCTGCTATTTTGATAAATATTGTGTCTGATGCTGCTATGTGTGTAAGAATCCCTTAAAAAATTAAAATAAAATAGATAAAGATCAACATGAATAAAACTCAAGTGGTTTAATATTATACTTGTTTTATATGTGATTGAAGATTCAAGTTTTTCCCCCTTTAATTTAATATAATATTTCACAATAGAAAATAGAAAAAGATGAGATGTCTTCTCTAGATTTTCAAAGTTAGATGAGAACTATAGAGTAAATGGTAATGCCTCCAGTTTTGAAATTATCAACATGGTTGACTTTCTTGTATCAGGCTTTTGTCCAATAAGTAAATCTAAAGAAATCACAGGATGTATTCATCAACATTTAATCATAATAAGAAGGAAAAATAAAAGTATATTAGGTAATAATTGAACAGCTTTAGAACAACTAGAAGTGGCCCTGCGTGGAAACCACTCTTGACAAACTAAACCCGGTAATTTACTCCACTCAAGAATTCTATCTTCCGGGGACGTTTGGTGCGCAGAAACGAGAATGTGAAGTTTAAAGATAGAAGATTGTATGCAGAAATGAGATTATAGGATATGGTTTAATTATTTTTTAATATAATATCTTATTATATATTTTTTTATATATATAAATTGTATATAATTTATATTAAATTCAACTATAATATTTTACTTAAAAATTACTCGCACTAAATTTAAAAATATATATTTAATTTTAATATATGATAGATTTGATATACCAAACCAAATAGTGACTATGGGTTTATGATTTTCAACGATTTGATTCTAATCCCGCTTACCAAATAACCTAATGATTTTTTAATCTTCAAGGGTAATTTTGTCTTTTTGTTGATCAACAAATTTTTAATATTAGGAAGAATATTATAAGCGTAGATGGTGGAAGGAGGCCAATATTAGGTATAGTCTTTTTTTAAGTCTAGAAAGGATAAGGGGAAAGAAATTCAAACAGTAAAGCAAGTTGCTTTTAACTAATGTTAGATAATTAGAAAACACCCTCATTAATTAATTAATTAATTAATACATTAAACATAAAACTATCATGTTTGTTTTCTCACACACACTCATGAAGCAAACAAATTCTACAACATAACAAACTCTGAATTTCTTGAAGCTGAATGATAATATTAATTGTTACCTCCATGAAGAAGCAACAATCAAGCTTTTTTCTTGCCACCCAAAATGAAGTGTTCCCTTTTCCTCTCTCATCTTGTACTTATCACAATATTCCTTGATAAGTTTAGTGATAGAGTCAGTCACATTTTGGCTTATTGGAGCAGAATTGAAGCCAGCCATTGTCATTCTTGCCCTCCATTTACCAGCAACTTCATATCTTTCTATTCTTTCTTCACCTTCACAAGCTACAATGTTGACTATGTCCCTTGCCAAACACTGCCTTTCGACATTCATTCTGTCCTGAGACTCTCTTGGGAGTGTTGCGTCGAGAGAATCGAAAACGGCCGAATAATAATTGTAGACTTCGACAAATCTCGAGTAAAATGGGGTGGTATTGGTGTTCATATCCTGTTCGACGACTGTCACCAATTTTGGATTCAAGCTCTTAACCATTCGGAGAAGCTGGTCTCTTAGATTTTGTGTTGACACACTTTCATCAGGCATGTGGTGAAGCAAAAAAGCAAAGTTTACTATAAGTGCTTCTCCTGGCCGGCAACCGAGCATTGAGGGACTCACAACTGAAGTTTTTGAGGCAACTGCCCGAAATTCAAATGGAACATGCAGTGCTTCTGCCAGCTGCTCAAGCCTTTGTCCAATGTGTTTAAGACCTCCGATGGGACGTTGTACTGATTCTGGGTCATCAACCCCTGTTAACCTAAAGTGTGGTGGTTTACCTGGCTGAGCTGCTAACATCTGAATTAATTTTATGTACTGAGTTCCTTGGCTTATATCGAAATCCACAATATGAATTCTCTTCTCATCTTTTGATGCCTCTAAAATGGCACAATTAGCAGCCATAAAGCCGAATTTGAAACAAGGGCAAACCTCGAAAAGGATCTGCATAGCTGCAAGACGGTCAGAGGAAGGGGGTTCTTTGCATTTCAAAGCTTTATAAAGACATTTTCCCGAGTCAAGTATCCGAGCAGCAAGACCTTCCACCATATATGCTGCAATCCTCTGAGGTGGATCCCCCTGTACAGAGACCATCCGTCGGAGCTGATCTATCATGACTGACGCTTCTTCAATGTTCCCTTCTGAGATAGCAGCAGCACATTGTACAAGCATTTGTCTGTAATTCTGTGTTGATATTTGAGATGCATCTTTATTATTACTGCTGATGCTACTTAAATAAGAATCTGTAGATGAAGATTCTTTTGGCGAGTCGTGAAGCAGTGAAGATGAAGATTCCTTAGGCGAGTCATCAAGCAGTGCATCTCGAATTGAATTTGCCCATTCTTCATCAATTTCCATGCTTTGGTCATTGACAAACATATCTTCATCATACTCAGCAGCATCTGTATCAGCAAACAGATCTCTCTCCAATTCTTGTAACTTTAGTCTCACCTGATCATCATCATAGTCTAATAATGGATCCGGGCTTGTACTCTCCAGACAAGCCGATTCTGAGTTTGATTGATATGCATCAAAACGTGTAAATGAACCATGGGAGAGAGAATCAACTCTTATCCCATAAGAGGCAGCATCTGGGTGAACTGAATTGGTTGAAATACCAGAATAGGACAACTCTTCTGTCGGAAAATCAAGGAAATACTTCTCATAGCTCTCACTGCTATATAAATCATTCATATACATCCTGTTATGCTTTCCAGAAACAAAAGTTTGGGCAGATAAGTCAGGCGCATTCTTCGTTCCCTTTAACGAGTAAAGCTTGCGACTTCCATATGATAATGAAGATGGATCAGTTGGTCTCACTAGAGACATTGTATTCTTCGTCCTCGCTCTGTTTTTCTAGGAACACTTATTTTACCATAAAATTTGCACCTTCTGCTGGAAGCTGTAAAAACATAAAAACGGTTGAACAATAGTATGCAAAATAAACGACCAATTACTTTTCAAAGATAGTTCGCAACGCTAAAGTACACGTGAAATATGAACTAAATAATAGTCAGATCTTTCAATTCCTCAAAATGCAAGCTTTCAGACAAGAGAGAAAACAATAAAAAAAGTGCAAAAGCACATTTTCAACAAGAACAACGAAAGCAAAATACTGAAAAGTCCACAAACAAGAGAAATTATGTCGAAATGCAGGAAGTACATATAGAACGGATCAAAGTGGGGATGATATCATTCCGATCGATGATTACTCTTGGCACGGAGGAAGATATCAAAGAAAAACCGATAGGCAAATTGAAAGAAAATGAAGAGAAATTCTAGGGTAAATTCCCCCTAAATGGAACTTTGAAGACATCTAAAAATCTGATTCATGAAACAAAAGTCTACAAGTTTATGTGCATATAATACATAATACAGCGCTGAACAAAATTCTTTAATATAATCAAGCATATTAGGATTTTTATACAGAAAAAGGCTTCAAACAGATAAATTTTAAAAGAATCAGGTGCTATGTGGTTATGATTAAAGCTCAAATATTAAAAGACTTGAAGATCTGAATGAAAAATAATAATAATTCCAGACCTGTTTGAGAAATTGATCATCATGAACAAGCAATTATAAGAAACAAAAACATCAATTTATAAGAATATAAGGCAAAAATACCTTCCACAGATATCTGATATCAGCAAAATTTTAGAAAATTCTCTGAAAAATCAAAATACCCAGATGGATATAAACCTGAAAGAATCAAAATTATCGCTTTTTCTTAACAACCCATAAACAAACAATTAACGAATCAAAGAAGAAACTTGATAAATGGAAACAGAGACCAAGAAAATGAAAGGGAAAAAAAAAGTATATAATGTTTGGAAAGGGAATTTACACAAAGACTTTCTTGGTAAAGAGGATAATTATCATCAATGTTCTGGAATTCCAAGAGTTGGAAAAGTAATAAAAAAAGAACAAAGAGGAAAATTCGTAGTAGGTTCACAAATTTCTTTCTTACCTTAAAGTTTTTTTTTTTTAGTTGGGTTTGTTTTTGCATGACAAATGGTCATATACCAGTTTTTGTTTGACTAAAATATTGTCTGAAAATATAATATCATGCTTATCAAATGCTTACGCCATTATCTTGAATGCTTAACGCTGTTTGCTAAACTAAATCCACACCATTCAAACTTAGTGGGATTGGATCCAATTTAAGATCAACGATGAAAAGTGAGGTTTCTTTTTTAATGTGAGTTTTGGAAGAGAGTGAGACCTTTTCAAACTTCAAAGGCCCACTTGGGAAAGTTTCAGCTGGTGATAAAGAGCGAAGCACAGCGTTATCCAAATATTGGTTGATAATGTATTTATTATTATTTTATTTTTAGTTATTTCTTGAGTTTTGAGTCTAGGCCTATTTAATTCCTTAATATTTTTTTAATTTATATATATTTCGTCTCTGAATTTTGAGAAATAGGTTTATTTGAACTATGAGTTTTTAATTTGTATTTATTTTATCATCGGGTTTGAAAAATAACGTCTGCTTGGTCTTTAAAATTAGTTTTTCAATCATCAATAAACAAATTGTTTATCACTATTGAATGAAAAAATTAATAGCGGGGACCAAATTACATATTTCTATAAACTCGATGACGAAATAAGCTGAAAACTTATGGACCAATTAGACATCCTGTTTACTCTGTTAATATCGTTCACTGATTTAATCCAAATCATTAGCATTGTTAATATGCAAGTAGATACCATATGCAATAAGAGTATATAAGAGTGGACCAGGATTATAAATCAATTGCTAAATAACATCGTTATAGGAAATAATTATATCATCAACTAGGTTATTAAGATTGATACATCTTAATCCTAAGTATGTTATGAACTCACATTTGTGAAGTCGTTTCCTTTTACCAACATGGTTGAGAGTGATTCGTTGATACACTTGATAAACTTTTGTTTTGGGGAAATGAGATTAAATGTTTGGGAACATTTCTATATAATATGAAATTTATAACTTTTCTAAATGATAAAAGTGCTAGAGAAACACTTCTCTATTTAGAAACTTTAAGTAACTCTGGACTTGAACAACCTCACCTTCTCATTGGCCCGAGAATAACCTGTTTTTTACTTAGGTCATAGAAAATGTGTACGATCGGTATGGAAACCCTAGAGGGGAGTGAATAGGGTTTTAAGTTAATTTAAAAACTTTTTAGATTATGTGACCTAATTAACAAACTAATTAAACTCTTTAAGCTCAACCAATTAAAATGAATTTTATACTAAAGTTCTTTTCAACTAAGTATGCTAGTTTTCAACAAATATAGGAAATATTAAATCACAATTAATATAAACAACCAAGATTGCTTCAATTGATGTTATGTAATAAATATGTGAAGAAATATTAATTCTAATGATTTATATGATCCCAATTAATATGCACAATGAATATTAAACAATTAATAGAGTGCAATAAATAAAGGGATAAGGTTAGAAAGTTGACACCAAATATATAGTGGTTCGGCCAAAATACGACTTAGTCCACTCTCTGAGCTCCTCTTGGGCATTTGTTACCTTTTTCGGGAGCAAAGTATAACTCAATCCTTTTAGCGGGATCAAAGTCAAACCTAATCGTTTCTTTCGACGAGATCAAGAACAAACTCGATCCTTTTACCGGGAGTAAGATCAAACCCAAACGTTCCTATTTTACGGGCTTGGAAACCGACCCAAGTGTGAATTATAATTCTTCACACAATTACAAATATCTCACAAGATTGAATTTGAAAGTTTAATTATAACGTCCCATTACTTTTGAGATAATTTTTTTTTATTTCAATTAAAGTATTTACATTTAATTTATAATTTATAACTTATAATTTACGAGTTTATTTCGTTCATAAACCGTTTAATTGATTTATTAGCTTAGATTAGTTTGGGGCATATTAATAATTATTAATCACCTTTTTACTAGTTTAAGTGCTTCGAGTTTAGTTTTAAAAGCTAAAAGCAAACGAGGGACTAGTTCATAATTCTTGAATTATTAAAATATCTTTTTACTATTCACTATCTCTTTAAAAGCACCCAAATAGTAAAAAAAAATTACATTTCTCCTCATCTTTCCTTCTCCTCGTTGCTGTGGGACTCCATTAGTGGGAAGAAAATTTTGGATTTTATTCGTTTCTCTACGATCGACTCGATTCTAAATTCGTTGGATAGCCCTTGCTCCGAGCTTCCTTTCCAACCTACCTTTGAATCTTTTCCTTCATTTTCGAGAGACCTCAAGGTAAGACAAAGTTTCTAAATCTTTAAGGGTTTTGTTACAATTAATGTTTTAATGGAATACATGGTTGAAATCTTCAATTTCTTACCAAGAAACTTGAAGATTTCAATTAAGGAAGTTGTTTTAGGTACTTAGGAAGTTTTCCCCTAACCCTAGACTCGAGATCGAACCAAAACTCGTCCCGTTTGATTTACCCAAACCATGGGCTATTTTAGGAGGTTTCTAATTAATTAATTTTATGTTGTATTTAATTTTGGAGAAGAAACTCTTGTCCAAAAACCCGAAGTAAGTTTAACCATTGAAAGGACAATCTTCCAAACTATTCGAAATTTACCCGAAACACCTCTAAATTGCGTAAAATCAAACCTAAGACCCACCCCTTATGATTGGCCGAGAGCCTCTTAGGACCAATTCCGGGTTTTTCGTCACTTTATGCATTTAGGTATCGTTTGTTTGATGTTTAGTTAATTAATGATTGTTAGATGTAATTTAATTGTAGGTATTTTTGGACCGCCGCTTGAACGCTCTTTTGGTACTTTGGGGCTAAATTAGCTACTTTTGCCAAGGTGAGGATAAATAGAACTTAATGTAAACTTAAAAATCGAACTAGTTGAACGTCTTGTAGGATCGGAAGTTGAGTTTGAGATTTGAAATGAAAGGGTTAAAGTAAGTTAACTAACTTATTTAGGCTTGGAAGTTAGTTCTGATTGAATTGGGAGAACTCATGGATTTTTCGAAGGAAACAACTAACATTGTGTTTCTTAATGATTATCAGAAGTTTAAGTTTCCAAATATAATAGGGTGGATAAGGAATTTGAATATGGAACTTCGTTTGTTTACTAAAACAATGGAATTGAGATTTTTATGTTAAAGTTTGTAACTCGAAATTATCTGAAGTCCGTTTGGCTTGACTTTTATATTGTTGTTCAAAAGTTCATACTTTCTTGTTTTATGTAGAAAAGAAAATTAATGATGTTGGAAATTTTATATAATGTGATATATAAAATAATATTTGAAAGTAAGTTGGTGTTAAATCAAAAACTAAAATCACATTTAGTTTTGATTTTACATATATATGTATAATAGACAAAAATACTATTATATTACTTTCAATTTGAAAGTCATTTGAAAAAGTTAATGGAGTTAATTCTAAATAGAATTAAATTTATTTCTCATATTGCATTCAATTTTTATAACCATTTATTGAAATTTAATATTGGAATTAAATTGTGAATTTATTCCAATTTCATGAGTTACAAATTTGGTTCTTATAAATAGGAATCTATTTTGTACTATTGTGATATTCTAAATCAATTGAAAATTATTGATTTTATCTCCTCTTTCTCGTGTGTTCTACTTTTCTCAAGTCTTTTCTGTTAAAGATTTGGAGAACTATTCTTGAGGAGTTCTGTCAGGTTTGTGAGTATCTAATTGCTGGTCTCACGAAACGCTTTATCAAATCCTGTCGAGCTGAGTTTCCATTGAACTGCAAACAATTTGAGCGGGGCAATATCAACTTTAGGACAATGACTTGACCGTGTTTTGAAGATTTACGTTTTGTAAAGTTGTCCTTTAGTATTTTGTTTTAATTACATTCTTGTTATTACCAATCTATTTTGATTATGTAAAGGGTGTCAATATCAATATACCTTACTGGTGCTGAATCAATTGTTCTTATTAAGCTCCGGATCCAACAATCTGAAATCGATAGTGATATTTGTTTGGAACTCATCAACAACAACGAGGCCATCAAAGATGTTGAAGTGAGATAGAGGTAATTCTTCTAATAATTGATTGACTGTTGGAATTTTATATATTTTATATATAAAACATAAATTGAAAGGCAATTGATATTGTTCAAAGGTAAAAGTGATTTCGATGACCTTAGTGAAGGGATGATTTACTAAACTAGCGGAAATTTATTTAGTAAATTTATTAACATTTAATAACGGATCTATTAACATCATGCAATTTGTGATAAAACATGTAGATTCATGCTTAATTTCGAAAATTAAAACCGTTTTACTTACATTGAGTAATTAATGGAGAATCGGTTGGAGGTTTCTTTACAACATCAAATCCTCAGCAACACCGGATCTTCTATGCTATATCCCGATCGAAAGCAAAACTGACTTGTGGGAATCGAACCGGAAGAACAATAGAAGAAGAAATTTCTTCTAAATTTTTCCCTAAGGAAAATTGGCAATTGGGCAAAAACTTGAGAGAGAATTTTCACTTTCCTAATTAAAGTGAGAAGTGTATAAAATATGAATCCCAATGGTCATATTTATAGGAAAATATGATATCTAATCTCTATAGATATGCTTATCTCCTAATTATAAAATTAGAAAAGATAAATAAATTAATTAAATTAAAAAAAATAAAATAAAATAAAAAGGAAAATCAAAGCCATTAAAAACGTATGCATGGGACGTACTGCGCTGTAGCTTTTGACATTTCTTTTTTTTTTTTTAATTTATTTATAATTACTTTTCTTTATTTTGTATTTAATATTGAAAATAATTCAAATAATATTTTCTAATTAAATACATTCAACCAAAAATTTGTATATTAATTATCATTGAATCTAATTCAACTAATTAATTATTTTGGGCCAAAACCAATTTGTTTCTTAAACCAATTGTTTTTAATTCTCTCTAATATTTATTATTAAATTAAATAAACTCATTATTTAATTAATAATACTAATTATTAATTTCCATTTAAATAAACTCATTATTTAAATAATTAATAATATTAACATTAATTCCCGTTTAAATAATTTATCTATTTAAACAATTAATTTTGCCATAAAATATTATAATTGATAATGTTATATTAATTTCCATTTAAATAAACTCTTTATTTAAACAATTAATATTGTATCAATATTAATAATATTAATATTAATTTTCATTGAAATAATCTCATTATTCAAATAATTAATATTGCCTAATTTTAAGTAAAATCAATTACTTAAATTGTTTGTTCTTCCTAAGCTAAATTAATAACTTAGTTTTGCTACAACGATATTTGGGCTAGCATAGGGACCCGATGGACCTATAGATCATGGACTTAATAATTAGTCAATTAAGTGATTAACTCATAATCAGTTAATTACTTATTATTTAACTATGAATAATTCCACTATAAATTCATAGATGAACTCCCCTCACTATAGATGAGTTATGTCCATTTAGTTTATCTTTTATTTATATTTGTGATATATCCTTCACGTGGAATCCTCATAATTATAGGCGGATAAATTTACCGTTTTGCCCCTGTAATTACCGCTTTATCCTTGTGTTCCCACCGATTCTCCAATGAACTTTATCTTTAGTCGAACTAGAGATAATATACTTCGTGATCAATAGAAGTCGTGGCGCCACTTGTTCATGTCTCGAATCGAGACATTAAGGGAGTTTCCTAAAGTTCCTAAAATGTTTAGGTATCGCACCGATACCAGGTTAATTTATAGGAAAGTTATGAATTCCATCTCGTGAAAATGAGTTCCCAACTACTTATCTAGTCATGTTCCCAAAACGAAGTGTATTGAGCGTTCTTACGGATCGCTCTCAACCATGTGAATCAAAGAACATAACTCCACAAATAGGAGTCCGCATTTCACTCAGGATTGAGATCTATCACGGTTGATAAACTTAGTTTGATATTCGATCATTTCTCGTAAACGGTACTAATGAGAAATTTGATCGAACATCGTGATCCTGTCTTATACAATCAACATTGCATATGATACTTCCATTTCATGTCTCCCACATGAATGATCAGGATTAGATCATTTGTCTATAAACAAAATGCGAAGCTATCAACAGTGTTACCAGGATAAGGTTCCCAAACGTTATCCATTTACTGTAGACACTTTTAAGTTACTCATCTCGACTTTAATCCTCTCGTATGACTCACATACTAAGTCGTGATTTCATAAGAGTAACTTAGGGTTTACTATTTGAATGTTTGATATTAATATATTTCCATATATTCCTAATATCGTCAATTGAATCAATCTAGATAATATAAAGAACTTATGTTTATTTATTTAATTTATTCTTAATAAATTATTATTATTAAATAATTACAAGTTCTAGGACACCATTCCTAACACTTAGTTACGTTTGTGTTTACAAATTGAAGCCATTAATAGAAATTAGAGTCAAATGAAAATTAGAAAATTGTTTTGGGTTAATGTGAATGAAAAACTAAATTCAAAACAAAGTTAATGTTATATATAAGTTATTATGGTAGATATTTCATTAATGGAAAAATATAGCTACATAATTATATATTCGTATTAAATTTTTATACTAAAAGACAAATGTTTTAATTCGTGTAATTGGTGATTCATGGATTAAAGACATTGCATGGGAAATTGATGAAAGTAAGTCAGAAGCTAAAATTCCTTTCACTTTATTGGAATTACAATTCATATCTAATAAGAGAAAAAGTTGGATTTTCTAGTGAATAGTGATTTTGGATGAATAGTGTTTTTGGATGAATAGTGTTTTTTCAAAAATCCGTGCTGAAAATCATCAAATTCCTTAATAGAAATACGTGATTTGAACTTTAAAACTCATTTAAAATAAAAAACAAACAAAACCATATAAAAAGTTTTGAAAACTCACTTTTTAGGACTTCCCTTAGGGAACGAGAAATGACACAAGGTTAGATGGGATAGATAGCCCTTGTCCCTAGCAATCCAACGCAACTGAAATCATCGAGAACGGTCGAGAAATGACGAAAACCCAAGACCTCTCCAATGGAGGATGCTACCCACGACAATGAGCAAGAGAAGGAGAAGAAGATGGGTCAATTTTGGTCAAAGTTGAGTTTTTAAAGGAGAATGAATAGCGAAATGATATTTTTAAGAAATCAAAAATTACGCTTACGTCCCTTTAATGATTTTTAGCTTATAAAACGAAACCCGATGTTCTTAAACTAGCGAAATGGTGATTAATAATTATTAATTGGCCCGTTAATAATTATTGGTACGACGAAAACTAATTTAAGCTAACAAAACGATTAATAGAATTTACGAACGAAATAAACTCATAAATTCTAAGTTATAAATTCTAAATTAAATCTAAAATTTAAATTAATAAATTCTAAAATTAAATTAAGTGCTTTACATCAAATAATAATAATTAAATTAAATAATAAAAGAAAAAAAATCGTTGTAAAATAACGGGACATTACAATATCAATCAGCATGCCCTTTTGATTAAGGACTTATGTGTTATCTGAAAACAACTAAAGAAGGAGGATACTAGAATTACACTTTAAATAAATTTAAAAAAAAAAAACACCAAAAGAGATCACATGTTCAAGACACCTTCCAGCAACCTTAAGATAGTATCAGCTTGAGCCTTTTTTATTTTCATTTAGAGTTTCATATTATAGAATATGTAGCACAAACAAAAGAAAAAAAAAACTTACACAATTACCAAATAAATCAAAGAAAACTAATCACCAAAAAGTACTTATTTAGCTTGAAAAGTTCTTTGAGGAGAAAAAACTTACACTACAAAAAAAAAATCAAAATGCGACTAGCCATTTGTGACCAAGAAAAGTGGTAGTTTTTTGGTGACCATTTGGTCACTTTTTTTGAAAGTTGACTCGAAGTGACCATCTGGTCACTTTTTTTGCGACCATATTGCGACCAACATTAGAAGTAGTCATAAAAAATGGCACGAAAGAAGTGACCATTTGGTCACCTAGAAAAACGACCAAGTGGTCGCATTTTTGTGACTAAAAATATGACTTGGTAGCAACAAATGGTGCGAAATAAGCAACCATTTGGTCACCTAAAAAAACGACCAATTGGTCGCATTTTTGTGACTAAAAATATACCTTGGTAGCAAAAAAAAAAGGCGTGTAATTTTGGCGGGAAGCAAGCTACAAACTAGTCGCCTTTGGAAGTGACCATCTGGTCTCATTTATTGTGACCAAAGGTGACCACTGGTAGATAAAAGAGGCGCACAATTTTGGCAGGAAGAAAGCTATCATGTGGTCGCCAATTTGTGACTCCAAGTGACCACTGGTAACAAAAAATGTCTGGAACAATACGACCAAATGGTAGTATTTTTGCTACTATGTGGTCACCAATTTGTAACTAGAATGACCACTAGGTAGTAAAAAAGGTGGGAAATTTTGGCGGGAGAAATACGACCAGATGGTAGTAATTTTGCGACCATAGGGTCGCAATTAAGCAGAGGAATGCATTATAAAATCTCCTCCTCTCATTGTTTGTAAAGATAAGAAAAAAGAAAAATGAGTGAGTGGATGTATTTCGTTTGATAGACGGGTATTTGAACGATGAGTTTGTGGCCGGGGTTGAACAGTGTGTTGAGTTTTGCAAGACAACTGTCTATTAAGCAAATAATGGTGAAAAGTTACGATGTCCGTGCAGAAAATGCAACAATAGGAGAATCATACCGGTTCAAGATTTAAAGGTTCATCTTTATAGTTGGGGATTTGTGGAGAATTATTATCACTAGGTGTATCATGGGGAGACGAGGGAAATGTTCGACGCTGCAGTACAGGAAGCGAGACAGTACGAGGGTAGCAGCTTGAATGCGGACGTTGTCGTCGAAGAACCCAATGAAATACAGCAGTATAGTCAGATGCAGCAAATGATACTTGATGGTGTGGGATATGGGAGTGGCAATTAAAGTTATCGCGAAAGTTTGAACGTAGACGACGAAAGAGAAGGGGTTGTTGAAGAAGAAATGAATCCGGAATCACGTAAGATGCACTAGCTACTGAAGACAGTGAGCAGACCGTTGTATGAACGTTGTCAGGTTAGTAACCTTGCTGCTGCTACAGAACTTTTAAATATAAAAGCGCAGTATAACTTACCTGGTAGAGGGTTTGATTCGGTTGCATCGTGGTTTCGTCGATGCGCTCCACAAGAAAACCTGATGCCGCACAGTTTGTATGACACCAAAAAGCTAATGGAGGGACTCGGGTTACCCATAGAGAAGATAGATTCGTGTCGAAATGGATGCATGATCTATTGGGATGTGGATGCGGATCTGCATCACTACAAATTCTGTTTTCTTCCAAGATATAAATAGGGGAAATGCGAGATGATTCCGTACGGCTGCATGTTCTATTTACCGTTGACCCCACGTCTGTAACGGTTGTATGCATCGGATGTCACAGCTTCCTACATGAGATAGCATCACGAGCATTCACAGGATGAAGGTGTTATGCGACATCCCTCAGACGCTGCGGCTTGGAAGCATTTAAATATTTATCATCCTGATTTTGCACAGGATTCGAGAAATGTGAGATTGGGCTTATGCGCAGATGGCTTTAACCCTTTCGGCGCATCCGGGGCGCAATATTCAGTTTGGCCGGTGATGGTAACCTCGTATAACTTCACACCCTAGATGTGTATGAGAGACCCGATGATTTTTCTCATAGTGATCGTACCTAGCCCGAAAAGTTCAAAACAGAAACTGGATGTGTATTTGCAACCACTTATCGCAGAGTTGAAGAGGTTGTGGATAGATGGTGTCATGACGTACGACATCTCGAAGAAACAAAATTTCTTGTTGCGTGCGGCGTTAATTTGGACGATCAGTGACTTCCCTGCGTATTCAATGTTGTCAGATATGTTGCGTTCACGTTCATTATTTCTTGAGTATGAGTTTTGTTATTGTTTTATTAGTTCATTAGTTAATAATTGTGAATATCGATCCTCATCCTCTATTAAAGGATGGAGTATGGCTGGTAAATACGCATGTCCACATTGCATGCTAGACACAGATACGTTTTACCTCAGAAACAGTCAGAAAACCTGTTGGTTTGATTGCCACCGTCGATTTCTGTCGTTGAATCAAGCGTTCCGTTCAAACGGTACTGACTGGAAGAAGGGTCGGCGAGTAAGAAAGGAAACCCCCCTATAATGTACAGTAGGAGGCAGATTCTGCACGGTATAGATGCTATAGGGATGCAGAAGATTACAGTGGAAGGTGCAAAGATTGCAAACAATGCGGATGGAAAAAGCACGGGTTGGAAGAAACGAAGTATTTTTTGGAATCTACCGTATTGAGAAGATCTACTTGTCAGACACAACCTGAACGTTGCTTGCAAAACAAAGGACAATCTGAAGGCACGTTACGATATACAAGAGATATGTAACTGTCCTAAGTTAGAGCTTGACGACAATGATAATTACGCAAAAGCAAAGTACATGTTGATGATGGATGAAAAGAAAACACTATTTGAGTGGATCAAATCCATCAAGTCCCCTGACGGATACGTTTTGAATCTGAGTCGGTGTATAGACAGTAAAAAACATGTCATGTTCAGGATGAAAAGCCACGACTGTCATGTATTCATACAACGATTGATGCCCATAGCTTTCAGACCATTCATAGAGAACAAACATTGGGAGCCGCTTGCCCAGTTGAGTGTTTTTTTCAGGGACTTGACTTGTACAGAGCTGACTGAAGCTACTGTCGCTTCAATGAGTTCGGAGATCACTGTTATTATCTGTAAGTTGGAGCGAATGTTCCCACCTGAATTTTTTAACTCAATGGAGCATCTTGCAGTGCATCTTCCATATGAGGCATTCTTAGGGGGTCCGGTCCATTATCGTTGGATGTACCCATTTGAAAGGTTAGCACACTTACTTTGTATATTGTTCAAGTTTTTTAATGTTAAACTTATCAGAGGTTTACTTAATTGTTTGTACCCACAGGTATTTACGTCAGTTGAAAAAGACGGTCGGAAATAAAGCAAGAGTCGAAGGATCTATCTGTAGTGCGTACCTGACGCAAGAGACTACCACGTTTTGTTCATACTACTTTGATCAACACATTGCTAAGCAGTTTCGGCCAGCGACACGAAACGTTGACGAAAATTTACTTAAAGGTGTTGACATAAACGACCTGACCATATTTACTGAACCTGGCATGACAGTTGGAAGATTAGTGCGTAGGCCGTTGACCGATTCTGAGTATCATGTAATGCAGAGCTACATGTTATGCAACTGCCCCGAAGTCGAGCCTTACATCGAGTGAGTTCTCATAACATTACATTATTCCATTGACTTAACAATCACAACTATTTAAAATATTTTCTTACTATTTTCGTAACATACATACTATTTCTGAATGTATTTGTTCGAATGACACGAGTCGGTCTTACAGCCGCTGAGGAGGGGTCAATAATCGAGAAGGAGTTTCGTTACTGGTTCAGTGCATACGTGAGTTATTTGAAATTGTCAAAAATATCATGTCAAGTTATTTGTTGAAAGATACTATATCCTTCTAATTATACTCTATGTGTGCTGAATGACAGGTGGACTCCCCTATGTTACCAGCAGATGATCCTCGCATTATTTCTTTGGCAAAGGGACCTGCACGGATTGCAAGGTCATATACTGGATACATCGGTAACGGATTCAGATTTCAAACGAAGGCGCATTCTGTTAACAGGGCAACAAACAACAGTGGTGTTTGCATAAAAGGTCAAGTGTTCGGAACCGAAGACGATTACTTTGGAGCACTCGATGAGATTCTTGAGATTCAATACGCAATTCCGACGCTAAAACACATTGTTCTGTTCAACTGTACTTGGTTTGAGACAACCAGATGAGGCGGAGTCCGTAAGATTGATCATTTACCAATCGTTGAGGTAAACAAGTACAAGCATATGCGCACCGCTGATAGGTTTGTCCTGACTTCACAGGTGATTCAAGTTTATTACCTGACTATCCGAGTAATAGACGAGATCTGACAGATTGGTTAGTTGTTTGTAAAGTTAAACCACGCCAGGTAGAAGAAAACCTGTCCGAGAAAGACGACCATGCAGATGAAGCCGGTGCCTTTCAAGAAGATCAAATAATATATCGTACAATCGACGATGGCCAGAATGCAGGTACCGCACGTCCTTTGAACGATGGAACGATAAAATTGCATGATGACAATACAAATGCTTCCATTTCTCGCGAACGTGACATTGATGCTGAATTTATTCGAGACGATGAAGAAGAAGAAAAAGAAGAAGAAGCAATGACTGAAGAAACTAAGGATGAGGAATAATACAGTTTGTAAATTTATATGATTCACAATATGTTTTATAATATCGTCATTGTTGTGTTTTATTAAACAATATATATAAATATTTTTTAATCTCCATTAATTTATATAAATTTATATTTACGACCATATGGTAGCAAATTGAAATAAAATGCGACCATATGGTCATAACTTTGAAAATATAGACTTAAGTATTTTAAAAATTTGTATTAATTTACGACCATTTGGTCATAATTTTGTGATTATCTTGTCGCTTTATTCAACGGTAAATTTAAATTTTCATGAAATTTTTGGTGGTGAATTTGATAATTACGACCATTTGGTCGCAATCGATGGTGGTGAATTTGAAAAGTACGACCATTTGGTCGCAATTTTTGATGGGAAGTGTGATGTGACAACTGTTGGTCAAAATGACATACTTACTGTTAGGAATGGTGTCCTAGAACTTGTAATTATTTAATTATAATAATTTATTTCGAATAAATTAAATAAATAAACATAAGTTCTTTATATAATCTAGATTGATTCAATTGACGATATTAGGAATATATGGAAATATATAAATATCAAAACATTCAAATAGTAAACCCTAAGTTACTCTTATGAAATCACGACTTAGTATGTGAGTCATACAAGAGGATTAAAGTCGAGATGAGTAACTTAAAAGTGTCTACAGTAAATGGATAACGTTTGGGAACCTTATCCTGGTAACACTGTTGATAGCTTCGCATTTTGTTTATAGACAAATGATCTAATCATTCATGTGGGAGACATGAAATGGAAGTATCATATGCAATGTTGATTGTATAAGACAGGACCACGATGTTCGATCAAATTTCTCATTAGTACCGTTTACGAGAAATAATCGAATATCAAACTAAGTTTATCAACCGTGATAGATCTCAATCCTGAGTGAAATGCGGACTCCTATTTGTGGAGTTATGTTCTTTGATTCACATAGTTGAGAGCGATCCGTAAGAACGCTCAATACACTCCTGTTTGGGAACATGACTAGATAAGTAGTTGGGAACTCATTTTCACGAGATGGAATTCATAACTTTCCTATAAATTAACGGTATCGGTGCGATACCTAAACATTTTAGGAACTTTAGGAAACTCCCTTGATGTCCCGATTCGAGACATGAACAAGTGACGTCACGACTTCTATTGATCACGAAGTATCTTATCTCTAGTTCGACTAAAGATAAAGTTCATTGGAGAATCGGCGGGAACACAAGGATAAAGCGGTAATTACAGGGGCAAAACGGTAAATTTATCCGCTGTAATTATGAGGGTTCCACGTGAAGGATTATATCACGAGATATAAATAAATGATAAACTGAATGGACATAACTCATCTATAGTGAGGGGAGTTCAACTATGAATCTATAGTGGAATTATTCATAGTTAGATAATAAGTAATTAACTGATTATGTGTTAATCACTTAACTGACTAATTATTAAGCCTATGATCTATAGGTCCATCGGGTCCCTATGCTAGCCCAAATATCATAGTCGCGAAATCAAGTAGAAGAAATGGAAATTTTAAGTAAAGTGAATTACTTAAAATAGGCAATATTAATTGTTTAAATATTGAGTATATTTAAGCGGTAATTAATATAAACATTATTAATTGTTTAAATAATGAGTTTATTTAAACATGAAATTAATAATGAAATATTATTAATTATACATTATTAATTATTTAAATATTGAGTATATTTAAATGGTAATTAATAATCTGAAATTAATTAACAATTATTAATTGTTTAAATAATTAATTATATTTAAACGAAATTAATAATTAATATTAATTAAATTAATAATAAAATATTGTCAATAAAATTATTAATTTATGGAAATTAATAATTATAATATTTATTATTAATTATTTAAATAATAAAAATTATTTAAATGGAAATTAATAATTAAATATAATTTGATAATATTTAGACCAGGAGAAAATATTAATATTATTAATTGTTTAAATAAAATATTTATTTAAATGGTAATTAATAAATAAATTAATTGAGTTGGACTTATTAATTTAAGAGAGAGTTTCTAGCCCAATTGGATTAATGAACCCAATTGAGATTGGCCCAAAATAATTAATTAAATAATTTGGAATTATTTATTAAATTAATATGCTATTTTCGGCCACCATGTATTTTTGGGAAGAGATAATTGCTTGAATTATATCCTAAAATAATTACATAGATTTATTTACCCAAGATAAATAAAAATAAAGAAAATAAAACAATCTCCTATTTATCTATGGCATTTTCGAAATTGCTAGATAAAGGAAAGAGATTATCTTTTTCTTTTTGTATTTATCTCTATAGATTAATCCTAATGTGATTAGGATTCCTATTTTCCTATAAATAGGAGGGTTGGTTCATTCATAAATCATACAATTCAATTCTTTGGAAATTGAAAAATCTCTCTTCCTCCCTTCTCCCTCCCTTGGCCGATTTTCTCATAGTATTGGGAAGAAAAATATTTTTTTCTTCTTCCCAATTTCTTCTAAAGTTCGATCCCACAATCGAATTTCGTTTGATCGATCGGGATATAGCGTAGAAGATCTGGTGTTGCTGAGGAATTGAAACTGTAAAGAAGCCTCCAACCGATTCTCCATTATTCAGTCAATGTAAGTTTCAGTTTTAATTTTCGAATATATAAGCATGAATCTACATGTTTTTCCACAAATTGCATGATATTAATAGATCCGTTATTAAATGTTAATAAGTTTACTAAATAAAATTCCGCTAGTTTAGTAAATCATCCTTTCACTTACAACCAGTTGGTTGCATTTTTATGAAAATACGACCATCTGGTCGTATTTTTGAAACAAAATGCGACCAACTGGTCGTAAACGAGCGACTCTTTGTTTTTTGTCATAATTACGAAATTGCGACCAGATGGTCGCAATTTTTGATTTAAACGCCCCAGCCTATTCTTTCCCCCCCACCGAATTCTTTTCTCTCTTTTCTTTCCTTTTCTCTTTTTTCCCCTTTCCTGTTCCCTGTTGCTTTTTGCCCGTTCCCGTCCCCCGTTCGTTCTTACCTTTCCCGTTCCCCGTTCTTTCACCCATTCCCGTTTAAAAAACCTCCAAAACCCGATAGCGTATTCGAGGTTAGTTTTCGTTTTCGTTTTAAGTTATTATAAATTGTTTTAGTTTCGTTAAATTTAATTGAATAATTTAGTTTATATTTAAATTAGTGTAATTAATTACTTAATTAATTATGTTTAGTTAGTTACTTTAATTTGTTTAGTTTTATTTAATTAGTTTAATTTAGTTAAGTAATTAGTTAATTAATTTAATTTAGTTAAATTATTTTTAGTTTAATTACTTAATTAAATTTAGTTTAATAAATTATTAATTTAATTTAGTCACATCATTAGTTTAGTTTACTTTTTTTTAATTAATTTAATTTAATTAGTTTGATTAATTAATTAATTTAATTTAGTTTAATTTAGTAAATTAATTAGATTAGATTACTTTAATTACTTACTGAACTATTTTTCTTTAATTTAATTAATTAATTTAGTTAATTTAGTTAAATAATTAGTGTCATTTACTTACTTTAATTAATTCAATTTACTTTAGTTTCATTAATTCAATTTAGTTTAATTTAGTTAATTAAATAGATTAGATTACTTTAATTAAATAATTAGTGTAGTTTACTTACTTTAATTAATTAATTAATTAAATATATTTTAGTTTAGTTTAATTAATTAATTATTTTATTTTATTTTAATATACTTAATTAATAAATTTACATTAAATAATAAATTATTAATTAATTAAATTTAATTAGGCACGCCAACGTCGTCCTCCGATGTCCGGCGATGATGTGCAGGACCGCACTCCGCCGCCAGAGGATGACGCACCTGAGTTGCACAGTTCTCCGGAGGACTGGACGCATGCTGACCTGGACGATATCTTATGGTTGGACGACAATCCCGATCCTGCATATCCCTCGGCAGTACCGGAGTCGCAGATTGTGACACTGCGTTTGTGTAAGGACTCACCTCTCCAGCCACGATTGTAGGGAGAGCATCCACTTCTTGCACTGGGCCCGATCCAGCGGGAGCATCCACTTATGGCACTGGCCGTCCTCGGGCCCCAGCTAACCCGACCCTTCGGATAGAAGGGGATACGTAAGTAGACAATTATTTTTTTTAATTAAATATTCATGTTATTTATA
Organism: Gynostemma pentaphyllum; assembly: GCA_028015215.1. Taxonomy (NCBI): domain Eukaryota; kingdom Viridiplantae; phylum Streptophyta; class Magnoliopsida; order Cucurbitales; family Cucurbitaceae; genus Gynostemma; species Gynostemma pentaphyllum. The sequence goes on from CM051353.1 coordinate 42,324,594, forward strand.
ACCTAATATCACTAATTTTTTTTTTAATTTTTAATTTTTTTTGCAGAATAGAGCCACATCAAACCGCTTCAAAGCGGTTTCGTCAGGTCCTCCAGAGCATCCCTCTACCTAGCGAGCTTCGCTGGTCGAAGATTCCAACGACGGAGAAGCGTCGGATGTACGACAATTGGAAGGTAAATAACTTCACTTGTTTTTATAATTAATTAATTTATAAATTTTTAACAATCAATTTATTACTTTAACGTTTTCTTATTTCAAAATTTTTTAGGGCAAGTTTTCTATGATCGATCCCGATGTCACGGACGGTCGGATGTTCCCCCTTTGGGACAGGCACATGTAGGATCGATTCAAGAACCTCATGTACCGGGCGCGGCAAAAGTAAGCTGAAAACCGGCCTGTTTGGATGAGCGTGGATGTGATGGCCCGAGGTTTAGAATAATAATATAGTTTATTTATGTTATTTTCTTGAATTTATAAATTGGTTAAATGGGTTTTATATTGATAGTTATATGTTAATGAATTGTTTTAAAAGGTTATTAAAGGATAAAATGATTAACTATGGTTGGGTTACACCCTAACCATGGTTAAAGTGAAAGTTTAGGTTTGGTTAAAACTAACTACGGTTAGTTGAGAAGAGGGGGTTTATTTAAAAAAAAAACATAATGGATAATTTTACAAATAGTTAAATAAGCATTAAGGCATATTTTATCATTTCTCATTAGTCAAACAATTTATTTAAGGCATATGTTATCATTGCTCATTAAAGTAAAATTAAAAAGAAAAACAAAACAAAACAAAAAGTTAGCTTTTCTTTCTTCTTCTCCTGCTCACGCCAACAGACCATGGGAGGGGTGAAGTTTTACTTTCATCTTTTATTTTAGGTTGGTTCCTCTTCGAAATTCAATACCAAAATGCTCAAAAACCAATTACCTCCTTGTTTTCATCTTCTTTCCTTCAATTCAAGAACAAGAGCTGCTCAATTTTTTTCTTTCCCTTTCCCCCTGCTATTCGGCAATAGCAGTCCATGGAAGAAATGAGTGGGTTTTTCATTTCCTTACTCAAATTCACCCAAATCAAAACCAAAAGTGAATGATATTTGTAGTAGAATCTAAATCTAGAAGATTTAGAGAGTTTCCAACAACTTATCATGATAAAAAGGTAAGTTTTCTTCCTAGGGCTTTTCTTAAAAGTTTGGGAATTTATGGAAATTGATGGGGTTTAAGCTTGTAGTTAAAGAATTCATTGTAAAAGCATGCTAAATCTTGTAATTGAAGTGTTTGAAATTAAAATTAAGTTAAGGTTTTGGATTTCTTTCAATATGAACTATACTTAGAAATTTGATTAAGAGCTTACATGAGTTTTTAAAAGTGAATAAAAACCTCCATGACTTGTCTTTATGAACTCTTTTATTAACTTCAAAATCTAAATGGTTTACTTTGAAAAGCTTGAGTTTAATCTTATGTAATGTTTGTATTGTCTCTAAATTGAGCATGAAAATTTAGGCATTTTTTTTAATATAAAAACATAGCAAAATACACCCCCCTGTTTTTGTAGTTATGAGTTTGCGGGCTGTTTTGGTATTTCCGGTTGTGGGGCTGTTTTGGGGTCCCGAAATGGTGATTAAATGTTCTTAAAATGTTTAGGAATATTATTAAGAGGATAAATGAACTTATGGGGCTGTTTGACATCATTATATATGAATTTTTCTTATATAAGGTTAAAGAGTAAAAGTAGCTTGTAAATGATTTATGTGTAGGTTGAAGGTTCAAGCAAGCAAGAGTTCTTTTGTTGCCAAGGTGGGAATCTCTAAGAACGTAAAGTGTATTTATGTTTGATTTTCGTAATATGAATTGCTATGTTTGTTGGGTGTTTAAGTTTGGAAACAGTGAATTAAATAAGAGGTTGAGTGAAGAGACGTTTAGGAGCGGTGTCTTGACCAAGCTAGTTTGGTCACGGACTTGAGATAGGATTTGAAAGTTTAGGTTTTGCATTGTAGGAAATAGAATTTAACTCCTTGGAGGGTGGTGTTCAAAGTTAAAAGAGAATAGGTGGTAGGTTGCCTTAGTTTATGGAATTGTAAGTTGAAACGAAACCTCAACGGATGGTACGCGTGTAATCACAGAGAGGAGTAGTAGATCCAAGAGTGATGCTTAGACATTTGAGCTATCGAATAAATGTAGGAAGCCTCAAATGGAACTAAAATTTAAAACCCGATTGTTGGCCATTTGAAGATTTCCTGGTTCCTAATCTCGGAATGCTCTTAGACTTCCCTTAGTATTTGTTAATTGTGGTTTTTGGGTGATTATCTACATATTTGATGAATGAAAACAATACTAGGAAGTCTGACTAATGTGCTACCAAGAACACTTTAAAATGTCGAAACTGCTACTTTCTCTTTAGCTAGCCTAGAGGTTTTCGAGGCAAATTGAGTTATGGGGTTTGGTTCACTATTCTCACTAAAGTGTATATGATATATAAAGTTTACAATTGAAGATTAAATGCTTTGTTTAATGAGGAACGAAAGCCAAGATCAAGCCTTGTCTGCCTTGTCTTAACTGGAAAAATGAAAATTAGACTTTGACGTAATGGTGTGATGCCCGGTAGTAACGCGGGTTTGAATGAAGAGTAATGATGAGAGTTTGAAATGGAAATGTGTGTTGTGAAACCTAGAACCCAATGGGAGATGAGAGTTTGTAGAAATGAATTCGTTGATGTGTGGCCGAGCTTATGTGATAAGATAGTTTTTCTAAAACGTTATTGATTCTTTTCTTTTACCCTACATGCACATAGTCCTTTGTAATGTATTTTGTGGTCAAGATTGAGTCATCTACTGGATTGGATTTTATGTTTGTTATTTGTGTGTGTGATTACGAGAAATGCACAAGATTGATGTGAAAGGACTAGTAAAAGGCTTGAAAGTTGTACAAGTGATTATGTGACTTTAAGTTAAAGCATATGGTGATTGAGTGTGATGTCTATCTTTACCGTTAGCAAACATCCCACTTGCATCCCATTTCATTTCATACCATTTCATTCATGCATTTTATATTCGTTGCATGGCTATGGGGTCGTAACACGTGTAATGGTGAGTGGTTGTTGGACGTTACACGTAGTTACCGTGGCGGGGAAATTGGTGTAGCTCCAAGGCGCTGTGTGGTGGATGGCCTGGATGCTAGAGTGGCAGTTACGATAGCCTGGAAGAATAAATGAGCTTCGGCTCGAGTGATTGTTGAGATAGTTTGTGAGAAACGCGTAGTGAGACACGGGGGAAAGTGAAATGGAAATTGTGAAACGGAAAGTTGACCCGTGAGAAATTGTGATTGTTTATATACATGCATAACGATATTTGAAAGATTGTGAAATGAGCTACGGCTCGAGTTAATTATGATGGAATGTGAAATGTGCGTAGTGAGACGTGAGAATTGGGACAATGGTGGAAAGTGGCAATGATATGGTTAATGTTTGTTTGGCTTAGTTATGAGTCGAAATGATCATATTTGGCTAAACATGCACGTTTATATTCCATAGCACATTTTTATGCATTTAACTAGTGAATGAATTCGTTGGGGCATTTTTATGCATTTCTTTTTAACCATAACACCTACATCCTTTCTTTATGTTATTAGCTCATCGTACAATGACCTTGAGTTTGGATCTCACTTTGGGAGATGGTTTCCGGAATGTGCATAAAAGACCTGTGGAGTGAGAGCTAGTGCGAAACGAGTAGCAAGTACTATAGGTTAGTTTGGGCCTTAGGGGCATGAGTTGAGAAGATCGGGTTTAGAAGGAAACGAGTTGTGGACTTATGTTAATAGCTCATTCTAGGATGTGCGTATAAGACATGTGGTAGTATGAGCCACTTGCAAAACGTGCCATTAAGTGTTGTAGATTGTTTTGGCCTTAAAGTTAAGAGAGGGGTGAAGCGGGTTGAAGAGAAATGAGGGATGAAGAAGTAAGTATGAAGTCTAGTATCGTTGATGTTCATGGAGTAGTAACGCAAAGTGTAATGGGTTCCGAGATAGGAAGGCACGTGATAGGAATGTGAGAGGCGAACGGAGTTAAGCTACTTCGAGGGGTTTGGTAGTAGAATGATCCATTTATGGTTAGTCTAAACCAAGTAAGGGAAAGTTTCTAGTTAGTGGTTGGGTTTACTATAGGAAGTGGATTCTTTGGAAAAAGAAAAGAAAACGAGAGAAGACCGAGAGACCCGAGTTCTTGGCCTCATTTTGTTTTATGAACTTCTATTATAAATTGCTTTATTTTCTTGTTATTCTCACTGAGCGCCATGCTCAAAGGTGCTACATATCACCTTTCAGGTTTTTCTGGCGGTTGAGAGCGTGACGGGGAAGATGGTATGCGTTGAAGCTTGGATGTCGAGCTTGGAAGAGGACTAGTGGACTGCATCTCGAGCTCGAGTCGTGTGGATTGCATAAGAAGTGTCTTATGTAATTATTAGTTGAATGTCGTTGTTTATAGTCCTTGTATAAAATTGTTTCAAGTTACACTTTTGAAACGTTATTTACCGTTTTTCTGTTTTGGAAAATTGATGTAAACAGGTTTTGGTTTATTCGATTTTTAAATGGACCCACGCAAATTTTCCGTAGAAATTGTTGTTTTCCGTTACGAGACGTTTTAAATGACATTTAAATTTCTTATTTCCCGCGCTTCCGCTGAGAGTACTCGCGGCCAGTCTTTTTGGAGTCGGGTCGTTAAAGTGGAGGAGCATGCCCGGTTCCTCGCGAGCTTGCAGTCTCAGGAGGGCAAAAAAATGTCGAGGAAGAATAAGGCCAACCGAGTCAAGAACCCGAGGAAACACACCGGTGGCACGAAGCCTCACAACGAGCACCATCGTCTATTGGTAAGTAATTGTCCTTTTTCTTTCACCACATTATTTTGTTTTTTTAATTAATTTAATTTCTGTCTCATTTTATAATATGTTTAGGAAGAAAAGTACGGTTGTCCTGTTCCGCCTGATGAGCTACACCTGGTCCTTCACACGAAGGACGGGACGATCGTCGATGAAAATGCGCAACAAACTCAAGTATTTAATATGTTTTTTCAATTATTAATTAGAATTTGTTCATCATTTTCTAAATATTACATAGTTTCTTAATTTTAAATATTTAGGACCGTTTCAAGGAATTTTTGAGTCAGAGGTTGCCCACACCCGACTCGCAACTGATCAGGAAGACCGTCGACAAGCGTTCTTGGAGGTTGCTGGAGGCGTTCGTCCAGATGGATCCGTTTCTGGGCTCGGCTCGTACAGGAGATGCCTTTACGCGGATGTGCCTCAGCCTTAGCGGAGCGGAGCGAGCACTAGCTCCGGCCCTTCTCCGATTGAGCAGTAACTGCTCGAGGAGGTTCAGCAGCTTCACACCGACATGGACGATATGCGCAACGACTTCGTTTGTCGACCTGACACTTTTAAACAATTTAAATTAGAAAACACATCGGAATTCATTATATTTTAAGAAAATTGGTGTGGTTATGTTTGAAAATTGGCTAGCCGAAACCTGTTTACATCTTAAATTCTGAAATCTAAAAACACAAGGAACATTAAGTTCCTATCCAGGAGTTCAAAAAAGATTTCCATCATAAAAATAAAACGCAAAGCTCTTAAGAGCCATTTACAAATGTACAAACCCAAAATATGTATAAAATGTACAAAACATAGTCCATGGACTTTAAATCACCCTAGTCCATCTCGAGGTCATCATCCTTTGATCATGCAGCACCATCTCCTCTCCCTCGACCTCTAGCCAGGGCATTACCTGAAATTTTGTAATATCACGAGCTAACAACTTATGCCCAGTGAGAATAATAAGAATAAAAAGTAAAGTTAGACCTCAAACCCGTATTCCGATTTGTGTCCAATCAATCTGACACAATCAATCCTAAAGTTCTTCAAACTCTAGGTAATTTCATTCTATAATCTCAAAAGGATGATATTACTAACACTCGTAGTCAAATTCTCATCCATTAACTTGTTATAACATAAATAAGAAAAGTAAATAAACTTTACATAAATATAACATCTCGATCCTTTAACCACGATAATATGCATGAAGGTAATGAGGACATCCCGTAGGATTCGCATTCGCCCTTTATGCATGAATGAAGATAATGAGGACGTCCCGTAGGATCCCCATTCAACCTTATGAATGAAGAAAGTAATGAGACATCTCGTAGGATCCCATTCAACCTTCTTTTCTTTCTCACTTTCTTTTCTTTTTCTCTGAAGGTGATGCGGACATTCCCCATAGTGTCCAACATTCTCTCTTCTTTTCTTTCTCACTTTCTTTTCTTTTTCTCTGAAGGTAATGTGAACTTCCCATAGGATTCATCATTCTCCCTTCTTTTCTTTCAATGATGCGAGATATTATGGTGCAATATGTCATGGTATGCTCGCAAAAGTAAATAAACGTAAAGTGCGAATATTAAAGTATCCGAAACAATCATAAAGTAAATAGATAGTAACTTTCGGAAGAACGATAAGTAAACCGTACAACCGATACATACTAAAGTATGATCTTTATCTTCCAAGGATTCTAAACTTCCAAATAAGATCCAAGGTTGTACATTCAAGTTCCTTAACCGTTCTATCTAAAAGTGTGGATCTTTTAACTTCCAATGATCCATCCTAAGCTTCGAAACGAATCTAACTTAGAACTTTCTAAGGTTCAATGTTTTCCTCGAGAACTCCTAAGTTCTCACTCAAAGAACTAGCTCCTAATCCTAGGGCACTAGCTCACTTCCCTCTATTCTTAGATTCGAATCTTAGTCTTAGTTTCAAATTCTACAAATCATTATACTTATTCGCTTTCTAAGGTTACTTTAAATCCTAACTATTCTCACCTTAGTAAAAGATGATTTCGCTCCCAACCTCCGATAGAGCGATAAAGCAAAGTTCAAACCACCTACAATTAGAATTACATCTAACAATTAATAAATTACTAAAATAACGGTCAAACAACATCTACACGTACAAAACGACGAAAAACTCAACAAACCCCAACATGAGGCTCTCGGCCCCCCCATAAAAAGTGGGTCTTGGGTTTGGTTTTCCGGCTTTTAGGCAATTTAGATGTGTTTCGAGTTGGTTTCAAGCAATTTCGATATTTCCGATTTCAATGGGTATCGATAATTAGGGTTTTTAAATAATATGCCATTTCTCGAATTGAATTACAATAAACATTATTTCAATAATAATTAACCCATAATCAAACCCCAAAAGGTAAATTTCAAACAAGAAGGGCTTCGACTGAAACTCGGTTTTAGGGTTAAGGGAAAGTTTCCAAAATTACCAAAAACAACACCCGTAGTTAAAGTCATCGAGTTTAACGGCAAGAAATCGAAGATTCAAAATGAAAAATCCATTAAAACACTATTTGGAGCTTAGGGTTTGAAACTTTGACATACCTTAAGACCCTTAGAATATGGATGGAAAGCACGATTGCTAGGTGGAGAAGAATCCTAGGACCGAAGGCTTTCCGATGCAATCGAAATCGAGTCGATCCGTCGAGAAACGAGCAAAACCCAAACTTTCTCTCCCAAGCATGAGGGCCACGGTTTTGAGGAGCAAAATGAGAAGGTTTTGGTCAACTTTTGGTCAAATGGCAATTTAAAGAAGAATATGAATAGTGTTTTGGATATTTTTAAGAAATTGGAAATGACAGTTGCATCCTTTTATGACTTTTGACTTATAAATCGAAACCCGAAGCTCTTAAATTAATCTAAAGGTGATTAATAATTATTAATTGGCCTATTAATAATTATTAATGTCACCGAAGCGAATTTAAAAGTATTAAAACGATTAAAAAGAATTTCGGGCGAAATTAACTACTAAAATCGAAATTACAAAAATAATGATTAAACTAAATACTTGAATTGAAATAAATAAATAAATAAACAATATTAAATAAAAAAAATTCACTTCAAAATAACGAGATGTTACACTTCGTTTCTCGAGTCGCTACAATTGAGGCGGATATGCAGGCACGGGTCGAGGCCCAGGTCGCAGCAACTTTGGCAGCGTTCTTTAGATCCCGAGACAGCGGCCATTCATCATCGACACCGTTTCCGCCACCCCTGCCCCTCCGCAGTAGTTCCAGGATGATTTCTTTTGATAGAACATTTTTTGAATATTTGATTTATATATATTTTATTTTAATTCCAATTTTTTATTATTAAATTTTAATATTAATTAAATAAATAAATAATAAATAATTATTGTAATCTAAATAAAAAAATTTATTAAATACGACCAGCTAGTCGCATTTACCCTAGAAGATAAACGACCAGATGGTCGTATTTTATTCCTAAACAAAAAGACCATCTAGTCGCATTTTGTCTTATTAAAAAAGTGACCATTTGGTCGCTTATAAAAACAACCACGTGGTCACCGTTGCATGTGACCAACTGATCACTTATCTTCAATTTAAATTATGACCAGATGGTCACTTTTTTAAGCGACCATCTGGTCGTTTTTTAAAAATGTTGACTTTTTTGCGACCAAACATGCCTGGTCGTATTTTTGTGACTATCTGGTCGCACAAAATTCCGGAACGACCAGCTTTTTTGGCACCACCATGTTTGTCGCTTTTATGGTCGCATTTTACTATAGAAACGACCTTCTGGTCGCAAATTGACTTTTTTTTTTGGGTAGTGTGAGAACAATACAAGCTTGTGTTCTCTAAATCTTTCACAAATTGCGGGATTGAGTCTAGGACCAAAAAGGACTCAAACGAATAGAACTCAATACAATGAGTTAATTTATGTGTGACAGATTGTTGTCTCAATTAATCAATAGAAGGAAAGTTTAAGAAATACATTTCACTATTTCTTCGATAAATTCGATAATCTATCACTAAGGAAGGTTTAAGTCCAAAAGACACCTCTCCTAACGCATAACTTAACAAGTGCTTTCCAAAATAACAGAATTTTTGTTTTTAATGTTTTCTCGGTTTGCTTACTTTCATGTGGGGGATTGTTGGAAATTTTATATAATGTGATATATAAAATAATATTTGAAAGTAAGTTGGTGTTAAATCAAAAACTAAAATCACATTTAGTTTTGATTTTACATATATATGTATAATAGACAAAAATACTATTATATTACTTTCAATTTGAAAGTCATTTGAAAAAGTTAATGGAGTTAATTCTAAATAGAATTAAATTTATTTCTCATATTGCATTCAATTTTTATAGCCATTTACTGAAATTTAATATTGGAATTGAATTGTGAATTTATTCCAATTTCATGAGTTACAATTTTGGTTCTTATAAATAGGAATCCATTTTGTACTATTGTGATATTCTAATTCAATTGAAAATTATTGATTTTATCTCCTCTTTCTCGTGTGTTATACTTTTCTCGAGTCTTTTGTGTTAAAGCTTTGGAGAACTATTCTTGAGGAGTTCTACCAGGTTTGTGAGTATCTAATTGTTGTTCTCACGAAATGCTTCATCAAATCCTATCGAGTCGAGTTGCCATTGAACTGCAAACAATCCGAGCGGGGCAATATCGGCTTCAGGACAACGACTTGACTGTGTTTTAAAGATTTACATTTTGTAAAGTTGTTGTTTAGTATTTTATTTTAATTACATTCTTGTTATTACTAATCTATTTTGATTATGTAAAGAGTGTCGATATCAATATACATTACTGATGCTTATTCAATTGTTGTTATTGAGCTCCGGATCCAACAAATGATTCATGTATCATTGATCGTTATGTTTCTTTCGGTTACTTTGAATGGTTAGATTTATGTTTACTCGCACTTGAGACCATGTTTATGTTTATTTTGCATAATCGTATTTGGAAAGAATAATGAAACAATGCATAGAGTGAGTGTGTTTGCATTTTATGGTATTATTCGTTTTTTCTTAAATATATTTATCATGAGGAATGCTAAAGGTTGTGTGAACTTTGCATGATTTGGGGGGGGGGGTGGATAATGAGATAATGTTGGGACTGCACGTGCGAACATTATCTAGTATTATCTATAATTACTATGATACATATATGTGAGAATGCAGGGGATGAGTGTACCTTGCATTTGGTGGGTGAGATAATGAGGTAATGGTTAGACTGCGTGAGCTTTCATTACCTTTCATTATTCACTAGAAGTGGGAAGATACTTATAAAAGACTATGTGTACTTTGTTTTGGAAAGCAAGATAATTAAGTACTGTTAGACTGTGTGTGCTTTGAAATACCATCATTATAAGCATGTTAATGGTTATATTAATGTAAATGCCAAGTGTACTTTACATGTGTTGAGCGAGTTAATGAATAATGTTGAAACTGCGTGTGCTAACATTATTGTCATTAATCTCGAGTTGTTTTGTTTGAATATGTTAAGACCGAGTAAGCTTAGCATGAGTTATTAGAGATAAAGGAATGTAAACCTTATGTATAGTATGAGATATTAAAGAGAATGAAATGAGAATTTTATAAATGTTATGAAACACGTTCTTTTAAATGTTTGAGAGCTAGTTTCTTGATTATTTGGGAGATCTTGTTAGTGAAATCTGAATACTTGATGTGAAAACCTTTTCAAATGGTTGAGTAGTAAAGAGTATGTAAGTTCAATTTGCACTACAAAAAAACTGTTAAATTGCGACCAGAAATTTTCGACCAAAGTATTGGGTAGTTTTTTTGGTGACCACTCTGGTAGTAAATATGAAGTTTGACAGTTTGACTTAAAATGACCATATGGTCACTTTTTTGCGACCAAATTGCGACCAAGTAAATAATTAGTCATAAAATTGGCGCGAATTTTTGGCGCGAAGAAAGTGACCATATGGTCACTACAAAATTACGACCATGTGGTCGCAATTTTGTGACACGAGTTATCATTTAGTAGCAAAAAAAGGCGCGTAAATTTGATGGGAGAAAGGCTACCAAGTGGTCACAATTCAAAGTGACTATATAGTCGCAATTTTGGTGACCTTTAGTGACCAGTGGTAGCTTAAACATTTGGCGGGAAATAAGCTACCATGTGGTCACATTTTGAAGTGACTATATGGTCGCAATTTTGATGACCTTTAGTGACCAGTGGTAGATTAAAAATTTGGCGGGAAATAAGCTACCAGATGGTTACATTGTTAAGTGACCAAATGGTCGCCACAGTTGTGATTTTAAGTGACTAGTGGTAGATAAATAATTTGGCGGGAGAAAAGCTACCAATTGGTCACCAAAATAAGTGACCATATGGTCGTAAATGTTGTGGCCTGGGGTAGTAAGGAAAATGGCGAGAAATTTAGGCTGTAAAATACGACCATTTGGTAGCAAAAATACAACCATCTAGTCGCATATAAGCTGATGAGTCCATTATAAAATCCCCTCCAACCATTGTTTGTTAGCATTAAGAAAAAATAAAATGAGTGAGTGGATGTATGTTCCTTTGATAGACGAGTATTTGAACGATGAGTTCGTGGCCGGGGTTGAACAGTTTGTTGAGTTTTGCATGACAACTGTCTATTATGAAAGGTATAGTGGAAAGCTACGTTGCCCGTGTAGAAAATGCGACAATAGGAGAATCATAACGAAATGATGAACAACAGTATAGTCAGTTACAACAGCAAATGATACTTGATGGTGCGGGGTATGGGGGCAATGAATATTTCTATGAAAATTTTTAATCGTAAACGAAGATGAACGGGTTGTTGAAGAGGAAATGAATCCGGAAGCACGTAAGATGCACGAGATGCTAAAGACAGCCAACTGACCACTGCACGATGGATGTGGATGAGGACCTACATAACTTCGGAGTAATCGATGAGATTCTTGAGATTCAATACGCAAGTCCGACGCTAAAACGCATTATCTGTCCAACTGCACTTGGTTTGAGACAACCAGACGAGGCGGCGTCCGTAAGATTGATCATTTACAAATCGTTGAGGTTAACAAGTCTAAGCATATGTGCACCGTTGATGTTGAATTTATTCGAGACGATGAATCCAATGAAGAAACGGAAGAAGAAAAAGACTTTATGTGAGGGACTTCTTTGAGACGATGAATTTATTCGAGATGATGAATTCGATGAAGAAATAGAAGAAGAAGACTTTATGTGAGGGACTTCTTTGAGATGATGAATCCGATGAAGAAACAGAAGAAGAAGAAGAAGCGACGACCGAAGAAACTGAGGATGATGATTGAGATATTTTGTAACTTTATGATTCACTGTAAGTTTTATTAAACTATTTCTTTAATGAAAATTAAAAAAAAAAAAAAATATATATATATATATATATATATATATATATTAGTATTTGCGACCGGATGGTGACAATTTAACACAAAAGGTGACCACATGGTAGTAATTTAGAAGTGAAATGCGACCATTTGGTCACAATTTTGAAAAAGTAGACATGTTTTCCCAAAATTCTAAATCGTTCAGTTTAACACAAAAGGTGACCACATGGTAGTAATTTAGAAGTGAAATGCGACCATTTGGTCACAATTTTGGAAAAGTAGACATGTTTTCCCAAAATTCTAAATGGTTCAATTTAACACAAAAGGTGACCACATGGTAGTAATTTTGAAGTGAAATGCGACCATTTGGTCGCAATTTTGGAAAAGTAGACTTATGTTTTCCAAAATTCTAAATGGTTCAACTTCAATGACGACCAATTGGTCGCTAATATGAAGTGGGTAATTTAAATTTTTCATGAAATATTTGGCGGTGAATTTCATAATTGCGACCACATGGTCGCAATTTTGTGACCTTGTGGTCACTTAATTGAGCGGCAAATTAAAATTTTCATGAAATTTATGGCGGTGAATTTAAAGATTACGACCAACTGGTCGCAATTATTGATGGGACGCGTGATGTGATAACTGTTGTTTATAATTACAAATTTGCGACTATCTGGTCGCATTTTTAATAAATGCTACCAGATGGTCGCAAATTTGTATGAAAAAGCGACCACGTGGTCATAATTTCCCCAGCACGCACGATCTTTGGTTTCTAGTCATAATTACATATTTGCGACCATCTGGTCGCAAATACAGATTTAAATATAGAACTATTTCCCTCCCCCCCAATCCGTTTTTCCTCTCTTTTCTTTCTCTCTTTTCTCTCTTTCACCTGTTCTATTCCCCATTGTTTTTGCCCGTTCCTGTTCTTTATTTTCCTGTTCCCGTTCCCCATTCCTACTCTTTTCTAAAAACCATAAACCTCCAATCGTGGTTTCTATTACGAGGTTAGTTTTCTTATACATTTTAAATTTTAATTTAGTTTTAGTTTTAAGTTTTAATTTTGTTTAATTAGTTAATTTAATGTAGTTTAATTAGTTAATTTAATTTAGTTTAATTAATTAATTAGTCTAGTTTACTTTAGTTAATTAATTGTAGTTTAATTAATCTAATTTAGTTTAATTAATTAATTAATTAATTAGTTTACTTTAATTAATTAATTAATTTTAGTTTAATTAATCTAATTTCGTTTAATTAATTAATTAATTTTAGTTTAATTTAGTTAATTAATTAATTTTAATTTAATTAATCTAGTTTAGTTTAATTAATTAGTTTACTTTAATTTAATTAATCAATTAATTTAATTAGTGTAATTAAATAAAATAATTAATTAATTACACTACTTAAATTATACTTAGTAGTTTACTTTAATTATACTAAGTAGTTTACTTTAATTAATTACACTATTTTAATTAATTATTTTAATTTTATTTATTTATTTAATTAATTATTTTTTTAGTTTTATTAATTAATTACTTAATTAATTATTTTAGTTTAATTAAATAAATAATTTAAATAAAATAAAAATAATATTTATAAATCAAAAAATTTATTTTATTTCTAATTAAATTATAAATTATTATTTATCTGATTAAAAAAAATAACATTGGTGACCAGATGGTCGCATTTTAGAAGTAGAAGCAACGACCACTTGGTCGCATTTTGGTGACCATTTGGTCGCTAACATAAACAACCAGATGGTCACTTAAGAAGGTGACCATTTGGTCACTAACATAAACGACCACGTGGTCACCTTTTTTGTGGGACTAACTGGTCACTTGTCTACAACTTTAATTACGACTAGGTGGTCACTATTTTAGGCGACTGTCTGGTCGTTTTTTAAAATGTTGACTTTTTTGCGACCAAACGGGTTTGGTAGTATTTTGGTGACCATTTGGATGCACAAAATGTCTGAACAACCAGCTTTTTTGCCACGCCTGATTTGGTCACTTTTCTGGTCGCATTTTTCTGAAAAGTGATCAGATGGTCGCAATTCCCTGGTCGCAATTTGGCTTTTTTCTTGTAGTGTTGGACACAAATCCAGATAGGGATTTGGAGTCGAATGTTATTTTACTTTCCGTTTATCTTCACTGGATTTTCGCTCATGATATTACAATTTTTAAGGTACAACTGGTGCTTGGGATCGTGGGAAAAGAGCTGGTGCTACCTGATCTGGATGACGATGATGGTGAGATGGACTAGAGATGGTTTTATAGTCTATGGACTCATTTTATTTCATGTTCTCTTTTAGGTTGTATATTTGTATATAATCACATGAGAGCCTTTTGTTTTGAACTTTTATGATTCTGAAACTCCTTTTGAATTTTACTTCAGGAAATGCTATTTCCTTGCTTTACGATTTCTCTGATTGTGAAAAAATGTAAACAAGTTTAGGATAGTTCAAATTTTAAACGTACCAATGCCCTTTTTTTTAAATACTAAGACTTCTGTTGTATTATGGTTTTAAATTATTTAAAAGGTTTTGGGCCGTCACAATATTTCAAGGCTCTTAATAGCCAAATAAACCATTCAAAATAAATCCCAAATAGTATGAAAAAAAACTTGAAAACCTTAAAAATGGATGCTCAAAAATATAAAATTTTCCATTATTTTACCACTATTTATCGTCCATTTCAAGACGAGAAAGAAGAGGCATATAGCCGTTGGCCAAGTGTCACGTTTTCATTGTCCATGTCTCACACTTTCATTGGCTTAAGAATCCTAAAATTTGAATTAATAATAAAATATCAATTCTCACGAGCAGCAGGGGCAAAACAGACAGAAAGATGTCAAGGGAGGGGCTTTAAATTCGATCAACAGATTGATAAAATAATGGGCAGGACACATTCGGTATAATTCCAAAAGAGTAGGGGCAGAAACTTCAATTCACGTGTGTAGTTGGTGCAGCTGGCTTTGAGAATAGGTTGGACGTGTGTTGACTAAGGAGAGGAGGAAGTAAAATCGGTGTGGTTCTCTTGTGTCAGCTGGTGCGTGAAAGCATGCGCGAACGTGGCCGATCAGGAAGTGGTTGATGAGTGATCGTGCCACTTAAATCATTTCTACTTTTTTTTTTAATTTCTGATATATTATATTAATTCATTAATTCCTAATTGACGAACATGGAGTGCCAGATGAGCGTCATGATGCGATCGAACAATGGAGATCGATTCTGAATTCCCTTTTCTTCTGTTTATTTTAAATCTGAATATATATATATATAATATTTCGAACTTTCTTTAATCCATATCTTCCTCAATTTAACTCGGAATTACACGATTAAAATTGCATCATGCTCGTTATTTTCCATTCTACAAAATACAAAACTAAAATAATTAGTACTAAGTGTTTGTTATCATCAAAACATAATTAAGCGAGAAGAATAGGCCTAACAAACCAACAATCTCCCTCTTTTTCATGATGACAAACCACTTAAGAAAAATGATACAAAGTGTGTGTATAATAAATTTAAAACACTAATATCATATATATTAATTTAACTCATCTCAATATGACATTTCATTTTTCTTCAATTTTTCTCCCACTTTTAGAATCATTAAAAAAGCGTAATATAAAAATAAGTATAAAGGATTCTAATAGGTAATTTGATGAAATAAGCACAATTAAGAAATATTTTTCTCCCCCTTTTTACAGAAATCTCTGTAAAATGATATTCAATCAATAAGATAAAAAAATAATAGAATTTTCAATAAGCATTAAATTATATTCTCCTATAATTTTTTTAAAAAGAACCCCCCCTTAATAAGGGACATTAAAAAGTAATAATTTCTTCCCTTTTTTTTCTAAAAAAATGATAGCAAGCATCAAAACAAACAATCAATTTTCAATTAAGGATTCAATAAGTTGATGCTAAACTCATAAAGTAAAAAAAAAAAGTCATATTTTCAAAGAGACATTACTCCCCCTAAAAATATGCATGCTCCATAACAAAATACATATCTAGAATACCATGGAGCCATCTAAAACATCTCAATAAACTTTTAACATTTCAAAAACTCAATCAAAACATAAACACTTTAATCAACAAGCCTAAAAAACAATTATCAAAATTTTATCCAAAAAGTTTACAACTGGAGATATAAATAATTTATCCAATAATTTATATGCACAATCATATAAATTCATCAACTCAAATTTCATAAATAAACAATTATTTTCCATAACACATAATCAATAAATTCATCAGAGTAATATTTTGATTAATATCCCAAATGATATTAATCCCAATTAACTCAAAAATAATAAATGACTTTCTAATTTAAAGTTACCAAACTGGGATTTTTCTTTCAATCTCCAAGTAATACTTTTGAGTTGCTTCCATGAGATAAATTACATAATCAAGCTCAAGCAACCTTCTTGCTTCCAAAAACCTACAAAGGTTCAAGTAATCTTTGGTACCCATACTTTGTTGGGTCCAAGTAGGTTAGTAGTAACTTTTGGAATCCATTTCCTTTTGATTCCATTTCAAAAACCATTTAATTTTGACAAATTGCAAGAATAAGACCTATGACCAATTTTGCTACATTTAAAACATGTAACATTCCCATTGAAATTGTCATTCGCATAGTATCTATGAACATTCTTTTTAATGTGAGAATTCCTTTTAATTTTTTTTTTCCAAATTTTACACTATTTGTTAAATTTATTTTTCCATTAACATTTGGAGCATTTTTCAATTAAAACAAATAAGTCTAATTGTAACGACCCGATTTTCCGTTAAATTCTTTAAATCCAATTGCACAGTGGAAGACTTAATTTTAAAGAAAAACAGCATGGGTTCATTTAAAAATTGGATAACCAAAATCTGTTTACAACAACCCATATTTAGAGAAAGCGATAAATCGGGAATGCGCGTTCCATCATATAATTTAAATTTCCAAAAGAGATTCAAATCATAAAACATATGCAAATTTTAAACAAATACCCTTTCGGGCTCAAAAAGACACAATACGAAAGTTGGAAATAATTTACAAGCATTTCAAAGAATGCTAAACCAAAAGTGTTTTAATATTGTCCTTACACCATCTCGACAAGTCATGCGGCTCCACCTCCTCTACCACGCTTCTTAGGACGGGGTTTACTTGAAAATTTGTAAGTGTAGCAACATTAGCATAAAAATGCTAGTGAGTAAAACGAAAGCAAGTAATCCTATGAACAAAATTTCATAACCGAAATCGTGTCCAAAGGCCTATAATGCTCAATACTACCCATATCCACACTTCCAATTTCCATACAATCATACGATAGTAATATACTACCCGTAACCGTCATTCAATACCATAAGATAGAAATAAAGACTTAAAGTAAAAGTAACATTCATTACTAAGTCTTACTACACAATTCTAAAGAATATGTAAATGTAACATTATCTATCTTTGTTACCAAACAAGTTTCATCGTAACGTGCTATTGTATGGATCGAAATCAACATACCACGTATGGTCGTACCATATCTCAAGTCACCGTACCATGATACCGTATGGACCGAAGTCAACATACTATCATGTACCGTATTACAATCATCGTAACTCTCATCACATTGGATATCAGGACTTTCACCATATTACAAATCATCGCACCATGATACGTATGGATTCGAATCAACATACTATCATGTGCCGTATTACAATCATCGTAACGTGCTCGTATAGATCTGAATTAACATACCACGTACGGTTGTACCATATCTCAATCATCGCACCATGATATGTATGGATCCGAATAAACATACTATCATGTGCCGTGTCACAAATCATAGTACCATGGTACGTATGGATCCGAATCAACATACTACCATGTACCATATCATAAACCATCGCACCACGATACGTACGGATCCGAATCAACATACTATCATGTGCCGTATCACGAAAGGTTAAGCTCCCTAATAAATTAGTTAAACTCAAAGAATCCTACTAAGTTATTAAGAAAACTAACTAACTAGATTACACGAGTTATCACTCAAGTGTATCTTCTAACTACTTTAACTTCCAAACCAATCAAAGTAACTTTCTTTTCCATTTTCATCTAACATCTCTAATTCACTTTGCAATACTTCCAAACCACTCCGATGTTTC
This sequence comes from Gynostemma pentaphyllum, assembly GCA_028015215.1. Lineage (NCBI taxonomy): Eukaryota > Viridiplantae > Streptophyta > Magnoliopsida > Cucurbitales > Cucurbitaceae > Gynostemma > Gynostemma pentaphyllum. The sequence goes on from CM051353.1 coordinate 42,342,952, forward strand.
CTTTTCATCGAACTCATTATAACTCCAAATTCTCTCCACTCACTTCCGAATTAAAGTCTCCAACCAAAACTTAATTCTAAGAAGTTATTTTCCTCTTTACCTCGATAAACAATAACATAACGAAACTCAATTCATAAAACCACTAACTTTCGTTTTAAACTCACCTTGGCTTGTAGAAAAGCTCCGATCTATCCGAGGTTGCAAACCCACGATCAAATCACAGTCCTACAAATGAATTACACCTAAATAACATTAATTAATCGAAAATCGTTCAAACTACATCAAAACATACAAAACGATGAAAAACCCAGATTTCCTCCCTATGGTACTCTCGGCCATACAAAGGAAAATAGGGTCCGGGTTTGGTTTTCCTATTTTTATGCACTTTAGAGGTGTTTCGGTTTGGTTTCGGATACTTTGGAGGTTCACAACTACAATGGGTATCCGTAAATTAAGGTTTTGTTCATTAATCGATTTCCGAAAAAATAAGTAAATAGCAAAAACACAATAACCCTAACATCCTAAACATGGCCAAATGAGGGAAAATCACATGGGACGGGTTTCCGGCTCAAACTCGGTTTTAGGGTTTAGGGGAAGTTTCTAAAATCGATCAAAACGACTTTCCCGATGGAAATCTTCAAGCTTCGGTGAACGAATTTGAAGATTTCAATCCAAAACCACCATTAAAATACTATTCACATCAAATTTTAGAAACTTTGTCATACCTTAAGGCCTCGAGAAAACGAGCGAAAACCTCGATTGTTAGGATGAGTAGAAAGTATGTCTCGAGAGCTTTCCAACGAGCTAAGGCACGATGAAAACGGTCGAGAAACGAAGCCGGGGTGACAAATTCTTTCTCTCCTCTTTTTCTCTCTCTAACCTACGGGTTTGGGATGAAAAAATGAGAAGAAATTTATGATTTTTGTCTAATTTTGGCTTAATAAAGGAGAAGGATGAATAGTGTTTAGATATTTAAGAAATCGGAAATGACGCCTACGTCCCTCTTTTGTTTTTACTTTAAAAACGAAACCCGAAGCTTTTTAATTAATCTAAAGGTGATTAATAATTATTAATTGGCCCATTAATAATTATTAATGTCACCGAAACGAATTTAAAGTATTAAAAGGATTAAAAGGGTTTTCGGATGAAAATAGCTACTAAAATTGAAATCACTATTTTTTTTAAATTAACCTTAAATACTTTAATTAAAGAAAATAAATAAAATAAAATAAAAATTAAAAAAAATTTACCCTCAAAAGTAATGGGACGTTACACTAATGTGACCTTTGACTCCACAATAGTGACAAGTTGGCATAAATTTTGTTCTTATATTCTCAGAACCACCAACTTTATACACAACATGGTTAGGCTTATTACATTTATGCACAAATTTACTATTTCCATAATTATGAGGAGTATTTTTCAATTTTTGACAATTTGGTCTAATATGACCTTAATACCACATGCATGACAAGTAGGTACAAATTTAGTACTAGAATTTTCATGCATAACATTTTACACAATAGAAGAGGCTTTATAAAAGTTTGTCTTAGAAGTCGAGCAAGAGCACTCTCATTAGTATATTTACCCTTGTCAATAAATTTATGTACTTTTTGTGCATCAATTGTCAATCTCATAATACTCTCTTTAGCAACTTTAAGCTCATTCATGATGTTTGATTCATTTTCTCTAAGAGAGATAATTAACTCATTTTTATCAAACACATCATGCTCAAGAAATTTAATTTTATCAAGTAATGCAAGTTTTTCTTCATCATTAGATTTATCAATCAAATCATGCTTCTTAAAATCATAAGCATTTTCTTTCAAGCATGTATTTTCATCAATCAATGATTTATTTTCATTTTTCAAAATCCCCATCTCATTATTTAAAGAAACAATTTTTTCAAACATGCAACAATTTTTCTTTTTAATACCAAGATACATAGAGCATGATTTTTCAAATTCATTTGTTATTTCCTCATATGTATCTATAAGCTCATCATACGAAATTTTTCATCGCATACCTCATTATCAATACTTTCCTCATCACTATGAGCCATTAAACACAATTGAGGTTCATCATGATTTTTATTCTCCAATCCAAAAGAATTTTCTTGATTTCTAGATTTCCAATTTTCCTTCACATCAAGAAAACTATTAGAAGTATTAGGAGAAATTTTTACATTGTATATTTTTTCAAGAAATTTTCACACTTCAAATGCAAACTCAAAGTTTACAACTTTATCAAATATTTGTCTATCTAAAGCACACAATATAATATTCAAACCTTTAGCATTCAAAGAAAGCATATCATTATTCAAATTTTATTTTGAGATGTCTTTTTCAATAAAATACAAATGTTTAATATCCTTAGAAAGCAAATATGTCTTCATTTGATTTTTCCATAATATAAACTTTAATCCATTAAAGAAAAAAGGTCTAATATCATAATGATCATCAATAATTTTATAAACCCCAAAATTTTCCATAGCTCTTAGCAATTAAGCTTTTTAATTATCAAAATTAATTTTCAAGAATAATTCAAAAATAATTTCTAAATAATTTTGACAAATAAATTTTGATCAAAACAAGAGCAACCCGCTCTGATACCAATTATAGGATCGGTATGACAACCCTAGAGGGGGCGGGGGGTGAATAGGGTTTTAAGTTAATTTAATATTTTTTCAATTATGTGATCTAATTAACAAACTAATTAAACTCTTTAAGCTCAACCAATTAAATGAATTTTATACTAACATTCTTTTTAACAAAGTATGCTAGTTTTAAATAAATATAGGAAATATTAAATCACAATGAATATAAACAACTAAGATTGCATCAATTGATGTTATGTAATTGTAACGTTCCGCTATTTTTCGAAGTTTTTTTTTAATTAAAGTAGTTATATTAATTTTAGAGTTAATAATTTAGAAATTAGAAGTTCTACTCATTTGCAAACTTTTTATTTCTGTTAAAAGCTTAAATTAGAATTATGCATATTAATGATTATTAACGGGCCAATTAACAATCATTAAAAACCTTTTTAGCTAGATTGATTACACATAGTTATTTTCAAGAGTTTTGTAGAGTTTACAAAGGCTCAGGGTACTATTTAAAAGTAAGAAGGGAGTTTGGGGACCTTTTTACAAGAAATTACATCCTCTTAAAAAGAAACATCAGCTTCATCTCCTTCATTTAACTAAGAAAAGACAAAAACTCAAAAAACTTTTCTTCTTTCCCTCTCATGGCCGACGCAACAATGGTGTCTTCTAAAGTCCAGGATTTTCTTCATTTCTCGACGGATTTCGACGATTTTTAGTGTGACGACCCGACTCCTTTTATATCATTTAAATATAAAACACAGCAGATGTCTTTATGTTTAAAAAAACGGCGTGGTTATGTTTGAAAGTTGACTAGCCAAAAACCTGTTTACATTTCAATTCAGAAATTTAAAACAAAAGGAACTTCAAGTTCCTATTCAAGAGTTCAAAAGGTCTAATAATCATAAAAGTAAGGCGTGTAGCTCTTAAGAGCTAATACAATTGTACAAATTTGAAAGATACAAAATACACAACTAAGTCCATCTCTGATCAACCATCATCTCGATCATGCAGCACCAGCTCCCCTTTCCCCGAACCCCGAGCATACCTGAAATTAGTTGTAATATCATGAGCTAACAACAAAGCCTGGTGAGAATAAACAGAATAAAAAGTAATGTTAGACCCCAAACCCGTATCCGAATTCGTGTCCAAGAACTTACTTACTCTTTTCTATCAATCCATTCAAAGAGTTTTATATCAAGTGTTCCACTTTTACTTACCAATTATCCAATATAATTGTGGAACTACATCCCAAGCATTTCTGGGTATGGTTTCGTAATGCATATAACATTTATATCTCATTTTCTTTATATACCTTATACTATATACAAGGTTTATATTCAAATGTTTAATCTCCAATTTCAAGATCTTCTAATTTGTTGAGAAACTAGTTCTCTTACATATATCACTTAATAGATATACAAAGTTCAATACAACCTCGTATTCTCTCATTATCAATTCAATCTCATTTCTTTTCCTATAGCATTCGGCTATCAAAAGTTTACTTTCTGTTATTTTTAATATAATAATGTTAAGCTCACTCGGACTTAACATATTCAACAATCACAATTTGTGATTAATGACGATAATATTAGTACACGTAGTCTAATCATTATTCATTAATTCGCTAAACAAGTGTAAAGGACATATAATCTTTACATCAATATAACCATCACATGCGAATAATGATAGGTAATGAAACTCCTGTAGGCTAAGTTCATTCACCTCATTATCTCGCTTTCATAAATAAAATATACAAAGTCCTTTTAATAATATCCTTCCATCTCTAGTGATTAATGACAGGTAATGAAGCTCCCGTAGGCTAAGTTCATTCACCTCATTAACTCACTTTTCATAATAAAATATATAAAGTCTTTTCAATAATATTTTCCCACCTCCAGTGATTAATGACAGGTAATGAAGCTCTAGTAGGCTAAGTTCATTCACCTCATTAACTCACCCACCGATACAGGTCATGAACTCCCATAGGCTAAGTCATACTCTGTATCCTCATATATGTATCATAGTAATTATGGATAATACTAGATAATGTGAACTCGCATAGTTCCATCATTATATCATTATCCATCTCCTCCGATCACGTAAAGTACTGAAACCTTTACATTCCTCATGATACATATACATAAACATAAAACGAATAATACAATACAATGCAAAGTACTGCAAACTTTACATGTCTCATTATTCCTCCCAACTTCGATTATGCAATATAATATGATATGAATTAAGCTTTCGAATGCAAGTAAAGTAAATATAAACATTCAACATAATCGAAAGGGCATAAAGTAAAGGACAACAAGTGAAGGACATAAAGTAAAGTGCATAAGGTAAATGGATCATAGATGTCCTTATGCATAAAGTAAATAAATAGGAATTTCGGAAGAACAATAAGTAAATCGAACTTCCGATATTTTAATAAAAGTAAGATCTCCTCTTAAACAATAATCTTCACTTTCAAGGATTCTAAACTCCTAAAATAAAGTCCATGGTTCTATTTTCAAGTTCCTTTTACCATTCTACCTAAAAGTTTGGATCCTTTAACTTCTAATGATCCATTCTAATCTCCGAAACGATTCTAACTTAGAACTTTCAAAAGTTCAATGTTTCCCTCGAGAAACTCCAAAGTTTTTAGTCAAAGAACTAGCTCCTAATCCTAAGGTCACTAGCTCACTTTCTTTTACTCTTAGATTCTAATCTTAATCTCAACTTCTGATCTTACAAACCGTTCAACTTATTCGTTTTCTAAAACTACTTTAAATCTTATTTATTCTCACCTTAGCCAAATTAGCTTCGCTCCAAATCTCCGAAAGCACGATCAATCAACGATCCAAAACACCTACAATTAAAAGTATATCTAACAAACATTAATAAACCAAACATCGATCAATTAACATCTAAAAGCTCAAAACGATGAAAAACCCAGGAAAACCCAAAGGGTACTCTCGGTACTTCTATGGAAAATGGGTTTCAGGTTCAGCTTTTCAGCTTTTAGGCACTTTAGAGGTGTTTCGAGTTGGTTTCAAGTAGTTTCGAAGTTCCCGATTTCAATGGGTAACGATGATTCGAGTTTTTGGACAATAATCGATTTCCCGAATTTAATTACAATAAACAATATATCAATAAAAGTAAACCTCAAAACAACCCCCACGATGTAAAATTCAAACGGGAAGGGTTTCGACTGAAACTCGGTTTTAGGGTTTAGGGAAAGTTTCTTAAAACACTTAAAACAACTCCCGTATTTAAAAACATCGAGTTCCTCGGCAAGAAATCGAAGAATCAAAAATGAAAACTCCATTAAAACACTATTTGGAGCTTAGGGTTTGAACTTTAACTTATCGTGAAGTCCTTAGAACACTGATGGAAAGCACGATTGCTAGGTGGAGAAGAATCGTAGGACCGAAGGCTTTCCGATGCAACTGAAATCAAGTCGATCCGTCGAGAATCGAACAAAACCCAAAATTTTCTTTCCCCTCCTTGAAGCCACGGTTTGGAGAAGAAAAAACGAGAGTATGGGTCAACTTTGGTAAAAAGTGGTGATTTATAGAGAAAATGAATAGTGAATTGATATTTTTACGAAGTTTGGAAATGACGGTTATGTCCTTTAATGACTTTTGACTTATAAATCGAAACCCGAAGTTCTTAAATTAATCTAAAGGTGATTAATAATTATTAATTGGCCTATTAATAATTATTAATGTCACCGAAGCGAAATTTGAAGTATTAAAACAATTAAAAAGAATTTCGGACTAAAATAACTACTAAAATCGAAATCACTACTTTTAAATTAACCTTAAATACTTTAATTAAAATAAATAAAAAAAATTCACTTCAAAATAACGGGACGTTACAGTGTACCCTCCTTAAAAGACTTTTCCTCCTCGAAAAGTTCGTTCACTAAGTGAAAAAGCGAGGGTACTTTTACTGTATCTCATCCTTACATTCCCACGTTGCTTCCTTTGACACTTGGTTCTTTCAAAGAACCTTAACCAAATGAATTCCTTTTTATTTCTCATCACTTTTGTTCGAATGCTCTTATCTTAACGGGAGTCTTCTCATAAGACATATTAGCATTCAAAACTACCAGTTCATAATCAATCATGTGGAACAGATTCACCATGTATTTCCGAAGCATTAATACATGGAAAACATTACAAACTACCGATAATGAAAGTAGTAAAGCTAAACAATAAGCTACCACTTCTACTCGATTGAGTATCTCGATAGGCCAATAAATCTAGGGCTCAACTGACCCTTACTCCCAACTTTCATAACACCCTTCATTGGTGCCATTTGAATTATACGAGATCCACTACTACAACTTGAACGGACTACACCGAATTCTGCTGTCAACTTTAGGTAACCCTTAACGTTTCTCTAAACAAATGATAGACTCACTAGTCATTTGTTACAACTTGAGTACCAAAAATCTCTTTTCTCCAACCTTATCCAAATGAGCGGAAGAACAACACTTTCTACCACAAAGTGTCTAAACAGTGTTATCTCGAAACAAGCCTGTAAGCCTTAGAAACCAATAGAATCTTAAGCATACCCGTCAATCTAGGCCAACTACTATATGCCTCCATCTTAGAGGAATCAATATAATCCTCTTCTTGATACCACATGGCTTAAGATGCCATTTCTTTTAACCAAAACTCGCACTTTGAGAACTTGGCATACCACTACTGATTTCTTAATACTGTCAAAATTTCCTTCTAATGCATATCATGCATTTCCTAAGTCTTAGAATAAATTAGACTGTCATCATAATCACAATATCAATAGAATTGATGAACCTCTTGAACACAGTATGCATAAGATCCATAAAAGTTACAGGCGCGTTGGTTAAGTCAAAAGACATGACTACAAACTCATAATATTCATAACGCATCCTGAAAGCAGTTTTAGGAATATCTTAATCCCGAATCTTCAACGAATTTAACTGGATCTCAAATCTATCTTTGAAAAGATAACGATTTCTCTCCAACTGATCATATAGATCATCAATCCAATGCAACTGATACTTGTTTTTCATTGTAACTTGATTCAACCCTCAATAATCAATACACAGTCTCACTGAACTGTCTTTCTTTTCACAAACAACAAGGTGCTCCTTACGAGGACGCACTAGGGTGAATAAACCCTGAGTTTAAGAGTTCCTATAACTGACTCATAAGCTCTTTTAACTCAGCTAGTCTCCGGTACAAAAGTATTGACAACACTAGCTAAATAAACTCAAGCTACATCACTTAGAAGCATTCTAGCTTCTATCATAGATATCAAAGTGGGTGCTACTCGGCTACTAAACCCATGAAAACATAAACTAGTCCCACATGGACTCATAAAATCAAAATTTAATGGTATGATTGGATAATAGCCAATCCATAATCAATATCACATCAAAATCAAACATTTGCATAACAATCAAAGTAAAATGTGAACATCTACTCATAATACACATATCATAAGTGCCAATCGCACTATCACAATAATAAACTTCCATACTGGGGTAAAAGCTCACATATCAAAACTTAACAGTCTCGACTCAAGTGCTGCCAACTCATCATAACAAGATAATATAAAAGAGTGGCTAGCTCCAGAATTAAACAGAATAAAAGCCAAACGGCCTGAAAATAACAAAGTACCCATTACTACCATACCGGTAGCTTTTCCTGATAATCCTTTCCTTGTTACTATGTTGTGATGGTTGTATCTTATATGCCCTATAAAAGTGGTGAGATTCCAAGTTGATCACAACATAGCATCTTGATGGAAGTGTGCATCTCCCAGAATGGAAACTGGCACAACTAGGATGATCATATCCTTGTACAGGTCGAACTTGTTGTTGCTGCTGCTGGCTGCTGCGGTTGCTGCTGTTGCTGTTGTTGTTGCTGCTTCTGCGGTATCCCTTGACTGGCATCATCATCTTCTGGCTTCTTCTTCTGAGAGAAAATCTATCTGTAGTAGCTAGTTTTCCCTTCCTTTCATAATATGTGAAATCCAAGATAAGGGTAACTCCTAAGCCTCCTTATTCAAATCTTGAATGAACTCGACTTCAGAGATCCTTTATTTTCTTACAAACCAAAACTCTTGTCTGTGAAACACCTCAGTCCAATAACATTCTAACCTTCCAACATAGGATTCACTTTAGAGTCTATCTTGAAAAGACTCAGTAGCTCCAAACTACGACCAACAAGTTTATCAAATTCTCCGTCCAATTAGATGGTCAAACACAATATGAATTGATGTTCACCAAACCATCTCATTGCCTTATGGAAGTTACCGATATCACGGTCCATCAACTTCCTTCTATATTTCAATCAAAAACCAACACTCCACCTTAGTGTTAGTCAATCTTGAAAATTTTCCAAATATGGATCTCGATAACTCGACCTCGAGTATAATCCAATTCAAATTGATACACCATAGTGTAATAGCGACCAAACTAGGCCATTCATCAATTAACACTGTCGTTAATGGTTCTCGTTGAGACTTATCATGAAATGTTCTTTCTTCCTTTCTTTAGTGTCTACACACTTTCCTTCTAACACAATACTATCACAATGAACTACCATTTACCATAATTCACTTCAAAATAACGGGACGTTACACTTACTGTGTTTGAAAGTTCTTGCCGGTAGCTTTCTTTTCATCCTACTCTTTTGGGCGTCTCTCCATTCCTAAGGAAAGCCCTAGAAAGTAAGTTTCAACACTTTTCTCATGGGTTTTGTTCCTTTTAAGTTTAAATGAAATTCATGGTTGAAATCATAAGTTTCTCTCCAAGAAACTTTAAGATTTCAATTAGGGTAGTTCATTTAGGATGTTGTATGATTTCCCCTAGCTTTAGACTCGATATTGAACAAAAATTCGTCCCCGTTGAGACACCAAAATCGTGGTATGCTATGGTTGTACTTTTCCTTGCTTTTATTTTCATTTTCCTTTAAGTTTGGTGGAAAAACCAAGCCCTAATGCCCTAATTGTGACTACCCATTGATGGGAAACACCAAGAAAGTGCTCAAAATCAACTCGAATTGCTTATAAATGGCCCAAAACCCATAAATTTCTCTCCCTCCATAACAGCCCTATGGCCGAGAGCATCTTTTCGCAAGACCCGATCTGTTATGTCATTTGATTTGTTTACGTATCGATTGTTACTCATTTTGTTAAATTAATGTATGTTATATGGAATTTAAATGTATGTTTTGGTAACCATTCGCTCGATGGACCCTTCAGCTTTTAAAAAGCTTGTCTACTTGCTAAAGTGAGTTTATAGTGTTGGTTTGTAATTTTATGTTTCGGCATGACGATCTTGTTTGATCCAGGTTAAGAGATACTTTAGTAATAAGAGTTATAAATTGTTGGATGGTGACTATGAACCTTGGAAGCGAGATTTGTGCCACTTTACTTTATTTAGTGTTTTGGAGTTTGATTAGTGGTTTCTGAGTGGAAAGTAAGTTTTAGAGTATACTTGGAAGTATTGTAAGGTTATGGAGATTTTCATAATGATCTTGGGAGTGAAAGGTATTTTGAGTGATTTTGGACCAAATTAACGTAGCGGGACTTTTGGGAGTTTATTTATGTATCTATGGTTGTCCTTTTGCCGTTGGTTGTAATGTGGTGTCTAACCTTGTCTTTCTTACTTTGAGAATAATGACCTTCATGGAATGGTAACGGTGGTGATACGATTGTTGATTTATTCGAATCCTTTACTTTATGTTTACTTTGGGAATTACGATCTTCACGAAATTGGTAATGGTAGTGTTTATGCTTATTATTTTATTCGAGCTTTTACTTTATGTAATGTTGTGGGTTATGGTTTTAATGGCAGTGATACCTTGGACATTTGAATTCTAGTTGTGATTTGGAATGGGGTTAAGATTGATGTTTGTGTTGTGATTCAAGAGGGTCATGATATCGAGATACTTATGGATATATGTAGTTCATGGATGAAAGAGGCCATGGACATCATGATATCAAGATACTTATGGATATATGTAGTTCATGGATAGGCCATGGGCGTCATTATATCGTGGATATGTGATTTGATGATAAATCGGGTTCATGACATGAGTATCACAACTTGTTCGTTATAGAATTGGAAAGATATGTTTATTTCTTATAAAAGTATAATGTTTATGAATGTAATACCATTGTGGTTTGATGTGTAATTGGGATTGGAGTTATGCTTGATGTTATGCTAAGTTGTATCGGGAGTATAGAATGGGTAGTAAAGAGCATGCTAGATCTTTGGACGTAATTTTCTATATGAGATTCGTCCATAGGATTACTTGCCTCCATTTTACTCTCACTAGTATTTTTATGCTAATGTTGCTACACTTATACTTTTCAGGTACTCCTCGTGGTAGAAGGTGTGGTAGAGGTGGTGGTGTTTCTTAATCGAGGGGCAATGGCTTTTAAACATGGACATGGTCATTTTTAACACTCTAGGAATTCTTGTTGTTGATATTTTTACCTTTGTCTTACTTTATTTCCATCTTTGATATACTTTGTATTTTGGGTTCGTGAGAGCACTTGAACTTGTTCTTTATGATTTTATGTCCATTCTGGGATTTATTTATAAACGGAAATGCGCATTTCCATGTCTTTATGTTTTATCTGGTCGGAAAAATGCATTATAGGTTTTGGCATAGTCCAAGTTTTAAACGGCACCATACCCATTTTTTTTAATTAAAATTAAGTCATCTGTTGTGTATCCTAACTCAAATGAATTAAAAGGAGTCGGGTTGTTACAGTAATAAATATGTGAAGCAATATTAATTTCAATGATTGATATGATCCCAATTAATATGCATAATAAATAATAAGCAATTAATACGCTGCAATAAATAAAGAGAATATCCTTAGAAAGTTGACACCAAATATATAGTGGTTTGGCTAAAATCCGGCCTAGTCCACTCCTCAAGCGCCTCTCGGGAATTTATTACCTTATCCAGGAACAAAGTATAACCCAATCATTTTAGCGGGATCAAGATTAAACCTGAATCTTTTACACGGGAACAATGTCAAACCCAATCATTCCTTTTGACGGGATCAAGAACAAACTCGATCCTTTACCATGAGTAAGATCTAACCCAAACGTTCCTATTTATGGGTTAGGAAACCGCAAGTGTGAATTATAATTCTTCACACAATTACAAATCTTTCACAAAATTGAATTTGAAAGTTTAATGCTCACAATATTACAAGGCTCTTAATAGCCAAAAAAAACCAATCAAAATACATCCCAAATAATATGAAAAAAAAAATGCTTGAAGACCTTAACAATGGTAGCTCAAAAATTTGAATTTTTCCTTTTCTTTTACCAATTATTTTTCTGCCATTTGAAGGAGAAAAAGAAGAGGCATATAGCTATTGTCATGTGGCTGTGGGATTCTGAAATTTGAATTAACAATAAAATATGAATTCTCACGAGCAGGGGAAAAATGGGCAGAGTGCCATTGAGAAAGGGGCATTAAATTCGGTCATCAAGTTAATAAAATAATGGACAGGGCACATGCGATATAAGTCCAAAAGAGTAAGGGTAGAAACATCAATTCACATGTATAAAAAACTGGTGCAGCTGGCTGTGGGAATAGGTTGGAGGTGTGTTGACTAAGGAGAGGAGGAAACAAAATCCGTGGGGCCCTCTTGCATCAGCAGCTGCAGGGGCGCGTCAGGCAGTGAAAGCACGTGCAAAGTGGGTGATCATGAAGTGTTGAATAAGCGATCGTACGGCTAAAATCATTTCTACGTTTTTTTTATGTATATGCATATATGGGTAGGCGTATATATGTATATGCATATATACGTGTATGAATATATATATGAATTCCAATTGACGAATGTGGAGCGTTGGATGAGCATCAGGATGCGATCGAATGGTGGAGATCGATTCTAAATTCTTTTTTCTTTTTCTTTTAAATCCAAATTTTTTTATTTATAATAATAATAATAATAATAATAATAATAATAATAATAATAATAATAATAATAATAATATTAATAATAATGATTTTTCTTTAATCCATATCTTCCTCAATTTAACTCGGAATTAGACGATTCAAATTGCATCACGCTCGTTATTTTCCACTCTACAAAATATAACACTAAAATACTAAAATTGCAACATTCTGTTAATTTAATTCAAGGTATTTTTTATTTTAATTAAAGTATTTAATTTTAATTTTAAGTTATTAATATAAATTAGAAGTTTTATTTTTTTTAGTAACCTTTTAATTTTCGTTAGAAGTTTAATTTAGAACTAGATGAAATAATGATTATTAACAGGCCAATTAATAATCATTTATCACCTTTTTAGCTTAATTTATATACTTTTAGTTAAATTGTAGAAGTAGATGGTTTTCAATTGCATGAAGTTTATTTTAAAAGGTATAAGGAAAAGAAGGGCCTTTTTGAAAACTATTTTCCCCTCTTCAAATTTTACCCTACACCTTATCTCCTTCCTCACTTTGCAAAAAACAAAAAAAAAACAAAAAAAAAACAAAAAAACAAAAAACAAAAGGCTCTCAAAATTTACCCCATGGCTGACGGCCCCATGGGATTTCCAACCTTCGGGTTTTTGTCAATTCTCAACTGTTTCGTTTGATTCTTATTGCGATGGAAAGGTCTTTCCGGTAGCTTTCTTCTCATCATACTTTTGTGACGATCCACTACTCTGAGGGAAAACCCTAGAAACTAAGTTTTTAGTTTTTTTTTTATAGGTTTTGTTTTTAAATGTAATTTTAAGACAAAACGTTCAATTTCTTTCATGAAACTTGAAGATTTAGTGGTTAGAATTACATTTAAAGGTGTGTTGTTGTTTCTTAGACAAAAATCGGGCTAAAACCCGAGCCTTTTCATCCTTTAAAAGTCGTGGGCTGTTTTAGGACAATCTTAGTGTTTGTTTTGTTTTTAATTTGAGTTTGGGGGAAGAAATCGTATTGCAAAGTCCTAATTAAAACTACCCATTGTTAAATACTACCTAAAAAGTGCCTAAAAAGAACCCAGAATGCTTCTAAATTGTCTGAAAATTATCACTGTTTGATAAACTTAAATTGATATTTGATTATTTCTCGTAAAAGGTACAAATGAGACATTCATCAAATATCTTGGTCAAGTATATAATCAATATGTACATGATACTTCTATTTCATGTCAGCCACATGAAAGATCCGGATAAAATTATTTGTAATCTATCCAAAATGGACAACTGTCAACAGTGTTAACATGATAAGTTCTCAAATATTATTCATTTACTGTAGACACTTTAAGTTACTTATCTCGACTTGAATGTCTTATATCGTCAATGAATCAATATAAATAAAAAGAACTTAAGTTTATTTATTTACTTTATTTAAAATAAATTATATTTATTAAATAGTTGCAAGTTATAGGACAGTATTCCTAACAATATCCTACTTGTCCTCAATAATTGGAGATTTGATTTGTAATTCTAGTCAAGTTGGATGACTATCAACCACTTAGCCATGTTAGTCATTTTAAAACTTTATCAGTAATGTTTTTCATCTTCTTAGTATGTTTTTTCTTTTATTTGAAGTTAGTTTCATTTATTGTAATAGATTATATATTTTATCATCTTAACATAAAATCTATCAACTTTTGATTTGAAACTATCAGAACCAAATGCATTTTCACTTATTACTAATTTAGTAATCACAAGTGTTTAGAGTTTGGTTAGTAAAAACTTATTTTACTATATTAACTTATTTTATGGTTAATTTATAAAGTTCAGAAGTCTAATTCTTATATGGAATTCTAACAAATCCATTTTGAATTTGATCATGTGAAACTCATAAAAATCTACATTTTATCTATTTACACTTACATACTTTTAGTAATTTATTTTAGTCTCATTATTTCTAGAATTCTCGAAATTCTTAAGCTCGCTATACAAAATTCTCCATTACTTTTGTTTGATGCTTATGATCTATAGGTCCATCGTCAAGTCTGTATGCTAGCCCAATTATCATTGTAGCGAAACTAAGTTATTAACTTAACTTAGGAATAACAAATCATATAAGTAATTTATTTACTTAAAATTAGGTAATATTAGTTATATAAATAAAGAGTTTATTTAAAAGAAATTAATATTAATATTATTAATTATAAGACAGTATTAATTGTTTAAATAAAGAGTTTATTTAAATGCAAATGGAAATAATTAATTTTATGAATTAAATAACGAGTTTATTTAATTTAATAATAAATATTAGAGAGAAATAAACCCAATTGGTTTTATGAAATAAATTGTTTTTAGTCCAAAATAATTAATTAATTGGATTAGATCTAATATTTCTTAATACTGTAATTTTTGGCTATATGTGTTTAATAAGATATTATTATTTGAATTTTCTAATTTTAAATACATAAATATATAATTATTAAATAAAAAAAAGAAAAGTAAATAAAGAATTTAAAAAAAAGGAATATATATCAATCATACTATATATAAAAAATGTATTATTGACAGAATGAAATAGTTTTGACCAGCTTGCTTCCAATTACCGTTAGGTTTTTTTCTTTACATAGGGGGTTTAACGGAAGTTTAATGGTGTGAGTCACTAACTAACTACACGTGTATAGAAGATGTTTCTATGTAATTGTAATGTAATTAATCCTTTTTTGGGCATGTGTGGAGGGGGCAAGAGGGTCTTTTTGACTTTTTAATTCACAAAGAGTATTCGAGAAGGTGGAAAATAGAAAGATAGCTAAAGGTTTTTTTTCCCTTGGTCATTTATGTTATTACTGATTTACCGAGGCTATGCTTATGCATGCTTGTTATTTGAAAATATTAACCAATAATTTATGCATTAGTCAGTATTCCACTAATAATGAATTTTAATATTTACTCATATGAACTAGATAACCGTTTGGTATGAAATTATTCATAAAATTGTACATAATATATAAATATTATTATTGACGGAATGCAACGTGTAACGTCCCGTTATTTTGTGATTAAAAAATTATTTATTTTATTTTAAATTAAGTAATTAAAGTTTATTTTAGAATCAATAATTTAGAAATTAGTAGTTTATTTTGGTTTAAATCTTTTTAAATTACCTTTTTAGTTTAATTTCGTTTTAATGGTATTAATAATTATTAACGAGCCAATTAATAATTATTAATCACCATTGGGATAGTTTAAGAACTTCGGGTTTCGGTTTATAAGTCAAAAGTCATAAAAGGACGCAACCGTCATTTCCAATTTCTTAAAAAATATCAATTCACTATTCATAATCTTCTTAAATACTCTTAATTGACCAAAAATTAGAAAAGTCATCATTTTTCTTTCTCCATTCCTCCTCAAAGCCGAGAGGCTCCCTCCCCATTTCCCAAATTTTCAGGTTTTGTTCGTTTTTCGTCGGATCGCTTCGATTCTCGTTCCGTTGGAAAGATATCGGTCCTACGATTCATTTCCACCCAACCATCGTGCTTGCCAACCGTGATCTAAGGACTTCTCAGTAAGTTAAACTTCAAACCCTAAAGCTCCAAATAGTGTTTTAATGGAGTTTTCTCTTTGATCCTTTGATTTCTAGTCGGGAAACTCGGTGTTTGTAAATACGGGAATTATTTTTAGTGATTTTGGAAAGTTTCTCTAAACCCTAAAGCCGAGTTTCAGTCGAAACCCTTCCCGTTTGAAATTTACTTTTCGGGGTTTGAATAAGGGTTATTTATTATTGATAAATTGTTTATTATAATTCAATTCGGGAAATTACATAATGTTTAAAAACCCGGTTTATCGTTACCCATTGAAAACCGGAATTTCCAAAGTACTTGAAATCAATCCAAAACACCTCTAAATTGCCTAAAAGCTAGAAAACCAAACTCGAGGTTTATTTTCCCTATCATGGCCGAGAGCACCCTTTGGGATATTCGGGGTTTTTCGTCGTTTTATGCCTTTAGTTGTCAATCGATTGATGTATGTTTATTTATTAATTGTTAGATGTAATTATTCATAGGTGTTTATTGATTTCCTTGCTTGATCGCTCTTCCAGAGGTTTGGAGCAAAGTCACATCTTCTAAGGCGAGAAAAAATAGGATTTAAAGTAAGTTTTAGAAACCGAATAAGTAGAACGGTTTGTAAAATAGGACGTTAAGAATAGGATTCGAATCTAAGAGTAAAAGAAAGTGAGCTAGTGCCCTTAGGATTAGGAACTAGTTCTTTGAGTGAAAACGTTGGAGTTTCTCGAGGGAAACATTAAACTTTAGGAAGTTCTAAGATAGAATCGTTTCGGAGATTAAAAATGGATCATTGGAAGTTAAGAGATCCAAACTTTTAGATGGAATGGTTAAAGAAACTCGAAAATAGAACTTTGGATTTTATTTGGAAGTTTAGAATCCTTGGAAGTGTAGATTACTTATTTAAGATAAGATCTACTTTATTTAAATTATCAGGAGTTCGGTTTACTTATTGTAAATCCGAAATTTTTGTTTATTTACTTTATGCATTTTACTTTCTGTAGTTTACTTTATGCACTTTCCTTTATGCAATGCACTTTATGAACGTTACTTTATGAATGTCACTTTATGCACTTTACTTTTATTTTACTTGAAATCACAAGATTTTCAAATTCATACTACATAGCCTGAGAGCTTTCACGTAGCCTGCGGGAGCTACCACATAGCCTGCGGGAGCTACTACATGGCCTGAGAGCTGACACATGGTCTGCAGAAGCCATCACAAGCCGTGAGAGCTTACACATTACCTGCGGGAGCTATTATTATTGTCATTCATCACAAAACTGATTTTATTTAAATATGTTTATATCAAGAGAAGATGATATAAGTTTTTATGGTCAAAGGATTATAACCATATACCTTGAAGAAGGTTTTAAGGAGAAACTTGAGCATGACCACTTTCTTCTAAACTTTGGGAGTTATTATTCTCCAGTTTAGGAAGTTTAGTGAGGAATTTGTAAGAGTTACTTGGACACAAATCCGAATACGGGTTTGGGGTCTAACTTTACTTTTTATTCTGTCTATTCTCACTGGGCTTAAGTTGTTAGCTCATGATATTACAACCAATTTCAGGTAATGCTCGGGCTAGAGGTCGAGGGCGAGGAGCTGGTGCTGTATGATAGTAGGATGATGACCTCGGAATGGGCTAGGTTTATGTAAAGTCTATGGACTATGTTTTGTGAATTTTATACATATTTTAGGTTTGTACATTTGTAAATAGCTCTTAAGAGCTTTTTGTCTTTACTTTTATAATTATAACTCTTTTGAACTCCTGAATAGGAACTTAATGTTCCTTGTGTTTTTAGATTTCAAAAATTAAGATGTAAACATGTTTTGGCTAGCCAACTTTCAAACATAACCACGCCATTTTTCTTAAAATATAAAGACTTCCGCTGTGTTTTATATTTAAATGAGTTTAAAAGATTCGGGTCGTCACACAACGACTTTCAACATGCTTCCAGTCATCATTTTACTGTTTATTCTAAAATATTTATTCATTTGTAATAGACGACATAGGTTAAGGTTAATAGAATTGAGCCAAATTTTCATGAATTCTTGTAACAACCTGACTCTTTTTAAATACTTTAAATCGGAATACAGAGCGGAAGACTTAATTTTAATAAAAAAATTCGGCATGGTACCGTTTGAAACTTGGACTATGCCAAAACCTGTAGTACATTTTTTTCCAGCCAAATAAATCATAAAAACAAACGGGGGTGTACATTTCCTTTTTATAAACAAGTTCTAAAACGAAAACATAAAAATAATAAATTCCAAGTGCTCTCATGAGCCCAAATAAAAAGTAATTGAATAAAAATAAAATAAGATGATAAGATCTCAACAACAAGCATTCTTCTAATGATCAAAACCCAAGTCAGTGTCCAAAAGCCATCACTCCTCGATCAAGCAACACCACCATCTTTACTACAAAAGGTACTTGAAAAGTATAAGTGTAGCAACATTAGGATAAAAATACTAGTGAGAGTAAAATGGAGGCAAGCAATTCTACGGACCGAGTTCCATATCAGAAAATGTGTCAAAAGTTCTAGCATGCTCTTTACTACCCATTCTATACTCCCAAAATACATCTAGGTACAAGAAATTATAACCCCGCTTCCAAACAAAGATCGAGTTACATTTAGCAAAACATTCGAGATTAATTTTTTTTTACTAACACCAGTCTTTCTTAACTATAACTATCACATTGTAATAATCATATTTCAAACTAGATTGTTATCACACCACATTGTTACCACATTTCATATTACCACCACACTTTGTTACCACATCACATATAACAATGCCACACATGTTATCACATCACGTATTACCATGCCACATTGTTTCCACATCGCGTATCACAATGCCACACATTGTTACCACATATCAGATCACCATGCCACACATGTTATCACATCACACATTACCATGCCACATTGTTACCACATCGCATATCACAACGCCACACATTGTTACCACTTTTCAAATCACCATGCCACGCATGTCATCACATCACACATTACCATGCCACATTGTTACAACATCGCGTATCACAACGCCACACATTGCTACCACTTTTCGAATCACCATGCCATGCATGTTATCACATCACGCATTACCATGCCACATTGTTACCACATCGCGTATCATAACGCCTGATAACTCTATAAAATAGAGTTATTTAGTCCTATTTTAATGCTTATGTGATGATTATTTGATTGAACTTTGCTCATATTTTGCATACTTTGAACTCATTTTGCATAATTCTTTAATTAAGGTTACTTTGAGAAAACTCAGGTTTTTAGCACTTTAAATAATATGTTTGAAGTGTTTTTGGCTTTTGGTATTTTATTCTTGTCAATTTGAATGAAAGAGAATCCTAAAAGAATTGTAAATTTCATGTAGGAACAAAGAAAAAAGTGCATATTTTTTCAAAAGTGCTGTGGCAATGCTGCAACACACTGGAGCAGTCTAGATAGCAGTAGCAGATCACGATTTACAGCCTAAAAAGTCTATTTTTTGGGCTCGTATCAGTTGATTTGCGTGAGGAACAATTAGCCCATCATTGGGGTCCATCTTAGTAGCAATTTTGAGGAGACTAAAAGGAAGCCCAAGCCCAAAAACAAAAGGAGAAAGAATTAACCTAGATCAAAAGGAGGCAAAGAGGCAGATTTGGGGGGGGGGTGAGACTTCAACGTGAAAAGAAAGGAGGCAGAGAGGAGAAAAACGCGGCAGCTTTTGGAGAGGGAAAAAGAGCATTCTTCATGGGGATTCGTTTGAATTTCCTTCTCATTCTTGCTTAGATTATTCTTCTCCTCCTTTATTCTTTAGATTTCCATTATTGATTTGAAGCTATGTTAGGTTTAGGTTTATTTTTGAAGAACACTTTTGTTTATTTGAATTTCATTATGAACTAAATTTCTTAGGTTGGAATTGATAGATGAACCCTAAGGTGAATTAGTTTTTCACAAGCTTTAATGAATCCAATTTTTATGCTCAATCAATAGTTTAATATTTCTTGTCCCTTTTCTTATGCTTGATCAACTTAAGTGAATTGCTCAGTTTAGTTTTAATTCTGAAAAGGTTAAAATTGAATGGAAGAATATTGATTGATAGGGGTTAATGATTCTTGAAATTGTTTTTCGTAACACTTTAGAGCCTAAATCGGAACACTAAAACCATAATTTCTTAATCTAATTTTACCTAGACATAGGATTTAAATTGGATTAGGAATTAGAATCATGTTAGGCTTGACGAAGTCACTTGAACAATTGGGTTTACTTGCATAAAAAGTGTATTTGTTATTGCAGATTGCTGCAGCACAGCCACAACACTGCTGCAGTATTGTGAATTCTAAGGCTCTTTAGGGGGATTCTTCATTTTCCAACTGTTTGTCTCTACATAGTTTAATCATTTTAATATTCTTGCATATTTTAGGAGTAATTTAAGTCACTTTAGACCATCGTACTTATTTTCCTTAATTAATTTAGAATTAATTTATTTAGTTTTGCATAATTTCACAGTTTTAATTATTTAGTTTCATAAATCAAATCACCCCAATTTATCATTGTCGTTATTTTCCTTTAAACTATTTGTTAAACACCACTTTAAGTCACTAATCCTCGTGGGAACGATCTTTCTTATCACTTTATTACTTGTTAGACTACGTGCACTTGCGGTACACGATTTCACATAACAGCGCCACACATTGTTACCACTTTTCAAATCACCGTACCCATTTCACCACCATTGCCATTCCACAAACTTGTTGTTCCCAATTAAGCAAACATGATCACACACATACGGCAAAGTACATCTTTGGATCACATAAACAACCTCAAAATCTCGCTACTATTCATTTAGTCCAAATCATTCAAAGACACCTTTCACTCCAAAAATTAATTTGTAAATCTCTAAAACCTTACGACGCTTCCAAGTATTCTTTTAACACTTACCTTCCACTCAACACCACTACTAAATTTCCAAAACATTCGGTAAGGCACAATATAGCACAACATCACTTCCAAGGTCCAAACTCACCATCCAACACTTTATCTCTCTTATCATCAACATGATCCCTTAACCACGATCAAACAAGATCATCATGAAACCCAAAGCATAAAACCACAGACCAACACTTTAAACTCACCTTGACAAAGTAGACACTGTTCTAAGAGCTGGAGAGTCGAACAAGCTAACGGTTACCAACACCTATAATTAAAAAAAGGCAACTAACATACATTAATTTAACCAAACAAGTATCAAACGACACTCTAATGAAAACAAAGATGAAAGCAGCCCGGGTTGGGAAAAAGCGGCTCACGGCCAAATGGGTGTTTTTGGAAGAGGAGTATTTTCCGGGTTTTGTGCAATTTAAAAGCAATATCGGTTGGTTTTAAGCACTTTCGAGGTATCTCTCATCAATGGGTAATCGTAAAAAGTACCTTAAAGCTTGGTTCTTCCACCCAATTTGAAAGGAAACAATTTTAAAGCAAAGAAATAGCACCATATAGTAGCCCAAGGTTTTGGTGGTTTCAAAGGGTCAGGTTTTTGGTTCAACATGAGTCTAGGCTAAATGGAAACACATACAACAACCTAATGGACTTTCCTAATTGAAATCCTCAAGCTTCTTGAAGGAAAGATGATGATTTTAATCATGGATTCCATTAAAACACCAAAAGCAACAAAACCCACAAGAAAAGTGTTAAAACTTACATCTTAGAGCTTTCCCTCGGATTAGAGAATCGTTCCAAGTGTAGAATGGGTAGAAAACTACTGGCAAGAGCTTTTCAACGCACTAAGAATTGAAGTGATCAATTGAGAAACGAAGAAAAGCAGGATCCCCTCTTCTTCCTTATCGGCGTCGGCCATGGGGGTGGGAGAGCTCTTGTTTTTTGTTTTTTTTTTAATAAACGAGGAAGAAGATGGGAGGGAGGAGATATTTTAAGATGAGGGATTTCTTTGCAAAAGCGGTCCCCACATTATCTTCTTTCTTTAAATTAAAAAAAATAAATTATCCCACACACTTGGTAAATACTATTCAAATCTAGCCAATTACCATGCACAATTTAAATAGCTAACAGTGATTAATGATTATTAATTGGCCCATTAATAATCATTAATGCTCAGAATCTTAAATTATGTTTTTGGTGGAAATAAAGTCTACAAATAAGTAAAGCTTCTAACTTCTAAATTACTAACTCTAAAATTTAAATTAACTACTTTAATTAAAATAAAATAAAATAATAAAAAAACTCACCCTAAAAAAATAATAGGACGTTATAGTCTATCCTCCTTAAAAGACTCTTTGTCCCCGAAAAGTAATCTCTCTAGGTGAACAAGTGAGGGGTCTGATACATGTCTCCCGACATCGATACAAGAAAAACATTATGCCCTGCAAACAAGGTCGATGGCAAGACCAAGTGATATGTTATCAATCCAACCAGGCATAAAATCTCAAACAGGGCTATAACTCTAGGGTTCATCTTGCCCTTCTTTTTCCAGTCTCATAACACCTTTTATGGAAGCCTTTCTCAAGATTACGTGGTTTTCCACTGCAAACTATAACGAACTACGTAGCTCAACACATGCATATTTCTCTATACGCATTAGTCACAACTTTTAAACACAAACAGTCGAACCTTGCCAAAATATCTTCCCACTACAGAAGTTGTTCCTCACATACATATTATCCAAGTAAGATTCTAAATCAAGAAAGCGCGTCCATTTCAAGATACATCATTCAAGACACATTGAAACCCAATCAAACGTTTAATCATAAGAGAAAATAACACGATTCTCACCAAGAATCTTAAGTCACCCATTGTTGACAAATACGAGTATCGAAATTCCTAAATAAAGTAATCTCATAAAATAATCTGAAACTATCAGCCTCGTAACCCGTCATTCAGACAAATAGCAGCCGGGTTTTTATTTTCACATAAAAATCCAATCGCCCCACAACTATCACAAAGACACACGTACTCATTAATGAGCCTACATCTAGCGCCATAGATCTGAGTATAACACGTGCAAAAAAACTCAAGAAGAAATCTTAAAACACAAATATCCAGTAACATCAAGTACTCTGACAGTACGTGTGACGACCCGTCACTTTTAAATAAATTAAATCAGAGAAAACAGCGGAAGTCTTTTATTTTAAGAAAATTTGGCGTGGTTATGTTTGAAAATTTGCTGGCCAAAACCTGTTACATCTTAATTTCAAAATCTAAAATACACAAGGAACATTAAGTTCCTATCCAGGAGTTCAAAATGATTATAATCATAAAACAATGACAATAAGCTCTTATGAGCTAATTACAAAGTACAAATCATCAAAATGATATAAAGTTCACAAAACCATGTACATGGATTTTTACATAACACATAGTCCATCTCGAAATTATCATCCTCTCGATCAAGCGCGCACCAGCTCCTCTCCCACGATCCCAAACATTACCTGAAATGTTTGTAATATCATGAGCTAACAACTTAAGCCCAGTGAGAATAATAAGCATAAAAAGTAAAGATAGACCTCAAACTCGCATTTCGATTTATGTCCAAGTAATCTGACACAATTTACTCCTAAAGTCATCCAAACTCTAGGTGATTTCATTTTATACTTTCTATGGATGATATTACTAATAATCGTAGTCAATACTCATCCATTAACATTGTTATGACATAAGTAATAAAAGTAAATAAACTTTGCATCAATTAAACATCTCGATTCTCTTTCTCATCTATCATATGCATAAAAGTAATGAGTACATCCCGTAGGATACGCATTCGCCCTTTATGCATGAATGAATGAAGAAGGTGATGCGGACATCCCCTGAAAGGTTCAACATTCTTCCCTCCTTTTCTTTTCTCTCTTTATTTTCTTTTTCTCTGAAGGCGATGCGGACATTCCCCGAAGGGTCCAACATTCTTTCCTTCTTTTCTTTCTCTCTCTGAAGGCGATGCGAACATCCCCAGAAGGGTCCAACATTCTTTCCTTCTTTTCATAATGCGAGATGTTATGGTGCAATATGTTATGGTGCGAGATGTTGTGATATGCTCGCAAAAGTAAATAAACGTAAAGTACAATATTAAAGTAGCTGAAACAAGTATGAAGTAAAAGGGCATAAAGTAAATAAATAGTAAACTTCGGACGAACGATATGTCGATCGAACTCCGGTATCAATAATAAAAGTAGAATTGTAACTTAAACGATTAACCTATACCTTCAAGGATTCTAACTTCCAATATTATCCGAGGTTCTATTAACCGTTCTAATTACAAGTTGGATCTTTTAACTTCCAATAGTCCAATCTTAGTTTCGAATCGAATCTTACTTAGATTCTTCTAAGATTCAATACTTTCCTTGAGAACTCCTAAGTTCTCACTTAAAGGATTAACTCTTAATCTTAAGGGCACTAACTCACAACCCTCTAATTTTAGGTTCGGATTCTAATCTTAGTTTCAAACTCTACAAACCTTCACACTTATTTGCTTTCTATAGATACTTTAAATTCTAACTATTCTCACCTTAGCCAAATAAGAGTTCGCTCCAAGTTTCCGAAAGCACGATCAAACAATGATCCGAAACACCTACAATTAATTACATCTACAATTAATAAATAAACATACATCGATCAATTAACATCTAAAAGCTCAAAACAACGAACAACCCCATAAACCCCACTATGAGGCTCTCGGCCCCCCCATAAAAAGTGGGTCTCGGGTTTGGTTTTCCGGCGTTTAGGTACTTTAGAGGTGTTTCGAGTTGGTTTTAAGCAAATTCGATATTCCTGATTTCAATGGGTATCGATAATTAGGGTTTTCGAATATTATACCCTTTCCCGAATCGAATTTCAATAAACATTATTTCATTAAATTCTAACCCATAATCAAACCCAAAAAGGTAAATTTCAAACGGTAAGGGTTTCGACTGAAACTTGGTTTTAGGGTTATGGGAAATCAAGTAATAGTTACACAATAAGTTTTCCATCAACATTCAACAACAAAGGTTGAAAGGGATGAGAGTTTTGGCCAAGAACACAAAAGCTTGAATCAATTTCCATGGAAGTTCAATGAGAATTCGAAATCTAGGGCTTACCTTAGAGATTTGGAAACGTTCCAAGAGTGGAATGGGTAGAAAGGTCTCAGCGAGAGCTTTTCAACGCATCCGAAATCACGCAAAACGGCCAAGAAACGAAGCCGGGGTGACACTTTCTTCCTCTTCTCTTTTCTTCCTCTTGATGCTCGGGTTTGGAGAGAAAAAAAGGATGAGCAATGTCAATTTTTTTGGTCAAAGGTGTTTTAAAGAAGATGACCAAATAGTGTTTAGATATTTAGGAAATTTGGAAATGACGGTTGCGTCCTTTTATGACTTTTGACTTCTAAATCGAAACCCGAAGCTCTTAAATAAATCTAAAGGTGATTAATAATTATTAATTGGCCTATTAATAATTATTAATGTCACCGAAGCAAAAATAAAACATTAAAACGGTTAAAAAGAATTTCGGGCAAAATTAACTACTAAAATCGAAATTACAAAATAATAATTAAACTAAATACTTGAATTGAAATAAATAAATAAATAAACAATATTAAACTAAATAAAAAAAATCACTTCAAAATAACGGGACGTTACAGTACCGACGGTAGAGCCAATCGATAAACAATCGATTTCTCCCCATTCAAAGTTCCCAAAATGATCAATTAATCAAACACTAAGCTTGACTTTCTATCCAGGCCTTATAATTCATTATGTGAATACTTACAATAGATCATGGCCTTACTAACACAATCGAAACCTTCAATTTCAAGTTTCTACATCTTTCTTCTGCGCACTATAAGCAATTTTCATCCCCCATGAGATCAAGTTGATAGAGCGCTAGCTAACCAATTTAGCTTGGTCTCGACAACTTACTCTCACTAATCTTGTCTTACTAGACTGGTAATCCACATTTGGATCATGGAAGGTCCAGAATGATACCTTATCTATTAGCTGTAACTACATGATTTGGAATCTTAAGAAAAGAGAACCCTCAACGATTAGAAGTAGGGGATTCATAAAAAAAAGGCAGAAAATTTTCAGAACGCAAATGAACACTTTCGAAAACTTCTATCCAATTATAAATACAATCCAATTTCTGAAGGTCAAGACACACATCCTTTGACCAACTATTGAAAATAGACTGTCATTTGTAAAGATAGCTTAGTCTAGAATATTGCCATGTACCTTCTACGTATTTTCCATTTATAAAATAACTAAGAAAAGAAAAATCGGGGAAAGTGCAGAGGGTAATTTCGACCCAAAAGTCCAGCAAGGCCGAACCTAAGACATTTTGGGCCAAATCAGGATGATAGCACAACATCAATGAGGCTCTACACCATCCTTCATTCCAAAAAGGCCAAACCAATATGGCTCGGCCAGCGAACGGTTTGTTCGATGGCTAAAACCAAACATGAATTTTTCATTATAAAACAGACAAACACAAAATGAAAGCTAATACATACTGAAGAATTGAATAATAAACATATTCGTAGAACCTGATGCATCCAAAGTCAGATTGTTAGCATGATCCACTTCGTATTTTTCACAAAGCCGACATAGAGCAGGCCTAACACAAATGCTATAAAAGGTGACAACTAAAACCTAAAAAGGTAAGTAATGTCCTTAATGACAAATCATTATTTAGTCCCTGACTTGCTATAGAATTCATCACAAATATAGTCTAACGACGATGTTTTTATCGACTGCATGTTGCGTCGTAATATTCGTTGGAAATAGTCTATTTGCGGCGGAATATTTATTATTTCATCGCAAAATCTCTATCGCAAATTGGTAGTTTTCTTGTATTATACCTAATTTTGTATTTTTTGTTCACAAACCTTTCGGTCAAGTTTAAAGAAATTTTAGAATAAAACGTCGAGGGGAAAAGAAGAACAAACACAAATCCGGGAGAAGTTAGAGGTAAATGTGAAAGGAAACTGTTGTTGCGTAAAAATAGAGAGCTTCCATATATGCAACGAACTTAGAGTATGGGACAAGTCAGAGGTGGTGCACTGCACTGGAAGTGTTACGTAGGCGGTGTTCTAAGTAGATCGAGTATTGTGTGTACCTGCACAGGAAACGAAGAGGGCACCTGTAACGACCCGATTTTCGTTAAATCCTTTAAATTTAAATGCACAATGGAAGACTCAATTTTAAAGAAAAAGGGCATGGGTTCGTTTAAAAATCGGATTATTCAAAACCTGTTTACATTGGCCCAATTTCAGAGAAAGCAGTAAACATGGAATGCGCATTTGTAATGTCCCATTACTTTTGTGGTAAAAAAAAATTATTTAATTTATTTATTTTAAATTAATTTAAGTATTTAAAGATTATTCTAGATTCAATAATCTAGAATTTAGAAGTTAATTTCGCTCGAAACCCTTTTTAATTATTTAATTAGACTAAATTCATTTTGGTGATATTAATAATTATTAGCGGGCCAATTAATAATTATTAATCACCTTTAGATTAATTTAAGAGCTTCGGGTTTCGATTTATAAGTCAAAAGTCATTAAAAGACGCAACCGTCATTTCCTGAATTCTTAAAATATCTTTCCACTATTCCATCATCTTCTTTAAAAGTCAAAGCAAGACCAAAAGTTCATAAAATCCTCTTCTCTTCTTCTCCATATTTGTGGGTCTCAAAACCCATGGAAAAAAATTCATGGCCTTTGTTCGTTTCTCGGTGGATCGGCTTGATTTCTGTTGGGTTGGATTGGTAGGGACCAGGGCTACCTATCCAACCTACCTTTTCGAAGTTTCCCGTTCTCTAAGGGAAGTCCCAAAAAGTAAGTTTTCAAAACTTTTTATATGGATTTGTTCGTTTTTTATTATAAATGAGTTTTGAAGTTGAAATCATGAATTTCTATCATGGAATTTGACGATTTTGAGCCCGGATTTTCGAAAAACACTATTCACCTGAAAACACTATTCATCAAAAATCACTATTCACCCGAAAATGCACACTTATTCTCATCTTAGTTATGAGTTGTAATATGTTGTGCATTTGATGATTTGTAGGTGCAATTGCTCGTTTGTTGATTTGTGGGAATTTGGGCATCACGCGAGCATCCAAAGTGAGAATAAATAGGATTTAAAGTAGATTTAAAAACTGAATAAGTTGAACGGTTTGTAGGATCGGAAGTTGAGATTAAGATTCGAATCTAAGAGTAAAGAAAACTGAGCTAGTGACCTTAGGATTAGGAACTAGTTCTTTGAGTGAAAACTTTGGAGTTTCTCTAGGGAACATTCAACTTTTGAAAGTTCTAAGTTAGAATCGTTCCGGAGATTAGAATGGATCAATGGAAGTTATTGGATCCAAACTTTTAGATAGAATGGTTAAAGGAACTTGAAAATAGAACCTTGGATTTTAATTTGGGAGTTTAGAATCCTTGAAAGTGAAGATCATTTGTTTAAGATAATATCTTACTTTTATTAAAGTATCAGAAGTTCGATTTACTTATTGTTCTTCTGAAATTTCTTATTTATTTACTTTATGCATAAAGACATCTATGATCCATTTACCTTATATTTACATTACTTTATGTCATCTACTTTATGCCCTTTTGCATTATCGTTTATTGGGAGGAATAATGACGCAATGCATAGACTGAGTGTGCTTGCATTGTCTGGAATTATTCGTTTTATATTTCCGTATATGTACACGATGAATGCTAAAGGATTGCGGGACTTTGCATGATCGGAGGAGATGGATAATGGGATAATGATGGAACTATGCGAGTTCACATTATATGGTATTATCCATAATTACTATGATACATATACGAAGATACAGAGTGAATGAACTAACTTACGGGAGCTTCATTACCTGTATTTGGTGAGTGAGATAATGAGGTGAATGAACTGACCTACGGGAGCTTCATTACCTAACATTATTCACTAGAGATGGGAAGATATTATAGAAAAGACTTTGTATATTTTATTTTGGAAAGTGAGTTTAATGAGGTGAATGAACTGACCTACGGGAGCTTCATTACCTGTCATTATTCACTAGAGATGGAATACTATTATTGAAAGGACTTTGAATATTTTATTTTAGAAAGCGAGATAATGAGGTGAATGAACTAACCTACGGGAGCTTCATTACCAGACATTATTCGCATGTGATAGTTATATTGATGTAAAGGTTATATGTCCTTTACACTTGTTTAGCGAATTAATGAATAATTATTAGACTACGTGTACTAATATTATCGTCATTAATCGTAATTTGTGATTGTTGAATATGTTAAGTCTGAGTGAGCTTAACATTAATATATTAAAAATAACGGAAAGTTAAATTTTGATAGCCTAATGCGTTAGGAAAATAAATGAGATTGAATTGATAATGAGAGAATACAAGGTTGTTTTGAACCTTGTATATCTATTAAGTGACATATGTAAGAGAACTAGTTTCTCAACAAATTGGAAGATCTTGAAATTGGAGATTAAACATTTGAATATAAACCTTGTGTATAGTATAAGGTATATAAAGAAAATGATATATAAATGCTATATGCATTACTAAACCATACCCAAAAATGCTTGGAATGTAGTTCCACAATTATATTGGAGAATAGGTAAGTAAAAGTGGAACACTTGATATAAAACTCTTTGAATGGATTGATAGCAAAGAGTAAGTAAGTTCTTGGACATGAATTCGGATACGGGTTTGGAGTCTAACTTTACTTTTTATTCTGTTTATTCTCACTGGGCTTTGTTGTTAACTGATGATATTACAAACATTTTCAGGTAATGTTTGGGGTCGTGGGAGAGGAGCTGGTGCACGCTTGATCGAGAGGATGAGGACACAGAGATGGACTAGATACTTTTAAAAGACTATGGTCTCATTTTGTTAATTTGTATCTTATGTTATGTAAAATTGTATATAGCTCTTTAGAGCTTTTGGTTTTACTTTTATGATGTACTCTTTTGAACTCCTGAAATAGGAATTTGAAATTCCTTGAGTTTAAATTCGTTTAAATTTCTGAATTTAAAATGTTATCAAGTTTTGGCTAGCCAAATTTCAAATATAACCACGCCGTTTTTTTTTAAATTATAAAGACTTCCGCTGTCAATCTGATTTTAAATTATTTAATAGAGTCAGGTTGTCACAGCATTCCAGATTAAGTTTTAAACCTCCAAGAGAACTTAAAAACCACAAGACCAACAAATTTTTAAACACATGCTCTCTCGAGCTCAAAACATAAAGCATGCAAGGTAGTAAAATATTTACAAGCATTTCCAAGAATGCTAAAAAAAATAAGTTTATGTTCCTGTCCATTCATCAACTCGACATGTCATACAGCGCCACCACCTCTACCACGTCCCTTGCGATGAGATTTACCTGAAAAATTGTAAGTGTAGCAACATTAGCATAAAAATGCTAGTGAGAGTAAAATGAAAGCAAGTAATCCTATGAACCAAATTTCATACCAGAAATTGTGTCCAAAGGCCTAAATTGCTCTTTACTACCCATTCCACACTTCCAATTTCCTCACAATCATACAATTGAAATATACTTCCCATAATAGACTTTCAATCCCATACGAATATGAAATAGAGACTTGAAGTAAAAGTAATAACTAATACTAAGTCTTTCTACACAATTTTATTGAATATATATAATTGTATCACTAACTTTCTTTGTTACTATACAAGTTTCATCGTAACGTGTTACCGTATGGATCAACATCAACATACTATCACGTACAGTCTTACCATATCACAAGTCATCGTAACGTGTTACCGTATGGATCAACATCATCATACTATCACATACGGTCTTACCATAGAACAAGTCATCGTAACATGTTACCGTATGGATCAACATCAACATACTACCACGTACGGCCTTACCATAAAACAAGTCATCGTAACGTGTTACCGTATGGATCAACATCAACATACTACCACGTACGGTCTTACCATAGAACAAGTCATCGTATCATGTTACCGTATGGATCAACATCAACATACTATCACGTATGGTCTTACCATATCACAAGTCATCATAACGTGTTACCGTATGGATCAACATCAACATACTACCACGTACGGTCTTATCATAGAACAAGTCATCAAGTTCCCTAGTAAGTTAGATAATCTCAATAGAATTCTACTAAGCTACTAAAGAACATAGAACACTTAGAATTACACTAGTTAACTCTCAAGTGCAACTTCTAAGCCACTTTGTCTCCTGAACCACTCAAAGTACCTTAAACTTCCACTTTCATCTAAAATCTCCAATTTCACCTAAACTTTTCAATTCATCTTACAAGACTTCCAAAATACTCAACTCTTACCTTTTTCACCCAAAATCACTAGAACTCCAAAATCACTCCACTCACTTCTGAGTCTAAAGTGACCAACCAAGTAATTACTTCTAGAAGTTAGTTTACCACTTAACCTCGATAAACAATATCATAATGAAAGTTATGTGACGACCCGTCACTTTTAAATAAATTAAATCAGAGAAAACAGCGGAAGTCTTTTATTTTAAGAAAATTTGCATGGTTTTGTTTGAAAATTGGCATGCCAAAAACCTGTTTACATCCTAATTTTTCAAATCTAATAAAAATCACATGGACTTTAAATCCCAATTAGGAGTTCAAATATTTCATATCATAAAACCCACATCAAAAGCTCTTATGAGCTAAATACAACATCAAAGTCTTTGAAATTCACAAAAATAATTACATATACTTTACAACAACGAGTCCATCTCGAGGTCAACATCCCTCGATCACGCAGCACCATCTCCCCTTCCACGGCCTCTAACCAGGGCATTACCTGAAATTTTGTAATATCATGAGCTAACAAACTAAGCCCAGTGAGAATAATAAGCATAAAAAGTAAAGATAGACCTCAAACTCGCATTTCGATTTGTGTCCAATTAATCTTACAAAAATTCACTCCTAAAGTTCTCCAACTCTAGGTGATTCTAATCCATTTTCTCCAAAGTATGACATTACTACACTTGTAGTCAATTCTCATCCATTAACTTGTTATGACATAGAATAAGTAAAGTAAATAAAACTTTGTATAAAATATAACATCTCAATTCTCTATATCATCAATCATATGCAATGTAGGGTTCGCATACACCCTTATGCATGAATGAAGTAATGCGTCAATCTCATAGGATACCATTCACTCCTTTTTCATCTAGAGTAATGAGCAAATCCCATAGGATCCCATTCGTCTCTTTTTCACTTAGAGTAATGAGCAAATCTCGTAGGATCTCATTCGTCTCTTTTTCACTTTCGTTTCTTTTTCACTTGCTTTCTCTTTTTCATTTCTTTTTCATGAATGATGCGATAATGGTATGGTGTAAATGATAAGCATATGCTTGCATATCTTGTAAAAGTAAATAAATAAAGTGTGGAATTAAAACAAGTAAAATAAATGAGCATCTTGGACGAACGATATGTAAATCGAACTCCGGTATCAATAATAAAAGTAGAATCATAACTTAAATGATTAACCTTTACCTTCCAGGATTCTAAACTTCCAATAATCCGAGGTTCTATTAATCGTTCTAATTACAAGTTGGATCTTTTAACTTTCAATGGTCCAACCTTAGTTTCAAATCGAAACTAACTTAGAATCCTCTAAGATTCAAAGTCTTTCTCGAGAACTTCTAAGTTCTCACTTAAAGGATTAACTTCTAATCCTAAGGACACTAACTCACAACCCTCTAATCTTAGATTCGGATTCTAATCTTAGTTTCAAACTCTACAAACCTTCACACTCATTTGCTTTCTATAAATACTTTAAATCCTAACTATTCTCACCTTTAATAAAAGATGACTTTGCTCCTAAGTCCGAAGGAGCGATCAAGCGAGCGGTTCAAAAACACCTACAATTGCATTATATCATACAATCAATAAATTACCAACTATCGATCAAACAACAACTAAACATACAAAACGACGAAAAACCCAACAAAACCCCACAAGAGGTCCACGACCCTAGCAAGAAAATGGTCTTTGGGTTTGGTTTTCCGGCTTTTAGGCAATTTAAAAGTGTTTCGAGTTGGTTTTAAGCAAATTCAACATTCCCGATTTCAATGGGTATCGATAAATAGGGTTTTTGAACAATAAGCCCTTTGCCGAATTGAATTTAAATAAACATCATTTCATTAAATTCTAACCCAAAATCAAACCCAAAAGGGTAAAATTCAAACGGGTAGGGTTTCGACTGAAACTCGGTTTTAGGGTTAAGGGATTGTTTCCAAAAACACTTAAAACAACTCCCGTATTTACAAACACCGAGTTCTACAACACGAAATCGAAGGAAATCAAAGAAAACTCCATTAAAACACTATTTGGAGCTTAGGGTTTCAAGAGAAACTTACCGAGAACTCCGTATAATACGAGTGGAAAGTACGATGGTTGGGTGGAAAAGGATCGTAGGACCGATACCTTTCCAATGGACCCAGAATCAAGTCGATCGGGCAAGAAACGAACAAAATCGAAAATCTCTCTTTTCTCTCTTGAAGCTCACGGGTGGAGGAGGCAAAATATGAAGTGATTTTGGTCAATTTTGAGTCGAAGGTGAATTTAAAGAAGATTGGTGAATAGTGTTTAGATATTTAGGAATTTTGGAAATGACGGTTGTGTTCTTTTATGACTTTTGGCTTAAAAACGAATCCCGAACTTCTTAAACTATCCCAATGGTGATTAATAATTATTAATTGGCCCGTTAATAATTATTAATACCATTAAAACGAAAATAAACTAAAAAGGTAATTAAAAGGACTTAAACCGAAATAAACTACTAAATTCTAATTTACCGATAAATAAATAAACTTTAACTACTTAAACTAAAATAAAATAAATAAATTTTTTTTATCACAAATTAACAGGACATTACAACTTAACTCATAAAATTACTAACTTCCATTTTAAACCCACCTTAGATTTGTAGTCAAGCGTCCCAATAAGTCGAGATCAGCTCCACGTGATCAATCACAATCCTACAAATCAATTACACCTAACAATCATTAATTATTCGAAAATCAAGCAAACGACATCTAAATGCACAAAACAACGAAAACCCCGGATTCTAGCCATTTGGTGCTCTCGGCTATACATGGAAAAATGGATTTCGGGTTTAGTTTTCCGGCTTTTTGGCACTTTAGAGGTGTTCTGGGTTGATTTCGAGTACTTTGGAGGTTCGAATTATCATTGGGTAACCGTAATGTAGGGTTTTGCACAATAATTGATTCTCAAAAAATTAAATAAAATACAAAACAATAACAAACTAAACACCCTAGCCATCACCAAGTGAGAGAAAAACAAACGAAACGGATTTTTCATTCGACTCGAGTTTAGGTCCAAGACAACAACCTCATCCAAAGTGATTTTTCCTAACTAGAATTCACAAACAACACCCGGGAAAAACGAATTAAGGCTTGCATACAAAATTGGAAAAAGAAAACCCAAAAACCCATTTCTTCCTCACCTCGTATCTCCTGGATCTTGAATGGATTACCTCGATTTTAGGGATGGGTAGAAAGTACGTCTCGAGAGCTTTCCAGCGAGCTAAGGCATGATGAAAACGGTCGAGAAACAAAGCCGGAGCGACACTTTCTTTCTCTTCTCTTTTCCTCCTCTTCTTGCTCGGGTTTGGGGCCTATTTCACTTTTCCTTTCTTATTTTTTATATTTTTTTTTATCATTATCCTTGCAAAATATGTAGTAGATATATATAAAGAAATTTTGAGAAAACACCATATTGCCCCTCCTCTTATTTCCTTAAGAAAACTTATTCCAAGTGCTTGTTATTTCACGTTTCTAATTCCAATTCAACTTAACTACTTCTAATCTATCTTAAAAGTATTTAACAATAAATAATGGGCCCGCTAATAATTTTTAATACAACCAAAACTAATTTAAACTAATAAAACGATTAAAAAGGTTTTCGAACGAAATTAACTACTAAATTCTAAATTACTAATTCTAAAATTAAACTAAATACTTTGATTAAAATAAATGAGTAAATAAATGAAATATTAAATAATAAAAAAAATCATTCCAAAAATAATGGGACGTTACAGCACCGATGTGGTGCCGACCTAACACCCTCCAATGTTAAAGTCAGAGCAAGTAGAGCTAGTGTGCCAGAGAGAATTGTAGTAGAAATTAGTTACCTAATGAATGAATTTCTTCTCTCCTATTTATAGGAGAATAGGTTGATAACATCATCGTGCCACATGTCGCGTTGGGATTGGGCCATGTGTTGTTTCTCAATTACGTGTTGATTGTGGGTTACGCCACGTGTAATTTCCTAATCGGATATTTGCATTTGGTTTAAGTATGCAAGTCTATGTTGGAGACTGTGCAGCCAGGTCTTTTCAGGTGCGTAGACTTTATGACTAGGCACTGTGATTGGATGAGTTGCCGAGGTATTGTGCTCAGACGAAATGCCTAGGTATTGCGCTCAGACCAGGTGTCTAGGTACTACGCTCAGATGAGGTGTCCAGGTACTACGCTCAAACCAGGTGCATCGATATTTTTGTCAAGTTGTAAAATTCCATGTGTTATCAAAATTCACACCCACAACAGAAACAAATTGAGGTAGGAGGTAAACGTGAAGGTGAAAAGGAAATTTTTTCAGATTGAAATTTCAACCCTAAGTAGTTTTGACAAAGGATATGAATTGACCAGGGTTAATGTGTTAAAAATATCTTTTTCCAAACCCATAGGATGTTATAAAGAGAAAAAAACAATAAAATAATAAGGATATTAGTTTTAAGTTTTTAACCCTTTTACATAGAAATTAAACAATAAAAAGATTGGGGTGAAAAAAAGTTAAAGTGATATCTCAAATGTGTCCATTGAAAAAGTTTTTTTTTTTTTTTTTTTTTTTTTTTTAGATTACATCAAAGTGGGGGAGGGGGAACTCGAACCTTCAACCTTAAGGGGAAGAGAGTATATGCCAAACCAGTTGAGAGTGCAAAGGTTGGTACATTTAATCCTAAATTATATTTTTGGTTTCCTCTCCATTTATTTTTTCAATTTGATTCATATATATTTTTTAATGTTTTATTTCATCCTGATCAATTTTTTTTTTTTGCTGTTGAAACTTTCTATTTAATATTTGTATTTTAATTAAAAAAAATTAATATTCAATATCACTATATATTTCAATGTTTTTAACTAAAAAAATAATTTGAAATCAACAATTTCTTTCAAATAGGCTAGTTATTACGGCTCATAAAAATATTTTTGACCTACTTATGTAAATACCCAATAATATTCAATAGCATTAGAAACTTGTAATAATTTTCAATTAAAAGTTAAAAAAAAAATCAATAATTTCTTGTAAATATGTTTTTTCTTTTTTTTATCAACTCATCAAAATCTATAGGACTAATAAAGTCAATTACCCATTAAAATTTGCATTATTAATTAATAGTTGAGACTATTTGTCTTAATAATCCTGGACTTTCATTTCAAAACTAATTGATAATGAGAGACAAGTGATACTAGATTTTATAAACAGTGTTAGGTCTTTTTATATTTTTGATGTGGAATTCTTAACGTATCCCCTCAAGATAGTGACTCTTTTGAATTCACCATTCTTGGACCGAATCACATATTTAGACTTGATGCTTGTTGGGCTTTGATACCATCATAATAATCATGGGCTTCCATCTCAAAATGAATTGGTTATAAACTCTAAGGGACCTGGCATTGTTTATAAAGTCTAAGACCCACTTCTCTCATTATCAATTGGTTTTGAGATAGAGGCCCATGATTATTAAGATGATATTAGAGCCCAACAAACTCAAACAAGTATTAGTTAGGTCCCAAAAATGATATTCCACCTAAGATTGGTGAGCCTAAAAGAAACACCATGTTGAGGGGACATGTTAAAGATCCCACATCTAAAAGATGAAAGTATCTAACGTTGTTTATAAAGTCTAAGGGTCAACTCTCTCATTACCTATTGGTTTTGAATGGAAGCCATGATTATTAATAATGTGTGAGATTTAATCAAAGAGTAGTTATTAAAATAAAAATTCCAGATGTAGAATATAAAAACCAATGAACATTAATGATAAAATAGAGGAATTAAAAATGAATAGAGTGGTTGAATCCCCCCGCATTGCATATAAATAAAATAGAGGGATTAAAATGTTATTTTAACTTGAAATGTCCAAGTTCGAACAACCAATGAGATGAAATGACGACACGGCCGTTGAAAACAAAACATAATGGGATTGGGACGGGAGGCAATAAGCACGCGTGTGATTTTTGTCATATGTTAAAGCGCTTTCGATATCATAGCCACCGATTTTTTTTTTTTGGCTGTTAATGCCCTGTTTAGTTTGCGATATAGATTTAATTTTATGAATCTGGATTACAGAAATAAAAAAATAAATAAAGAAATTTGTTTGGTTTCGTATACAAATTCACAAATTTTAGATACAATTTTTTTAAAAACCTAAAATCTAAATCAACTAAAACAAGAATCCAAACTATCAAAAATTAATTTTGTGAACCTAGATGACAAACTAAACAAATTTAAAATTCAATTTTTTTTTTATTTTGAATCTGGATTGCAAATCAAACAAGGTGTAAGCTTCCTAAGAATTCAAGAAAACTTTCTTTCAAAAGTGATTCGTATAAGTTGAAGACTATTAGACATTTAAAGGGAAATTTGATTGGTCAGTTCTTTTTTAAAATATTTGTAAACAGGCATGTTTATAAAAATAAACATAAATAAAATATTTTCTTTAAAATGATTGAGAATTTTAAAGTTGGTTATATACTCATCAATTGATAATGGATCTTTATAATTGTAATCAGTTTGTTCATTACATTGTGTGATAATTGATTATTTATATAGAGGTAATTACTGAAATAACATATTTTTGCATACTAATTATTGAAATGTTTGAACGTTTAAAAAATTACTCAAATAGCATAATTATAGTTCAATAAATTATTGAATTGTAGTTTAATAATTTATTAAACTAAAAAAATTAAATTTTTTTAACAAATTCGTTGAAAATAATAATAGAAATTGATCAAATAGTTCAATAAATTATTGACCTTGAACTTAAAAAACCAAAAAACAAAAAAATTCGTTAAAAATACCTATGAAAAATAGTTCAATAATTAATTGAATTATAGTTCAATAATTTATTGAACTATAATTATGCTATTTGAGTAATTTTTAAAAAGTTATGACATTTTAGTAATTAGTATGCAGATTTATGCTATTTGAGACAAATTCTTATTTATATAATTGAAAGTTGGTCCGGATATTCACGACAATAATAATAGTAATGAATTGATATTTGATCTACATATTATTATATTTATAATAATTAGTTTAGAGAAATTTATTGGGTAATAAATTTTGATGTAATATTTATAAAAATAGCAACTCTAAAAATTATTTACAAATATATCAATTTTTACTATATTAATCAGTGATTAACAATGATTAATTTGTGTATCAGTGAAAAACTTAGTGTAAAAATATGTAATTCAATTTTATCAATCATTCAACTGATTAAAATTTACTATATTTACAAATATTTTTTAGAACTACTATTTTTATAAATATTACTAAAAAAAACTTGTTAGATTTGCAAATCCCCATTATTCTATAACATGTTATTTTATATTTGTCAAATATTAAATAAACAATTTTTTACTAACTTTTTTCTAGGAAGAAAAAAAAGGTTTTGAAATTTGAAGACCAGATAACATGTGATCATTGAGTTTGAAAAAAAAAACAAAAATGTGGTCATTAGAATAAGATCATGGGTTCAATTACTCAACTCTACTACTTTTTCTAGCATTAAAAAATATTACACTCATCCTATCTAGATCGTTTACTTTATATTATTCTTTAATAAATATCTTATAAATTCAGAGAAATGAAGTTTTGAATATGACTAAATTTGTCGTTGAAATCAGATGATGAACAAATTTGTGTTTGACTAAAGAACTAGTTTTATATGACTAAATTTCTCATTGAAATCGGACGAAGAACTAATTTGTGGAAACTATTTCTTGTATTGATTAGGGTAAATAATCTTGTATATACACAATTAGGTTAAAGAATAAAACTAAAGAAGGATACAAGAAAAGAAGTACACATAAACAAGAAAAGAAAATTATAAACTCGTGTTGGCGCCGCGGCATTGACACGTTTGTTGTTACCTAAAAATGGATGGCTTCCACGTAGGCAACGAACTTAATTTATGAGACGAGTCGGAGGTAGTGGACTGCTTCGACGGCGTGCTACGTAGGTTCCTGCACAGGAAAGGAAAAGAGCACCGGTGTGGTGCCGGCCTAACACCCTCCGATGCTTAAGTCAGAGCAAGCAGAGCTAGTGTGCCAGAGAGTAGTAGTAGAGATTAGTTACCTAATGAATGAATTTCTTCTCCTATTTATAGGAGATTAGGTTGATGACATCATCGCACCACGTGTCACGTCGGGATTGGGCCATGTGTTGCTTCTCAATTATGTGTCGCTTTCGGGTCACGCCACGTGTCATTTTCTGATTGGACACTTGTAATCGGTTTAGATATGTAGGTCTGTGTTGGAGACTGTGTAGCCAGTTCTTTTCAAGTGCATGGACTTTATGCCTAGGTACCACGGTCAGACGAGGTGCTTTGGACCAGGTGCTTCGGACCAGGTGCTTTACACCAGGTGCTTCGGACCAGGTGCTTTGGACCAATTTTGTCAAGTTGTAAAATTCCACGTGTAATCCAATTTCACCCCACAACAGAGGCCCCCTACTCCCGAGTTGAGTTGAGATGCGAGTTCAATGCTACTTGGGAGTATTCTTTCAAAGCGGAATTTTACCTTAGTCAATTTCTTGAAAATATTCAAAGTGTTGAGTTTTGTAGCTTGAATTTTCCGTTGCAGTCGTCAAAATTTTGAGAGTTCGTAGCTTGAATTTTCCGTCATTTCACTTGTCAAAATTTTGAGAAAATACTAAGTGTTGGAGCTTGGTCGGAGTTTGGTAGGTTTATTTCTGTCTCTGGTCATTTTGGAGTTGGGTTGTATGTCCAAGTCGTCACGTTTAATCATCACATACTTCGCCCCCTTTGATTTTAAGAGTAAAAATTCTCTTGAAATCAAATATATTAAAATTTTCTATCTTGTAATGAAGAAAAGATTACAAAATTTGAAAAAAAATTGAATTAATCACAAGTGTAGAGAGGAAGGAGTAAGAAAAAGGGGAAAAAAAATTGATGGGGAGGGGTTCACAGACCCGCGGGTCAAAACCTGACCCGCGGGGGGGGTCGCGGGTCAGGTTTTGACCCGCGACCCTCTTAATTTTTTTATTTTATTTTATTTTTTATTTTTTTTTACCACTGATAGTGGTTTGCCCGCGGGTCAAAACCTGACCCGCGGGCGTGGGCCCGGGTCAGGCTTTGACCCGCGCCCCTTTAATTTTTTTTTTTTTTTTTTTTTTTGTAGCAGCTTTTTGCTCCTTTTTTTTTTTTTTTTTTTCCTTCTTCTTTTTTTTTTTTTCTTTCTTTTTTTATAATAATAACCAACTTTAAATTGGTTTTCCGACAGTTGATTTCTTGTTGAGCCTTGATTGATTTAACTTCCAATTTTCTAAGCGTTCTTCGTAGGTGTAGCTTCTACGAGATGTTGCTTATAAGAGCCATGCACTCCCAAGTAAACTTAGAATTTTAAGTCGTTTCAAATTCTTCTACTAGGTGCGTCTCTTGTGAGCCCTGCATTCCTTAATAGACTTAGAATTTTAAGTTGTTTCAAATTCTTCTACCAGGTGCGGCTCTTGCGAACCCTGCACTCCCTGGTAGACTTAGAATTTTTTAGCCGTTTTAAATTCTTCTACCAGCTGCGGCTCGTGGGAGCCCTGCACTCCCCGGTAGACTTAGAATTTTTGTATTTAGCTCTTCCACCGTGGCGGACTTAGAACTTTTTAGTCGTTTTAAATTCTTCTACCAGGTGCAACTCGTGGGAGCCCTGCACTCCCTAGTAGACTTAGAATTTTAAGTTGTTTCAAATTCTTCTACTAGGTGCGGCTCTTGCGAACCCTGCACTCCCTGGTAGACTTAGAATTTTTGTATTTAGCTCTTCCACCGTGGCGGACTTAGAACTTTTTAGTCGTTTTAAATTCTTCTACCAGGTGCAACTCGTGGGAGCCTTGCACTCCCTAGTAGACTTAGAATTTTTTTATTTAGCTCTTCCACCGTGGCGGACTTAGAACTTTTTAGTCGTTTTAAATTCTTCTACCAGGTGCAACTCGTGAGAGCCCTGCACTCCCTAGTAGACTTAGAATTTTAAGTTGTTTCAAATTCTTCTACCAGGTGCGGCTCTTGCGAACCCTGCACTCCCTGGTAGACTTAGAATTTTTGTATTTAGCTCTTCCACCGTGGCGGACTTAGAACTTTTTAGTCGTTTTAAATTCTTCTACCAGGTGCAACTCGTGGGAGCCTTGCACTCCCTAGTAGACTTAGAATTTTTTTATTTAGCTCTTCCACCGTGGCGGACTTAGAACTTTTTAGTCGTTTTAAATTCTTCTACTAGGTGCGACTTGTGGGAGCCCTGCACTCCCTAATAGACTTAGAATTTTTTTTTTTTTTCAAATTCTTCTACCAGGTGCGGCTCTTGCGAACCCTGCACTCCCTGGTAGACTTAGAATTTTTGTATTTAGCTCTTCCACCGT
This sequence comes from Gynostemma pentaphyllum, assembly GCA_028015215.1. Taxonomy (NCBI): domain Eukaryota; kingdom Viridiplantae; phylum Streptophyta; class Magnoliopsida; order Cucurbitales; family Cucurbitaceae; genus Gynostemma; species Gynostemma pentaphyllum. Next base: position 42,384,776 of record CM051353.1, read on the forward strand.
GGCGGACTTAGAACTTTTTAGTCGTTTTAAATTCTTCTACCAGGTGCAACTCGTGGGAGCCTTGCACTCCCTAGTAGACTTAGAATTTTTTTATTTAGCTCTTCCACCGTGGCGGACTTAGAACTTTTTAATTTTGTTACAGTAGAATCGCATAGTTGGCCCCCACTCGAGTAGAGTTTTATGTCTTGAAGTCTAGCTCGAGTCTAATTTTTCTCGAATGATCTAACTCTCATGAATGCAATAAGTAGAAAAAATATAATTTTATTCATTTTATTTTCGAACTCTTACAATAGAAGACTTTATTGGAAATGAAAATTGCAATAAATTAAATTGTTGAAATAAAATCTATGTTGCTTGACATCTTCATAGGTATTGTAAAGTCTTTTAGATAAGGCCAATACCTCAGTGACCCAGCATGGTCCTTTTGAAAGCTTGGACTCCTTTTCAATAGTCAGGCCCCCGAATATGGGTCTTACTTCTCCAATTGAAAAATTTGATCGTCACGGTCCTGATCTTCCTCATCTCTTTTACTTCTTACAAATTCTTTCAAGTACCCTTTTTGAATTAAGGTTTCAATTTCTTCCTTGAGATCGAAGCAATCAGAGGTGGTATGCCCGTGGTCTTTATGGAAGAGGCAATACTTGTTTTTGTTCCTCTTATTTGACGCTGCCATCATCCTAGCGGGCCACCTCACTATGTTTTTGTCTTGGATCTCCATGAGTAGTTGTTCAATTGGGACCGTGGTGGGAGTGTATTTTTTAAATTTACTAGGAGGAAGACTCTGTTTATCAAGTTGGTCTTCCGACCTTTTCCTTTTTTCGTCATCATGACGTTCAGTACTCCGGGAAAGGTCTTCTATTCTGTCTCTCTTTTTGTGCTCTGATTGTTTGCTAATACCTCCCTCATCCGAAGCTTTTCTTGCACTAAGTAATTCTCCAGCACTCATGTACTTTTGAGCCCTAGCAAGAAGCTCGGTGTACGTAGCTGGTGTCTTCTTACCAAGTGACCATAAGAATTTTTCATCTTTTAAACCGGCCATCATAGCAGTTAGAGCTATGTCATCACTGTAACCTTGCACCTTCAATGCCTCACTGTTAAATCTTACTACGTAGTCTCGGAGGCTCTCCTCTGACTTCGACGTACGGCCAAAAGGTGCGTGGCGGTTTCTTATGATCTCTTCCACCAAGGAACCGAGTTACAAAAGATCGAGTGAGGTCTTTAAATGAAGTGATAGACCTCGGCTTGAGTATGCTGTACCAACCGCGAGCAGGGCCTCCTAATGTAAGGGGGAATGCCCTACACTTGATAGCATCTCGGACTTCCTGGAGCTCCATCCAGGTCCGAAATGTATCGACATGCTCGATTGGATCCTTTGAACCATCATACGTGGTCATAGTTGGCATTTTAAACTTGGTCGGAAGCTCCACCTCCATTATGTCATCACTGAATGGAGGCTCAGTTTGCTCGAGTAGATCTTCTAGTGCAAGAGGGGTCTTTCCTCTATATTCTTTCTTCATATGACCAAGTTGATCTTGGAGTTTTTTCAATTCTGGTGCCCAAGGCTGGGCACTTTCTGCAGTAGACTTCACAACATTTGAACGTTCCTTTCTCTTTTGATTGAGAACTTCTCTGAGGTCGGACCTTCGTTTCTGACTAGGTTGCTTGTTGCGATAAGAGTTATAAGAGGAGGAGGAATTGTCCTGGATATTTAGATTTGACTTCCTCTTTGAACCACCTTTCTCATGATTCAGCGATTCTCCTATGCGTTCTATAGGTTCTTTATCTTTCTTGGATTGGACTTCTTGATTGTCAGTAGGGGATTGATGGTCAGTTCTCTGTGTAAGGATTTCGAGTACTTTAGCAAGATCTCGATTCACACCTCGGACTTGTTCTTCTAGAGCATCAACCCTTCCATCAGGCATTGACACAACTCTTTCCACTTCTTGATTTTTATCAACTTGTTGTAGCTCCCTAGTGCTACGAGTTTGATTTTTCGTATTACGAGGGTTACGATTTTCACCGTCTTCAGTAACATCACCGTGTTGCTGACCTTTACAACCCATCCTTGATGGTAGAGCACTTAGTTATATACTCTTCCCACAGACGGCGCCAAATGTTGTTACCTAAAAATGGATGGCTTCCACGTAGGCAACGAACTTAATTTATGAGACGAGTCGGAGGTAGTGGACTGCTTCGACGGCGTGCTACGTAGGTTCCTGCACAGGAAAGGAAAAGAGCACCGGTGTGGTGCCGGCCTAACACCCTCCGATGCTTAAGTCAGAGCAAGCAGAGCTAGTGTGCCAGAGAGTAGTAGTAGAGATTAGTTACCTAATGAATGAATTTCTTCTCCTATTTATAGGAGATTAGGTTGATGACATCATCGCGCCACGTGTCGCGTCGGGATTGGGCCATGTGTTGCTTCTCAATTACGTGTCGCTTTCGGGTCACGCCACGTGTCATTTTCGATTGGACACTTGTAATCGGTTTAGATATGTAGGTCCGTGTTGGAGACGTGTAGCCAGGTTCTTTTCAAGTGCATGGACTTTATGCCTAGGTACCACGGTCAGACGAGGTGCTTTGGACCAGGTGCTTCGGACCAGGTGCTTTACACCAGGTGCTTCGGACCAGGTGCTTTACACCAGGTGCTTCGGACCAGGTGCTTTGGACCAATTTTGTCAAGTTGTAAAATTCCACGTGTAATCCAATTTCACCCCACAACAACGTTGATGCGGTGGCATTGAAAAAAAAAAACAAGCTCTCAAAGAACGCTTTGGGTGTCACGACAACGGCTTCTCTGAAAATTTGGCTTGGAAGCCAAACGTTGTAGGTTGTGGTGCCATGCCTTCCATACCGCGGTGACGATCATTCTAAAAAAAAAGGGGGTCTCTTACAAAAATAATAAAATTAGGTCAAATATTTGTAAAAATAGCAGAAAAAAAGTTATTTGCAAAAATAGCAAAAAACTCAAATTCGCACCTAAAATATTACAAAATTGCCACTAAGTTTGTATGGGTAATCAGTGATTTCCTCACAGGTAATCAGTGATTTCCTCACAAGTAATCACTGATTTTACTGATATCCTGATACTTTATGCATGAATCACTGATTACCTAATTGGTTATCACTGATTTTCTTATAAATTATCATTGATATCTATGATTTACATGAATAACGGGTTTTAAAAATATGCTATATTTGCAAATATATTTTAAAAATGATATATTTATAAATATTGCAGAAAATTCTGCTACCTAATGAAATTTCCCAAAAAAAAAATGTTTGTAAGCCAAATGCTGCACGTTGCGGCATGAGCATGATACCTAAACATCATACCAATATCTCGAAGACTCCTCCTCAAGTTAGAGCATGTAGATTGCAAATACCCAACATACGTAGTAGAAAGGAAATCGAGATTTTACAAGTGCTTTAGTAAAAACATCCGCTAACTGGTCCTCTTGTTGGGAATTTAAAGGGTTTGCAAATCCCTAAACTCCTTAAATCAAGAACGATAAATAGCAACACAAAGAATAATTAAAAACAAGAGAGAAAAAGACACCAGAGAATTTTTATTCAGGTTCCCAATTGATACGTTTTGTCTTCTGCAAATATTACAAGTTCCACTATGAAGATGAAGATTGTAATTGAGACAAAAATAGAAGTTTACAATAGATCATGAACTCTCTATTTTCTCTCAATGATGAACAAGCCCCACAAACACCTACTGCCCTCCACAAAGAAAAAGAGAAAGAACGTCGTATGATTTCTTATTTTTCTTCTCGCTTAGTCTATAGCCGCTTCAACGTAAATCATATATACATACAAACATATATATATATATATATATATATATATATATATATATATATATATATATATATATATATATGTATGTATGTATGTATGTATGTATGTATGTATGTATGTATGTATGTATGTATGTATGTATGTATGTATGTATGTATGTATGTATGTATGTATGTATGTATGTATGTATGTATGTATGTATGTATGTATGTATGTATGTATGTATGTATGTATGTATGTATGTATGTATGTATGTATGTATGTATGTGTAGGTTAAAAACCCTTCCATCGTCTCATCATGAAAGTCCACGCCTGAGAAGCCCAAGAGAAAAAACAATTCAATATATCTTTTGTCTTATATGTATTTGGCTTACATATGTAAATGGGCTTGGTAGGAAAATAAGCATAGTTAATCATAATGGCCAATTTAATCAAAATCTTTATTGGCTTATTATTTGATTTGGATCCATCCAAACTCAACAATCACCCAATTGGAGACAAATCGAACATTTTCAACTCACATTGCATGATCAGCTTACCACTTTCTTGGAACGCCAAGGCTTCAACCTGCAAACTCAAACTTATTTGCATAACCATATACCTATTAGAATCCACTAACATAATAGGCCCCTACAAAGCCTCCGGTGTGAGATATCTCCCAGGAACGGAAAGATACTCTAGCCACTCCCACTTCATCTATGTGGCGGGATCAACCAGTTTACCAACTATCCGCCTCCAACGAATATTGGTAAAGTAATATTTCATAATATGCTTGACATTAGAATTCAAGCTAGTTGCCAAATTAAAGATTTCATCTTTGATGCTTACACCCTCTTTGACTCTGAAACTAGCCAGAAGTGCCCTATTTCCCTCAGGCAACTTCATCAGTTAGCTATCTTGTCTGTCAGTTGAGGCTATATATTTTCTGAGCCCTTCCAAATTTTCCCAACTATTCCTCCATATAAACTGATGGATTAGGATCTAATTGTTCTTTCCGTGCTGTTGGTTTACCCCTCCCATTTGAGGAAAAATCAACAGCTCTCCAAATTTACACTTTACGTGTAGCACCCTTAACTTTGACAACATTCAAACGTGTCAAGTACAAAGTAGAATGCTTGTAGCCTCTGTTGGGATTGAAGCCTCTAAAAGAATTCTCAAGCGAAAGTCCCAACGGATCTTTCCTTGCAGTATAATAAATTCAAAATTCTAAATGCATAAAAGAAAAACTAACCCTTGTCGAGAAGTGTCTGACTCTTCCTCGTTCTTCGATGGTTACGATCGAGGGACCACCAAAAAGATCTTCGTCACTAACTACAAAAGATAATCGGTGCGTGGGCACTATCTCCTTTGGAAAAAGGAAAAATTGGGAAGAGGAATTTTCTTCCCAATTACCCTATGGGCGGCGCAAGAGAGAGGGAGGAGAGGAATTTCCTGAGCCTTTACTTTAACTCTCTTGGTTGTGTGTTTTGGGGTCACCCCAAAGGTCCTATTTATAGGAAAACCAAGGCATTAGAAAATCTTCTGAATATCTTTTAATTAATAAATAATTAATTAAGATATTCTAAAATATATTTGAATAATAAAGATATTATATTTTATTCCATAATAAAATATTCCATATCTGTTATTTAACTTAATCAATATTAATTTAAATATATTATTCCATATCTTCCATTTAAATTAATCCCATTAATTTAAAATAAGATATACATTTATTTTAAATAAAATAAAAATGCAAACTTTTTGGTCAACCATTTGACCAATGGGGCGTGTGACCCCACCCCGAGTCACACGCCCATGTCATCCTCATATGACAATATTGGGCATTTTTATTTTCCTCATTATTTAATGGAACAATTCCGTTAAATAATTAAATAAATAAAACTCCTTTTATTTATTCCAATAAATAAAACTCCTTTTATTTATTCCAATAAATAAAACTCCTTTTATTTATTTCCTCATTTAATTTGATAATTTCAAATTAAATATTTAAATAGACTCTTCTATTTAAATCCCCATTAATTTTGGACAACACAAAATTAATTTAATTAAATAGACTCCTCTATTTAATCTCTTATAATTAAATAGACTCTTCTATTTAATAATTAAATAGACTCCTCTATTTAATTCCACCATTAATTAAATAATTAAATAGACTCCTCTATTTAATTTCCTTTAATTAATTGAATAGACTCCTCTATTCATTTCCAATTTTCCAAAGAGAAATTAATCATATTAATTTATGTTCTCGATTACATGCGTTAGCTCGGAGGACTTAATGGACCTATAGGACTAAGCTCCAATGATCTAGAATTACCTTTGATTAAAACTCCTTTTAATCAATTAATTCTCATTCATTAACTCCTAGATAACTCCACTAAATATCTAGAGTTGCACTCTTAGTACTATAGACATAGTTATGTCCATTGGCTATAATCATTAACTACACTTTGATCCTTCACAAGTTAGTTCGTATCCATGGCTAGGTATTTACACCGTATTAACCTCCATGATACATCTTGTTCCTTAAGCCCAACTGATTCTCCAATGAACAACCTTACATAATCTCCATTATGCGTCTTTAACCTTTTCCTTGATCAGAGGAATATGGGGCCCCGCTGTTCAAGACCGAATCAGTCCATAAAGGAACTACTTATCTATTTTCCTATATGGAAAAGAGTGAATTCCAATTCTTTTGTAATTACGTTCTTAGCAATAAGCAAGATGCAATCCCCAAAGTGGGAGGCATATTGAGCAAACTATACACCTATGCAAATCAAAGGCTTGTCTCTTGCGAACAGGAGTTCGTAATCCACTCAGGATTAAGATCAATTGTACATGATTAATCGGTTGACAAATGAAGTGTCTTTCTGTAACAGCTTTCCCAGAAGACAGTAAGTTTATCTTAGTGCAGTCTACTACAATCTCTATTGCAGCAACACCCCCACTCATATGTCTCTACATGAGCGATCCAGATGAGATCACTTGTGCCAATTCACAAGTGGGCCGTGTTAGTGGTGTTACGAGAAATAAGGCACCCAACCTTTATTCATGTACCACAGACTATTTGAGTTACACTTAAGTGAATCTTCCCGCATCATATTCTCACTTTAAGTTATCATATGTAACTCTGGATCTTATGATGGATTACATTTATTAAACTAATAATAAATGACAATGTAAATATTACTAATTACTAATTAATAATTCCTTTATTTATTTATAGTTTAATTGGATTAAATAAGATTTAGGGTAGAAACCCCAGCAGCCTCTCACCAACAATAAAGATCCTCTAGTGAGTTTCCATACCCCTCTGCTAAACTCACTTTGATAACCAACATTATCAAGTTGACCAGTAGAAATAATATTCAACTTGTAATAAGGAACATACTTAACATTCCTCAATAGTAGCTTACATCCTGTATCAGTCTCCAAACTTACGTCTTCAATGCCAACTGCTTAATAGATATTTTCATTCCCCATTTTCACTAAGCCAGACTCGCCTGAAGTAAAAGATGTGAATAATTGTTTGTTTGAAGTAATATGAAAAGAAAAGGCTCTATCCACAACCCAGTCTGTCATGGGCTCATTTATATTTAAACTCTCATCAACACAGTAAAGAGCATGTGTGACTGTATTAGCCTCTGAGTTATAGCTGTTATCTTTCTGATCTTGTTTCAGTTTTCTACAGTCTGATTTCTTGTGACCTTTCCTGTGGCAGTAGTAACACTCAATCCCCTCGTTCCATGTATCTTTACCCTTACTAATGTTACTTTGATTGCCTTTTCCTCTACCGGTTTACAAAGCAGTACCACTGTTAGAGGCCATATCAGAACTCTTCAAGCGAATTTCTTGACAGAAGCGACAGATCTTTGATATTTGCAAACAAAGCTTCCCTCTTCCCTGAGAATTAGTGATAGCAGTTTTCATAGTAGACTAACTATCAGGTAAAGATGCCAAGAATGCAACATAAACCATATCATCAGTCATTTGAGACTCTAAAGCAATTAACTGATTTATGAGAATGTAGAATTTATTAAGATGATCTGCTAATGGTTCAGCATCAGCCATCTTCATATGCACGAGTTGAGTGTAGATGTATATCTTGTTGTTGATAGTGGGCTGTTTATACATATCAGACAAGGTCTTGATTAATCCCGTTGTAGATGTCTCTTTTGCCACATTATGGGCAACATTCTTTGACAGGGTCAATCTCACAACTCTCAACACTTGCCTATTTAATAGCTTCAATTCTTCATCATTCATACCCTCTGGCTTCTCTACCAATGGTAGATACAATTTCCTGATAAACAAGTAGTCCTCAATTTGCATCAACTAGAATGAAAAATCCGAACCATCAAATTTTCCGATCTTATATCCTTTGTGCTATCCATCGATCTCTACCACAAGAATCTTGAACCTGATGCTCTGATACTAGTTGTTGGTAATTTGAAGGGTTTGTAAAAAATCCTAAACTCCTTAATCCAAGAATGATGAATATTACAATGCAACAAAGAAACAATGATAGGGAAGAGAAAAACGACACCAGAGAATTTTTATACAGGTTCCTAATTGGCACGTTCTGTCTTCTGTAAATATCGCAGGTTTCACTATGAAGATGAAGATTATAATTGAGACAAACATATAAGGTTACAATAGATCACGAAATCTCTATTTTCTCTTAATGATGAACAAGCCACACAAACACCTACTGCCCTCGACAAAGAAAAAGAGAAAGAACGTCGTATGATTTCTTATTTTTCTTCTCGCTTAGTCTAAAGTAGCTTCAACGTAAATCATATATATATATATAAAGGTTAAAACACCCTTCGACTGCCTCATCATGAAAGTCCACGCCTGAGAAGCCAAAAGAAAAAACAATTCAATATATCCTTTGTCTTATATGTATTTGGCTTTCATATGTAAATGGGCTTGGTAGGAAAATAAGCATAGTTAATCATAATGGCCCATTTGATCAAAATCTTTATTGGCTTATTATTTGATTTGGATCCATCCAAACTCAACACCCCTGGCGTAAAATATCAGAGTAGCTGGAGCTGCTATATGAAGAGAAACTTGACTATCATAAAACAACTTGGAGGGACGATCATGATGAAGTCTAAAACAACCCAAAAGAGACTTCAACCACTTCAACTCACTCTGGTAGTGCAATGGAACAATAATCAACTTGGGAGATCAGGAAACAATAGAATGTTTCTTCATTTCTCAAGATAAGAAGAACCCCAATAGAATGTAGTAATCAGTCAACGACCAACGAGTGAAAGGAAAACTAGCCTATTCACTATAACAATAAGCATAGAGTTTAAAATTACTCTCATTACGTAATATAATGTCTTTAATAGGACAATCTTTTAAATACCTCAAACCCGCAACCCAATGTTTAATACACGGATCATCCATAAACTGAGCCAAAATATACTTTAAATAGAAGTTCAAGCTATATTATTTCAAGTAGATCGAACGACTTAAAAGATTGCGATTCTTCTTGGGATCATCAAGGACAGCGTCATTAGTAGTAGCAAGATGATGATTTTGATCCATTTTAGGATGAGTACCAAGTAAACTAGTCTCAGTTATAATATCAAATACATACTTTCCTTAAGAGAGAAACAGAGGATCAGTTCCACAAGTTACTTCAATTCCAAGAACATACTTCAGGACACCCAAATCTTTCATGTAAAAGTTATCACTAAGTTGATGTTTGAACTTCTCAAATGGCCGAAGGAGAAGATCTTGTGATGATAAAAATGTCAACGCAACATTACTCTTGATAAAAAATTTTGCAAACCAGTTCTGTGACGCTAGTTAGAGTCCATATGAAGACTTACATAAATGACAAATTTTACCAGAAGAAAAAGGAATAGAACTATGAGGTAATTGTATATACACATCCTTGTTAAGATCGCCATGAAGAAAAGCATTATACACGTCCATCTCATGCAGTTCTCACTATTTTGAAAATTCTATGACCGAAAAAGTTTGAATTATAATCATCTTTGCAATAGAGGCCAACATTTCATTAAAATTAATACAAAAAAATTTGCAATTCATGTGAAAAACTAGACACCCCTTTAATCATTCTACTATACAATCTAATCAGTATTTCACTTTATATACCAACTTGCAACAGATGGCTCTCTTCCTTAGTGGAGGATCCTGTAAGGTTTGGATACAATTTTGCTCAAGAGTATCCATTACTTCTCTCATTTTTTTTTGTCAAGCAGGATCATTAACAACTTCCTTATTATATGTGCGTTCGGTGCCTGCAATAGTAGCTTCCAAAAAACAAGTGTGTTGCACATAAAACTTCTCATAAATTACATAGTAAGAAATGAGAAAACGGGTACCTGAGGACTGTTGAAATATAAACTTGATTTGGGCTAAGTATGGTTTTCGACCTTAGTTGTCTAAGCCCAAGTTCTAGAGAGTATAGAGATGTCAAAAACTTTCTAGAGAGATGGTTAAAAAAAGTATAAGCATGTTCTAGAGAAGAACTCTCTAGAAGCTTAGTCTATATAAAGTAGCTTATAGATATATCTAGAACAATGTAGTAGGTTTGTAATTTTGAAGAATATTCTAGATAGACATTAAATTAGAATTCTAGTGCCATAATTCTAGCCGTTGATTGAGGAGGTGCCACTAGTATAAATAGGAGTGGTGTCTAAGTGTTTGTATCAAGCAAAAATCAATCAATCAAGAAATTAAGCAAGAAGAAATAGTTAAGTAGCCCACTTCTCCAAAATCTCTCCCACTTTCAAATAATCCTCCACTACTAAAATTCCCTTCCAACATAATTAAGTAGCCCACTTCTCTAAAATCTCTCCCACTTTCAAATAATCCTCCACTACTAAAATTCCCTTCCAACAAAGTGGTATTAGAGCTGGAACATTCTATTTCTTGACATAGGCACCTTGGCGATTACTTACCGCCTTTATCTCTTATAGAAAGGCTTCCATCTCTCAAGTGAATATCATAACCTTTCTCCAAGAGTTGGCCCAGGCTCAAAATATTGCTCTTCATAATCGGCACATAGTAGACATTTGAGATGAATGTGTTTTCCATTATTTAATCGGATGAGAACATTACCTATTCCTTTCACGACCACCTTGGATTCGTCTCCAAAAGACACATTACCGCTTATAGATTCATCAAGCTCCACGAATAGATTTCTTCTTCCACACATATGATTACTTGCACCGGTGTCTAGATACCATATGTTATTTTCTCCTTCATTATCTTTGTAAGCTAGTGACAAGATTCCATTTTCTTGACTTGTTTCTTTAACGTAGTTGGCCTTCTCTTCAACTCTATTGTTGCTAGGAGCTCTACATTCTAAAGCGTAATGACCAAGTTTTTCACAATTATAGCATTTCACATGTGACTTATCGTACCTTGATTTTTGATTTCATCGCCCATGACCTCTTGATGAGTTTTCTCCTCTTTGGAAGTTTTTTTTATTGTTGGGCTTCCAACCATGCCCACGTCCGTAGCCATGACTTCGTTCTCGTACTTGATTACGATCTTGTCATTGCTGACTTTTATCATTGTGACCACTTTCTTCCTTAGTTGAATCTACTCGGGTCTTGAGTAGTTGCTCTACAATCCCTTCTTTCTTTTTTTTCTTTTCTTCATAAGTATGCAACGATCCAAAAAGTTTATCAATTGTCATGTCTTCCAAGTCTTTAGTTTCTTCTATGACAAAGACAATATGTTCGAATTTGGGATCTAATGATCTAAGAATTTTCTCTATGGTTTTTACTTCATCTACTTTTTCACCATTTCTCTTTAATTGTTCGGTGACCGCTAAGACTCTTGAAGAGTAATTAGAGATGGCTTCTCCTTCTTTCATATGCAAAGTTTCAACACATGTGAAACTAAATATGTAGCTGCTACTGCATGTGTTTGTCATGCAACTTGGCTTCGAAATTTACTGAAGGAGTTGAGATTTTCAAAAGAAGAGCCAACCAATTTTTGTGCGGACAACAAGTCGGCAATAGCCTTGGCCAAGAATTCTATTTTTCATGATAAAAGCAAGCACATTGATACACATTATCATTATATTCGAGATTGCATTGCAAAAAAAGATGTGGAACTTGAATATGTGAAGACTAAAGATCAAGTAGCTGATATATTCACCAAGCCTTTCCAGCATGAAGATTTTGTGAAGCTGAGAAGTTTGATTGGAGTGACAAATCAAGTTTAAAGGGGGTGTTGAAATGTAAACTTGATTTGGGCTAAGTATGATTTTGGACCTAAGCTTGATTTTTAGAAAAGTATAGAGATGCAACTTTCTAGATACATGGTTAAGAAAAGTAGAAGCAAGTTCTAGAGAAGAAATCTCTATAGTCTATATAAAGTAGCATATAGAAATATCTAGAACAATATGGTAGGTTTGTAATTATGAAAAATATCCTAGATAGACATTAATAACCATTAGATTAGAATTGTAGTGGCATAATCCTAATCGTTCATTGAGGAGGTGCCACTAGTATAAATAGGAGTGATGTCTAAGTCTTTGCATCAAGAAAAAATCAATCAATCAAGAAATTAAGCAAGAAAAAATAATTAAGTAGCCCACTTCTCCAAAATCTATCCCACTTTCAAATAATCCTCCACTACTAAAATTCCCTTCCAACATAATTAAGTTGCCTACTTCTCTAAAATCTCTCCCACTTTCAAATAATCCTCCACTACTAAAATTCCCTTCCAACAAGGACGTTAAAGATCAATATGAGATGATCTGACAGGGCTTTTACAACTTGAACGGTGTTTGTTATGTAATCTGTGAGTCTACTAGAAAAATATTTTTTATGATTACCCCGACCAATTGTACTTGGTGGAATAGACTCTTAAACAGTCTCAACTTTCTCATTATTTAAATCAATACCATATAAATGTTTAGTCTACAAAATATCATCCTCGGGTTTTTTAACTACCTCATTTACTTCATTAACTACCAAGATATTATAACACTATGAAACTGTCTCAATAACCAAATTCTCCTCACTCCCTCTTGTGAAAGGAGTATCATAATTCGTCGAATCGATAAAGTCATCATTCAAGTTATTTAAATGGGACTCACTATGAAGAGGAAATTTGTATTCGTAAAAATGGACATCATAAGAAATAAAGAACTCCTCTTTCTTTAAGTCATATAAGGAGACGTTTGTTTCCAGATTTGCATGAGATTGAGATGTCTGGGGATGAGATTCTTGGGAACGAGATGTCCGACACTAGATCACTGTGTTTTGTTTTAGATGGGGATGTGAATAATAAAATTCTATTATAAAATAAATTTTCTGCCTCTCTCCTCTCTTATCTTATGTTCTCTCTCATCTACCATGGGGTTGATCCAAACTCCATGTGTTTAAAGGGTTTCTATGGAGGTGGGCTATAGGGTCCCCATGGGGTTTGGATTCCCTTCCCTATTGGCAATACAAATATGGGGATGAGGATGAAATTACCATCCCAAATTACTAGAAAAAAACACCCCTCTTTTACCATCACCTCACCATCGCCTCTCTTACTCCTCTATCAAAGATTTTTGTAGGCTTATTTTTTAAAATCTATAAATGTTAAAAAAAATCTAACTCATCTTATATGAATTTGTTGATAGATTTTTAAAATCTTTCATACCATTGATTGTATTTCTTGATTTTGTTAATTTATTGAATAATAATTGATGAGTTATTGAATTAAATTGTTGATTAATTTTTTATGTTTGGAACAAACTAACTCAAACATTTATAGATTTCAACATAAGTTTGACACAAGTTAAACATAATTTTATTGATTTTTTTTTATCATTATCCTTATTGCTTTATTGTGTGAAATGTATAATTTATATTACAATTACACTTTTAGGTATATCATAAACAATCATGGACCATTTACAAGATGAATTGAATTTGATGAGAGGAATTTGAATGAAATGACACACAACCAAGTGAAGTTCGAGATAAAAACACTGAAAAGGGAAGTCCAACTACTAAGAGATGAAAAGGTAATTCTAAAAAACAATATATTTTGTTGTTTCATTTTTATGGACTCCTTATAATTGACCATAACCGACCTGAGGCTAAGTGTAAGTATTATGGGACAATCTATCCATGTCATTCTAAACGTAATGGTTTAGAAACCATGAAACGTCATTTAGAAGAGTATTGTACTAAATATCCTTACAATAGGAAAGTTGATCAATCTCGGAAAGAAATAGTATTACAATTCAAAGATAGGGTGGAGATACTTCTGATGTGAAGGTTAGCAATGAAAGTTTTGGTTTAGAGAGTTGTAGGACATGGTTGGTTAAGGTTCTAATTGAGGATAAAACATTATCTTTTGTTGAGAAGTGTGGGTTTAGAAAATTTTGTAATAAAATCATAAGGTTCTTTAAGCCTAGATTTTGTCTTCTCTCACGTGTCACTACAGCTAAAGGTTGTATGGATGTTTATTCAAGAGAGAAAAAAAAAGTTAAGAGATATATTTATGGAAAAAGGGTTAGAGAATCCCTCTCACTACTGATACATGGACATCCAAAATAAATACAAACTAAATTATTTTAAGTGCTCATGTCATTGATTGTGACTAAAAATTACAAACCTGACTCCTTTTAAATCATTTAAAATCAGAATACAGTTGAAGTCTCAGTATTAAAAAAAAGGGCATGGTTACGTTTAAAATTTGAACTATCCAAAACCTGTTTACGTTTTTCATAATCATAGAAATCGTAAAGACAAGGAAATGCACATTTCCTAAAGTAAAGTCCATAGGAGTTTCAGAATTATAAAAGAAGTCTAAGAGCTCCTGTAACTGGCTCTTAAGCTCAATAAACTCACCTTGTGCCATACGATAAGGTGTCTTGGACAATGGACTGTCCCAGGAATAACCTTAATCTGAAAGTCTGACTCTTTCACCTATGGTGATCCAGGTAACTCAGCAGAAAAACATCAACAAAATCCCTTACAACGGGCACATAACTCAAGCTACTATCTGGTACAAATTTATCAACAACACTAGCTATATAACCCTAAGCTCCATCACTTAGAAGCGCTCTAGCTTCTAACATATAGATATCAAAGTGGGTACTACTCGATCACTAGACAGACGAAAATGCAAACTGGTCCCATATGGACCCACAAAATCAATAACTTTCTTAGTACAAACGATAATGGCATGATTGACTGATAGCAAATCCATACCCAATATCACATCAAAATAAGACATATGATTAACAATCAAAGTAGCATGTGAACAACTACCAAGAATACACAAGTCATCAGTACCAATCACACTATCAACAATAATAAACTTCCCCACTGGGATAGAAACACACATCTAAAAACCCAAAGGTCTAGACTGAAGAGTAGCCAATTCAACAAACTCGGATGAAATAAAAGAGTGGCTAGTTCCAGAATCAAATAGAACAAAAAACAAATGCCAAAAATTAACAAAGTACCAATCACTACAATACCCGCAATCTCAGCTTCCTTTCTAGTAGCAAATACTCTAGCATGATGCTAAGAAGGCGGAGGAGGTAACAAGCAGAAATTTGTACTGTTGAGCTTGTCTACCCTGATCTCAACCTCTGTCCTGACATATCCCCTACCCTGGGGAGCATACTGAGCTGGCGGTGACTGCTATAGCTTCTTCTGACCATCCTAGTTTGACCATAAGTATAGCATCTCGGTGGAAGGTGCATCTCCCAGAATGAAATCTGGTACAACAGTAAGGGTGAACCGATCCCTGTACTCTTGTCTGTCCATGCTGAGCTTCACCTCGAACCTGTTGCTATTACTGCTGCCTCTGCTATGGCGGTATTCCTTGATTAGCATGGTCACTTTTTCATCATCTCAAAATTCGAAAGGATGGCGTAGTCAGCCCTCAACTTATCGAGTCCCTCATGTGTCATCCTGGACATATAATGGGCAAGGCCTCTTTCCTCATGTATCGCCCTCGACCCAGACTTCTTCTTTTTTCCCCCGACTTCTTCCTCAACTGAATCAAGAATGGGGGACCTAAGAGGACTCAAGGCGTTAGTGGCATCCATCGAGGCGGAGACCTCCCCTACCGAGGGCACAGAGACTGGAAGGGTAGTCTTGGACTTGGATTTCTTACCCTTCGAGCAATTTTTCTTCTTCTTCATCCTAATTTTATCAGTAACGGGTTCAGAAAGAAGAGGGTCAGAAGAGTCAGGCACATTACAAGAGTCTATATGGGAAGAACTCCCTTCCACTAAAGGGAGAGAGACAGAAGAGATCGTGGTCTCGACATCCCATGCCGCAGTAATCTCATAAAAGGACCCTAGCCAGCTTACAAAAGAGAGAAAATCTCTATCAGGCTAGGAAAGGCGATCTACCATAGGTTCGTTCCTTTTGGGTTAAGCTCTGGACGATGGGCTAGAGCCAGATTCTTGAACAAACGAGGGAGAAAAATAAACAACATTCTCACTCCTAGACCTGTCTCTCTTAAAAACCCTACCATCTAGCTCATCGTCTCCTACCACTACCCTGGGAGTCCTACGAACTCTAGCTGTGGGGGCTTCTTCAAAGTTATCCATGGTAGACGAAAAGAACAAAGGACAAGAATGAAGGACTAACCTTTGAACGAAACAGGGAAGAAACTCGAAGAGCAAAACGGTAATGGCGAAAAGCTTTTCGTAAGTGGAGCACCCTCAGACAACCTTTGGAATTCAAACGGAAAACAAACCATTAATTTTGAGAGGGTACAATATTTAAAGCAAAGGCCATGCGTCGAATGATCGCGACACGTGGGAAGGGTCACAACGATCCGCATTCACAAAGATCCGTTATAAGTCAAGCCCATTCATAAGGCCCAACGGGTCTATTTTCCAGAAGGTCATGTCTTTCCAAACAACGAAGCCGATGGAAGGTCGCACAAAATGACACGACGACGATCCAAGCAAATTCTATTCCCTACACCAGACTTTTTGATCCAGGAAATAGGGGAAAACTGTAAAGGGTGAAAATAGTCCTCGAATCGGTCAGGTATATCAAACAGACCCACATGGGTTCAGGCCCATCAAGATTACTGCTTGGGGGAGATGCTTCCCACTTGGCCGCTAAGAGATCCACAAGCCTAGTCATGCACTAGCCCAGTCAAGAGGCCCACGATCAAGAGACTATAAAAAGTTACTTGACCTATCAAATCAAATAAGTTCAAACAAGCTCTAAGCTTACCTAACCCTAATCTATTCTTGTCGCGCACTCTACTTTCTCACATACCGCCACCTAACTTGATTGTCGGAGGGTCTTTGGCCGGTACCACACCGGTACCCTTCTGATCAACGTCTTATTCTGTTTCAGGTAGTCGCGCCAGCATGTGACGCACGTGCTTAACTGTGTGAGAGAAATACCCCAAACAAATATTTTCAAATTCTTTTGAATAAATATGATATTATATCTTTTAATTAATTCAGTTAATTATTTAAGATATTCCATTATCATATTTTAAATTAATCAAATTAATATAATTATTTGTTCTCATATCTAAATACTTAAATTAATCTAATTAATTTAAGTATAGAAAAAATAATAAATGTCTAATTAAAGATAAAATATGATGACAACTATCATATGTGGGCAATGTAGACCTAGACCATATTGCCCACACGCCCCATTGCTCCAACTCGGGCTCAAATGTCTACGCCTGGGCGCTTAAAAGTGATTGGACATTTTAAACTTCTTCTTTAACTAATAGATCCAGTCCATTAACTAGTTAAATAGAACTCTTTTTTTCTTGAGTTTGAAAACTTCAAATTAATTAATTAATAGCACTCTTCTATTTAATTTGTCTTTATAGAATTAATTTTGACAACTTTAAATTAATTAATTAATAGCACTCTTCTATTTAAATTGCCGTTAGAATTAATTTGATAATTTCAAATTTAGTTTTATTTTCTAAAGGAATTAATTAATCTAGTTAACCATTGTTCTCACTAACATGCATTAGCTCGGACTCTTAATAGACCAATAGTAAAAAGCTCCAACGATCCAGAATTAAATTAATTAGAACTCAATTAATTAACTTTATTCTCATTCATTAACTCTTGGGTAACTCCACTAAATACCTAGAGTTTCACTCTTAGTCCTATAGACATAGTTATGTCCATTGGATATAATCATTAACTACATTTTGATTATTAACAATTAGTTTGTATTCACAGCTAGGTAATTTACTGATTTAACTTTTGAGAAACATCTTGTTCCTCAAGCACCAACCGATTCTCTAATGAACAACCTTACATAATCTCTATTTGTGATGACCCGACTCAAATATTCAAAATTAAATAAATAATAAATGGACTCATTAAAACCCATAAATTAAATAACTATGACACGTGCTACACTATCCAACTTGATTGTCAAATATCTTAGTATAACCAACCTAACTATTCACATCCAGAATCTCAACTATAATAATAGGGCCAAACGATTATAAACAAACAATTAATAGTAAAATAACTTCCAAATTATAATGCACGAATAATGAAATAGTATCAAAGAAGAAATATTTCAAACAACTTAACAATCATATTACAAAGAACTAAAAGAAAAGTAATTTCACACTATCAAGTCACAACAAGAAAATCCTTAAGTTATTTACATTTAATAATTAACTAAGTCTATCATGTCATAATCATCTTTAAAAATTATTCTAAGCATTAATAAATAATTTAAAGCGATTTATTAAACGGTTATTAATTATTAGTGATAA
Source organism: Gynostemma pentaphyllum (assembly GCA_028015215.1). Classification (NCBI taxonomy): domain Eukaryota; kingdom Viridiplantae; phylum Streptophyta; class Magnoliopsida; order Cucurbitales; family Cucurbitaceae; genus Gynostemma; species Gynostemma pentaphyllum. Next base: position 42,403,334 of record CM051353.1, read on the forward strand.
ATAATTTAAATCATCAAATTTTATTAATAAACATTCAAACGTCGGTTTATAATATTAAATGTTTAATATGTCAAATTTTATTAATAATATCAAACTAAGTAACAAGACGGACCAATAATAATAATACAATAAATCAATTAATAAACCAAATCTGTAAGTATGGATTAAACCTACCTTAACTTCAAATCAAGCTAACAAACTGCCTAAAAAAACCAACAATAATCCTTATAATTCCCAAGACCTGAAATAATATTAATTTAAAGTCAATTTAACTAGAACCAGGCTAATAGAAAGAAAACCAACTCAAATTGAGCAGAAATTGCCCCTAAATTGGTCTAATTGAACCAACCCAGCCGGTCCGGCTAGACCAGTTCTTTCCCAATAAAACAGACGCAGCGCTGCAACTAAAAAAAATGTAGAAACAAAAACGTGAGCAGCTACCTAAGCGACAGGGACGATTTTACGAGTGAAACAGAGCTTTTTTTATGGGGAAACACCTGGAACTGAACGAAAATTGTCTGGCATCTAAATAAGAGGATGAACTCAGCTCAAAAGAGACCAAAACGTCTCAAGAATTTCGAATTCTAGTGAGTTATTTCTAGATTTTGACGAGCTTTACTTTGGGACGATAATCAAGAAAGAAAGAATGTAGTTTAACATGGAATTGACTCGAAAACATTAGAAAAGTTTTTATAAAATGAGTCCAATGGCAATTACCAAAGTTACTAAGAATGTTGATATGTTTTTCCTTGATTTCTCAGCAAGAATAACATAAACTCCGACGAGGACTTCAATATGATGAAAAAATCGTGGCAACTTGGCTCGTTAACATTGGATATCGATGGTGAAACGAAAGAACATGTTATAGAATTGAATTATCTTTGATATTTAATGAAAACAGTGACGATAGCCAGGGAATTCCGGTGAGGATACATTGATGGCGCAAGACTGAGAGAGAAGGTGATAAAGTGATTTATGAGACCTAGGTTTTTGTGCTTTCTTATATGAATAGAATAATTTTAAGAAAAAGACCAAATTACACTCCATAGTAATATTAGAAGACAAGGGTATAAACGATATATAGGCTATAACTTTTTACTCGGAACTCGGATTAAAGAATGGTCAATTGTGTTGAACTCGTAACGACATGACGGTTAGAAAGAACTAAAAGTATGGTTGGTTAAATAAAAATTGGTGAAATGACTAAAATATCTTTAAGCGAAAAACCAGGTTATTACAACCTTCCAAAAAAGTGTCATTACTACTTGAACAAACACGATACTAGATAACATACATATTTGTGTTCTCAAGTTGTCTCTTCGAACTTCTGGTTTCCCTACAAAAATTTAACCATCTCAAACTCCATGTCTCCCACAATTATAACGAAAATTGTTATTGAAATCAAACTACTCTAAGAACAATTGTTATCCACCTCTAAAATAGCATGATTGGAAAACAACCAATCCATACCAAGTATGTCATCGAAACAACCAATATGAAGGACTATCAAAGTTGCACTTAGTTGGAACCACACAACACAATTGAACCAAACCTACTTTCTAGCTGGCTAACATAGACACCCCAACTGGTGTAGACAATGACATTTAAAGCTTTAAGGTTCTAATGTAATCACAACATGTCTCACAATCAAACAAGATATATAAAACAATCACTAGAACAAAAAGAAACACAAAAGCTAAACAGCTAAGAAATGATAATGTACCTGCACTACAACGCTAGAACCAAATGTCCCTCCCTTATCACAGTAAAATCTTACCCTTCTAAGGGCCCTGTCGTGGAGGAGGAAAAAGGGCCTTAGGAGCCAGTATTTATTTAAGTGGAACAGCTTTCATAGGGCACTGAGTAGCAATGTGACCTTCTTTATTGCAAGTAAAACATTTCCTCTTCGTGCATGGTCCTAGATGGTACTTGAAGAAATAACGACAATGAGGATACTAACTACCGTGATTTTGTGGCTGTTTATTCTGAAATGGTTGGTTGTCTTGAATCTGCCCGGGGTCGATTCCTGATTTTGTTGATTCTGAGGTTGATCAAACTTTTTTTTTTGTCCAGACGATTGCCCTTGAGATATTTTTTGTTGGGTCTTAACAGAACTACTCTTATCTAGAAACAACACAATACTAAGAACCAGAGCATAAGTAATGGGAAAGTGAGCTTCAACACCTCCCTGAATATTCTCCCTAATTCCCATAATGGAAGCCTCCATCTTCTTAGCTTCAATATCTACATGCTTGGGAGCATAGCGAGATAACCTGTCATAGTCTCTCTCATATTTAGAAACTAATCTCGACCCTGGAGTCAAGGTTAAAAACTCTCTTTTCATCTGATACTTATAAGCCATAGGATAGTACTTGTTAAAGAATTTTGTCTTGAATGTTTCCCAGGGTATAATACCATCAACATGATCTATAGATCTCGCAGTTAAATCCCACCAATAACGAGCTTCCTCTTTCAATATTACAGCACTACAGTGAGCCTTTAGCCTCTAAGGATTGTTAATCTCATCAAAACCAGCCTCTAACTGATAGACCCATGTATCAGCAGTTGCAGGGTCCATAAACTTCCCATAAAAAGTCTTTATTAAGCTCTTATGAAGCATTTTAAGAAACCTCACCTCCATAGTTACTCCAAATCAATCTACTACTGGCTCAGGTGCCTATATTGGTGCGCGTGGTGATTTACTCATCACTTGAATAAGCATAGAGAACTGTTCATCAGAGAAAGTCCTGACAGGAGCTGGTGCCACGAGAATTTGCTAATTTTCCTCATCTTCTTGTTGATCCCAAAGTACTTGATTCACTGGTCCCCTACGAGGAGGCATTCTAAATTCACAAACAAGAATAAACCTCTTAGGTGCCATTTGTTTGCAGAGAATTGGGATGCCTGGCATTTTTAAATGCCTTAGAATGCAGATATCTGGGAATATAGATGCCCGACATCTTTAGATAGTAATGTTTGTTTTGCAGTAATATTTTATTAAAAAAAAACTTGAGAATATTTGAATACCCATGCTTGATTTGTAGGATTTGTATATAAATATGAAATATAAATATGTTGATTCCAGTAATGCCCTTATTAGCCTCTTTTATTTTTTTAAACTTAATTAGTTTAATTAAAAAAACAAAAAATGAATATTTCATACCAACTTAATTGGTTTGAAATAAACTCAATTTATGTAGTAATTTAATATTTATAATTTATATGTTCATCAAAGTTAAAAAAATGTTGTTAATATGCATTTCATGTACTGTAAAGAAATTTAGGATAATCAGTTACCACATGAATTTCAATTTCTTTTCACAATAACAATTTTTAGCATAATTCCTCAATATCCTCAACGAAAAGCAACAAAAAAAAATTAATGGAGATTTAGTCAAATAGGAGGAAAAGGAAAAAAAAGGCAAGAAAAGAATATGAGGAAGGAGGAATCGAGGAGTTCAATCGTAGATTTAGTAAAATAATCAAATGAGAGGGGTAAAAATGACTTAATTGCAATATCATCACATTGGCATCTGAACAAACCCAACTTTTTTCAAGGCATCCAGATACCCATGAATTTAGATATCCTAAGATGCTAAGTATTTTTCAGATTACTAAATTTCTATAATTTCTACCAAACAAACATGGATACCTTGATTCCATTCCTACAGGCATCGTAGAATCCATTGAAACAAACGGCACCTTAGGGTTTTATCTTACTTGATACAATTCCGAAATTATCAACATAATGATAATACTAGAACATAATCAAATTTATAAAATTCAAGGCGTATCTGGCACTGACGAGGTGCTACACTTGTCCCTAAAGAGACTCTAAATGTATGAGATACATACAGTCTTCATACCCTTAAACCTAGGGCCTTAATACCAACTGTTACAACCCGACTCAAAATATCCGAAATTAAATAAATAATAAATGGATTCATTAAAACCCAATATTAAATCAGAGTACATCGAATGAATGTGGAAGCCTTTTATTTAATAACTAACGAAAAAGGTAAAACAAAACATTTATTTGTGGTGCCAATGTTTTAAATAATAAATCCAAGTAAATAAAATGAAATAAAACAAATCAAAAATCCATGTAAGAGATAAAAATAACCATGAAAATGTAACTCTAGAAAAAAAAAATAATAAGACAAATCCTAGGGGCCCTCCAAGTGTAGCTCCATCCTCGTCAAGCACTCAGCTATCCAAAACATGTACCTGTAAAAAAAAAAGTTTGCACGACATGGAATACCATGAATTGAGCTAGATTAAATCATTACTTAAAAATTAAAATAGGATGCTAATGCAACTAAAAAAACAAATGTGGATACATGTCCACTTCCAATGCTCAACATTAATTAAGTAGGTACTTAGCCTACAACTTCACCAAATAATAATAATATAGCTCAATACAGATAGGTCATAACCATAGTGTTCAGCTTTATAATATAGTATCATAGTGGCTACTATGATACGTGCCACACTATCAATCGTGGTAATCACATATCCGTAAATAACCATCCTAACTCTTCTTACCTACTTAGATATATCACAATCAGAGTGTTCAACTTTATAAATATAGTGTCATAGTGGGCACTATGACACTTGCTACACTATCCAAAGTGATTATCAAATATTTGAGTATAACCAACCTAACTATTCACATCCAGAATCTCAACTATTAATAGTAAAATAACTTCCAAATCATAACACATGAATAATGAAATAGCATCAAAGAAAAAGTATTTAAAACAACCGAACAATGATATTACAAAGAACTAAAAGAATTATCATTTCACACTATCAAGTCACAACAAGAAAATCATTAAGTTATTGTTTACATTTAATAATTAACTAAGTCTTTCATGTCATAATCGTCTCAAAATATTATTCTAAGCATTAATAAATCATTTAAAACTATTTATTAAACACTTATTAATGATTAGTGATAAATAATTTAAATCGTCAAATTTTATGAATAAACTTTCAAACGTCGATTTATACTATTTAATATATCAAGTTTAATTAATAGTATCAAACTAAGTAACAAGACGGATCAATAATAATAATACAATAAATCAATTATAAACCAATTACAAAATCTATAATTAAAATCTTTAAGTAGGGATTTAACCTACCTTAACTTCAAATTGAGCTAACAAACGGCTTAAAAAAACATAAGAATAATCCTAACAATGCCAAAGACCTGAAATAATATTAATTTAAAGTCAATTTAACGAGAATCGAGCAAACGAAATAAAAATCGACTCAAATTGAGTAGAAATCGCCCCAAAACTGGTCTAGACCAGCTAAACCGGTCCAATTGAACCAAGCCCAGCCATTCCAGCTTGACCAGTTCTTCCCCAATGGAACAGACGCAGCGCTGCAACTAAAAAACGAAAATGTGAGCAACTACCTCAATGACGAGGACAATTCCAGGGATGAAATGAAGCTCTTTTCAATGGGGAAACACTTGGAACTGAACAAAAACTATCAAGGATAGAAATAAGAGGATAAACTAGGCTCAAAATGAACCAAAACATCTCAAGAACTTCGAATTCCGGCGAGTTATTTCCATGTTCCGACGAGCTTTACTTTGGGATGATAACCAAGAAATAAAGAATTTAGTTTAGCTTGGAATGGACTCGAAAACATCAGAAAATTTATTATAAAATGAGTCTAATGGAAATTACCAAAGTTACTAAGAATTTTGATACGTTTTTCCTTGATTTCTCGACAAGATGAACATAAACTCTGTCGAGGGCTTTAATCTAATGAAAAAAATTGTGACGATAGCCAGCAATTTCCGGTGATGATACGTTGACGATGCAAGGCTAAAAGAGAAGGTGATAAAGAGATTAATGAGACCTAGGTTTTTATGCTCTCTTATATTAACCTAATTTGTTTAAGAAAAGACCAAATTACCCTCCATAGTATATGTTGGTGAAAATGGTGATCAAACTAGGTCGTGAATGGTGGCATGCAAGTGAACATGGTCAACAAGTAATAGTAATGGTAAGTCGATTGTCGTGTGTCCACGAGGATGGTTGGTTAAAAGCAAAATCGGGATTAAGAGTGAATGCAATTAACAATGTAAGATAAATATCAAAGCTAATTGTTATAATGCTCAAAGTAAATGGATCGACACTTGGTGTAGATAAGGAGAGTGAGGTTGTGATGCTATGCTCGGGATCAAATAGGCTTTTATCATCAAGTATTATGCTTGCAGTGAGACCTTAAATACAAACTGAGTTCATGAGACAACAATGAAGTAAGAATAAAAGGGCAAGAGTAAGTTCTCTCAAACTAGCTCTAATACAGCACACCAACCTTTGATTCTATCTCTAAAACCTTAGATGATTTCTGCTTCCCTTTAATCCCTAATTATTATTATCTATTCTCCCTAACCCTCCGTTTATTTCTAAAGTTAAGGATAGGATGAACAAGTGAATCTTTACTCTAAGTTGTCATGCAATGGATTTTTCATTACTTGCATAAATTCTTCTAACTCTATTTTCATAAAGCTTTAAAGAAGAACATGATCATGAAGAATTCTACGTCACAATCTCGATAAATATGTAAGTCTCAAAATATTACCTTTCACCTATCCATATCCCATTTAGCACAACATCACAAAGAATTTAGCCTAACATGGCTAACAACATCATGAAGGTTAAAGAGTTTCGTTGAAAAGAATCCATAACAGAATTGTAAAATACAACTTCCACTAAATAAACTATCAATGAAAAGTAAATAACAAAAACTCTAAACTCCAGTCACTTATCTGCTCCGTTCTTCTCCCTTTTCGACTTTGCATTTTGTCCTCCTCTCTTGACCTAAAAGTTTTCTCCTTTCTTATATATCAGCCAACTCTTGCTTTTCTTTTTGTTTTTCTTCTTTCCCGCCAAATTAGTAGTTGGTGAAGGCTATTGGTCTGCACGCACAGTTAGGACACTATAGCGCGATGTAACAACAGCTTGTCCCATCATCATAGCTGGTGACATAAATAAATATCCTCTTCTCCTCCAAACTAGCTTGCTTCAACATAAATGCATCATGCTTTCAACATACTTTTGCCTTGACATGAGATAAAACTAGAAAAACACTAGCTAGATTCTCAAGCTCAAAGTAGTGATATTAGGAATCTAGGAGCAACACTAAATAAATAGGGAAAATTATACAAAAAGAGCTGGAAGTCAGACTGGACTTCAAAAGAACTATCAATCACAAATTAATTATATACAATGATCTACCATTCTACTATATTATTTGGCCTTTTAACCTAGATTCATGCAAGTTTAGCTATGCAAAACTTCCCTTACAAGGACTTATGTGAAAACCCGAGTTTTTGAAATTAGTTAAAATAGTTAAAATCTTTTATTTTAACTATGTGGAAGTTGGAAATATAAAGATAATGAGTATGTGTGATTTAAATAAAGTTAATTATTAATCTTGATTTGAATAGTCTTGGTTCAGTGAGTTAACCATGGTTAACATGGAAATATTTTATAAAAATTATAAATGTAGTAAATTTGGGTTTAAATATTATTATGGCTAAAATTTAAATAAGTTGAGTTAGATTAATTAAAACTATGGTTGGATATAGGTTAACTATGGTTTAATTAAAGTGAAAATGAGTTCAAATTTAATCACGGTTAATTAAAGGGGAGGAGGTGACTTTTGCTTCTAATTGCTTGTTTATGCTTGGATTCAAGTGGGAAATCATAGATTCATGATGGGTCTTGGGTTTAGGATGATTGGAAGATAAATTATCATGAATTGAATCTCAAATGGTATGTTTTCTAAAAAAAAAAAACCTATAAATTACAAAATGTGGGGATTTTGGGTCTTTTGATTTGGTTGAGTTTGGGAATCATAAATTCAAAATAATAATTAATTGAACCATGGAATATCATTCTTTACATTGAAAATCTTTAAGTTTTAGCTTATAGTTTATGTTACAATTCAATGGAAAAGTAGGGAATTTGAGTTAAAAATTAAGGGATTTTTGAAATTAAATCAAACATATTGAAATGAAATTGTGAAAAATTGATATGTTTTACAATGGTTTTAAGTTATGGGTTTTCTTATCTGACAAAGATTATGTAAGAAACACACTTTAATTTATAAAAAAGATGATTCTTAACTTATATAATTCATGAGGTTAGCTTTATGTTGTTTCAAAATTCAAAGGAAAATAGGAGAACTCTAAATAGAAATTGAAAGACTCTTTAAAAATGAAACAAAAACCCCCATGGTTGTTAAAGTTCAAGTTTTGCTAATTTTGTAAATAAAGTATTCATTTGCCTTTTATATTTAAAAACTTGCTAAACTTATTTTATGAAGATTTGGGTCTCAAAATAAAGCTTAGGATTATAATTGGAGCATTAGTTTAGAACTATGACAATTAGCCAAACTTGCTCACTGTTTTGTTAAAGAATTTAGGGGTCTTTTTATACTTTCGAGATGTGGGGGCTTTTAGGGGTCTTGGGTTGTGTTAAATTTATAAATGTTAATTGTTTATGGTATATAAAGTGTGTTAAATGTATGACATGAATTGTATGTAGGTTAATAGCTCAAAGTAAAGCCCCAATGTGCAAGCTAGATACTTTGGATCTCAAGGTGGGAATCTCTAAGAACGTAAAGCGTATTTATGTTTGATTTTCGTAATATGAATTGCTATGTTGTTGGGTGTTTAAGTTTGGAAACAATGAATTAGATAAGAGGTTGAGTGAAGAGACGTTTAAGAGCTGTGTCTTGACCAAGCTAGTTTGGTCACGGACTTGAGATAGGATTTGGATTTTTAGGTTTTGCATTGTTGGAAATAGAAGTTAACTCCTTGGAGGGTGGTGTTTAAAGTTAAAAGAGAATAGGTGGCAGGTTGCCTTGGTTTATGGAATCGTAAGTTGAAACGAAACCTTATCGGATGGTACGTGTGTAATCCCAAAGAGGAGTAGTAGATCCAAGAGTGACGCTTAGACATTGGAGCCATTGAATAAATGTAGAAAGCCTCGAATGGAACTTAAATTTAAAACTCGATTGTTGGCCATTTGAAGATTTTCTGGTTCCTAATCTCGGAGTGCTCTTAGGCTTCCCTTAGTATTTGTTAATTGTGGTTTAATCGAGTGATTGTTGAGATAGTTTGTGAGAAACGCGTAGTGAGACGTGGGGAATGTGAAATGGAAATTGTAAAACGAAAAGTTGGCCAGTGAGAAATTGTGGTGGTTTATGTACAACCATAACGATATTTGAAAGATTGTGAAATGAGCTACGGCTCGAGTTAATTATGATGGAATGTGAAATGTGCGTAGTGAGACGCAAGAATATGGTTAATGTTTATTTGGCTTAGTTATGAGTTGAAATGATCATATTTGGCTAAACATGCACGTTTATATTCCATAGCACATTTTTATGCATTTTAGCCACTACACCCTCATCCTTGCTTATGTTAATAGCTCATTCTTTGATATTTTGAGTTCGAAATTCACTTTGGGAGATGCCTTCTAGGATGTGCGTATAAGACACGTGGTAGTGTGAGCCACTTGCAAACCGTGCCATTAAGTGTTGTAGATTATTTTGGCCTTAAGATTAAGAGCGGGGTTAAGCGGGTTGAAGAGAAATGAGGGATGAAGAAGTAAGTGGGTAGCCTAGTATCGTTGATGTTCATGGAGTAGTAATGCAAAGTGTAATGGGTTCCGAGATGGGGATGTGAGAGGCGAACGGAGTTAAGCTACTTCGAGGGGTTTGGTAGTAGAATTATCCGTTTAGGGTTCGTCTAAACCAAGAAAGGAAAAGTTTCTAGTTGGTGGTCGGGTTTACTATTAGGAAGCGGATTTTTTTTTGGTAAAAGGGAAAAATGAGAGAGGATCGAGAGACCTGAGTTCTTGACCTCAATTTATTTTATGAACTTATATTATAAATTGGTTTATTTTCTTGTTATTCTCACTGAGCGCCATGCTCAAAGGTGCTACATATCACCTTTCAGGTTTTGCCGCGGTCTAGGTCGTGATAGGGAAGATGGTATACGTTGAAGCTTGGATGTCGAGCTTGGAAGAGGACTAGTCGTGTGAATTGCATAAGTGTCTTATGTAATCATTAGTTTAATGTCGTTGTTTATAGTCTATGTATAAAGTTGTTTTAAGTTGTTACACTTTTGAAACGTTATTTACCGTTTTTCTTCTTGGGAAATTGATGTAAACAGGTTTTGATTTATTCGATTTTTAAATGGACCCACGCATATTTTTTGTAGAAATTGTTGTTTTCCGTTACGAGACGTTTTAAATTAAATTTAAATTTCTTATTTCCCGCGCTTCCGCTGAGAGTACTCGCGTCCAGTCTTTATTGGAGTCGAGTCGTTACAACTTATCAATAATATTATAAGAAAAGGATATAAACGGTATTTAGGCTATAACTTTTTACTCAAAACTCGGATTAAAGAACGGTCAATTGTGTTGAACTCGTAACGACACACTGCTTAGAAAGAACTAAAGGTATAGTCTTTTAAATCAAAATTGGTGAAATGGCTAAAATGCCTTTAAGCGAAAAACTGGGTTGTTACACTATTATGCATTTGACTAGTTTTTTAATCAGATGAATGTGGTGCCCGTTGTTCAAGCCTTGAAATAGCCCATAAGGGAATTACTTATCTATTTTTCTAATAAGAAAAAGAGAGAATTCCAATCTTGCATAACTACGTTCCTTGCTAACTGCAAAATCTAATCCCCAAAGTGGGAGATATATTGAGCGAACTATATTGAGTTTTTCTCACCCATGCAAATCAAAGGTTTGTCTCTTGAAAATAAAAGTTCATAATTCACTTAGGATTCAAATCAATTTACATGACCAACCTATTGATATACGAAGTATCTCTCTGAATGATTTTACCAGGAGATAGTAGGTAGGTATACTACAATCTTTATTGTTTAACACCCCCACTCACATGTCTCCACTTGAGTGATTCAGTTAAGATCACTTGTACCAATTTACAAGTGGGTCATGTTAGTATTGTTCACGGAATATGGCACCCAACCTTTATTCATGATACGATAGACTTTTTTAGTTACAACTTGAGTGAATCTTCTGCATGCAATGCTCACTTCAAGTTATCGTAAGTAACTCTGGATCTTATGATGGATGACATTTATTATAAAACAATAAATGACATATGTAGATATTACTATTAAAATAATCCTTTATTTATTTATAGTTTTACGAATTAGTTAAGATTAGAGCAAAAAACCCTAAGTGAGAAATTTGAACACGTTGTGTGATTCAAAAGAACCACAAATAGCTCATGATTTAGTATAACAATTGACACGTGGACAATAATTGTTAAAACCACAAATTAGTTGTAGTAATCGTGGTAGAATTCTAAATCTTCATTACAATGATTAAATATACATGATTACGCCTCTAGACGACGAAGAGCCAAAAAAATGTTTGAGAAGCTCTTCAAAGTCATAGTAAGGATAAATGGATAAAAGCAATAGAAGAAGAAATGGAATCAATGAATTCAAATAGAGTTTGAGAACTATTTGACCATCCATAAGAACGCAAAGCAACTGGTAACAAGTGGACTCTTAAAATCAAACGTAAACATGATGGCTCTTTTAAAAGATATAAGGCTCGTTTTATAGCCAAAGGTTACACACAATAGGAATAAATTGACTATGAAGAGACGTTCTCTCCTATTGTGAGGTTTGTCTCTATTTGTCGTATCCTAGTAATAGTTACTTGATTAGATTTGAAATTACATCAAATGGATGTTAAAACGAAATTTCTAAGCAATAAATTGGAAGAAGAAATATATATGAAACAACCCATTGGTTTTGTTACCAAAGGGAAAGAACACAAAGTGTGTAGATTAATACCGTTAATTTATGACCTCAAACAATCTTCTAAGTAGCGGTACATTAGATTTCACTAATTTTTAACTTCATATGATTTTTGTATAATTGATGAGGGCCACTGTGTGTATGTTAAAACACATAAAGATAAGTTTGTAACTCTTACATTATATGTGGATGACATACCATTAGTTAGGAAAGACAAGGAGTATGTAATAGCCATTAAAGAATGGTTATCCTCAAATTTCAAATGAAAGATATGGGTGATGTAGCTTATATTCTTGGAGTTAAAATTGAAAAAGATCGCTCCAAAAGGATGTTAGCCTAGTGACAAGATCATTACATCAAGAAAATCCTTGAGATATTTAAAATGTAAGACTGTAAACCCATTGATACTTCTATCACAAAAGGTGAAAGATTAAGTCTAAGATTGTGTCCAAAGATTTAAGAAGAGATAGAGTAAATGAAAAAAGTTTCTTGCTCAAGTGCTATTGGAAGCCTCGTAAATGCCATGATGTGTATGAGATCAAATATATTCTTTGATGTGGATAGTGTAAGCAGTTGCTAGTCAGACCCAGGACAAACCCATTGGAAAGCTGTAAAAAAAGTACTATGGTAGCTTAAGGGAACCAAGGATTATTCACTGTGCTATCAAGGAAAATATTTGAAATTAAAAAGCTACACATGTGCTAATTGGAGAAGATACCTGAACGAAATGCTATCCACCTCTAGATATACATTTTTGCTAAATAGTAAAAAACAAACATGCATAGGCCCATCCACAATGGATGCTGAATTTGTGTCTCTCTCAGCAGCATTACAAGAAGCAGTGTGAGTTAAGAGTTTTTTTAAGTCATTTGTTGTTCAATGAAAATATGTTTTAACTCTGTGTTAGTAAATTGTGATAGTCAAGCTGCTATTGTATTTACAAAGGATCCCAAATATCACTCTAAGACAAATCACATTGATACTAAATATAATTTTATGATAGATATGGTTGCACAGAAAGAAGTAAATGTGCACTATATATCTACGTGTGATATGGCTGCAGATTCTTTTAATAAAGCTCAAACCTAAAGATGTTTTTAATAGCCATGTTAAATCTCTATGCCTGCGTAAGATAATAATTTCATATGACATGAAAATTGTATTAGTAATTTTTGTTATGAAATAAAGTTTTGTACTTTTAAATTGTATACACACAGAGTGTTCAGTACATTAAATTAAAGGTATGTCAGACAGTACATTGGCCTTCTCACATAGCTAATCACTTTTATGATTTAGTATCAAATAGAAATGAGATATTTAAGTAATATTGTTGTTAATTTATAGCAACACTATGAGAGCGTAAGCTTAATATAATTATCTCCTTGATAACGATTGAAGATGAGATTATGTTAATAATCTAAGGTTAATAGATCTCACTCCTCACCTAAACTGTCTATGAAAGCTAGATGAAAGTCTAGCAATCATTAGTTGATAAGGTAAAGTTGTGATCTCAAATTAGATATTGAGTATATCTGAAGTATCATCTGTACAAAAATATTAATTGACACATACACTCCTATGAAAAAGAAAAATAATGTTGTAACATGTGTTTCATACCACTTGTGCTATAGCCAACCTAAATGGGTAATAAAAGTTAGATCTCTACTTCTTAATAATGTGAGACCCATTATACTAAGGGAGAGTTTGGGATACATTTTGAGGAAAATGTTTTTAACAAAACATCTTTTCTATAACAGTTTTTAGATTAACACTAATTAAGCGTTTTCTCTAAAAAAAAACTTTTAAGTGTTTTTCAAGTATTTTTAGAAATTTCAAAAACAATTTTATGATGAAGCAAAACATTATATAAAAATTAGGAAGTGTTGTAGTGGATGAAAAACACATGAAAAACTATCTTAAACTCACCCTAAGGAAGTCTCTTAATATCCTTATGATCTTTGACTAAAATCATAAACTTTCACATTGATTTTGCTATCTTGGATAGTTATTAATGGTCATGAATTATTCGATCTAGTATGACTCATATCTAGATATTAGTCATTTTTGGATGAAAAGTTTTTTTAGGAAAAGTATTATTTTAAGTGACACGTTACATTGTGTTCACTGGTCGACTAATTGTATTTTTGTAATATATTTGTGAATACAAAAGTAATAAATTTCTAAAGGATATTTAGCGTGAAAATGTGATTAAATAATCTAGAGAACTACATCTTACACTCTACTCAAACAACTTAAGTTACCTTACATACTTAACCTTGTAAAGCAACAAGCTATTGAGTTAATAGCAGAGAAATTACTGAAATATCATATTTTTACACACTAATTACTAAAATGTTAAAAAAAATTTAAAATTATTCAAATAGCATAATTACAGTTCAATAAATTTATTGAACTAAAAAAGTTAAAAAAAAATAAAAAATAAAAAAGCTAATAAATTCATTGAAAATAATGATGAAAATAATCAAATAGTTCAATCAATTATTAAAAAGTTCTAGACATTTTAGTAAATAATATGCAGATTTATGCTATTTGAAACATTCTTTTAAAAGTATGATAATCGCACGACCTATTTTCTTGTATGAATTAGATACTAATGAAAAAGAATGAGTTTGTCTTTGATTGAGAAATGAGAGAATTTCACATTCAAAAGGGAACAATGTAAAAGTACACCCATGATAGGAAACCCATTAGGTACGAGTGGGAGATGAAGGCACTTGTCAGACATCGGTTTGAAGGCAATTTTTTAGAACTGCCCATGACAATTCAATATCTATCAAGATATGGACAATTTACATAAATATGTTAGAGAACAAAAAGAGAAATAGAACAAAGAAGTCTTCCTATCATATGCTCTCTCTCAAAATTACTCAATTCATTTAGAGGTCTTTCGATGTGTATTAAAGAAGCAAGTCAGTTGGTGATTAGCTTTAACGATCGTCGTTTATAAAGAATTGGGTTTCGTGTTTATCTTTGCTGCACTTCAAGAGGTAAATCTCTATAAATTGAAACCCAACAATTGACAAAACGCAAGTGCAAGAGGAGGGAGAGTATGCTCTTGCATTAAGAAAAAATAAAATAAAATCTTCATTCGCATGATACAAGCTATTCTATTCTTTGAATAACTGTAAACATATCCCTTCTCAAAATCTGTATATCAACTAGAGGGCATTCAATTATTAGATCATTTTTCAAAAATCCAACTAAATTACCAGATTAAAGATTGCAATGGATAGATCATAAACCAGAAGTTTTTTAGGCCATTCTTTTGCGCACTAAACACATGAATAGAGGAGATATTTAAGAGCAGAATGTAGCTGCTGCTCTGTAAAATAACATTAACAAAAGAATACTTATGTACTTCAGTTTTGACCTTCGAACAACTCGATCACACGACACCAAAAAGAATCAGCTATTCTTTTCAAGTCACTGTAATGTCTCTTCCATTGAAGACCTAAAAAAACACCCAAAAGAAAAATTATTACTCAGTTGTGATGGAATAGTGTTGTTTTTCCATTTTAACCATATAAGAAAAGGTTGTTTTAGGTTCTTACCACTTGCTGTTACATTGAACAAATAGAGACGGTTCCCCGCTGCTGTTGCTGTGATCAAGACATGTGGAGGCTCCAATTCAAACTGATAATAAGTTCTTCCAGAGTGCTCTGCCACATTCATATTCATAACCTTTCCTTCTACATTTTCTCCAATCACTTCTGGTCCGAATGCGTCGATTACTTTCTCCGGGGGTCCAATCATTTCAATGGTTGCATTCTCACCAATTACTTCATAGGACAATTGACATTAAAAATATCAGTATGTCTCTCAGAAGTTTGGATACAGTACAAAACACAAGAATTATCTTTAACAACTATAAGCCTTGTTTAATAACAATCTAGTTTTAAAAAACAAAAACAAATCATTATTAAATAAACATCAAACAAGAAGAATTCAAGTTTTTGGGGAAACTGCACCATCAGAAAATCTACGAACAGGTGCCACGATAACAAACAGCCGTCCTTCCTTTGGGCTTCCGAATCTTAGATCGATCTCTGTCCCACCCAGATCAGCTATTGATACAGGAACCTTTAACACAAATGCACGTTAGAAGCATCACATAAACCCCTTAATTAACGTGAACACAGAATTTCACCTGGATATCTAACAAAAATTCTAAATGTAGATAATGATTGCCGAAATTAAGATATACTATGTGTCTATATTATTGAGTTTTACATGGGTTAATAATGCTGATTTTATTACATATAGATCTTCATATGATGAAGAAGGTGCTTCAAGTAAAAGCAATCTTCATCGACGAAAAGCAGTTATATCAAACAGAATGTACCTCTTCCCAATCTTGAGGAACTGAAAAGGAATAAGGAATAATAGGACTCCATCCAACTCCATGCCCACCCGATTTCTCATCTGGCCTACGATATGTTCTCCAACCTGTCTGAGCAGGCAATAAACAAGAAACCGTATACGCTAAGATTGAGACTAAACCAAATAACCCTAAAATGTAAAAAGGAAAAGGCCATTCGATGCTGAAGAAAGAAGCAATTTGCATAGAACTTGATTCAATAAGTAGAACTTTATCGCATTTTAAGCACGAAACATTACCATACAATCTTGTTTCTTAAAATCTCGAAAATGAGAAACAGGAAACAACAGAACATTACCGATCAACCCCAAATAAAGCATTATACGTCCATTTCTCAAATTTTCGAATTTGATTCTCAAAATGAAGCACTAAATGATTTCATCAAACATGAACTCGGATATTTTCACAAAACCAAATCATGTAGACATTAATAAATGAGGAGAAAATTACAATGCAAGATATTGAACTCGGGTTCTTCTGCTCCGATACCATATTAAATCACAAATAGAACAAAAAACATTAGCTGTTGACATCATAAAACTTACCTTGTTCATCAGGTTCTGATAAGCCAGGTATCCTCCCTGCTAGAGGACCTTGCTTAATCGTGGCCAGACCTTCCATTGGAAGCCCCAAAATTAAAGCTGTAGAAGAAATTAAAGACAACCCAGATAGCAAAATTGGTCTTCTCTTTAAAAATCCTGATAATTTCTCCTTTTCTCGATCCACTAACCCAGTTTCCTTTGAAACTGAAGATTCCTTTTCCAGAAAAGATTGAGCTTGTAAACTGTAGGAAGGGACTGTTTGTTGGTTATAATAGTTATAACAAAATCTGCTACTTGTAAATAATGTAGTTCCCATTTTCTCTCTGCCTACGAAAATCTGGAAGAGAGAAACAAGGATTTTTTTTTTCCCTTCGGTTCACTGAGTGAGCGGTTTAGAACCAGAAACAATCTTATCCGGACATTATTCGACGATACTAGCAATAACTAATAATTAGGGGGCGTTTGTTTCTAGGGGATGAGGATCCAAACCTAAAGTAATTTTATCCCCATCGCATATTTATTTTTCTAATAGGATAGAGGATCTAAAACTCATGGACCGATAGCTAATATAATTTTATTATTCTCATCTCATCTAAAATCAAATACAATTATCTCATCTCTGGACATCTTGTCTTCAGGCATCTCATCCCTAGAGATCTCAATCTCATGTAAACATGTAAACAAAGACCCTCTAAGATTATGTAACAACCCGAAAAATCCCAAATACATATAAATGTAAAAGAATAAAAGCGGAAGCATTTATTAACCAAATCGAGTTTTTCCTCGGTTTAAACAAAACATCAAAACATTATTGATCGATCATTTTAATTCAAAACCATAAAACCATTTAAACTAAAACAAATCTCAAAGTATTAATGAGCAATATACTCGAATTTAAAACCGAACTACTAAACTTAGTTCAACAAAATCAAAACATGACAAATCCCCAAATTATTAAGAACGATCAATCTCGCCAGGCATGCAAATCTATGCCAACCAATCACCACCGCGAACCACATCGCCCATCGAGTTTCTTTTTCCCTTTACCTGAAAAAAAAAAAATAAGGTAGCATCATGAGGCTACGCCGGTGAATAGAAAATTGTTAAAGAAAGAATCATGCCAATGAGAGGTTTCCTAAGACTTTAAGTCCATAAACGTCCTTACCGACTTCCAATAAGTCACTCACTCCCAAAGAAGTCATAAAGCTTACCACAAAACTTAAAAATTATCTCTATTCGAATTAGTTTTAAACATAATTTTTCTACAATTTAAAACTAATCGAATCCTTTCCCGTTTAATACCTTTAATCTCCTCTTTATTCAAGTTAACTCTATTCGAATTAGTTTTAAACATAATTTTTCTACAATTTAAAACTAATCGAATAATTTCCCGTTTAATACCTTTAATCTCCTCTTTATTCACAAACAAAGAGAGACTACGCCCATAAGGAATTTAAACATAATTTTTCTACAATTTAAATCCTTTAGGGATATTCTTTTCCATTGTACGGATGGAATGAACCTGCCCCGTTAGGTGTTATTTAAGTTGTGCACACTAAATAATCTCCCCTAATAGCTATTCTTCATTAGACAAGGCCTTGCCTAATGCGAACCTACAACCGTATTACCCAAGGTATTTTAAAGTAATACGATTCACACAACGTCAACCATGACGCTCCAACAAGCCAAAAACCTCGCTTTCCTCAACTAACCACACTGAAAGGTTAAAAATTTCCTAAATTACAACTTTTAGAGTTTAACCTTAATCTCACCTCAAAACAGCCCAGAAATGTCCAACCAAACACTTTGGGTCATTTTCAGTCACTTCCAACATTGTTACCAATCTAGAGGCGAAACTAGCCTAGGTCTACGCCATTTCGTCCCTTAATCAAAACTTAGAATCTAATAATTTCTAAGGAAAAATCGGCGGCATAACGGCTATATTTTTAACTCCCAAATAGCCCTAAACATCCAAATAAATATCGCAACACAAAAATAATAAGTCCAGCATCAGTTTCTAACTAGCCGCTTAAGCCTAAATTCTCCTAGTTGGGCACTATCATGCAAAAACGACATTTCATAACTTAACGACAATTGTTAAAATTTACCCAAGATCAGTCTTAAACATCCCAATCTTTTAAGCATGCTTCTCATTTATTTTCCAAGTTATTAATTCAACCCAAATAACCTCATTTATACTTTTAAACATCCAAGGTCGATGCCAAATTTAAGAGGTTACACTGTTAAAGAAAAAGGAAAACAAACATGGTACAATTCAAGCCTTAACAACTTCTACTCACCTTGTACACAGCAAGAATTTTTCCAAAATCTTTATTCCTTTCACAACACAACTACGACCTGAAACATAAGTTACAATCTAAAATAAATTAAACCTAATTTTATGCTAACATAAACATTGAACTGAACGTAGGACGGAGGGTGACAAGTTCCACTTCGGGTTAGGACGGTTAGGACAGAGAGCTACGAGTTTGGCTTCGGGTTAGGACAGACGTAGGGCGGCAGCGTATGACGGACGTAGGACAACGTAGGACAGACGTAGGATGGAGGAAGAATTTTGGGGTTCGATTCGTTCGTTATCTATCAATTCTACAATAGGTTTCAAAATAGGAATCATTACCTCAATTCAATCTTGAAAGAAGGCTTTTCTCAAATTTCTCCACAACTCCACCAAAGAGAACCCTAAGCAAAACACACCTATAGATCGCAAAATTCTTGAATCGATTAACCCGAAATCGATCAATTTCTCATTCAAAACGAAAGGAGAAGAAGGTGAAGAAGGAGAATGTCTTACCTTTTCCTCTGTCTAGGTCTTTCACGTGAAGCAGGATGAATGATGACTGTCTTCCCTCTTTTTTTTTTCTTCCTCCTTTTTACGCCCCACCCCTCTTTTCTTTTTAAAAAAAAAATCATTTAATAATTAAATAAAAAATAATCTCTCAATTATCTAAGTCTTAAGTTATTTAAAAATAAATTCTTAATAATAAGAATTAAATTTAAACACTTTATTCTTATACAATTTAAGAGATTCAAATAGTGAAAAAATATATATATTTTTTTATGAATTCAAAAAATTACCAAAAACCCGAGGCGTTACAGATTAGCTATGAGGAGAGCATTTATTTTATTAATTTTTTTTTTGAAAAATATGAGGAGAGAATTGAAGGGGCTATCAAATGATTGTTTAAAAGTTGGAAGTTGTGACTTGTGGAATTTTTGCTTGAAATCTCTAGAATATACATGAAAATGTTCATTAATAGGGATAATTACAAATTATACCTATGCGATCTGTCTCATTAGTAAATTGCACCCGAAAGTCAGTTAGTTTATTAAAACTTTGGACACATATTTATTTTATGTGCGTCATGTATTCCATCTAATTACATTAAAGATATTTGTAAAGATGGTATTTAAAAAAACTATGACTCGTGTAAATAGTAAAATCATTGATTTAGATTTTTGATGAATTGGTGATTTACCGATTAATACTGTGAATAAGAAAAATAAATGATTACCTATAAGGTGAATCAATGATTACATAAGTGAAACTAATAACAATTTTTTGATATTACGTGCGCGAATTTGGTCTTTATGATATATTTTCAAATAAGTTTTTGGGTTGCTAATTTAATATATAACAACGTAAAATAAGCACAAGTCAATTTTTTTTATAAACTAACCGATAGAGGGGGTGATTTGTAATGTTTCCAAACCACCTAGGGTATTTAAAAGCATCTTTAAACCGCATGGGAGCAATTTATAAATCAGGCGAACCAAAATGGTGTGATTTACAATTGATTCATTGACGATATAAGAAATATTTGTGTGTGTGTGTGTATCAAACATTCAAATAGTAAAGCCCCTAAGTTACTTTTATGAAATCATGATTGAGTATGTGAAACATACATGATGATTCAAGTTGAGATGAGTAACTTAAAGTGTCTACAGTAAATGGATAATGTTTGGGAAGCTTATCTTGTTAACATTGTCGATAGTTGTCCATTTTGTATAGTTTATAAATGATATTATTCGGATCATTCATGTGGACGACATGAAATGGAATTATCATATACATATTAATTTTATAAGACTGGATTAAGATATTTGATTACTGTTCCACTCATACTGTTAATGAGAAATTATCGAATATCAAACTAAGTTTATCAAACAGTGATAAATCCTAATCCTTGGTGAAATGTGAACTCTTATTCATGGAGTTATGTTCTTTGATTCACATGATTGAGAGAGATCTGTATGAACGCTCAATACACTTCTATTTTGGGAACATAACAGAACGCGTTTACACAAGATGAAATTCATAACTATCCTGGAAAATGATGGTCGGTCCGATACCTAATCATTTTAGGAACTTTAAGAAAACTATCTTAATGTACTGATTCGAGACATGAACAAGTAGCATACCACGTCATATTGATCACGAAGTATTTATCTCTAGTTTGACCAAAGATAAAATTCATTGGAGAATCAATGGGAATTTAAGGATAGAGCGAAGAATTACATGGGCAAAATGGTAAATTTAACCCATATGTAATTATGAGTTTTTCAAGTGAATGATATATCACAAACTCATTCAGATAAACTAAACGAACATTACTCATTTATAGTGAGAGGGAGTTCAGCTATGGAATCCATAGTGGAATCATTCATAATTAAATAATAAGTAATTAATCGATTATAAGTTAATCAATTTATTAACTGATTATTATGCTCATGATCTATAGGTCTATCGGGTTTGGACTAGCCCAAATAACGTTGTAGTAAAACAAGTCATTTATTTAACTATTGAAGAAATGAATAATTTAAGAAAATTAGTTTACTATAATAACTAACAATATTAATGATTTAAATAATGAGTATATTTAAATGGTAATTAATAATAAAATACTATTAATAAATAATTATTAATTATTTATGTAAATTGATTACATAAATGGAAATGAATAATTAAATATTTATTATTGGTTTTAAATAATAATGATTATTTAAATGATAATAGTAAATAATATATTGATTACTAATTTAAATAATATCGATTATTTAAATAGAAATTAATAAATAATTATTAATAATAAATTACAAAAATCAAAAAATGAATTTATTGTTTAAATTAAATAATTGATTTATTTAAATAATAATATCAAGAATTAATAAATGAGATTTATTAATATAGAATAATTTAAATTTAATTAATGAATTCAATAGATATTTGATTAAAATTATTGATTAAATAAATAAAGATTTATTTAAATAATATATAAACCAAAATCGGCAATGTGTATATTTTAGAAAATAATTTTTTAAAATATTTTGTTTAAAATAAATACATAGAAAGAATGTTTATCCAAGACAGAAAATTTTAGTTTTTCTTATTGATTTTATATACATAAAATCGGCTACACATAGATAAATAATGAATTAAATTTGATTTTATTATTTGCGTTTATCTTGTACTAGTATATTAACATGTGTCTTACATGTGATATGTTTTTATAGTATCTTATTTTATATTAAAATAATCTTTTAATATTTTTCCGATGTATGTTAAATATTTTAGTTATGAAAAATTATAAATCTCATATGAAATTCTATAATTTGAACTAGTTTATTTTATAATGAAATTATATTTTTAAAAATCAAATTTGATAAAAAAAATATTTTACTCATTGTATTAAATAAGAGAATGTAATAATAAGAACATAATAATTAATTATTAGTGGTAATTAATTATTGTGTGGCATATTTTGTAAATTTCATAATTAAAAAGGGGTATAATTGTCCTAAAATGTTTTTAAAACATCCCCACTTTTATATATTAGAGATTTATCTTGGTAGATTTCCTAATTTAATTAGAGTTGTAAAAACATGACTCTTTAAAATAGAATAAATAAATAACGCAAGCGGAAGACTTGAAATATTAATTGGAAAATCTATAAATCGATGGAAACATCATTTTTATTTCAAATATCATAACTAAATCATTCAAGATGGGAAGCATTTCCCTTTTTATAATCTAAGATAAGATAGGTTCATAAATCCAGAAATCCATAGAACAAATAAACATAAGTGATATTGCTCAAGAGAGCTCAACAACCCATAAGATAATAAAGCGGAAAAATGAAAGTGTCATGACACAAGCAGTCTATAGACTACAACAAATGCTAGTCCATCCATCGTCATCAATCCCAGAATCATGCCGCACCAACTCCACGGCCATGACCGCGACCTCATCCCATACTTGAAAGTTCAATATCATGAGCGGGCGGGGAGACACAGTGAAGATAAATTGAAAATAAAGTAACTTTAGATCCCAAACATACTTCCAAATAAAGTAACTTTAGATCCCTAACGAATCCTATTGACTCTTGACTACCCAAACATACTTCCAAATGCAAAATCATGCAAAATCTTCCAAGAACAAAGAACTATACTAGTAGTCTAGACTCCAAAGCTCATAATAAACATAACACGTAATCATACGTTAAATCTTTCTGGAATACAAATAGAACAAGTTCAGCTCACGTAGTCTCAACAATGAATAAGAATAAAGAACAAGTGAATAATGTCACATGATGCAAGCACACGCAGTTTATGCATGATCCCATTATCTCACTCCAATATCGTGCAAAACTCACGCAGTCTTTACATTCTTAACAAGAACCATGCAAAGCTCACACAATCTTTACATTTAAACAATAACCTCCCCAGTGGATAACGTCAGATGATGCAAGTACATGCAATCAATACATGATCCTGTTATCTCACCAATGACATGCAAAGCTCACGCAGTCTAAGCAGTCTACAATATATATGTATCATAGCAATCAAGAATAATACCAAATAATGCAAGCTCAGGCAACTAAACATTATTTCATTCTTCATCTCCTCCGTTCATGCAAGCTCACGTAGTCTATGCATTCCTCATGATACATATATATCCGAACAATGAATAATACCAAACAATGCAAGCTCATGCAGTCTATGCATTATCTCATTATTCCTCCACAAAAACATGTGTGATAATAAAGAATCAGAAACTCGAATACAAACATATAAACAGAGAACCAATTCAGAATAACTCAACAGAGCAAGAATTAATCAAGAACATTATAACATATAGGCTCATAAGCCCATACTTTCATTGATCACATAATGCTGCAAAATCGAATAACTTAAATGTCAAAGGCTCCAATTGCTGGAAGATCCTAGTCTCAGAAAATAAGTCCAAAGTAAACCGAAAGTCCCGATATCGTAAATTAATCATCCAAGAACACACATTAACCATACTTCAAGCATAGACATACTTGAACCGAATAAATCCATAATTTAACTTCCAATAATATGTAATATCCATAAATTCCCAAATATCGATTATATACTCCAAAGTCCTAATAATTCATATAAAACATGCTCAATTCACTTTAATCCAATTTTAACTTAACTCCCGAGCAAAACAAATCGATCAAGAACTTAGTTCCTAAATTCACTGTAAATTCTATTTATCCTCACCTCTTTGCAATAAGCTTGAATTCGAAACCCAAAGCGAGCGACGAGCGAGCAATTAAGTAACACCTACAATTAAAAATACTCTAATTGTATTAATTTAACCAATCAAGCAACAAATGATGCGTAAAACGAAAAGAATGAATCACGGCTCGAGAAATCCCTCATGAAGCTCTCAGCCGAAGCTATGAAAACAGGGGGGGTGTCTCGGCCTTGAGGTGATTTTTGGGATGATCCAGGTTCATTCTGGGTAGATTTAGGTAGGTAATTAACAATGAGTATACCAAATAAGGGCATTTGGACAAGATTTTACCACCCAAATTAAAAGAAGATTAGAAAAATTACAAGGGGAATTCCCATAAGAGGCCCACGGCTTTGAGAGGAAAATAAGGTTTGGTATTTTTGTGATTTCCTTTGAAGTCTAAGCCAAGAAGTACCAAGAACAAGCTTAAACATCAACAGAGGAAGGTTAGATGTCAATGAAATTCAAACTACATCCGTTTGATGGAACTGGAGATTTCACTTCTTGGAGGAAGAAGATGAAAACTCTCCTCGTACAATAAAAACTTCACAAAGCTATTGAAGATCCAACATGCCTACCTATTGACATGACTGATCAAGAAAGGGAAGATCTACAGCTGAATGCCTTCCATTATCATTCTGTATTTGGCTAATAATGTCTTAAAGCACGTAGATGGCCTAGACACTGGATATGAAGTTTACGATAAAATACAAGAGATCTTCATGACAAAGTCTCTCACAAACATAACATTATTGAAGGAGAATTTCTTTGGTTTTAGAATGGAAAAATCTAAAACCTTTGAACATAACCTTGATGAATTCAAGAAAATCACCATCACATTGGCTTCAATTGATGAAGAAAATATTGGTGATGAAAGCAAAGCAATAATCCTCTTGAATGCCCTATCAGACAACTACAAAGAGCTTAAAGCTGCCATCAAGTTTGGGAGGACCACAATCACACTAAATGAGGTAATTTTTGCCTTAAGATCTTGGGAATTAGAGTTTAAGACAAATAAAAATCATTGTTCTAGAAGTAGTCAAGGTGAGGGTCTTAATGTCAGGGGTAGATCAAATGACAAGAACAAGAAGTGGAGAGGAAAATCTAGATCTAAATCTAGGGGTAACTTTAAAACTGTTGAGTGTTACTTATGTAATGAGTTAGGCCATATTAAGAGATTCTGTCCTAAAAGTAAGAACAATGGTAGAGATAACTCAGCCTACAATCAAAACCAAAAAGACCAAACTAATAATGTAGGAAAAGTAGTGAATAATGAGGATGATGGAGATGCCCTTATGGTGTCAACTAATCAGACCAAAGATGAGTGGATATTAGATTCAGGATATATGATAACTCAATGAAAGTAGAGTTATAATGCCCTGTTCTTGTTAATATATCAAGAGAATAGATGAGTAATGAATAGATTTTAGGCTTGTTTAGATTAGTTTTAGAGCTTTTTATAATTTATCTTTTCTTTTATAGGTTTTTAGATTTCTTTACCTTTTTTATGATAAATTAAGCCTAAACATGTTAATATATGCCTTGATAGGTCTAATAGGAGTTTTGGAGCTAATTGGAGAAGTTTTGGAGCCATTAATTGAAGATAATGCAAATGGAACAAAACTTATTGTGGTACAGGTTTGAAGCACCTCTGCATGCCAGAGCATGAAGAATTCTTACCCCGGGTCTGAAGCAATGAACAATACACTTGCCAGCTCATTTAATGAATTCGATTTTTTCTTTTCTGCCCGAGAACCAACCTCTATTTTCTGCGATTTCCAGCCCTAAAACAGAGTTTCTCATTGTATATAAGCTTTCATTGATGTCTTAGAAAAGGGGGATGCTTGGGGATGTTTGATGAGGTTTAGGGGGCTATTTTAGGGTTCTTTAAGGGTGGCCTTAGAGGCCTTGTTACAAACCTTGGAGAAGAAGACTCATTAGAAATCTGGGTTTTTAATCTTCAATTTTATGGAAAAGAAGGAGATCCAAGCTAAATGTGAAGGGGGAAAACTCCTCCAACCTTGGGGAAGCTTCAACTCATCTGTTGCTTCTCTTTTCTTATTTTTGTTAGAATAGTTTTAATCCTTTAGTTTAGATTTTATCTTATTGTATGAATTGTGTTTTGGGGCTGCTAGTTACTTATTTATTGCTTATTTTTATATACATGAGTAGGTAAATTAAGTGTGGGTTCATGTAAGGTGATGGGGAACAAATGCAAAGAGACTTGATTTTGTTGAATCTTGATGAATGAATGTTTGTGTAGTTACTTTCTTAAGTCATACCTCTCCATAAAACTTCATGAGAATAAGTACGAGAAGATTTCCTTTGCATTGAAAGATTAATTAAGGAATGCTCTAAAAGAAAGCTAACTAATTTGTGAGAACTATGTCACTAGAGTTAGGGTAACGTTTTTATAAGTTTGGGTTATGATGTTGTATTTTGAACTTTTACTTACTAAATCTTAAAAATAAGTTTAGTAGTTAATAGTTAAAGTTTGTGATTGAGTTTTGAAAGCATCCATATTGCATTCCATTCATACACATATTCTCATATCCATTTATTCTATCAAATCTTAGGAATCAAAGAAGCAAAGTTTGTAACCTTGAGAAGAAAAGTTCCTTTAGCTCATACATGAACCCTCTAAACTAAAACTAGACCAAACTAAGCACATTAATCTTGTCTTAAAAACAACTATCCTCATGGGATACGACACTAACTTACCACTACTATTACTTGTTGACCATGTGCACTTGCATCTCACCTTTCACCATCTAATTTAATCACCATTTTCACCAACAATGTACCTTTCACATGTCCTCTAATAAAAACTGGTTTATTAATCTGAAATTGATTAATAATGGTGGTAATGTTTACCTAGGAAATGATAACACTTGCAAGGTAGAAGGAATAAGAAAGGTAAGAATCAAAACCAGTGAGGGCCTATTAGGATCCTAAATAGTGTAAGATACATACCTGGTCTAAATAGAAATCTAATTTCTTTAGGAACCCTTGGCTCTGAAGGCCTAGAATATAAAGCTAAGAATGGAATACTAAAGGTACTAATTTGATCCCTTGTGATATTTAAAAGGATTTAAAAAAAATGGCTTGTATTACCTCCAAGGAGGTTGATGGATCTGCTGCAACCATTTCCACTCTACCTGAAAGTCAAACTCAACTCTGGCATCACAAATTAGGTCACATTAGTGAAAAAGACTTGGTGGAATTAGCCAAGAAAGGAATTCTAGATAACACTAAAGCCAAATTAAGTTTTTGTGAGAGTTGTGTCTTACGAAAATCAAAGAGAGTAAGCTTCACTAGGTCTCAGCACACCACCACAGACACTCTGAATTATGTCAATTCAGATCTGTGGGGGCCATCCAAACAACCATCCTTAGGGAACAGTAGGTACTTCATGACTCTTATTGATGATTTCTGTAGGAAAGTGTGGGTGTACTTTCTTAAAAATAAATCTTATGCTTTTCAATGTTTCAAAGACTGGAAGAAAAGGGTAGAGGTACAAACCAATAGGAAAGTTAGAACCTTAAGAACAGACAATGGATTAGAATACCTTAGTCAAGAGTTTAACCATTTTTGTAGACAAGAAGGGATAATTAGGCACAAAACTGTTAGGTTCAACCCTCAGCAAAATGGAGTTGCTGAGAGGATGAATAGGACCATCCTAGACAAAGTAAGGTGCATGATGAATACTGCAAACCAGCCAAAGACATTTTGGGATGAAGGTGTCAAAACAGCCTACTGCTTAATCAATAGGTGTCTCTCTTCATCCTTAAACTTTAAAACTCCTCAGGAAGTTTGGACTGTGAATGCTCCAAATCTAGGACACCTAAGAACCTATGGTAGTACTGTAAATGCTCACATTAAATAAGGGAAACTAGATCCTAGAGCTACCAAATGTATGTGTATAGGATACCTATATAGGGTAAAAGGCTATAAACTTTAGCAGCCTCTAGAACATGGTCATTGTAAAATATTCATCAGTAGGGATGTGACAATCAAAGAAAATGTTTTTGAATCCATTTAATTTTTCTGGTGAGAATAGTGCATAAACAGGAAAAGAAAAGAATGCTCAAGTGTAGGTGGAGCTAGCTGATAAAGAGGAGCAGCAGACTGTTGAAGAAATTCCTCAACCAGTCCAAATGGAAGATCCTCAAGATGAAGATGTTGAATTAGGACACCAAATGCAAGATGTAGAGGATCTCAGCAACTATCAGCTAGCCAGAGATAGAAACAGGAGAGAAATAAGACCACCAAGTAGTTTTGCAAATGCTGACTATGTCTCTTATGCCTTTTCTGTTGCAAACCAACTTGTCAGTAGTAAACCACTGACTTATAAAGATGGTATCTGATGTCAATAAAACTAAGTGGATTCATGCTATGAAAGAAGAAATGGAAAGCCTAATGTAACAACCCGACCCAAAACAAAGGCTATGTCGTGAGTACTCTCAGCGGAAGCGTGTAAAACGTGAAATTTAAATAAAAAATCGGCATGGTGTCGTTTGAAACTTGAACTAAGCCAAAATCTATAATGCTTTTTTCCATCCAGATAAACCATAAAAAACATCATGGGAGTACACATCCCCCGAGTTTAGAAAAACGAAATCATTTGAAATGTCAAGCACAAAGAAAGTATAAAGGACTAACATGTTTATAACATGGTTTTGTTATCTTGAAACCAAAATTATTATACTTAAAAGATTACATGACAACAAATATTTTACATAATTTATCTCTTATGCAACTATTACATCTCGAGCTTGAGGTACAACTACGACTAGTCATCTTTCCAAGTCTGGCATCCAAGCTTCAACACATACCAGCTACCTCGCCATGACCTCAATTGCTTTCAAATCTGAAAGGTGATATGCAGCACCTCTGAGCATGACGCTCAGTGAGAATTAAAAAGAAAAGAAAGTAAACTTACGCATGAAATTCATAGTCAGAAAAGGATACAAGTATTCAAGTCTCTCGCCCCTCACCGAGTCTTTACTTCCATTAGAGGATCTACCTCCCACTCTTAAACTCGTACCCAAATTAAACCTCTTACATTCCTGATTTAAAACAAACGATTAACAACTAAGTTAACTTCTAAACCATTACAAACTATTCAAAAGCAACTTTCCAGATATCCTTACTACAATTAAACTCACATCTCAAACCTTACGTCCAATCTATTCATCCTCCTTAAATCTATCCCGTGCCTACCACCACTCGATACTCATTACATCTTGCCTTAACATCACACTGATCATTGTAAATATCTATTAGTAACCTCTTAATACGCTTAAGCTTAACACTCTTTTTACCATCCTCTCTAACATAACTAAGCCACTTTATCTCTTTTACACATACACTTTCTCTAAACTCGCTCCACTTACCTTGTCTAACCTGAAGGTAACCACATCTCAGCTGCTCAGAAAATATACATGTATGGAAGTAAATGAAGATAACATAATGTTATAGTACATTTAAAAAGAACCAAGTGAGTAAACAAGAAGGCTAAACATTGTGATATAATCAAAGTGTCATCAATCTTTAGCAACCCGAGCATCAATTAGTACTTTCACTTTCCATGCATTTCACCGTGCATCGATGGTCTCAGAGGTTATCTCAATATCTCACTCCACAAATTAAAGTATTAATACTTTCACATCCCACACATCTTACCATGCACCAATGTCTTGGGCCTATCTCGAAATGAGCTAATGGCATAAGGGAATGGTGTGTTTGTAATGGCTAAAAGGCACAATGAAATTATGTAAGTGTAATGGTTAAAATGCATATAATGAAATGTATGCTAAACAAAGTAACATAAACAACGAAATTGTATAATGAAGATGTCACAAAACTTGTAATCAAACCAATACTATTCCTCACTTACACTTTCCTCGCGTCTTACTACGCACATCTCAGAAACAATCTCAGTAGCCACTCATACATACTAGGCTATCTCAATAGCCACTCATACATACTAGGCTATCTCAGTAGCCACTCGAGCCATTTCATAATTTCCCATTTCACATTTCTCGTGCCTTACCACGCATTTCTAAAAAACTATCTCAATAATCACTTAAGTTGTAGCTCATTTTATTCTTCTAGGCTATCATAGTAGCCACTCAGCTTCCGGGCCATTCACCATTCAAGACCTCTGAAGCTACATGCAACCCGCCAAGGTAACTATATGTAACATCAAATATCCGGACACCATTACACAAGTTACGACCCCATGGCCATCAAACACAACACATGAAATGCATGAATGCAATGAAATGTAAATAGCCATGCTTTCGTTACAATCTTTATAGAACATCATCCTTTAGCTTGCCGAACGTATATAAGAATGAATCTCAATCACTATATGTCTCAAAATTTCACTTGACACTTTCAAATATGCAAACGAGCATATAAAGCAACTCTTCGAACATTATCCTTTAACATCTCAAATATGTAAGTAACCCATCGAACATCATCTTTAACACATCAAGCATATATGCACCCCCATCCAGTATATGACTCGATCTTCAACTAGAAACATATATAAAAACACATAAACATACAAGAAAAACTCAAGGATTAAATACAAGCAAGGATATATCAAGAGTAATTCCACTCATCCCGTTATAACCACAACACGGCTAGTTTGGCCACAACTTCGGTTCCACTTTCAACCTTCTTATTCCTTACTTTCAATCACTAGGTGGTGTTCCCAAATCATCCTCATATAATATTACACACCATTCCACATTTTCACTCTAGCAACCACGTTCAAACACCCTTACCATCACTTTAACTGTTTGGTTCTCACTTTTCAAGTCAAAACAAGGCTTGACCTTGGCTTTTCTTTCCTCATCAATCACAACATTTAACAATTAAAATTAAGCTTAAAATATCATAAATAATTCAGTAAGAACAATAAACTAAACTCAGGAACCCGGTTTGCTCCAAAAAGTTTCCAAACTAGCTAAATGGAAAAGTGGCAATTTTGGCCGTTTGAGGGGTTTTTGAAAAATCATTGGTTGGAGTTCCTAAATTGAATTTATTATGTAAAATATGTATTTATACACCCAAATATACCAGAATTGAAAGACATTAAGAGAAGGATAAGAAAACTCCAAAATTAGGAAAACTAGGAAATCTTCAAATGGCCAACAATGGAGGTTTAAGCTTGAGTTCCATCCATGGTTTCCTACCCTTTCATGGTATCTAAAAATGTCAAGGACTTCCATCTTGAGAATACCTATTCCATTGAAGTTAACATGTAAACGCCTTAGCCAATTCTTACTTAAAAGCCTAATTCACCATCCCCAAAACAACTCCCAAACATACATAGTCATAGCACCTCCCACCAAAATACTAAGTCCCTATCACATATTCTCGTTCATAACCATTTATTCAAGCCAAACTATATCGTCTTAAACTTACCAAAGTAAATCCCAACACCATAGAAAGCTCACACTTCCCAAAACTTCGTTCTTGTCTTACGTACTTCCAACTTCTAGTTCATGAGTAGTTCCCTCAACCAACTATTAAAGCTTGACAATCCTACCAAAAGTTTAAACATCAAAATGCATAGAAATTCATCATATAGAAATCAACCATAAAAGTACTTTAAATTCTTTTTATTCCCACCTTGAGCTCAATAGAACTAGCTTGGAGTTGCTCATCTTCTACCTACAACATATAAAGTATTTCAAACTACTCTTAGTCTTTAACATTACATAGCAATAATATATATAAACTTATTCCAAAACAGCCCAACAAGTTCATTTATTCTCTTAGTATCACTTATAAACATTTTTAAAATGCTTAGGCACTATCCTGGGACCCGAACGACCCCACAAATCGCACATACAAAACAACCCCCTTAAATTTCATGTTAAAAACAGTGGCGTAAAGATAAACCAAAGATTATTTCAAGTCCAAATATTGAGTTGTTGCCTCTTAGATTCAAATTTAATTCTACATAAGTTTAAAACCATAAACAACTTAAAAATGATTTAAGTTTTACAATCCTATAGAAAACTTCAAAAAGTCATCCATGGACGTTAATGTTAATTTTCATGGTTTAGTACACCCTTTCTTTAAATTCATTCTTCCCAAACTCCATTCATTTTAGATCATAAAATTAAGACTCAAAACATTTTATCTTACTTATATTACTACAAATTTTAAACATCCAAACTAACCCCAACCCATAAAACAAAAACCCACAACTTTGACCCAAAACCTAGAAAAGAAAACTCACCAAAACCTCTGGAAATTGATAGGGATTCTTCTAAAATCAGCTTCTACTTAAAAATTTAATAAAATTTGACCTTGATTTCACTTGATTTGATGAAGAAATGAAAAGGTTACAAAGTTTTCAATATTTTGGTCTTGAGTTTTTTTTGGTTGGCCAAGAATGGTAGGGAGAAGAAGAGGAAGAGGGCAGTTTTTTCATGTTTTAATTAAAGAAAATGATATTTAAAGGTTTTCTTATGTTTTGCCTAATTGCACAATAGTCCATATGCAACACGTATTTATTATAATGATCCCACCTCTTGTATTTAGGCCATTTTCCTTATTTTACTGTTGAATTTAGCCACACAATTAACCATAGAGGCCAAAGGATGAGTATGGAAGAAACCCTTATGCATGGTGTCCTTCATGATTGAGAGTGAGTGATTTGTAAAGAGATCTTGATTATTGTTTGTGCAAAAGTAATTTCTAGTGCATAATCTTGGAGATCACACTCCAGTGGTTGGATTAGGATCTATGATTTGAACCAGAATAAATTTATCTTGTGTCAAATTCTTCTTCTATTTCTTTGTGTTTACTTAGTTTAGATTCTGGAATTTGTTAAGTGTTTATAGCTTATTGGTTCACAGCATGCAAAGGCATCCATAGCACATTGTGGACGTCATTACCTCATGCCTACACCGTTTTGGTGCCAATCCCTTGGGTAACTTGGCTTTAAAGGATTTCTGGTGCAGGCCTTAACATTAGAGTTCTACTACCACGACTCCAGGCCACCAAATGCTAAAATGTGCCCAAAAACATTAATATTTCTCTCCTTCCAAACATATGTTTATCACTTTTTCTATTGTTCCTTACTTGGACCGATTTTTATCATCATGTGATTTGCATTGATCTTCATCTACAATTATTATAAGGTAATGTGACAAATTCTTAATTTTTATATTAAAATTCAAGTGATATGTTTTAACTTTAAAATGCTTAATTTTTCTTCTTTCTGTTTTTTTAATGTTTTATGGTGTTTGGTCGATTGTTAATTTGAATGAGTTTTTCGTGTTCAATAAAAAAATCATAAAAATGTCTAAATAATTTATATAAAGATATATTCCAACTTCTATATACACAAATTTATTGACCAATTTAGATTGACAGAATCTCAAGGAGGGATAGAAAAACATATTCAAAGTGTGTGCTATTATCTACATAAATTGACTTAAATAACATAATTTTAGATATATAATTTCATTTATATCATTACTTTTGATTTATTCCTGAAATAACAGATTTTGTAAATTATTGACTTAAAAAAAATTCTCAAATTTAAATTAATGATTTAATTTATAAATAAAAGTGAATTTTTAATTCCTATAGATTCATTTAAATTATAATGATTCAACGTAAAATAAAAAATATTATAAAAACATTAAAAGTCAATATTTTTTAAGGTACAATTATAAAATCTGTTATTTCATACATATTTTAAAATTTGTACTATTTGAGAAATTACATTTTTTTTAGTTCCTGCCCCATTATATACGTCCCTTATTATTTATATTTAGTAAAATTTTATCCTTTATAAAATATTCCTACAGACCTGAACAATGAAGAGATAAATTTTAGGGGCATTACAAATATGTTAAAATTGGTTCTAATATTCATAAATATGTTAATCTAAAAAAATATTAACAAAAATGTTAGAATTTTAGTGGCCTAGTTATTGTTCATAGAAAAATATCATAAATAACTTTACTCTTTCAAGTATATCGGAAGTCGTTGATTATCATCTTTATAATGGTATATCGGTGATAGCATATTTTAGTACGATTGATTATCACCGAATGGGATGTTCTCGGTCCGATTTTAGAAAAAACCAGAAACAAAACCGAACCTC
The DNA here is from genome assembly GCA_028015215.1 of Gynostemma pentaphyllum. Taxonomy (NCBI): domain Eukaryota; kingdom Viridiplantae; phylum Streptophyta; class Magnoliopsida; order Cucurbitales; family Cucurbitaceae; genus Gynostemma; species Gynostemma pentaphyllum. The sequence goes on from CM051353.1 coordinate 42,437,823, forward strand.
TCTGGTTCATGTAAAATATGAACCGTTTCGGTTCTCTTTTTTTTCGTAAAACCATGTGATTTGGTTTCTTCAGGTTTTCAGTTTTTTTCAGTTTGAATTTTTGGTTTACGGTTTCCTAAGAGAAAATTGTGAGATGAAGGGAGAATTTTCCTTGAAACCGTATATAATTTAAAAGACAATCCATGTTATTTGGTAGTAATGAAACAAAACTTCTCTATGAAGCTAGAAACTTCTCTTCCCAACAAGGAAGTTTGGAGAATAAAGATTAAGATGAAGAAAACCAATGAAAAAGGCTAATTTTCCAGCGATGAGGACAAATCCTTGTGAAAAGAGTAGATTTGCAGCAGCTGATAGATCTTCCTAGATACATTCTTCGTGATAAATTTTCCCAGATTTGGTGATTGGAGTTTGAGACTAAGGCAACTTGGAGAAAAGATGATATTTCGAATAGATAGATGACTTTGATAAAAAATTTCTAATGATCATCTAAAGAAATTTAAAGACCATGGCCAAGAAGATAAGGGAGAGAAGAGGTGGCTGTGTGAGGATTGAGGAGCATTTGAGATTTCAGATCTGAAGAAATTAGAGTGAATAAAATTAGGGTTTTCAGATTTAGGTTTTTTAATATATATATATATTTAGTTTTTTTATTTTTATTTTTATTTTTTTATTTAAATAATGAAATTGGTTCGTCGGTTATTTCGGTTCATAAAATTGAAGAACTAGAAAAAACCAGTTTTTGATCGGTTCCCTCCTTCTTGAACTGAGGAAACCAAATAGCGTAATAAAACCGGACCGAACCAGTCGGTTCAGTTTGGTTTTTTGGTTTCTTGGTTTTTTTTGCACATCCCTAATCACTGATTTACCATGATATACTATGACTGATATATATTAAGATATATTATTACTTATTTACAATGGTAAACTATCTTTGATATACTATTATTGATATACCTTTGTTAAACATGTTCTAACACTGATCTACCATTATTTTGACATATTTTATCATTGATTTATCATTATAATGACATATTCTATCTCTGATCTACCATTGTACTGTCAACTAATCTACCATTGTTTTGACATATTTTATCATGGATATGCCAGTTAGAATGAACCTTACTACTTACAAAAATGTTAGTCCAAATTTTTATTTTACAAAAATATTAAAAAAAAACCCAAATGTGCTTTTCATGTGAAATTTTTTATCAGAACGCTTCGTATTTACTGTATATCAGTTAGCAGTATTGATAATTCTTAGTATATCAATTACTGCTAACTCATATACATTAGATTTGATATACACACAAAAATTAATAACTATATAATTAAACTTTTTAATGATAGATTTATTATTTTTCTTGCATATCAGTTAGCAGTATTGATATACTTATTATATCAATTAATGTTAAAGGATATACAATAAGTTATTTGATATATTCATCATTTTTCATGTATATCAGTTAGCAATATTGATATATTTTGCATATCAATTAGTGCTAATTGATATATAGTAGTTTTGAGTTACTGATATCCTTATTCTCTTTCTTCAATTTATAGATCTGAGATTATTGGTAGATCAGTTAATACTATATCAGTCTATCACTACTAGTATATCAATCAATAACCACTACAAAAAAAACTGTCAAAATGCGACCAGAAATTTGCGCCAAACAAAAGTGGTAGTTTTTTGGTGACCACCTGGTCACTTTTTTTGAAGGTTGACTCTAAGTGACCATCTGGTCACTTTTTTTGCAACCAGATTGCGACGAAAAACAGAAGTAGTCATACAAAATGGCGCGAAATTATGGCCCGAAAGAAGCGACCAATTGGTCACCTAAAAAAACGACCAACTGGTCGCATTTGTGTGACTAAAATATGACTTGGTAGCACAAAATGGCGCGTAATTTTGGAGGAAAAAAAGCTACCAAGTGGTCACAATTAAAAGTGACTAAATGATCGCAATTTTGGTGACCTTTATTGAGCAGTGGTAGCTTAAAATTGGAGGGAAGAAAGCTATCAAGTGGTCACAATTATAAGTGACTAAATGGTCACAATTTTGGTGACCTTTATTGAGCAGTGGTAGCTTAAAAATTTGGCGGGAATTAAGCTACCATGTGGTCACATTAGGAAGTGACCAGATGGTCGCAAATGCTGTGATTTTATGTGACCAGTAATATATAAATAATTTGGTGGGATAAAAGCTACCAAGTGGTCACCACAAAAAGTGACCATGAGGTCATAAATTCTGACTTGATGTGACCCGGGGCAGTGAGGAAAATGGTGGGAAATTTTGGAGGGAAAATGCGACCAGATGGTAGCAAAAATACTACCATTTGGTCACAAATGAGCAGATGAGTCCATTATAAAAACCCCTCCACTCATTGTTTGTTAGCATTAAGAAAAAAGAAAATGAGAGAGTGGATGTATGTTCGTTTGATAGACGGATATTTGAACGATGAGTTCGTGGCCGGGGTTGAACAGTTTGTTGAGTTTTGCATGACAACTGTCTATTATGAAAAGTATGGTGGAAAGCTACGTTACCCGTGCAGGAAATGCGACAATAGGAGAATCATACCGGTTACAGAGTTGAAGGTGCATCTTTATAGTCGTGGGTTTATGCAGAATTATTATCATTGGGTGTTTCAGGGGAAACACAGGAAATGTTCGACGCTGCATTATAGGAATCGAGACGATACGAAGGTAGCAGCTCGAATGTAGAGGTTGTTGACGAAGAACAGAATGATGAACAACAGTATAGTCAGATGCAGCAAATGATACTTGATGATGCGGGGTATGGGGGCAATGAAAATTTCTGTGAAAGTTTAAACGTAGACGAAGATGAACGGGTTGTAGAAGAGGAAATGAATCCGGAAGCACGTAAGATGCACGAAATGCTAAAGACAGCCAGCCGACCATTGTACGATAGGTGTGAGGTAAGTCAACTTGCTGCTGCTACAGAACTTTTAAATATAAAGGCGTAGTACAACATACCTGGTAGAGGATTTGATGCGATTGCATCGCGGTTTCGTCGATGCGCTCCAGAAGAAAATAATATGCCCCACAGTTTGTACGACACCAAAAAGCTAGTGGAGGGACTTGGATTACCCGTGGAGAAAATAGATTCGTGTCAAAACGAATGCATGATTTACTGGGATGTGGATGAGGACCTGCATCATTGCAAATTCTGTTTTCTTCCAGGATACAAACAAGGGAAATGCGGCATTGATTCGAACGCCCACATGTTCTATTTGCCACGACCCCATGTCTCGCAAGCGATTGTATGCATCGGATGTGACGCCTGCGCATGAGATGGCATCACTAGCATTCACGCAGAATGAAGGTGTTACGAGACATCCCTCGAATCTTTGCGGCATGGAAGCATTTAAATCATCGTCATCCGGATTTTGCACAAGATCCGAGAAACGTCAGATTGGGCTTATGCACGAATGGCTTTAACTCGTTCGGGGCATCAGGGTCACAATATTCAGTTTGGCCAGTCATGGTAATCCCGTATAACTTGCCTCCCTCGATGTGCATGTGAAACCCGATGATTTTTCTAAAAGTGATCGTACGTGGGCCGAAAAGTCCAAAACAGAAACTGGATGTGTATTTGCAACCACTTATTGCAGAGTTGAAAAGGTTGTGGACTGACGGTGTTATGACGTACGACATTTCGAAGAAACAAACTTTCTTAATGCGTGCCGCGTTAATCTGGACGATCAGTGACTTCCCTGCATATTCAATGTTGTCAGGTATGTTAATCTTTAATTGCTTTCATATACATTTTTGAGTCTGTGTTTTAGCTTTTGTTATTGCTTTCCTTAGTCAGTGTATTTAATTGTGTGAACCTCAATCTCCTCCTCTTAAAGGATGGAGTACTGCAGGGGACATACGCATGTCCACATTGCATGCTAGACACAGATGCATTTTATCTCAGAAACGGTCGGAAAACTTGTTGGTTTGATTGTCACCGTCGATTTTTGCCGTTGAATCACACTTTCCGTTCAAACCGCAGTGACCGGAAGAAGGGTCAACGAGTAAGAAAACAAACCCCCCCCCGACCATGTATAGTGGAAGGGAGATTCTTCACGGTATAGATGCTATAGGGATGCAGAAGATTACAGTGGAAGGTGCAGAGAGTGCAAACAATGCGGTTGGGAAAAACACGGGTTGGAAGAAACGGAGTATTTTCTGGGATCTACCGTATTGGGAAGATCTACTGATTATACACAATCTGGATGTACTGCATATCGAGAAGAATTTCTTCGACAACATTTTCAATAGGATTTTGAACGTTCCGGGAAAAACGAAGGACAAACTGAAGGCACGTTATGATATACGGGAGATATGTGACCGTCCTGAGTTGGAGCCTGACGACAATGATAATTACGCAAAAGCAAAGTACATGTTGACGACGGATGAAAAGAAAATATTATTTGAGTGGATCAAATCCATCAAATTCCCGGACGGATACGTTTCGAATTTGAGTCGGTGTCTAGACAGTAAAAAAACATATCATGTTCAGGATGAAAAGCCACGACTGTCATATATTCATGCAACGATTGATGCTCGTCGCGTTCAGACCGTTCCTAGAGAATAGACATTGGGAGCCGCTTGCCCAGTTGAGTGTTTTTTTCAGGGACTTGACATGTACAGAGCTGACGAAAGCTATTGTCGCTTCAATGAGTTCAGAGATCGCCGTTATTATTTGTAAGTTGGAGCGAATGTTCCCACCTGGCTTTTTTGACTCCATGGAGCATCTTCCAGTGCATCTTCCATACGAGGCATTCTTAGGGGGTCCCATACATTACCGCTGGATGTACCCATTTGAAAGGTAAGCACAGTTATTTTGTAATGTACGCGTATAAATTAGTACAGTGATCGAATGTAAATTATGTTTTGTACCCACAGGTACTTACGTCGGTTGAAAAAGATGGTTGAAAATAGATCACGAGTAGAAGGATCTATCTGTAGTGCGTACCTGACGCAAGAAACTACCACATTTTGTTCATACTACTTTGATCAACACATTGCGGAAGCGATTTCGACTAGGTAAATGAAACATTGTCAAAAATTTACTTGAAGGTGTTGACATAAACGACTTGCCGATTTTTACGAAACCTGGCATGACAGTTGGAAGATCGGTCGTGGGCCGTTGACCAATTCCGAGTATCACGTAATGCGGACAATATGTGTTATGCAAACGCCAGAGATCGAGCCGTACATAGAGTGAGTTTGTAACTTAACATCATTTCATCGCATAAACAAACTATTTGTTAACTATTTTTGTAACATACAGATTATTTCTAAACGTATATGTTCGAATGACACGAGTTGGTCTTACAGACGCCGAGGAGGGGTCAATAATCGACAAAGAGTTTCGTTCTTGGTTCAGTGCATACGTGAGTTATTTTAAATTGTCAAAAAAACCGTTGGCATTTTGTTGAAAAAATTACTATCATCCTAACATTACGTATGTGAACAATGACACAGGTTGACTCCCATATATTACCGGTGGATGATCCTCGCATCATTTCTTTGGCAAAGGGACCTGGGACGGATAGCAAGGTCGTATGGTGGATACGTCGAGACCTGTTATAGATTTCAAATGAAGGCGCATTCGGTGAACAGGGCAACAAACAACGGTGGTGTTTGCATAAAAGGTCACGTGTTCGGCACAAACGAAGACGATTAATTCAGAGTAATCGATGAGATTCTTGAGATTCAATATGCAAGTCCGACGCTAAAACGCATTGTTCTGTTCAACTACATTTGGTTCGAGACAACCAGTCGAGGCGGAGTCCGTAAGATTGATCATTTACAAATCATTGAGGTAAACAAGTCTAAGCATATGTGCACCGCTGATAGGTTTGTCCTGGCTTCACAGGCGATTCAATTTTATTACCTGAACTATCCAATTAATAGACGAGATCCTGGCCATTGGTTAGTTGTTTGTAAAGTTAAACCACGCTAGGTAGAAGAAAACTTGTCCGAGAAAGACGACCATGCAGAGGAAGCTGTTGCTTTTTAAGAAGATGAGATAAGATGTCGTGCAATCGACGATGGTCGAAATGCAAGTCGTTCGTCCTTTGAACGATGGAACGATAACATTGCATGATGATGATGATACAAATGCTTCCACTTCTCACGCACGTGACATTGATGCTGAATTTATTTGAGATGATGAATCCGATGAAGGAACAGAAGAAGAAGAAGACTTTATGTGACGGACTTCTTGGAGACGATGATGAATGAGACATTTCGTAACTTGATTATTCACTGTGTATGTGTTTATTAAAACTATTTCTTTAATGAATGACTAAATATATATATATATATATATATATATATATATATATATATAATATTTGCGACCATGTGGTCCCAATTTAACACAAAAGGTGACCACATGGTAGTAATTTAGAAGGGAAAGGCGACCAGTTGGTCGCATTTTTGGAAAAGTAATTATATTTTACAAAAAATATAAGTGAAATAACGACCATATGGTCGCAATCGAAGCGGTAAATTTAAATTTTCATGAAATTTATGGTTTGAATTTAAAAATTACGACCGCCTGGTCGCAATTTTTAGCGGTGAATTTCATAATTACGACCAGGATGGTCGCAATTGTTGATGGGACTCGTGATATGACAAATTGCCGGATAATGGTAAATGGGCGACCAAATGGTCGCTTTTTCAATAAATGCTACCAGATGGTCGCAAATATCTCTAAAAATACGACCATGTGGTCGTAATTTCCCCAGCACGCGCGACCTTTCGTTTCTGGTCATGATTACATATTTGCGACCATTTGGTCGCAAAATCTGATTTAAATTCAGATCAATTTCCTTCCCCCCGTTTCCTTTTTCTTTCTCTTTTTTCTTTCTTTTCTCTCTTTCCCCCGTTCCGTTCCCCGTTGTTTTTTCTCCATTCCCATTCCCCGTTCCTACTCTAAACCTAAAAACCCTAAACCTCCAATCCCGGTTTCTATTACGAGGTTAGTTTTCGTATACATTTTAAGTTTTAAGTTAGTTTTTAGTTAGTTTTAGTTTATGTTTAAATTTAGTTTACTTAGTTTTAATTAATTAGTTTAGTTTAATTTTGTTAATTTCATTAATTGTAGTTTAATGAATCTAATTTAGTGTAATTAATTACTTAGTTTACTTTAGTTTAATTTATCTAATTTTAGTTTACTTTAATTAATTAATTAGTTTGTTTAATGTTGTTAATTTCATTAATTTTAGTTTAATTAATGTAATTTAGTTTAATTAAGTACTTAGTTTACTTAAGGTTAATTAATCTAATTTCGTTTATTTTAATTAATTAATAAATTTTAGTTCAATTAATCTAATTTTAATTTAGTTTAATTTAATTAATTAGTTTAGTTAAGTTTAGTTTTTATTAATTAATGTTAGTTAAATTTAATTAGTTTTAGTTTAATTTAATCTAATAGATGAAATCTTCATTACTTAGTTTACTTTAATTAATTACTTAGTTCACTTAAGCTAATTTTAGTTTACTTTAATTTAATTAATTAGTTTACTTTATTTTAGTTTTAATTAATTAATGTTAGTTTAATTTAATTAATTTTAGTTCAATTAATCTAATTTAGTTTAATTCTTCATTACTTAATTTACTTTAATTTAATTAATTTTAGTTTAATTCTTCACTACTTAGTTTACTTTAATTACTTCATTTTAGTTCAATTAATCTAATTTTAATTTACTTTAATTCAAATTAATTAATTAGTTTATTTTAAATTATTTACTTAATTTATGTTAGTTTAATTTACATTATTTAATCAATTTAATTTAGATTATTTCATTAATTAATTAATTTAATTTAGATTATTTCATTAATTAATTAATTTAATTTATTTCAATATTTTAATTACGTAATTAGTATTAAATTAGTTTAGTTTGGTTGTAGGATTATGACGGGTAGACGACGTCCTCCCCAGTCAGACGAGCCAAACGACGCGAGTGACGAGGCGTCTCCGCAGCCGCCTACTACCGTTGCCCCTGATGCGAACCTGACTACATACGAGTTGGATAGCCTCCTCTTCGGTTACAAGCCGGGACTTGCTGCCACGCTCGATGATGTAGTCCCTGAGACTCAGTCTGAGACACCACGATTGCCGCAGGACTTCCTGGCCATGACTCCCGGGTTAGCATCAGGGTCTGCGTTAGGGTCTGCGTCACGGTCTGCATCAGGGTCGGATCCAGCTGGCCCCTCCACTTCATGCACGCAGCCTCCTCGGGCTGCAGACTCTACCCTTAGGATTGAAGGGGATACGTAAGTAATTTTGTTTATTGTTTTAATTACTTAATTTTTAAACCTTTAAACTTTGTTAAAAGTGTTTTTTTTTTCTGTTAACTAAGTGTTTCTAATATCACAATATTTTTATGTTTTTGCAGAGTACAGCCGCATACAACCGTTTCAAAACGGTTTCGCGAGGTCCTCCAGAGCATGCCTCTACCCAGCGACCTTCGCTGGCAGAAGATTCTGACGATGGAGAAACGTCAGATGTACGACAATTGGAAGGTAAAAAACATCATTTATTTTTATAATTAATTAATTTTGAAATTTATAGAAATAAATTTATTACTTTAACAATTTTTTATTTCAATTTTTTCAGGGCAAGTTTCCTGTTATCGATCCTGATATCACGGACGGTAGATTGTTCCCCCTATGGGACAATCACGTCCGGGATCGATTCAAGGACCTCGTGTACCGGGCGCGCAGAAAGCAAGCAGCAAACCACCTCGTGTGGATGAGCCCGGAGGACCACAGGCGGCTTATCGAGAGCTTGAGCACTCCTCATGGCTTGGCAGTGTCAAGGAGGAATAAGGCCAACCACGGGAAGAATCCCACCAAACACACAGCCGGGGCCCGGAGCCACGACGAGCACCATCGTCGATTAGTAAGTTTTTTTTTGGTCGTTTTCTTACGTACTTTTTTCCTGTTTTCTTTTTCAATTAGTTATTAACTTATTATGTTTTCTTCTTCAATCTTTAATATTTTTAGGAAGCGAAGCACGGTCGCCCTATCCCGCCCGATGATCTGCACCGCGTTCTTCACATGAAGAAGGATGGGACGTTCGTCGACGATAAGGCGAAAGCAGTTCAGGTATTTAATAATTTTTTCAATTATTATTTTTTCTTTAAAATTTGTCCTAACTTATATATTAAATATTTTATTTTCTGAATTTTAAATGTTTAGGAACGTTTCACGGAGTCGTTAAGTCAGCGGTTGCCCACACCAGACTCGCAACCGACTCAGGAAGACCGTAGAGAGGCGTTCTTGGAGGCTGCTGGAGGGGTTCGGCCTGATGGATCAGTTCCTGGGCTCGGCTCGTACGAGCGACGCCTTTACACGTGGACATGGACGCGCGAGCGACTTCTTCTTTCGAGCGCTACACGCGACATGGACGCTATGCGCGAGGACTTTCTCGAGTCACCTGCGATTGAGGCGACATGCAGGCACGGTCGAGGCCCAGGTCACAGTAGCTTTGGCCGCGTGCTTAGATCCCCTGGCGGCGGCCATTTATCATCGACGCCTCCTCCGCCACCCCGCCCCTCGCAGTAGTTCTAGGATGCTTTCGCTTGTATAAAACGTTTTTTGAATATTTGATATATATATTTTTTATTTTAATTCCAATTATTTGTTATTAAATTTTAATATTAATTAAATAAATAATTAATAATTAATTAACTAATTATTGAAATTTAAATATAAAAAAAAAATTCTTAAATGCGACCATATGATCACATTTTATTTCAAGAAAACGACCATATGGTCGCATTTTAACTGAGTCCAAAAGTGACCATTTGGTCGCTTATAAAACGACCAGGTGGTCACTGTTTCATGTGACCAACTGGTCACTTTTCTTCAACATAAATTACGACCAGATGGTCACTTTTTAAGCGACCATCTGGTCGTATTTTGACTGAGTCCAAAAGTGACCATTTGGTCGCTTAGAAATACGACCACTTGGTCACTTTTTTATGTGACCAACTGGTCACTTATCTTCAACATAAATTACGACCAGATGGTCACTTTTTAAGCGACCATCTGGTTGTTTTTTCAAAAGGTTGACTTTTTTGCGACCAAACTTTTCTGGTCGTATATTTGTGACTATCCAGTCGTAGAAATTCCGGACCGACCAGCTTTTTGGCCACCACCATGTTCGTCGCATTTTTGGTTGCATTATACCATAAAAACGACCATTTGGTCGCAAATTTATGGTCATAAATTGTAGTGAACTACTAGTCAATCACTGATAGTATATCATAGTAAATAAGTGATAATTAATCACTGATATACCATGATATACTATGATTGAAAAACTATCGTTGATATGTATAGTTGATTGACTGATATACTTATATGAAATAATGGTATTTAAAATATTTTTATCTATGAATAGAAACCGCCCCTATAAAATTTGTATCCGTGTAAATTTCCATAAGTTTTATCTATTATAAAATATTAATAAGAGTATAACGTGGCAACCGAGGTATACATAGCCTTTTTCAAAATGTCCAGACTATATATAATGAAACATAGGGATGCAGTACTACCTACATTTAATTGGACAAAATTTGGCTGCACTATTTCTTATGTTTGAGCAGTCTAGCTGGTAAGCTGCAGCCACTTTTTCTTTTCTTCTTTTTAATTTTCTTTTTTTTTTAGTAAAAAAATAAATAAAAAATCTCTTTTAAAGGAAGGGAATTATTTCCCTGTCTAATTTCATTTTCAATTACATTATTTTTTTATTTTTTTATTTTTACTTTTATTACTATTATTACAACTACAATTGCAGACCTGAATTTAACACATGATTACTGCACCGTTATCACATCATCTTTCACAACTCACATAGTCGAAAACAAAAAAAGAGAGGGCAAAATCACTGTTATACAAAGTACATCATAATCAATATCTATATTTTCCATGTAAAAAATTAGTAATTCGTAATTGTTATTTTCCCGTATAACCCTCACAAACCCAGTACAACAGTTGATGTTTTGTGCTGTAAATTCAATGTTTTCCAAGGGGTAATTTCGTCTATTAATCATCTTTATAAATCACATTATTTCTCCCCATAACCTAGCTATTGCATCATTTTCATGTAACACAGAAAGAGAGAAAAAGAAAGATGATAACAGCTCAAGATTTCTACAATGTTATGTGTGCTATGGTTCCCCTCTACTTTGCAATGCTGGTGGCTTATAGCTCAGTGAAGTGGTGGAAGATATTCACGGCCGAGCAATGCGCCGGAATCAACCGATTCGTGGCCGTGTTTGCGGTGCCGGTACTCTCCTTCCACTTCATATCTCAAAACAATCCTTACCAGATGGATACAAAATTTATACTAGCAGATACTATCTCGAAGGTATTTGTGTTGGTTTTGCTTTCGTTGTGGGCTATCTTCTTCAGAAATGGTGGATTGGATTGGCTTATCACACTCTTTTCTTTGGCTACTTTGCCGAATACATTGGTTATGGGGATTCCTTTGCTCAATGCCATGTATGGGGATTTCACCCAAACCCTCATGGTTCAACTTGTTGTTCTTCAATGCATTATATGGTATAAATCTTTTCTTCCCTCTAACATTTTTTTTTTAACTTTTTATTCATGTTATTTTTTTTTAATCTTCTTAAACATCATTTCAAACTTCTTATTCAGGATAGGGCTTCCCCGCGAACTAACAGATGTATATGCAAAAACGTTTAAACGAAATAGGGCAGTTTTTTAATTAATTTATTTAATTATAAAAATGTTTATTTCTAGACACTATAATGGATTTTCAATTATTGCTATTGATGTCTGTACTTTAAGGTAGCAAAATAAGCAGGTTAATTCACATTCTCGTGCACTTAAACAGTCAAATTCTGGCTGTTTTGCCTTAATTATGTTTAAGATATATTAAATATATAAAAACATTGGGATCGATCTCATTTTGCAGGTATACATTGTTGCTCTTCCTCTTTGAATACCGGGCGGCTACTCTCTTAATACACAATCAGTTCCCGGGTTCCACAGGAGCCGCGATTACGAAATTTGAACTTGACAGCGATGTCATTTCTCTCGACGGCCGTGATCCGCTTCGGACTGAATCTGAAATCGACAATCAAGGCCGGATACGGGTACGGATTAGAAGGTCGATTTCATCAGCTCCCGATTCCGGACTATCGTCATCCATCGGCATTACACCTAGAGCATCAAATCTCACCAACGCCGAAATCTTCTCTATAAACACCCCATTGCAGCTACATGATCCGCCACACCGTTCCACAAGCACTGACATGACATTCGATTTGGGTTTCGGATACGGATCGGGGTACGGGTCGTCGGATGCGTATTCACTCCAGCCGACACCAAGAGCATCAAACTTCAATGAGATGGAAACAACAACAACAACAGCAGGGAATACACCAACATGGGGAAGGTCACCGGTTATCGGGAAGATATACCGACAGCCGAGCCCAGGGTTCCCGACAGTAAAAATGGTATGGGAATCACCAGGAAAAAGCGAGAATGGAGAAGGAGAGGGACAAGGATACAGAGGTGTATTGCCAGGTAAGTAAAGATTGTCGTTAATAGAAAATGAAGGAACAAGAGACGCTGTTGTTTATAGGGACGTATGAGAAAGACTAGCTATGGGAAGTGACAGACACACTTTTCAGGTGGTCTTTGTACGTTTTGTCTCCAAACACCTTGTGACCCTTGTTTCTTAACAGAATTAACGAACTATAAGTGGGAAATGAAAACACCTAATTATTTATTGTTAATATTTATAACAATTTTTTATGAGTAATTTTAGAAATAATATTTTTTTTAAATATTTTAAAAATAGTATTCTAAGATTGAAATTTCGGAGAAATATCATTATTTAAGTTTTTTTTTACTTTTTTTTAAAAATATTTAAAATATCTTTTTTTATAAAAAGTTTTTTTTTTCATTTGCTTAAATTAGTATTCTTTTCGATATTAAAGAAACTAAATTTGATAACCAATTTGAAATAACATTTTTTTTTAAATTTTGAAATAACTATTTAGCTTTCGGATTTTTTTTTTTAACATGAAATATATAAGTTATTTCTCATTTTCTTAACATATATAATTTTTTAATTTACTTTTTTTTATTACCTATTTGATTATCCATTTTATTTTAAATAACATTTCAAAACGAAATTTCTTAAAATTATAATTTTTCTAGTTTTTTTTTTTACTTATTTTTAATTTTTTTTAAATTAATATCTTAGCCAACTTCAACATTTAAAAGTAAATTAAAAAATATTTATTTAAAAAGAAGGGAAAAATAATTATTGAGGACTCTTTTGTAATGGTATTATTTTTAATTCTTAAAAAAAATAAGTATTTATATACTAATAATTTCTTTATATTGGTCTCCTTTTTTATTTTTATTTTAAATTTTAGTTAGGATATGATTTCAAAAGGGTTTGAAAAGCTTTGTTATAAAACATTTTTTTTTAAAAAAACCCTTAATGTTCAAAGATAAAACACGAAAAATGAAATGTAATAAAAAAAGTCTTCCAAAAACACATATTTAAAATTAATTAACAATTATATATTTTTTTGTCTAACATAATCCTAGATGAAAAAACAAATAGGGCATATTTATAAACTTGTTGATCAATGTTAAAAGTAAAAATTATCAATAAAATAGTTAACACTCATTAAACATAGTAAAAACATAAAATTATGAAAATTAGTTCTCATAAACATGTCCAACCTTTTTTTTTTTTGGGTTAGATAGGATGGAAGTGAAAAGAAGTTTCTCATGATAAAAAGTCAAAGTAAAAGTGGTAAGAAAAAAAGTGAAATATTTGAGAGGTAAAGAGCTTTAATATATGAATAGGTAGGGGGGTGAGGCATCATTTTATCTAGAGCACGTGTATAATCATGAAGGATTGCTTTAATAGATTGCCCAATTCAAGAGTCAGTGGTAAAGAATCCAATTATGATACAACCAAAATGATGATTAGCTACAAATTTCATTCCTTTGATTATGTTGTCTAAACACCTTTCAATGTCCAATCCTTTTATAAATATATATTTTAATTTTTTTAGTTATATAGAATAAGTAAAGGCTTTGTTTACTCTATTTCTTTTTTCTCTAAAACATTTAAACTTTAAAATTGTTGTGTATTAAAAAAAAAAAATCTTATTTGGGCTGAGAAATTTAAATAAAACCTAATTTGGTTTTTTACCCTAAAAATCTAATAGCATATATTTAAGGGAAATTTTATTGTGTTTGTGAGTAAAATGTAACGAGTCATAGTATTCAGTTTGGAGAAAGATAGCTTTAGATTTGGGTTAATTATAATACAAAAATTTAAATATAAACACCCGATAGGATTGTTATGAAAGCTTAGAGAATATGTTTGATAGTTCATAATAAAATTAAAGGAGAAGAATATAAGAGTAGATATCCTAATCAATTGGAATATATTCGAGTAAAAAATACATGCATGTATTTGGTAAACCGTGTGTTGGAAAAAATTAATAGATGATATGAGTTTTGAATTTATGTTAAAAAATGAAATTGAAATTAATTTTGGTTACAGAAAAAGAAATAAGCTTCAGGGATAGCTCGATGACCCCAATGGCAGATGAGGCAGAGTCAAAGAAGACAGAGAGCAATCAGAAAATGCCGAGTGCGTTAGTGATGATAAGGCTTATCCTCACAGTGGTTGGACGAAAGCTTTCTCGTAATCCAAATACTTATTCAAGCGTACTTGGTCTCCTCTGGTCTTTAATTTCATTCAAGTTAAGTTTGCCTTTTTTTAAATATTATTAATATATCAAATAAATTCAATTAAAATTAGATTTTTAATTTGTTTATTTATAATGCATTTTGTAGATGGAATGTGGAGATGCCGAGTTTGGTGAAATATTCTATACAAATAATTGCAGATGCTGGTCTTGGAATGGCCATGTTCAGTTTAGGTAAATCTCTCTCTTTCCCCAAAACTGTGTATTATTTATTGTTACATTTTCAAAAAAAAAAAAAAATTGGAAAAATATATTTTAATTTTGTGCTATCATTTATTTTTTTTCAATATTTTAATTTCAAAAGTTAACACATGAATAATTAAACAATACATATCTTCTTATCGGTGAATACGTCATTATTCTAATAGAGATATGATATGTATTCTATAATATAAGAAGACAACCTTCCTCTCTCGTGGTGAGACAATCATAATTCATTTAAATTCTTTAAGATATTATATCAAAATAGTGGAAGGGGGGAGTGACTCTAAATTTCAAACTTAAAAAAAAAAATGTTGAGACCTAACAATATTGCAAGTTGAGTTATAAAATGTTATTGATCACGGAATATATATTCATATAATTGATTTAAAACGGCTATAAATAAAACAGTATAAAAAGAGATATTTTCAAAAAATGATATTTTTTTATAGTAAATTTAAAAATAACTAAAGTTTTCAGAATTTTCAAAAATAATAATATCATTAATAATGAAAGCTTCTGAATCATAAAAATTGACATAATTTGAATAATTTAATTGAAATATTAAAAATAATAACTATATTAATCAATCAACACTTCAATAAAGAAAAATCAATGTGAGGGAAAAAAACTATATTTTATAAAAAAATCAAATTTTTGCTAACGTCGAAAATAATTAGCAAAGCATGCATGCTATTATATGGGGTGGTTATTTCTCAAAAAAAAAAAAAAAAAAAAAAAAAAAACTAATTTTCCCCACCTCTTTTCCGTTAAAAAACAGTTTAAAAAAAAAACTATCATCTATGTATTAAAAAAGTAATAATAAAACCAGGTTTCAAATTAAAGTATATTTAATTAATTTAGAAATAGATAATTAAAATAGTGTGTGTATGGGGGGAGTAGGATTGTTCATGGCACTACAGCCAAGAATAATAGGATGTGGGACAAAGCGGGCAACGATAGGAATGGCAATAAGATTCATATGTGGGCCCATTACAATGTCTGCTGCTTCTGTTTGTGTTGGATTGAGAGGTGTTAAATTACACACTGCCATTGTTCAGGTACTCTTCTTTTTCTGTCTCTCTCTCTCTCTCTGGACGTTTTTTATTTGTCTTTCTAATATATATGCTTAAAAACAAAGCCCATGCGTTCTTGTTCCTGCCTCTTAAATACGGATTGCAGAATTAACATGTCTACTACACCAGAAAGTAAGCCGCTCAAAATTATATATAGATGCCTAATAATAATAATAATATATTTTCTTGTTTTGTGCTTGATTTGTAACACTTGTGACTATTTCGTCTATGAATTTTTTATTTGTGTTTATTTCTTCTATGAGTATCGAAAAATATGTCAATTTAGTTTCTATCGTTTTACTTTTTCATTCACTTGTGTAAAGAAATTCGTTTACTGATGGTTAGTTATAACGTATTTCATAGATGGCTAGTAATAATAGATTTTCCTCTTGGGTAAAATACTTTTTTGTCTCTGATTTTTAACACTTGTGACTATTTCGTCTATGAATTTTTTATTTTTGTATCGAAAAATAGATCAATTTAGTTTCTATCGTTTTACTTTATCATTCAATAGTGTAAAGAAATTTGTTTACAGATGATTAGTGTTAACTTATTTCATAAGACTACTGTCAATTAGGGAGTCAATTAGGCTAGCTTTGTTTATTTATCTTAGTATTGTTCTATAAGATCATGTAAATTCACAATATACGAGTGTGATTCATAATACAATTCCATATTCAATAACAGTTTGAAAACTAACTTCATAAATCAAAAAAACCTTATTTTTCAATACTCGAGAATGAAATTTACATTAATTAAAATCTCAGGTAAAAAAAAAACCCTTTTTTTTTAATCGTGACGAAATAGACATAAATTAAAACTTCAAAACTAAAGAGCATAAACCTCAAAACTGAGGGGAAAAAGAAAAATCTACTTAACCCTTTTATTTATTTATAAATTTCAGGCAGCTCTCCCGCAAGGTATAGTACCATTTGTCTTTGCCAGGGAGTATGGATTGCATCCTGATATTCTCAGCACTGGGTAAGTAAGATTTTCATTTTAAGTCTCACGGCCATATTTTGTTAACCAATTTGTGTTTCTTAATGTATATTTCATATGAATTCTTGTTTTCCTTTAAGTTTTTGAAAGTCGTGTTTGTAATGTATTTTATTAAAGCCGTGTTTTCATGAATGAAAAATTTTAAATTATAAATTTCAAATATAATAAATTATTTCATAATTTTCAAAAAAAAAAATGGAACTTTTATTTTAAAATCATAAAAAACTAACAAATTTGAAAAATCATTTAATTTTAATTTAAAATATTCATATTAAAAATAACAATATTATTCATCATTCAATATAATACAAGAGAAAAAAATGAATCATTAATTTAATGAAAATAAAAATTACTTTATTTATTAAATAAATCAAACTTTTGTGCTATTTATTAAAATAAAACATAATTAAGCGACATTGGCTCCCATTTCTCTTGATTAACCGATTAACCTAGTTAAATATCAAGGATTAAAGAAAAGTATTCTTTTCTGTTAAAATAAAAAATAAAATTATATATTTGTTTCTTGTACTTAATTATTCGTGTCACTTTATCTAGAATCACATGTGTTTATTTGGTAATTGAATTTTTTTTTCTAATTTTATTTTAATCCTCATATTTTAACATTTAGGACTAATTTGATCCTCATGTATTGTAAATGTTTATTTTAATACATATTTGGCAATTAAATTTTAGGGAAGAACATGAATCTAATTAGTTTTTTTTTTTTTTTTTAAATAATATTGATAAAATTATCACAATTTTCTTCTTGTAAATATAGCATATTTTAAATCAGACAATCAATGAATTACATATAAACAAGCCCTAAATTAATCACGGATGTAGACATTAACCAGACCTAATAATTGATTAGTGCAGCTAATTTTAAACTATGATTTAATTATAAACATTGTATCAAAATCTGTTGTCATTTGAAGTTTTTTTAAATTTTATTAATAGTTTATATAATTATTAGTGAATGATATTAATTTGGAAACAAATGGACATAATTAAGAAGACGAATTCATATGATTTACATTGCTCCTTTTGTTTTTGCAGGGTTATATTCGGAATGCTAGTTTCTCTACCCGTAACCCTCCTTTATTACATTCTATTGGGCCTCTAACAAATATAAACCAAAATTAAAGAGGAGAGAATCCAAAGCCATTACAATCATCCATGGGACAACCCAAATTATAAGCTGACCAAACTTTCTTATGTCGCTTAAGACAATATATAATGTTTCAAAGCCGACACTATGTGTTATGTCGGTCCCATTGGATTTCAAATCTGTTGACATATTCAATTGTCGATAGTGAAGGTCGTCTATGGTTTTTAAGGTTGCCATTTTTTTTCTAAGTGCTAAGAAGTTGACAAGTAGTCACTTCAATTATTAGAGTGGGGAAAAGAAATGTGATGTTAGGATTTTAGTGGTGGCCGAAAGAAGAAGTTGAAAATTTTATATATGTTCTTAATGGCTAATAATTAAGGTTGGATCGAGGCTTGTTTTTTCTATTCTTTACTTTGCGTAATGTTTTAGCAACTTACTATGAACCGTGTTAAAAAATAATCATTATGAACTGAGGTGAGAATGTATTCTAAACGTGTAATTTATATTGAAATAGTTACATATATTTATTGTATAAGAATATTAAAATGTAAAAAAAAAAAAAAACTAATCTTCAGTTTAATTGACGAGCCTAATTTCCCCCTTAATTAATAACCTAATATACAACTAATGAATACATTAACACCCCCTCAAACTCAAGGTGGTAAAGTTGAAACCAACTTGAGTTTGTCTAATAATTGAGCAAAACAACTAGGAAGAAGAGATTTGGTATAGATATATGCAGGATGATCTGTAGAAGGGATAGATTGTAGAAGTAGAGTGTTGCATTGGAGGTGTTGACGAATGAAGTGAAAATCATTTTCAATGTGCTTTGTCTGTTCATGAAAGACATCATATAGTAGCACAATGTTGAGAAACACTCATATTGACAAGTAACCAATAAAGCCATATTAATTCAGAAGTAACATCCCCAAGAGAATGATATTCATATTCTGTATTGGAACAAGAGGTGACAATCTGCTACGCCAGGAAATAAGAGCATCATCCAAGTAGAAACAATAACCTGTGATGGAATGTCTATTAGTGGGATCACGGGCCCAATCAGCATCAGAATACCCAAATAAGAGAAGAGATAAATGCGATGAAAAATGAAGACCAAGAAGAAGTGTGCCTTTGACATAACACAGAATGCGAAGTACAGCAGTAAAGTGGATAGTTCGAGGAGCAGCCATGAATTGGCTAACAATATGCACTGCATAGGCAATATTAGGGCGAGTCATGGTAAAATATACAAGACTGCCAACAAGTTGTCGATGAGAGGTGGGATCTGGCAATGGTGTACCATCAAACGAAATTAAACGTATATTGAAACCCAATGAAGTGGATGTCGTGGCAGAGTCACTAATGCCAGATCGTGAAAGGATATCAGAAGCATACTTAGCCTAAGATAGATAGGTAACCATCAAAGCAAGATGAGACCTCAAGACCAAGAAAGTAACTGAGGGGACCAAGATCTTTCATCTCAAAATGTTCACCAAGATACGTTTATAGTTCAGAAAGAGCTTGCGAGTCATCACAATTAATAATCATGTCATCAACATTCAAGAGGAAGAGAAAAATACCAGTTGGAGTCTATCGGGTAAATAACGTCGTATCATGAGGACTGGAAACAAAGCCAAGTTTTGTGATGGTAGTAATGAATGTGGAAAACCAAGCTTGTGGTGCTTGTTTGAGACCATACAAGGCACAACGAAGAAGACATACTTTCTAAGGAGGATTAGAAATCCTGGGTGGTGGTTTCATAAAGACATCTTCAGATAACTTACCATTGAGAAAAGTATTTTTGACATCCATTTGGAGAAGAGGCCACTATTTGGGAGCTGCAATGGCTAAAAGGCTGCGAGCTCATGTCATACAAGTAACTGGAGCAAACCTTTCCTCTTAATCAATACCATATTCATGAGAATATCCCTTTGTAACAAGACGAGTCTTATACCGTTCCATAGATACACAAAGCGAGTTTTTATCTTGTAAATCCACTTACAGCCAATAGGTCGTTTGCAAAGCGGAAGATGTAAAAAATCTCAAATGTGAGTTTTCTCTAAAGCCTGGAGTTCCTCAGTCATTGCTTGCTGTCAAAGAGGTTTAGTACTAGCCTCATGATAATAAGGTTCAACAAGAGAGACAATGGTGGAAAAATAATGATAATTTTGGAGATGATGAGGAGTTTTTTTACCCGAGTGGATTAGGGAACATGAGTAGTAAGTTCTGGTTCAGAAGAGGAGAGATGTTGGAGCAAGAGCAGAAGCAGATTGATCGAGCTCTGGGACAGAGGAAAGATCAGAGGATGGAAATAGAGTACTTGATGGATCAGTGAAGAAAGGTTGAGCACTAGAGAGAGCAGTATGGAATGAGGAGAGACTAGAGAACATAGTGTATTCCCAAAAGGTAACATGACGCCGTAACCAAGAAAACAACATAATCAAACACGAGGTTCAACTTTTGTATGTTCATGAGAGTGAAGAAGAACAAAGCCAGTGCAACCAAAGACTTTAAGATGAGAGTAATCGGGAGAGGTAACATATAACTTTTCAAAAGAAGATATGTCTTGAATGATAGACAAAGGGAATCGGTTGATAATACAAACAGAATCGAGAGCGGGCTCACACCAAAACTTCTCTGGATAAGAAGTAGAAAGAAGTTGGGAAAGAACAAAATCTAAAATATGTCGATGTTTGTGTTTTGCTCAACCATTTTGTTGGGAGGTATGAGGGCAAGCCATTGGACAAGAGTTTCTTGTTGTTTCAGAAATTAGAGAAAAACATAATCTTTATATTCCATAGCATTGTCTGTGTGAAGGACCCTAATAGAACGGGAAAATTAGGTTTTAACCATATTGGAAAAATCAATATAAATTTGAGACAACAAAGAACGATGTTTCAAAAAAATATATCCACGTAAAACGAGAAGTCATCGATAGATAAAAATAAATATCGATAACCATTAATAGTAGAAGTAGGAGCAGGCCCCAAAAATTAGAATGAATTAAACCAAAAGGAGTGTCACATACAGAAAATGAAGTAGTAAAGGACAAAGAAGGTTGTTTTGCAAGCTTACAGTTCAAACAATCAAAAGAAACAAATTTGGAAACATTACTTAGGTTACCAAGAGAAACTAAGGTGTGAAGTTTTTCAGACAAAGCATGACCAAGATGAAAGTGCACTGATAAATGGAAGAATCAATGACAGAGGCAGACATAGAGGGAGAAATAGAGAGCTAAAGTGAAGTGAGCTCAAACAATCTTCCCACCTTGCGTCCCGTACCAATCACCCGTCCCATCTGCATATCCTAAACCTGACAACCAGTAGGAGAAAAGAGAACAGTTAGCCCAAGATCAAATAACTGGCCAACGAAGGCCAAATTGAAAGTCAGGTTAGGAACACAATAAGTGTTTAAAAGGTTCAAGATAAAGGTGACAACAGTGTCAGTATGAGAAATGGACATAAAATTCCCATCAGTGGTTTGAATGGGGGAAAAGAATTAGTTGGGGTGGTAGAAGACAAAAGAGATTTATTAGAGGTCATATGATTGCAATAAGAAGAATCAAGAAGCCAAGAATTACATGGAGTAACAACGAGGGCAAAAGAATTGGAGGAGATCACCTGTTTGAAGAGTTCCTAAAGATCAGTAAGTTGAAAAGTGGGAAGAGTGAGGCCATTAGATGAGGTAGTAATAGCAGCAGCAACATATGAGAAATCGACTTTAGAGAAGTTTCTAGGTCTTGTGGATTGTCCTTGAGGACAAGGAGGACAGTTTTCTAATATATGACCCAGTTTATGGCAATACCTGCACTCAATAGTAGGGCAATAAGTAAATTTATGATCATTAAGCTTACAGTTCTTGCAGAAGACAGATCCAGATGTAAGGTGAAGATGAGGCGTGGCAAGAACAACGTCAGTTGGTAGAGAGGATGCTAAGGAAATTCGTGTTTCCTCAAATAAGATTTCCTGAACATCATCATCCCCAATAGGGCAGAAGATTGCAATGTAACAAAGCGGCACGAACAAAATCATATTGTAGACGAAGAGCCATAAGAACTTGAATAAGACAAAGGTGATCCGGGCTCTTATTAGCATGAGCAATTTCAGTCCATATGAGTTGAAGAGCAGCAAGGAATTCATTTACAGATTGGTCAGCTTCCCGTTTGAGACTAATAAGAGTAGTTTGCAACTGATAGTAGTGAGCAAAACCAGTAGTACTGAAGTGCTTAGACAAGAAATCCCATAAAGCTTTAGCACTGTCAAAATTATCAAATTGAACATGAATTGCAGGGATAAAAGTATATCACCAAAACCAAGTAATAATCTTATGGTTCTTATTATCCCAATCCTCAAAGCGATCGATAAATTTTACATCTTCTTCACTAGCACCCTTAATAGGTGTAGGGATATCACCAATAGTAACATAGCAATAAAAAAAATTCTTCATTTGAAAGGCCCAAGTAGTATAATT
This sequence comes from Gynostemma pentaphyllum, assembly GCA_028015215.1. Lineage (NCBI taxonomy): Eukaryota > Viridiplantae > Streptophyta > Magnoliopsida > Cucurbitales > Cucurbitaceae > Gynostemma > Gynostemma pentaphyllum. Next base: position 42,460,484 of record CM051353.1, read on the forward strand.
AGTGCCATTAAGAATAGTGATAATAGAACAAAAAACATCACCTCTTTCCATGATATACGGAAATACCAAATCGGGCAGGCGCAGGTAAGGTCAAGAGGTTCAATCGAGGGCCAATCTGATCAGGTGCAAGCAGCGGTTAGGAAGTCGGACAGGGGATCAATCTGGGCAGGCACGGGAAGCTTGAGGAGTTTCAAGAGGGGACAAGGGCATGAGGTTTTTTTAGCAGGCGCGGGCAGCTTTAATTGTTTGGGCAGGGATGTGGGTAGTTTGCTTAAAATTGGCCAAAAAAATAAAATCAAAACGAAGGTATTTTCTTCGTTGTTGGTAGACAATGCTCTGGATCTGAGTTGGTGTTTCTAGGAAAGAAATAGTTGATGTTTTTGGTAAAGAAAAAGGTCGTATTTGGTGTTTCTGGGAAAGAAATAGTCAGAATTGTTACTTACTCAATTCCCCTCTTTTGCTGCATTGATACCCGAGCGAGATGGTTGAACAAAAAAATTGACAAACAAGCTTTCAATGTAACAATACATTATCGTTACTTACTCAATATACGACTCCACTTCTGCACAATCACATAACAAATACATTTGGACAACGTGGTACTCTTCCTCGTTCAAGGGCCTTCTTAGAGACTTTCCAATACTCTTCCCCATTACTGTAAATATGAATAAGTCAGTGGGATCGACTCCTTCTGACAGATGCTCCATGACGTTGCGCCTAACTAGGTGAAATTGGTCTGTGATGTCCTGATTGAAATAGTAGAAATAGAATGTCGTCATCTCGTGAATTTGATATGCACCACAAATCGATCCTTCGACTCTACCTTTATTTTCGATGGTGTTTTTCAGCCAATACAAGTATATGATCACACATACTAACATATGAATCTACAAAATAAAAATATATATGACAGATAGAAACATTAGATTAAGTTCAAAAAGTACCTTTCAAAAGGATACATCCATCGATATTAAATTGGACCTCTTAGATATGCCTCAAACAGTAGATGACGCTCCATTGAGTCGAACAAAGATTGTGGGAACATCCTCTCCAAGTCATCTCCTTGAAAAAGACACTCAATTGGGTCAACGATTCCCAGTGCTTTGTTCGAGGAACGGTCTAAATACAACAGAAAGCAGTCTTTGCATGAACACATGACAATCGTGACTCTTTATTCCAAATATTGTATGGTAGTACATGTCAATATAACGACTGAGGATTGAAACATAAACGTCTGGGAATTTAATCGACTTTATCCACACGAATAAACCGTTTTCTGATCTACGGTCAACATATACTTCTCTTTAGCATAGTGTCAATTCTGATTAGGTTCAACTACCGACGACGACATATTTCTTGGATGTCATATCTTGATTTCATGTTGTCCTTCGTCTTTCCCAAAACGTTCAGAACTGTATTGAACACATTGTCTAAGACGTTTTTCTTGATATGCATGAAATCTAAGTTATGTCTGATAATTTATTTTATCTAATACAGTAAATTCTAAAATATACTTCTCTTCTTCCAACCAGTGTTCTTTCTATTCGAAGCTTCTGTGTCAATCTATGTAATCTTTTGTATTCCAAGATAATCTAACCTGTGTAGTAGCTGTGATCCACTGAAAACTACACGACGGTATTGTGTCCGTTCATTCAATCCCATAAACTAGTCGGTCTTGTTTGTTCAAAATGAATTGTCAAAAGAATATTCTATGATAGTCAAATCAATAGGTTTTCCATCCGTGTTTCAGCAAGAAAACACCCGTGTCTTGCATGCAATGGGGACATGCAAACTTTCCCGATGTGATCCATCCTAACAAATGGAAGCACCAAACTAAAACTCTAAAACTACCTATCAATACTAGCAATAAAATAAATCAACTATAAAACTATTTATCTGACAATATTGAATATGTTGGGGAGTCACTGATCGTTCAGATAATCGTAGCTAACAGTAAGAAATTTCATTTCCTCGATAAATCGAACGCCAACGTCCCGTCATTCCACAAAGTAAACAACTCAGCAATAAGAGGTTGCAGGTACACATCGAGTCTTTGTTTAGAACTTTTAGACCCAAGATGATGACCATTAAGAAAATAACTGGATCTTTTATACACATCGATGGAGGCAAGTTATACGGCGTCAACATAATAGGCCACAACGAGTATTGTGCTCCATAGGCCCTGAACGGGTTAAATCCATCGCTGCATAACTGGAATCTGACATTTCTAATCTTTAGTGCAAGTGCAAGCTTCAGATGACAACGATTGAAATGCTTCCATGCCTCCGCGTTAGAAGGATGTCTCATAACCCCATCCTACTGCGGGTGCTCGTGATGCCATCTCATATGAGAATCCGTGACTTTCGATGCATACAAAGGTTGAAGATGCGATGTGATCAACAAATAAAACATACAGGTATATAGAATAAGAGTGCGTTTACATTATTTGTATCTTAGATGGAAGAAGAATTTTACAATTATGAAGGCTCGCATCAACATCCCCCTAATATATCATGCATCTGTTTGAGCAACAATCTATTTGTTGGGACTGAGGCCTCTATAAAAGAGTTCTCATGCGGAATTCCCAAGGATCTTTCTTTGCATTAAAATATTATTCTAAAAACTAATGCATAAATCGAAGACTAACCCTTATCGAGAAGTGTCTAGCTCTTCCTCGTCTTTCTTAATTAAGATCCTGGGACCACCAAAAAGTTCTTCCTCACTAAGCACAAGAGAGAATCGATGCATGGTCACTATCCTTTTTGGAAAAAGGAAGAGGGAAGAAAATAATTTCTTCCCTATGTTAGGAATAGTGTCCTAGAACTTGTAATTATTTAATAAATATAATTTATTTCGAATAAATAAAATAAATAAACATAAGTTCTTTATATTATCTAAATTGATTCAATTGATGATATTAGGAATATATGGAAATATATAAATATCAAACATTCAAATAGTAAAACCCTAAGTCACTCTTATGAAATCACGACTTAGTATGTGAGTCATCCGAAAGGATTAAAGTCGAGATGAGTAACTTAAAAGTGTCTACAGTAAATGGGTAACGTTTGGGAACCTTATCTTGGTAACACTGTTGATAGCTTCGCATTTTGTTTATAGACAAATGATATAATCCTGATCATTCATGTGGGACACATGAAATGGAAGTATCATATACAATGTTGATTGTATAAGACAGGACCACGATGTTCGATCAAATTTCTCATTAGTACCGTTTGCGAGAAATGATTGAATATCAAACTAAGTTTATCAACCATGATAGATCTCAGTCCTGAGTGAAATGTGGACTCCTATTTGTGGAGTTATGTTCTTTGATTCACATGGTTGAGAGCGATCTATAAGAACGCTCAATACACTCCTGCTTTGGGAACATAACTAGATAAGTAGCTAGGAACGCATTTTCACGAGATGGAATTTCATAACGTTCATATAAATTAACGGTATCAGTGCGATACCTAAACATTTTAGGAATTTTAGGAAACTCCCTTGATGTACTAATTCGAGACATGAACAAGTGACGTCACGACTTCTATTGATCACAGAAGTACATTATCTCTAGTTCGACTAAAGATAAAGTTCATTGGAGAATCAATGGGAACACAAGGATAAAGCGGTAATTACAGGGGCAAAACGGTAAATTTAATCCGCCTGTAATTATGAGGGTTCCACGTGAAGGATATATTACAAATATAAATGAAGATAAACTAAATGGACAATAACTCATCTATAGTGAGGGGAGTTCAACTATAAATCTATAGTGTAATTATTTATAGTTAGATAATAAGTAATTAACTGATTATGAGTTAATCACTTAATTGACTAATTATTAAGCCCATGATCTATAGGTCCATCGGGTCCCTATGCTAGCCCAAATATCGTAGTCGCGAAATCAAGTAGAAGAAATAGAATTTTTAAGTAAAGTGAATTACTTAAATATGCAATATTAATTTTTTAAATATTGAGTATATTTAAACGGTAATTAATATAAACATTATTAATTGTTTAAATAATGAGTTTATTTAAACAAGAAATTAATAATGAAATATTATTAATTAAACATTATTAATTATTTAAATATTGATTATATTTAAATGGTAATTAATAATTTGAAATTAATTGACAATTATTAATTGTTTAGATAATTAATTTTATTTGAACGGAAATTAATAATTAAAATTAATTAATTAATAATAAAGTATTATCAATAAAATTATTAATTAAATAATGAGTTTATTTAATGGAAATTAATAATTAAAACATTTATTATTAATTATTTAAATAATGAAAATTATTTAAATGGAAATTAATAACGTGTTAATATTTAGTCGGGAGAAAATATTAATAATATTAATTATTTAAATAAATTATTTTATTTAAATAGTAATTAATAAATTAATTAATTAAGTTGGACTTATTAATTTAAGAGAGGCTTTCAAGCCCAATTGGATTAATGAACACAATTGAAATTGGCCCAAAATAATTAATTAATTAAATAAATTAGAATTATTTATTAATTATATATGTGAATTTCGGCCATATGAGATAATTTGTAGGAGATAATTGTTTGAATTATATCCTATAATAATTATATAGATTTATTTACCCAAGATAAATAAAATAAAGAAAAGAAAATATTCTCTTATTTATCTATGACATTTTACAAATACCAAGATAAAGGAAAGAGATAATTCTTTTTTCTTTTTGTATTTATCTCCATGGATTAATCCTAATGTGATTAGGATTCCTATTTTCCTATAAATAGGAGGCTTGCGTCATTCATAAATCACACAATTAAATTCCTTAGAAATTCGGAATTCTCTCTTCCTTCTCCCTCCCCCATTTGGCCGAATTTCCCTTAGTGATTGGGAAGAAAATATTTTTTCTTCTTCCCAATTTCTTCTTAAGTTCGATCCCACAATCGGGTTTCGTTTGATCGATCGGGATATAACGTAGAAGATCCAGTGTTGCTGAAGATTTGATGCTATAAAGAAACCTCCAACCGATTCTCCATATATTACTCAATGTAAGTTTTAAAGTTATAATTTTCGAAAATTTAAAGCATGAATCTACATGTTTTAATCACAAATTGCATGATGTTAATATATCCGTAGTTAAATGTTAATTAGTTTACTAAACAAAATTCTGCTAATTTAGTAAATCATCCCTTCACCCTACACCACTATAGTCGCGGCGACAAGAGGGAGAGAGAGGAGAAGAATTTTCTTAGCATTTCTTTTGCTCTTTTAGTTGTATGTTTTGGGGTTACCCAAGGTTCCTATTTATAGGAAAACTAAGGCCTTAGAAAATCTTTGAAAATCTTTGAATATCTTTTAATTATCAAATAATTAAATAAAGATATTATAAAATATATTTTGAATAATTAAGATATAATATCTTATTCCATAATAAGATATTCCCATATCACAATTTAAATTAATCCATATTAATTTAAATTAATTATTTCATATCTTACTCATTTAAATTAATCATGTTAATTTAAATTGAGATATTCCATATATTTTAAATAAAATAAAATGCATATTTTTTGTTAAATAAAAACGGTCACACGCCCATAACATGATTTCCATGACAATTTGGGCATTTTATTTTTGCTTTTTATATAATAGAACAATTCGAATAAATATTTAAATAAATAAAACTCCTTTATTTATTTAATTCCTCTTTAATTTGACTACCTCAAATTAAAGAATTAAATAGACTCATCTATTTAATCTCTTATTAAATTTGGACCACTACAAAATTAATTTAATTAAATAGACTCTTCTATTTAATATCTCTATCAAAATAATTAAATAGACTCTTCTATTTAATAAATAATTAAATCGACTCCTCTATTTAATTTAACCATTAATTAAATAGACTCATTTATTTAATTTCTTTTAATAAATCAAAGGGGCATTTGCAAATCTAGCAAATTTTTTAGTAATATTTGCAAAAATAAAAGCTCAAAAAAAGATTTGCAAATATAGCAAATTTTGAGAAGGTTTATCAGTGATAAACATTTAATTACATATTTTTACACTAAGTTGTCACTAATAAACACATAAATAATTGTTAATCACTCATAAACATGATAAAAATTGCTATATTTGAAAATACTTTTTTGAGTTGATATTTTTACAAATATTGGATAAAAATTTGCCACTCAATAAAATTTCCCTAAATCAAATAGACTCCTCTATTTATATTTGCCTTAATTAATTTGACAACTTTAAATTAAATACTTGAAACCATTTTTCTAAAAAAATTAATCCATATTGATTTATGTTCTCAATTACATGCGTTAGCTCGGAGAATTTAATGGACCTATAGGACTAAACTCCAACGATCTAGAATTAAATTGATTAAACTCATTTAATCAATTAATTCTTATTCATTAACTCCTAGATAACTCCACTAAACTGTAACAACCCAAATTCTCAAAACATGAAAATAAACATAATTTAACTGCAGAAGCAATATAAATCAATGAAAACTCATTTATTTTCAATTTTATAAACAAAATATGTTCATAGCTCGATCGAACTTATTTCAAATACCAAACCTCAAATTTATTATTCAAAGTCTCAACCAGTTGTAACAAAAATAGATAAAACAAATAAAATTTCAACGTGTCAAATAACACGACAAACAACTCAAATAAAAGTCAGTTCAATCCCAACTAAACAACTACTAGAAGAAAAACACGCGTCATCGGCGTATAAATCCATGCCAACCGCCACCATTCACGAGCATCGTCAATGCCCATTTTTTTTCTTCTTTTTACCTGAAAAAATTAGTGTAGCATCATGAGGCTACGACCAATAAGTAAAAAAGTTAAAAGAAAAGTAATGTCATGAGAAGTATACTAAATCCATTAAGTCCATAAATGACCTTACAACCTCCAAATAAGTTCTCTTAACTCTAAACAAGTTCCTTTTTACACAATGCCTTAACTCATCTCTTATTCACAAACAAAAGCCAGTTTCTCGCTCAAAAGCATCAAATACATGTTTCCACGCTTCAATCTTTTGAGATATTTTCTTTATTTGATTGCAATACACACAAATGAACTTACTTTGATAATTTTTCCCATTGATCAGATGGAATGAACCTGCCCCGCTAAGTGAAATTATGTCGCACACAACTATAATTTTCCCCTTAACGACATATTTTTCATTAAGTATGACCCTACTTAATGCGAACCTCCAACCACGTTATTCAAGGCACCAAAATAATGTGATTTACTAAAATGCATTACTACCAGAATTCTTGACAAACCTAGGTCTAATTTCTAGCATAGAAACACCGTTGTCACCTAAAACTGACATTTAAGAGGTTGAAACTTAAAAATTTTAAATTCTGGAAAATTACCAATTTCTCAGCCTTAAAAATGGTCTAAAATCATCCAAGATCACAATCATATCTCACAAGACGGTCACCCAAAGATTACCTGCTCAAAAGAGCAAAAACTAGCCTAAACTAGTGTTCTTTCGCTCTATTTTTGGGCACTAAAAGTTTATAATTTTTCAAAATAAAACCAGCAGAAAAATGACCCTATTTACACCTTCAAGGTCATTCTAATACGCTTAGAAGTCTTCCAAAAACATCTCACAATCCAATTCACAAAATTGAGTATCCACCTAGGCTATTTTTTCATTCCAATGGGCATTAATCTTACAATTGGTACAATAATTCTAGCAGCTTTAGATGACTTTAAAATATCCAAAAATCACAATTAAACATCATACAAAAGTCATACAATCGATAAATTAATTCTACAAGATATGGGAAACAATACTAGTCCAAAGCATGCATGCAAAACCCCCACTTTTCTACATTTTAACCCAAAATTCCTGCAACTTTAATTCAGCCCAAAAACATAAGATTCATGCTTTAAATCATCTTTTATATGCCCAAAATCAGAAACATAAGTTTACTTTTAACGAAAGAGAAAAACTACGCATGATTTCAATTAACTCTTAACTAATTCTACTCACCTTGAATTAGTTTTTCCAAAACTTAAACTTTCCTTTCTTTTCGGATTTTCCAATACCTGAAACGTCAACCATAACTATTTAAAAATCATCCTAATTTTACCTAGATATATAAAAAAAACATATTGGGCAAACACCGGTGAAATGACACGCGAAAATGAAATGCAAGCAGCAGCCCCTTACCGTTGCTGCTATTGCTGCCACGGTAGTAGTGGAGGCGGCCTCAAGGTGTTTTTCTGGCGTGTTTTGTAATGGTAGTTGTATGGTATAAGGTCTCTTTCAAGAAGAACTCATGGTTAGTGTAACGCCCTGTTACAAGGTAATTTAAAATTTCGGTTAAAATTAATTTTTCATTTAATAATACCGAGTTTTGAATTTTCGATTTAAATTTCTTAATTGCATCCATAGGCTTGATGAGAGACAAATTGCCAGGGAAGGACTCTTTAGCAATTTATTTGGAAGGAAGGATGAAGGATCAAATTAAGAAAGTTGGAATGAAGGAGGTTAGGGTTTTGCTCATAATTCAGAAAAGAAGAAAATAGACAAAAAAAATTCACTCTCTTCTCCTCTCTCATGCCGCCGCCCCCATTGGAGACTCTCGGAGTTTTTTGTTTGTTTGGTTACCGTTTGATCGTCGTTTCTCAATCCGATCTAGGATTTGGAGTAGGGAACCATCCTTGCCATCAAGAAGTTGGTAAAACTTTTCTTCCCTTGGTTTTTCCCTAATTCCGCCACCCCCTAGGGTTTCAAAGTGACATTTTTTCGTCAATCTTTGCGTGATAGGTGATTGTTTGGAATGTGGGTGATCGTTGGAAGAAGATTGAAGGTTTTTCCCGCGTATTCTAATCTTGAGTAAGCAATTTAGACCTTTTTTGTAATCTTTAAATTCTAGAAATTTGGGTTTGTTATTAAATTATGAATTTCAAGAACCTAGCATTGAAACCCATTCACCATTGCTTTCCAATTCTCAAACCTTGGCTTAAATCTTAATCGGTTTTGATCTACCTTGCCTAAAACCAAAAACCATCAAAATCGATTTCTCGAAACACGAAACCGCGACAAAACCATGACCTGAAGGCCATGGTTCAGCCACGACAAGGGGACAGCAGCGCCGTGACAGCCCCATTCCCAACGGTGAGCCGTTCATCGTTTGTTTTTCTCCGTTCTTCGAGCCATCGAACCCCAAACTTTTTTGTACCTTTTGGGTCTGTTGTAGCATGCATTTTTAATGATTTAAGACCTTCGTTTCAGGTCTGATTCGTAGAGAAAAGTAGCGTGAAATTTTGGAATTAGCAAATTTCAAGGTGAGTTAACGGTTTGATCATCTGTGGAGTTTTAGAGAAATCTAAGGCTCTTACCGTAGCTTATTCTTTTATAAATATTTAATCATGATATTCTGGAATTTTAGAATGAGAATTGAATTTGGAAACACTGAAAAATTATCGGGATAAACTATTTTTCGGTTAGAACTTGTTTAGTCGTTGTTTGGCGGAATTGGATGATTTTAGTTTTGAATTGTTTCTGAATGTGTATGAATCTAATTCTAGGATTTTTGGAAGTTATTTATGATCATTTTCTATGTGTTTTGGTTTAGGAAGTGTAAGAATTGAATAATTGGAATTTCGGCAGTTTTCCTGTTTTTCGGCATTTTTTGTGAGTTGAGTATAATCTGTTGGGGCTTCTATATTTTAATGTTTATTATTAAATTTTATTGAACATTATCATGTGTATAAAGTTGAGAATGATGAGTTTGATGGCATGTAAGGATATGTTAACTAGTGTTGAGGTTACGAGCTCACACTTAGTTTAATTTAGCAATGGGAGAGTCCATAACCGAGTATTAATGATCATTGCTCATAAGAATGATACATTAGGGAATTAAGTTATATTTGTGGCTATAAACAGGTACTAGGAAGTGTTAGTAGTCCCAAGGGACCGCCTTCTTAGTGTTGTTTATTAAATTAATTGCTTTGTTAAATTAGAATTATCTAGTTATCCGAAAATATTAAGTATCGATGATAGGAGTTTGTGAATGAGATGCCTTGGGTATGAAACTAGTGAGAGTTGTCTATCCATGTAAAGTGAGATTATCGAGAAACCTTGAATATGGAATTTGAGATAATTGCCTATTCATGTATTGGATTGAGATTGAGTTTAAGTGACGCTTTGAGCGTAAGAGTTTTGGAGAGTGTTGAGTGCTTGAGACTCGGTTTGAATTGTTAGAGACTATTTAAGACTTTACCTTTGATTAAGTTGTTTTCTCACTTGCTTTAACCTCACAATGCTATAATGTTGTTTTTTAGGTAACAATAGATTGAGAGGTGGCGGTTGATGAAGTGGAAGAGATGAGGGTTCATGTCATGGTGGCCACCTATCACCTAGCAGTTATTGCTTATTTATTTATTCGCTTTTATTGATGAATAAACTGTTGAGTATTGTCGGTTTGAGTTGATCTATGGAGTTTTGAGACTTTGTTAGTCTTTAACATTTTAATTGTTTGAGAACATGTTTTAGTTCATTGATATTTGTTTTAAAGTTTATAACTCTGGAGTTATTATTCAAATAAATGTTCATTTGATTTAAGTGAATTTTCGTATTTTCAATAAATGTTATTTATTGAGTCTTTCGCTGCTTTTAAATATGTTTGTTTTATACTCTGAAAAGTCGGGTCTTTACAGTTAGGGTTCCAGGGTTTATGGTTTTCCTTGGAAAGAAAAGGGAAAATTGAAGAAAATATGGCAGAAATTATGGTTGTGATGGGTTTTTAACATAATCAATACAAATTTTCAGAAATTAAAAAGGGACATCATCAGTACCTTGGACACTAATTTGAAGAGAGCTCTTCCAATCGCTACCAAACTTCCTCCAAAAGAAATCCCACCACGAACAACATCTAAATCAAACAGGAAAATAGAAGAAATTGATCAAATCCTCCCCCGACTACCTTTATGGGCGGCGGCAATGAAGAGAAGAAGATGGGAGAAGAAAATTTACCTTTTCTTTTCTTCTTTGTGCTTTTCATGTTCAAATGAGGTATCCTATTGTCTCCCTTCCTTTTCTTTTTTCCCCTTCCCACGCCACATCATTTATCTTAATATTTGTATTTTTTTTATTCCAAATAAATGGTAAAACCAATCATTTAATTCCTTAAAATAAGAATTAAATTTAGTTACCATTCTCCTTTCCAAAATAAATAAATATTATAGGATAAAATATAATATTTATTCAAATGAAGCTTACCGGGAACACGGGCCGTCACACACTCTTAGTACTATAGACATAGGTATGTCCATTGGCTAAAATCATTAACTACACTTTGATCCTTCACAAGTAGTTCGTATCCATGGCTTGGTAATTTTACCTTATTAATCTCCATGATACCTCTTGTTCCTTAATCCCAACTGATTCTCTAATGAACAATCTTACATAATCTCTATTATGCGTCTTTGCTTTTTCCTTGATCAGAGGAATATGGGGCCCGCTCTTCAAGCACCGAATCAGTCTATGAGGGAACTACTTATCTATTTTCCTATATGGAAAAAAGTGAATTCCAATATTGTGTAATTACGTTCCCAACTACAAGCAAGATGCAATCCCTAAAGTGAGAGGCATATTGAGCGAACTATATCTCAACCATGCAAATCAAAGGTTTGTTTCTTGCAAACAGGAGTTCGTAATCCACTCAGGATTAAGATCAATTATACATGATCAACTGATTGATATATGAAGTGTCTTTCTGTAATGGTTTTGCCAAAAGATAGTAAGTATATCTTAGTCCAGTATACTATAATCTCTATTGCAGCAACACCCCCACTCACATGTCCCTACATGAGCGATCCAGATGAGATCACTTGTGCCAATTCACAGGTGGTCCGTGATAGTGGTGTTACCAGAAATAAGGCACCCAACCTTTATTCATATACCACAGACTATTTGAGTTACAACTTAAGTGAATATTTCCGCATCACATGCTCACTTTAAGTTATCATAAGTAACTTTGGATCTTATGATGAATTACATTTATTAAACATTAATAAATGATAATGTAAATATTACTAATTAATAAGTCCTTTATTTATTTATAGTTTAATTGGATTACATAAGATTTAGGGCAGACACCCTGGCACTATCTTCTACACAGGCAAGCTGAGACCTTCGACTAATTTTTCATGTCGTACAAGCTCTAAGGCAACGTGTTGTTTGTTGTTGCACAACGATGAAACCATTGCGAAATCGAATTGAACCCTTTCTTTAGGATATGATAGTCTGCCTTTATATTCAAAAGTCCTTTCGCCGCACCGAGTTGACTCGCATCACAACCAGGGTATAATGGCCTACTCGCTGGTTCGAGTATTGAATAACTAATTCTTGCTTTTGGATTTAGTTCCTTCTGCACGTACATTTGGCACTCGACAAACATACTGGACCCTGAACCAACATAAATCATCTGCTCCATTGGCCTATAATGATCTTCCTGTACATTCTCATCTCACACCTGTAAATTCGTTTCTAAATTTGAACAACTTCCTTCAATATTGCATAGCGACTTCTTCAGCGCAGGATTAAACATTTCGTTTGTTTCCCCCAGATACACCCATTGAGAATAATTTACAATAAAACCACTACTATACAAGTGTGTTTTTACAATTATGGTCAGAAATATTTTTTGGTGCGGAACTTTCTGTACAGACATTGTATTTGCTAACCATAATGTTCGAAAAAGAGAGTTGCTTTACAGAACTCAACAAACTGTTGCACCCATGCTATGAATTAATCGTTCAGATAATCGTCTATCAAACAAACGTACATCGACCCATGCATTTTCTCTTCTTTTTTTATATATATTTTTGGATGCTCATGACAATGGAGAGCTAGTTTATTTATAGACAGTTTTAGTGCGAAACTTGTCACAAAATTTTGCGGGCAATTTCCATCCAATTTAATTGGTGGGAAGTTTCCCACCAATTGTATTTACGACGCATTGCGCCGCAATTTGAGATGGATTGTGTCACAAGTGTGGGGGAAATCTCCAGGGAAATCACATGTCGTCATTTTTCACGGGAATCGTTCCATGCCATTTTTTTAATGACGCACTCCATCACAAAAAAAACACCGCGTAATCAGATATCGTCATTTTTCTATGGGAAATCCTTTCGCGCCAAAATTTATAGTGACGAATTGCGTCATAAATAATGGCATGAAGCATCCCACCAATTTAGGCAACATATTAGTGACGGTGTGCGTCACGCAAACGCCTATAGAGGCTATGATTAAATAAACGAGCCAATGTCTCATTCAAGCTTTTAATATTTAATGGATTTTGGGTTTTTTTTTTTTATCTCCACACGCCCAACAGTTAGGGTCTGTTTGACATAACTTTCCCAAAAAATATTTTGAGTTGAACATTTTAAAATAAATACTAATCAAGTGTTTCATCTAAAATTACCTGAGTGAAATATTTTAAGTGAAATACTTGTTTATAAATATTTTTGAAAAAATCACAAATCAAATATTTTCTCCAAAAACACTTTTTAGCATGCTCAAGGGTTTTTAAATGAAACACTTAATTAGTATTCTTTTACATTATTTAACTCAAAACATTTTTAGGAGAATCTATGCCAAACGGACCCTTAGTCCAAAACTCTTTGGCTTGCTTATCACAAAGGATGTCATAAAATCAATCAATAGGAAAAAAATGGTAAAAAATAGCATTCAAAATAACGTATAAATAACAATTCATATATTTATCTTTCATATTCTACAATAATCACGAAACATTATTTAATCTCGTATCACTTTATGCAAATCAAATGTTATTATATTTAGTTTTTCTTAAGCTTCAATTTTTCATTACAATTTATAGAGGAACGTCCGTAGGGTAATCTCGTGGATGCCTCTTCATTGTTTGTCTTAGTAATTCCTCTTGCTCACGAAGGTTTGATGGTAGATTATCATACACATCAGTGAACATGTCTTTAAGTGGAGGTTTTTCTACCCTCTCTGCATTCTGAATCGCTTCCAACAACTGAAAAGAAAAATGATAGTGTTATCAAATGGGTTTAGTAAAATAATGGTGCACTTGAAAAGGCGGTTCGAAATAACTTTTACAGGGGCCTAAAAAAGTTCAGAATTTTGTCTTTGTTGAGAATCTCACGAAAAGATAAAGGGAACTTATAAGGTTTATAAAATACATAAGCTACTCCTTTCATTAACAATTGGTTTTGAAATGAAACCCCATGATATCAAGATGATATCAAAGCCTAATAAACCCAAACCGGCATTCAGTCTAAATAAGTTGATCCAGCCCAAGAATGGTGAAACCAAAAGAGTTTAAGATACATATAAGCTACTCCTCTCATTGCTAATTGATTTTGAGATGAAACCCCATGATATTAAGAATCTTAAATAACTTTCGGGTTTCCTTAAAATTATTCCAATCCGGCAAAAAGTAAAAATAAAATAAATGACTTATTCCTAATTTTATTTTACAAAAAACTGACCTGTTTCTTAACACTGGTTCTAAGAGTTGATTCATCTTGATCACTCAACCACCCATTTTTCTGTACCCACTTTCTAAATCTATTAACAGGGTTTCTTTCCATTTTCCAATATTCAATTTCGTCCATTGCTCGATACTTGCTGGAATCATCGGAGGTTGAATGGTGTCCCACTCTATATGTCAATGCCTAACAATTCCAAAAACAACAAACAAAAAATTAAATTTATACAATTATTAAAATTACCAATAAATCATCAATAGACCCAAAATTACTAATAAATTCATCAATAGACCTAAAATTTTAATCTTTTTTATCACATGTGTGCTCGAAATATCTAGCCGATACTCAATCACGTGAAACATTTATATATGGAGATGAAATGCATCATATGAGTTTAAACTCATAAACTCCTATTTTGATACTATATTAAATTACCGATAAACCTAATATATTAAAGTATTGGGTTATGGTTAATTTAAGAAGTAATAAAACCTCAATTAAAATGGGTCTTTGTTCTGTAATGGCCATCTCACGAGCTGTGCGAATAGCATTATAAACTGCAAGAGCATCATTTCCATCAATGCGAATGCTACGAACTCCATAAGCTTGTCCTTTAACCACTACGCCATCACCTATAGTGCCATTAGAGATTATTATTAGAGGGTACATTATTAAAATAATATATTTTTATATATTAATTACTGAAATATCATGACATTTTATAAATTATCAAAATAGCAATTCAAAATTATTGAACTATAAGAAGTCAAAAACCAATAATAAAAGGCCAAAAACCAATAAATTCATTGAAAAATAACAATGAAAAATAATAAAATATTTAACTGCTATTTAAGTAATTTTTAAAATGTTTTGACATTTCAATAATTAGTGTGCTGAATTGTGTTATTTGAGATAATTTCTTATTATTAAAAAGTCAATCTTACAAAAAAAAAAATCATGGGAATTCAATTCTATTGTATTTTATATTATAGTAAATGTATTTATTTTTTAAATTTTGAAAGTAAAGATAATTGAATATGTTACTTCGAAATTGTTCTTCCACTGAAGTGCTGATTGCCCAACCGTTATTGCGACAAATAAAAATAATAGGGGCTTCCAATACTGCTGCGAAGTTCAAGCCAGCATGGAAATCCCCCTGAAATTGATACAAGAAACCAACTTTTAAGCCATCGAAAGAAAAAAAGTTCAATTTTTTTTTTATTAATTCAAATACAATTTTTTTTTAAAAAAAAAATAAATAAAAACAAAATCATTGTAAATTTACCTCGCTGGTGCTACCATCTCCTAAATAAGTGACTACACATGCATCCTTTTTATCCATTTTAAGAGAATAAGCAATGCCAACAGCTTGTGGAAGTTGCGTTCTGGAAAATAAATAGACATGGTATATATTAAAATATAAATAACTTGAGGAATTATAAATCAAATATTTCACTTTACTTGTTTTCACAAATTTATAATGAAAACAAGTAAAAGGTTGAGAATTAAGGGAGGATTGCAAATCTCGAAAAATATATATTGTATTATCAGTGATTAACATTGATTACTCAGTGATTAATTTATTGTACAAATATATATAATTCAATATTAAATACTGATTGAGTCTCTCAAAATTTACTAATACTTACAAATATTATAAAAACATACATATATTATTCTATTTTTATATAAATAATACATAAAAATTTAGGACAATAGCATATTTTTACACTAATTACTTTCACAACTTCTAAAAAATTACTCAAATATCATAAATATATTTCAATAAATTTATTGAACTAAAAAGGTAAAAAAAGACTAATAAATTCATTAAAAATAATAATGAAAAATAATCAAATAATTCGATAAATTATTAAATTTGAACTCAAAAAACAAACAAATTCATTAGAAATACCCATGAAAAATAATTCAATAAATTTATTGAACTATTTTGAATAATTTTAAAAATGTGATGATATTTTAATAATTAGTATGCAAATTTATACTATTTGAGACATTGTTTAAAAAAATTACTAGATTTTTAATCTCAATTATAATATTGAAAGAGATCATATTCTTACGCAATGGGCGATGAAATGGTGAAGTAGTTAAGTTTGTTAGAGCCATAGTGAATGGGCATCTGTCGTCCTTTTCCATAATCATTCTTGTTTCCAAATAATTGATTTGCAAACTCTTGCAGTGTAAAACCACGCCATAGCAACACACCAGGCTCCCTATACTGTTATCACAATTTCACATTTGTAAATTTTTTTCTGTTAAGATTAAAAACAAAACTTGATCCTTTGAATTTTTTAAAATTTTCATTTAAAATTAAATCTTTATTAAAAATCTAAAACTACTCTTTAACAAATTAATCACACAATTTATATTTATAATTAATTGAATCATGTCGTTCTTTTATTGATCTCTAGCTTAGATCTTAAGCTAAATAATAAATTTATTCTTCTCAAAACTTAAAAGGATGAAAATAGAATTTTATTTAGGCCATTTACGATTACTTCAAAACAGACTCTAATATTTAAAAATTTATTAATCCAAAAAAATATTTACAATAAGAGCTTCAGTAGAGAGAGAGGAAAGAAAAAGAAAAATGATAGGTACAACGGAAGTAGTAAACTTTAGGAGGAAAAAAAAAGGGAAAGATAGTAGGGTACGTTGGAGCTTCAGGAAGAGGGAAGGAGAGAAAAAATGGATTGTGTTATGTAAATTGAAGCCAAAATAATTGAATTTGGACTAAGCTGAGCCACGGTTCTTCTTGTTTTCTTTTCGTCTGAGTGAGTGACTTTTCTTGGTGAGACATTGTTGAGAAATATAGTAAAAGAAATGTTTACTTTCTTGAGGGTTCTTGAGCGTAATACACGATTGAGTGTATTGAATATTTCCATTGTAATCTCTGATTCATCATTGTGAAATCTACAGTGGTAGCAATTGGACGTAACCCATCATTGGAGTGAACCAGTATAAATTTTGGTGTCGATTCATTTCCCTTTTATTTACGTTTATTACTCCGCTATCGTTCTTGTGTGAATTTTAGGCCTCACGAACCTATCATTCCCTAACAACTGGTATCAGAGCTTTGGTTATTGTTGAAGAATGATATCTAATTGGGAAGAGAATTCGAATTTGGGAATTGTAAAATATGAGGGCAATGATTTTTTCTTCTAGAAGATACAAATAAAAGATTATTTGTATAACAAATCCCTGGAGTTACCATTGGGACCGAAACCAGCTGAGATGAATGATGATGAATGGAGTAGGTTGGATAGGCTGGGTAGTTGGCGTTATCCCCTTAACTTTGGAGAAGATCGCGGCTCATTCGGTATCAAAGGAGACAACTACTATGGGAATAATGAAAGCCCTATCTGACATGTATGAAAAGCCTTCTACGAAGGTATATCTACTTACCAAATTATTCAATTTGAAAATGACAGAAGATCAAACTATTGGATCACAAATTAATGAGTTGAGTATTCTGTTAGATCAGTTAACCTCCATCAATATTAAATTTACTGATAAGATTTATGTAGTGCTTTTACTTAAATCTTTGTGTGATAGCTGGGATACGATGAAAATGGCTATTTCTAACTCACTTGGTGATCGTGGGGTGACTATTTATGAAATAAAGAATGTGGCACTAGATGAAGTTCGTAGGAAACAGAAAGGTACTACTTCCAGTTCTGGTTCAACACTGAATGTAGAAAGAGGCAGAAGCAATAACAGGAATAAAAGAGGTAACGGGAATCGGGAAAACTCAAAGAATTACATAAGCGAGTCAAGGAACAGTAAAGTTGAGTGTTGGAATTTTGGTAAAGTGAGACATTTGAAAAAGAACTGCAAGGCTCCTAAAAAGAATGAGAACAAAGATGATGTTGCAGCTAATGCAGTGACTGAGGAGGTACATTATGCTTTAGAACTCTCACTTGTTGATTATCATGATTCTTGGGTTATTGATTCCAGTGCATTTCTCCATACTACTTCACAAAGGAATGTTCTGAAAAATTATGTCGCTGAAAATCATGGTAAGGTGTATCTCGCTAATGGAGAACCATTAGATATTGTTGGTATAGGTTATGTCAATTTAAATACTGCGAGCAGTTCAGTTTGGAAGATTTCCAAGGTAAGACATGTACCTAAACTAACAGAAAATTTGATTTCAGTTGGCCAGTTAGATAATGCAGGATAAACAATATCCTTCGGTAATAGATCTTGGAAAGTTACTAAAGGTGTCATGATATTTTCTCGAGGAAGCATGGAGGGGAGTTTATATATTAGCTAAAATAATAGAGATCTGATTGTAGTGAAAGATTCTACAGACACAACTAAATTGTGGCGTAACAAGTTGAGACATATGAGTGAGAAGAATATGAAAATTCTTTACTCTTCAGGGAAGTTATAAGGGCTCAAATCAGTTGAGCATAATTTTTGAGAGGGTTGTATTTTCAGGAAATAGAAAAAAGTTTAGCTTTTCACAGGTGGGAGTAGAGCCAAAGAAAACCAAGTTAGAATTGGTTTACACTGATGTATGGGGGACCACTCAAGTCACTTCTCTTGGAGGTTCCAATTACTACGCAAACATAAATCTAATGTGTTTAATGCTTTCAAAACTTGGAGAGCTATGGTTGAGAATGAGACAAGTTTAAAAGTAAAGCTTGAGGTCAAATAATGGTCGAGAATACACTAGTAGGGAGTTCAAATAGCAATGTGTAGAAAATGGTATTGTGATGGTCAAGTCTCTTCCAGAGACACCACAGCAGAATGGTGTGGCAAAAAGGATGAACAGAACGTTGCGTGAACGTGCCAGAAGTATGAGATTACACTTTGGATTGCCTGAGATGTTTTGGGTAGAGGCAGTTAGTACAACGACCTATCTAATCAATAAATGTCCTTCCACACCACTAGACTTCAAATTGCCTGAGGAAATCTGAGCGATAAGCAGGTAAACCTTTCTCATCTAAAGGTTTTTTTTATGTGTTTCTGATGTACATGTTAATGCTGGTGACAAGAGTAAGTTAGATGCAAAATCCAATAAATGTTATTTTATTGGATATGACAATGCTGAGATTGGCTATAGGTTTTGGGATGACCAGAACAGGAAAATCATGAGAATCAAAGATGTGATCTTCAATTAATAGGTTATTTACAAGAACATGGTAGAAATTGAGGCAGCGGGATCAGAGAAAGGTGAAAAGTCCACTGAGGTTATTCAGTTAGAAGATCTTCCTGAGATTCAGACAAAAACTACAGAGGTTGAAATTCAAAACATTATTGCTTTAGAGACAGAAGTTATTGAGACAGAATCAGTTCCAATAACTCCCTTAACAACTGCTAGGAGATCGAGCAAAACTATTATAACACCAAAGAGGTATTCTCTTTCACGTAACTATATTCTATTGCCTGACAAAGATGAGCCTGGGTGGTATGATGAGGTTATTCATGTGAAAGACTGTCAAGTTGGAGCTTACCATGAAGGATGAGATGAATTCATTGGTGACGAATCAGACAAGACAACTTGTTGAGTTACCCAGAGATAAGAAAGCTTTGCATAATAAATGGGTTTACAGAATAAAGCAGGAACTTGATGGCAGCAAACAATATAAAGCAAGGCTTTTAGTCAAAGGCTTTTCTTTAATGAAATATTTTCTCCTGTTGTTAAATTGACTACTATTAGGAATGCATTATCGATAGTGGCAGAAGATAATATGTTCTTAGAATAGTTAGATGTGAAAACGGCCTTCCTACACTGGTGATTTATAGGAAGAGATTTACATTGTTCAGCCATAGAGATTTACAGTAGAATGAGAGGAGAAAATGGTGTGCAAACTTCAGAATAACTTGTACATGAAGTTTGACAATTTTATAAGTAGCAACGCTTTCCAGAGATGTCTGGTAGATCATTGTTGCTACATCAAACATATGGGTAATTCTTACATTATACTCATTTTGTATGTCGATGACATGTTGATTGCAGGGGCTAGAAAATAGGAGATTGATCAACTCAAAGGTGATTTATCAAAAGAGTTTGCTAAGAAGGATTTAGTTGCTGCTAAACAAATCCTTGAGATGAGGATTGAGAGATCTGATGGTATATATATCAACTTTGTCACAGGCATAATATGTTAAAAAGGTTTTGAGCAGGTTTCACATAGAGAATGCAAAACTAGTTAATACTCCTTTAGCTTCTCATTTTAAATTGTCTAGAAAGTACTCACCCACTTCTGAGCAGAAGATAGATCACATGGGTAGAATGTCTTATGCTTCAGCTATAGGCAGTCTTATGTATGTTATGGTTTGCACCAGACCAGACATTGCACATACAGTGGGAGTTGTGAGCAGATATATGAGTAATCCAGGGAAACTGTTAAATAGATATTCAGATATTTGAGGGGAAAAACTAATTATGCTTTGCATTTTAAAAGGCCATATTTTAAATTGCAATGTTATGTGGATGCAGATAAAGAAGGTGATATTGATGGTAAAAAAAAAGTACTACTGGGTATGTTTATACTTTGGGTGGTACAACTATTAGTTGGGTCTCCAAGTTGTAGAAGATAGGGGCCTTTTCGACGACAGAGGCTGAGTATGTTACAATTACAGAAACCAGTAAAGAGATGATTTAGCTTCAGTCCTTTTTAGAAGAATTTGGCTAGAAATAGGGAAATGAGACATTATATTGTGACAGTCATAGTGTTATTCATCCGGTAAAGAATCCAGTCTTTCATGCCATAACGAATCACATACAAGTGAGGAATCACTTTATCAAATCAGTGTTGGAAGATGATGTGTTGGTACTTGAAAAGATTCATGGTAGTCAGAATCCTGAAGATATGTTTACCAAAAGAGCTCCAACAGACAAACTGAAGTTGTGTGCAGGTTCAGTTGAACTTCTAAATCGCTACCACTAATAATCAAGATGGTGTTTGTTATTCTCTTCAAGTAAGAGATTGTTATTTAAATTGAAGCTAAAAAAATTGAATTTGGACTAAGCCCATTTGTCATAATGGTGTTCTTTAGCCTACATAATGGACTTTGTTAAATGCAAGACTTTGGTTTAAAAAGATAGGCCAAAATGGGCCTTAAGGCTTTAATATCATAATGGGCCTTAAGGCCTTGTTTGGCTTATTTTAAAAATTTGGGTTATCGTTTTGTTTTTCACCAAACCACAATATTCTTCCACTTGAAGACAAAACAATCACCATGTCTTCACTGCAGCGGTAACTAGTTCTCTCTACTAGTTTATGAGAAGTCCAATTGAAGTTACACACAACTTCAGTTGTCTGTTGGAACTGTCTTAGTAAACATATCTGCAGGATTCTAACTACCAGAAATCTTTTCAAGTACCAACATATCATCTTGCAACACTGATATGATAAAGTGATACCTCACTTGTATGTGTTTCGTTCTGACGTGAAAAACCAGATTCTTTGCCATACGAATAGCACTCTGACTGTCACAATATAATGTCCCCTTTCATGGTCAAGTTCCTCTAAAAATGCTGAAGCCATATCATCTCTTTACTGGCTTCAGTAACTGCAACATACTCCGCCTCTTTCATCGAGAGGGCCACTATCTTCTGCAACTTAGAGACCCAACTAATAGTTGTACCACCCAACGTATACACATACCCAGTAGTACTTTTCCTGCCATCAATATCACCTGGCATATCTGCATCCACATAACCTTGCAATTTAAAATCTGACCTTTTAAAATGCAAAGCATACTCTTTTGTTCCCTTCAAATATCTGAATATCCACTTAACAACTTCCCAATGATGCTTCCATGGATTACTCATATATCTGCTCACAACTCCCACTCTATGTGCAATGTCTGGTTTGGTGCAAACCATAACATACATAAGGCTACATATAGTTGAAGCATAAGACACTCTATCCATGTGATCTCTCTCTTGCTCAGAAGTGGGTGAGTACTTTTTAGATAATTTAAAGTGAGAAGCTAAAGGAGTACTCACTTATTTTGCATTCTCAATGTGAAACATGCTCAAAAACTTTTTCACATATTCTGCCTGTGACAAACTTAAGATATCATCAGAATCTTTCAATCTTCATCCTTAGGATCTATTTGCTAGCCCCTGCAATCAACATGTCATCGACATATATAAAGGCAAATATAATATAAGAACTAGCCATATGTTTGATGTAGCAACAATGATCTGCCTAACATCTCTTGAAATCGTTGCTACTCATAAAACTGTCAAGCTTCATATACCACTGTCTAGGAGTCAGTTTGAAGCCATACAAGCTTCTGAAGATTGCATATCATTTTCTCCTTTCCCTGTACTACAAATCCATGTGGCTGAACCATGTAAATCTCTTCCTCGAAACCACCATGAAGGAAGGTCGTTTTCACATCTAATTGTTCCAAGAACATATTCTCTTCTACCACCATCAACAATCCAGTCCTAATAGTAGTCAATTTAATAACAGGAGAAAATATTTCATTAAAGTCAATACCTTCCTTTTGGTGAAAGCCTTTGACTACAAGCATTGCTTTATATCGTTTGATGCCATCGGGTTTCTGCTTTATTCAGTAAACACATTTATTATGCGAAACTTTATTACCCCTGGGTAACTCAGCAAGCTTCCATGTCTAATTCGTCATCAAAGAATCCATCTCATCCTTCATGGCAAGCCCACTTGATAGAGTCTTCCACTTGAATCGTCTGATCGTAACACTCAAGCTCACCTCTGTCAGTCAATAGAATATAGAAGTGAAGGAGAATACCTCTGTCGTGGTCTAATACTTCTACTAGATCTCTTAGTAGTTGTAAGGGGAGTTATTGGAACTGATTCTGTCTCAATTTCTTTCTTAGGAGCAATACTATTTTGAACTTCAACCTCCGCAGTTTTTGTCTCAATCTCAAGAAGATCCTCTAATTGAATAACCTCAATAGACTTTCCATCTTTCTCTGATCCCCCTGACTCTATTTCTGCTCTGTTCTTGTAAATAACTTGTTCTTTGAAGATTACATATTTGCTTCTGAGGATTTTCCTATTATAGTCATCCTAGAATCTATAACCAATCTCAGCACCGCCATATTAAATAAAATAACATTTAGTGGATTTTGCATCTAACTTGCTCTTGCAGCAGTATTAACATGTACATAAGAAACATAGTAAAAAAAACCTTTAGATGAGAAAGGCTTACCTGCTTATTGCTCCAGACTTACTCAGATAATTTGAAGTCTAGTGGTGTGGAAGGACTCTTATTGATCAGATAGGCCGCTGTACTAACTGCCTATGCCTAAAAGATCTCAGGCAACCCAGAGTATAATCTTGTACTTCTGACACGTTCGCACAACGTTCTGTTCATCCTTTCTGCCACACCATTCTGTTGTGGTGTCTCTGGAAGAGTCTTGACCATCACAATATCATTTTCTGCACAATGTTACTTAAACTCCCTACTAGTGTATTCTCCACCATTATCTGACCTCAAACTCTTCACTTTTAGACATGTCTCATTCTCAGCCATAGCTCTCAAAGTTTTTGAAAGTATCAAACACATTAGATTTATGTATGACACCTTTAGTAACTTTCCATGCTTTGTAAGTGAAGGAAATTAAATGTCCTTCATCATCTTACTGTCCAACAAAAATTAAATTCGCTAGGCACATGTCTTACCTTGCGAATCTTCCAAATGAACTGTTTGATATTTTTAAGCTCACATCATCTATACCAACAATATCCAAAGGTTCTCCATTAGCAAAAATTACCTTACCATGATTTCCTGCAGCATAATTATCAAGAATATCACGTTGTCTTGTAGTGTGAAAAGACGGACTTGAATCAATAACCCAAGGGTCATGGGCACTCTCAACTGCAAGCACTAAGGCGTCATGGACCTCCTTAGTAACTGTGTTTGTAATAATTTCCTTCCCTTTAGGCTTATTTGGGGTCTTGCAGTTTCTTTTCAAGTGACCCGTTTTTCCACACTTCCAACATTCAAACTTGATATCTCCTGACTTGTTTGTTGACCTTTTTCTTTTCCTGTTACCTTTATTGTTGTTCCCAATCTGACTTCTTCCCCTATCCATAGTCAAATATGAACTATATGTAGAAGTCCAACCAGAGTCCCTTCTGCAAATTTCATCTACAAAAGTTGTATCTGCAAATTTTAAATTTACTCTCCCAGGGCTATTAGAAATAGCAATTTCGGTTTCACAACTTTTAGGCAATGATGTGTCAGTGACGGTAGGTTTAGCGTAAATGTCAGATAGGGCTTTCATCATACTTGCAGTAGTCAATTTTTTTTGACATAACCTGAGCCACACTCTTTGTCAAAGTCAAACGAATTAATCCCAAAACTCTCCTATCCAACTTCTTCCATTCATTATCCTTCATCTCAGTCGGTTTTGATCTACATCTTCCATAAGGCAAAATCATTGAGTCAAATTTTGCAATTCCCAAACTCGAATTCTCTTCCCGATAAGACATCGTTCTTCAACGATAACTAAAACTCTGATACCAGTTTTTAGGGGATGATAGGTTCACGAGGTCTAAAATTCACACAAGAACGATAGCAGAATAAATAAACAAATAAACGGGAAAGAAAACGACACCAAAATGTATACTTGTTCACCCTATTGTTGGGCTATGTCCAGTTGCTACCGCTGCAGATTTCACTATGATAAATCAAAAGTTACAATGAAATGGTGTATTATACGCTCAACAAGATCTCAAGAAAGAAAACTCTTTCTTTTACAATAATTCTCACCAACTCTCACAGGCCTCTAAATTTTCTCACTCTCAGATGAAGTAATGAACACTACCGCTTTTTCTTTCTCTCACTAAAAAAAAAAAAAAGGGAAATTTCATTGGGTAGCAGAATTTTCTGCAATATTTATAAATATAATATTTTTAAAAAATATTTGCAAATATAACCGTTTTTTAAAAACCCTCATTCATGTGAATGAGAGAAATCAGTGATAATTATTAGGTAATCAGTGATTCATGCACAAAATATCAGGATATCAGTAAAATCAGTTATTACTTGTGTGGAAAGCAGTGATTACTTGTGAAGAAAGCACTGATTACTCATGTAAAACTAGTGACAATTTCCTAATATTTTAGGCGCGAATTTGAGTTTTTTTTTTCTATTTTATAAATAAGTTTTTTTACTGCTATTTTTATAAATATCAGACCTAATTTTACTATTTTTATAAGAGCCTAGAAACAATTTGGAGCTGCTATAAACTCTTTCACGCTTCTCCGTATGACTACACCACCTCACAAAAAAGGACACATATAAGCCAATTAAATTGTTTTTAATAATGTCAGCTGTTGAGCTATCCTTTTCTACTTACTATTTAGCCATCACGCTTCACGGTGCACATCAAAAACAAGTTGCCATTCTCTTTCAACTTTAATTCACATAGGCTGAAACCTTTGAAATCATTTGTTGGCTTTAATATGATAATGGGTCTTAAAGCCTTGTTTGGCTTATTTTAAAAATTTGGGTTATTATTTTGTTTTTCACCAAACCACAATAAATAATACCAATTCCCATGTAATCTCCCTTTTTAAAAGTTAAGGAACTGAATTAAAATTAGAGATAAATTTTAGCGATGAAAACTATAACTTATAATTAGAAAAGGATGTTTGATGAAAATATTGATTATGAAAGGGGGGGAGAAATTTGACCTGGGGCAAAATGACGTCTTGTGGGTTAAGTGCTGCAGCAGAAGCAATGGAAATTGCTTCTTCACCAGAAGAAGTCAAGTAAAAAGAGATTCTTCCTTGCCTTTGTGCTTCATAGAATATTGTGTCCATTGTTTGAAGAGTAACCATATCACTGTACATCTTCTTTGCAACATCTTTGTTAAGCTGTCAAATAACAAAAACATTGGGAATATTAATTATAATTTTATCTCATTTCTATTTGATTTATGAATCTTGAAACATTGTTATTCAGACCATTATTGAAATAGGTATATTTTTGGATACTAATTACTGAAATATCAGAAATTTTTAAAAATTATTTAAATAGCAAAAAACTAATAATAATAGGTTCAATAAATTTATTGAACCTACTATATGAGTAGAAATTATTGTAAAGTGCAAAAAAAAAAAAAAAACCAACAAATAATAATTTAGTAAAATTATTTGGGTAGTTTTTAAAAAGTTATGATGTTTTATTAATTAATACGTAGAAATATGTTATATGAGACAATCTATTTTATTATTTAACTCTGAGTTTTAGAAATTTCTATTTGATCTTAGAATAAGTCTATTTGGTCTTAATTAATTACTTTTCTTAGCTTATTTTGGCACATTGACAATTAATTAATTAATTTTTTTTTGATATTACGTTAAAGTGGGGAGGGATACTCAAACTTTCAATTTCATGGGAAGGGAGCAAATGCCTAACCAATTTTTTTTTTTTTTACCATGTCAATAATACCATCTGCTCATCTTTTTGTGATTGTAGCTCCCAGGAAAGTTAAGTACATACTAAATAGTAAATAGGTCTCTTACATAATATTCAACGAGGTTTAAAATGTCCCGAAATCAGGGACTAAATATACAATTTTTTTTTTTATTTAAGCCAGAATTAAGTTGTAATGTTTTGAAATTGATGGAACAACTAAAAATTAGACCCAAAACTATGGGTGAACAAAGGATTGATTTAGTTTGGATTTTACTAAAATTTTAGAATAAACCAAACCAAACCATTCAACATAAAGAAGCCAAACCAAAATTAGTTTAGTTTGGTTTGGTTTGCTTCTTGGACATTCTAAAATCTCAAATTAATTTCCTAAAACTTTAGGGTTAATTTTAATTAATCAATATAACAAGTAAAACACAAATTATAAATATAGAAATAATAAATTTTTTAAAATCTTATTATAATTATATAAAAATAACAAAAAAATGGTTAAATATTTTTTCCTATTTTTTCTTTTTATCAAGTTTTAATTAATACATATATATATAATATGATATACATTTGATTGATTTGGTTTGATCACTACAAATATATGTAAAACCTAACCAAACCGTTATTAATTGATTTAGATTGATTTGGACAAATGGAAGTTTAAAAACCAAACCTTACAAACTAGTTGATTTGATTTGGTTCAATTTAAATTTTTAGATTGGTTTGAATTTGTTAACCCCTACCAAAACTCATTGACAAAAATGTATAATTTATCTTTTTTTTTTTTTTTTTGGGTAAATGAGCGTCTCAATCGAAAAGGTATTAAAAACATGAGCTAAATATGTACAACTTTTTTATGCATTTTATCCCTAAATGTATGTACAATTTTTCACTATTTTTAATTTTCAATTCATTGATCATTTGTTAACGTAAAAATATTGTTTATTTATTAGTAGAGACGTGATTGAAAAATGAACACAGAGGATAAACTTGAAATTTACAAAACGTGAAGGACAAACAAAAAATTTGATACAAATTTCAAATAAAATCTTGAAACATAAACCTTCTTATCCATTACCTTTTAAAAAGATGGAAAGTTATAATACATGCCACTTTTTTTATGTTAATTTGCAATTACTCATAATGAAAACCGTACGTTCTTTAAAATTTATAAAAACTTGAGAATAAAAAAAAATATCAAATTGAAAATAGGGTGCACCTCAAAATGTAATAAAAGACAAATTGCGAAAACCACCTAAATAATTTTGGTCAAATGCAACCATACCTCTTATAGTTAAAAAAATGAATATTTATACCTTCATAAATTCAAAATTATACAATTTAGCCTCCCACTAAGATTGTCAATTTTTTTTAGTCATAACTTACTCATTTGAACTCCGATTTAAATGATTCAAGAAGTTTTAAAATTTTTATTTCTAGATCTATATAATGATCACTTTAAAACTTTAAAATTATCGATAAGAAAAAAAGTGTATGAGTTCAAGCATACCTAATGTTTAGATGATGTAACTCCCTCATTTAATATTGATTTGGAAAGTTTGTCATTTGTTAATTTCATTTTGCCCTTCAATAAATTACGGTAAGAAAACAAATTTTTTTAAAAATTTAAAGCTAACGTCTAGATCCCAATTTCCATCGTCTAGAGGTGGGGGTTGAAGGCGAAGGAATAAAAAGAGAAACCTGTGTAAAATGATCGGATTCGGAAACAACTGAATCTCCATTGTCATTAAGAACACGGTAACATGGAACCCTTTTCTCATTTGACTCAGCAATGAATCTCATTTCCCCTGTAAATGCAACTTTTCCACCCGGAAACTCCAACTCCTGCTGCTGCAACAAAATATATTCACTTTCACATTCGCTTTACTCAACAAAAATTAGCCCCAAATTAAAGATTTGCCATTTGAATTATTTAGGGATGATTATAAATTGCAATACACATCTCACTATTGATTAGTTTATTGAATTTCAGATACGTATTTATTATATATCTCACATATTCAATTCAAATAATTATATAACTTCTACTAATCTGAGATTAGTTAGTATCCCAACGTTATTTCTTGATATCATAGGGTTTCAAACCCATATATTTTATAAACTTTATGAGTTTTCTTTTATCTTTACGATGTGAGATTCTCAACATACACTCTTAAAATCGTGCCTCTTAGTTCTATCTCAAAATCAATTAGTAATTAAACGAGTGACCCAGTATCTTATAAACCGGGTAAATTCTTTTCATCCTTTGATGCAGACTCTCAACATTATTTGGTACTCAACAACCATCCTTATCTTTCACGATGGATCGAGGCACAGATGCCGCGATTTTAGCTCATGTTCTAACATCCTTATCCGATGTGGGCCATTCTCATCTATTCTTGAATTCTTTTGAATTAACTATTTTCTTTTCTTTTTCTTTTCATAAATAAAGAAGTTTCTACACTTTTCAGAACACGTAAATCATGAATGTGTATCAGTCAGCAAAACAAATCATAATTTTCTAAAATGGTAAAAAAAGTGATATTTTAAATGTTTTAAAATCCGTAGTCGCTTTAGAATTTTTACCATTTAAAAGTCAATTTAGATTTTTAAATCTTGACATAATATTATTTCGATTTGGAACATTTTTCTGCTACAAAAATAAGATTTTACCACTCACCTACAAAATTAAGTTTTTCTAACTTTTTTTTTAATATGAAATGACAAAAATATCATTCACTTCTTTCACCTACATTTGGCTCGTATGCTATGTACTTCCTTATATTCTCATTTTTCCATCTACTACTCTCTACTTTCCCTATATTTTCAAGGGATTATATATTCTGATTTTTTTTTTATTCATCTCTCTTGCTAGAAAGTTAATACTAGTTTTATTTTATTTATTTAATTTTTTTTTATCATGTACAAGTTTTATTGCACATTTAAGAAATTGATTCGAGATTGAGATTGATTGGTATGAGTGTTTTAGTCCAATATGAAAACATTGACAATTCAAGTATCAATTTTTTTTTTAAATTTTTTATGTATTTATTAAATAATCCATTTTTATTATTTCTGCCTTCACTTTTTTGCTAAACGAGAAAAGAGATGGTAAGAAACAAAAAAAGCATTTTGTAATTTTTTTTTCCTAAGATATTTTTTAAGAAAAAATTGAAAATTTTCTAGGACATCAATTTTTAAGATTAAAGTTAAAAAAAAAAAAAAAAAAATTTCAAATCTCAAAAGTTAAAAAAATAAAAAATATGAACATCATCAAATAAGATGATTGTGCAAAAAAAAAAAAAAAAATTTCAATTAAAAAAAAAAAGTAAAGCACCAACCTCATTATGATCAAGGTAAAGTGAATCCACCAGTGTTACAGCTTCACTAGATTCAAAACGACGGATCGAAGATCGTTTTGAAATCAGGAACAAATCTGTATGCTGGAAAACAGGAGACAACGGATAGTTTCCATTAAAAAATCTCAAAGCAGTCAGTTTATTTAATAGAGATGATTTTGCCAACCCAAAAAATGCCATTGAAACGAGTTCTAGAAAATGAAAAGAGACGAAAATAATTGAAGATTTAGTGGAGTTGGAATTGGAAAAGTATAAAAGATTATCACGCTATTAAACGTGGAGTTGCTGTGGACATGTGTAGATTTTGATCCTATCTTTGTCTATCCATTTTTTGGTGGGACATAATAATTATTATTTTGTACCATGATTTATGTTAGGTGGCAACTCTATCTATTCATTATGACAGTTATTGAAGGTGGGTTTCTCTCATACCAAACTCAGGAAAATGAGCAATTTTTTTTTTTTTGAAATAATGTTCTTATTAATTTGAAAAAGGTTGCCAAGATTGTAGAAAGGAATCTTGTAATTTAATTTGGGTATTTTTAAAATTTTCTTTTGTTAATGAAAAGAGAGAGTAAAAATTGGGAAATTTGGATTCAAATGAGATGAAGCTTATAAGAAGAAACTATGTTTTGGGGGTTTGTGGGTCATAAGGAATTGGAGGTAAGGAAAAAAAAAGTTGAAGAAGGAGGTTAAAATGGGGATTTTGTTTAAAAGATGTATTGGTCAGCCATGTTGCCTATCCTATTATATAGTTTGAGATATGATGAAAATAATATAATAAAACTGTTGGGTATTGTTAATATGAGACTAACCTCTTCTAGTAACGCAGTGGAAATAATGAAACCTGAATATGTAATATATCTCGTCGTTCAAAGCAAATCACCGATAGACATGCTTTTATTGTTCACAGCATGAGTCCTTTCCCTTAGGAATAAATTATCAGAAGATAGATGAGAATAAATGATTTCTTTTGAGAGTATTTTTCTCTGTTCTTTCTTTTTTCTTTTACGTTCCTGGGAAAATGTCCATATATGTAAAGATATGGAACTTCTCATGAAACTTCCATTAAGGCAATTCCAAATAACTGGCATTAGGCAGTTGTAAAAAAAAAAACAAATGTGTTCATCTCTCACTCACACATAATGGGTTACCTATCATGGGCATACCTTTTTATATTGTTCCCTTTTGAACGTGAAATCCTCTCACTTCTCAATCAAGGAGAAACACATTCTCTTTCATCAGAATTCAAGTCCATACAAGAAAATAGGTCGTGTAACCATCATACTTTTAATTCGAGAGCTTCTTACTTTACAACGGTTAAGTATGTAAGGTAATTCAATTGTGTGTTTAAGTAGAGTGTATGATGTAGTTTCGTAGATCATTTAGTCACATTTTTAATTCCAAATCTCTTTTAAAATATTACCTTTGTATTCACAATTATATTATAAAAATAAAATTGGTCGACCAATGAATTTAATGCAATGTGACACTTAAAGGAATCTTGTCTTTTCCTCAAAAAAATTTCATCCCAGAATGATTGCTCTCTAGATGAGTTCCATTAGATTGAATCTTTCATGACCATTGGTAACTTTCCAAGATAGCTAAAACGCAATGAAACTTTAAGATTTTAGTCAAAGATCTAAAGGGTACTTGAAAACTTCTTAGTGTGGGTCTCACATTATCCAAAAAGTAAAAATCTAACTTCCGTTATGTAACGTCCCGTATTTTACAAGACAATTTATTTTATTTTATTTATTTATTTACAATTTATTATTTATTTTATTTAAAGTATTTAATTACATTTTAGAGTTAATTAATTTAATTAGAATTTATAACTAAGAATTTACGAGTTAATTTTGTTCGTAAATTATTTTAATCGTTTTATTAGCTTAAATTAGTTTTGGTCGTATTAATAATTATTAACGGGCCAATTAATAATTATTAATCACCATTTGGCTAGTTTAAGAGAACTTCGGGTTTCAATTTATGAGTTAAAAGTCATTAAAGGGACGTAGTCGTAATTTCCGATTTCTTAAAAATATCAAAACACTATTCATCTTCTTGAAATAATCCAAGTTGACCAAAGATGACTAAAAATTCATTTCCTTCTTCTCTTTTTCTTCCTTACGTGAGCATCAATGGTGAGGAGAAAATTCTTTTGGGTTTTCTTCGTTTCTCGGCGGATCTTCATGTTTTCGGTTGCGTTGGATTGCTTGGGACGAGGGCTACCTATCCAACTTAGCTTTTCGATGTTTCTCGTTCTCTAAGGGAAGTCCTAAAAAGTGAGTTTTCAAAACTTTTTACATGGTTTTGTTTGTTTTTGTTTTTAAATAAGTTTTGGAGTTGAAATCATGTATAACTATCAAGGAATTTGACGATTTTGAGCTCGGATTTTCGAAAAACACTATTCATCCGAAAAACACTATTCATCAGAAATCACTATTCACCCGAAAATCACACTTGTTCTCATATTAGATATGAGTTGTAATTTGTTGTTCGATTGATGAATTGTAGGTGCGATTGTTCGTTTGTTGGTTCGTGGGAACTTGGTTGTCATGGGAGCATTCGAGGTGAGAATAAATAGATTTTAAAGTAAACTTAGAAACCGAATAAGTTGAACGATTTGTAGAATCGGAAGTTGAGATTAAGGTTTAAATCAAAAGGATTAAAGTATGCGAGCTAATATGCTTAGGCTTGGGAGTTAGTTCTAATT
This sequence comes from Gynostemma pentaphyllum, assembly GCA_028015215.1. Classification (NCBI taxonomy): domain Eukaryota; kingdom Viridiplantae; phylum Streptophyta; class Magnoliopsida; order Cucurbitales; family Cucurbitaceae; genus Gynostemma; species Gynostemma pentaphyllum. The sequence goes on from CM051353.1 coordinate 42,493,488, forward strand.
GAGTGAGAGAACTCATGGATTTCTCTAGGGAAACGTTAAACTCTTGGAAGTTCTAAATTTAGATAAGTTTTGAAGCTTAAGAATGACTATCAGAAGTTGAAGGTTTCGAGTATAATGGAATGAATAAGAAACTTGATTATGGAACTTCGAATATTTAATTTAAATTAGAATACACAGCGGAAGTATTTTATTTTAAGAAAATTTGGCGTGGTTATGTTTGAAAATTTGCTGGCCAAAACCTGTTTACATCTTAATTTCAAAATCTAAAATACACAAGGAACATTAAGTTCCTATCCAGGAGTTCAAAATGATTATAATCATAAACATAAAGACAAAAGCTCTTAAGAGTTATATACAATTGTACAAATCTCTAAAATGATATAAAATTCACAAAACCAAGTACATGGATTTTAACAACTACTTAGTCCATCTCGAAATCATCATTCTCTCGATCAAGCGCGCACCAGCTCCTCTTCCACGATCCCAAACATTACCTGAAATATTTGTAATATCATGAGCTAACAAACTAAGCCCAGTGAGAATAATAAGAATAAAAAGTAAAGATAGACCTCAAACTCGCATTTCCAATTTGTGTCCAATTATTCTCACACAATCAATCCTAAAGTTCTCCAAACTTTAGATAATTTCATTCTAAACTGTAAGGGCCCGGGTTCGTATTTGATTTTATTAATAAGGAATACAATTGATTTAGCATGCTTTGGGTACTTATTTAATTACTTGGAAGGTTATATTTTGACTTATTTGATTTTGAAGGTTAACCATAGTTAGTTAACCATGGTTAAGTTAAGGAAAAAGGATTAAATTGCAAACTTTAATTGGATGGAGGACTAGTTAGCAAAGAGTAAGAGAGAAAAGGACTTGAAATGAAATTTAGGAGGTGGGAGGACTTGAAGAGTAAATTGAAGAGGTGGAAGGTTTTGGGTGAAATTAGTTATTCTTATTTTTATTAATTGAAATTGTAATAGGAGGAGTTAGAGTAATTAAAAAGAAAAAGAAAAAGAAAATCCTTTTTCCTCTCATCTTCCCCAAACCAACGCACCCCCCCTCTCTCTCTTTCTCTTTGATTTTCTTCCTCCAATCTTCAAGAGATGGTGATCCAAGGTCTAAATCATTTGGGGTTTCATGGATTGATGATGGGTTTTTCATCCTAGACCAATTCAAGCCAAAATCCATAGGGTTTTACAAAGTTAAGGTAAGAATTCCAAGTTTCCAATTCAAACTTTTCTAGGTTTCCATGGAAATGGGTTTGGGTGTTCTTGGATGATGTTATTTATGTTTTTATGATGAGTTCTTCCCTCTTTACAATTCTGGAAATGGGTTCTTCAATTCATAAGTTTATAATAAGGTTGACCTAAGTAAGAAAAAGAAAGGGAATTGATAGCCATGGCTTGTAAGAATTCATAACCTCCATTAATGGTGAACTTCAAGCTTTTGTATGTTCTTGATTTGAGTTTTTGGCTTGGATTTGTACAAGTATATATTCTGGAAATTGGCTTAAGGTTAAAGGTTTTAAGCTTTAAGAAGCATGTTTATTAAGGTAAAAAAGGGTAAAGGACCATGGATAAACATTTATTGAATGACATCTTAAAATGGCATTGTTTTGGAAATTTCTAGCTTCTTTAAAGAATGGTTATCCTTGGCTTTTCTTTGAATTTATCATTTCTGGAAAGAATGTGTGTTTATATATATATAATCCACATGAAAAACAACTTGGAAGGGTAAAAGGATGATTTTTAAGAAGTTATCAAAATTGGCCTAAAAAGCTAGTTTACACTTAGCTAATTTTGGGTTTTTCTTGAGTAAATGTGTAAAGTTGTCAATTCTGGAAATAATGGGTGTTAGTATGTATATTTTATACATGAGAACATAAGGGAAACCCAACTTGATGATTCTTGGGTTAGTTTCTATTTTGACCAAAAATAGTAATTAATTTGACTAGTTTTGAGCATTTTGCTACTAACCGGGTTTGAGGTGTGTTGTTCTTATCATAGGCTGATTTATATATAATAAATTACATCTAAAGTGTGTGTGGGATGTTTCATGTAGGACAAGAGTCAAGAACGAGCTCCGAGACTATATCGACAAGGTGAGAACATAAAGAATCGGATCGATGACGGCGGTGTGGTTTGTGATTGTTAGAAGGATGATGTGGGATTGTAAATGGTTATGGCTGATTGGAACACTTTGGTGTATGATTTGAATGAGAAATAGAGTTGTGAAAGTAACGAGAGACGAGATCCAAGCTTGACTCGTTCCTAAGAGCTGGAAGAGCGGTTTTGCTTAAACTAATTTTCCTTTATATACAACTTGAGATACTTTGATATGCCTATTTGCTTTCAAATATCTAAATTAAGATAGATTGACATGTTTACTTGTTTTACTCGCTTTTCAAGTCAAAGATCGAGTCATATACTGAATTGGGATTTATGTTATTCATGCTCAATATGTTTTAGATTATTGCTTGACGAGTAAAGTATAATGAAATACCACGACATCATGCTTGAAGTTGATATACTTTTGTGCACTTTGAAAAGTTTCGAGTGATAGATTGAATTATATACTAATTGAGAACTCCTCTTACTTGCTTAAATGATATTTCTGATGACAATGGTAAAGAAAGCATGATTAGTGCATTACATATCATCTCACTTCATTTATGCATTCCATGGTTGTGAATGGTTTGATGTTTATGGAATGTGAATAGTAAGGGAGAAAAGTAAGAGGAAGTGATGGAAAATGGGAGTTGAGCTCGGTCGATATTAAGAGAGCCTCGACGAGCTAGTTAGCTCGAGTCAATATGACTTTTATAATTATTCGCTTACATGAGCATGTTTACTTGTTGATATTTACACTTTTAGTCCATGATTGGGTCATATGCTGGATTGGGGCTATTTTTCAATAAATACTCGACATGTATCGTTTATGCTTAGTGAATAGAAAGTGAAGGAGTTGCTAAGGCTTAATATGTGAAACATGATTTACTTGTCTTAGGTGGGATTTGAGCAAGTTGTGTATTACGATTGAGTCATATACAGCCTGGAGGAATTGCCTATTTGTGCTTGTTAAGCCGAGATGACTTCTCATGATGAATATTGAAAGAAAGCGTGATTATGCCATTTCATTCCATAACCCTTCATTCATGAACACTTCATTCATACATTTCATATGATTGATATGTGGCCATGGGGTCGTAACCCGTGTATCGGTGTATGGATGTTGGACGTTACACGTGGTTACCGTGGCGGTGATATTGTGGAGCTCCGAGGCGCTGTGTGGTGGATGGCCTGGATGCTAAGTGGTTATTATGATAACCTGGAAGAATAGAATGAGCTTGGCTCGAGATATTGTGAAATGAGTCATGGCTCAAGTTTGTGATATGTGGCAATTCTTGATAGCGCATAGTGAGATGCGGGTTGTAAGTAAGGAACCAAATGATGGTTGGAACGGAAAAGTGGAAATGGCTTATGCATTGTTATTCGGTGAAATCTTAAACTTGAAAGTTAATTACTTGCATAAGCATTCATGTTATGTTCTTAGCATATCTATACATCCTTGCATAGCTAACTTCTTGTCTTTAATGTGCGTTTTGAGCGGGATGTGTGATGATAAACAAAGTGACGAGAATAGTGAATGGAATGTGGTAATGGTTGTCTGAGGCTTAATGTTAAGTGAGGAAGTGTCATATACAAGGAGTTATGGATCGGTTATTGGTTAATGATGCGATACGTATGGGGCGTAGCGAGACGCCGAAAATGAAAAAAATAGGAAGGTAGGGACTAAGGGAAATGATAGAATATAATACGAGATGAACGGTTTTGGCTTGACCAGGATTCGAGTGTGAAATGTTTACGGTTGGTTATGAGTATCTAATCACAATGCCTTCTTTTACATATATTTTTCATTGATGCATTATGTTATGAGCATTCGCATCATCGTTCATATTCTTTTGTTTTCACTGAGTGTCATGCTCAAAGGTGCTTTATATCACCTTTCAGGTTTTGCACGAGGACGAGGATGTGGAGCGGCAGGTGGTGCTCGTTGACGTGCGAGATGAAGACTTTGGATAGGTCACCGGACACGCGAGCCATGTTTTCTGGTCATAGGGTTACGTTGTATTTTGAAGTCTAAAGTTTCAAACACCTATTGTAAATCATTTTACGAGGTTTTGTGGTTTGTAATAACTTTTCCGTGGTGCACCACGTCTTTTCTATGTGTTTGTATCACTTTAGAGTTTTTATGATACTGTGAACCGGCCGACGAGCCGATGATTTTGATAAACAGGTTTTACTTTGTATGTGGGTTTTCGAATTTACGTATACATCTGTAACGTCCCGTTATTTTGTGATAAAAAAAAAACTTTTATTTATTTTATTTTAATTTAAGTAATTAAAATTCATTTATTTATCATTAAATTAGAATTTATTAGTTTATTTCATTTTAAGTCATTTTAATGGCTTTATTTATTTAAATACGTTTTAATGGTATTAATAATTATTAACGGGCCAATTAATAATTATTAATCACCATTGGTATAGTTTGAGATGTTCGAGATTCGTTTTATAAGTTAAAAGTCATAAAAGGGCAAAATCGTAATTTCCAACTTTCTAAATATCTAATTACTATTTGTTCATCTTCTTTAAATGACCATTGACTCAAATTGACCAAATCTTCATCCATTTCTTCTCCAAACCGGAGCAAATAGAGGAGGAAAAGAGAAGAGGAAGAAACGGTCGCCCGCCGTTCGTTCTGGCCGTTTTGCGTGATTTCGGATGCGTTGGAAAGCTCTCGCCGAGACCTTTCTACCCTTTCCACTCTTGGAACGTTTCCAACTCTCTAAGGTAAGCCCTAGATTTCGAATTCTCATAGTATTTCCATGGAAATTGTTTCAAGCTTTGAGTTCTTGGCCAAAACCTCCATCCCTTTCCAATTTTGTTGTTGATGGAAAAACTATTGGCTAACTATTATTTGATTTTCCTAAACCCTAAAACCGAGTTTCAGTCGAAACCCTTCCCGTTTGAAATTTACCCTTTTGGGTTTGAAAATGGGTTAGAATTTAATGAATGAATGTTTATTTAAATTCGATTCGGGAAATGGATTAATGTTCAAAAACCCTAATTATCGATACCCATTGAAATCGGGAATATGGAATTTGCTTAAAACCAACTCGAAACACTTTTGAATTGTCTAAAAGCCGGAAAATCAAACCCAAAGCCTATTTTTGATGATAGGGCCGTGGGCCCCAAGTGGGAAGTTGTTGGGTTTTTCGTCGCTTTGTATGTTTAACTGATGTTTGATTGATAGTTGGTAAAGTTATTGATTGTGTGATATAATTCGATTGTAGGTGTTTTTGATTCGCTTGCGTGATCGCTCCTTCGGACTTAGGAGCAAAGTCATCTTTTATTAAAGGTGAGAATAGTTAGAATTTAAAGTATCTATAGAGAGCAAATGAGTGTGAAGATTTGTAGAGTTTGAAACTAAGATTAGAATCCGAACCTAAGATTAGAGGGTTGTGAGTTAGTGCCCTTAGGATTAAGAGTTAATCCTTTAAGTGAGAACTTAGAAGTTCTCAAGGAAAGTATTGAATCTTAGAAGATTCTAAGTTAGATTCGATTCGAAGCTTAGGTTGGGTCATTGGAAGTTAAAAGATCCAGCTTGTTTTTAGAACGGTTAATAGAACCTCGGATTATTGGAAGTTTAGAATCCTTGAAGGTTTAGGTTAATCGTTTATTTTATAATTCTACTCTTTGATACCGAAGTTCGATCGATATATCGTTCATCCAAGATGCTTGCCTACTTCTATTTTATGTCATTTACTTTTTGTCTTTTACTTTATACTTTTACTTTATGCCTTTTCTTTATTTGTGTATCGACTACTTTAATTTCGCACTTTACTTATTTACTTTTACAAGGATATGCAAGCATATGCATATCATATTGCATCATACCATTCTCGCAACATTCATGAAATAGAATGAAAGTGAAAAAGAAACGAAAGTGAAAAAGAAATGAAAGTGAAAAAGAAATGAAAGTGAAAAGAAAAGAAAGTGAATGAGAAAAGAAGGAAGATTGATGAACCCTACGTGGAGTTCACATCACCTTCAGAGAAAAGAAAGAATGTGAAAGAAAAGAAGTTAAATGGTAGCCTACGGGATGTACGCATTACTTCTTCATGCATAGGGAGTTAAATGGTAGCCTACGGGATGTACGCATTACTTCCTCATGCATATGGTTAAATGGGAGCCTACGGGATGTCCGCATTACCTTCATTCATGCACAAAAGGGCAAATGTGAAGTCCTACGGGATGCTCTCATGCATTCATACATATGATCGATGAAAGAGAAAATTGAGATGTTTAATATGATGCAAAGTTTATTTACTTTTATTACTTATGTCATAATAATGTTGATGGATGAGGATTGACTACTAGTGTTAGCAATATCATCCTTTAGAAAGTTTAGAATGAAATTACCTAGAGTTTGGAGGACTTTAGGAGTGAGTTGTGTCGATTAATTGGACACAAATCGAAATGCGAGTTTGAGGTCTATCTTTACTTTTTATTCTTATTATTCTCACTGGGCTTAAGTTGTTAGCTCATGATATTACAAACATTTCAGGAAATGTTTGGGATCGTGGAAAAGGAGTCTGGGCGCGCTTGATCGAGAGGATGACGACTTTGAGATGGACTAGGTTTATGTAATGTCCATGGACTTTGGTTTTGTGAATTTTATACATTTTGTTGGATTTGTTTATTTGTATATAGCTCATAAGAGCTTTATGTCTTTACTTTTATGATTATAAACTTTGAACTCCTGGATAGGAACTTTAAGTTCCTTGTGTATTAAAAATTGTGAATTTAAAATGTAACAGGTTTTTGGCTAGCCACTTTTCAAACATAACCACGCCAATTTTTCTTAAAATAAAAGACTTCCGCTGTTTTCTCTGATTTAATTTATTTAAAAGTGACGGGTCGTCACAACATCATGCCGAATTTTCAATGATTTATTAAGACTTGTGTTGTTTCAAGATTGAATTTTATGCTTCCGCTACGTGCTCGCGTCCTAGGCTTATTTAAATAAGTCGGGTCGTCACATAAACTTTCCAAATGATGATATTACTAACACTAGTAGTCAATCCTCATCCATTAACTTGTTATGACATAAAATAAGAAAAGTAAATAACTTTGCATATAATATAACATCTCGATTCTCTTTCTCATCGATCATAAGCATGAATGCATGAGAGCATCCCGTAGGATTCACATACGCCCTTATGCATGAAAAAGGTAACGTGGTCTATCCCGTAGGATCCATCGTTCTCCCTCCTTTTCTTTCTCACTTTCTTTTCTTTTTCTATGAAGGTGATGCGGACACTACCCGTAGGCTCCAACATTCTTCCCCCTTCATTTTCTTTCTCACTTTCTTTTCTTTTTCTGAAGGTGATGCGGACACTACCCGTAGGCTCCAACATTCTTCCCCCTTCTTTTCTTTCTCACTTTCTTTTCCATGATGCGAGATGTTATGGTGCAATATGATATGTTTTGGAGTAAAGAAATAAAATGCGGAATTAAAGTAGCCGATACAAACATAAAGTAAAAGGCATAAAATAAAGGACATAAAGTAAATAATATGAAACTCCGGACGAACGATATATCAATCGAACTCCGCTAAGAATAATAAAATTGAAATCATAACTTAAGCGATTAACCTACACCTTCAAGGATTCTAACTTCCGACATAATCCGAGGTTCTATTAACCGTTCTATATAGAAGTTTGGATCCTCTAACCTCCAATGATCCATCTTAAGCTTCGAAACGAATCTAACTTAGAACTTTCTAAGGTTCAATGCTTTCCTCGAGAACTCCTAAGTTCTCACTTAAAGAACTAGCTCCTAATCCTAGGGTACTAGCTTATTTCCCTCTATTCTTAGATTCGGTTTCTAGTCTTAGTTTCAAATGCTACAAACCTTCATACTCATTCGCTTTCTATAGTTACTTTAAATCCTAACTATTCTCACCTTAGCCAAATAAGAAAAATAGCTTTGCTCCAAGTTTCTGAAAGCACAATCAAACAACGATCCGAAACACCTACAATTAATTATATCTAACAATTAATAAATAAACATACATCGATCAAATAACATCTAAAAGCTCAAAACAACGAACAACCTCATAAACCCCACTATGAGGCTCTCGGCCCTCCCATGAAAAGTGGGTCTCGGGTTTGGTTTTCCGGCTTTTAGGTACTTTAGAGGTGTTTCTAGTTGGTTTCAAACAAATTCGATATTCCCGATTTCAATGGGTATCGATAATTAGGGTTTTTGAACGTTATGCCATTTCCCGAATTGAATTTAAATAAACATTATTTCACTAATTTATAACCCATAATCAAACCCAAAAAGGTAAATTTCAAACTGGAAGGGTTTCGACTGAAACTCGGTTTTAGGGTTATGGGAAAGTTTCCAAAAACTCTTAAAACTACTCCCGTATTTACAAACACCGAGTTTCCCGACAAGAAATCGAAAGAAAACAAAGAAAACTCCATTAAAACACTATTAGGAGCTTAGGGTTTGAAACTTTACTTACCGAGAACTCTGTGGTTCACGAGAGAAAAGCACGATGGTTAGATGGAAAAGAATCCTAGACTCGAGGGCTTTCCGTGTAACGACCCAAATCCGTTAAATCCTTTAAATTCAAATGCACAGCGGAAACCTGTTTAAAACTTGGATAAACCAAAACCTGTTTTTACAAAGTTCACAACCAGAGAAAGCAATAAATGGTGGAATGTGCATTCCAATTGATATTAAACCTTCTAAAAACAACTTATAAACATAAACCATTACAAAATTTAAAACAAACGCTCACACAAGCTCAAAACATAAAGCATGAGAAAGTATAAATATATTCAAAGCATTCAAGAATGCTAAGAAAAAGTTCCTTGTTCAAGTCCTTTCATCGCTTCGTGAAGTCAAACAGCACCACCTCCTCTACCATGTCTCCATCGCCGAGATTTACCTGGAAAAAAAAATAAGTGTAGCAACATTAGCATAAAAATGCTAGTGAGAATAAAATGAAAGCCAGTAATCCTATGGACCAAATTCCATACCGAAAATTGTGTCCAAAGACCTAACTTTCTCTTTACTACCCATTCTACACTTCCAAATCATCATAATCATACACCAATCAATTTCCCAATTTCCAAATCGTATAAAGCCACATCTAATACCAAATCGGCACCAAATCATAATACCATATCATATTACCACATCTAAATATCTCGTAACGTATTACCGTATGTTACCACCTCAACATACTAACACGTACGACGTTACCATATCAAGTGTCCTCGTAACATGATACCGTATGGATCAACATCAACATACTAACACGTACGGTCTTACCAAATCACGTATCATCGTAACGTGTTAACGTATGTATCAACATCAACATACTAACACGTGGGGTCTTACCCAATTCTCACATAAAGTATTACTGTCGAAATCCAAACACAATAGATCACATACCACCAAATCTCGGATTACCATAAGTTGCCACATAATACCACATCAGGTATTACCATCGAAAACCAAACACCTGTACAAAGGATAAGCATGTAACTACGTAACTGAAGGGATGATTTACTAAATTAGCGGAATTTTGTTTAGTAAACTTATTAACATTTAATAACGGATCTATTAACATCATGCAATTTGTGATAAAACATGTAGATTCATGCTTATATATTCGAAAATTAAAACCGGAACTTACATTGACTGAATAATGGAGAATCGGTTGGAGGTTTCTTTACAGCTTCAAATCCTCAGCAACACCAGATCTTCTACGCTATATCCCGATCGATCAAACGAAATTCGATTGTGGGATCGAACTTTAGAAGAAATTGAGAAGAAGAAAAAAATATTTTTCTTCCCAACACTATGAGAAAATCGGCCAAGGGAGGGAGAGGAGGAAGAGAGAGTTCCAACTTTCTATGGAATTGTATTGTGTGTTTTATGAATGACCCAACCCTCCTATTTATAGAAAAATAGGAATCCTAATCACATTAGGATTAATCTATAGAGATAAACACAAAAAGGAAAAAAGATAATCTCTTTCCTTTATCTAGCAATTTCGAAAATGCCAAGGATAAATAGGAGATTATTTTATTTTCTTTATTTTTATTTATCTTGGGTAAATAAATCTATGTAGTTATTTTAGGATATAATTCAAGCAATTATCTCTTCCCAAAAATACATATATGGCCAAAAATGCATGTATTAATTAATAAATAATTCTAATTTATTTAATTAATTATTTTGAGCCAATTCCAATTGGGTTCATTAATCCAATTGGGCTTGAAACTCTCTCTTAAATTAATAAGTCCAACTTAATTAATTTATTTATTAATTACCATTTAAATAAAATATTTTATTTAAACAATTAATATTTTCTCCCGACTAAATATTATCAAATTTATATTTAATTATTAATTTCCATTTAAATAATTTTCATTATTTAAATAATTAATAATAAATATTATAATTATTAATTTCCATTAAATAAACTCATTATTTAATTAATAATTTTATTGACAATATTTTATTATTAATTAATTAATTTTAATTATTAATTTCCGTTCAAATAAAATTAATTATTTAAACAATTAATAATTGTCAATTAATTTCAAATTATTAATTACCATTTAAATATACTCAATATTTAAATAATTAATAATATCTAATTAATAATATTTCATTATTAATTTCCTGTTTAAATAAACTCATTATTTAAACAATTAATAATGTTTATATTAATTACCGTTTAAATATACTCAATATTTAAACAATTAATATTGCCTATTTTAAGTAATTCACTTTACTTAAACTTTTCATTTCTTCTACTTGATTTCGCGACTACGATATTTGGGCTAGCATAGGGACCCGATGGACCTATAGATCATGGGCTTAATAATTAGTCAATTAAGTGATTAACACATAATCAGTTAATTACTTATTATCTAACTATGAATAATTCCACTATAGATTCATAGCTGAACTCCCCTCACTATAGATGAGTTATGTCCATTTAGTTTATCATTATTTATATCCGTGATATTATCCTTCACGTGGAACCCTCATAATTACAAAGGATAAATTTACCGTTTTGCCCCTGTAATTACCGCTTTATCCTTGTGTTCCCGCTGATTCTCCAATAAACTTTATCTTTAGTCGAACTAGAGATAAGATACTTCGTGATCAATAGAAGTCGTGACGTCACTTGTTCATGTCTCGAATCGAGACATCAAGGAGTTTCCTAAAGTTCCTAAAATGTTTAGGTATCGCACCGATACCTGGTTAATTTATAGGAAAGTTATGAATTCCATCTCGTGAAAATGAGTTCCCATCTACTTATCTAGTCATGTTCCCAAAACGAAGTGTATTGAGCGTTCTTACGGATCGCTCTCAACTATGTGAATCAAAGAACATAACTCCACAAATAGGAGTCCGCATTTCACTCAGGATTGAGATCTATCACGGTTGATAAACTTAGTTTGATATTCGATTATTTCTCGTAAACGGTACTAATGAGAAATTTGATCGAACATCGTGGTCCTGTCTTATACAATCAAGATTGCATATGATACTTCCATTTCATGTCTCCCACATGAATGATCAGGATTAGATCATTTGTCTATAAACAAAATGCGAAGCTATCAACGATGTTACCAGGATAAGGTTCCCAAACGTTATCCATTTCATCGAGACACTTTTAAGTTACTCATCTCGACTTTAAATCCTCTTGTATGACTCACATACTAAGTCGTGATTTCATAAGAGTAACTTAGGGTTTACTATTTGAATGTTTGATATTAATATATTTCCATATATTCCTAATATCGTCAATTGAATCAATCTAGATAATATAAAGAACTTATGTTTATTTATTTAATTTATTCGAAATAAATTATTATAATTAAATAATTACAAGTTCTAGGACACCATTCCTAACAATCTCCCACTTGTCCTAGATCTTTGGAGATTTGACTTGTAATTCCAGTCCAACTGGATGACTATCAACTACTTAGCCATGGTAGTCATTTTAATACTTTATCAGTAACGTTTTCATCTGTTTAGTATGTAATTCTTTTTTCTGATGTTAGTTTCATTAAGTGTAATAGATTCCATATTTTATCGCCATAAAATAAACTCTATTAACTATTGATTTGAAACTATCATGTTCAAATACCTTTTCATTTACTAACGATTTAGTAATTACGCGAATCTAGAGTTTAGTTAGCAAAAACTCATTTTACTTATACTTAACTCATCTGATATTTAATTCGCAAAGGTCTTTTGTTGAATTCTTACATGGAAGTAAATTCATGTTCGAATTTGAGCCCGTGCAACTCATAAAATCTCCCATTTTATCTATGTGCACTAACATACTATTTGTTAATTTTATTTTAGTCACATTGGTTCTAGGATTCTCGAAATTCTTAAGCTCCCACTACAAAGTAATTCTCCATTACTTTCATTTGTTTAAAGATTACAATTCTATACTTCTTATTATTTCCAAAAATAATGTATAAGTATAAGTAACCCTTTTCAACTCAACTATTGAAAATTCGTGTCATTTTTTATTTCACTTATTTTGAACTTTATTCATTGATTTTGAAGTCAATGAGTTTCACTTGGACTTCGAAAGTCCTTTGGTTCGTATTATGACGCTCCCACTCAAATAAAGTTCTATAAGTAGTTTTACCATTTAAACTTTTAAATGACTACTTGTTTTATTGTGAAATAAAATCATTGTAATTCTTTTCTATCTTAAGTATGGTTTAAACTTTTTCAGTATCACTGATTTCTTGAACTTTTCTTTGATAATTTGTGAATTCAATTATTCACTAATTATTACTCTCGATTCTGTTTTGTTTATTCCATATCGGTTATTACCTTTAAAACATCCTTTTAAATAATCGAATGTTTGGAATATAAGAAATCGATTTAATGTTTACTTATCACTTAAGTCCTAACATCTAAATGTCCAACTTTAGTGATGTTTAAGTCTAGTTATCTTTGATAAATCAAAGATATTTGATTTTACTTATCCCATAAGTTCGTGGATTAATATGGTTATCATCTCAAATTCCTTGAGAACCATCTTTAAGAGATTAATCCCTCTAACTTATTTAAGTAATTTTAGACTTAAGTTTTTAAACATTTTTAAACCTTTATAACTCATTTAGATATTCCTGGAGTTTAGAATTTGGATTTGGAATTTATTTGTTTTATACTAAGTATTTTGAATAACCATCCAATCACACTTTGGAACTTTGTAATATAATTGTAAAGGAATATCTACCCAAATAACTCTTATTTAAAATATTCCCAAACTTGGTTCATACGAAATGAGAACCAATAGTTATTACATAATTCAAAATAAAAACAAATTGATCATTAAACTAAACTAGAAAACTATGGTTTTGGGAAGAGGAATATTTTCTTCTCTTTTAGACTATTGTAAAATCGGTTACGAGGAGAATAGGAAGAAGAAGAGTTTTCAATTTCGAAAATTGAAATTAGAAGCTTTTGAATGAACAACCAAGACGTTTGTATTTATACGCAAAACAGTTTTCCAATTGAATTAGGAAATACTATTAAAATAAATACAAGATAAATGCCAAGAATAAAATCAAATTTTATTCCTTATTTATCTTACGTGCCGATTTTATGTGTATAAAATCATTAAGAAAAAAAACTAATTTTTCTTTGTTTAATTTGTCTTTGGTTGAACATTCTTTTATATATTTATTTTAGACAAAATAATTCCACAATTATTTCCTAAAATATTATATATGACTCGATTTTGGTATTTAATAATTCAAATAATTTCAACCAAAATCCATTGAATTCATTAATTCAATCATAGATTCTTCCTTATTAATAAATCTTATTTATCAGTTCTTCATATTTATTTAAATCAATTATTTAAATAAAATATTATATTCCGATTTTTGTACTTTATTATTAATAAATATTTATTATTTTCTATTTAAATAATCGAAATTATTTAAATTAATAATAAATAGGTTATTTAATATTATCCTTTTAAATAATCCCTATTATTTAAAATTAATAATAAATGTTTAATTATTGATTTCCATTCAGGTAAACACATTACCTAAATAATTAATAATTATTTATTATTAATTACCATTTAAATAAACACATTATTTAAATAATTAATAACAATGATATTAATTTACATTTAAATAAACTCATTATTTAAATAATTAATATTGTCTGTCTATTCAAGTAAACTGCTTTACTTAAATTATTCATTTCCTTTTCTAGGAAACACAGTTCTCATAGTTCAGTTTGTTCTTTCCAAGTATAGTGACTAAAACAGATGCTATATTACCTGAAATTTAAATAAACTTTATCTTACTAATCTAACATGCATTCAACATTCAAATACTCAAAATTTCGACATATAATTAAATATGATGCATGAATGCGAACATATTAATGAACAGAAAAGCCCTAAAACATGTTACTATGTCACGATATTTTAATGATACCTAGGTGAAGTGTCGAATGATAGGTCGGTTACCATCATTAAAACGAGATGCCACTCGAACAATTGACAACTCCAAATAACTCATATTCCTATGTCATTGTTTACCGGTGTATTTGGTCCAGGAGTTTTGATAACAAAATTTATCAAATTTCTTTTAAGTGTGACCCACTAATTTAGTCTTTTAAATAAAATTGAAGAGTGTCTACGAAGTGTAGATTCGATCTTCAATCAATCTCATTTAAAATTCTTTATCCCTTTCGGGAGACCCAACTTGATATTGATTTATACAATAAACCTTCCTATGGGAATGAACACTGCAGCAGATGTTACAGAGGCCATGTATAAATCTTACATTTCGAGCCCATTAGTGGAGACCATAGGATTCATTGACATGTTTCCTTCTCCCACTTAATATTTTGAGTTAGGGTTTCATAACTTAGACTAATTCAGGCTAACTCATTAATCCAAGTTTTAATTAACCTAATCAACTTTAACTCTTAAATTGGTTAGATTAATTTTATAAAGTGATTGTTCAAGTTTTCCTAATTTAAACTAATCACATTATGCGCCGTCTTAATAATTTTGATTTATTAATTTGAACTTTTCTCCCAGATCGCTCCCAGTTAGAGGCGCTCCGTGTTAGGGGAACTTTATGAAACCTCATCGCTTGGGCAGAGCTTTCTCGCCAGAGATCCGTTCAATTTAATTAATCTCAATTATTAATTTTTAATTAACCCTTAATTAAAAGTTTCTATTTGTTTATCTTATATGGATTTTGGCCCAATTGTTTAAACAATAATTCCATATTACAAATAATTCATTTAGTTTCTATTCAACTTTTAAACTAGATTTAACTTTTGAATTTTAACTAAATAAGCATGCTTTTATTCTAAAACAATTAGAATATAATTTTCGATAATAACATTTATAAAATAAAATTATAGCATGCTTCACATACATTAGCATATAATAACACATATTATATCATGATGCATGTATGTACAATTAATTAAAATCATACAACCTATGGTGGGATTTTCTACATGACATACTCTTATGCATGAATATTATTTAAAAACAATTATATCATACATATAAACAATTTAAATAATAAATAGCTAAATTGACCAGGTATTCTTGGCACTATTTCTAAAACGGAAAATTAAATTACAACTTAATTAAATCTTCCATTGTAGATCTTGAGGCTTCATCTTTCTCTCTCCTCCATGGTGTAGGCGTGGGCATGGGTATTTATGGGGCAAATATTATCTCCTTAATATTTCCATAAATACTTGTTTTAAAATAATTATCTTTTAATTATATGGAAAAATAAAGAAAATATTTTCCATGTAATCTTATCTCAATTTCTAAATTTATAATTTAAGATAGAGATATAATCTTTAAAAAGATTTTATCCTTATCTTAAATATTTAAAATTTTTAAATTGAGATAACAAGATAATTATGTTAAAATATCTTACCATATCTTTACCTTATCTCATCCTTGGGCGTGGGCATCATGAATGATGGGGAAAAATTTTCTTCTCTTCTCCCTTGGTGTAGCCAATTTTACCATCAATGGGTATGGGAAAATTATAAATTTTTCTTATACCCTAAAATTTAGGGTTTACAAATTTTCTACTAAAATTTAAAAATCCTAAGTGCCTCAAGAATACCTAAACAGTCAATAAGCAAACCTCCACAATTTATATAAACATACATAAAACAACCTTTTATGCAACCCACCAAATTTTCGAAAAACACAAATTTGCATGATAATTAAAATTAGCTCTGATACCAATTGAAGGGATGATTTACTAAATTAGCGGAATTTTGTTTAGTAAACTTATTAACATTTAATAACGGATCTATTAACATCATGCAATTTGTGATAAAACATGTAGATTCATGCTTATATATTCGAAAATTAAAACCTGAACTTACATTGACCGAATAATGGAGAATCGGTTGGAGGTTTCTTTACAGCTTCAAATCCTCAGCAACACCAGATCTTCTACGCTATATCCCGATCGATCAAACGAAATTCGATTGTGGGATCGAACTTTAGAAGAAATTGAGAAGAAGAAAAAAATATTTTTCTTCCCAACACTATGAGAAAATCGGCCAAGGGAGGGAGAGGAGGAAGAGAGAGTTCCAACTTTCTATGGAATTGTATTGTGTGTTTTATGAATGACCCAACCCTCCTATTTATAGAAAAATAGGAATCCTAATCACATTAGGATTAATCTATAGAGATAAACACAAAAAGGAAAAAAGATAATCTCTTTCCTTTATCTAGCAATTTCGAAAATGCCAAGGATAAATAGGAGATTATTTTATTTTCTTTATTTTTATTTATCTTGGGTAAATAAATCTATGTAGTTATTTTAGGATATAATTCAAGCAATTATCTCTTCCCAAAAATACATATATGGCCGAAAATGCATGTATTAATTAATAAATAATTCTAATTTATTTAATTAATTATTTTGGGCCAATTCCAATTGGGTTCATTAATCCAATTGGGCTTGAAACTCTCTCTTAAATTAATAAGTCCAACTTAATTAATTTATTTATTAATTACCATTTAAATAAAATATTTTATTTAAACAATTAATATTTTCTCCCGACTAAATATTATCAAATTTATATTTAATTATTAATTTCCATTTAAATAATTTTCATTATTTAAATAATTAATAATAAATATTATAATTATTAATTTCCATTAAATAAACTCATTATTTAATTAATAATTTTATTGACAATATTTTATTATTAATTAATTAATTTTAATTATTAATTTCCGTTCAAATAAAATTAATTATTTAAACAATTAATAATTGTCAATTAATTTCAAATTATTAATTACCATTTAAATATACTCAATATTTAAATAATTAATAATATCTAATTAATAATATTTCATTATTAATTTCTGTTTAAATAAACTCATTATTTAAACAATTAATAATGTTTATATTAATTACCGTTTAAATATACTCAATATTTAAACAATTAATATTGCCTATTTTAAGTAATTCACTTTACTTAAACTTTTCATTTCTTCTACTTGATTTCGCGACTACGATATTTGGGCTAGCATAGGGACCCGATGGACCTATAGATCATGGGCTTAATAATTAGTCAATTAAGTGATTAACACATAATCAGTTAATTACTTATTATCTAACTATGAATAATTCCACTATAGATTCATAGCTGAACTCCCCTCACTATAGATGAGTTATGTCCATTTAGTTTATCATTATTTATATCCGTGATATTATCCTTCACGTGGAACCCTCATAATTACAAGCGGATAAATTTACCGTTTTGCCCCTGTAATTACCGCTTTATCCTTGTGTTCCCGCTGATTCTCCAATAAACTTTATCTTTAGTCGAACTAGAGATAAGATACTTCGTGATCAATAGAAGTCGTGACGTCACTTGTTCATGTCTCGAATCGAGACATCAAGGAGTTTCCTAAAGTTCCTAAAATGTTTAGGTATCGCACCGATACCAGGTTAATTTATAGGAAAGTTATGAATTCCATCTCGTGAAAATGAGTTCCCATCTACTTATCTAGTCATGTTCCCAAAACAGAAGTGTATTGAGCGTTCTTACAGATCGCTCTCAACTATGTGAATCAAAGAACATAACTCCACAAATAGGAGTCCGCATTTCACTCAGGATTGAGATCTATCACGGTTGATAAACTTAGTTTGATATTCGATTATTTCTCGTAAACGGTACTAATGAGAAATTTGATCGAACATCGTGGTCCTGTCTTATACAATCAAGATTGCATATGATACTTCCATTTCATGTCTCCCACATGAATGATCAGGATTAGATCATTTGTCTATAAACAAAATGCGAAGCTATCAACAGTGTTACCAGGATAAGGTTCCCAAACGTTATCCATTTACTGTAGACACTTTTAAGTTACTCATCTCGACTTTAAATCCTCTTGTATGACTCACATACTAAGTCGTGATTTCATAAGAGTAACTTAGGGTTTACTATTTGAATGTTTGATATTAATATATTTCCATATATTCCTAATATCGTCAATTGAATCAATCTAGATAATATAAAGAACTTATGTTTATTTATTTAATTTATTCGAAATAAATTATTATAATTAAATAATTACAAGTTCTAGGACACCATTCCTAACAGTAACAACTAACAAACAAGCTGGGATGCTCATGGTAAGAACTCGATTTATCTGCCAATCTTGTAATATAACATCGCTCATAGCCTGTTTCATCTATGACCCTGTTATATTCCAAGATCACATCACATAGTATAACATTGCTCATAGCCTGTTTCATCTATGACCCTGTTATACCCAAATCACATCTCATAGTATCTCGATCTCCTCGTATAACATCGCTCATAGCCTGTTTCATCTATGACCCTGTTATACCCCAAGATCACATCACATAGTATAACATCGCTCATAGCCTGTTTCATCTATGACCCTGTTATACCCAAATCACATCTCATAATATCTATAAATCGGTTCATTACTTGAGCATCACAACACAAACAACTAACAAACAATACAATCATACTACAATTACACTCAATAGCATGCTTATCTTTTGTACTTAAAGTGTTGCCTCTTATCAAAAGTCCCGAGTACATCAATCGTACTATCATCATGATTCCATACTTCCCAGTACTAACACAATCAACATCATTCCTTATTATCATATGAACCTTCATACTCCACATTATTACCATAATATAATACAATCCTTATTACTCACACAAGGTAATAAGTTCATAAAACATTAACCATTATCATCACTGATGCCATAATTCCACGAAGTCTTATAACTCCAAATAAACAAAACAAGGTTTAACATCATCATGTCACGAATGACAATAAATCACTTCAAATCACAAGAATACTTTCCAAACCATTACCATAAACCATGAGTTAACTTCCAAAAATTTCATTTGCTTTACTTTGGTCAAAACTACCTAAAGTAAATTCAATACCCAACTTTGTATCAGAATCTTTATAACCTTTCATACTTTTGAGAATAACATCTACGCTACTTTGATCTAAACTTCTCAAAGTACCTTAAACTCTCACTTTCATCTAAACTCTTCAATTCATCTAAACTCTTGAATTCATCTTACTAGACTTCCAAACACACTCAAACTTACCTTATTCACCCAAAATCACTAAAAGTTCCAAAGTCACTCAAACTCACTTCCGATAATTCTAGTTATTCAAAAATGTTGGTACGGATGTTGGGAGTTTGTGAATGAGATGTCTTGGGTAAAAAACTTGTGAGGGTTGTCTATCCATGTAAGTGAGATTTATTGAAAAACCTTGAATATGGAATTTAAGTTAATTGCCTATTCATGTAAAGATTTGAGATGAAGATTAAGTGACGCTTTGAGCGTAAGAGTTTTTGCAGAGTGATGAATGCTTGGGACTCGGTATAAGTTATTAGAGACTATTTAGGACTTCATCTTTGATTAAGTCGTTTTCTCACTGGCTTTAGCCTCACAGTGCTATCTTTTTTTCAGGTAACAATGGACCGAGAGGTGGCGGTTGATGAAGTGGAAGAGATTAGGGTTCATGTCGCGTTGGCGCTGATTGATTTATTTATTCGTTATTATTTATGAATAACGTATTGATTTTATTGAGTTATTGAGATTTTATTTATATGTTTTCGACTTGTGGGATTTGAGACAATCCTGATAGTCTTTTAGATTTTATTATTTGAGAACATGTTTTGGATCATCATTTTGTTTTAAATTTTGAACTCCGGAGTTATTGTTTTGAATTAAGTGTTTCTTGATTTAGTAAATTTGCATATTTTCGATAAAGGATATTTATTGAGTCTTCCGCTGTTTTAAATAAGTATATTTATTACTTTGAAAGGTCGGTTCTTTACAATTTATGAAGCAATGGATAGAGCTAAAGAGCTAGTTGAGAAAAATTTCAATAAGATTCAAAAGCATTATAAACTTGTGAAGGACATAATTGATAAAAGATGGGAAATGCAACTCCATAAACCTTTTCATGTAGCTGCATATTATCTTAATCTAAGGTAACATTTTTTTTATTATTAGTTCTTTATAGTTTAAATATTTAATCTTTAGTTCTTACTAACTTTATGTTAAAATGTTGATTTCATTACTTTTATTTTATTGTTGATTATGAGGTACAGATAACACTTTATCAAACAATTAAAAGGATGTGGATTTATTCCATGGTGCGGAAAATATGTTTGAGATGGATATAGCGATTCAAATGCACAATAAGAAACAGGATTTCAGAGGAATTGGAGTACTTTTGATTGTGTATGTTATTGAAATTTAATATATATTTTTTCTCTTTCAAGGTTTGTGTTGGGAATCTTATAGAGGAGATTGCAAAGAGCTTCAAAATCTTGCCATTCGAATTATGAACTTGATTTGCAGTGCTACAAGATGTCAGAGGAATTGGAGTACTTTTGATGAAATACATTAAAAAAATGGATTGGAACAACAAAGATTAAAGGCCCTAGTTTTTGTGAAATACAATCTTCAGCTAGAGGCAGACACAAAAAGAGAACTTTAGATTGAGAAGGATATGATCCTAATTTATTTATAAGATTTTGAATCTGATTATGAGTGGACAATAAAAGAAGAAGATCCAACTTTACCAGAAGACAAACATACACTACAAAATACGATATTACTACCGACGTGGTCCGACGTCGATAATGTTGATGGCCGCGTCAGTAATGAGCAACGCCGACGTCACACCATTGTCGACAGTGGCATCGGTAATGCCTCCTCAGCGTTTCTCGTTTTGAGTATCGTCGACGCCATGTTGTTGATGGTCTTTACCATCAACAATGTGGGATGTTGGCATTAGTGATGTGTTCACCGACGCCACATCGACATTGGGTAAGCCCAATGTCGCCATCGCATCGGCATGGGGCTTACCCAAAATCTTCTGGAAACCATGTAGACATTGGCTTACCCAAAAGCTTCCAGTAACCCAGTTACTGACACTTTAGCGTTGGAATCTAGGTTATCAATTTTTTTTAAATAAAACATTTTATTTATACTGCCCCTAAAGCGGCCTATAACATCCCGATTTTCTTTTAGGTGAATTTTTTTTTATCTTATTTAATTATAATTTATTGTTTGTAATTTATTTCAGTTTATTTTACGTTAGTTAGTTTATTTTATTTTATTATTTGATATGCTTATCTTCCTTAGGGTTTGGTCATTTTCGTGGTTTTGATTTTTGTTTTACATTTATAATAGTCTTCGCGCCGTTACGAATTCAATACAACAAACCGTTCGTTAATCCGACTTCCGAGCTAAAAGTTATGGCCAAGATACTGATTATAACCTTGCTTTATTATTTATTTCAGGGATGTTTTGTAATTTGTCAAACCTGTCCTTACTTTTAGCACTCATAAAAACCTAGATCTACATTTTCTTTCTCTCAACCTCGAGCTACTGTTCACTAGTCGTTGTTACTGTTCATTGCCGGAATGGAAGTCAAGATTGTCTTCTCCTTTAATTTTTCTTAAAGAAAAATGTAAGCTCCTTACTTATTCTGTCATTACCATCATTTTAGAATCATTTCTTATGCCATTTCAAGCTCTTTTCACTGCCCTTAAAGCTCAGAGAACACAACACATCACATCACCGGATTCTGGAAGCAAGCTCACTGGAAAACGCTTAAACTTACAATTCTTTATCTTCCTCGAGGTGGGCTTTTCAAATTCTTTTATGAGTTTTGTTTTAGGGTGTTTAAAGTTGTTTCCAAGCTAACACATGCTTACTCTACCCCCTAACGTTGGATCTTCAAGTCGCCAGATTCTAGAATAAAAGCTCGCTGAGGTATGAACAGCTCGTGACGTTTGAGTCGGGTCTTTCTTCTAGCTTCGATCCCTTGCATTATTCGCACATAAACCAAGTGTTCCTACCCTTTTTCCTTGATAGATTTGCCAAAGTGTCGCCGTAAATGCAGGTCAGTCACCGTGCGCTTTTTTTCCTACCTTTTTATGCGCCAAAAGTTATTTGGAGAAGACACGATTCTGTTGAACCGGCTGGCCGATTCATCGGAACCAGTTCATGCTAGTTCAAGCTGGTTTTAGCCAATTTTGTAATAATTTTTGACCGGCTTTTTGCAATTTAAGTTGGTTCTCTTGCTAATTAGTTCTAATTAATTATTTTCTAGCTTCCGGGCAACTTTAGGGGCGATATTTCTTATTTAATTGAAGGTCGGTTAAGTTTTCAACTCGAAATTAAGATGATGGATGCACAATACTTGTTCAGTTCTTGGTTCTAGCAACACCAAAGCTTCAAGGTGAGCATAAATATAATTTACGATAAATTTAGGAACCAAATGCTTGAACGATTTTTTGATTTGGGAGATGAGTAAATTTTAGAAATAAGTCATTAAGCATGCTTTAATTTATTGAATTAGACTTCGGGAGTATAGAATATGCTATCTCTGATGTTGTTGGTTAATTTGTATGTTGTTGGGAGTTTCGCATGTACCGCTTAGTTGTTATTGTTTAATTGTATTTTCTTGAGAGCTATGTTAGGTTGTTTAAAGTGATGTGTTTTAGCATGAATCGTGGAGATTTATTATTCTTGATTGTCAGGTTCTATATTTGGGATTTTCTTGCTATGTTGTACTACTTGATGAGTTGAAGCTTATGAACTTACTCGGGTTCTGGCATATGCGTTTTGATCTTGCAGGATGTGTGGTTAGTGATGGGGTGGGCCTTATGGCCTACATCGTTTATAATGATCTTGTAAATGTGGCTCTGTTCAGATATTCTGGCTATGAGTTTCTATTTATATTTATGTTCTTGAGTTTCTGTTTACTTTATTATCACACATTTATGGAGGAATAATGAGATAATACATAGACTGCGTGTTCTTGCATTGTTTGGTATAATTCGTTGTATGGCTATATATGTATCTTGAGGAATGCATAAACTGCATGAGCTTTGCATGAACGGAGGAGATGAATAATGAGATAATGTTTAATTGTGCGAGCTTGCATTATTTTGTATTATTCAAGATTGCTATGATACATATATATTGTCAACTGCATAGACTGCATGAGTTTTGCATGTCATTGGTGGATAACAAGATCATGTATTGGTTGCGTGTACATGCATTATCTTACGTTATTCACTGGGAAGGTTCTTGTTAAGAATGTAAAGATCGCGTGAGCTTTGTGTTGGGGTTTCTGCCCTAAATCTTATGTAATCCAGTTAAAACTATAAATAAATAAAGGAATTATTAATTAGTAATATGTACATTGTCATTTATTATTAGTTTAATAAATGTAATCCATCATAAGATCTAGAGTTACTTATGATAACTTAAAGTGAGCATATGATGCAAGAAGATTCACTTAAAGTATAACTCAAGTAGTCTGTGGTATATGAATAAAGGTTGGGTGCCTTATTTCTGGTAACACCACTAACACGGCCCACTTGTGAATTGGCACAAGTGATCTCATCTAGATCGCTCATGTAGAGACATGTGAGTGGGGGTGTTGCTGCAATAGAGATTGTAGTAGACTGGACTAAGATAAACTTACTGTCTTCTGGAAAAGCCGTTACACAAAGACACTTCGTTTATCAATCGGTTGATCATGTACAATTGATCTTAATCCTGAGTGGATTTCAAACTCCTAGTCGCAAGAGACAAGCCTTTGACTTGCATAGGTGAGAGTGACTCGATATAGTTTGCTCAATACGCCTCCCACTTCACGGATTGCATCTTGCTTATAGTTGGGAACATAATTACACAAGAATGGAATTCACTTTTTTCCATATAGGAAAATAGATAAGTAGTTCCCTTATGGACTGATTCGGTCTTGAGTAGCGGGGCCCCATATTCCTCTGATCAAAGAAAAGGTAAAGACGCATAATGGAGATTATATAAGGTTGTTCATTGGAGAATCCGTTGGGCTTAATGAATAAGATGTATCCTGGAGGTTAATACGGTGCAAATACCTAGCCATGGATATGAACTAACTTGTGAAGGATCAAAGTGTAGTTAATAATATTAGCCAATGGACATAACTATGTCTATAGTACTAAGAGTGCAACTTTAGATATTTAGTGGAGTTATCTAAGAGTTAATGAATAAGAATTAATTGATTGAAGGAGTTCAATCAATGTAATTCTAGATCTTTGGAGCTTAGTCCTATAAGTCCATTAAGTCCTCCGAGCTAACATATGTAATTGTGAACATAAATTAATGATGATTAATTTCTTTGAAAAAATGATTTCAAGCATTTGATTTGAAGTTGTCAAATCAATTAAGGCAAATACAAATAGAGGAGTATATTTGATTAATTATATGAAATTAAATAGAGGGATATGTTTAATTATTTAATTAATGGTGAAATTTAATAGAAGAGTCTGTTTAATTATTTATTAAATAGAAGAGTCTATTTAGTTATATAATGGAGAGATGAATAGAGAAGTCTATTTAATTAAATTAATTTTGAAGTTTTAAAAAATTAATGGGGATTTAAATAGAGGAGTCTATTTAAATATTTAATTTGACGAAGTCAAATTAAAGAGAAAATAAATAAAAGGAGTTTTATTTATTTATTTATTTAATGGAATTGTTCTATTAAATAAAAAGGAAAATAAAATGCCCAATATTATCATAGAGATGACATGGTGGGCATGTGACCCACGGACAGGGTCACATGCCCTATTGGTTAATTTTTAACCAATTACTTGCATTTTATTTTAAATTAAAATATATGAATATCTTAATGGTTAAGATATGGAATAATTATTTTAAATGAATAAAGATTAATTTAAAATAAAAGATATGGGATTATCTTATTAAGGAATAAGGTACAATATCTTAATTATTTAAAATATATTTTAGAATAGCTTTATTAATTATTTGATAATTAAAAGGATATTCAAAGATTTTCTGAGGTCTTGGTTTTCCTATAAATAGGACCTTTCGGGTTTTAACGACTCGATTTACGTTAAATCCTTTAAATTCAAATGCACAGTGGAAGACTCAAATTTTAAAGAAAAACGGCATGAGTTCGTTTAAAAATCGGATTATCCAAAACTTGTTTACATTGGCCCAATTTCAGAGAAAGCAATAAACATGGAATGCGCATTCCAGATTATGATCTAACTTCCAAAAAAAAACTTAAAACCAGAAGACATTTACAATTTTTAAACAAATGCCCTTTCGAGCTCAAAATGTAAAGTATGAAAGATGATAAAATATGTACAAGCATTTCCAAGAATGTTAAACCGAAAGTGTTCATATTCCTGTCCATCCATCATCTCGGTATGCACACGGTGCCACCTCCTCTACCACGTCCCTTGCGACGAGTCTTACCTGAAAAATTGTAAGTGTAGCAACATT
Organism: Gynostemma pentaphyllum; assembly: GCA_028015215.1. Classification (NCBI taxonomy): domain Eukaryota; kingdom Viridiplantae; phylum Streptophyta; class Magnoliopsida; order Cucurbitales; family Cucurbitaceae; genus Gynostemma; species Gynostemma pentaphyllum. The sequence goes on from CM051353.1 coordinate 42,519,497, forward strand.
AGCATAAAAATGCTAGTGAGAGTAAAATGAAAGCAAGTAATCAATCCTATGAACCAAATTCCATACCGGAAATTGTGTCCAAAGGCCTAAATTGCAGTTTACTACCTATTCCACACTTCCAATTTCCACACAATCATTCAATAGTAAAAATACTTCCCATAATAGACTTTCAATCCCGTATGAAAATGAAATAGAGACTTGAAGTAAAAGTAATAACTATTATTAAGTTTACTACACAATTCTAATGAATATATGTAATTGTAACACTAACTTTCTTTGTTACCAAACAAATTTCATCGTAACGTGTTACCGTATGGATCAACATCAACATACTACCACGTACGGTCTTACCATATCAAAAGTCATCGTAATGGGTTACCGTATGGATCAACATCAACATACTACCCCATACGGTCTTACCAATCACAAGTCATTGTAACGGGTTACCGTATGGATCAACATCAACATACTACCTCGTACGGTCTTACCACAACACAAGTCATCATAACGGGTTACCGTATGGATCAACATCAACATACTACCCCGTACGGTCTTACCACAACACAAGTCATCGTAACGGGTTACCGTATGGATCAACATCAACATACTACCCCGTACGGTCTTACCACAACACAAGTCATCGTAACGGGTTACCGTATGGATCAACATCAACATACTACCCCGTACGGTCTTACCATATCACCAGTCATCGTAACGGGTTACCGTATGGATGAACATCAACATACTACCCCGTACGGTCTTACCATAACACAAGTCATCGAGTTCCCTAGTAAGTTAGATTACTTAAATGAGATTCTACTAAAGTACTAAAGCACATAAACTACTTGAATTACACGAGTTATCACTCAAGTGTAACTTCTAAGCCACTTTGACTCCCAAAACACTCAAAGTACCTTAAACTTCCACTTTCATCTAAAATTTCCAATTTCATCTAAAACTCTTCAATTCATCTTACAAGACTTCCAAACCACTCAAATCTTACCTTTTTCACCCAAATTCATAAGAACTCCAAAGTCACTCCACTCACTTCCGAGTCTAAAGTCACCAACCAAGTATTAACTTCCAGAAGTTAGTTTCCCTCTTAACCTCGATAAACAATATCGTAACGAGACTTAATTCATAAAATTACTAACTTCCATTTTAAACTCACCTTGAATTTGTAGTCAAGCTTCCCAATATGACGAGATCAAATCCACGCGATCAATCAAAATCCTACAAATCAATTACACCTAACAAACATTAATTATCCGAAAATCGAGCAAATGACATCTAAACGCATAAAACAACGCAAAATACGGTAGGCAAGCTCTCGGCCCTACAAGGATAAAAGGGCTCGGGTTTGGTTTTACGGCTTTTATATAATTTAGAGGCGTTTCGGGTTGGTTTTGGATGCTTTGGAAGTTCGTTATATCAATGGGCAACCATATTTTAGGGTTTTACACAATAATCGATTTCCGAATTCCGAAAAATTAAGGGAAATGAAAAATCATAACAAACTAAACACCCTAGCCATGGCCAAGTGAGAGAAAAACAAACGGAACAGGTTTTCGACTCAAACTCGGTTTTAGGTTTAGGGAAAGTTTCTAAAGTTGCCCAAAACGAATTTCTCGATTGAAATCTTCAAGCTTCCGTTTGTGAATTTGAAGATTTCAATCTCAACCTCCATTAAAACACTATTCAAAGCTAAATTTAGAAACTTTGTCATACCTTGAGGCTTTTAGAAAACGGATGAAAACCTCGATTGCTAGGTTAGAAACGATCCTTGGACCGAGGGCTTTTCAACGCAATTGAAATTACGTCGATCCACCGAGTAATTAAGAAAAGCCAATGAGAGAGAGAGGAGGAGTGATTCTCGGCCCTAGCAAGAGAAAGGAGAAGAGAGAAATAAAAAATATTGACCAATATTGACTTATTTAAAGAAGATGGAGATGAATAGTGATTTGAGATATTTTAAGAAATTGGAAAATGACGATTACGTCCCTTTTAAATGATTTAGTTTATAAAACGAAACTCGAAGATCTTAAATTAATCAAAAGGTGATTAATAATTATTAATTGAGCCGTTAATAATTATTAATGTCACCGAAACTAATTTAAAGTAGAAAAAGGGTAAAAAAGGTTTTTGAACGAAAATAACTACCAAATTCGAAATTGCTAAGTTTAAACTATCCTTAAATGCTTTAATTAGAACAAAATAAACAATAAAAAAAAAATTTACCTCCAAAAGTACCGGGACGTTACAGGGGTGATCCCAAAACACACACAGTTAAGCAACCGAGAGAAAGGTTCAAAAAATTCCTCTCTCCCTCTCTCCTCGCCGCCGCCCATAAGGTATAGTGCCCACGCATCGATTCTCTTTTGTACTTAGTGAGGAAGATCTTTTTGGTGGTCCCAAGATCGTAATTATTGAAGAACGAGGAAGAGCCAGACAATTCTCGGCAAGGGTTAGTATTCGATTTTATGCATTTAGATATTTGTTAATATTATACAGCAAGGAAAGATCCTTGGGACTTCCGTTTGAGAACTCTTTTAGAGGCCTCAATCCTAACACTTTGCATGTTATTGGGTGAGATAATGAGATAATGCGTAGACTGCGTGTGCTTGCATTGTTTGCCATTATTTACATGTTCCTTGTTATTATATATTGTTGAGACTACGTGAGCTTAACATGTATTCGGGTATTCTTGGAAGTTGTAATGGTTAATTTTCATGGTTATTCCGAGCTTGGAAGACTTGACTATTTATCAGCTCTTTGTTCTTGAGGATAATGCATGAATCTTTGGAAGTATGTTTGGGGTAGTCAAGAGACGATAGGATTTGTTGGACACAAATCTGGATTGGATTTGACACTTAAAGTTATTTTGCTTTCAATTTATCTTCACTGGGTTTCCCACTTATGATACTACTTTTCAGGTACAAGGTGGGTCGTGGTCATGGAGCTGGTGTAGCTTGATCTCGAGGGACGATGATGATGGAGATGGACTAGAGTCTTCTTTTAAGTCCATGGACTGATTTGTCTTTTGTTATTTAACACCTTGTTAGTTGAGCTCGTGAGAGCGTTTACTTATACTTGAATAATTCACTTTGAATTTGTGAGTTTTGTTGAACTATGAACTTTGAAACTTGTTTTATAATAAAGGGGATGTGCATCCCATATTTGAAAACGATTATGGATTTTAGTCACTTTTGAACTGAAGAAGGTTTTATTCCCATTGATTTACAGGTTTTATCGATTTAAAGTCTTCCGCTTGCATAATTTATATCTTATTTTGAAAATAAAGAGTCGGGTCCTTACACAGCCTGTTTTAAAAATTATTCTCAAATTCCATATTATACTCAGATTTCACAGTAGAAACAAACAATGTTCCAAATATCTAAAACACAACAAACATAAATTAACAAACAAAATTTTTATAAGTGTTAGAGGTATTTTAAATATCTAAAACATGAATTGTTTAACAAAGTTTGAAAAACTAATGCACATGTGCACTAAGCATTACCCCAACCCCTGCCCTTGTAATGCCGTCCAATTTCTCATGAATTCTTCAAGTTGTGTCATCTGAAAGGTCAAGTCTTCTCAAAGCTTTCTTGTCTCCTCATCACGATGTTGTTCCCGAAATGCCATCTCTTCTTGAAGTTTCCTTGTCTCATCCTCTAGTTGATAGACTATATATTGGGTTTCAAACAGTTTAGTTTGTGGTGATCTAATTGAACCTGGTGAACCACCTGACAACGGTTGAGGCTTTGAGCCTCTACCCAAACCTCTCATGTAACCCACTCTATGACCCAAGACTCTTTGCATAGCCTCTATATCAGAGATAGGTGGTTGTCTAGACTCCACCGTATATGATCCGTTAGCACCATCCTCACTTTCGAGGTTCTCGTGCGGGGTAATATACTCAACCATATTTTCTTACATACAAAAAGAGAGTTATGTTGTTAATATTAACAAATAGTAATAAAGTTACATAAATCAATTAAATTAAGAAGAAGACTTACATGTTATTACTTGGCCAAGTCGTTCACCCATGTGTCAGGATTGTACGAATGTTGTTTCTCAAACACATCCACCCAAGTTGTATATGAATTTGCTTGAGTCTAATATATGCGTTTAAAAAAAAGTTAAGCTACTAATATATGAACCTTGAAATGAAATTTACAAACAAATACATACCATCTCGTAATGCTTTTTTGCATTCGATTTTGAATCACCCTTGTGCAAATATGGTAGCTGCGTTCGAGACTTTGAATTTTGTTATGACAATTTCTGCACAACACAAATTAGTTATGTTCAATAACTAAAAAGATGAAATTTGAACATATGAAATGTATATATTATGATTTTACCTTAAATTCAGGAGAATCAAGCTTTTTGAGTAATAGCTTCCACTCATTTTCACACTGCACTCGTGGAAGTCCCATGCGTCGGTCTTCTCTTCCCCATGCTTGCCAATGTTTCTCTTGAAATTTTGATTGAGTTCATATCGAAACTCTCTTACATCAACGATCATTTGAGCATTTATAACATCGTAATGATCACTATGGGTGAGATCTAGACTGAATTGATCCTAACCACAAACAAAATAAATGATTAGTAGATAAGTAAAAATTAAACTTTGTAATATACACACATTAGTTTCCAAATGCTTACAACAATACGATGTCAAATCGAGTCCAGAATCTCTGGTGGAATTAAGTTGTATTTCCTATGACTCAGGGGTACGAGATGGAGTATGAGTATACCTATCTCAGTGATTGAATTTTCTGAATCCTCTCCAACCACCCGCTTAAGTAGTGGGGATATAATAACCTTCTTCTTACCCTCACTCGGCTTCTTTTTCCTCATTGGTAAGTTTTTTTCAATGCCGCGTCTTGGCATCTTGCTTTGAGTCATCACTGCAAAAAAACATATTACATATTATTTGCATATGGGAATTGTCAAATAACAATATCCTCATTGGTAATTTTTTTGCAATTCCAATCTGAAGTAGGTGTCTGCAATGTTTAGTCTGTTGAAACACGTGAAGTCAAATTTCGTATATGATCTCTCGGTGAGGGCGTAGGTGAGACTGTCTCCAAGGATGACTCTCAGATCTCTATCCATGTACCACACCGAGCCGGAGTCCTCATATATCCCAGAGGAATGGGTTATGCGTCCATCTTTTCTTTCCCTTTCCCCTTACCAATTACCTTTTCTATTGGAAAAAAAATGTACATAAGTTAGAAAAATAGATTAAGTATTGTACACAGAAACTAATGTGTAATGAAATAAAACTACACAAACTTGACTTAGTCACTATAATTTTCTGACTCATCACTATCAATTTCTAACTCGTCAACCTCTCTCAACTCTTCATCATTATCGTTCTTAAACTCATCAATATCATCATTTTTCAAGTTTTCATTATCTACACGGGAGCTTGAAGCACGAAGTACTCACTCCATGACCGCAACATCAACTTCATTTCCTGGAATGTCATTTCTATCGACCCTTTGAGATTCTAAATTGTCACTCATGTGTGTATAAAAAGGTGAAATCATGTGCAAAATCTTTCATCGTTTTAATCAAACTTAAGAACATCGCAAACGTTTTTTTGCCTTAATGTTTATACCACTCTCTAGTCACTCCCATTTTTAATATCATCGAGACATAAAACTTGTTGGGCTTAACTCGCTAAGATAAATGGTTCTTCCTCAAAGCATTTTTGGGTTATGTTAATTGATGTTATACCAGTCTCTTGCTTCATTTTACAAGGAGATGTATCATACCATTCACACCGAAAAACAATTACTCGATTTGATCCTATATAACTTATATTAATACTTCAGTTATCAATCTATAGAAAGTCGTGGAATCTGCATCGTGTTCCCTTAGAACTAAAACTCCATGACTTGTTGTCGTACGACTTGAAGTTCTATCTAATGTGTGAAAACGCATCACACTCATATTACATCTAGAATATGAATTAATACGCAAATCTGGTCCCAAAGATAGTGTGTATAAATCATAACTTATTTCTTTACATCTCCATAATTCAGCAACCTACAATTATAACGATTATGTGTTTAAAATCACAATAACGATTATATATATTTAAGAACATAACTTACACGACGTTTGAACCAATTGGTGAATTGTGATTCTTGTCGTTATGTGTATTTCTCAAGCTTCTTCTTCTATATTTTTTCCAGATTTATTTCTTTACAAAAATTTAGTATTTTAGCATTAAACTCTTCATCCGGATTCCGTTTGGTGTAAATAAGATATTGATTTCATACTTTTTTTTATATCTATCAATTGAATCTACATTCGTTACAATCTTGATTTTGTAGAAAGAGTTCTGTGTAAAATATTATTTCGGATTTGTTATGAATGATCGGACACATCATGATCTATCATATATCTCTTTTCTTTTCTTTTTTTAAGGAAAAATTTTAGAATTTTTTACATAATTTTAGTATTTTGGCCGTAACTTATTCATCCGAAATCTATTTCGCGCAAACAAAAAATCGATTCCATTCATTTTTTTTATATCTATCCATTGAATCTAAATTCGTAACAATATCAATTCTTTAGAAAAAGTTATGAACAAAATATCATTTAGGACCGATTATGAATGATCAATTTGTCTGATTCTTCAGATTTTTTTTTATAAGAATGTTTTTTACAAAATTTATGTGTTAGAAGTGTGTTTTTAGTAATTTAAAATAGATTAACTTGTATGGAAAATCTTTTTACCCAATAATGACGTCAGAAAAGGATCTTTCTTAAATCTATATAATAGAAATTAAGCTCTAAGTTTCATTTGTACCCGCTTTTCTAGGTTGTTCTAGCACATTTCTTTTATTCTCAGGCTACGAACACCGTCTAATCATCTAAATTGAGAGATCCAACTCTCAAAGAAGAAACGTGGCTCCCGCATTTTTTCACAACTCCCAAAAAAAGTGCTGTGGTGTCTACTTTTAATTTCATCTTTTACAAAAGATAGGAGCACACTACCTTTGTTAAAAGATAATATGCGAGACATGAAGAAAAAATATCTCAAATAGCAAATATCAATTATCTTTTAGGTCAAGTTTTAATTATTTATTTTCAGTGATTTATTAAACTAATTGAATAATTTAGTGAACTAAAAAATATATATTATTTTGATGATATAATGTATAACTATAACCAATTTAATAAATGATAGTTTTAATTCTTAAAACCTCATTTAAATTATTATTATTCAATCTAAAATATAAATATTAAATATTAAAATTAAACTATACAATAAAAATAGTGAACTGCAAGTAATATGCTATTAATAATTATATATATTTTCAGCTATTTGAATCATTCTTAAAAAAATGGTATTTGCAAATGTAGCAATTTTTTTAGTACTTTGTAAAAATATTAGCTCTAAAAAAATATTTGTAAAAATATCAAATTTTGATCTAATGTATCATTGAATTACATATTTTATATTAAGTTTATCAATGATTCATATATTAATCATTGTTAATCACTTATTAACAGAGTAAAAATTGTTATATTCTCAAATACCTTTTAGACTTGATATTTTTATAAATATTGCATCAAAATATGTTATCCAATGAAATTAAAAAAAAAAAAAATTGTTACGCTAAAAAATCAAAAAATGGAGGGAGACAATTAAAGTATTGAGAACCACATGAGCGAAAAACATTTGCTTTAATAAAAGAAAAAGATGGTAACATACTTTTACTTTACGAAACTTTATATCTTTATTAACAATACTTGCTGTCAAATAAGTAATTGGTTGTGAGATGGAACCCATAATATCAAGATTGAGAATCTCACATCGGAAAGATGAAAGGAACTCACAATTTTTATAAGATACATGAGCTACTCCTTTCATAACCAATTGGTTGTGAGATGGAACCCATAATATCAAGATTATTTAACATATTTAATACATCTTATTTTAAGAAATTGAGACCCAAAGGCCCCTGACCTATTGTATCAGCAGCAACTCAACCTCACTCCATTTTTTCCCCTATCTTAAAAAAATTCATATCCTACAAAATCTCCCCACGACTCTGATTTGAGTTGAGAAAAAGAGATTACATTAAATATTTAAGAAATTTCATTAGGGAGTAGAATTTTAGCGTTTTTAAAAATATTTATAAATATACTATTTTTTTTAAAAACCCTCATTTATGTGAATCAAAAAATCAGTGATAACTTATAAGGTAATCAACGATAACTTTGTTTACATGTATAAAATATCAATTAATACCGTGAATCGGTAAAATCAATAATTACATATGCTTATTTATACCAAATTAGTGATTTCTTACACAAAACTTGTGGCAAATTTGAATATTTACTAATAAATTTTTGAATTGCTATTTTTATAAATATTAGGCTTGATTGTGTTATATATACAATAATCCCTCAATTTTTTCATGTGGAGATTAAGTTTCAAATATCAGTGAAGTTTTGATAATTATAAGAAAAGGTAGCAGCCATGCATCCCATTGGATTCCATTATTAGCACTCCCAAGCTTTGGATTATTCGGTTTGGATATCCTATTATTCATTTTATGTTATACTAACAATATTTTCTTTGAAGACCAGACGCAGAATTCCAATCTACCCTTTGACTCAAACTTTAGTATAATTGAAGGTGGGGCAAGCACAATTGTTTTAAAGACATGGAGACTTTCTTTTCTTTTCTTTTCTTTTTTCCTTCATATTGTCCTGTTTTTTTCCTATATGCTTGTTTAATCCATCTTCTAAAAATGAATTTCACTCTGGATAATATTTCTTTTTACTCTTTTCAAGTCCCCAACACGCCTCCTCTAATCTTAATGTATATTTTTATCCCTACATTTTCAATATAATTTCTTTAACATCTTTTAAAAATGGGGCAAATCTAGCAATTTTTTTTAGTAATATTTATAAAAATATCAATTCTAAAAAATATTTGTAAGTATAGTAAATTTTGATCTAATCAGTGATAAATATTAAATTACATATTTTTACATTAAATTTATCAATGATATATATTAATCACTAATTAACATAGTAAAAATTAGTAAATTAGTATACTTACAAATATTTTTTAGGATTGATATTCTTATAAATATTGTATCAAAATCTGTCACTCAATGAAATTCCCCTTTAAATATTATAAAACACGTACAACTAAAGATAATTAAACATTAAGCCTAAAGGACTTACTGTGACTGTCTTTGTCTTGGCAGCATAAAAGTTACTGCTTAATGTGTATTGTTGTGGGGTGGAATTGGATTACACGTAGAATTTTACAACTTGACAAGATTTGCCTACTCCACCTCGTCTGACAGCGGTACCTGGGCACCTGATCCAAGGCACCTGGTCTGACCGCGGTACTTGGGCACCTGGTCCAAAGCACCTCGTCTGACCGCAGTACCTAGGCACCTCGTCCGACCACAGTACCAGGGCACCTCGTCCAACCGCGGTACCTGGGCACCTGGTCCTAGGCACCTGGTCTGACCACAGTACCAGGGCATAAAGTCCATGCACTTGAAAAGACCTACCTACGCAGTCTCCAACACAGACCTACATATCTTAACCGATTGCAAGTATCCACTTGGGAAACGACACGTGTCGTAACCCGTAAGCGACACGTAATTGAGAAGCAACACGTAGTCCAATCCCGACGTGACACGTGGCACAATGATGTCATCAACATATTCTCCTATAAATAGGAGAAGGAATTCATTCATTAGGTAACTAATTTCTACTACTATTCTCTCTGGCACACCAGCTCTGTTTGCTCTAGCTTTAGCATCGAAGGGTGTTAGGCCGGCACCACACCGGTGCTCTTTTCCTTTCTTGTGCAGGTACCTACGTAGCACGCTGTCGAAGCAGCGCACTACCTCCGACTCATCCCATAAATTAAGTCCGTTGCCTATGTGGAAGCTATCCATTTTTACGCAACAACATTTAGCGCCGTCTGTGGGAAGAGTATATAACTAAGTGCTCTACCATCAAGGATGAGTCATAGAAGTTAGCAACACAGTGATGATATAGATGACGGTGAAAACCGTAACCCCCGTAATACGAGATATCAAACTCGTAGCACTAGAGAACGACAACAACAACAAGCTGATAAAATCAAGAAGTAGTTAGAGTTGTGGCAATGCCAGACGGAAGGGTAGATGCTCTAGAAGAGCAAGATCGAGGTGTGAATCGAAATCTTGCTAAAGTACTCAAAATTCTTACACAAAAAACTGATCATCAAGCCCCTGCTCACAACCAGGAAGTACAATCCAAGAAAGACAAAGAACCTAGAGAGCGTATAGGTGAATCACGAAATCATGAGGATGATGGTTCAAAGGGGAAATCAAAGCTAAATATCCAGGAAACTTCCTCTTCCTCTCATAACTCTTCTTGCAACAAGAAACCTAGTAAAAAACGAAAGTCCGACCTCAGAGAAATTCTCAATCAAAAGAGAAAAGAACATTCAGATGTTGTGAAGTTTACTGCAGAAAGTGCCCAACCTTGGGCGCCAGAGTTGAAAAAACTCCAAGATCAACTTGGTCATATGAAGAAAGAGTATAGAGGAAAGACTCCTCTTGCACTAGAAGATCTACTTTAGCAAACTGAGCCGTTATTCACCAATGATATAATGGAGGTGAAACTTCCCACCAAATTCAAAATGCCAACTATGACCACGTATGATGGTTCAAATGATCCACTCGAGCATGTCGATACGTTTCGGACCTAGATGGAGCTCTAGGGAGTCCGAGATGCTATCAAGTGCAGGGCATTCCCTCTTACATTAGGAGGCCCAGCACGCGGATGGTACAGGCAGCTCAAGCCAAGGTCTATATCTTTACTCCGTCTTTTGTAACTCAGTTTCTTTGTAAAAGAGATCATAAGAAATCAGCCACACACCTTTTGATTGTGAGTCAAAAGTCAGAGGAGAGCCTCCGCGACTATGTAGTGAGATTTAACAATGAGGCACTGTAGGTGGAAGGTTATAGTGACGACATAGCTATGACTGCTGTGATGGCCGACTTGAAAAATGAAAAATTCTTATGGTCACTAGGCAAAAGGATGGCTACTACATATACCGAGCTCCTCACTAGAGCGCAAAAATATATGAGCGCCAGAGAATTACTTAATGTAAGAAATACTTCAGATGAATGAGGTAGTAGTAAACTATCAGACCACAAGAAGAAAGACAGAACATAAGATTTTTCCTGGAAGACTGATCGTCATGAGGATGACAAAAGAAGAAGATCAGGACCTTGATAATCAAAATTTTCCATATGGAGAAATAAAGACCATCTTTGGAGGCCCGACTATTGAAAAAGAGCCCAAGCCCTAAAACGAGCCATGCTAGGTCACTGAGGTATTGGTCAAGGCATCAACACATTGATTGATCTCATCTAAAAGGCTCTACTCTATCTATGATGACGTCAAGCACCTTATATTACATTTCAGTAATTTTATTTATTGAAGTTTTCATTTCCAATAAAGTTTTTTATTGTAAGTAGTTCGACAATAAAATGAAAAATATTGTATTTTTTTTTCTACTTATTGCATTTACGAGAGTTAAATCATTTAGAGAACTCTTAGACTCAAGCTAGATTTCAAGACGTAAAACTCTACTCGAGTGGGGGCCAACTACGTGAACCTACTACAAAAAGTTCTAAGTCTGCCACGGTGGAAGAGTTAAATAAAAAAATTCTAAGTCTACTAGGGAATGCAGAGCTCGCAAGAGTCGCATCTAGTAGAAAAATTTAAAACGACTAAAAATTCTAAGTCTACTAGGGAATGCAGGGCTCGCAAGAGTCGCATCTAGTAGAAAAATTTAAAACGACTAAAAATTCTAAGTCTATCAGGGAGTGCATGGCTCGCACGAGCCGCACCTGGTACAAGAATTTAAAACGACTAAAAAATTCTAAGTCTACCAGGGAGTGCATGGCTCGCACGAGTCGCACCTGGTACAAGAATTTAAAACGACTAAAAAATTCTAAGTCTACCAGGGAGTGCATGGCTCGCACGAGTCGCACCTAGAAGAAGAATTTAAAACGACTAAAAAATTCTAAGTCTACCACGGAGTGCAGGGCTCGCACGAGCCGCACCTGGAAGAAGAATTTAAAACGACTAAAAAATTCTAAATCTACTAGGGAGTGTAGGGCTCGCAAGAGTCGCACCTGGTAGAGGAATCGAAACGGCTTAAAATTTTAAGTCTACTAGGGAGTGCAGGGCTCGCAAGAGCGGCGCCTAGTAGAAGAATTTAAAACGACTAAAAAATTCTAAGTATACTTGGAAGCACATGGCTCTTACAAGCAACACCTTGCAGAAGCTACACCTACGAAGAACACTTAGAAAATTTAAAGAAAAATCAAACTCTATCAAGACTCAATGAAAAATTAACTCTTAGAAACAAAGTTGAGTTTTGTTAAGAAAAAAAAAAGGTGAAAGTCAACTGTTGACCGATCAACTAGTCAATGGATGACCCGTGGAGCAATGCGGGTCTGTCTTTTACCTACCAAAAAGAAAGGGTGCAAAGTACTTTGACTTTGTATAAGGGAAGAGAGAAAAGAAGAAAAGAAAGAAAAGGAAGAAGAAAAAGAAAAAAAATAATAATAAAAAAATTAATTGACAAAAGCTGCTGCGTCAGGGAAAAAAAAGGTTTCATGCGGGTCAAAACCTGACCCGCCGCGGGTAAAAGCACCAGCAGGTGCAAAAAAAATTAAAATTAAAATTAAGGGTGGTTGGGTCAGGCTTTGACCAGCAACCACGCCCGCGGGTCAAAGCCTGACCTGCGGGTCTAGACCCAAAAAGTAATAATAATAATAATAATTAACTTTTCTCTTTCTCCTTCCTCCTTACACTCTGATCAATTCACTTTCTTCTCAAAACTTGTGATTGTTTCTTCAATAAAAGATAGAAAATTTTAATCTATTTGATTTCAAGAGAATTTTTATTCTTAAAATTAAAGGGGGCGGAGTATGTGATACTAAAGTGTGACAACTTGGACATACAACCCAACTTCAAGACGACTAGGGACAGGAAATTCAACCTACCAAGCTTCAACACTTAGCATATGCTCGAAAAAAAATTAATGACAGAAAATTCAAGTTACAGAGGGAGAAGATTCAAGCTACAAAGTTCAACACTTATAATATTTTCAGAAATATCACTGAGGCAAAATTTCACTTTGAAAGATTACTCCCAAGCAGCATTGAACTCACATCTCAACTCAGCTCGGAAGTAGGGGGTCTCTGTTGTGGGGTGGAATTGGATTACACGAGGAATTTTACAACTTGACAAGATTTGTCTACTCCACCTCGTCTAACCGCGGTACCTGGGCACCTGATCCAAGGCACCTGGTCTGACCGCGGTACTTGAGCACCTGGTCCAAAGCACCTGATCCAAGGCACCTCGTCCGACCACAGTACCTAGGCACCTCGTCCGACCATAGTACCAGGGCACCTCATCTGACCACAATGTCAGGGCATAAAGTCCATGCACCTGAAAAGACCTATCTACACAGTCTCCAACACAGCCAACATATCTTAATCGATTGTAAGTATCCACTTGGGAAACGACACGTGGCGTAACTCGCAAGCGACACGTAATTGAGAAGCAACACGTAGTCCAATCCTGACGCGACACGTGACATCTCTCTGGTACACTAGCTTTGTTTGCTCTAACTTTAGCATCGGAGGGTGTTAGGCCGGCACCACACCAGTGCTCTTTTCCTTTCCTGTGCAGGTACCTACATAGCACGCCGTCGAAGCAGCGCACTACCTCCGACTCATCCCATAAATTAAGTTCGTTGCCTACGTGGAAGCTATCCATTTTTACGCAACAACATGTATTATGAGATTTGAAACATTACTAAAAAAAATCAAATTAACCAACGACAAGTCTCTTGGTAAAAAACGACACATAATTATGACGACTTAACAATTTTGAACTTTACAACCTAAAGCGACTCAAGCTCAAAATATTAGTAAAAGTTGCAACCTAAAAAGTTATTTGTAAACAGTGACGTGGCTAGATAATTTATTTTAGGAGGGAAAATTTTTATTAAGAAACGAGTCGAAAAAAATATCGATTCAACACCTGTTTTTATATATTCGTTTAGTGAATCTAACTTTTATATTATCATAATTGATTCAATAGTTAGATTTTTAGATATGATATTTTAATCATATAAATTATAAAACAAACCAATTTTTTGGGTTAAAATTTATGTTAGTTATTTTTTTATAGAAAAATTTATGTTAATTATAAAAATATATACGTCTGCACAATATAAAATAAAAAAACTCATTTAATTTTTTTTTTTTTGACAATTCTTCCTCTTGTTTTATATATTTTTAAGTTAATTAGAACAAATTAAACTTTTTATAAACATTGAGTATAAAATTATCACCACATCATTGCAATATTAAAAAAAGAAAAATATTCATTTGATTAAAACTCAACAATGAAATACAACGTATGGTGCAATAAAATTTATAAAAATAAAATCAACAATTGTCTTATCTACCTTAAAAATCTATTTAAAACAATAAAAACTCACATTAATAAAAAAATAAATTCCTAATTTGTATCCAAATGATTCATATGGAAAGAAATTGAGAGAGGACGAAATTCAAAAGTCATTAAGTGGAGAAAAAAATGGAGAAAAGAAGTTGAGTAAAAAAGAGAGATGAGGGACTATGAGTTTTGCAAAAAATAAAATAAAAGAATAATAAATAATAGAGAAAATCTTATTGAGGAAGTTGAAAGTTTGTTAAAGAGATAGGGGCTCGATTTTTTGGATTGCAAAGAAATTTTTTTTTGAAAATACTAAAATGCCCCTCAATAATCTCAATAAGAATTAAGCATAATATTTTTAGGGGGGCAAAATAGAAAATTAAAATTATTTTATATTTACAAAATTTAAGTTTCAAAATTTTTGGAGGGGCAATTGCCCCCCAATGGCCAACGTGGCCTCGCCATTGCACATGTAATATTATAAAATTATCACTAGTTTCGTGCATGTAATCATCGATTCACCTTATACTTAACAACTAATTTTACTAATTCACAATATTAATTTGTATTTCACCCATGTAATCACTGATTTATATTATCCAACGATTTAACTAATTCACATGAGTGACACTTTTTTAATTAAAAAAAATGCTATATTTGCACTAACTATTAAAAAATGTTATATTTATAAATATTGAAGAAAATTTTGCTACCCAATGAAATTTCCCTAAATTATATCAACCTATATCGAGCCAGTTATGAATAATTTTTTGGGCATAAAATCTTAAGCTTTTTTTAACCCAAAAGCATATTTATGATCCTACAAAAATGTTATTCCAAACGGATCCCTAAAGTGTCGGCATATTTAAACTAAAGGTATATCTAGGGTTCTTTTGAAATATGTTTAATCAAAATGTGTTCTTAAGGGCAATTACTAAAATAACATATTTCTGCATACTATTTATTGAAATGTCAAAACTTTTAAAAAATTATCCAAATAGCATAATTACAATTCAACAAATAATTGAACTAAATATTATATTTA
This sequence comes from Gynostemma pentaphyllum, assembly GCA_028015215.1. Lineage (NCBI taxonomy): Eukaryota > Viridiplantae > Streptophyta > Magnoliopsida > Cucurbitales > Cucurbitaceae > Gynostemma > Gynostemma pentaphyllum. The sequence continues at coordinate 42,535,080 of CM051353.1, forward strand.
ATAGGTCCCAAGTATCACAATGAATGAGTTCAAAAGGTGATTGAGACATGTGGGTTTGGATATTTGCACAAGACTCAAACATGTGAAATATAAATGGGGAGGAAACATCATTACATGAGTTCGAACTCAGAACTTTTACTCTGATATCATATTAAGTAAGAAAGTAGAGACAAAGTGGGCTAAATAGAAAGTGATGAATTATATATTAACAATGGATATTGAGAGAATATTTATACAAAGAAATCAACAGTAATAATGTAAATAGAAAATGGGACTTACTAACTAAAAGCCATAGAATTAACTTTATAAAAAAAAAATAGTGAGATATATATATATATATATATATATATATATATATAATAAAATATGTATAGAGATGCTGGTAAGACAGTATGTAGAGAGAAACTATATGTAGGAATAAGTTAGAAGAACAATATTTTATAGAGAGGAGTCGGATAAATTAATGACATAATGTTGTATGACCAAATTACTTACATAAAATTAAGGAAAATTATGCGTGGTAGCCAATTTTTGAGTTTTGTTTTCAAATATGCCACACTTTTATGTTTATATCAAACTTACCCATTTCTATATATTCTATTAATTTAATGATATATCAATAATGTAAATTTACAACAATAATATATCAGTAATGTAAATTTACATAAAAAATGTGTAAATTTTAGTATTAAATTTATATTAGGAAGGTAAATTTACAATAATAATATATCCATTATAATCAGTTTTTCATAAAAATTGTGGGTTAAATTATGTACTGGGTAATTTTGATATTTTTCAATCTTTGTGGTTTTTTTGAAATTTGAGTCTCAATATTGGGTATATGTGATAATAGCCCTAAAATTAATACTATTATACTAAAAGCGGTTGGTGATAAATTATTCAAAATGATTCAAGTAAAAAAAAAAAAAAAAAAAACCTTGCTATCTACTTAATTTGAAAATTACATCAATATATTTAACTTTATTTCAAAAAGCGCTTGTTAAATGTAGCTTAACATAAATATTTTCATCTAACAATTACTTGAATTTCTTATTCGTAATATGACAAACACCACTCAACGATAACAAACAAAACATGACAAATTTCAATAGATAACATATTTTTACGAGTAATTTTAAAAATAGTAAATATTTTGAAATAGTAAATTTTCAATTTATATTTTTAAAAATAGTAAAATCGTTTAAAATTTTGAAAAATGACATTTCTCAGACTGAGATTCAAACTCAGTTTAAAATTAGGCCAATCTCCATATGAGATTGGTAGACCTTAGTTTACGAAATGTCATTTTTTAAAAATTTCAAAAATTTTATTTTTTTGAAAATATCAAATCTTAAGATGTCATATTTGAAAAACCAAACTCATCTTCCATCTCTGATGCGAATTACTGTTTGGTTCTTCATACTATCATAATCCTGCAAATTTGAAGCACCATAATTAGCATATTCAATAGTTTCAGATTTTCCACTCATTGAAGCCTCTGTTGAATCAGTATTAAAACCATGTTGTCTTTTACTCTTCATCAAGATTTCTTCAAGCTCAATTGCCACTTCTTTCATTGTTGGCCTCTCATCTCCTTTAATGCTCAAGCACCTTTTTGCAAGCTCTGCCACTTCCTTTATTTGTTCATGATTCTCTTCCTTCACCATATGCTTTTCCACAATTTCAAAAAGTTTGTCTTCCTTGAGGTAATAAATGAACATCATTGCAAGACATCTCTCCTCGTTAGACCGGTTAAAAGAAAGCGGTAATAGTCCTGTGAGTAGTTCAACAAGAACCACTCCGAAACTATAAACATCGCTCTTTTCTGTTAATTGACTTGTTTGTAAGTATTCAGGATCTAAATATCCGAGAGTTCCTTGTACAACTGTCGCCAGTTGAGTTTGATCTATCGGAATGAACTTCGAAGCTCCGAAATCCGACACTTTGGCTGTGAAATTTTCATCCAAGAGAATATTTGTGGACTTGATATCTCTATGGATTATGGGAGTCGAGACAGCAAAATGCAAATACGATAATGCTCCTGCTGTCTCTGAAGCTATCCTCAATCGAACCGCCCAAGAGATGAGGCTTGAATTGTTTTCGTTATGTATGTAACTGAAGAGCGTTCCGTTAGCGGCAAATTCATAGACTAGTAAAGGAACCTTTGTCTCTAAACAACAGCCTAAGAGTTTGATGACATTCCTATGGTTGATTTGTGAAAGTACAATCACCTCATTAATGAACTGCTCAATTTCAATTTGATCAACAGTATTGGATTTCTTGATGGCAATTACTTTGTTGTCTGATAAAACTCCTTTATAGACTGTGCCAAAGCCTCCTTTACCAATTACCATACTCTCATTATAGTTATTAGTAGCATTCTTCAGCTCTTCAGACGAGAAGATATTGAACGATGCCGTCGATCCTTGTGAAGATAGCTGTTGTTGCAAGACGAAACCTCCATTCTTTTTGAAGTATTTTTCCTTCAGATTGAGAAGCTTTCTCTTTTTAAGAAACAAGAACAACCAAGAGGCACCCAGTGTTGCGACCATGAAGCTTATAACGACGGCTGTTAAACAAACACATTTAATTTAAACAATTACGGATAAGAAATTGAAAATAACTCGTTTAATTTCAACTTGAAGAATAAATTCAACTTACAAACTATTATTTTGATTGCTGTCAATTTATCTCTTAGTATCAGAGGCAACTGTTCGCAACCTTTACCGTCTTTTCTCCCGTCTCCGCTGTAATCTTCGAAACAAGAGCAGTTATAACTTCCCTCTGTATTGATACAATTCTGAGAACATTTGTTCATACTTGGATCCAAACACTCATTTATATCTGTAAAGCAACAAAAATACAGCAACTATATGAAAAAAAATTCTTCTCCTCTTAGATTTGGTAGAGTAAAAATTATACAAATACAAACCTTTGCAGCCTTGAGGTAAATACGGATTCCCTTTGAAGCCTTTCGAACACCGGCAGAAATATCCCGACTCACGTTTTGAGTTGCTACAGTAAGTATTAGAACTGCATACGTAATTACTATTTTTCTGAGCGGATTCACATGTTTCATTTTCTATCCACCAACTCATTTCAAATGGAACCTTAGTTTGATTGAAATCAGAAAGATAACTTTTTGAAAAACGAAATTCATCCTTATCAACCAATAAAGCATACGAGCACGGATTAAATTCCCAGACTTGAGGCCTTTTCATCAAGCTTTTTACCAAAAAATTGCTTAGTTTCAATCCGATCGGAATATTGATCTGACAACACCCAATACCAGAGCATGCCCCATCATCAACTTGGCTTATATTGCTGCAATAAGACATACAACCAAACATATAATCTTGTCCGTTGAGGGAACCATATAATTCTGCTCTAACGTCACAGCCGATAGCGGTAAACCCGTTCATGGAAGAGATTGTATAAGATGAGGCATTCAAGTTTATATCAACTTCATTTTGTTGTGTCTCAGAGTTATTGCTATAACATATTCGAGCAGTATCCATCATGACAAGAAGTTTATTTCTGGTAGTATTGAAGTATGTTACCTCAATATTACCAACAAAGGGCTTAAGAATCGAATCGAAACGCTTACAATCGATCGAAAACGCTTCATTAAGGTAACAGTCTTTGGACATACCAAAGGGGTATGGGATTTCTACTTTGCCGCATCGTCTCTCACAGTTTGAATTTGGAACAAAAGGAAGAGTTGAATTAGATTCTGCTTCTACTGAAATAGCAACTGTTAACATTAACAATATTGAGATGAATGTTTGCGAAAGTTTGTTAACCAATAAGCCAGTGATGAAATTCATTTTGCTTTCTTGAAAGCCAACTCTTTGTTTTGCAAGTGGGAGAAGTCTTATGGATGATGTCTTTTATACACGATCAGTGATCACACTAGCCCATTTTTGTCCTTTCTACATATAGCTAGAAGGAACTCAGGGTGTTCATGGGTTGAATTGGTTCAAGACTTTTTGAACCCAACCCAAATATTCAGTTATAATTTACTACAACCCAAATGACCTTATAAAAAAAATGAACCCAACCCTATAAAATTTAGGTTGGGTTGGTTCGGGTTGTTTATTTTTAAAATTTGTAGAATAAAAAATGAAATTATAATAATTTTAAGATCTATTTACCTACTTTTACACTTCAAATTAAAATAGTAGTTCGATACTATATTTATTCCATGAAAATGATATTTCATTGACTTGACTTAATTATTTGATTAAAATTATTAGAAAAAATAAGACAATTTTAATGAGTTATTAAGAATTATGGAATTAACAAAGACATACAAAACGTTTTATCACTAGAAGAAAAACTGTTATTAGCGACGAACTAGTAGGGACAAAATAAATTAAGACGATGATTAGCGACAAAATTTGTCCCTAACATGTACGTAGCGTCATAATCAGTTACGCCGCTATTTTTGTGTCGCTGTGAAATGATGTTTGTTTGATAGTGAAAAATTATGTCGCTGAGTAGCGTCATGAAGGGTTCTATAGCTAGAAAATGCCGGAAGCTTCCCATAAAACCTAAAGACATTAGATGACGCTAGTGTTAGCGAAGAAATTTGTTGCTAGAAAAGGCAGCGACAAACTATTTCCCAAAGGAAATATCACAAATTTTTCTTGCTTTTTCTAGCGACGCATTTCGTCGCTAGATTATGGCGGAAAAGTTTTCCTCATTTTTTGAAACAAAATTTGTCTCTGCTGTTTGGTAGGACCTTTCCCCCTACAGTCAGTGAAAAATTTGGTCACAAGACAACAGTTGAAAAGCCTATAAATAGATGTACGAAATCATTGTTCAAGCACATATAAATTTTAGAAATCGTATGACTAAGAAAAAAATGCGTCAGTGGATGTACGTCTGTTTGGTTGAAGGTTTTTTTATGATCAATTTGTAGCTGGGGTCGAAAAGTTTGTGGAATTTTGTCATTCCCCTGTGTTCTTTGATCACTGTAGACAGAAGATATGATGTTCACGTAAAAAGTGCAGGAATAAGAAGATATTACCGATAGATGATGTGAAAAAAATACTTGTATAGTCGTGGTTTAGTAGATGATTATTATCATTGGATGTATCAGGGAGAAATTGAAGAAATGTTTAATGAAGTGAGGGATGAGTCAGTTTGAAATGAAGGAAGCAACTAGAAGTTCTATTCCAATGCGTATGAGAATTCTGAGAATTTGCAGCAACAATACGACCAATTAGAACAAATGGTTTTTCACGATTATGAGTAAAATACATTCAATCGAGAAGAAGATTCTCAAACCTTTTTAATGAAGATTTAAACATAGATACGTAAAGAATGATTCAGATGATTGAATCAGCGAGTAGACTGTTGTACCTGGGTTGGGATGTCACACAACTTGCTGCAACCGAGCTATTAAATATCAAGGCAGAGTTTCACAACCCATAGAGAGGATTAAACTCGATTTCACAATGGTTTCATCGGTGCACTCTTGCAGACAACACGTTGCCACACAGTTTGTATGACACAAAGAAATTGATGAAGAGGCTCGGTTTACCGGTGGAGAAAATTGACTATTGACGAGCACTCTCAGGACAATGGCATCATATGACATCCTTCTGATGCTAAGGCGTGGAAACATTTACATCGTCGTCATCTAGAATTTTTGCTAGAAATCAAAAACGTCAAATTAGGTTTATGTACTGATGTGTTTAACCCTTTCGGGGCTTCAAGGGCTCAATACTCACTGTGGCTAGTTATATTGACGTCATATAACTTGCCTCCATCGATGTGTATGAAAGATCCTCATATTTTTTTACGGTAATCATACTAGACCCAAAAAGTCTGAAACAAAAGTTGTAGGACCGAATGGAAACACTAGGGGGGGTGAATAGGATTGCTTTAAAAAATTATGAATTTATTAATCGAATTTTAGAACAATAAAGTTTTTCAAATCGATCAATCAAATTAATGATTATATCAATCAAGTTGTAAATTAATGAAATAATTAAAACGACAATATTTTCTAGTCAAGATTGATGCAAGAAATTAATTGATATAGAAACAACAAACACAAATAAAAAAAAAACGTGCGGAAATTAAAAAGTTAAGGGGAAAGAAGACACGAAAGATTTTTATAGTGGTTTGGGAAGCCTACGTCCACTCCCCAATGCTCCTCCTTGAGATTTTTCACTATCGCCGATTCTTTTGTGGGTGAGAATCCAACTGGTACAATTTCCCTTTTTAATTACAACAGGAAAAAAAATAAAACCCCGATCCTTTTCACTAGTTCATGATCTAACTAAATTCTTTTTCACACCCCAAGGTGTTCCCACACCTAAATACAAATCCCAATGGAAATTAAAAATAAAAATCCTTACAAATCCTCTCAAATAGAAGATACACAAATTTTGTACTGTTAGAAAGTTTACAAATTCTTCACATAATTAAATCTCTCACAAAAAAAATAAGAAAAATAAGATTGAAAGACTGAATTGAAAGATGGTGCTCTTGGGAATTTTTGGCAGCAAGATAGAGCATATTTTGAGAGCATAGGTACTGTTTTTTTTTTTTTTAATCTGAAATAGGGTTTAAAGATAGCCAAATTCATGTTTAAGCTTCAAGGCAATTCTGGACCATTGATGGGGCAATATAAGATCAATGGCTGTAAAAAAATCCCCCAAAATCGCAAATTTGCTTCAGTAGCATCAACCTCGTTCACGACCACTCACGAGAGTATACAAATAGCGCGTACTCGCGCTTCAGCCAGTCTGTGTGGTGCACACGTGTGAATTGCGTCCCTGACCAGCCTTTTTTTTCATTCAAATATGTTCGCCCGTGTCACCTCCCTATTTTTCCGGTTTTATTGCGTTAACGTCAGTCCTCATAAGTCCAGTCAACGCCCCATCATCCTTTTTCCATGCCATCATTCACGTGTATTGATATGTCATAAAAACATCAGCTTCCACATAATCATTGTTTGACCATTGACTTTGACATGTCATTCCTTTTGCCTCGTGTCATTTTTTTATTCACACTTTTTATCCATGTCAGTGATGATGCCATCTCGCATTGTGTATTTGCCTCTAAACTTCTTTTCTCCATATCATCTTCGTTTGGACTCCGATTTAGGCAATTCAAAAAGCGTTAAAATCCTTGTTTCGAGCTCTACAACGTAGACACTTAAAAATTTAGAAACAATTAGTATAATTTTTGTTTGTTAGTATCAAAACAGTAGGTATGATTGAAGCCCATAAAGCTAACAAAAGCTTTTGTGGAATGAAGGAGTAGTGACATACGATTTTTCACGAAAACTGAATTCCGTGATGGAAGTTGTAGTTATTTGGAGGATAAGTGACTTTCTGACATATTCAATGTTATCAGGTACTTTTTAAATTAATTCGTATAATCTAATTTTTTTTCAAAATTTTATAGTTCATAATTTAATCTGTATGATAGATTATAGGCTTAACTGTTTAGATTAGAGTTTATGGTTTTAGCCACCTAACGAATTTTATTAGTTATTTCGTTAAGGTGAAGCACTACGGGAAAGTTTGCATGTTCTCATTGCATGCACATTACTGGTGCCTTCTCAATGGTGCACGGTCAAAAAATATTTTGGTTTAATTGTCATAGAAGGTTCTCACCACTAAATCATTCATTTGAAATATAATGAACAAGACCGAATAGTATAAAGGGAGGAGTATAAGAAACGAAGGTGCTCTTGAAGTTCTCAACGGATACAAAATATTGCAATGGTTAGATGAGCTTGACATGTGAAGAGATTGGTGGTGAGGCTTTGAATAAGTCGACGTGGAAAAATACTGGTTGGAAGAAGAGAAGTATTTGCTAGGAGCTACCCTATTGGGGAGATTTAATTATCATATATAACTTAGATGTCATGCATATTGAAAAGAATGTCTCCGACAATGTCTTCAATACTATTCTAAATGTACTGAGGAAAACGAAAGACAATCTAAAATCACGTTATGACATTTAAGATATTTGTCATCAACCCGAATTAGAGTCGGACCACATTGGATAAAAACACGCGAAGGCGAAGTACATGCTAACTTCCGATAAGAAGAAAATATTGTTCAAATAGATGTGATTGATTAAATTTCTCGACGGTTATGTATCAAATCTAAGTAGGTGAATTAACACACAAAACCATACTGTGTTTAGAATGAAAAGTTATTGTAACGACCCGACTCCTTTTAAAACAAAAACACAGCAGAAATCTTAGTATTTTAAAAAAAAGGGATGTATATGTTTAAAACTTGGACTATTCAACACCCATTTATATTTTTCACATCAGAGAATTTAAAAGACAAGGAATTGCAATTCCTGTTGTAAAGTTTAAAGAAGATCATAGATATAAAAGTTAAAACAAAAAGCTCTTATGAGCTTATATATAAATGTACAACTCAAAAGACGAAACATGAAATAAAATGAGTCCATGGACTTTAAAAGTATCTCTAGTCCATCTCGGCATCATCATCAACTTGATCAGGTAGCACCAGCTCCTCTCCCATGACCACGAACATGAGCATTACCTGAAAATTTTTGTAATATCATGAGCTAAAAGCAAGCCCAGTGAAAATAAACGGAAAATAAAGTAACATTAGACTCCAAACCCGTATCTGGATTTGTGTCCAAGTAAAACTTACATACTCTTTACCAATCAACCACTTCAAATGGGTTTTACATCAAGCATTCAACTTCCAAATTATCAAATCTCTCAAATACTCAGAAACTAACTCCCAAATATTTAGAAGAATGTTTTCATAACACACATGTCTTTCTTATTTCATTCTCTTTAGCACCTCATACTATATATAAGGTTTATATTCATTTGTCTTAATAAATCATGCTAAGCTCACTCGGTCTTAACATATTCAAGCAATCATAATTTGTGATTAATGCCGATAATGTTAGCACACACAGTCTCAACATTATGCATTAACTCTCCCAATATATGTAAAGTACACTCGGTCTTTACATTAATATAACCATCAAATCATTCTTATAATGACAAAATTCAAAGCACACCCAATTTAACAATTCTTCATTATCTCGCTTTCCAAATCAAAGTATACATAGCCTTTTATAATTATCTTCCCACCTCTATTGAATAATGCCAGGCAATGAAAGCTCACCCAGTCTAACCATTACCACATTATCTCGTTATCTCACCCACCGAATACACAGTTCAATACACCCCTGTATCCTCATATATGTATCATAGTAATTATGGATAATGCTAGATAATATGAACTGTAACGTCCCGTTATTTTACAAGGAAAATATTTTTATTTATTATTTATTATTTATTTTATTTAAAGCATTTAATTTCATTATAGAGTTAATTAGAATTTAGAATTTAGAATTTAGTAGTTAATTTTGTTCGAAAACCATTTTTATCATTTTATTAGCGTAAATTAGTTTTGGTCGTATTAATAATTATTAACGGGCCAATTAATAATTATTAATCACCATTTGGCTAGTTTAAGAACTTCGGGTTTCGTTTTATAAGCTAAAATCATTAAAAGGACGTAACCGTAATTTCTGATTTCTTAAAAATATCCAAAACACTATTCAATCTTCTTTAAAATCTACTCAAATTGACCAAAAACCTTCTCTTCTTCTCCTTCATCTTGTCGTGAGTCTTCTTCCATGGTGGGAGAGATTTTTCTCTTGGGCCTTCGTTAATTCTCGACCGTTTTTTATGAGGTCAGTTGCGTTGGATTGCTCGGGACGTGGGCTATCTATCCCACCTAACCTTATGCCATTTCTCATTCTTTAAGGGAAGCCCTAAAAAGTGAGTTTTCAAAACTTTTTACATGGTTTTTGTTTGTTTTTTTTATTATAAATGAGTTTTGAAGTTGAAATCACGTATTTCTATCGAGGAATTTGATGATTTTGAGCCCGGATTTTCAAAAAACACTATTCACCCGAAAATACTATTAATCTGAAAACACTATTCATCCAAAATCACTATTCACCCGAAAATTCACACTTGTTCTCACCTTAGTTATGAGTTGTAATATGTTGTGCAATTGATGGTTTGTAGGCGCGATTGCTCGTTTGTAGGTTCGTGGGACTTGGTTGTCACTGGAGCATTCGAGGTGAGAATAAATAGAATTTAAAGTAGCTTTAGAAACCGAATAAGTTGAATGATTTGTAGGATTGGAAGTTGAGATTAAGGTTTGAATCGAAAGGATAAAAGAAAGTGAGCTAACATGCTTAGGCTTGGAGTTAGTAATAATTGAGTGAGAGAACTCATGGATTTTTCGAAGGAAACAAATAACTCTTGGAAGTTTTAAGTTTAGATTCGTTCAGGAGTTTAAGAATGATTATCGGAAGTTGAAGGTTTCAAGTATAATGGGGTGATTAAGGAACTTCGACAACTTATTGAAATCAATAGAATCAATTGAATTGGAGACTTTATAATTAAATTAGTAATTCAAGTTTAACTAACGGCCGTTTGGCTTGATCTATTTATTGTTTTCTTATTAGAAGTTCCTAATTCTTATTTTATGCATAAGAGTATTATGTGATGCATTTATCTTTATGTTCTTTCGATTTCTTTGAATGTTTATATTTATTTACTTGCACTTGAAAGCATATTCATATCATATCATATTGCATAATCGAAATTGGGAGGAATAATGAGGCAATGCATAGACTGAGTGTTCTTGCATTATTTGGTATTATTCGTTTTATGTTTCCGTATATGTACATGAAGAATGCTAAAGGACTACGAGACTTTGCGTGATCGGAGGAGATGGATAATGAGATAATCATGGAACTATGCGAGTTCACATTATCTGGTATTATCCATAATTACTATGATACATATACGAAGATATAGAGTGAATGAACTTACCAACGAGAGCTTCATTACCTGTCATTATTCACTAGAGGTGGGAAGATATTATTGAAAAGACTTTGTATATTTTATTTTGGAAAGTGAGTTTAATGAGGTGAATGAACTGACCTATGGGAGCTTCATTACCTGTCATTATTCAATAGAGATGGAAAGATATTATTGAAAGGACTTTGTATATTTTATTTTGGAAAGCGAGATAATGAGGTGAATGAACTGACCTACGGGAGCTTCATTAACTGACATTATTCGCATGTGATGGTTATATTAAAGTAAAGGTTGCGTGCCTTTTTCATTTGTTTAGTGAGTTAATGAATGTTTAAATATGTTAAGACCGAGTGAGCTTAGCATTATTTAATAAAGAAAAAAAATGAAATATTTTGTATATTATGCTTTTCCAAAGAGAAAAAGAATGAAATATGATGATAGCTGAGTGCTATAAGAAAGAGGAAGGAAATTGAATTGTATTATGAGAGAATACAAGGGTGTATTGAAAATTGTATCATTATTATGTTATATATATAAGAGAACTAGATTCTCATTTTTTTTAATTGGAAGATATTGAAATTGGAGATTAACACTTGAATGTAAACCTTATGTATAGCATAAGGTATTAAAGAGAATGAAATACAATATTATGTGTGTTATGAACATATCCTCTTAAATGCTTAGAAGTTAGATCCTCGATCATTTGGGAGACTTGGTAAGTAAAAGTGGAGTACTTGATCTAAATCTCTTTGAATGGATTGTTAACAAAGAGTAAGTAAGTTCTTGGATACAAATCCGGATGCGGGTTTGGAGTCTATTGTTACTCTATTTTCTGTTTATTTTCACTGGGCTTGTTGTTAGCTCATGATATTACAAACATTTTCAGGTAATGTTCGGGGTCGTGGAAGAGGAGCTGGTGCAGTCTGATCTGGATGATGATGATGTCAAGAGGGACTAGAGATACTTTTAAAGTCCATGGACTCACTTTGTCTCATATTTTATCTTTTGAGATGTATATTTGTTTATAAGCTCATAAGAGCTTTTTGTTTTAACTTTTACAGTCATAACCTCTTTTAAACTTTACAAAAGGAATTGCAATTCCTTGTCTTTTAAATTCTCTGCTTGTGAAAAATATAAACAAGGTTTGGATAGTTCAAGTTTCAAACATATCCATGCCAAATTTTTATTAAATATAAAGTCTTCCGCTGAAATCTGATTTTTAATGATTTAAAAGGAGTCGGGTTGTCACATGAACTCGCATAGTTCCATCATTATCTCATTATCCATTCCCCTCGATCTTGCAAAGTTCACGCAGCTTTAGCATTTCTCATGATACATATATGTAAACAATAAACGAATAATACCAGACAAAGCAAGTACATCCAGTCTATGCATTTACTCATTATTCCTACCAAATACGATTATGCATATGGTCTCAAGTGCAAGTAAACATAAATATAATCATTCAAAGTAATTGAAAGACATAAAGATAAATGGATCACCCTTCATGCATAAAACAAAAAATTAGAAACTTCTGAAAAATAATGAATAAATCAAGCCAAACGGCCTTCAGATAAACTCGAGATATAACTTGAACATAAAAGTCTCAAATCCATTATTTTTAATAAACGTACGAAATTCCATATCCAAAATCCTTATTATACTTAGAACCTTCAACTTCCGATAAACATTAGGAAACTCTGAAGTGAATCTAAACTTAGAAATTCCAAGAGTTAATCTTTTCCTTCGAAACGCCTATGAGTTCTCTCACTTAATTAGAACTAACTCCCAAGCCTAAATATGTTAGCTCACTTACTTTAATCCTTTCAATTTAAATCTTAATCTCAACTTCCGATCATACAAGTCGTTCAACTTGTTTGGTTTCTAAGTTTACAATTAAATTCTATTTATTCTCACCTTGGTAAAAGTGGATTTTGCTCCCAAGTTCCAAAAGATCGTTCAAGCGACGGTCCAAAATCACCTACAATTAAATTACATCTAACAATCATTAATTAACAAAACATCGAACAAACGACATCTAAAATCATAAAACGACGAAAAACCCTGAAAATGTCCAAAGGGGGCTCTCGGCCTCACCAAGAGAAATGGGTCTCAAGTTTGATTTTCCAACTTTTAGGTAATTTAGAGGTGTTTTGGGTTGGTTTCAAGTAATTTGAAAGTTCACATTTTCAATGGGTAATCATAATTAGGGTTTTTGGACAATAATTGTTTTCCCGAATTTAATTATAACATACAAATAATCAATTAAAAACATCTCAAATTTAGCCCACAATTTGTATATTTCAAACGAGACGAGTTTTGGTTCAATCTCTGGTCTAGGGTTTGGGTAAGTTCCCAAAAACATATAAAACAACTTCCTCCATTGAAATCTTCAAGTTTCTCGGCAAGAAATATAAGATTTCTACCATGGATTCCATTAAAACACTATTTGGAGGAAATTTTAGAAACTTTGTCATACCTTCAGGCCTTTAGAAAACGAAGGAAAAGTTCGATTGGTAGGTAGAAAAGGATGCTTGGACTGAGGGCTATCCAACGCAACTAGAATTATAATGATCCGCCAAGAATCGAAGAAAAACCAAATTTTATTTCTTCCCCAGCAATGAGCAAGATAATGAGAAGATTTGGTCAATTTTGGGATTTAGAGAGGAGATGAATAGTGCAAGATATTTTTAAGAAATCGGAAATTACGTTCTCATCCCTTAAATGATTTTAGCTTGTAAAACGAAACCTGAAGCTCTTAAACTTATCAAAAGGTGATTAATATTTATTAATTTGCCCGTTAATAATTATTAATACGCCTCGAACTAATTTAAGCTAATAAAGCGATTAAAAAGGTTTAAAACGAAATAAACTCCTAAATTCTAAATTACTACTTCTAAAATTAACTTTAAATACTTTAATTAAGATAAAAAAAAATACCTCAAAAGTAACGGGACGTTACAGTTATTGATTTAACATGTACTTTATAAATTAGCATCTAATTTTAACTAATTAGTATGTAATTAGTCATTAAATTAGTTGGTATCGCGTTTATACCCCAACCTTGTTTAAGCGAAAAATGGGCACCCCGACCCCGCCCCATTTAAAATTTACCCTGACCCCACCCCCATTTAATTATCGGGGTCGAGGTCGGGGCGGGGCGGGGCGAGCGTGGGCATTATTGGGGTATAAATAGTGTTTTTTTGTTCAATTGAGGTTGGGTTGAAAACAGGGTGTAAATAGGTTTTGAGGAAAAAAAACATGTGGGGTTAAGACTAGGAGAAAGAGAAATTAAAAAAAAATCTTAATCAAGGTCGGGACCCTGATGGGGTCAAATCCCATCAACTTGACGATGCCCCGTTTAATAAATAGGTCATAGTTGCTCACCCTGACCTTGAGTCCGACCTCGATTACACAATTAAATGGGGCGGGGTGGGGCAGATTCATGGGGTAACAGGGTGCTATAAATTAACAAGTAAATAGTAAATGAGCATGTCATTACGTATCATGTTAATTTTTTATCAATTAGCATGTTATTAAAATTATTTGAATATGTAACTAGTAAATTAGTTAATTAATTCTTATGTAATTAGTAATTAATTTATACTTAAAATAAAAATGTTATTAGTAAATTGATATATGTAATTAGAAAATTAAACTAGTATTCTAATTTTATTAATTAAATTGTCATTGATGTCTATGTCGAGGTGTCATGCACCTCATTTTCAGGACGAGGCTTTTCAAGACCCGTCTATTAGTGTTGTTCATGTATCTAATACTCCACTCACCCCTGCACCGGACACATCAAACACATAGTCGGAGCATTTGGAGAAAGTGGTTCTCTGTTGAGGGTAGAGAAAAAAAGTATGTCTCTCCTTTTGTTTTAATACTTGATTTTTTATTTACTAATTAATTTTTTAACCTATATATTTATGTGTTTTTTTTGCATATTACAACCTTCAGATAAAGTATCTCAGAGTTCACCGAGGTCTTCAAAAAAAGTCTTGCATTCAGGAGATGGAAGAAAATTTCAGAAATCACCAAGCTCCAGTAGTTTGAGATATGGAAGGTAATATTTTCAAATTTCTAAACTTTTAAAGTTTTGTATAGTTACTTCTTTTTTTAATTTTTAACAATGATCGTTGTTTAAGACTCATTTTGACATCCTTGAGGAACTCACCAACGAGCTGATCTACTTGATGTTGAGCAAATAGGCGAGGGGCATTATAGGGACACAATTTACAAAGTCAAGAATGTAGACCCGAACAAACCTAGTTCTGGTTGGCCCAGGCAAATCATTCGTGTTGGATTGAGGAGAGTCAGAGTCTCGAGAAGTTGCATAGATCCTAAATCAATCAAGCAAATTGAAAGGCCAACCAGTCACTACACACTGGCGGGACCATCAGCCATGACGAGCATTATCGCAGATTGGTAAGTTTGTTTCATTTTTTATTTCTATTTCTAGTCTTTTTCATACGTTTACTTATTATATTTAAAGTTTACAATATCTAATTTTACAGGCTGAGTTGTATCTACATTTGCACACTCAGGGCCATGATGGCACTACTTTTTGTTGATGATAGATCACGCGACGTAGCGGTTAGTTTTTTTGTATGGCTTATGTTTGAAATTTTGTTACTAATATAAATATTTTTTCTAATTCTTGTAAGAAAAGTGTAAGAGATGGTCGAGGCGTTATTGTCGACTCCTGAGTCTCAGCCTACTCAGGAGAACCATCGAGATGCTTACATTTAGGCTGTCGATGTTGTTCATTCTGATAGATCCGTTCATTCACTTCTGCTCGTGGTGAAATCAAGTCTTTGAGGCGGGATAATTCCTTATTGCGACAAGAGGTTGAAGATATCAAGCTTTGTACTCAAGCTTTCAAGGACGATCTTCAGTCTCATCATGATACTTTTAAAGCTCAGGTATTGGGTTGGATGAACCTCCAAAAGGACTACGACTCTGAATCTACTCAGCTCCACGATTAGAAGCATAGTAGATAGCTAGTTTTATAGGATTTTTTTTCTTGTATTTTTGTGGGTTTTTTGTGAATATTAATATCAATGAATATTTTGATTTTCTAAATTGATTTTTTGTATTAATATTAATATTAAATTATTATTTTTAAATACGATTTAGCGATGAATTTTATCATTGATGAGTCAAATATATTATGTTTTGACTTTCCAAATGAGCAACACAATTTGTCGCTCTGAGTCAAACATCTGACCTTCATTCACATTACTATAGTAGTTAATTATAGAGACGAAATTTGTCACTGGTTTGGCAAGCTGTGACGACCCGGCACCTTTTAAATCATTTTAACACCAAAGCACAGCAGAAGACTAAATTTTAATAAAAATCTAGTATAGTGACATTTAAAACTTTGACAATCATAATGCCATGTATATACAATTTTCCAACAGACAATTTCAAGGGTGGAATGCGCATTCCATAATTATAAAAACAAAGTTCAAAAACAAGTTCAAGACCATGAGAAGTTTAAAGGAGAGAGAAAATAAACATGAGTCAATGGCCTATAACCCTCTCTAGTCCATCTCCGCACCATCATCAACAAGATCCAGTAGCATCAGCTCCTCTCCCACGACAACGATATGTACCTGAAAGTGTAATGTCATGAACGAAATTCCAGTGAAGATAAACGAAAAAATAAAGTTACATTAGACCCCCAAACCCATATCTGGATTTGTATCCAAAAAGCTTATACACTCATTACTACCCAACCATCAATCAACAGATCTTTATCATACATATATCATCCAACAAGGCATAATCTCCCAAGCTATAAGTAGTCTAGGAACATACATCTAATAATCTCATCTTAAAATATAACCATTTTAAAGGGTTTCACATCAAGCTTGACAACTTTCAATTACGGGATCTCCAAAATAAACAAGAAATTAGCTCTCAAGCATCTCAAAGTTAATTGTTTAAATATTGAGTATATTTAAACGGTAATTAATATAAACATTATTAATTGTTTAGATAATGAGTTTATTTAAACAGAAATTTAATAATGAAATATTATTAATTAGACATTATTAATTATTTAAATATTGAGTATATTTAAATGGTAATTAATAATTTTAAATTAATTGACAATTTTTAATTGTTTAAATAATTAATTTTATTTGAACGGAAATTAATAATCAAAATTAATTAATTAATAATAAAATATTATCAATAAAGTTATTAGTTAAATAATGAGTTTATTTAAGGGAAATTAATAATTAAAATATTTATTATTAATTATTTAAATAATGAAAATGATTTAAATGGAAATTAATAATTAAATATAATTTGATAATATTTAGTCGGGAGAAAATATTAATATTATTAATTGTTTAAATAAAATATTTCATTTAAATGGTAATTAATAAATATATTAATTAAGTTGGACTTATTAATTTAAGAGAGAGTATCAAGCCCAATTGGATTAATGAACCCAATTGCAATTGGCCCAAAATAATTAATTAAATAAATTTGATTTATTAATTATTTATTATTAATTTTGGCCATCATAGATAACTTGTAGAAGATAATGATTTGAATTATATCCTATAATAATTATATAGATTTATTTACCCAAGATAAATAAAATAAAGAAAAGAAAATATTCTCTTATTTATCTATGGCATTTTAGAAATACCAAGATAAAGGAAAGAGATAATTCTTTTTTCTTTTTGTATTTATCTCCATGGATTAATCCTAATGTGATTAGGATTCCTATTTTCCTGTGATTAGGATTCCTATTTTCTTATAAATAGGAGGCTTGGGTCATTCATAAATCACACAATTCATTCCTAAGAAATTTGGATTTCTCTCTTCCTCCTTCTTCCCCCTTGGCCAACTTTCCCTCTTGATATTGGGAAGAACAATATATTTTTTTCTTCTTCCCAATTTCTTCTTAAGTTCGATCCCACAATCGGGTTTCATTTGATCGATCGGGATATAGCGTAGAAGATCCGGTGTTGCTGAAGATTTGATGTTGTAAAGAAACCTCCAACCGATTCTCCATTAATTACTCAATGTAAGTTCCAGTTTTAATTTTCGAAAATATGAGCATGAATCTACATGTTTTATCACAAATTGCAAGATGTTAATAGATCCGTAATTAAATGTTAATTAGTTTACTAAATAAAATTCCGCTAGTTTAGTAAATCATCCCTTCAGGATGTACCAATGCTAGGCTTCTCACGGTAAGTGATTGTGAGTGGTTTTCGCTTATATATTGTGTGAGAGCTGTCATTTGGAAACGAAGTTTAAATGACACCAACTTCTTTTCCTCATGCTTACAAACGTTTTCCGAAATAATGACAAGTTGTCTTGAATCTAACAGAGCTTGAACCTTCCTCCTGAAAGTAGAACAATGTTGCACGGAATGACCTTTCCCTCCAGCATGGAATGAAAAATTCAAACTCTCATCATAACCTTCACACTTGATGTCTTCATCAAGATACTCTTTTTGAACAAACCCATTTCTATGAAGGAGTTCAAATAAATATCCCATGGTACTCTTGATCTCCCCTACATCTCCTTTCAGATTGTCTTCACGACATTCTACTGCATTTGCCTTAGGAATCCCATGGTTTGGGAGTGGGTTTCTATTGACATCAGGTGCATTCTCCTTCTTGAAATTCAACCATCCTGCATCGATCAAACCCTTCACTTGGTATTTGAGAGTGGTACAATTTTCAGATGAATGTCCTGAGGCTCCTCCGTGAAAACCACAACGAACATTAGGATTATACCATTTCAGATAAGGTGACTCCATGGGTTTTTCTGGGATAGGAGTTAATAAACGTTCTTCAATGAGTTGAGCTAAACCTCAATATAAGACATCATGATAGGATCAAAATTTGGACATTCTTTTTGGCTTCTATTATTATGTTGGTTTTGGGTATAAGGAGCGGGTTGATTTTGAGACTCATAAGTTGGAGGGATAAATGGTGCAGAATTCTGTGCAAGAACACGGGGGCGAGGGTGTTGGTAAGATGTGTGGTTCATGAATGGTTGAGCATATCCAACCGTGAATAGGAATTAGTCGGGTACTGTTTTGGGCGATTATCAGAGTGTGGATGCGTCCAAGGAGACATATTTCCTCCTATCATTTGTACTTATCCTTCTTTCTTTTTAAAAGGAGCAAATTTTATACAAATGGACGATTCGGCTCTATTGTCTATTATCCTTCCAAGTTTCACCCCATATTCAATCCTTTCTCCGATAGTCATGATATCAGAGAAGTTTGTAGAAGAATTCCCGATCATTCGATCATAAAATGGGGTTTTCAAAGTATTGATGAATAGGGCAAACAATTCATTGCTAGTTAGAGGTGGTTGCACTTGTGCAGCTGTATCTCTCCACTTCTGGGCATACTCCTTGAAACTTTCTACTTTATTCATCTCTATTTTTTGCAAATCATGTCGATCAAGAGCTAAATCAATATTGTCCTTATATTGTTTCAAAAAGGCATCTGCCAGATCCTTCCATGTACAAATATGGGTACTATCAAGCTACATATACCAACGGGCAGCCGGGCCTGTTAAGCTATCCTGAAAACAGTGAATGATCAACTTATCATTTTGGAAATGAGCAGCCATCTTTTTGTAGTACATAATAAGATGACTTTTAGGACAAGTTGTCCCATTATATTTCTTGAACTCTGGTACTTTGAACTTAAACGGGATTATCACATCTGGCAACAAACACAACGGAGTGGCATCTATATTTCTAAAAACATCGGTTTCTTTAACTGCCCTTAGCCTTTCCTCAAATACTTGAAACTTTTCTGGTGTCATTGCCTTCTTCTATCTATCAGCCATTTCCTTTCTTACTAGAGGATTGTCAAAGTCCGGTATTATGAAATTGGCTTTGAACTGCTCTTCTGTCTGATAAGTCACAGCTTCGTAATTACTTATAGAGATCTGTTGCCTTTTTTAAATGAAGGATACTGGTACTGCTATGAAGGGTTGTATGAACATTGTGGAATTCCCTCTTCTACCAGTGCTTGTGAAAATGTAGGGCCAAATCCAGGTGGATAAAATGAGAAGTCCTGATCATTTGTAGATTTTTGTTAAATAGTTGAGTTTGACTAAACTGGTTCTGCCACATCTTTCCTTTTTTCAAGCAAGCTAATGAGTTTGACCAGTTGTTCTTGGATCGTGTCAACATCCTTCCTCAACTTCTCTTGCTCTGTAAGTTGTTCCTCCATTGTCTTTGCCTTAAATCTTGTATTATAAGGATGTGAGTGCGATTGTCGAGCTATTTTTTTATTTTATCTTTATTATTGTTGAAAGAAAAAAAACATAATAAATAAAGTAAGAATTTTAATTGCAAAGTGAAAAGAAATACTTATAATAAATGGTAAAAGAAAACTGACGAAATTTAACATTATTGTGCAAAATAAAGATAACCAATGTTCCAATTCACCAAAATTTAAAAATAAAAATAAACATAAACATAAAAATCAATAAAATGTCCCCTAGTGCTCCAAGTCTTCATGAATTTTTCCCAAGATTTGGATCATATCTTGGCCATTTGGTTGAGTTGGAAAGATGGGAGCCTCCAAAAAAAAATGCCTCCCTTGCTAATCGATCTCCTTTTCTAGCTGCCTTCCAGATTTGCATGGCGTCTTGATTAATATTACGATGTATTGTAGCATTCTCTTGTCGCACTGACTGAAAATCATTCCTCAACTCGTGGTAGTGATCTTCTAAAATTTATGCTCCCTCGTCAAACTTTCATATACATTCTGAAATTTCTCTAGACGATTCACAAATGATTTAGCAGTCTCCTTCAAATTTTTATTTTCACTTAGCGTGTGAGTCAACTCTGCTTCACTTCTATTAGCTTTTAACTGCCAGTCTTCAACTGTTTTTCGTAAGAGACAATTGCTCTCTTCTATTTCAGCTATTTCTTTATTCCTTGTATTGATAATTTCCTCCAATTCTTCAACTAACTTTGTGAGTGAGATAATTTCTGACTGATGCCTCTCGATTTCATCATCTCGTGATTTCACAGCTATTTGTAAAACTGACTTATCTCTTCTTAGTTTGTGCATTCTCTGATTAATATCACAATTTTTTGTGTCTAAATCAACAACCTATTTTTCTAACTTTCCTTGATTCTTTGCATTATCTCTCATTTTCTGTAGCTCTTGCTCTAACAATGTATTTCGTAACTGCCCCAACTTTAAATCTTCTTGTAAACGTTTATTTTCTTCAACAAAAGTCAAATTCTTCTCTTGAATGCTAAGAAATTCTTCCTCACGTGATTTTTGCTCAGGAACTTGTGCTACATCTATATCTTCATCCATTTTTTGGCTCCTCCATAAATTGGTAAATCAACTATACTCTTACCCCTTTTCGAATGCCATAATTCATATCCAGGTGTGGTAAGGCGACAATGTAGCCCACTTTGAATAGCACAGACAGCTTTCCATGTCGTCTCTATCAGTTATATTTTCAATTCAAAACCTTTTGAGCCATATGCAAATTCTGAATTTCGTAAATCACTCGTAGGTGGAATAAACTGCTTTTGGCCTACTTGTCGTAACACCAATAATGGGGCATAAGATATGCCTCCCCATGGATCAAGAAACGGAAGTGTTTGGAAGTCACCACATATATAAATCATAGGTTTAAGTGACATCCATAATGCTTTCCATCGTACGTTCTCTGGCTTCAAAGTTGAGAAGAAATCCACCCAAACCTTCTTCCCAAATAAAATTCAAGTTTGTTCGAGTGAACTCTAAGATAGGATTCTGCATCATATTCCAAGAATTGGTGAACTTCATTCTTAGAATATTGAATTCGGGTGGACATTCAACATGGTTGAGGATCCATATATAAGGGAGTGGAGCACATCCTATAAATTTCCCTGCTTTCTTTGTGTGACAATGATTCAATGATGAAAAGTTTCAGCTAAAATGGGCATGATAGAATTAATCTCATCTTCTATCTTGAAAAATAACTTTACCACCCGCTCTTCAACATATCCTGCAACTTTTGGAAACAACGAGGCACAATAAATGCCAAGAGCTAGTAATGTGAGTTCTCTTGAATCATTAGCAAATTTTTGACAAAGGTTTATCAAATATTCCATAGAGATACAAATACTTTCTCCTTTCTTCTTGGTCTTTTTGTCCATTTATGTGGCACGAATCTTCTGTAAAATATTAGATAATGCTCTGCTCATTGTCACATCCTTGTCATAGCTATAAACTTCATTCTCAAACGAGCAAGGTATATGAAGAAGGGATTGATACTCTTCGATAACGGGAGTCATATCTATGGGTCCGAATGTGAAACAACTGCACGTAGGATCCCAATGTTGAATCAATGTTCTCAAAACGGAATAATTGATAGACATATATAAAAGTTGAGCTATATGGCCATACTTCTAAATAAATTCTTCCCTCCTTTCATCAATGAGATTCTCCCATACTTGTTTTAGAGGATCTAGCTGAGTCCCTAGAAATCTGATGCCTTTGATTGGTATTGTGACACCTCTAGCAAACTATCTCCACAAGTTTGTTGTGTGTGCTCTGACCAAGTCCTGACGGCTCCTCAACTTTCAACGCAATGACGGATGGGGATGTTTTACCGATGTTCATATTTCTGTTTACTTCCTAAATATTGATGAATTGAAATGGATGTCAATTTTGCAATTTAAAAAAAAAACGAAACAATATGCATGGTCAATCCTTTTTATCTTTAAGTTTTTTTTCTTTTTCTTTTAAAAAAAACCTTTTAGAAATAAAAAGAAAAGAAGTGAAAAAAAAATAATAATAATAATGCAAAAAGATAAGAAAGACTTGCCTAATTTATTTATTTATTTTTAAAAAAAAAGAATGGAAAGAAAATAAATAACATTTTTTATGTACAAATTGGAAGAATGATTTATTTTGAAAATAAAAAATAATACTTTTCTTTATTATTTTTTTCCCTTAAGAAATAAGTTATTGAGTATCCAAAAAATCACAAAGAAAATAAAATGATAACATAAGGGTGATAAATAAAGGAATGGAACCTAAAATATTAGGTTGGCTTGGAGGTAATTATGAGTGTAAAGTTAAGGTTCTCAATTACTTAAAGGATGTTAGGGCCCCAAACTATCCATAATACCATTCACAATTGAAATGGTAAGTCGATAACTTGAGTGAGGAATTTCATACTACCTGCACGGGAGCCGAAACTCCATGAAAGCAACAGATGCTCAGTCCTCGTTCTAATCTTAAAGGGTAGAGCCCATGTAGGAGGCTCGTGAATATGTGTGTGAAATGAATGATTTATATGTAATGATCATAATAAGAATAAACAATGATTAAGCATTAATTATTATACAACTAAAATAAATAATATATAACAAATAAATAAACAGATATAAATCAATACAAGTTAAATAAATAAAATGGACCGAAAATAAAGATAATATATGATAAAAATAAATGGCTTGACTCTCTAAAGAAAAAGTGTCCCAGTGAAGTTGTCAAGCTATCACAACTTTGCGACGCGGAGCGGCCGATATCTTTAATATTAGGTCTCTTATTTGAAAATGAAGTGGAAGTCGCCATCAACCATATTTGGGTGTGATTTATCACCAAATTAAAAAAAATAATGCTCTACGAAAATCAAGTTGGGTTCGGGAGTCGTTTGTGTGTAGGGATTGGTGTTAGCACCCTTCAACACCCATTTTAAAATGGTTACCAAATTTTTACCTTATATTATCTTAATTCTTAAAATGATGGTCCTTAAACTTTAGAGTTTCAAAATTAATTTTAATTTATAAAAACAAATGTCTCATTTAATCATTTCTCAACTTCAAAAATGAAGCAAGCAATAAGGATTAAAATGAACGACCGTTAATTGAACAATATTGGAATTTAGGAAAATTCCACCTTAAGAAATTGTGGTTTTTACTTCTCAAAATCCATCATAAGGATTGTATTTATATTTTAAAACTTTTAATTTTGATTTAAAATACTTTCCTTTTATTTTTATTTTTTAAATAATATTTAAACTTGTTTGAAATACCCTTATTTTATATTTTGAAATAATATTTAATTTTATTTATAATACTTATCCTTTTTTTTTAAAGATTATTTAAACTTATATAAAATATTCGCTTTTTTTATCTTTGAAATATTATTTAAACTTATTTGAAATATTCAA
Source organism: Gynostemma pentaphyllum (assembly GCA_028015215.1). Classification (NCBI taxonomy): domain Eukaryota; kingdom Viridiplantae; phylum Streptophyta; class Magnoliopsida; order Cucurbitales; family Cucurbitaceae; genus Gynostemma; species Gynostemma pentaphyllum. The sequence goes on from CM051353.1 coordinate 42,559,143, forward strand.
TTTTTTATTTTTTTAAATAATATATGTATGTATTGTTGTTTATTTTTTTATTTTTAGAATATTTCTATTTTTATATTTTTTTAGAGTTGTCGTAGATTTATATGAAGATCCCAACAAGTACATTACGTAGTCTTCACAAACGTGATGATTTTCACGTACTTATCGAGATCCCAACAAGCATAGTTATTTAACTTTAATTACATTATTCAAAGATTTAAGTTATTTTACTTGGTAGGCATGAGAAACTAATCTTGATAAATATAAAACGCGATTAGGTTTCATAATTCTAAATAAACAATAAAAAAATTTAATTTAATTTTTTACTAGAAGAAATCCGAGTATATGGTTAAAAAAATACAAAATTTGAAGTTGATAAAAGTATTACTATAGCTTATAATTGTACTTATGTCTACATATATACATGTGATAAGAAAGACCACAAACAGATAGAAATTAATAAATTTTATAATTATAATTATATCTATACATATGGATATATTATGAAAATTCACAAAATACAGCTTGGCAAAAACTAAAAGCAATATACGAAAGTGACATATAAAATGATTAAAAAAAACTATAAAAAAAACTTTCTAATATATTTAAATTTACAATGAAAAGATGACACAATCATCTAAGTATATAAGATAAAAAAAATACTATATAAATATTAGGCTCCATATATATATATATATATGATGATTTAAGGAGCAAACTCAAATAATAATATTGTCAGTTACCTATGAAACAAGCAGTGGTGATTTTATCAAAATGATTTTGATTTAGCTACTTAGCAAAGACACACCAACGTAATTACAAAAAGGTTGCGGCTACAGGGGATTTAGAGGCTGAGATAGTGGGTAGCCGTGATGAGGTGTGGTTGTGCTTTTATAGGTTTTTTGAAATAAGACTTTGTGCCATCTCTAGAGATGATAATTGGCTCAATTTTCGGCTAATTAGGAGAAATTCAAAATTAGAATCAATTTCCTTTCAATCAGCCTTTCTCTTTCCAAAACTATTTCAATCATATATTTTTTTACAGCCTATTTTTGATTTTTACCAAAATTTAAGCAAATTATTATTATTATTTTCCAAAAACAAAACCTTCAATCAAATCAAATCAAATCCTCAATTTTCCAGATATTTTTTATCTACAAAAATAATTTTTCTTTTTAGAAGAAACCAATTATTTAATAATATTTTTTTTATTTTTCTTAAAGGTAAAGAAAAATTTAATTAAAATTTAAAAATAGTAATAAATAATAAAAATAAATAAAATAATAATAATTTGTCTTTATTAAAATAAAATTTATTAAGATTTATTAATGAAATTGAGCCGGGCAAAATATGGTATCTACATAGTCCGAAGGGCATCACCTTATAACAATAAATGCCCTTATTTGTTACAAATGAAGTATTTTCCTGATCGGCCGAATTCATCATGATCTGATTGTTACCAGAGAAGGCATCCATGAAACTCGAAAATTCAAATCTAGCGGTTACATCTTCGAGTTCGTCGATCTTTGGCAATTGGAAAGAGTTTTTCGGACATGCTTTATTTTAGTCTTTGAAGTCTATGCAAACTCTCCACTTCCTTTTTTTTTTTCACTACCACCACATTGGGTAACCACTCTGGATATTTCACTTCTCGAATGAAACCGGCTTCTGTAATCTTTGGACCTCCTCGTCGATGATTTGGTTTCTTTTCGGAGCGATTTCTTCATTTTTGTCGGACAGGTGCGTGTTTAGGGTCCACTTCAAGCCTATGATTTATTATCGCGAGTTACTCCTTAACTACCTTATTGTTTTTGTTCCGATTTATGTTGTGCTTTCTTTATTCTCAGGATGGATGATCAATGCTTCCGAGTCTTCTTCGAGAGCCCGAGGTCAAAAATATTTCTGTTTTGATTGTAGGATGTAACGTCCCATTACTTTGGAGGAAATTTTTATTATTATTATTTATTTGATTTAATTAAAGAATTTAAGGATTAGTTTAAATTTAGTAATTTCGAATTTAGTAGTTATTTTCGTTCGAAAACCTTTTTAACCCTTTTACTACTTTAAATTTGTTTCAGTGACATTAATAATTATTAACGGGCCAATTAATAATTATTAATCACCTTTAGATTAATTTAAGATCTTCAGGTTTCGTTTTATAAACTAAATCATTTAAAAGGGACGTAATCGTCATTTTCTAATTTCTTAAAATATCACATTTTTACTATTCATCTCCGTCTTCTTAAATAAGTCAACTTTGGTAAAATTTCTCATTTTCCTTCTTTCCTTCTTCTCTTGCTTGGCCGACCCCTTTCTCTCTCTCTTGGTGTAACACCTCGGATTTTTGGTAAGTATTTGAATTAATTAAAAAAAATAAAATATTTTCACTATTTGAATCTCTTAAATTGTATAAGAATAAAGTGTTTAAATTTAATTCTTATTATTAAGAATTTATTTTTCAATAACTTAAGACTTAGATAATTGAGAGATTTTTTTTTAAATTAATTATTAAATGATTTTTTTTTTAAAGAAAAGAGGGGTGGGGCGTAAAAAGGAGGAAGAAAAAAAAAGAGGGAAGACAGTCATCATTCATCCTGCTTCACGTGAAATACCTAGACAGAGGAAAAGGTAAGGCATTCTCCTTCTTCACCTTCTCCTTTCGTTTTGAATGAGAAATTGATCGATTTCGGGTTAATCGATTCAATAATTTCGCGATCAATAAGTGTGTTTTGTTTAGGGTTCTCTTTGGTGGAGTTGTGGAGAAATTTGAGAAGTGCCTTCTTTCAAGATTGAATTGAGGTAATGATTCCTATTTTGAAACCTATTGTAGAATTGATAGATAACGAATGAATCAAAACCCCAAAACTCTTCCTCCATCCTACGTCCATCCTACGCTGTCCTACGTCCGTCCTTCGCTGTCCTACACCCGTTCTACGTTTGTCCTAACCCGAATCCCCCTGTCATAACCATCTTAACCCGAATTCGAACCCGTCACCCTCCGTCTTAATACTGTCCTAATTGTCCTACCATCGTCCTACCCTGTAATCCCTCCGTCCTACGTTCATTTTAATGTTTATCTTAGCATAATGTTAGGTTTAATTTATTTTAGATTGTAACTTATTTTTCAGGTCGTAGTTGTGTTGTGAAAGGAATAAAGAATTTGGAAAAATTCTTGCTGTGTACAAGGTGAGTAGAAGTTGTTAAGGCTTGAATTGTACTATGTTTGTTTTCCTTTTTCTTTAACATTATAACCTCTTGAAATTGGTATTAAATTTGGATGTTTAAAAGTATAAATGAGGTTGATTGGGTTGAATCAAGAACTTGGAAATTTAATGAAAAGCATGCTTAAAGGATTGAGATGTTTAAGATGAAATTTTGGGTGAATTCTTTTAAGTGCCATTTTGCATGATAGTGCCCAACTAGGAGAATTTAGGTTTCGATGGCTAGTAGAGACTGAAGCTAGAATTATTTTGTGCCTCGATATGTTATTTTTGGATTTGCAGGACTTTTTGGGAGTTAGATTTATAGCTGTTATGCCGCCGGTTTGTCTTTAGAAATTTTAGAATTTAGGTTTCGAATAAGGGGCGAACTGGTGTAGGTTTAGGCTAGTTTCGTCTCTAGATTTGTAATAATGTTTAAAAGTGACTGAAACTGACCCAAAGAGTATTGTTGGATGTTTTTGGGTTGTTTTGGAGCAAGTTTAAGGTTAAATTCCAAGGGTTGTAATTTAGGGAATTTTAGCCTTTCGGTTGGGGTTAGTTAAGGAAAGTAAGATGGTTGGTTGTTGGAGCGTCATGGTTGACGTTGTGGGAATCATATTACTTTAAATTACCTTGGGTGATATGGTTGTAGGTTTGCATTAGGCAAGGCCTTGTCTAATGAAGAATAGCCATTAGGGGAGCTTATTTAGTGTGCACAACTTAAATAACACCTAACGGGGCAGGTTCATTCCATCTGTACTATGGAAAAGAATATTCCTAAAGGATTTAAATTGTAGAACAATTATGTTTAAATTCCTTATGGGCGAAGTCTCTCTTTGATGCGAATAAAGAGGAGATTAAAGGTATTAAACGGGAAAGGATTCAATTAGTTTTAAATTGTAGAAAAATTATGTTTAAAACTAATTTGAATGGAGATAACTTTTAATTTATTGAGATAGGATTTATGCCTTCTTTGGGAGTGAGTGGCTTATTGGAAGTCGGTAAGGACGTTTATGGACTTAAAGTCTTAGGAAACCTCTCATTGGAACAATTCTTTCTTTAACAATTTTCTATTCACTGGGCGTAGCCTCATGATGCTACACTTATTTTTTTTCAGGTAAAGGAAAGAAGAAAGCTAGTAAATGATGGATTCGTGGTGGGGGATTGGTTGATGTGATTTTACACGCCGGCGACAATTGTTTTTTTTTCTCTATACTTGGTTATTGAGATGGTTCTGTCTCAATTGATTATTCATTTTCAGGTTGTTTATTTATGCTTGAACTTTTATTTTGTGTTGATGTTATTGTTTGAAATTCATTATTTATTTCCTTATTTTAAGAATTCTGTTTTGAAATGACCGGTCTGAACTAAATGAATAGTTTTGATTTTCGAAATAAATGGCATATTGAACTTTATTTTGCTTCCGCTGTTGATATTATGTATTCCATGTCTTGGGAAATTTCGGGATGTTACACTTGGCTTTTCTTCATTTCTCGGTGGATCGCTGTAATTCCTGTTCCGTTGAAAAGCTCTCGATCTAGGGATAGTTTCCAACCTAACAATCGAGGTTTTCATCAATTTTCTACAAGCCTCAAGGAATGAAAAAGTTTCTAAATCAAGCTTTGAATAATGTTTTAATGGAGGTTGAGATTGAAATCTTCAAATTCACACACCGAAGCTTGAAGATTTCAATCGAGTAAGTCGTTTTATGCAATTTTAGAAACTTTCCTAACCCCTAAAACCGAGTTTGAGTCGAAAATCCCTTCCGTGAGAATTTCTCTCACTTGGCCTTGGTTTGGGTGTTTAGTTTGTTATGATTATGTATTTTACTTAATTTTTCAGAAATCAATTATTGTGTAAAACCCAAAAATACGGTTACCCATTGATATGGCGAACTTCCAAAGTATCCGAAAACCGCCTGAAACGCCTCTAAATTGTATAAAAGCCAGAAAACCGAACCTAAGCCCCTTTATCCTTGTAGGGCCGAGAGCATGCCTAGGCCATTCTCCATGTTTTTCGTCGTTTTATGCGTTTATATGTCGTTTGCTCGATTTTTGGTTAATTAATGATTGTTAGGTGTAATTGATTTGTAGGATTGTGATTGATCACTTGGATTTGATCTCGACGTATTGGGAAGCTTGACTACAAATCCAAGGTGAGTTTAAAATGGAAGTTAGTAATTTTATGGATTAAGTTTCGTTAAGATATTGTTTATTGATTCCGCGTGCAAAACTCGCTCTGGGCTTCGCTTCTTCGGATCTTTGATCCTTCCTAGACGAATTTTCTTTCTGCTTCATATCTTCTCTCTTCTCTTCTTTTTTCCGAGCAACTACGCTTTCTTCCCCTTCCTTCCTCAATTGAGGGTTCCTTCTTTCTCCATACTCCTTTAGATTTTTATCCCAATCTTCACATTAATTTGGCCACCCTTTTGGACTCGTCTTGCGATATTTTGGCCATCGCTCTATCCAATGCCTCCTTCATGGTTGTGGGCCTTCGTTTGTTGAAAGACCTCTATAAGGGTGGTTCGGATGCACTACCTGTGAGAATGCGGTCATTGCCTCCAGATCGTTGCAGTCTTTGACCTCTAGTTTGACCTTTCAGAATCTGATATTGAAGTCCTGAAGGGCCTCCGTCTCCCCCATCAGCACGTCATATAGGTACTGGTTCATCTTTGTAAACTTTCGACTCACACTATATTCGTTGAGGAATGTTGATGATAGGTCTGAAAAGGCTTTAATAGACCTTTTAGGGAGGCTGTTGAACCATAGCAGGGGGAACCTTTCAGACTGGTGGGAAAGAACCTACAGGTCAGGGAATCTAGATCCGGGCCGATTACGCATGAAGACTCCATCATGTTGACGAAGTGGGACACGTGCTCCATCGAATCCCGGTCCCGTCGTACATTTTGAACTTAGAGAGGATGAAATGCCTCAGCTGTGGGACTGACATGATCCCTCTCGTGAAGGGAGAGTCTCCTGGCTCTCGGGCATCGGAGCTAGGTTTGGCTTGCTTTTCGGACGCCTTTCTTGCAAGCTTATCCTCGAGGATCTGTCGCGCGTCGGTGTACTTCTACTGTTTTTTCCAGTATTTGTCCTTTCCAGTTGAGGTCGAACTCCCCTCGTCACTTCCTGTATAACTCGAGTCCTCATGCCCTTCGACATCCTTTCGGGACGGTGCTTTGCCCTGAGACTGGGGGATCGAACTCTCCGATAAAAATTGGAGTTCTCCCTCTCTCTGAACCTGCTTCGGCTGTGACTTGTGCAGAGAATTAGTTTCCATCATCTGTTTCAACCATGGATTTTGTGAGGTGGGGGAAGAGATGGTTTTCTTCATATACTTTCCCACTGTCCGTCCGGCTGTGGTTAAGGTTCTTTGTCTTCTCGACGGAGATCATCTTCACTGCCGCCACCGTCGTTGCCGCGTGGAGCTTAGCTCAGACTTGTAGCATATTTTTCCTTTTCACTTTTGTGTAAATCTTATATTTCTCTTCGGCAAAGTTCCCAACATGTGGGTTCGAGCCTTGTTTATTGTGAAATAAAATTTGAATTTGATTCTATGCCTTGTCTCTTTACTTGCTCGTCATTTTCCGAACTGCGTACGGGGTTTACGAGCAATTACCTAACGGATTAGGGTTTTGATCTGTAGTAAAGTTAACAAATTTGCCTAACAGATTAGGGCTTTTGTCTGTAGAGGACTTAAATGTTTGTCTAACGGATTAAGGCTTTAGTGCGTAGAGGACTCAATCTTTTCCCTAACATATTAAGGCTTTTAGTCTAAGGGAGACTTTGACGTTTGCCTAACGGACTAGGGCTTTATTCGCAGAGAAACTTGGACGTTTGTAGGAAAAAATTATGTAATATTTGTATATTAAGCTTGAAAGTAAGCATGTTCGGTTAAATTTTTACATAGTTCTCTTACTTTTACACATGGTAAATCTTCAGATGCGTAGAGTTCCAAACCCTTGGTATTAATTTGCCATCTTGATCCTCGAGGCGATAATTCCCCGACTTAATTTATTCGATGATTCGATACGGACCTTCCCAGTTGGTTCCAACATTCCTGCTCCAGGATATTGGGTGTTCTGAAATACTGTCCTCAAGACGAAGTCATTCACTTTGAAGCTGCGTTGTTTCACCTTTTTCTCAAAGTATTTGGTCAATTTTCTGTAATAATCCGTGAGACGTATTAACGCTTGTTCCCTATTTTCTTTAGCCAAGTCTAGAGCTTCCGGCATCATGGTGTCATGTTTTGATTCTGGGATCAAACCGCAGGTTGTGGGAATGACAGTTTCAGCCCCGAAGGCCATGGCAAAGGGGGTTTCGCCCTTTTGGATTCTTAGAGTAGTTCGATACGCTTGTAGATACCGTATTTTGTCCAGGCCAAATTTATTAATTTTTATTTTTAAAATACAGAAAATTGAAATAAGAAATAAAATTTGATTGTTTTAAAAATAGAGATAATTTTATTCTTTAAAATAAAATTGATCCTAATGAGACCTTTCCCGAGTATTTTGCCATTCCAGGGTCTTTTGCCTCAAACATGCCTTTTACTAGATTTACCACCAATTGGAATCGCTTTTGATACTCAGCTTTTTGACTCCTAGCTCCAAGGCTCTCTGTAGTCCAACTATCAACGCTTCGTATTCGGCTTCATTGTTGGAAGGGAAAATTTGAAACAGATTGAGTGTTGTAAGAGGAACCCTTCAAGGGTCGACAGAACTAAACCTGCGACGAATCCCTTTGAGTTTGAGGAGGCATCGACGCATAAGGTTCAGGCCTCCTTATCGAGGCTCATAGATCATATCCTCCCAGCTCCACTAACCATTTCATTAATCATCTCAAGACATCAGGTTTGTGGAGCACATCTTTCAGAGAGAAGGTCGTTCTTACCACAATTTGATGACCTTGGAAGTAATGCTTTAGCTTGCGCGACACGACTATCAAAGCCAATGCCAGTTTCTCCATTGTGGAGTATCGCGTCTCGGCATCAACCATGGTCTTACTCACATAATAGATTGGTTGCTGGGTTTGCCCATCTTCTCGCACCAACGCTGAACTAACCACCGCATCAGATACTGCTAAATAGAAGAATAGCTTTTCATTATCTGACGGCTTGGCCAACAGCGGGGGTGAAGACAGGTAAACCTTGAGTTTCTTGAAAGCCTTCTGGCACTCATCTCCCCAACCAAACTCCCTACTCCTCTTCAGTGCTTTGAAGAAAAGCAGACACTTGTCCAATGATCGTGATATGAATCGGTTCAAAGTTGCTAGGCATCTGGTCAATTTATGTACCCCTTTTAGATATACGGGCGCTTGCATGTCCGTTATAGCTCTAATTTGGTCGGGGTTTGCCTCGATTCCTCAACTAGTCACCAGATGCCCTAAGAATTTTCCTACCGGGACCCTGAAAGTACAATTGTCATGATTTATTTTCATCTTGTACTTGTTCAGTACTACAAAGGCCTGTTCGATATGCGACAAGTGGTTCTCAACTTGCTTTAATTTTATCAGCGTATCATCAATTTATACCTCTACTGTTTTTCCCTGTTGGTCTTCGAACATCTTATTCATTAACTGTTGGTATGTTGCCCCAGCATTCTTCAGCCCAAACGACATCACTTTGCAGCAGTAAGTGCCTACGTTGGAAATGAACGTTGTCTTCTCTTGATCCCTCGGGTTCATCTTTATCTGATTGTACCCAGAGAAGGCATCTATGAAGCTAAGCAATTCATATCCTACCGTAGCGTCCACCAACTGATCTATTTTAGACAATGGGAATGAGTCCTTGGGACAAGCTTTATTGAGGTCGATGAAATCGATACACACTCTCCACTCTCAATTCTTTTTCTTTACTACAATGATGTTTGCTAACCATTCCGGATACTTGACCTCTTAGATGAAACCCACCTCCAGAAGTTTCCTGACCTCCTCGTTAATAATCTCATTCGGGTATGAACTTGCTCCTTCTCTATTTACCAGGAGGTTCGTTAGGATTAACTTCTAGGTTATGGGTTATTATTCCATAGTCTATCCCTGGCATGTCCATGTGGTCCCATGCAAACGTTTTCCAATTCTTCTTTAGAAAGTCTGCCAACCCGTTTCTCAAGTTCTCTTTTTCTCTGGTCTTCTAGATGAATTTGAATTTTCTAAGTCTTGTCCTCAGGTGCTTTGATTCTCAAATGAGAAAAGGGCGAATCTCTTTCCGGACCCCGCTCCTGTAGTTGCTACAAGTGGCACTAGGATTTCAACTTGACAATCTCAACCAGACACGATCTCGACACTTGTTGATCCCCTTTTATCACCCTGACTTCTCGATCAGTTGGGTACTTCACTTTTTTTTACAAGGTGCATAGGTGTGCTTTCATGTCATGAATCCATGGCCTTCCGAGCAAGGCATTGTCCCCTGAGCGAGTATCTATCTCATGAAAAAGTATAGGGTTTGAACCTTCTACCCGGACCGACCACTTGATAGTTCCGGATGACCTTGTCGTTGTTTCATTAAACCCTACTAATACTAGGGAGTTCGGAGTGAGATCTAACTCCCTCAGCTTCATACTCCGGAATGCCGACATATACAGTATGTTTATGGGGGAGCCCGGATCTATCAGGACCCTTCCGACGGTGTGGGTTTCGATCAATAGGGAGACGACCAAGCCGTCGTTGTGGGTGAACGTCATCTTGATGAGGTCTTTCTAAGTATGCTCGCAATTGACGGCGAGCCTAGCCTTCCATTGAAACCTCTTGTGAGCATTGATGGACTCTCCCGTGCAATGGATCGAGCCCACCAAGCCATCTCCGGGAATTACTATTGGTTGGGCTAGTCTCTCTCTCCTTCATCTCTGACGTCGCGTATCTCTCCCCCTCAACTTGGACCTTGTTCGCAGAATCGATCGATCTCTCAGTCGATGATTTTTTAATTCTCCGTGCTATACCCACTTGTTTTGTGGAACTTACCGTACACTCGTTCTCTTCTCTCTGAGCTCTTCTGCATGTAATGTGACTGTTTTTCTCTCGGGTTTTCTTCCTTTCAGAAAGAACCCCTAGCCACTTCTGCTTACGAGATCCGTTCCGGACTCCGCTTTCTCAAGTCCTTTACTCTGCCCCAAACGAATTTCCTCTCTAACTCACAACTTTTTTCATCTTTTCTCTTCTTTAAGTGTCCCCGCTCTCTTCTTCTTCCCTCCTCAGGATTTCTTTTTTTTTTCTTCCATACTACTTCAGATTTTAACCCCATCCTTCGCATTTATCAAGCCACCCTTACGGATTCATCCTGCGATATCTTCCCATCGCCCTGTCCAATGCTTTCTTCATGGTTTTAGGTCTTCTTTTGTTGAAAGACCTCCATAAGGGGTGGTTTGGGTGTATCGTTCTCGAGAATGATGTCGCTGCTTCTTAATCGTTGTTATCCGAGACTTCCAATTTGACCTCTTAAAACTTGATAATGAAATCTCCCAAGTTCTCCTTTTCCCACATCAGGACGTCATAGAGGTTGTGGTTCATTTTGACGAATGTATGACTCACACTATACTTACTGAGGAACGTTGAAAATAGATCTAAAAAGGCTCTAATGGACCTCTTGGGGAGGCTATTGAACCATATTAGGGGTGATCCCTTATGACTTGTTGGGAAACACTTGCAGGTTATCGCGTCTAGGTCTGGTGGTGGGTGACGAATCCACCAAAAATAAATTATGTCTCTACTTTCATGTTTATGGATTTTGTAATAGTGGAAAGTAGGGTCGAATCCACAGAGATTGGTGAATTAAAATTGGGGGTTTTTCGAAGTTTAAAAAGAAATTGAAGAAAACAATAAAAAGTTTAAAAGAGATTCAATGGGAGAAAGTTCCAACCAATGGTGTAATCATCGTTTGATTTATATTATTTGATCATTGATTTTCTAATGAAATCCTAACTCATTCTCTAAATTGGTTATGATTATTAAGAAAGTCTTATTAATCTATCCTTCCTTAGTTTGTCGGTAATTAAGATACAATCAATAATTACTTCTCTAATCAAGGACAACCCTAGAGTACGACAATAGAATTTAATCAATGACAGCAATAAGATGAGAAGGACGACAAACTCTAGCCAACAAATGCGAAACGTTCGATCTATTTAGACTAGATCCTATATTTTCATAGCATGAAATGAAAAGACTTATTAATCATTCATACTAATTGTCACATGGATTAGAATGCATAAAAAATTACGGATTTAAACACTCTAATTGACGATCTATCAAATTGAAGAATGATCAAAGGGCCCTATTTGAACAATCAAACAATGTGATATTGAATGCATAAAATAGAAAATATAGAAATAGAGAAGAATTAGAAAGAAAGATGAAGAACAAATCTCACAAATATAAAAATCAAACTGTAACAACCCAGATTTTTTTTTGCAAAAGACAACCCGGATTTTTACCCAAGGGCATTTTAGCTTTTTCATCAATTTTGATCCAAATAACGTTATCTATAGTTTTCCCGAACCGTCACGTTGCTACGAGTTCCGAGTAAAAAGATATAGCCTAAATACCGCTTATGCCCTTATTCCATATATTTATTCTTAAGGGTATTTTAGTCTTTTGAAGTCAACCTTATGCATATATTTCACAAACCCTAAAAGAAATTATCATATATTATTCTCTCCTAGCCGTCATCACGCGTTCGCCAGTTCTTTGTAAATGCTCGCTCATTTTCACGTTAAATTCTTTGAGTTTTCGGGGTCTCATTCGTCTCAAAGAACCAACGACTCTTCACATTTCGTTGCGTAATTCCTCCGGTAATTGATTGAAAATCTTTCCCCTATGTTTTGGTTTAAAGTTTGAGTTAAACACATGCCTTATTATCACTGTTTTTGCAAGGTTTATCATCATCGGAGTTAGGGTTCGTTCGCCGAAAATAAGAGAAAAATCACATCTAAACTCTTCGTTTTGGTTAGTAATTCTCGTTGGATTCGTTTTGTTTTAGATTCAGTATTGTTTTCAAGCCAATTACGTGTTAAATGGAAGTTGCTTTCGTTGTTTTTCTTCAAGATTAGATCTCGGCGGATTTTACATTATTCTCGCGGGATTCTGGGTTCTTCCCATCGCCGTTCACCACGTTTTGGAGCTATTGTTCATTGAGTTCTTCTCGTTTCATTCCTAGACTTTTCCCCACCACCGTGAACCCTAAACTGTGCCTGGAATCGCCACCGTAACTCAAGGGTAAGAGCTGGTCCTTTTTCCTTTACGTTTTCCTTTAGTTTTATGTGGTCCAGTTGGGCCGGCTGGCTGGTTCAATTGAACCGGTTCAGCTGGTCCAAACCGGTTCAGGGGGTGTTTTTGATCAATTCGAGCCGGTTTTCGTCCCTTAAGCTCAGTTCTAATGACATTGACTTGATGTTAATATTATTTCAGGTCTTGGGCATCGTTGGTAGTTTATTTGGATTTATTTCGGGATCGTTTGCTAGTTCAATTTGGATTTAAGGTAGGTTAATTTCTACTTAGAAGTTAAATTGAATTCCTTGTGATTGCTTGCTTGTTATGTGATTATTATGATGTTTTCGGGAGATGTTTTATTGGTTTTTATTATTATTGTTGTTGTTGTTGTTGTTGTTATTACTATTACTATTACTATTACTATTACTATTACTATTATCATTATTATTATTATTATTATTATTATTACTATTATTTTATTTTTATTTTTATTATTGATTTTAGTTATTATTATTAGTGTTATTAATATGTGCTTGTTGATTTGTAAATATTATATTTATTTAAATTATGTTTGTTAGTTGGTTATATGCTATATTTAGGGCCTAATAGTGGTTTAAGTTTTAAACTAACCTAAATAAACACACTTATTAAATTTGTAAAGCCGGATGCTTAGCATGGAACGTATCATGAGTGGCCCTATACCCTACTATGATACCTATATACAAATTTAATAGTAAACAAGAGATATAATAATTACATATTAAATTTGTAAAGTTGATTACTATTGCACATATCATGGCTTGCCTTGATACCTATTTTCCAAGTTGAATAGTATGGCCCGTATAGTTTGTGGTCGCGTATTCCACATTTATACCTATGTACAAATTTAATATTAAGTAAGAGTTGTTGTAGGCTAAGTACCTACCTAATTAATTATAAAGCGTGGAAATGGACGAGTATCCATAAAGTATAATGATGATAACTCTTTGGATTTAATTTGCTTATTTGAGTTTGGTTTTAATCTACTTAGCTAAAAACTCATGGTATTCGAATGCTCTGCAAACTTTTATTTTGCAGGTATCACTAATAAAAATAAGAATCATGGCGATTGACGAGGATGGCACTACACTGAGGGTCCTTATGAGTTGTCATTTATTTATTTCGTTTATTGACTATTGTGTAAGACTTTATTTTTTTTGGGATTTCATTTTCATTTATTTTATTTGTTAATTATTTAAAATGGCGCCAGGATAAAGGTATTATTTTGAATATATTTTGGGTTATTAAATAAATGCTTCCGCAACTATTTTGTTTAACTTTGATTTAATTATATTTAAAATGAGTCATTTATTATTTATTTACCTATTTTTGGTTATTTTGGGTCGAGTTGTCACACAACTTTGATTAACCTTGGTTGGAAATTGGGAGTTTAGCTAGACATGGAGTTCATCATTCTCTAAGAAAAACTAAGGAAAAACGTTCATGAACCTATTAGAAAAGAAGTCTCCCTTTTATATCCTTGAAAACAAGGGTTTTAAAACAAAAGATAAAAAAAAAATTCTACCCTAAAAATCTTAACTGACGACGAGGCACTGATTTTTGGGTGCTGGGGCGCTGAGCAAAAAGACTAAAATCTGAAAATTCCACGCTTTCGATGCATATGGCTCTAGAAAATTAGCTCCGGGGCGCCAAACTCTCTAGAATTTTGGCTTGGAATCCGATTCTGCACACCTTTTCTTGTGGCTACGGCGACTAAAAGTTGTTGCCATGGCGCCGAAGTGTCAAGAAAGCTCCAAATTATAATTTTTTAGTCCTTTTTCATCATCTCTTCTCCAACCTAGCACATAAACACAAATCAAAGATAATTACCTAGTTTTTAAGTTATTTAATCATCAAAGTCAGAAAAATAATCCCAAGTTTATGTGCAAAAATAATAACTCATCATCTGGGATGGGCACTGTGACGACCCGTCACTTTTAAATAAATTAAATCAGAGAAAACAGCGGAAGTCTTTTATTTTAAGAAAATTGGCGTGATTATGTTTGAAAATAGGCTAGCCAAAACCTGTTTACATCTTAAATTCAAATATCTAAAAACACAAGGAACATTAAGTTCCTATCAGGAGTTCAAAATGATTTATAAACATAAAAGTAAAGACAAAAGCTCTTAAGAGCCATTTACAAATATACAACTCTAAGATTATATAAAATTCACCAAACCATGTACATGGATTTTTACAACTACTTAGTCCATCTCGAAATCATCACCCTCTCAATCAAGCGCGCACCAGCTCCTCTCCCACGATCCCAAACATTACCTGAAATGTTTGTAATATCATGAGCTAACAAACTAAGTCCAGTGAGAATCATAAGAATAAAAAGTAAAAATAGACCTCAAACTTGCATTCCGATTTGTGTCCAATTAATTTCACACCAATCACTCCTAAAGTCCTCCAACTCTAGGTAATTTCATTCTAAACTTTTCAAAGGATGATATTACTACACTCTTGGTCAATCCTCATCCATTAAACTTGTTATGACATAAAGTAATAAAAGTAAATGACTTTGCATGAAATATAACATCTCGATTCTCTTTCTTATCGATCATATGCATGAAGGTAATGAGAACATCCCATAGGATACGCATTCGCCCTTTATGCATGTATGAATGAAGAAGGTGATGCGGACATCCCCCGAAGGGTCCAACATTCTTCGCTCCTTTTCTTTTCTCTCTTTATGTTCTTTTTCTCTGAAGGCGATGCGGACATTCCCCGAAGGGTCCAACATTCTTTCCTTCTTTTATTTCTCATTTTTCCTTTCTTTTTCTCGGAAGTCGATGCAGACATTCCCCGAAGGGTCAAACATTCTTTCCTTCTTTTCTTTCTCTCTCTGAAGGCGATGCGGACATTCCCCGAAGGGTCCAACATTCTTTCCTTCTTTTCATAATTCGAGATGTTATGGTGCAATATGTTATGGTGTGAGATGTTGTGATATGCTCACAAAAGTAAATAAACGTAAAGTACAATATTAAAGTAGCTCAAACAAGCATGAAGTAAAAGGGCATAAAGTAAATAAATAGTAAACTTCGGACGAACGATATGTCGATCGAACTCCGGTATCAAAAATAAAAGTAGAATCATAACTTAAACGATTAACCTATACCTTCCAGGATTCTAAACTTCCAATAATCCGAGGTTCTATTAATCGTTCTAATTACAACTTGGATCTTTTAACTTCCAATGGTCCAACCTTAGTTTCAAATCGAAACTAACTTAGAATCTTCTAAGATTCAATACTTTCCTCGAGAACTCCTAAGTTCTCACTTAAAGGATTAACTCTTAATCTTAAGGGCACTAATTCACAACCCTCTAATCTTAGATTCGGATTCTAATCTTAGTTTCAAACTCTACAACCTTCACACTCATTTGCTTTCTATAATTACTTTAAATCCTAACTATTCTCACCTTAGCCAAATAAGAGTTCGCTCCAAGTTTCCAAAAGCACGATCAAACAATGATCCGAAACACCTACAATTAATAAATAAACATACATCGATCAATTAACATCTAAAAGCTCAAAACAATGAACAACCCCATAAACCCCACTATGAGGCTCTCAGCCCCCCATAAAAAGTGGGTCTCGGGTTTGGTTTTCCGGCTTTTAGGTACTTTAGAGGTGTTTCGAGTTGGTTTTAAGCAAATTTGATATTCCCGATTTCAATGGGTATCGATAATTAGGGTTTTTGAACATTAAGCCCTTTCCCAAATTGAATTTAAATAAATATTAATTCACTAATTTATAACCCATATTCAAATCCCAAAAGGTAAATTTCAAACGGGAAGGGTTTCGACTGAAACTCGGTTTTAGGGTTATGGGAAAGTTTCCAAAAACTCTTAAAACTACTCCCGTATTTACAAACACCGAGTTTCACAGCAAGAAATCGAAAGAAAACAAAGAAAACTCCATTAAAACACTATTTGGAGCTTAGGGTTTGAAACTTTACTTACCGAGAACTCCGTGGATCTCGAGAGAAACGCACGATGGTTAGGTGGAAATGAATCCTAGACTCGAGGGCTTTCCGATGCAACCAAGATCGAGTCGATCCGCCGAGAAACGAGCAAAACCCAAAGATTTCTCCCCCCCTCTTTAGCACCCACGGCCTTGAGAAGAAAAAAGAGGAGTTTTGGGTCAACTTTGGTCAATTGGTATATCACTACAAAAAAAACTGTCAAAATGCGACCAGAAATTTGCGACCAAAAAAAGTGGTAGTTTTATGGTGACCACCTGGTCACTTTCTTTGAAGGTTGACTTTAAGTGACCATCCTGGTCACTTTTTTGTTGACAGTTGCGACCAAAAGTAGAAGTAGTCATAAAAAATGGCGCGAAATTATGGAGCAAAAGAAGCGACCACTTGGTCACCTAACAAAACGACCATCTGGTCACATTTTTGTGACTAAAATATGCCTTGGTAGCAAAAAATGGCGCGTAATTTTGGAGGGAAAAAAGCTACCAAGTGGTCACAATTAAAAGTGACCACCTGGTCGCAATTTTTGTGACCTTTATTGATCAGTGGTAGCTTAAAATTGGAGGGAAAAAAGCTACCAAGTGGTCACAATTAAAAGTGACCACCTGGTCGCAATATTTGTGACCTTTATTGAGCAGTGGTAGCTTAAAATTTTGGCGGGAATTAAGCTACCATATGGTCACATTAGAAAGTGACCGGATGGTCGCAAATTCTGTGATTTTATATGACCAATAATTTATAAATAACTACTTTTTTAACAAGTGCGATGCACGTGGAATCTTTAGTCTTATTTTACAATTCAATTTTATATTTTAAGAGTTTTATGTGTATTAGTTAAAATGTTTGTTAATCAATTTTTAAATTATATTTATTTTATGAACAAATAAAATATTTAATGATTGTTGATTTTTTCCCACTGTATTTATGGGGTAAAATAGATAAAGTAAAAGGAAAATTACATTATAAACTTAAGAAAGAAAAAATAAAAATAAGAATAGATGATTGAAAAAATTACCAAATAATTCCAAAATTTCAAGATGTGGTTAATTTTATTGATTACATTTCTTAACAATAATAATAATGTCAATTAAATAAAAATATAAAACTCTTCAAGATCAAGAAGCTATCTAAACGCCTTTAGATTTTTCTAAAATTTGTTTAGAGTAAATAATAATATTTAACCTCGTCTTGAAATATCTGAATTTCATACAAAGAGAGAACAATAATATTGTACAGAGAAGAATTATATTTTCCTTAAACCTCTAGTTGAATCTAGTCCTTTTGACTCTTTTTTGTTCAAGTAAAGCATTTACAATTATGAATAAAGCAATAGACCAAACTTAAAATCAAAAGATGATGAAATACGATGAAAATGAAATTAACTTTTTTTTTTATTATAAGAAAGATTCCTCTTGATTTCAACTTTGACATGTTTATATCGAATTCCATGTGGAATTGCTTGAATGAATATGTCGATGCAAATTATATATAAATATGTACATCTTCAATAGTCTATTTGGTTCCCTTCTAGCACTTTCTATCTTGAAAAACAAGAATAAAATTATCTATATCTATTAAAAAAAACTCTTAAATAGAATCAAATAGTTCCAAATCAAGAATTACAAAAATTTATCTCGAAAATCATGAAGAAAAATATCAATAAATATAACAACATGGAAACAAGAGTTCCCTTCATATGTAAATATCAGAAAGTAACCCAATATAAAAAAAAAAGTATATAAATATTAATATTTGCGACCAGGTGGTCGCAATTTCACAAAAAAGGTGACCACATGGTAGTAATTTAGAAGGGAAAGGCGACCAAATGGTCGCATTTTTGGAAAAGTATAATTATATTTTTTTTAAAAATACAAGTGAAATTGCGACCATATGGTCGCAAATTTGGGCGGTAAGTTTAAATTTTCATGAAATTTAGGGCGGTGAATTTAAACAATGCGACCATCTGGTCGCAATATTTAGCGGTGAATTTCATTATTGCGACCAGATGGTCGCAATTTTTGATGGGACTCGTGATATGACAGCTGTTCTTGATAATGGTAACTGGGCGACCAAATGGTCGCTTTTACAATAAATGCTACCATTTGGTCGCAAATATCTCAAGAAATGCGACCAGTTGGTCGCCATTTTCCCCAGCACGCGCGACCTTTCGTTTCTTGTCATAATTACATATTTGCGACCATTTGGTCGCAAAATCTGATTTAAATTCCCATCACTTTCCTTTCCCCCGTTTCTCTTTTTTTTCCCCGTTTCTTCTTTTCTTCTTTTCTGCCTTTCTCTTTTTCTTCCTCTCTTTTTGTTCTTTTCTCTCTTTCCCCTCTCCCGTTCCCCGTTATTTCTTCCCGTTCCCGTTCCCATTCTTACTCTAAACCTAAAACCCTCAACCCCCAATCCTGGTTTCGATTACGAGGTTAGTTTTCGTATCAAATTGAAGTTTAGTTTAAGAATTTAGTTTACTTAGTTTTAGTTTTTAGTTTTTAATTAAGTAGTTTAGTTTAGTTTTGTTAATTTAATTAGTTTTAGTTTAATGAATCTAAATTTGTGTAATCAATTACTTAGTTTACTTTTGTTTAATTCATAGCATTTTAGTTTACATTGACTAATTAATTAGTTTACTTTAATTTTGTTACTTTAAGTAATTTTAGTTTAATTTATCTAATAGTTTAATTAATCTAACTTAGTTTACTTTAATTCAATTTAAGTAGTAATTAATTGAATTACTTAATCTAATTTAGTTTAATTACTTATTTAGTTTATTTAAGATAGTTTACTTTAATTTAATAAAATTAAACTAAATTAATTTATAATTACACTAGTTTAACTTTTAATTTTAGTTTAATTAATGTAATTTAGATTACTTTAATTAAATCAACTAATTTAAAGTAGGGTAATTAATTCAAATAGTTTAACTTCAATTATACTTAAGTAGTTTAAATTAATGAGTTACACTAATTTAATTAATTACTTTTAGTTTAATTATTAAATAAAAATTGTTTAATTACTTAATTTTAGTTAAATTTGATTAAAGTAAAGTACAATTAGATTAATTAATTAGAATAATTTTGTTTAAGTATTCTAATCAATTAATTTGAAATAAAGTAAATTAAAATTAGATTAATTGAACTAAAATTAATTCAATTAAACTTAAGATTCATTAATTAAAACTAAAATAAACTAATCAATTAATTTGAATAAAAGTAAATTAAAATTAGGTTAATTGAACTAAAATTAATTCAATTAAACTTAAGATTCATTAATTAAAACTAAAATAAACTAATCAATTAATTTGAAGAAAAGTAAATTAAAATTAGATTAATTGAACTAAAATTAATTCAATTAAACTTAAGATTCATTAATTAAAACTAAAATAAACTAATCAATTAATTTGAATAAAAGTAAATTAAAATTAGGTTAATTGAACTAAAATTAATTCAATTAAACTTAAGATTAATTAATTAAAACTAAAATACACTAATCAATTAATTTGAATTAAAGTAAATTAAAATTAGATTAATTGAAACTAAAATTAATTGAATTTTAGTTTAATTCAATTAATTTTAGTTCAATTAATCTAATTTTACTTTACTTTATTTCAAATTAAATGATTAGTTTATTTTAGTTTTAATTAATTAATCTTAAGTTTAATTGAATTACTTTTAGTTCAATTAATCTAATTTTAATTTACTTTTATTCAAATTAATTTGATTAGTTTATTTTAAATTATTTACTTAATTTATGTTAGTTTAATTTACATTATTTCATTAATTAATTAATTAAATAAACTAATCAATATTTTACTTACGTAATTAGTATTAAATTAGTTTATTTTGGTTGTAGATTTATGACGGGCAGACGACGTCCTCCCCAGTCAGACGAGCCTGACGACGCGGGTGACGAGGGGTCTCCGCAGACGCCTACTGGCGTTGCCCCTGATGCGGACCTGACTACGGAGGAGTTGGACATCCTCTTTAGTTACAAGACGGGACTTGCTGCCACGCTCGATGATGGAGTTCCTGAGACCGAGTCTGCGACACTACGACTGCCGCAGGACTCCCTTGCCACGACTCCAGGCTTAGCATCAGGGTCTGCATCAGGGTCGGATCCAGCTGGCCCCTCAACTTCATGCACGCACCTGGTCTGGGCACAGACTCTACCCTTCGATTGAAGGGGATACGTAAGTAATTTCGTTTACTATTTTTCAAAGTGTTTTTTATTCCTTTTAACTAATAGTTTCTAATATATAGCACAATAATTTTTTTTGATTTTGCGAGATACCACGCATACAACCGTTTCAAAACGGTTTCCAAGGTCCTCCAGAGCATGCCTCTACCCAGCTGACCTTGGCCGGCGAAGATTCCGACGACGGAGAAACGCTCGGATGTACGACAATTGGAAGGTAAAACCATCATTCATTTTCATAATTAATTAATTTTGAAATTTATAGAAATAAATTTATTACTTTAACAATTTTTTATTTCAATTTTTTCAGGGCAAGTTTCCTGTTATCGATCCCGATATCACCGACGGTAGATTGTTCCCCTATGGGTCGGTCACGTCCTGGGATCGATTCAAGGACCTCATGTTCCGGCGCCCAGAAAGCAAGCGAAAAACCGCCGTGTGGATGAGCCCGAGGACCACGCTCGGCTTCCGCGAGCTTGAGCACTCCTGAGGGCAAGGCAGTGTCAAGCAGGAATAAGGCCAACCGCGCGAAGAATCCCTCCAAACACACAGCGGGGGCGCGGACCCACGACGAGCACCATCGTCGATTGGTATGTTTTTTTTTTCGTCATTTTCTTACTTACGTACTTTTTTCTCGTTTTCTTTTTTCAATTACTTATTAATTTATTATGTTTTATTCTTCACTCTTTAATTTTTTAGGAAGCGAAGCAAGGGCGCCCCGTCCCGCCCGATGAGCTGCACCGAGTCCTTCACACCGAGTTCTTCACACGAAGAAGGACGGGACGTTCGTCGACGATAAGGCGAAAGCAGTTCAGGTATTTAATAATTTTTTCAATTATTATTTTTTCTTTAAAATTTTTCCTACCTTATATATTAACCATTTTATTTTCTGAATTTTAAATGTTTAGGAACGTTTCACGAGTCCTTGACTCGGCGGTTGCCCACACCAGACTCGCAACCGACTCAGGAGGACCGTATAGAGGCGTTCTTGGAGGCCGCTTGGAGGGGTTCGGCTGATGGGTCGGTTCCTGGGCTCGGCTCGTTCGGGCGACGCCTTTATGCGAGTGTGCCCTAGCCTCGGCGGAGATGGAGCGAGCACTAGCTCCTGCCCTTCTCCTGTTGGCCAAGGCGCAACAAGCGTGGACATGGAGGCTATGTGCGAGGACTTCGTTACTCGAGTCGCTACTATTGAGGTCAACATGCAGGCACGAGTCGACGCCCAGGTCGCATCCGCTTTGGCCGCGTACTTCAGATCTCTAGGCGGCGGCCCTTTATCATCGACGCCTCCTCCCCCCCCGCCCCTCCGCCGTAGTTCTAGGATTCTTTCGACTGTATAAAACGTTTTTTTAATATTTGATATATATATTTTTTATTTTAATTCCAATTTTTTTTTATGAAATTTTAATATTAATTAAATAAATAAATAATTAATAATTAATAATTAATAAATAATTAATAATTAATAAATAATTAATAATTAATAATTAATTAATAATTAATTAACTAATTATTGAAATTTAAATTTTAAAAAAAAATTCTTATATGCGACCAGATGGTCCCTTTAAAAGCAACCATCTGGTCGTAATTTTACTTAGTCTAAAAGTGACCATTTGGTCACATAAAATACGACCATTTGGTCACTTTTTTATGTGACCATTTGGTCACTTATCGTTCACATGAATTACGACCAGATGGTCACTTTTTAAGCGACCATCTGGTCGCATCTTAACTGAGCCTAAAAGTGACCATTTGGTCACATAAAATACGACCACTTGGTCACTTTTTATGTGACCAAATGGTCACTTCTATTGAAGATAAATTACGACCATATGGTCACTTTTAATGCGACCATCTGGTCGCATTTTTAAAAGGGTGACTTTTTTGCGACAAAAATTTTTGGTCGTATATTTGTGATTATCCAGTCGCACAAATTCAGGACCGACCAGCTTTTTGGCCACCACTTATTTGGTCGCATTTTTGGTCGCATTTTAGGTAAAAAAACGACCAGTTGGTCGCAATTTCGTGGTCGCAAATTGACAGTTTTTTTGTAGTGTATTTAAAGAGAAAGTGAATAGTGTTTTGGATATTTTTAAGAAATCGGAAATGACGGTTGCATCCTTTTATGACTTTTGACTTATGAATCGAATCTCGAAGCTCTTAAATAAACTAAAGGCGATTAATAATTATTAATTGGCCTATTAATAACTATTAATGTCACCGAAACGAATTTAAAGTATTAAAACGATTAAAAAGGATTTCGGGCGAAATTAACTACTAAAATCGAAATTACAAAAAATAATAATTAATCTAAATACTTAAATTGAAATAAATAAATAAAATTAAATAAATAATAAAATAAAATAAATAAATAAAATTAAAAAAAATTTCACTTCAAAATAACGGGACGTTACAGGCACGCATGTCGATTCCATCATATTAACAAAATGAGCCACTGCTCCATTGGTTCTCCGGTACATCTCAAACTTCTGCGGGATGAAGTTCCTCAGTTGTGTGACTGACGTGATCCTTCTTATAAAAGGAGAGTCCTCAGGCTCTCGGGCTTCAGCCTTAGGGTTTGTATTTTTCTCAAACACCTTCTTTGCCGTTTTCTCTTCGAGAAGTTGCCTCATAACGGGCGTGCTTCTGTTGCTTCTTCTGATATTTATCTTTTCCGGTGGAACTAGAACTTTCTTCATCATTCTTTGTCTGGCTTGAGTCACCCTTATCCTTGCTATTCTTCTAAGATGGTACCTTGCTCTGGGTTTTATGGTGTATATCATCTTGTACAAAACCTCGCTTACTTGGGGCTCCTTTTTCTGAGGAGGAGATCTCTAGACTGGCATCTTCCCCTCGACGTCGGGCCGACAATCTGGTCTGTAAGTCATTCCCAGCCACATGCTTTCCTTTCTCAGATGTGGTGGCCTTCCGACGCCATCGCTTGGCTTGTGACTTGCCAGCTTTGGGCTTGGAAGGGTCTCCCTCATCCATATTCAGAGTATTTTGGCCATTTACACGGGCCGTCGCTAGTCCTTCTCCGAACAAGGCTCTTATTTCTCCTACTTCTTCCAAAAGTATTTTATCTGCCTCCATCAGTTCCCTATGCTCCGCCAACGCGATGGTGATCTTTCCTAGTGTTGCATTACGGCCTTGAGCATCTTCGTCTCCTCCTTCATCCCGAGTAACGGTTTCGTTGAGAGCTCGTTGCTTAGCTGACAGAGTGGTCATTGTTTTATCTTGTGGGTATCGCGTGAGTATCAAGGTTTTGCTAGAAACTGCATGATGGACGGCCCCATGGTGGGTGCCAAACTATGTGGGATATTTCTTCTCACACAGTTGAGCACGCTTGGTCACGTGCTGGTTTCTTGTCACGTCTACCTGAAATGGAATTGAAAATAGTCAAAGGGCACCGGTGTAGTACAGGCCAAGGACCCTCCGACGATCAAGTTAGGTGGCAGTAGGTAGAGTGCAGTGCAAGAGAGAATATAGGTTTAGGAATTTGTGCACTTACTTGATTTGATTGGTCAAGCAACCTTTTATAGTCTCTTGATCGTGGGCCTCTTCAGTGAGCTAGCGCAGGACTAGGCTTTATGAATCCTTTAGTGGCCCGGTGGGAGGCAGCTTCCCCAAGCGATGATCCTGATGGGCTTGAACCCATGTGGACCGGTTTGATGTATCCGGCCCATATGAGGGCTATTTTTACCCTTTACACTTACAAAATCAACTATGTAGAAGATGATTTATCTTATGAAAATAAGGTATACAATATCTTTTTCGATTAACCTTTTACCACTTTTGATATTGTATATTATATATTTTTTAAACTTTTTAAGAACTTAATTTTGTCAATCTATATAATCTTGAAAGTGGAGAATACAATCATTTGTAAAACCAGACTCCTTAATTATTTTTCATATTTTAAAAAATAATAATTTATTTTCTTTAAATATTTTTAATGTTATTTTTCCAATAAGTCTGTTTATTCTCAGAATATTATATAATTTTAAAATAGATTGACATAATGTTTAATTTGATCTAATTTTTTAAGTGAGTTTTTTTCAAAAATTATATTTTAAGAATTGATATTTTAAAAAATGAAAAAAGTTTAAAAATGTCAACAATGACAATATTCAGACTACGATCCACCAATCTCATACTGAGATTTGTCGAAAGAAATGATATTTTTAAGGGTAAAATACCATTTTGGTCACTAAACCTTCACTCAGATTACATTTTCGTCCCTAAACTTTCAAAAGTTATATTTTTCATCCATGAACTATACGATTCGTTCCATTTTAGGCATTCAGTCTGCGTTTTTTCATCTAAGACTGTAACAACCCATTACCGAGTAAGAGTATAATAAATTTGAAATTATTATAATTTTCTCAAAAGGATACTCATGAAGTTGGATTGATGAATTTGGTGAAAAATACTTCGTTATCTCGTAAGGGTATTTTCGTAATTTCTCCAAACCTCAAAATTAAAACCACAAATATAATTCAATATTTTTAGATGATGCTGATCTTCTCGTTATTATGATTCCAACGCACTTGACGGATCATCGTTCTGAGTCCTAGTGGGTGAGTTACGACCATTTTAGTTCAGTGGCATTTTCATAAATAGTAGAACTTGAGATTCAGTCCTAAAATCCTCCTCCTCCTCCTTCTTGCTTTAGCCGAAAATCAACCCCCAATTATCATCAATTCTCCCATTTTTATGTAACAACCCATTACCATGTAAGAGTATAATAAATTTGAAATTATTATAATTTTCTCAAAAGGATACTCATGAAGTTGGATTGATGAATTTGGTGAAAAATAATTCGTTATCTCATAAGGGTATTTTGGTAATTTCTCCAAACCTCAAAATTAAAACCACAAATATAATTTAATATTTTTAGATGATGTTGATCTTCTCGTTACTACGATTCCAACGCACTTGACGGATCATCGTTCTGAGTCCTAGTGGGTGAGTTATGACAATTTTAGTTCAGTGGCATTTTCATAAATAGTAGAACTCGGGATTCAGTCCTAAAATCCTCCTTCTTCTTCTTCTTGCTTTAGCATAAAATCAACCCCCCATTATCATCAATTTTCCCATTTTTACTAAACATCATCATAAAAAGTATTTTAGCCATAACTTCTACATCCGGACTCCGATTTCCGCAAGTAAATGATCCATTTTGATTGGTTATTTGTTATCTTTCAATTTAGATTATTTTCAAAGCAATCCAAGATCTAGAGAAAGAGTTATGAGCCAAAAACCATTTAGGTCTCCTATTTTTTTTAAAAATTTTAATTAATTTTTGCTCGATTTCTCGTTGTATTAGGTGTGATTCGCTTTGGTAATTCTTTGGCGAAGGTTTGAAGGAGAATCAAGGAGTTTCCATCAAAGATCCAATTGAAGGTTGTGGAAGTTCTTGAAAAAGGGAACATTCAAGATCTTGAAATTTTGCTTGAAAGTGAGTAGAATTAGTTAAGAGTTAATTATTATCATGCGTAATTTTTCTTTTTCATTAAAAATAATCTATGTTTCTAATTTTTGCATATAAGAGACGTTTTAAAGCATGAAATATTTGTTCTTGGGCTGAATTAAAGTTGCATAAATATTGGGTTAAAATATAGAAAAGTGGAGACTTTGCTTGTATGATTTAGACTAGTATTGTTTTCTTTCTCTTGTAGCTTTAATTCATTGATTGTATGACTTTTATATGATGTTTAAATGTTATTTTTGTAATTTTTAAAGTCATCCAAAGCTGCTGGAATTATTGTACAAATTGTAAGTTTAGTGCCCAAAAGAATGGAAAATAGCCTAGGAGGATACTCAATTTGTGAGTTTAATGGTGAGATATTATTTGGGAGACTTCTAAGCTTATTAGAATGACCTTGGAAGTGTAATTAGGATCACTTTGCTTTTTGTTTTTATTTAGAAAAATTACCTTCACATAGTGACCGAATTTAGAGAGAAACTACACTAGTTTAGACTAGTTTTGCTCTTTTGGTTGAAAATTCTTTGGGTGATCGTTTTACAAGTTGGGCTTGTGATCTTGGGTGATTGTAGATCATTCTAAGGTTGGGAAATTGTTATTTTTCCAGAATTTTAATTTTCCAAGTTTAAGCCGTTTAAAAGTCGATTTTGGCAGAAACATGGTTTCAAGGATAGAAACTGGACCTAGGCTTGTTAAAGCATTCTGTTATTGGTGCTTTTAGGTAAATTATAATTTTTTGATGCCTTAAACAACTTGGTTGGAGGTTCGAAAATAAGTAGGTCCAAACTTAGTGAAGAATATGTCGTTAAGGAGATGATTATAGTTGTGCATAACATAATATCACGTAGTGGGGCAGGTTCATTCCATTTGATCAATGGGAAAGAATATCAAAGTAGGTTCGCTTGTGTGCTTTGAGAACACGTAAGAAGAATACCTCAAAAGGTTGAAATGTGAAAACACGTGTTTGATGCTTTTGAGCAAAAAACTCACTTTTGTTTGCGAACAATAATTGAGTTAAGGCATTGTGTAAAGTTTGACTCATTTACAGTTGAGAGAACTTGTTGGATGTTGTAAGACTGTTTATGGACTTAATGAACTTAGGAATCTTCTCATGGCATTATTTTTCTTTTAATTTTTTCTACCCATTGTGCATAGCCTTATGATGCTACATTATTATTTTTTCAGGTAAAAAGAAGAAGAAAACCAGGCATTGATGTGGTTTGTGATCGGTGGCTTGGTTGGAATGGATTTACACCGCCAACGACTTTTATTCTCTTCTTTCGTTGTTTTTAGTGGGATTTAAATTTTTGATTTGTGTTAATACTTTTATAGTGAAGTCTTTGTGTTTTTTTTAATATCGTTGTTTTTGGTTAAAACGATACCTGTGAATTTATGGATTTGTTTTGAAATAAGTTTCATCGAACCATAAACTTGTTTTGTTTTGCATCTTTATGAAATAAGAAGGTAATTTCAATGATTTATATTGCTTCTGCTATTAGATGTTGTTAATTCCATGTTTTGGGATTTTGGGGATGTTATAGTTGGTATTAGAGCCCTAATGGTTCTGAAGACCGTAAATCCAAACCTACCGCCACTTCAAGAACTCATCGGTGCCAGGTATTTTAAGTATTGGCATTAAATCAGAATGTCTATGTTGTGTTAAGTCATTTAGATAAGATGTAACTGCAATGTGTTGTTTGTTATATCTTATGTGTGTTTTTGAAATGTTTTTAATATGCCTCTTTTAGCCATTTGTGGTCGAGTAAGGGGACACAGTTGAGGCTGTGGATTTAACCTCGCTTATGAGAGCAATGAAGAGTAATCGAATGATGTCAATTATTATGTTCCTTCGATTGAGGAGAATAATGTTGAGTTTGAGGATCCTACTAAATTTGAGGCACTGTCAGATCTGGTAGTTGCTCAAGTACTACAAACTGCTCTAAGGGTATATATTCGTCAAGTTGAGAATGACGATATGCAAAGAGTACTTGGTAAGACTGGAGGTTTAACTGAAGAGGTCCGATTTCTCAGTGTATAAGAAATACACATCAGGTTAGTTTGATGGAAAACATGTGTACATAGATGAGGCTAAGGAACAAATTTCTCATGTGCACTGAGGGTTTAAGAATTGCCTGACAATTTAAAGGTGTATTGTAGCACTTATTCCTTAATTGATGATGCCTTCTATTGATGAGAGTCTAATGTTAGATCCATGAATCAGAATGAAGTAGTGACTTGGAAAAAAAATAAAACTATTTTTTTATAAGTACTATTCCAAGAGAGCCCGGAATGGGAATGAGATCTACCTAAGACATATTTTATGACTCGTTATAGTTATTTCGAGTTTCTTGTGATGTCTTTCGGGTTGATGAATGTACCAACAAATTTTATGAACATGATTAACAATGTAGTTTAGAGATTCTTGGATTCGTCGTGATTGTTTTCATTGACTACTTTCTTGTTTATTCGAGATCAGACGAATAGCATACTCAGCGTTTGAGAGTACTTTTACTCATATTATGGAATGAATGATTTTACGCCTAATATAGTAAGTGTAAATTTTGGCTAAAGAGAGATGCATTTCTAGGACACGAGGTGTCGATTGAAAGTATTTTAGTTGATCTTTCCAAGATGGAAGCAATGAGTAGTTTGCCCGACCAACTATTATTGTAGAGATTCCAAGTTTCTTGGGTTTGATAGGCTACTATCGTAGATGTGTTCAAGACTTTGGAAGAATAGCCTCCCCAATGACCAAGCTTCCTATAAAGGGGAAGTAGAATGATTGGGAAGCAGATTGTGAAAATAGTTTCAAGGAACTCAGGAAGAGACTTGTATCCTGCACAAGTTCTTGTTACACCAGATGATTCTGGGGGTTTGACTATCTAAATTGATATGTTAAAGAAAGGATTTGGTTGTGTGTTAGTGCAACATGGAAAGTTGATCATCTGTGCTTTGATACAATTAATGTAGCAGGAAAAGAAATATCCAACGCATGATATAGAATTGGCAGTTGTGGTTCATGCTTGAAAGATTTGAAAACACTACTTATATGGAGAAAATATTATAATCTTTATGGATCACAAGTCTCAAATATTTCTTCTTTTAGAATAAATTGAATAAGAGACATCATAGGTGGTTGGAGCTTTTGAAAGATTATGATCATGACATACTGTACCATCCGAATAAAGCTAATACGATGGCAGATGTTCATTCTTCTGCTATTACGGCTGTCAGCGTAGACTACAATTGGAAATGGAACTAGCTGAGATATCATCAATGACTTTTGAGATGACTGGTAGTTTGTCTAGATCAATGGTGGGGCATACTTAAAGACAGTGGATCATTGATGCACATAAGGCAAAGAATAGTCTAGCAGGTTATTTTTCAGATGTTGAGTGAGAGTTATCTTGGTACTATAGCTTCTCCACAAATATGCCTTAGTATATCGTGGACGATTGTGTGTGCTTAAGAAAGATACTTTAAGGAAAGAGTTCTAAGAAGAGGCATATAACTCTATGTTTTTTAGAGCACCCATGTTGTAACAAAATGTATTAGGATTTGAAGATGATTATTTGTGGCTTGGTACGAAAAACAATATGTTTGAGTTTGTGAGAAAAAATATGTTTGATTTATCATCAAATCAAGGCTTTGGGAAGAAGTCATTTTAAATATTTGACTTCCTTGCCCGTTTCAATGTGGAAAATGGTAAGCAATATTGATTAACTTTATTTGTGGATTACATAGGACTTTGAGGGGTAATAATGTGAATTGGAAGATTATGGATGGTTGACCAAAACATAGCATTTCCTTCCAGGGAAGTCGAATTATCCTATTGAGACTTGGGCTTAAATGTGTCTCAGGGAGAGATAGTAAGGTTGCACCAAGTGCTAATGATTATTGTGTCAGATCGGGACAATAGATTTGTGTCAAAGTTCAGGAAGAGTTTACATAGTGCCATAGGTACTAAGTTACTATTCAGTACTGGTTTTTATCCTTAGACAGATGTTCAAACCGAGAGTGTAAAGCATATTTTAGGGGATATGCTTAGAGCATGTGTGCTTGATTTTGGGGGTAGTTGGGATGAGCATGCAGTTGTAGCTAGTAGAGTTTGCTTACAATAACAGTTTTCAGGCTACAATAGAGATGTCACCATTTGAGGCATTGTATGGGAGAAAGTGTTGGTCTCCAGTTCATTAGGATGAGGTAGGAGAAAGAAAACTCTTGGGAGTTGAGTTGGTGCATATGAATAATGAATTAGTTGAGCTGATTGGGGAGAGAATGAAAACTGCTCATAGTAGACAGAAGAGTTATGCAGATGTACAGAGGACTGATTTTCAGTTCTATGTTTAAGATCACGTGTTGATGAAGATAGCTCCAATGAAGGGAGTTATGAAATTGGGGAAGAAAGGAAAGCCCAAAGTTCATTTGACCGTTCGATGTGTTAGAGAGAGAGATTGAATAGATGTTTACGAAAAAAATTTAAGAATCTGGTTAGGATTGAAATCATTTAATTATTTATTTAGTGTGAGAAAAAATACATCACAAGATGCACCTTGAGAGCAGAAAGAAGTTATGTGGAATAAGAACCTCATTCTTTTACCTTGCACTAAAACTTTTCAAGGACGAACAACCCATTACCAAGTAAGAGTTTAAAAGATTGGAAATTATTATAATTTTCTCAAAATGATACTAATGAAGTTGAATTGATGAATTTGGTGAAAAATAATTTGTTATGTACAGATATTTTAGTAATTTCCCCAAACCTCAAAATTAAAACCACAAATATAATTTAATATTTTTAGATGATGCTAATCGTCTCGTTATTACGATTCCAACGTAACTAACCGGTCATCGTTCTGGGTCTTGATCGATGAGTGAGTTATGACCATTTTAGTTCAGTGGCATTTTCGTAAATAATATAACTCGGGATTCAACCCTAATATCTTTCTTCTTCTTCTTCCTTTAGCCAAAAATCAACCCCCTCATTATCATCAATTCTCTCATTTTCGCCTAAACATCATCTCTCGAAATATTTTAGCCATAACTTCTAGATCCGAACTTCGATTTGTGCAAGTAAGTAGTCCATTCTAATTGGTTTTTCATTATCTTTCCATTTAGATTCGTTTCAAAGAAATTCAATATCTAAAGAAAGAGTTATGAGACAAAAACCATTCGGTTCTCCTATGTTTTTTTTTAATTTAATTAATTTTTACTTGATTTCTCCTCGTATTAGGTGTGATTAACATTGGTAATTCTTTGGTTAAGGTTTGAAGGAGAATCGAGGAGTTTCCATTCAATGTCTGATTCAACGTTGTGGAAGTTCTTGGAAAAAGGAAAATTCAAGATCTTGAAATTTTGCTTGAAAGTGAGTAGAATTAGTTAAGGGTTAATTATTATCATTCGTAGTTTTTCTTTTTCTTTAAAAGTAATCTATGTTTCTGATTTTGGGCGTATAAGAGACGTTTTAAAGCATGAATTATGTGTTCTTGGGCTGAATTAAAGTTGCAGAAATATTGGGTTAAAATGTAAAAAAGTGGAGACTTAGCTTGTATGATTTAGACTAGTATTGTTTTCCTTCTCTTTTAGTTTTAATTCATTGATTGTATGACTTTTTTATGATGTTTAAGTAAATCATGTTGTTTTGGTGTCTTAAACAACATGGTTGGAGGTTCGTACTAAGTAGGGTCATACTTAGTGAAGAATATGTCGTTAAGGGGATGCTTATAGTTGTGCACAACATAATATCACTTAGCGGGGCATGTTCATTCCATTTCATCAATGGGAAATAATATCAAAGTAGGTTTTCTTGTGTGCTTTGAGAGCACATAAGAAGAATACCTCAAAAGGTTGAAAGGTGGAAACACGTGTTTGATACTTTTGAGCAAGAAACTATATTTTGTTTGCGAACAATAGTTGAGTTAAGGCATTGTGTAAAGTTGGATTCATTTAGAGTTGAGAGAACTTGTTGGAAATTGTAAGACCATTTATGGACTTAATGAACTTAGGAATCTTCTCATGAAATTACTTTTCTTTTAACTCTTTCTACTCATTGGGCGTAGCCTCATAATGCTACATTATTTTTTTTCCAGGTAAAAATAAGAAGAAAATCGAGCATTGATTTGGTTTGTGATCGGTGGCTTGGTTGGAGTGGATTTATACCGCCGACGACTTTTATTCTCTTCTTTAGTTGTTTTAGTGGGAATTAAATTGGATTTGTGTTAATACTTTTATAGTGAAGTCTTTGTCTTTTCTAATATCGTTGTTTTTTGTTAAAACGATACTTGCAAATTTATGGATTTGTTTTGAAATAAGCTCGATCGAACCATAAACTTGTTTTGTTTTGCAACTTTATGAAAAAAGAAGGGAATTTCGATGGTTTATATTGTTTCCGCTTTTAAATATTGTTTATTCCATGTTTTGGGATTTGGGGATGTTACAAGGACATTACCAGAGGGCTTATGTGGTATATAATTGATAATGTGACGTTATATAAATATACAATGAGATTAAATGACGTGGAAAAACCAATATACAAGTAGATTAAGACTGGAATTAAGGAGAAAAAAATGAGATTAACCTTCCTTTATATTCATTTTTTATGGTATTTAACCTCATGGTATATTTCTATAGTGTCACATCATCAATTACATGCCACATAATTTGAAGGATCAAAACGGAACGAATCGGAAAGTTCATGGACGAAAAATGTAAATTTCGAAAGTTTAAGGATGAAAATGAAACTTGAGTGAAAGTTTAGGGACCAAAATGGTATTTTTCAAAACATTTGTTATGTTTGAAATTACTCATAATAAGAGTTGTCTGTGTTGAAATTTCGTTTTTTTTAATGAGTTTCCACCAAATTTCAATTTATATGTTTAAATTATATTTGATAAAAAAATGTACAATCACCCTAAATTTATTTACTAAAAAAATCATTTATTTTTTGTTTCCAACGGACATTCTTTATTCAAAAAAGATTAAAAGGGGTTGTATTAATCAGCAAACCTTGTTTGGACAGCGAATGAGCCTCATTGGTAAGACTCCTACTGATAAAATTAAAAGACAAAAAAGTAAACAGGGATTTCAAGCTTTGAAGAAATTCCCAGAAACAAAAAAGATTACTTGGGCAAGGGCTAGTACCCTTAACAACATCAATCTGCCATTTTACATCCGAGAAAACAGAAATGGTCGTAATTTTTAGGCGTAGCGCTTCCAAAACACCAGCTACCAATGCCTTACTCTTTGCGTGAATAGGCGACATGCTTTTCCCTCCATTACAGACCAAGGACGAACATCTCGAGCCATCAGGATTGACAAAAATGCATCCAATCCTTGTTGAAAAATCGTCTTCAATCCATGCCGCATCACAGAATAATAGGAAGCCTGGGACATCAAAAGTAGGGATGTGCATCAAGGGAGGAGGGTTACGGATTTCATATGAATTGATAGAAGCTTGAAAATCAATGGCATTCTAGGAATCGAATTGAATTCCTTGAATGATCTCTCTCTTCTCCCTTTAAAACTCTAGAATTTCACATCTTCCACAATCTCCACAAACCGAAACATAGCAAGCTCAGGGATTTAGAGTCATCAGCTAGATTATTGGAGAAAAGATTCATCAAACAGATACAGCTATCTTTGAACAATTCTCCCTAAAAAATCTTCGTATTTAAATGGAGAGGACAAGCAAACCAGAATCGTTTCGTAACTTCACAGGTGAGAAGTAAATGATTGATAGTCTCATCTTGATTTTTGCAAACTGCACAATAAGGACTAATATTCAAACCTCTCCATTTCACGTTGACGTTAGTGTCGAGATAGTTATTGGTAGATCTCCAAATGAAATTTTTGATCTTCTGAGTTGTAGGCAGCTTCCAAATTTTATTCCATTCTTTAACCAACACATTTGAAGAACTACTGCTTTCGTCTGTATTTGGGGGAATCGATATTCTAGCTTCATGATGGGCCGAACGATAACTTGACTGAACCGTATACAACCCTGAGGTATTGAAATGCCAAATTATTTTATTTGAGCTATTGAAGCAACTAACAAGAGTTGCTAGTATCATATTTGAATCAGCCGGAGAGAAATGGAGAAGGATTTCGTAACATTCCATCTTTGAGGAGAACTTAGTAACAGGTCATAAGCCAAATTAGACTCTCCCTGTCTTTCTGAAATTGGTTTAAACGAAAATGGTCTTGAAAGCCAAGGGTCATCCCAAATCTGAATTGATTGCTCATTCCTCACTTGCAACCGCAAACCAGAAGATAGAGTTTTCCTACCTTCCATAATACTTCTCCATCCCCATGAAGCCTTAGGACCTATCGTAGCCTCCAAAAAAGAGAAATGGCAAAAGTATTTAGCCTTTAACACTTTAAACAAAAGGGAATGAGGGTTGTTTAGAAGACTTCATCCCTGTTTTGCTGATAAAGCCTGATTAAAGCATTGAAGGTCTTTAATTAAAATTGAAACTTCCCTCTGATTTGGGCTTGCATATTTCTTTCCAGTAGCCCCAATTAATACCCTTTCGATCTCTACTTGATTGCCACCAGAATATAGCAATGATAGAATTTATCTCTTTACAAAGAGAGATAGGAATCTTAAAGCAATTCATCGCATAGATTGGCATTGCCATAACAATGGCTTTAATTAGAACCTCCTTACCAACTTGAGAAAGAAAATTCTCCGCCCATCCTCTCGCCTTCCTTTCAACTCTGTCTCTGATCTCCTGAAATACATGAGTTTTTGAGCTACCAAACTCGACTTGCAAACCTAAATATTTACCCAGTCCTTAGGCTGAGATTCCCAGGTTATGCGAAATTTCCTCTCTAAGATCAAAAGGAGTATTACTGCTAAACACAATGCTACTTTTGTCAAAATTAACTTCTTGTCCAGAGTTCTCGCCATAAAGATTAAGAACTTTTAACAACGCCTGGACTTCCGAAGGACACGCCCTGCAAAAGAGAAGAGAGTCATCTGCAAAAAAAAAAAAAAAACATGGTAATTGGAAGCTCCTGTTTGCTGAATCTGTATCCATGAAGACTACCCATTCGAGCTTCCTTCTCAAGTAAACTCGTTAAGCATTCAGTACGAATGACAAATAAATAAGTGACAAAGGGCCCCCTTGTCTGAGTCCACGACTAGGCTGGAAAAGACCATGAGGAGAGCCATTAATCAATAAACTAAAGGAAGTAGTCGAGACACATTCTTTGATCCATCCTACCCATTACGCAGCAAAGCCCATCTGGATCATAATTGCCTCAATAAAATATCATTCTAATCGGTCATATGCCTTAGCTATGTCAAGCTTGACTGCCAAATAAAACTCTTTACCCTTCTTCTTAAGCTTTAGAGAATGCATCACCTCATGAGCTATCATAATATTATCTGTGATATGTCTACCACTTACAAAGGCAGTCTGAAAAAAATTCATTTAGTTTAAAAAATAATTTTTTTATTAAATTCAATGTTAATTGAAAAAAAGTAATTTTAATGCGAAACAAAATTAAATTAAACAACCGTATGAACCTAGAAGAATTTTTTTTAAGAGAAACAATATTTTTTATATAAGTAATTATTTTATTATATTATATTTTGATTTTACCAAAAGTAATTGATTGAAGGGATCCCGGAGCACCCAATGTTTTCTCCAATAGATAACCGACTTTGAATAAACTAAGCCGAGACTGACGTAGGCCAACTGGTTTATTAAACGGTGCGAACGTTTTTTTTTTTTTTAAATGCCAGGTGTCACATCAAAGAACCCAAAGGCGCACCTAGAAAACCAGACATTGTATTCTTCCCTCCTGTCAATGGTTTTAGTGACCAAAACCATTTTAAATTTAATTAATTAATTAATTTTGATAGTGGGTTTTCCCTTCTCTGTTTGCTCCCTATTTATACACCCTCACCAAATACCAACTCCATATTATCATCTCAAAACTAATCTAAAATTAATTCAATTTAAACAAAACAATGTCAACAACTACGGGTCAGATCATCAAGTGCAAGGGTAAGTAAACAAATTCTTTATTATTTTTATTATTATTACTTTTGATTCAATGTTTTTTCCTTGAGATGAGATAGAAAGAAAGTGAGAAAATGATATTAAAAAATAAAAAATCGTTTGTAATTTGATGATTCTTCTTCTTGTTTGGTGAGTAAAGCCGCTGTTGCATGGGAAGCTGGAAAACCACTGGTGATTGAAGAAGTTGAAGTGGCACCACCACAAGCAAACGAAGTCCGCTTGAAGATTCTTTTCACCGCTCTCTGCCACACCGATGTCTACTTCTGGGAAGCCAAGGTAGCCCCGTTTGATAACCTTCTTATATTCTATTCCCCGTTTGATAACCTTTCTAGTTTCTGTTTTTTATTTCATGTTTGTATGTTTTTAAAAGAGAAAGATAAACTTGTTTATAAATTTTTTATTGTTTCTTGGTTTTGAAAATGAAAAAAAAAAGACACTAACAATTTCTTATTTAGGTTTCTCGTTTTTAAAAAACCAATTAGTTTCCGATTTTTTAATTGATTCTTTTTTAAAGAAAAAAAAAATTATGAGTAAAAACTAAAAACGAAATGATTATGAAAAGTGACCTTACATCTATTTACTTCAACATTTCATTACAATCCATCTATGTTATATAACTTCGCATATGAAAATGGTGTTTTTTTTCTTCATTACAGGGCCAGACGCCGTTGTTTCCTCGTATATTTGGGCATGAAGCTGGAGGGTTAGTCGAATTTTCCATTTTTTGTTTTGTTGATTTATAGTTTTGTAAAAATAAATTACAAAATTGCTTTATTGAGAAATGAGTTATAATTTGCTCTGTTCAAAAACAGAATTGTGGAGAGTGTAGGAGAGGGTGTGACTGATCTCCAACCAGGTGATCATGTTCTTCCTGTATTCACTGGAGAATGTGGGGAGTGCCCACATTGTAAATCCGAAGAGAGTAACATGTGCGATCTTCTTCGGATCAATACTGACCGTGGCGTCATGATCAACGACGGCAAGGCGAGGTTCTCCATAAGAGGACAGCCGATTCATCACTTTGTCGGGACTTCAACATTTAGTGAATATACTGTCGTTCATGTTGGCTGTCTGGCGAAGATCAACCCCGCTGCCCCACTCGACAAAGTTTGTGTCCTAAGTTGTGGGATATCCACAGGTTTGAAGAATACATCTTCTGTCTTTTTCTATTGAGCATTTTATTGTCTTGAATAACCAATTGTCCTTTCTGATGTTTTGAATTTCCTTTGTGTCCTCTTGAAGGTCTTGGTGCTACTTTGAATGTTGCAAAGCCGAAGAAGGGTTCATCGGTTGCAGTTTTCGGATTAGGCGCTGTTGGCCTTGCTGTAAGTTATTCATATCTGATTTAGTTGATTCTTAGTGGGGGGTTTTTATTTTTGTCCTTTTTAATCTGTCATCTGTTTTCTAATTATAAGGCTGCTGAAGGCGCAAGAATTTCCGGGGCATCGAGGATTATTGGTGTTGATTTAAACCCAAGTCGATTTGAAGAAGGTAAAATCAGATACCCTTTCGTAAGTTAAATGATGGATTAAATATTTTTAACTCATTTGTTTGTTTTTTTCCCCTTCTCTTTTAAAATGATTGCAGCAAAGAAATTTGGTGTTACTGAGTTTGTGAATCCAAAGGATCATGACAAACCAGTTCAGGAGGTAATTGCGGGGATGACTGGCGGAGGAGTTGATCGGAGTGTGGAATGTACTGGGAGCATCCAGGCAATGATCTCAGCATTCGAATGCGTTCACGATGTAATTAGTTGCTCACATAATCAATCCATTTTTCTAGATTTCTACTTTTTATTTATTATCAAACACATACTTACATTTTTTTTGTTTAAACGGGTTTCCCAGGGTTGGGGTGTTGCTGTGCTGGTTGGTGTACCGAACAAAGACGATGCATTCAAAACTCATCCAATGAATCTACTGAATGAGAGGACTCTGAAGGGTACTTTCTTTGGCAACTACAAACCCCGTACTGATATTCCCGGTGTCGTTGAGAAATACATGAATAAGGTAACATCTAATAGCTAAGGTTTTGATTCGATTTGTGACGAGACGAAAGGATTTATTTGTAGTTATTGAATATATATGTTAAATGTGTTGTAGGAGCTGGAATTGGAGAAATTCATCACTCATTCAGTGCCGTTTTCAGAGATCAACAAAGCATTTGATTACATGCTGAAAGGGGAGTCAATTCGCTGCATCATCCGTATGGGAGAATGATTTACAAGTCTGCTTTATGCCCCTCAGTTTGGTTGATCTTTGGAATAATTTATTTGGATAGGAGGTGTCTTTGCCTTTTGGTGCTGCTGCTTTTATGTTTATGAGTTGTATTTTGATCATGCTTGTGAATTCTTATTCAGTCTTTTCCTTGTAAGATTGATCCATGAAAATGACATTTTATGTTTATAAATTCAAGTTTTTGGTGATTTGAAATGCATTTCTGTGTTTAATAGCATTCCGGTAACACGTGCGTGATTTAATAATTTTTAATAAAATAAAACTAGTTATAAACGTTCGAAAAGTAATATGAAAACATTTAATTGTTTACTTGAAAACCTTTTTGTCTCAAAATTGATGTAGCATGAGGCCGAGTCCACAGGTTCAACCAAGTAAGTCCATGCTTGAAGGGAAATTCATCCCAAGAATTATGCGAAACTCATCCCTAAATAGGAGAAAATGTTCTCTCAATAATATTTTATTTGATATGATAAGATACTACAAATAAAATGCTAAGATGGCTATTTATAGCCTTACAATAAAAACCCTAAATTTAACTAAAATAATTAAAATCTAATACTAATTAAATACTTCCAAGTAGACTAATATCCTTAATAATAACTCATAAATAAACCTATACTAATTAACCTATTATTGATTCCCATCATATACCCACACTAAAAAAATGAACTCGACCTCGAGTTCCATGCGTGACGAACCTCATACCAAATCCAGATGGCACCAAAATGGCCCATGAACAAGATGCAATAAAAAAAAATCCATGATCTAGGATGTCGTCAAACCCGCTTCTTGAGATTAAAATTCGGATAAATGGGCTTCAAAATAGACGGTGAAAAGTAAATGAAAAAATCTTCCTTGGGCTTAAGTGGGTGTGTAAGAAATGGGTCCAATAAAAAGAATGTTAAATTGGGTTTTGGTGGAATTGGAATCGATGGTTCAAGTGAGCACAATTTCGGCCAAGGTGAAAAAAGTTGCAATTGACCCACAGGTGAAAAATCATTATAGCCACCTTTAGAGAGATTTAGTGGGGTAGCCACTTTTTACTATCCAATTTTTTAAAATACAAAAGTGTCATTTTCGAATATCAGGTATAGTCTGACAGCCTTGACATTTTGACACGTTTGTATAGTACGTATAATCTGATACTTTTGACATTTTTTCTTTTCCAATGCAATTTTTCTTTTCCCGATGCATTCTTTCTTCCTCATGTTATGGTATATTTAGTATATTGTTCATCGTTCTTTAGTGTATTCACTATATTTTGTACATTTTTATGTTTTGATTTTATACTACATATTTCTATTTTAATTCAAATTTGTAGATTTGTTTTAGTATATTATTTATAGTTTTCTCACTCATATAAAGTGTTTTGTACATTTGATATATTGGGTATATCATCTTTCGCTTCGTAAGTGCATTTGAGAAAAAATGAAGATGTACGTAATGTACGAAATATACATGTCATTTTTTGCAAATGAAAAACGGAAGAGTATTAATTACACCATAATTAATATGCAAACAGACAAAAAGAAACGTATATTACATATAGTACGTATATTATACAATGTACAACTAATTAACAAAAAAATAGAATATAAAAGAAGGGGTGTGTGTATGTCAACCCCTCGTCATTTTCGTATATTGTGTATATTAAAGAATGTACATTTAGTAAACAACATAGTGAAATGACAAAAACAGACAGCTATGTATATTGCGTATATTACAGAACTATAATTAAAAAAAATAGTTATGATGAAAGAGGGTGTCCGTTCATCCTTTCGAGATAAATAGACAGTTGAATATCATATATATTGCAAATAATACATTATGATTATTACAGGCACGACAATGTATATTACATATATTACATAATGTATGGATAGCAAGAAAGCATAACATAAAAGAAGGGGTGTACATCAACCCCTCATTATTTTTATATATTGTGTATATTACAGAATATACGTATACTAAAACAAACAGAATCAACTGAAGATAACCAGACAGTTATGTATATTTCATATACTACAAAACTACACAATAAGAAATTACAATTGTAGATTACTAATATTTTAGGGAAACAAAATTTCATGAATGAGTAAATGGTAATAAGATGCTTATTATATATTATTCATAATTTTTTTATTTTTATCTATAACATATATAAAAGTGGGGAAGTGATGAGAAATATTGAGTTCCCATTTTACCTCTACTCTTTTAATATATTTCATTTCTATCCTTTAATTCAAAATTAATTTAATTTAATTAAAAAAAAGATAAATGAACACCATGTATGGTTATGTCTTTTCCATCAAAACACATAACCATTAAATTTATTTAAATATAAAAAGACTATGGACATCGTGTATGTTTGTGTCTTTTCCATCAAAAGACAATAATATAAAGAGTTGTAACTTTACGTTTTGAGTCAAGAAACACATTTTTACTATGTGTCCCTCCACCAATAACTAAATAGATTTAATTAGTAAATTATTAAAGCGCTAAGAATATATCAATTAGGTCATGATAATTTCTTACATTCTTCCACTTGACCCGTATGATATTTATTTTTCCTTTACTTTTTTTATTGACTTAATTATATATTAAATTAATTTATAGAAATTATGACTTTTTGTCTGTGAGAAATTATTGTTACTCAATTGATAATTTTTTTGAGGTACACAATTGTTAATTATTAGTTGTTTAATAATTAATAAATTAATTAAGTCTTTTAGTTATGGGTGGAGGGACACATTATAAATATGTGTCTATTGACTAAAAATGAAAAATTGTGACTTTAGACCCCCGGTATTATTTAAAAATTAAAGTTCTTTTTAATTGAAAAATATAGATAAAATTAACCATTTTTTTTACTCATATTTTTTTATAGAAATGGACACATCAATTTTTAAATGGCCTAATCCAATTAAGATTTTTAAAAAGAGGGGAAATATTCTAGATTCCTTCCTATCTTCCTAAAAAAAATGAATTTTTAAATGGTTAGATAAAATAGGAATGTTAAATGAAATGGAGAAAATAAGGGGAAATTCAAGAAAATATTTTTGTAAAAACAGGAAAGTAGTGGATAAGTTTAAATTATTTTATTTTAAAATAAATGTTTTATTAAAAAGGGAATAATAAAATAAATAGAGAAAAAGAGTGGAACTTCAAAAAAAAAAAATACTTTTTGTCAAAAAGAGAAAATGTTGAATATGTATGAGTGATTAAAATAAAAGAAAAAGAAAAGAAAAGAAAGCGTGAGAAAATTTGAATT
Organism: Gynostemma pentaphyllum; assembly: GCA_028015215.1. NCBI lineage: Eukaryota > Viridiplantae > Streptophyta > Magnoliopsida > Cucurbitales > Cucurbitaceae > Gynostemma > Gynostemma pentaphyllum. The sequence continues at coordinate 42,600,778 of CM051353.1, forward strand.
CATTTGGAAAAAGAGGTATTAAAAGAAAATGAAAAAATGAGTGATATTTTCTAATTTTTATTTTGGACAAAAGAGGGGGAGATAATATTTCAAATTTATAGACAAAAGAAGTATGCAAAAAGAGGAGGAAGAGAATTGGGAGAGTTTCTCAAAATTCTAACTATAAAGGGTAAAATTCTAAAAATCCTAAAAAACCTAATCCTCATCTATAAATTCATCTCTTTCTCTCCAACCAAGGGGAGGCCCCCAATTTTCATAAAAAAAAAAAAAAATCATTCACCCAATCTCCCACCTCCTACTCCTCCATCTTTTTCCAACCACCATTCATTCATCTCTCCTTTGCTTTCCTCTCTTCATACCTTGAAAAAAAAAACAAAAACCTACACACTTTACTTTCTATCATTTACCAATCCATAAATTAACCACCATTCACAAAAGAACCTCAAGTTTTCAAGGGTTTCCATCTCCTCCACCATTCTCATATCATCCAATTTTATCCACAATCCATAAAGTCATTTCCCATAACTCTATCCTCTCACTTTCACACACAAATGGGACTCAAGGTAAAAGAAATGTTCATGGTAATTTTCACTTTTATATGAGTATGCTTGTTACTTGATTGGTGTTGAAGTATTTCCATCCTCAAACAAAATAAGTGTTATTTTTCAAAAATATTTTTTTAAGATTGAGTCTTTTATGTTCAAATAGAATCCGAGATTTATATATACTGATTTTATTTATGTAGTATTTGTTTCATGAAATTAGACTTAAATATGAATCTATAGGAAAAAGAATCAACTAGCTCACATTTGTGGTCAGAAAGTTATGATTTTTTGGAGTTTGATGTTCAAATAAATTTTTAGACTACGACAATTTCTGAGCATCTTCTATTATCTGATTCCCCAATGGCTTTTTTTTTAGATTTATTATTTATGACTATTTTTCTTTGAAACTAGACTCATAGAAGAAAATTTAGAAACAAGAATCACTTCATTTCGTTTAGTATAAAAAAATATATGATTTTTCAAAATTGGTATAAAATTCTGCAGTGTGTGTTTTTTTTTTTTTAAAACCGAAGGTTTTAACAATAACAAAAAAAATTAATAAAATGGAAATTGTTAGGATGCTAACTTTTCCAAGCCTTCTAAATTTAAAAAAAAATGATTTTTATGCAAAAAGAATTGTTAAGATGTTAACTTTCCTAATTTCAAATATTTTAAAACTCCATAAGGGAATTTTAGGGGGCAAGGATGCTTTCTTCTCAAACATCTTAAGGTGAGAAGTCTTGGTAGGATGCTATAATGAGACTTTATTTTTTAATGGTTTTATGTCACTCATAATCATTATTCATTTCATTATAATTATTAATGATGTGATCAAATAAATATGAGACATTTTAAAATTAAAAAAAACAATAAAAAAAACATTTTTTTTTTCTAATAGCTTCATGCAACTCACAGTTATTTAACAATATCATTAAATTGATTAGTGATATTGATTAAATAGACATGGGACATTTCAAAATAATAACAAAAATATTTTGTTTTAGTAAAAAGATCTTTAATGACATAATAGAGATAATCAAAACAGTAATCGTTTGGTGCTAATACCTTCCCTAAACATGAATAAACTCTCGAACCATTTTTTTCAAAATTTGCAGACCATTTTATTTTTGTCTTTTTCGAGTGACCAACATTTAAAAACCAATGATTGGTGGCGACTCCTGTTTTCTTTCTTGTTCTTTACTACAAAAAAACTGTCAAAATGCGACCAGAAATTTGCGACCAAACAAAAGTGGTAGTTTTTTTGTGACCACCTGGTCACTTTTTTTGAAGGTTGACTCTAAGTGACCATCTGGTCACTTTTTTTGCTACCAGATTGCGACCAAAAGCAAAAGTAGTCATAAAAAATGGCGCGAAATAAGAGACCAATTGGTCACCTAAAAAAACGACCAACTAGTCGCATTTTTGTGACTAAAATATGACTTGGTAGCAAAAAATGGCACGTAATTTTGGAGGGAAAAAAGCTACCAAGTGGTCACGATTAAAAGTGACTAACTGGTCGCAATTTTTGTGACCTTTATTGAGCAGTGGTAGCTTAAAATTGGAGGGAAGAAAGCTACCAAGTGGTCACAATTATAAGTGACTAAATGGTCGCAATTTTTGTGACCTTTATTGAGCAATGGTAGCTTAAAAATTTGGCGGGAATTAAGCTACCACGTGGTCACATTAAGAAGTGACCAGATGGTCGCAACTGCTGTGATTTTATGTGACCAGTAATATATAAATAATTTGGTGGGATAAAAGCTACCAAGTGGTCACCACAAAAAGTGACCATGAGGTCGTAAATTCAGACTTGATGTGACCTGGGGTAGTGAGGAAAATGGCGGAAAATTTTGGCGAGAAACTGCGACCAGATGGTAGCAAAAATACTACCATCTGGTCGCAAATGAGCAGAGGAGTCCATTATAAAAACCCCTCCACCCATTGTTTGATAGCATTAAGAAAAAAGAAAATGAGAGAGTGGATGTATGTTCGTTTGATAGACGGGTATTTGAACGATGAGTTCGTGGCCGGGGTTGAACAGTTTGTTGAGTTTTGCATGACAACTGTCTATTATGAAAAGTATGGTGGAAAGCTACGTTGCTCGTGCAGGAAATGTGACAATAGGAGAATCATATCGGTTACAGAGTTGAAGGTGCATCTTTATAGTTAGGGGTTTGTGCAGAATTATTATCACTGGGTGTTTCAGGGGAAACACAGGAAATGTTCGACGCTGCATTAAAGGAATCGAGACGATACGAAGGTAGCAGCTCGAATGTAGAGGTTGCTGACGAAGAACGGAATGATGAACAACAGTATAGTCAGATGCAGCAAATGATACTTGATGGTGCGGGGTATGGGGCAATGAAAATTTCCGTGAAAGTTTAAACGTAGACGAAGATGAACGGGTTGTAGAAGAGGAAATGAACCCGGAAGCACGTAAGATGCACGAGATGCTAAAGACAGCTAGTCGACCATTGTACGATGGGTGTGAGGTAAGTCAACTTGCTGCTGCTACAGAACTTTTAAATATAAAGGCGCAGTACAACATACCTGGTAGAGGATTTGATGCGATTGCATCGTGGTTTCGTCGATGCGCTCCAAAAGAAAATAATATGCCCGACAGTTTGTACGACACAAAAAAGCTAGTGGAGGGACTTGGATTACCCGTGGAGAAAATAGATTCGTGTCAAAATGGATGCATGATTTACTGGGATGTGGATGAGGAACTGCATCATTGCAAATTCTGTTTTCTTCCAAGATACAAACAAAGGAAACGCAGCCTGATTTCGAACGCCCGCATGTTCTATTTACCACTGACCCCACGTCTGCAACGGTTGTATGCATCAGATGTGACAGCCTCGCAGATGAGATGACATCACGAGCATTCATAGGATGAAGGTGTTATGAGACATCCCTTAGATGCTGCAGCATGGAAGCATTTAAATAATCGTCATCCGGATTTTGCACAAGATCCAAGAAACGTCAGATTGGGCTTATGCACGGATGACTTTAACCCGTTCGGGACATCCGGGGCACAATATTCAGTTTGGCCAGTCATGGTAACCCCGTATAACTTGCCTCCCTCGATGTGCATGCGAGACCCAGTGATTTTTCTAACAGTTGATCGTACCTGGGCCAAAAAGTCCAAAACGGACCTGGATGTGTATTTGCAACCACTTATTGCGAGTTGAAAAGGTTGTGGGTCGCGGTGTTATGACGTCACGACATTTCAAGAAACAAAATTTCTTGATGCGCGCCACGTTAATCCGGGCCGATCGATTGCCTTCCCTGCGTATTCAATGTTGTCGAGTACGTTGATCTTTAATTGCTTTCATATACATTTTTTAGTCTGTGTTTAGCTTTTGTTATTGCTTTCCTTAGTCAGTGTAGTTAATTGTGTGAACCTAAATCTCCTCCTCTTAAAGGATGGAGTACGGCGGGGACATACGCATGTCCACATTGCATGCTAGACACAGATGCATTTTATCTCAGAAACGGTCGGAAAACTTGTTGGTTTGATTGTCACCGTCGATTTTTGCCATTGAATCACACTTTCCGTTCAAACGGAAGTGACTGGAAGAAGGGTCGACGAGTAAGAAAACAAACCCCCCCGACCATGTATAGTGGAAGATAGATTCTTCACGGTATAGATGCTATAGGGATGCAGAAGATTACAGTGGAAGGTGCAGAGAGTGCAAACAATGCTGCTGGGAAAAACACGGGTTGGAAGAAACGGAGTATTTTTTGGGATCTACTGATTAGACACAATCTGGATGTAATGCATATCGAGAAGAATTTAGCAAAGTACATGTTGATGACGGATGAAAAGAAAACATTATTTGAGTGGATCAAATCCATCAAATTCCCGGACGGATACGTTTCGAATCTGAGTCGGTGTATAGACAGTAAAAAACATATCATGTTTGGGATGAAAGGCCACGACTGTCATATATTCATGAAACGATTGATGCCCGTCGCGTTCAGACCGTTCCTAGAGAATAGACATTGGGAGCCGCTTGCCAAGTTGAGTGTTTTTTTCAGGGACTTGACATGTATAGAGCTGACGGAAGCTACTGTCGCTTCAATGAGTTCAGAGATCGCCGTTATTATTTGTAAGTTGGAGCAAATGTTCCCACCTGGCTTTTTTGACTCCATGGAGCATCTTTCAATGCATCTTCCATACAAGGCATTCTTAGGGGGTCCTGTTCATTACCGCTGGATGTACCCATTTGAAAGGTAAGCACAGTTATTTTGTAATGTACGTGTATAAATGAGTAAAGTGATCAAATTTAAATTATGTTTTGTAACCACAGGTACTTACGTCGGTTGAAAAAATGGTTGGAAATAGATCACGAGTAGAAGGATCTATCTGTAGTGCGTTCCTGACGCAAGAGACTACCACATTTTGTTCATACTACTTTGATCAACACATTGCAGAGCAGTTTCGACCAGCGAAACGAAACATTGTCGAAAATTTACTTGAAGGTGTTGACATAAATGACTTGCCAATTTTTACAGAACCTGGCATAGCAGTTGGAAGATCAGTGTGTAGGCCGTTGACCGATTCTGAGTATCACGTAATGCAGACATACGTGTTATGCAACTGCGCAGAGATTGAGCCTTACATAGAGTGAGTTTGTAACTTAGCATTATTTCATCGCATAAACAAACTATTTGCTAACTATTTTTGTAACATACAAGATTATTTCTAAACGTATACGTTCGAATGACACGAGTTGGTCTTACAGACGCTGAGGAGGGGTCAATAATCGACAAAGAGTTTCGTTCTTGGTTCAGTGCCTACGTGAGTTATTTTAAATTGTCAAAAAAACCGTTGCATTATGTTGAAAAAATTACTATCTTCCTAACATTACTGTATGTGGACAATGACACAAGTTGACTCCCCTACATTACCGTGGATGATCCTCGCATCATTTCTTTGGCAAAGGGACCTGGATGGATAGCAAGGTCGTATGGTGGATACGTCGGTAACGGTTACAGATTTCAAACAAAGGCCCAGTCAGTGAACAGGGCAACAAACAACAGTGGTGTTTGCATCAAAGGCCACGTGTTCGGCACAAACGAAGACGATTACTTTGGAGTAATCGATGAGATTCTTGAGATTCAATACGCAAGTCCGATGCTAAAACTCATTGTTCTGTTCAACTGCACTTGGTTCGAGACAACCAGACGAGGCGGAGTCCGTAAGATTGATCATTTACAAATCGTTGAGGTAAACAAGTCTAAGCATATGCGCACTGCTGATAGGTTTGTCCTAGCTTCACAGGCGATTCAAGTTTATTACCTGAACTATCCAATTAATAGACGAGATTGGTTAGTTGTTTGTAAAGTTAAACCACGCCAGGTTGAAGAAAACTTGTCCGAGAAAGACGACCATGCAAAGAAAGCTGTTGCTTTTCAAGAAGATGAGATAAGATGTCGTGCAATCGACGATGGTCAGAATGCAAGTATTGTTCGTCCTTTGAACGATGGAACGATAACATTGCATGATGATGATGATATAAATACTTTCACTTCTCATGCACGTGACATTGATGCTGAATTTATTCGAGACGATGAATCCGATGAAGAAGAAGAAGACTTTATGTGTCGGACTTCTTGGAGACGATGATGAATGAGACATTTCGTAACTTGATTATTCACTGTGTCTGTGTTTATTAAAACTATTTCTTTAATGAATGATTAAATATATATATATATATATATATATATTAATATTTGCGACCATGTGGTCGCAATTTAACACAAAAGGTGACCACATGGTAGTAATTTAGAAAGGAAAGGCGACCACACTACAAAAAAAAAGTCTATTTGCGACCAGACATTTGCGACCAACAGGTCGTTTTTATTGTAGAATGCGACCAAAAACGCGACCAAGACAGTGGTGGCAAAAAAGCTGGTCGTTCTGGAATTTTGTGCGACTGGATAGTCACAAAAATACGACCAAGAAAGTTTGGTCGCAAAAAAGTCAACATTTTGAAAAAATGACCAGATGGTCGCTTAAAAAGTGACCATCTGGTCGTAATTTAGGTTGAAGACAAGTGACCAGTTGGTCACATGAAAGAGTGACCACGTGGTCGTTTTTATAAGCGACCAAATGATCACTTTTCGACTCAGGCAAAATGCGACTAGATAGTCATTTTTTAGGGATAAAAAATGACCATCTGGTCGTTTATCTTCTAGGCAAAATGCGACCAGATGGTCGTTTATCTTCTAGGGTAAATGCGACCATTTAGTCGTATTTAATAATTTTTTTTAATTAAATTTTTATTTATTTATTTAATTAATATTAAAAGTATTATTTTTTTATTTAATTAGTATTAATTAATTATTATATATTTATTTAATGAATATTAAAATTTAATAATAAAAAATTGGAATTAAAATAAAATATATATAAATCAAATATTCAAAAAATGTTGTATACAAAAAGAAATCATCTATCTACTGCGGAGGGGCGGGGGGTGGCGGAGGCGGCGTCGATGATGAAGGCCTGCCGTCTCGGGATCTGAAGTACGCGGCCAAAGATGCTGCGACCTGGGCCTCAACCCGTGCCTGCATATCCGCCTCAATCGCAGCGACTCGAGAAACGAAGTCATCGCGCATAGCGTCCATGTCGGTGTGAAGCTACTGAACCTCCTCGTGCAGCTGCTGCTCAACCGGAGAAGGGCCGGAGCTAGTGCTCGCTCCGCTCCGCTGGGGCCGAGGCACATCCGCGTAAAGACGCTTCCCGTACATGCCGAGACCAGGAATAGATCCATCTGGACGAACGCCTCAAGCAGCCTCCAAGAACGTCTGTCGACGGCCTTCCTGAGTCGGTTGCGAGTCGGTTGTGGGCAACCTCTGACTCAAAGACTCCTTGTAACGGTCCTAAATATTTAAAATTCAGAAAGTATGTAAAAGTTAGAAAATGATGAACAAATTCTAAGTAATAATTGAAAAAACATATTAAATCCTGAGTTTGTTGCGCATTGTCGTCGACGATCGTCCCGTCCTTCTTCGTGTGAAGGACCAAGTGCGCACTATCACGGCGAAACAGACGACCGTACTTTTCTTCCTAAACATATTATAAAAAGAGATAGAAATTAAATTAATAAATAATTGAAACAAAAAACAAAAAAATGACGTGAAAGAAAAATGACAATTACTTACCAATATACGATGGTGCTCGTCATGAGGCTTCGCGCCACCGGTGTGTTTCCTCGGGTTCTTAGCCCGGTTGGCCTTATTCTTTGTAGACACTTTTTTGCCCTCTTAAGACTGCAAGCTCGCTAGGAGTCGGGCATGCTCCTCCTCGCTCATCCACACATGCCGGTGTTTAGCTTGCTTCTGCCACGCCCGGTACATGAGGTCCTTGAATCGATCCTGCACGTGCCTGTCCCATAGGGGGAACATCCGACCGTCCGTGACATCGGGATCGATCATAGGAAACTTGCCCTGAAAAAATTTGAAATAAGAAAACGTTAAAGTAATAAATTGATTGTTACAAATTTATAAATTAATTAATTATAAAAATAAGTGAAGTTATTTACCTTCCAGTTATCGTACATCCGACGCTTTTCCGTCGTCGGAATCTTCGTCCAGCGAAGCTCGCTGGGTAGAGACATGCTCTGGAGGACCTGTCAAAACCGCTTTGAAACGGTTTGATGCGGCTGTATTCTGCAAAAAAAAAAAAAGTAAAAAATATTTTTAGGTTATAAATAACATGAATATTTAATTAAAAAAATTACTTGTCTACTTATGTTACGTATCCCTTTCTATCCGAAGGGTCGGGTTGGCGGTGGCCAGAGGACGGCCAGTGCCAGATGCTCAAGCTCCCGTTAGATCGAGCGCGGTGCCAGAAGTGGAGGGTCCCGCGACAGTAGTGGCTGGAGCCTGTGAGTCCTCCCCCAAACGCGGTGTCGCAATCTGCGACTCGGGTACTGCGGAGGGATATGTCGGGTCGGGATTTTCGTCCAACCGTAATATCTCGTCCAGGTCAGCATGCGTCCAGTCCCCCGCATCTGGAGAACTGTCCAACTCCGGTGCGTCATCCTCTGGCGGCAGATCAGTGCGGTCCTGCGCATCATCGCCGGACATCGGAGGACGACGTTGGCGTGCCATTTTCCTAATCAAACTAATTAAATTTATTAATTAAGTATATTAAAATAATTAATTAAATAAACTAAACTAAAGTAAATTAAATTTAATTAATTAAATTAAAGTAAGTAAACTACACTAATTATTTAACTAAATTAATTAATTAAATTTAAGAAAAATAGTTAAGTAAGTAATTAAAGTAATCTAATATATTTAATTAACTAAATTAAATTAATTAATTAATTAATGAAATTAAAGTAAATTAAATTAATTAAAGTAAGTAAACTACACTAATTAATCAACCTAATTAAATTGAATTAATTTAAAAAAGTAATCTAAACTCATAATGTGAATAAATTAAATTAATAATTTATTAAACTAAATTCAATTAAATGTAACTAAATTCAATTAAATGTAACTAAATTTAATTAAGTAATTAAACTAAATTAAATTAATTAACTAATTACTTAACTAAGTTTAACTAAACAAATTGAAGTAACTAACTAAACATAATTAATTAAGTAATTAATTATCCTAATTTAAAGTTAAACTAAACAATTCAATTAAATGTAACTAAATTTAATCAAGTAATTAAACTAAATTAAATTAATTAACTAAGTTTAACTAAACAAATTAAAGTAACTAACTAAACATAATTAATTACACTAATTTAAAGTTAAACTAAACTATTAAATTAAATGTAACTAAATTTAACGAAACGAAAACAATTTATAATAACTTAATTAAAACGAAAACGAAAACTAACCTCGAATACACTACCGGGTTTTGGAGGTTTTTGAAACGAAATGGTTGAAAAACGGGGAACGGGAAAGGTAAGAAAGAACAGGGTTTAGGGGAACGGGCAAAAAGCAACGGGGGAATGGGAAAGGGGAAAGAGAGAAAAGGAAAGAAAAGAAAGGAAAAGAGAATCGGGTGGGGGAGGGAAAGAATCGGGTGGGGAGTTTAAATTAAGAATTGCGACCATCTGGTCGCAATTTTGTAATTATGACGAGAAACGGAAAGTCACTCGATTACGACCAATTGGTCGCATTCTGGTTCAAAAATACGACTAGCTGGTCGTATTTTAAGAAGAATGCGACCAACTGGTCGTAATCATGTCATTATGACAACTAGCTGTCACATCACGCTTCCCATCAACAATTGCGACCAAATGGTCGTAATTGTCAAATTAACTGCCATATTTTACGACCAAATGGTCGTAATTATCAAATTCACCGTAAAAAATTTAATGAAAATTTAAATTTACCGTTGAAGAAAGTGACCAGATAGTCACTAAAATACGACCAAATGGTCGTAAATTAATACAAATTTTTAAAAAACTTAAGTCTGCATTTACATAGTTACGACCATATGGTCGCATTTTTGCTTAAAAATACGACCAAATGGTCGTATTTTTGAAGCAAAATGCGACCATATGGTCGTAATTATACCTCTATATATTTTTTATAACATATTTATATATATTGTTTAATGAAACACAACAATGACGATATTATAAAACATTAAGTGAATTATTCTTCATCCTCAGTTTCTTCAGTCATTGCTTCTTCTTCTTCTTCTTCTTTTTCTTTTTCTTTTTCTTCTTCATCATCTCGAATAAATTCAGCATCACTGTCACGTTCGCGAGAAGTGGAAGCATTTGTATCATCTTCATGCAATGTTATCGTTCCATCGTTCAAAGGACATGCGGTACCTGCAGTCTGGCCATCGTCTATTGCACGACATATTACCTGATCTTCTTGTAAAGCACCGGCTTCGTTTGCATGGTCGTCTTTCTCGGACAGGTTTTCTTCTACCTGTCGTGGTTTAACTTTACAAACAACTAACCAATCTGTCAGATCTCATCTATTACTCAGATAGTTCAGGTAATAAACTTGAATCGCCTGTGAAATGAGGACAAACCTATCAGCGGTGCGCATATGCTTGTACTTGTTTACCTCAACGATTTGTAAATGATCAATCTTACGGACTCCACCTCGTTTGGTTGTCTCGAACCAAGTGCAGTGGAACAGAACAATGCGTTTTAGCGTCGGACTTGCGTATTGAATCTCAAGAATCTCATCGATTACTCCAAAGTAATCGTCTTCGGTGCCGAACACTTGACCTTTTATGCAAACACCACTGTTGTTTGTTGCCTTGTTAACAAAATGCGCCTTCGTTTGAAATCTAAATCCGTTACCAACGTATCCAGTATATGACCTTGCAATCCGTGTAGGTCCCTTTGCCAAAGAAATCATGCTAGGATCATCTACCGGTAACGTAGGGGAGTCCACCTGTCATTCAGCACACATAGAGTATAATTAGAAGGATATAGTATTTTTCAACAAATGACTTGACATGATATTTTTGACAATTTCAAATAACTCACGTATGCACTGAACCAGGAACGAAGCTCCTTCTCGATTATTGACCTCTTCTCAGCGGCTGTAAGACCGACTCGTGTCATTTGAACATATATGTTCAGAAATAGTCTGTATGTTACGAAAATAGTAAGAAAATATTTTAAATAGTTGTGATTGTTAAGTCAATGGAATAATGTAACGTTACGAGAACTCACTCGATGTAAGGATCGACTTCTGGGCAGTTGTATAACACGTAGGTCTGCATTACGTGATACTCAGAATCAGTCAACGGCCTACGCACTGATCTTCCAACTGTCATGCTAGGTTCAGTAAATATGGGCAGGTCGTTTACGTCAACAGCTTTAAGTAAATTTTCGACAACGTTTCGTGTCGCTGGACGAAACTGCTCAGGAATGTGTTGATCAAAGTAGTATGAACAAAACGTGGTAGTCTCTTGCGTTAGGTACGCACTACAGATAGATCATTCGACTCTTGCTTTATTTCCTACCGTCTTTTTCAACCGACGTAAGTACCTGTGGGTTACAAACAATTAAATAAACCTCTGATATGTTTAACATTAAAAAGCTTGAATTATATAGAAAGTAAGTTTGCTAACCTTTCAAATGGGTAAATCCAGAGATAATGGACCGGACCTCTTAAGAATGCCTCGTATGGAAGATGCACTGGAAGATACTCCATTGAGTCAAAAAAGCCAGGTGGGAACATTCGCTCCAACTTACAGATAATAACAGCAATCTCCGAACTCATTGAAGCGACAGTAGCTTCAGTCAGCTCTGTACACGTCAAGTTCCTGGAAAAAACACTCAACTGGGCAAGCGGGTCCCAATGTCTGTTCTCTAGGAACGGTCTGAACGCGACGGGCATCAATCGTTGCATGAATACATGACAGTCGTGGCTTTTCATACCGAACATGACATATTTTTGACTGTCTATACACCAACTCAGATTCGAAACGTATCCGTCAGGGAATTTGATGGATTTGATCCACTCAAATAGTGTTTTTTTTTCATCCGTCGTCAACATGTACTTTGCTTTTGCGTAATTATCATTGTCGTCAGGCTCTAACTCAGGACAGTTACATATCTCCCGTACATCGTAATGTGCCTTTAGATTGTCCTTTGTTTTGCCAGGAACGTTCAAAACTGTATTGAAAATGTTGTCGAAGAAGTTATTCTCGATATGCATTACATCCAGGTTGTGTCTGATAAGTAGATCTTCCCAATACGGTAGATCCCAAAAAATACTCCGTTTCTTCCAACTCGTGTTTTTTCCAGCCGCATTGTTTGCAAGCTCTGCACCTTCCACTGTAATCTTCAGCATCCCTATAGCATTTATACCGTGCAGAATCTGCCTTCCACTGTACATTATCGGGGGGGTTTCCTATCTTACTCGCCGAACCTTCTTCCAGTCAGTACCGTTTGAACGGAACGCGTGATTCAACGGCAGAAATCGACGGTGGCAATCAAACCAACAGGTTTTCTGACCGTTTCTGAGGTAAAACGCATCTGTGTCTAGCATGCAATGTGGACATGTGTATTTGTCGGCCGTACTCCATCCTTGAATAGAGGATGGGGATCGATATTTACAATTACTAAACTAATGAACGCTAAGCAAAACAATAACAAAACTCATACTTAAGAAATAATGAACGTGAACGCAACATACCTGACAACATTGAATACGCAGGGAAGTCACTGATCGTCCAGATTAACGCCGCGTGCAACAAGAAATTTTGTTTCTTCGAGATGTCGTACGTCATGACACCGTCTGTCCACAACCTCTTCAACTCTGCGATAAGTGGTTGCAAATACACATCCAACTTCTGTTTTGGACTTTTCGGGCCATGAACGATCACTGTGAGAAAAATCACTGGGTCTCTCATACACATCGAGGGTGGCAAGTTATACGGGGTTACCATCACCAGCCAAACTGAATATTGCACCCCGGATGCCCCGAACGGGTTAAAGCCATCTGTGCATAAGCCCAATCTCACGTTTCTCGGATCTTGTGCAAAATCAGGATGACAATTATTTAAATGCTTCCAAGCCGCAGCGTCTGAGGGATGTCGCATAACACCTTCATCCTGTGCGTGCTCATGATGCCATCTCATGTGTGAAGCTGTGACATCCGATGCATACAACCGTTGCAGATGTGGGGTCAGCGGTAAATAGAACATGCGGGCATACGGAATCATCCCGCGTTTCCCCTGTTTATATCTTGGAAGGAAACAGAATTTGCAGTGATGCAAATCCGCATCCACATCCCAGTAGATCATGCATTCGTTTCGACACGAATCTATCTTCTCTACGGGTAACCCGAGTCCCTTCACTAGCTTTTTCATGTCGTACAAACTTTGCGGCATCAGGTTTTCTTGTGGAGCGCATCGATGAAACCACGATGCGACCGAATCAAATCCTCTAGTAGGTAAGTTATACTGCGCTTTTATATTAAAAAGTTCTGTAGCAGCAGCAAGTTGACTAACCTGACAACCTTCGTACAACGGTCAGCTCGCTGTCTTCAGCAGATCGTGCATCTTACGTGCTTCCAGATTTATTTCTTCTTCAATAGCCCCTTCTCTTTCGTCATCTACGTTCAAACTTTCGCGATAACTTTCATTTCCGCCCCCATATCCCACACCATCAAGTATCATCTGTTGCATCTGACTATACTGTTGTATTTCATTGGTTTCTTCGACGACAGCATCCGCATTCGAGCTGCTACCCTCGTACTGTCTCACTTCCTGTACTGCGGCGTCTAACATTTCCCTCGTCTCCCCATGATACACCCAGTGATAATAATTCTCCAAAAATCCCCGACTATAAAGATGAACCTTCAAATCTGGAATCGGTATGATTCTCCTATTGGCGCATTTTCTGAACGGACATCGTAGCTTTTCACCATAATTCGCGTAATGAACAGTTGTCTTGCAAAACTCAACAAACTGTTCAACCCCGGCCACGAACTCATCGCTCAAATACCCGTCTATCAAACGAATATACATCCACTCTCTCATTTTTCTTTTTTCTTATCTTTACAAACAATGGGAGGAGGAGATTTTATAATGCATTCCTCTTCTTAATTGCGACCTTATGGTCGTAAAATTACTACCATCTGGTCGTATTTCTCCCGCCAAAATTTCCCGCCTTTTTTTACTACCAAGTGGTCACTTCCAAATGCGACCAGATGGTCACTTCCAAAGGCGACTACTTGGTAGCTTTCTTCCCGCCAAATTTATGCGCCTTTTTTTTGCTACCAACGTATATTTCTAGTCTCCAAAATGCGACCAGATTGTCACTTCCATAGGCGACCAACTAGTAGCTTTCTTCCCACCAAAATACGCTAAATTTACACGCCTTTTTTTGTACCAAACTATATTTTAAGTCACAAAAATGCGACCAGATGGTCACTTCCAAAGGCGACCAATTGGTAGCTTTCTTCCCGCCAAATTTACGCTCCTTTTTTTGCTACCAAAGTGTAACATCCCGTTACTTTCGGAGGTAAAATTTTTTTTTTATTTTAAATAAAGTATTTTAGTTAGTTTAAACTTAGTAATTCGATTGTAGTAGTTATTTTCATTCGAAAACCTTTTTAAACTTTTTAAACCTTTTACTACTTTAAATTGGTTTCGGTGACATTAATAATTATTAACGGGCCAATTAATAATTATTAATCACCTTTAGATTATTTTAAGACCATCGGGTTTCGTATTTTTAATCGAATCTTTAAAAAGGGACGTATACGTCATTTTCCAATTTCTTAAAAATATCACAAATCACTATTCACTTTCTTTCTCATTAAATAGTCAAACTTGAGTCAAAGATTGTCATTTTTCATTTCTTCCTTTCTCCTTGCTAGGCCGAAGCACCCCCTCCCTCTCTCTCTCTCTCTGCTTTTCTCCGTTGCTCGGTGGATCGCCATAATCTTATGCCCGTTGAAAAGCTCTCGTCCCGAGGATCATTTCTAACCTAGCAATCGAGATTTTCGCTCATTTTCTCGAAGCCTTAAGGTATGACAAACTTTCTAAAACTTGTTGTGAATAGTGTTTTAATGGAGGTTTTGAATTGAAATCTTCAAATTCACACCCCGAAGCTTGAAGATTTCAATCGAGAAAGTCGTTTTAGCAAGTTTTAGAAACTTCCCTAAACCCTAAAATCAAGTTTGAGTTGTAAACCCGTCCCGTGTTAATTTCTCTCACTTGACCAAGATTAGGGTGTTTGGTTTGCTATGATTTTACGTTTTACTTAAGTATTCGGAAATCGATTATTATGTAAAACCTTAAATTATCGTGACCCATTGATATCTCGGCTTTCAAAGTGTCTTTGATCAACCCAAATCATCTCAAAAGTGCATAAAAGATGGAAAACCGAACCCGAATCCTCTTTTCCTTGTTGGGCCGTGGGTCCCTTGGGGGTGAAATCCGGGGTTTTCGTCGTTTTATGTGTTTTGTTATCGTTTGCTCGATTTTCGGATAATTAATGGTTGTTAGTTGTAATTGTTATGTAGGTTGGTGATCGTTTGTTTGACTTGGACTCCGGCATCTTGGAAGCTTAGATTTCACATCTAAGGTGAGTTTAAAATGGAAGTTAGTAATTTTATGAATTGTGTTTCATTACGATATTGTTTATCGAGGTTAAGAGGGGAACTAACTTCCGGAAGTTATACTTGGTTGGAGACTTTATTTCGGATGTGAGTGGAGTGTTTTTTATGTATTTATGGTTTTGGAAGTAAAAGAGGAATTATGAGTGGTTTGGAAGTCTTGTAAGGTTAATTGGAGACTTTAGATGAAAGTGAATGACTAAGGAACCTTAAGTGATTCGGGAGTTAAAGTGGCTTAGAAATTACACTTGAGTGTTGACTCGTGTAATTCAAGCGGTTTATGTTCTTAGTAGTTTAGTGGAACTTTATCTAACCTACTAGGGAGCTTGATGGATTCTATATGGCACATGGTAGTATGTGATACGCTCCATACGGTATCATTGTGCGAGGTTATGTGATATGGCACATGGTAGTATGTGATACGCTCCATACGGTATCATTGTGCGAGGTTATGTGATATGGCACATGGTAGTATGTGATACGCTCCATACGGTATCATTGTGTGAGGTTATGTGATATGGCACATGGTAGTATGTGATACGCTCCATACGGTATCATTGTGCGAGCTTATGTGATATGGCACATGGTAGTATGTGATACGCTCCATACGGTATCATCGTGCGAGATTATGTGATATGGCACATGATAGTATGAGATACGCTCCATACGGTATCATGGTGCGATGATTTGTGGTATGGCACGTGGTATGTTGACTTCGGTCCATACGGTTTTATACACGCGGTGGTAAGGGTGGCATTCGAAGATTTGAGCGTGTATGGATGTGTTATTATTGTTATCATTGTTATAGTATTATACACGCTGTGGTAAGGGTGGCATTCGAAGATTTGAGCGTGTATGGATGTGTTATTATTGATTTTCATTATTATAGTACTACACATGTGGTGATATGGGTGGCACTCAAAGATTTGAACATGTGTGGTTGCGGTTTTATTAGCACTTAGTAGATTACATTCTTTTACTTGTATCTTGGTTGATTATTATTTTTATGATGATAGAATGTTTTCGAGGAAATCAATAACTCATAAGATTCGTTAAGCTACGTAGTTGGGAAAATTTATTATGTTTGTTGATTATGTGGGAAAGTTGGAATGAGGAATGGGTAGTAAAAGTGAATTCTAGGCCTTTGGACACAATTTCTGACATGAAATGTTGTTCATAGGATTACTTGCTTTCATTTTACTCTCACTAGCATTTTTATGCTAATGTTGCTACAATTACAATTTTTCAGTAATACTCGTGGTGGAGAGGACGAGGTAGAGGAGGTGGCAACTGCGTGGCTGATCGAGATAATGAATGGACAGGAACGCCACTGATTTTGAGATTAGCATTCTTGAATGCTCATGTACATTGCACAAATTTCATTTTGTTATATTTTGAGCTCGATGGAGCGTTTGTATATATATGTTTTGTACTTTAAACTTCCTTTAGCATTTGCATCATGACATGGAAGGTGTAAACTAGTTTTATTGCTTTTTCTGGAAAATTGGTTATAAACAGGTTTTTGGTTTATCCGAATTTTAAACGGACCCATGCCGTTTTTCTGTAAAATCTAGATTTCCGCTGCGCATTTGTTTTAATGGATTTTACGAAAAATCGGGTCGTTACACAAAGTATATTTCTAGTCTCCCAAAATGCGACCAGATGGTCGTTTTTTAAGGTGACCAAATGGTCGCTTCTTTCGCGCCATAATTTCGCGCCATTTTTTGCTACCAAGTCATTTTTTAAGTCACAAAAATGCGACCACTTGGTCGTTTTTTAAGGTGACCAACTGGTCGTTTCTTTCGTGCCATAATTTTGCGCCATTTTTTATGACTCCTTCTGATTTTGGTCGCAATCTGGTCGCAAAAAAAGTGACCAGATGGTCACTTTGAGTCAACCTTCAAAAAAAGTGACCAAATGGTCACCAAAAAACTACCCCCTTTTTTTGGTCGCAAATGGTTGGTCGCATTTTGACTTTTTTTTTGTAGTGCCAGTTGGTCGCATTTTTGGAAAAGTATAATTATATTTTTCAAAAAATATAAGTGAAATTACGACCATATGGTCGCAAATCAGAGCGGTAAATTTAAATTTTCATAAAATTTATGGCGGTGAATTTAAAAATTACGATCGTCTGGTCGCAATTTTTGGCGGTGAATTTCATAATTACAACCAGATGGTCGCAATTGTTGATGGGACTCGTGATGGTCGCAAATATCTCTAAAAATGCGACCATGTGGTCATAATTTCCCCAGCACGCGCGACCTTTCGTTTCTGGTCATGATTACATATTTACGACCATTTGGTTGCAAAATCTGATTTAAATTCATATCAGTTTCCTTCTCCCCGTTTCCTTTTCCTTTCCTTTCTCTTTCTCTTTTTCTTTCTCTTTTTTCTTTTTTTCTCTCTCTTTCCCTCGTTCCGTTCTCCGTTGTTTTTTCCCCGTTCCCATTCCCCGTTCCTACTCTAAACCTAAAAACCCTAAACCTCTAATCTCGGTTTCTATTACGAGGTTAGTTTTTGTATACATTTTAAGTTTTAAGTTAGTTTTTAGTTAGTTTTAGTTTATGTTTAAATTTAGTTTACTTAGTTTTAATTAATTAGTTTAGTTTAATTTTGTTAATTTCATTAATTGTAGTTTAATGAATCTAATTTAGTGTAATTAATTACTTAGTTTACTTTAGTTTAATTCATGTAATTTTAGTTTAATTTAATTAATTAATTAGTTTAGTTTAATGTTGTTAATCTCATTAATTTTAGTTTAATTAATGTAATTTAGTTTAATTAAGTACTTAGTTTACTTAAGGTTAATTAATCTAATTTCGTTTACTTTAATTAATTAATAAATTTTAGTTCAATTAATCTAATTTTAATTTAGTTTAATTTAATTAATTTGTTTAGTTAAGTTTAGTTTTTATTAATTAATGTTAGTTAAATTTAATTAATTTTAGTTTAATTTAATCTAACAGTTGAAATCTTCATTACTTAGTTTACTTTAATTAATTACTTAGTTCACTTAAGCTAATTTTAGTTTACTTTAATTTAATTAATTAGTTTAGTTTATTTTAGTTTTAATTAATTAATGTTAGTTTAATTTAATTAATTTTAGTTCAATTAATCTAATTTAGTTTAATTCTTCATTACTTAATTTACTTTAATTTAATTAATTTTAGTTTAATTCTTCACTACTTAGTTTACTTTAATTACTTCATTTAAGTTCAATTAATCTAATTTTAATTTACTTTAATTCAAATTAATTAATTATTTTATTTTAAATTATTTACTTAATTTATGTTAGTTTAATTTACATTATTTAATCAATTTAATTTAGATTATTTCATTAATTAATTAATTTAATTTAGATTATTTCATTAATTAATTAATTTAATTTATTTCAATATTTTAATTACGTAATTAGTATTAAATTAGTTTAGTTTGGTTGTAGGATTATGACGGGCAGACGACGTCCTCCTCAGTCAGACGAGCCTGACGATGCGAGTGACGAGGCGTCTCCGCAGCCGCCTACTGCCGCTGCCTCTGATGCGGATCTGACTACAGAGGAGTTGGACAGCATCCTCTTCGGTTACGAGCCAGGATTTGCTGCCACGCTCGGTGATGCAGTCCCTGAGACCTAGTCTACGACATCACGATTGCCGCAGAACTCCCTGTCCACGACTCTCGGGTTAGCATCAGGGTCTACATCAGGGTATGCGTCAGGGTCTGCATCATGGTCGGATCCAGCTGGCCCCTCCACTTCATGCACGCAGCCTCCTCGGGCCGCAGATTCTACCCTTCGGATTGAAGGGGATACGTAAGTAATTTTGTTTATTGTTTTAATTACTTAATTTTTAAACCTTTAAACTTTGTAAAAAGTGTTTTTTTTCTGTTAACTAATTGTTTCTAATATCACAATATTTTTATGTTTTTGCAGAGTACAGCCACATACAACCGTTTCAAAACGGTTTCGCGAGGTCCTTTAGAGCATGCCTCTACCCAGCAACCTTCGCTGGCAGAAGATTTTGACGACGGAGAAACGTCGGATGTACGACAATTGGAAGGTAAAAAACATCATTTATTTTTATAATTAATTAATTTTGAAATTTATAGAAATAAATTTATTACTTTAACAATTTTTTATTTCAATTTTTTTAGGGCAAGTTTCCTGTTATCGATCCCGATATCACGGACGGTAGATTGTTCCCCCTATGGGACAATCACGTCCGGGATCGATTCAAGGAACTCATGTACCAGGCGCGCAGAAAGCAAGCAGCAAACCGCCCTGTGTGGATGAGCCTGGAGGACCACGCGCGGCTTATCATGAGCTTGAGCACTCATGAGGGCATGGCAGTGTCAAGGAGGAATAAGGCCAACCGCGCAAAGAATCCCACCAAACACACAGCCCGGGCCCGGACCCACGACGAGCACCATCGTCGATTGGTAAGTTTTTTTTTTGGTCGTTTTCTTACGTACTTTTTTCTTGTTTTCTTTTTTCAATTAGTTATTAATTTATTATTTTTTCTTCTTCAATCTTTAATATTTTTAGGAAGTGAAGGACGGTTGCCCTGTCCCGCCCAATGAGCTGCACCGCGTTCTTCACACGAAGAAGGACGGGACGTTCGTCGACAATAAGACGAAAGCAGTTAAGGTATTTAATAATTTTTTCAATTATTATTTAAATTTTTTCGTAACTTATATATTAACTATTTTATTTTCTGAATTATAAATATTTAGGAACGTTTCACGGAGTCGTTAAGTCAGCGGTTACCCACACCAGACTCGCAACCGACTCAGGAAGACCGTAGAGAGGCATTCTTGGAGTCTGTTGGAGGGGTTCGGCCTGATGGATCAGTTCCTGGGCTCGGCTCGTACGGGCGACGCCTTTACTCGGATGTGCCCCGGCCTCAGCGGAGCGGAGCGAGCACTAGCTCCGGCCCTTCTCCGGTTGAGCAGCAGCTGCACGTGGACATGGATGCTATGCGCGAGGACTTCGTTTCTCAAGTCGCTGCGATTGAGGCAGACATGCAGGCACGGGTCGAGGCCCAGGTCACAGCAGCTTTGGCCGCGTACTTCAGATCCCTAGGCGGCGGCCATTCATCATCGACGCCTCCTCCGCCACCCCCGCCCCTCCGCAGTAGTTATAGGATGTTTTCGTCTGTATAAAATGTTTTTTGAATATTTGATATATATATATATATATATTTTATTTTAATTCCAATTTTTTGTTATTAAATTTTAATACTAATTAAATAAATAATTAATAATTAATTAACTAATTATTGAAATTTAA
Source organism: Gynostemma pentaphyllum (assembly GCA_028015215.1). NCBI lineage: Eukaryota > Viridiplantae > Streptophyta > Magnoliopsida > Cucurbitales > Cucurbitaceae > Gynostemma > Gynostemma pentaphyllum. Next base: position 42,621,687 of record CM051353.1, read on the forward strand.
ATTTAAAAAAAAAAATTCTTAAATGCGACCATATGGTCGCATTTTGACTGAGTCCAAAAGTGACCATTTGGTCGCTTATAAAACGACCACGTGGTCACTGTTTCATGTGACCAACTGGTCACTTATATTCAACATAAATTACGACCAGATGGTCACTTTTTAAGCGACCATCTGGTCGTATTTTGACTGAGTCCAAAAGTGACCATTTGGTCGCCTAGAAATACGACCACTTGGTCACTTTTTATGTGACCAACTGGTCACTTATCTTCAACATAAATTATGACTAGATGGTTACTTTTTATGCGACCATCTGGTCGTTTTTTCAAAAGGTTGACTTTTTTGCGACCAAACTTTTCTGGTCCTATATTTGTGACTATCCAGTCGCACAAATTCCGGATCGACCAGCTTTTTGGCCACCACCATGTTCGTTGCGTTTTTGGTCGCATTATACAATAAAAACGACCATTTGGTCGCAAATTTCTGGTCGCAAATTGACAGTTTTTTGTAGTGTTTCTTTTACCCTTTTATCAGGATGGAAAATGATTTTTGTTTTTTAAGAGGGTCAGTCGCTCCTCGTCATTCATCGGGTAGCGACAATGACTCTTTAAATGTTATACCTTTTGATGGAAACTAGGGATGACAATGAGGCGGGGTCGGGGATACACTTCCCATCCCCTAACCCACGGGGATTTTTAATCCCCATACCCTACCCTATTTCCTAATCAAAAAATCGGGGGCGAGTTAGGGGATCAGATTTCGCGCGGGGAAAATTCTCTATTTTATATTTTAAGTATTATTTAAAAAGGAATATAAAAATGAAATTTATATTTAAAATATACATTTTTAAAACAAGAAAACACAATACTAAACCTTTTATACTTTATTAGTTAATACAACTATATTATATATATATATTTTTTTTTTCTCAATAAATAAAGATAAAAGTAAACAAAATACATAAGATATTTTTAAAATATCAGGTTCGGGGTCAGGGGCGGGGTGGGGAATGTATTTTCATCCCCGTACCCTAAAACAAATCGGGGAAATTAATTTCCCCCCTAACCTTAACTCTAACCTTATAAAGCGAGGATTCCTCACCCCTATAGGGTTGGGGCCCCTAAGCCGCGGAGAATTTTTCCATCCCTAATGAAAAGGACATAACCATACATGGTGACTATTGTCGTTTTGTGAAGTGACGGTTCCTTTGTCCTACATATTTTTTAATATTAATATTATAGTGAAAATCATGAATTCTAAGATTAATTAGAATTATCATTTCATATGTAAATCTTTTTTTTTAATTTCATCATATATATTTTTTAATATTAATTTGAATTAATTATATACTAAATTAATTTATAAAACCGATGAGTTTTTGTCAAATCCAAAGAGTAATCATATTTTTATATATCAGACAATCAAGAATGTTTAAAAGTTCATTTTTAGTATTTTCTATATGTATGAATTTTTTTTTATGTTACAATATGAATTTTGAATTGACAATACATGCTTTTCGATTGTATTTATAAGAAGAAAATGTTTTTGTTTCAAATTTTTTCAAAAAAATATTTTTAATTTAAATATCTCAAATTATATTGTTCAATGAATTTTTATTTGGTAATTGATATTTCACAGACAGCGCACGTGCATATGACTAGTAATATAATAAATGAATGATGATTCATGAAAATGTTCATTGAAATTTCATAATATTCGTATATGAGTAATTAATTAGATATAATGAATAGTTTAAATTAATAAATATAAAGAGTGGTTTATTTCACATGCAAATGCAGGTGTTAGTTTTCTAGAGTAATTAGAAAAGATTATTAAATTGCTTATTTTAATTATAAGTAACTAATTCAAATCTTTAAAAAAATATATTTTTCATAGTTTAAATACATTAAAAATAACGGGTCTCCACAACTCCACATTGATATGATATTGTTCACTATAGACTATGGCCCACATGGTTTTACTTTAAGTTTCACCCAAAAGGCCGGCCTCATACCAATGGAGATGTGCCCTTCCTCTTATACACCCATGATCATCCATGTGAGATTTTGTTCGCATCCAACATACCCTCGAACAAACATCCACCGAGCCACCCCTCCATTCGTCCACTTCCAGGTCAACTCCTTTTTTCCAGAACACACTGCTTGTCAGATAGAGCCCACCACAGATCGAGTCTCTGAGGCTCATCATTTTGTTCGGCACCCAAGGATTTCACCCACATGGTTAGGATCGGGGTATGGCTTTGATACCACTTGTTCGGGGACAAGTCTACAACTCTACATTAGTATGATATTGTCCACTTTTAGCCAACGCCCACATGACTTTGTTTTTTGTTTCACCCAAAAGGCCTCAGACCAATTGAGATATGTCCTCCCCCTTATACACCCATGATCATGCTCTTCCCTAACCGATGTGGGATTTTGTTTTCACTCCAACACTTTTCATTAAACAATAGTTTGTTTAATAATGGGATAAAACTAATGGGAACAATGTTATCAGTTTCTTTTAAGATAATTACGTTGTATACTCAGTACCCGTTTGTGATAACTTTTGAAAGTGTTTAAACTATTTTAATAAAGAAAGTGTTATAACTATTCAAAAAGGCATTTATAAACACTTTTAAAAGTAATCCGGCCCCCTAAATTGACAATATATTTACAGAAATATTGTAGATTCTACGTATTTACAAAATTTATCCAATCCTTCTTGTCCCCCAATTTTAAAGGGGGGTGGAATTACGTTTTTGGGTATCATTTTTCTTAAGGAAGGAATATACATTTATGAAGAGGATCACTAATTAAGGAAATAATTACCTTCAGAATTTAGCAAAATAATATACAATTTATGATTAAAGGAATCATATTTAGCTCTTAAAAGTCTGGAATAATACATCATTTATGAAATAATAATATATCATTTATAGTCAAATTTTATGAAATGCAGGGGAGAGTTTTTTTCTTTTTCTTTTTTTTATTTCAATTTTTAGAAACCATTGCAACAACCCAAATATTTCACCTTCCACCGTTTGGTTCGCTATAATCTAAGATACCTCCAGTAATCTAATACCTGGGAATCTGATCCTTAAAATATTTGATTATTGAGAATCTTAAATTACTGTGTTTGTTTAACTTAATAATAATATGAGGATGTCTGACAGGGACGGATCTATAGTAGTACCAGGGGGCACGTGCCCCCCCTTGATTTATAGATAAATTAAAAATATGTATATGTGAATTTAAATTACAAAAACTTGTGCCCTAATTTGTAATTAAATATAATAATGAGCTATTAAATCCGAAGATTGGTTCGTTGGCCAATCTGTCTTCAACTATAAAGTCAATAAATTTGGAGGCATAAAGTATGTAGAGATAAAATAGTTCTCTCGTTAAGAATTGTGCATTACACGTTTTCTAGGCTTTCGATATTTTTTATAGCCAATCTCTTGGGCTAATATATGGTGAACTTACATAATATCTAGAGAATTAAATAAACAGAAGATAATATCTTTTCGATGATATATAGGAAGGAGATACTATCAAATTATCTGATATGAAATGTTCCTTTCTGGACCTCAACTAAGCTAACCGCCTTTGATAATTATAAATTAATTATTTTTACTAAAATTAAAGAAATAACAGTTATTTATTAATTCAATAACATTTTCCTCTCATTTAATAATTTATTAAATTAAAATATGAGGTTTTTTAATTCAAAATTTCTCCTAATTCAATAATTTATTGAATAAAAATCTATGGTTGAATATCAAATATGTACATGATATATAGTACTTAATTTAATAAATTTTTCCCTTAGTTAATCATTTATTAAATTAAATTACCATGTATAATTGAGGCACCTCATATTAATTTTAATTTAATAAGTTATTGAATTGAAGATTATAAATATTTGAATAGCGGTTTTTACTAGGTTAAGGTTGTGAAAAAAGAAAAAAAAAACTTTTTTGATTAAAATTTCAACCGCGGTACCTCATTTTGAACTTTTTTTAATTAACTGTTTGTATGTAGACATTTAATTAATATTCACCAAAAAATAATGGTTGATAAAATTATAAAACAAATATTTAATTCAATCTATATGGGAATCACACCTTCATCTTTAGATGAAATTTTTTGTACCTGTTGAAAGCTTTTTCGAGAAGGACTCAAATAGCTGTTTTTTTGGGCCGTTTTTTTTCTTCTGATTTATGAAAAAATCTTACGGTGGAAGTTTATTTTTAGGGTTTCAATAAATCCTCAATGATGATGTTCTATGATTAGTGCTTTTAAAAAAAATTATACATCAGCCCATCAATTCCGATCTTTTCAAGGGTATTTTAGATTTTTTTAAAAAAATCTTGGGATTTGAAATTTCTATAATTCTTGTTTTTGTTATTTATGGACTATATTATAAACAATACTACTAATAGTTAAAAGCCATGACCTCCAAGTACAATCCAAATTATTGATTTATCCTTGGTCCCCAAGTAAAATTAATGGCTACAATTGGTCACCAAGTTCAAGAAAGTGGATGGAAGCTTCATCCATCAAGTGGATTGACATGAGTTTGGGCTTGGCAAGATCTTTTGTATGGATTTTAGTGGGTTTAATCCAACACTAGCAAGCTTCGCTTTGATAGCGAGCTAGTTCAACCCCAAATCGTCTATAAGAAAAGAACAACTCATAAAAAAAAATCAAGCCATAAACCTTTACCTTCATTTATTTTTTTTAACGGAAAACCTCAGTATGAAGCATCCCGGTGGCATTCAATTTTTTGACGAGTTTAAAACCCATAAAAAACTGACCAGTCTAAAAACGTATCAAGTCTATGTAATTTCTCTCATTTTTCCTTCGTACGAATCGTCACAAAGAGATTGAGTGCTGTTGCGCTTGGTTGCTAGGAGGAGAAGAAACAAAACTAAAAATAATAATAATGGAGGGATACTGTAATACATTTAATGAAAACATAATTCTATTCAAGGGCGGATCCAGGAATTTTTTTAGGGGGGCAAAAACTATATAAAAATATTTTTTAAAATTTGGGGGGGGGGCAAAATATATAAAATACATTAAAAAGTCAAATTTTTACTTATATTTTTTCATTTTTACATTAGAAAAATAAAAAAATAAAAAATTTAGGGGGGGCAACTGCCCCCCACCCTCCTTAGTAGATCCGCCCCTGATTCTATTGGACCACGTATTATGTTTTAAATTAAGCACTCATTGTTTTATGGAAGGAAAAAAAAAAGACATATTGTATATATAAAAATATATATACATTTGGAACTAACCATATTTTAATTGGTTATAGCAGTATTAATTGACTTTTTATATTAATTAAAAAAATTATAAAATATACAATATTTTCGAAATTTTAAGTTACATCACAAAATTTAGTGGGGATGGACTTAAAATAACATATTTAATAAAGTTAATTCTCATCATATTAATTTTTTTTTCATAATTCTTCAGATGACATTTTTCTAAAATTATAAAATTTATTTTTACTAAATTAAAAAAAGACAGTTATTTATTAATTCAATAAAAAAAATTCCTCTCATTCAATAATTTATTAAATTAAAATATGAGGTGTATTAATTCAATAAAATTTTCCCATTATTTATTGAATAAAAATCTGAGCTTGAATATCAAATATGTATATGGTATATAGTAATTAATTTAATAAATTTTCTGCTAAGTCGATCATTTATTAAATTAAATTACCATGTATAATTGAGGTACCTTATATTAATTTTAATTCAATAAGTTATTGAATTTAAGATTATAAATGATTGAGTAGCGGTTTTTACTAGGTTAGGGATGTGAAAAAAAATCTTCTTGATTAAATTTTATGTGCGGTATCTCATTTTAAATTCTTTTAATCAAATATGTTCAGAAGAATTAAGGGTTTGAGGTGTTTATTTTGTTCTAATGATTACCTCCTAATTGTTTGCATGTAGACATTTAATTAATATTCACAAAAAAATAATCGTTAATATAATTATAAAACAATGATTTAATTCAATATATAATGGGAATTATATAATCATCTTATGTCGAGGTTGTGAAAAAATGGCGGAGGAAGCCGTTCTTTGTTTACCTTAAGAATAACCTCGAAATCTCTGATTCAGGTCGATGAATTTGGTGAAAGCCAAAATAATATGACACATCAAAGCTCTAGCATTCAAACTTAACACATCAAAGTAAATGTCAATAAAATGATCCAACTGCTTATTATTTTCGTTGCTATCATTAAGGAGTTGATATTAATTAGCTCATTTCATGTAGAAATTCTCCACCTACAGCTCATCTCCTCCCTTGATAGACTTGACCATTATCTCAGTCGTTGACTTAATTTGCGACGGAACATGTCTCTTCATGTAAGGACCCGGAAAATATTTTAGGATATTAAGGAATTTTCCTTACTTTGGCTTGTTTTAAATTGATTTTACAAGTATTTTTAGTTACTTCATGTTTAACCATGATTAAATTAACCATAGGTGGAAGTTGATTTAAAAGATAAAAACTAACCATAGTTAGTTTTGGGTAAGGACTAGCTAGCAAAAGATAGAGTTGGAGGGGTGTGAAATAAATGGAAGAGGTGGAGAGACTTGCAAGCAATTTTAATTAAGTTATTTTAATTAATTAGGAAAAGGAAGAGTTAAAAGGGAAAAAGGAAAATAAAAAAAATAAAAAAAACAATTCCACTCCTTCTTCCTCATCAAGCCGTGACCCCCCCCCCCCCCCCCCCCACCCCAATCTCTCTCAAATTTCCTTCAACATTTTCCACTCATCTTCCTCTTGAATCTTGGATCAAAAAGAAGGGATTTGAGTGATTCATGTAAGAATTATAATCCAAGGAAGGTCTAAACAAGTTTTGGAAGAAGAATTTAGCAACAACTCAAGGTATTAACTAACCTAGAATTCCATTTTTGGTTAGTTTTTCATGGTGATGATTGGGTGTTGTAACGTCCCGTTACTTTTAGAGGTAAATTTTTTTTTTATTTTATTAATTTATTATTTTTATTTATTTAAAGCTTTTAAAATTAGTTAAAATTAGTAATTTCAGTTTTATTAGTTATTTCCGTCCGAAAATCCTTTTTATCGTTTTAATTCGTTTCGGTGACTCTAATAATTATTAACGGGCCAATTAATAATTATTAGACACCTTTAGATTTATTTAAGACCGTCGGTTTTTCGTTTTATAAGCAAAAGGTCAAAAAGGGCAAAACCGTAATTTCCAAACTACCAAAATATCTAAATTCACTATTCCATCATCTTTAAAAGTCACAAAATTGACCAAAACTTGTCATTTTTTTCCTTGCCATTGCCGTGAGCAACTTCAAGCCATGGATGAGAATTTCTTTTCTTCGTTTCTCATTCGTTTCTCGGCGGATCGTCGTGTTTTTCGGTTGCGTTGGATTGGTAGGGACGAGGGCTACCTATCCAACCTACCTTTTCAAGTTTCCCGTTCTCTAAGGGAAGTCCCAAAAAGTAAGTTTTCAAAACTTTTTATATGGTTTTGTTCGTTTTTGATTATAAATGAGTTTTGAAGTTGAAATCATGAATTTCTATCATGGAAATTGACGATTTTGAACCCGGATTTTCGAAAAACACTATTCACCCGAAAACACTATTCACCCGAAAACACTATTCATCCGAAATCACTATTCACCCGAAATTGCACACTTGTTCGCATATTAGTTATGAGTTGTAATATGTTGTGCAATTGGTGAATTGTAGGTGCGATTGCTCGGTTGTTGTTTCGTGAAAAGTGGTGATTTGGAGTTATTTGGCTAAGGTGAGTTTAATATGATAGTTAGCAATTTTATGAATTTAGTTTCATTATGTAATTGTTTATCAATGTTAAGAGGGGGTTAACTTCTTAGAATTAAGTTTTGGGTGGAAACTTTAATTCGAAGTGTGTGTGGAGAAAGTTGGACTTATGGTTAGTTCGATGATTAGAGATCATCGGGGAGGTTTGGAAGTATGGTAACGTGATTTGGAGATGTTAGATGAAAGTTGATTTGGAAGTTACTTCGGTTGATTTGGAAGTTACTTCGGTTGATTTAGAAGTTACTTTGATGGATTTGAAGTCATTTGGATGACTTTGGAAGTAAAGTAATTAGAAGATGCACTTGAGTGTTAACTCGTGTATTCTAGTTAGTTAGGTTTCTATTTAACTTAGTAGACTTCTTCGGAGTTTAGCTAACTTATTGGAGACCTAGGGCACAATGATTCACACATGATAGTATGTTGATTCGATCCATACGTATCATGGTGTGATGAATTTGTGGGAACTTTGAGCACTTAGTAACTAGCACATGATAGTATGTTGATTTCGATCCATACGTAGTCATGGTGTGATGTTGGTACTTTGGTTTGTAACTAGCACATGATAGTATGTCGATTTCGATCCATACATATCATGTTGCGATATGGTGAAATTCCTGATACCTATGGTGAAATTCCTGATATCCGATATGGTGAAATTCCTGATACCTATGGTGAAATTCCTGATACCTATGGTGAAATTCCTGATATCCGATATGGTGAAATTCCTGATACCTATGGTGAAATTCCTGATACCTATGGTGAAATTCCTGATATGCGATGGTTGTAATATGGTAATACCGTACGGGCTTAGTATGCGATATTTATCCATATGGTATACCCGGTACGATGGTTGTGATATGGTAATACCGTACGGGCTTAGTATGCGATATTTATCCATATGGTATACCCGGTACGATGGTTGTGATATGGTAATACCGTACGGGCTTAGTATGCGATATTTATCCATATGGTATACCCGGTACGATGGTTGTGATATGGTAATACCGTACGGGCTTAGTATGCGATATTTATCCATATGGTATACCCGATACGATGGTTGTGATATGGTACATGGTAGTACGTGGATTCGGATCCGTACGTACCATGGTATTATGATCTATGATACGGCACATGATAGTATGTTGATTCGGATCCATACGTATCATGGTGCGATGGTTGTGACATGGTATGACCGTACGTGGTATGTTGATTTCGATCCATACAATAGCACGATACGATGAAACTTGATTGGTAATAAAGATAGTTAATGTTATTTTTACCTATTCTTTAGAAACGTGTAGTGAGACTTAGTTGTGAATGTTAATTTTACTTTAAGTCTTTATTTCCATCTCATGGTTTTGAATGACGAATACGGGTAGTATGATACTATCTTATGTTTACATGGAAATTGGAATGTGGTTATTGGTAGAAATGAACATTTAGGCCTTTGGACACGATTTCCGGTATGAGATTTAGTTCATAGGATTACTTGCTTTCATTTTACTCTCACTAGCATTGTTTGCTAATGGTGCTACACCACAATATTTTCAGGTGAACCCCGTCCTAAGAAGCAAGGTAGAGGAAATGGTGTCGCTTGACTGGCCGAGGTGGTGTAAGGACAATATTAAACACTTTTGAAGCATTAGTAGTAAAGCTTGTAAATCATATACTTTTTACATACTTGTGTCATTTTGAGCCCGTGAAGGGTGTATGTGTAAAGTATTTTGATGTTTTTATGATTAAACTTTACTTTGGAATGTGCATTCCCGATTTATAGCTTTCTCTGGACTTTGGGTTGTAAAACAGGTTTTGGTTATTCGACTTTTAAACGAACCCATGCCGTTTTTCTTTAAAAATTAAGTCTTCCGCTGTGCATTTGAATTTAAAGAATTTAACGGAAAATCGGGTCGTTACAGGTGTTCTTGAGGGGTGTTTGCATGAGGGTTTTTAGGTAGTTGTAAATTCTGGAAATGATGTTTTAAATGACATATTGCATCCCAAGTATCATCTCTTAAGTGTTCTTTAAAGAATCAAAGACTTGAGAAAATTCAAGCTTTTACAAAACTCCAATAATGGAGGTTTGAAGCTTTTTTGGTGATTATTGACTTTTGGAAATTCTTTGACTAACACTTTGAGCTTCTCAATTCTGGAACCTAAGATGTTAAATGATTGTAAGATGCATGTTTATCAAGGTTAGGAAGAACCAAAGGTCATGTATAGACTCATGATGAAATACACCTTAAAATGGCAATGTTTTGCATTTTCTAGCTTCTTTAAGTAGGATTTTCCATGGTTTTACTTTGAGTTTATGAATTCTGGAAAGTTTGTGTGTTTATATGGATATATGTGGCATGAAAAACAACTTGGGAAGGTAAGAGGATGATTCTTGAGAAATTGACAAATTTGGCCTAAAACTAGATTTATGCTTAGCTAGTTTTGGGTGATTCTTTGTTCCATCTTAAAGGTTGTTAAATCTAGAAAGGTTGGATGTTTATATGAATATTTTATACATGGAAAATACTTTAGAAGATCAAAGTAATGGGTTTGTTGGGTAAACTCCCAAGTTGACCAAAAATGCACTTTTGTTGAACTAGTTTCCTTGTTTTGAGTTTTCCTTGACTTTGATTGCAAAATTATCATTTCTGGAGCATTTGAGTGTATAAATAAATGTATTTAGAAAGGAAACCACCTTAGAGCATCAATCCAATGGATATTTCATATGTACACCTTATTTGACCGAAAATTGCGTCCCGAATCAACTAGTTTGGGTGTTTGTGTCACTAACTGAGTTCGGGGCAACTTGTTTTTGTTGGGGCTGTTTTGTAATGTTAATAATAGCCTAAACATTTATGGATTACCTTGTTGTAGGCCAAAGACAAGTGGAGCTACTTGGAAACGAGTTTGAAGGTGAGAACAACAAGAATCGGAAGGGTGATTGGAGAACCGTCTCCGTTCCTCTTGGAACTAAATTGTAAATAGAACGTGTGGTCTTGAGACACATGAAGTGTGATGCGGGTGGTGGAGTTAGAAGCAAGTGAAGTTTACGGGAAAGGATAGCGTTACCGACGTTGAGTTTAGGAGGCTAAATGCTTGATGGCCTAAACTTAAATCTGCTTTCTTTTACTAGCTACTCATTGAAGCATGCTTTATTTGCTTATTACTATGTTCATAGTCCATGATCGAGTCATATGCTGGAATTGGGAACAATAGATATGCATATGTGATACTTTTCTCAAGCATGCTTGGAACTAGTTGTGACTATGAACCATGTGAATATGTGAGACTTGAACATTGTATAAGTAGAGTTTGATGTCATATGTCGGTTCGGTAAAGTAGATCTATTTACCTTTTTTGTTTCGAGGTCTCGATATATATATATATATATATATATATATATATATATATATATATATATATATATATATATATATATATATATATATAACTTTATTGTGAGGAAGCATGTTTATTCCATAGCATTTCCATACATATCATTCATGCATATCATGTGATCATTATGTGGCCATGGGGTTGTAGCCCATGTAATGGTGTATGGGTGTTGGACGTTACACGTGGTTACCGTGGCGAGGAGGTGATGGAGCTCCGGTGTGCTATGTGGGAATGGCCCGGATGCTAGTAAATGGCGATGGTTTGAAAACCGGGATGAGCTACGGCTGAAGAGAGGTTTGAAATGAATTATGGGCGTAGTGAGACGCCGGGAATGTGTTGGTAATGTTTGTAACATCAAGAGAAAGAAAGTGATGAATTAGAATGATATGGCTAGAGACTATTCCCGAACTTTAAGCATGTGTATCTCATTCTTACTTGAGCATGTCATTTTATATCTTTGCTTTATAACATGGCTTTCTCGTTCACTATTCAAATTCTTCTTGTTTTCACTGAGTGTCATGCTCAAAGGTGCTCTATATCACCTTTCAGGTATCGCTCGGGGACGAGGGCGTGGAGCGGCAGGTGGTGCGCGTTGACCGTGACGAGGTGGAGCTTTTGGATTGGATCTCCGGCACGCGAGCCTTCGTTTTGGGTGTTTAGGAGTCGAGTTTAGCTTTTATGTTTATGCCATTTTGGGATAAACTTTATGTTTATTATGTTTGTATGTTATAAAAAAAAACGGTGCACCGAACTTTCGTTTTAGAATGTTTTATGAAAACTCGAGCCGGCCGACGAGCCGATGAACTCTGATTACAGGTTATCTATATATTGTATTTGAGGCAAGCGCTTTACAAATACTTCATGCCGAAATTTTCAACCTTTTATAAAAGCATTATTTTTTTTGAAATTAAACTACTTACTTCCGCTTGCGTTAAATCGGGTCGTCCCACTTCACTAATTAGTGACGCAAAACTTTCCAAATTTTTCACCAGGATGAGTTTTTTAATGACCGTGCCTGTCGTCGTAAACTAGCATTTTCGACGACTTTCGTCATAAAATTGTCGTCACCAATCAACAGTTTTTTTTTGTAGTGATAATCTTTGCTAGATAATTTATTGACAAGAACTAAGGAAATTACATAAGGATATTTGAAAGACTCTAAGGAATAGTTGCAACGCAATGAGCATATTTCTACAATCCACTAGGCTAACTGGAACGTGAACTCGTCGTTGCACATTGAAGGGGTGATCTCAGACTCGGAGCATCAAAAGAGATTTATAAGTAATTTTCTATTTCATTACATCTAGCTCTTTTAAGATTAAATAACTAAATGATTCCTTTGTTGTTTCTCTAGGAACAAACTCTAAATCGCCATGTTGATCGATTGATAGTCGGAAAACCAAAACCAAGGCCTATTTTCTTTGTGAAGGCCGAGAGCCTCTTTATGGGGGTTTGATGGATTTTCATCGTTTTGTATGTTAGGTTGTTGATTGATTGATAGTTGGTAAAATTATTGATTGTGTGATATAATTCAATTGTAGGTGTTTTCGAACCGCTTGTTTGATCGCTTTTCCGGACTTGGGAGCGAAGCTAACTTTCTTTAAGGTGAGAATAGTTAGGATTTAAAGTAACTATAGAAAGCAAATGAGTGTGAAGGTTTGTAGAGTTTGAAACTAAGACTAGAATCCGAATCTAAGATTAGAGAGATGTGAGTTAGTGCCCTTAGGATTAGAAGTTAATCCTTTAAGTGGGAACTTAGGAGTTCTCGAGGAAAGTGTTGAATCTTAGAAGATTCTAAGTTAGATTCGTTTCGAAGCTTAGGTTGGATCATTGGAAGTTAAAAGATCCAACTTGTATTTTAGAACGGTAAATAGAACCTCGGATTATTGGAAGTTTAGAATCCTTGAAGGTATAGGTTAATCGTTTGATTTATGATTCTACTTTTATTATTGTTAGCGGAGTTCGATTTATATATCGTTCGTCCAAGATGCTTATCTATTTTACTTTATGTCATTTACTTTATATCTTTTACTTTATGCCCCTTTACTTTATGCTTGCATCAACTACTTTAATTCTGTACTTTATTTATTTACTTTTACAAGGATATGCAAGCATATGCATATCATATTGCATCATACCATTCTCGCACCATTCATGAAAAAGAAATGAAAGTGAAAAAGAAATGAAAGTGAAAAAGAAAAGAAAGTGAAAGAGAAAAGAAGGAAGAATGATGAACCCTACGTGGAGTTCACATCACCTTCAGAGAAAAGAAAGAATGAGAAATGAAAAAGAGACGAATGGGATCCTACGGGATTTGCTCATTACTCTAAGTGAAAAAGAAACGAATGGGATCCTACGGGATTTGCTCATTACTCTTGATGAAAAAGGAGTGAATGGTATCCTACGGGATTGACGCATTACTTCTTCATACATAGGGAGTTGAATGGTATCCTGCAGGATTGACGCATTACTTCCTCATGCATAAGGCTGAATGGGATCCTACGGGATGTTCTCATTACCCTTCATTCACGCAAAAAAGGGCAATTGCGAAGTCCTACGGGATGCTCTCATGCATTCATGTTTATGATAGATGAAAGAGAGAATCGAGAAGTTGTATGATGTGCAAAGTATATTTACTTTCCTTACTTATGTCATAACAATGTTGATGGATGAGTATTGACTATGATTATTAGTAATGTCATCCTTAGAAAGTATAACGAATTTACCTAGAGTTTAGAGAACTTTAGGAGTGATTGTGTCAGATTAATTGGACACGAATCGGAATACGAGTTTGAGGTCTATCTTTACTTTTTATGCTTATTATTCTCACTGGGCTTAGTTTGTTAGCTCATGATATTACAAAAATTTCAGGTAATGCCCTGTAAGAGGTCGAAGGAGAGGAGGTGGTGCTGCGTGATCGAGGGATGTTGACCTCGAGATGGACTCTTTTGTTGTAAAGTTTATGTAATTATTTTTGTGAATTTTTAAGACTTTAAAGATTTGTATGTTGTATTTAGCTCATAAGAGCTTATGGTTATGTTTTATGGTATTAAATCTTTGAACTCCTGATTGGGACTTAAAGTTCCATGTGATTTTATTAGATTTGAAAAATTAGGATGTAAACAGGTTTTTGGCTAGCCAATTTTCAAACAAAACCACGCAAAATTTTCTTAAAAATAAAAGACTTCCGCTGTTTTCTCTGATTTTAATTTATTTATAAGTGACGGGTCGTCACAAAACTACTTTAATAGACTAAGGTTCTAGAGAGTTCTTCTCTAGAACATGTTTCCTCCTTTCTTAATCATCTCTCTAGAAAGTTCTTGACATCTCCATACGTTTCTAGAACTTGGGCTTAGGCAACTAAGGCCCAAAACCATACTTAGCCCAAATCAAGTTTATATTTCAACACCCCCCCTTTAAACTTGATTTGTCACTCCAATCAAACTTCTTAGCTTCACAAAATCTTCATGCTTGAGAGGCTTGGTGAATATATCAGCTGCTTGATCTTTAGTCTTCACATTTTCAAGTTCCACATCCTTCTTCGCAATGCACTCTCGAATGTAATGATAACGTGTATCAATGTGCTTGTTTCGATCATGAAAAACAAGATTCTTGGCCAAGGCTATTGCTGATTTGTTGTCCATACAAATTGTAACGTCCCGTTATTTTGAAGTGAAATTTTTTTATTTTTTTATTTCTTTATTTTATTTTATTATTTATTTAATGTTATGTATTTATTTCAATTTAAGTATTTAGAATAATTATTAATTTTGTAATTTCAATTTTAGTAGTTAATTTCGCCCGAAATTCTTTTTAATCGTTTTAATACTTTAAATTTCGTTTTGGTGACATTAATAATTATTAATAGGCCAATTAATAATTATTAATCACCTTTAGATTTATTTAAGAGCATCGGGTTTCATTTTAGAAGTCAAAAGTCATAAAGGACACAACCGTCATTTCCAATTTCTTAAAAATATCAAAATACTATACATTCATCTTTAAATATACTCATTTGACCACAAGTTGACCAAACCTTTCTTTCTTTCTTCTCCCATTGCCGTGGGCTTCTTGGAGGGTTTGGGGGGATTTTGGTTTTTCTTCGTTTCTCGACGGATCGGCTCGATCTTGGTTGCATCGGAAAGCCCTCGAGTCTAGGATTCATTTCCACCTAACCATCGTGCGTTTCTCTCGAGATCCACAGAGTTCTTGGTAAGTAAAGTTTCAAACCCTAAGCTCCAAATAGTTTTTTAATGGAGTTTTCTTTGTTTTCTTTCGATTTCTTGTCGGGAAACTCGGTGTTTGTAATTACGGGAGTAGTTTTAAGAGTTTTTGGAAACTTTCCCATAACCCTAAAATCGAGTTTCAGTCGAAACCCTTCCCGTTTGAAATTTACCTTTTGGGATTTGAATATGGGTTATAAATTAGTGAATTAATGTTTATTTAAATTCAATTCGGGAAAGGGCTTAATGTTCAAAAACCCTAATTATCGATACCCATTGAAATCGGGAATATTGATTTTGCTTAAAACCAACTCGAAACACCTCTAAAGTACCTAAAAGCCAGAAAACTAAACCCGAGAGCCACTTTTTATGGGGGGGCCGAGAGCCTCATAGTGGGGTTTATGGGGTTGTTCGTTGTTTTGAGCTTTTAGATGTTAATTGATCGATGTATGTTTATTTATTAATTGTAGATGTAATTAATTGTAGGTGTTTCGGATCATTGTTTGATCGTGCTTTCGGAAACTTGGAGCGAACTCTTATTTGGCTAAGGTGAGAATAGTTAGGATTTAAAGTAACTATAGAAAGCGAATGAGTATGAAGGTTTGTAGCATTTGAAACTAAGACTAGAAACCGAATCTAAGAATAGAGGGAATGAGCTAGTACCCTAGGATTAGGAGCTAGTTCTTTAAGTGAGAACTTAGGAGTTCTCGAGGAAAGCATTGAAACTTAGAAAGTTCTAAGTTAGATTCGTTTCGAAGTTTAGGATGGATCATTGGAGGTTAAAAGATCCAAACTTGTATTTAGAACGATTAAAAGAACCTCAGATTATATTGGAAGTTTAGAATCCTTGAAGGTTAAGTTAATCGTTTATGTTATGATTCTACTCTTATTATTGATACCGGAGTTCGATCGACATATCGTTCGTCCGAGATTACTATCTATTTTACTTTATGTCATTTACCTTACATCCTTTACTTTATGCCCCTTTATTTATGTTTGCATCGACTACTTTAATTCCGCACTTTATTTATTTACTGTTACAAGGATATGCAAGCATATGCTTATCATTTACACCATACCATTATCGCATCATTCATGAAAAAGAAATGAAAAAGAGAAAGCAAGTGAAAAAGAAACGAAAGTGAAAAAGAGACGAATGGGATCCTACGGGATTTGCTCATTACTCTAAGTGAAAAAGAGACGAATGAGATCCTACCGGATTTGCTCATTACTCTAAGTGAAAAAGAGACGAATGGGATCCTACGGGATTTGCTCATTACTCTAGATGAAAAAGGAGTGAATGGTATCCTACGGGATTGACGCATTACTTCATTCATGCATAAGGGTATATGCGAACCCTACATTGCATATGATTGATGATATAGAGAATTGAGATGTTATATTTTATACAAAGTTTATTTACTTTATTTATTCTATGTCATAACAAGTTTAATGGATGAGGATTGACCAAGAGTGTAGTAATATCATCCTTTGGAAAGTTTAGAATGAAATTACCTAGAGTTGGAGGACTTTAGGAGTGAATTGTGTCAGATTAATTGGACACAAATCGGAATGCAAGTTTGAGGTCTATTTTTACTTTTCATTCTTATTATTCTCACTAGGCTTAGTTTGTTAGCTCATGATATTACAAACATTTCAGGTAATGTTTGGGATCGTGGGAGAGGAGCTGGTGCGCGCTTGATCGAGAGGGTGATGATTTCGAGATGGACTAAGTAGTTGTAAAAATCCATGTACATGGTTTTGTGAGTTTTATATAATTTTGGAGTTGTATATTTGTAAATGGCTCTTAAGAGCTTTTGTCTTTACTTTTATGTTTATAAATCATTTTGAACTCCTGATAGGAACTTAATGTTCCTTGTGTTTTTAGATATTTGAATTTAAGATGTAAACAGGTTTTGGTTAGCCTATTTTCAAACATAATCACACCAATTTTCTTAAAATAAAAGACTTCCGCTGTTTTTCTCTGATTTAATTTATTTAAAAGTGACGGGTCATCACACAAATCTTGGTTGGTTCCTCTTGTGAAAATCCCAACTCCTTTAGTAAATTTCGAAGCCAAGTTGCATGACAAACACATGCAGTAGCAGCTACATATTCAGCTTCACATGTGGATAGAGTGATAATTGGTTGCTTCTTTGACATCCATGTGAAGGCAGTATCTCCCATGTAGAACACAAAGCCACTTGTGCTCTTACGGTCATCTATATCTCCACTCCAATCGCTATCGCTATATCCAATAAGCATATAATTGTCAGAAACAGAGTAGTATAAGCCAAAGTTTGTCGTACCTTTAAGATAGCGAAGGATTCTCTTTGCTGCCTTCAAATGAGTTGATGTTGGATTCTCCATGAATCGACTAACAACTCTAACTGCATATAGAATATCCGGTCTTGTGCATGTCAAGTATCTCAAACTTCCAACCAAACTCTTAAAGAGTGTGGGATCCACTATTTCTCCTTCCTCGTGCTTCGATAATTTGATTCCACATTCCATTGGAGTGCCAGCTGGATTAGAGTCATCCATCTTGAATTACTTGAGGACCTCCTTGCAATAACCCTCTTGAGTTATTAGGATGCCTTTGTCTTCTTGCTTCACTTCAATACCGAGGTAGTAAGACATAAGCCCAATATCGGTCATCTCGAATTCCTTCATCATCTCTTTCTTAAAACCATCGAACATTTTTTGATTGCTACCTGTGAATATCAAGTCATCAACATATAGGCACACAATCAAAACATCATTGTTTTGATTTTTGATGTAGAGTGCGTGCTCATATGGACACTTGATGAAACTTCTTTCTTGCAGGTACTTGTCAATTCGAGCATTCCAAGCTCTTGGAGCTTGTTTCAACCCATAAAGTGCCTTTTTCAGCTTTAACACTTTATCTTCATTTCCCTTGACTTCATAGCCTTGTGGTTGCTCAATATAAACTTCTTCTTCCAGGACTTCATTAAGGAATGCAGATTTCACATCCATTTGGTGAATCCTCCAATTATTTTGAGCTGCCAAAGAGATTATTAGTCTAACAGTTTCTAATCGAGCAACCGGAGCAAATACCTCATCATAGTCGATTCCTGCTCTTTGACTGTAGCTTTTTGCCACCAATCTTGCCTTGTATCTCTCAACATCTCCTTTAGCATTTTTCTTTATCTTGTACACCCATTTTACACCAATAACCTTGTGCCCTTTTGGAAGTGAAGCTAGTTCCCACGTCTCATTCTTCTTGATCGCATTTATCTCTTCGTCCATGGCCTTTTTCCAATTCTTATTCTTCACAGCTTCTTGGAAGTTCATGGGCTCACAATCGGCAAAGAGGCAAAAGAGAGTAGGGTTATCTTGATTTTCAGTTACCTCATAAAGTTCTTCTATGCTTCTATAACGTGGCACTCTTTCACTTGAGTCTTCATCTTCTTGAGAACTCATGGTTGGTAAGGCTGATGAAGTAGTAGGCTCCTCTCTTCCTTGTTCCATATCATCTTCTTCGAAGTCTGGAAGGTTGTAATCTTTATCATGTGTTCCCCAATCCCATTCTTCTTCTTCATCGAATATGACATCTCGACTGATGATTGTTTTTTCAGTATCAGGATTGTATACCTTGTAGCCTTTGGAGTTTGCGTCATAGCTGATAAATATGTATTTCTTACTCTTGTCATCTAGTTTGCTTCTTTGCTCATCTGGAACATGTGTATGAGCTATACTTCCAAAAACTTTAAAATGAGAAATACCTGGCTTTCTTCCATTCCATGCTTCTTGCGGAGTTTTTCCCCATACACTTCTTGTTGGAGATCGGTTGGATAGATAGACTGCACATGCAACTGCTTCTGCCCAAAACTCCTTTGGTAGTCTTTTGCTTTTAAGCATGCTTCTTGCCATGTTAAGGATTGTTCTATTCTTCCTTTCTGCAACTCTATTTTGTTGGGGGGATCTTGGAACTGTCATTGGTCGACGTATCCCATGAGTCTCACAGTATTCTTGAAATTCTTTTGAGGTGAATTCTCCTGCTCGATCAGACCTCATGGCTTTGATCACTAAGCCACTCTCCTTTTTTACTGTGGCTTTAAATTTCTTGAAGACTTCAAAAACTTCCGATTTTTGCTTTAAAAAATATACCCATGTCTTTCTTGAGAAATCATCTATGAAGAGAAGGAAATAGTTACTCTTACCAAGTGAGCTTGGTTTAATCGGACCACACACATCTGTGTATATAAGTTCTAGCGGCTTCTGAGCTCTTGAGTTTGACTCCTTTGGAAAACTCTTCTTGAATTGCTTCCCAAGTAGGCATCCTTCACATATCTGGTCAGGATGATGAATGTTAGGTAATCCTTTCACCATGTCTTTCTTGGACAGTAACTCTAGGCCTCCAAAGTTTAGATGTCCAAATCGAAGATGCCAAAGCCAAGATGAATCTTTATAGCATGCCTTCAGACATTTGGCGATATCATTTTGAATTTTGAGCACGAACATTCTATTTCTTAACATCAGCACCTTTGCGATTAGCTTACCGCCACTATCTCTTATAGAAAGGCTTCTATTTTTCAAGTGAATATCATAACCTTTTTCCAAGAGCTGGCCCAGGTTTAGGATATTGCTCTTCATGTTCGACACAGAGTAGACACTTGAGATGAATGTGTGTCTTCCATCCTTTAATCGGATGAGGATATTACCTTTTCCTTTTACTGTCACCTTGGATTCGTCTCCAAAAGATACATTGCAGGCTACAGATTCATCAAGCTCAACGAACATATTTCTTCTTCCGCACATATGATTACTTGCACCGGAGTCTAGATACCATGTGCAATTTTCTCCTTCATTATCCTTGTAAGCTAGTAATAAGATTCCATCTTCTTGACTTCTTTTTTCAACGTAGTTGGCCTTCTCTTCAATTCGATTATTGCTAGGAGCTCTACATTCTGAAGCATAATGACCAATTTTTTCACAATTATAGCATTTCACACGTGACTTATCATACCTTGATTTTTGGTTTCCTCTCCCCCAGCCTCTTGATGAGCTTTCTCCTCTTTGGAAATTGTTGTCATTATTGGGCCTCCAACCACGTCCACGTCCGTAGCCACGACCTCGATCTTGTACTTGATTATGATCTTGCCTTTGTTGACTTATATTATTGTGATCACTTTCTTCTTTAGTTGAGTCTACTCGGGTTTTGAGTAGTTGCTCCACGATCCCTTCTCTCTTCTTTTTCTTTTCTTCATAAGCTTGCAATGATCCCAAAAGTTTCTCTATTGTCATGTCTTCCAAATCTTTTGTTTCTTCAATGATAGTGACAATATGATCAAAATTGGGATCCAACGATCTAAGAATTTTCTCTATGATTTTTACTTCATCTAATTTTTCACCATTTCTCTTTAATTGATTGGTGACCGCTAAGACTCTTGAAGAGTAATCTGAGATGGCTTCTCCTTCTTTCATACGCAAATTTTCAAACTCGGCTCTTAAAGTTTGAAGACGTACCTTCTTGACTGGGTCGGCTCCCTTATATGAGATCTGAAGCTTATCCCACGCTTCCTTAGCAGACTTTTCTTCTGAAACTTTCTCAAAAGCATCGTCATCTAATCCTTGAAAGATTAGATAGAGAGCTTTCTTGTCTCTCTTTCTTGAGTTTCTCAAACCATCTATTTGAGTTTGAGTTAGATTATCCTTATTCTCTGGCTCGGTGTGGCCTTTTTTTACTATTTCCCACATGTCTTGAGCACCTAGGAGAGTCTTCATCTTGATGCTCCAATTATCATAATTACTCTTGGTGAGTTGTGGAACTTGGAAGGAACTCATACCATTATTTGCCATCTCTCTATGAAGGATCTTCAAGCTCTGATACCACTTTGTTGGAAGGGGATTTAGTAGTGGAGGAAATATTTTAAAAGTGGGAGAAATTTTGGAGAAAGTAGGCTACTTATATTATTACTAGAATTGCTTTTTGATTTTGCTTGATACAAAACACTAAGAGAACACTCCTATTTATACTAGTGGCACCTCCTCAATGAACGGCTAGGATTATGCCACTACATTTCTAATCTAATGGCTATTAATGAATATCTAGAATCTTCTTCATAATTACAAACCTACCACATTGTTCTAGATATTTCTACAAACTACTTTAATAGACTAAGGTTCTAGAGAGTTCTTCTCTAGAACATGTTTCCTCCTTTCTTAATCATCTCTCTAGAAAGTTCTTGACATCTTCATACGTTTCTAGAACTTGGGCTTAGGCAACTAAGGCCCAAAACCATACTTAGCCCAAATCAAGTTTATATTTCAACAGTTAGTGGTTTGATACTTACTTATTATATTATCATGCTTTGTTAAAAATATACAACTTACGAAACTTGTTCTTTTATTGAAGTAGGAGTGATACCTGAGATTATCGTTGGACTCGGGAATTATGGGCATGCGTTGTACTCTTTTCTGCTGCATTCAGCTTGCTTTAATATGAAGATCGCAGAGAGCTCAAACAGAGCCACGCCTCACTCTTAGATGAGGTCACATTGCTCAGGTCGTAGATCAAACTGGAATTCTAGGAACGACGTGTGTGTGAGGCTCTTTTGAAGGCTAGGCGAGATGATTTTATAGCTTAGATGCGTGGTGACATTTCTTCAATAGTCTATTCCTCTACCAGATCGTGCAGATTAGTAGTAGTAGTTTTACATTTTATTTTTAGGTTTTCTACATTTTATAACTAATTGAATTTTTTGATTATTTAATACAATAATTTATTTTTTTTTATTGTATTTCTCATTTTATAAATTTTAATTTCTAATTTCAAAACCACATATAACTTAAAAAAAATTAATTTCAGTTTTTCGACGCATTTCGTCGGTAACTTACCAATTATTTTGTCCCAAATGAAAGTTAATAGTAACGAAAAAAAATTTCGGTAAATGAAAGGTAATTAACTCTATTAATATTGTGACAGCAAATTATTTAATACATAAAAAACAAAACATTACAAGAAAACTACCGTTTTGGGACGGAAAATTTGCGACGACTACAAGTTGTCCACTTAAAGATTTAATTAAATTACCAAATTTTTTTCATCATTATTTAACAATATAAAAAAAAAACTTTATACAGATTTTAGATATCATTTATATTTTATTTTAATTCCTTTTTATAATTATACCTAGTCTTTTCCTAATTTTATGTTTAGAATCTCGTTGAAAAAACCTTTATTCGGCCTCTTATTTATTTTTAATGATTATTTTCAAATAAAATTTTAATACTTTTGAACGAATTTTTTTCCATTATTTAACTTACAATGTTGAAATGATTATTTTAATTATTTTTCAATAAACTTCTCTTCTTTGGAAAAAAAAAAAGTAAAATGATTGAAATAACATATTTTTTTACGTACTAATTAACTGAAATGTAAGAACTTTTAAAAACTTACTCAAATTTGCATAATATAGTCAATTATTTTTTATTTAACTTACAGTGATAAAGATAATTTTATTATTCAATAAACTTCTCTTTTTTGACAAAAAAAAATGGACAATTACTGATATAACATATTTTTGCATACCACACTACAAAAAAACTGTCAATTTGCGACCACCAAATTGCGACCAAATGGTCGTTTTTTACCTAAAATGCGACCAACTGAGTGGTGGCCAAAAAGCTGGTCGGTTCTGAATTTGTGCGACTGGATAGTCACAAAAATACGACCAAAATTTTTTGGTCTAAAAAAAGTCAACCTTTCAAAAATGCGACCAGATGGTCGCATTAAAAGTGACCATATGGTCGCATTAAAAGTGACCATATGGTCGTAATTTATCTTCAATAGAAGTGACCATTTGGTCATATAAAAAGTGACCAAATGGTCGCATTTTATGCGACCAAATGGTCACTTTTAGGCTCAGTTAAAATGCGACCAGATGGTCGCCTAAAAAGTGACCATCTGGTTGTAATTTATGTGAAAGATAAGTGACCAATTGGTCACATAAAAAAGTGACCAAATGGTCGCATTTTATGCGACCAAATGGTCACTTTTAGGCTCAGTTAATTATTAATTATTAATTATTAATTATTAATTATTAATTATTAATTAAAAAGTGACCATCTGGTCGCATTTAAGAATTTTTTTTAAAAATTTAAATTTCAATAATTAGTTAATTAATTATTAATTATTAATTATTTATTTAATTAATATTAAAATTTCGTAAAAAAAAATTGGAATTAAAATAAAAAATATATATATCAAATATTAAAAAAATGTTTTATACAGTCGAAAGAATCCTAGAACTACTGTGGAGGGGCGGGGGGTGGGGAAGGAGGCGTCGATGATGAAGGGCCGCCGCCTAGAGATCTGAAGTACGCGGCCAAAGCGGCTGCGACCTGGACCTCGACTCGTGCCTGCATGTCGGCCTCAATAGCAGCGACTCGAGTAACGAAGTCCTCGCGCATAGCCTCCATGTCCGCGCGCAACTGCTGCTCAACCGGAAAAGGGCCGGAGCTAGTGCTCGCTCCGCTCCGCTGAGGCCGGGGCACATCTGCATAAAAGTGTCGCCCCTACAACCAAAATAAACTAATTTAATACTAATTACGTAAGTAAAATATTGAAATAAATTTAATTAATTAATTAATGAAATAATGTTAATTAAACTAACCTAAATTAAGTAAATAATTTAAAATAAACTAATCAAATTAATTTGAATAAAAGTAAATTGAAATTAGATTAATTGAACTAAAATTAATTCAATTAAACTAAAGATTAATTAATTAAAACTAAAATAAACTAATTATTTAATTTGAAATAAAGTAAAGTAAAATTATATTAATTGAACTAAAATTAATTGAATTAAACTCAAATTAATTTAATTCAATTAATTTTAGTTTCAATTAATCTAATTTTAGTTTACTTTAATTCAAATTAATTGATTAGTTTATTTTAGTTTACTTTAATTCAAATTAATTGATTAGTTTATTTTAGTTTTAATTAATTAATCTTAAGTTTAATTGAATTAATTTTAGTTCAATTAATCTAATTTTAATTTACTTTAATTCAAATTAATTGATTAGTTTATTTTAGTTGTAATTAATTAATCTTAAGTTTAATTGAATTAATTTTAGTTTCAATTAAACTAATTTTAATTTACTTTAATTCAAATTAAATGATTAGTTTATGTTAGTTTTAATTAATTAATCTTAAGTTTAATTGAATTAATTTTAGTTTCAATTAATCTAATTTTAATTTACTTTATTTCAAATTAATTGATTAGAATACTTAAACAAAATTATTCTAATTAATTAATCTAATTGTACTTTACTTTAATCAAATTTAACTAAAATTAAGTAATTAAACAATTTTTATTTATTCATTAAACTAAAATTAATTAATTAAATTAGTGTAATTAATTAATTTAAACTACTTAAGTATAATTGAAGTTAAACTATTTGAATTAATTACCCTACTTTAAATTAATTGATTTAATTAAAGTAATCTAAATTACATTAATTAAACTAAAATTAAAATTTAAACTAGTGTAATTATAAATTAATTGATTTAATTAAAGTAATCTAAATTACATTAATTAAACTAAAATTAAAATTTAAACTAGTGTAATTATAAATTAATTTAGTTTAATTTTATTAAATTAGAATTAATTACACCTATATCCTGTTTAAATCAGCTAATTTCAGAGATACCGGTTGTTTCGTTCATATTTCACATTTAACCAAAAAACACCAGATTTGGTGGCTCAGCCGTTTGAATTAATTTCAAAGTTTACCTTTCTACCCTCGCTTATCTGTCTTTCATTCCTTCCGTTTTCCTTTCATTTTTCGTTGCCTTGATTTAAGGGATTTATGATTCGTCTGTTATCCATCAGTTATTATTTACCATATCTAATTAATTAATATTCCATATTTCCTTTATACGTATAATGATTTTATTTAATGTTTTTGTTTTCTATTTTGATTCATTCTTTTCTATTTCTCTTGATGTCTGTTTTGTTTACATTTCTTCTTTTCAACAATTTCCGCCATGTCTTCTACGTCTATTGATCTGTTATACGACGGTGCTTGGGATGAATCTCATAGTTACGAGAAATATCAATTGAAGACAATGATTATTTCAAAAGGTACTCGGTTTATTGCTCTGGTGAACAAAGTTAAACGGAAAGTTCCGTTCAACCATGAATCAAACTGTCTCATGATGGAAGTTGTTACCATCTCGAAAGTGAAGAAATATATTGACATAAAATGCGACAATGATGTTGCGTTTATGGATTCTTTTCTGTTTGATAGTTCATCTACTTTTGTTTCTTTGTTGGTTGATTCTATTAAACCTTCTGAACCAATTACTATGTATGAAGACTCATTTGTTACCCCTGTTAAAAACTCCCAAATAAATGAGCCTGTTTTTGATTTAGGTATATATAGCAATCCTGAAGATATAGTGTTTGATGAGATTCCCACTGGTTTTGTATATATTACCATGGTTAATGTTGAGTGTCCACGTGAGTCTTTTTATCTCAAGACAGAGAATGCCATTTACGAATCCAAGCTAGTTCTTAAAAAAGCCATTGATGTTCAAGCATTGAAACATGATTTTAAAATTCGTACACTGAAGTCTGATTGTGAAAGATATTTTTTATGTTGCAAAGATACTGATTGTAGTTGGTTTGTGAAGGCTTCTAAATATGAGGGTTCAGATTGGTGGACTATTAAGAAGCATTGTTTGCAACACACTTGTTCGGTTGACATTATAAAATCCGACCATCCACAAGCAAGGGCTAACATTATTGCAGAATATATTAGGGATTATTTTAGGATTGGAAGTGGTAAGTTTATGTCTGCGAACCAAATTTCTCATTTTATGCAAGATCGGCATGGTATTCATGTGATTTATATAAAAGCTTATCGGGTTCGTGAATTACTTTTGAATGAGATCAGAGGCTGCCCTATTGAGTCCTATGCTCTAGTACCTAAGTTCTGCCATGTTATTTGCCAACATAACCCTGGTAATTTTTTTTTTTTAAATGTTTCTTTTTTTTAAACATTTTTTTTTTCCGTTTACCTTTGTTAAATATTTTTTTCCAGGTTCGTACATGAGATATCAATTGGCTGATGGGAATAGGTTTCAATATCTTTTTATGTGCCTTAGTGCTTCTATATCTGGATTTGTTCACTGTAGGCCTGTTGTTTCAGTTGACGGTACTTTTCTTAAAGCCAAATATGCGGGTGTTTTGTTGACTGCTTGTGCGTTGGATGGGAATAACCAGATTTTCCCTATAGCTGCTGCTGTCGTTGATTCTGAAAATGATAGTTCATGGGAATGGTTTTTTACCCATTTAAATGCTATTATCGGTGCAACTGATAATCTGTCCATTATTTCTGATAGGCATCCTAGTATTTACAAAGCTGTTTCCAATGTTATGCCTCATGTTCATTACGGGGTTTGCATGCAACATTTGTCTCAAAACATCAAACAACGTTTTCATAAAAAGTCTTTAGTCGATCATTTTAAACGGTGTGCGAAGCGTACACTAAAGAAGAACATGAGTTCCTCTTTCATCAATTAGGTTTAATGAATCCTGCTATTGTTCCATATTTAAACGATATCCGAAAATGTGTTTGGTCACGTGCTTATTTTCCAGTTGTTCGTTTCAATGTTATGACCACAAATATCTGTGAAAGTTACAATGCTGTTTTGAAGAATGCTAGAGAACTTCCTGTCGTGAGTGCTTTAGAAGAGATTCGTCTGAAGTTGGAGGAGTGGTTCTATCAACGTCGTAATGCGGCATTAAATGTGCGTTCCAATATATCCCCATGGGCTGAGTCGTTGCTGCGTAATAACATCGAAGCTGGAAAAAGGATGATGGTAATTTTCTTTTTCTTTTCTAACTAGTTAACTTTGTTCAACTAGTTTACTTTTTTCCACTAAGTTAACTTTGTTCAACATTTTCCCTTTTTTTTTCAGGTTCGACACATGAATGATTTTGAATCTGTAGCTGTTACAGCTGAAATGGAATATCGTGTTAATTTATCGAAGAAGTCTTGCCAGTGTAGACGTTGGAATCTTCTTAAGATACCATGCTCACATGCATGTGCTTCCATTATTTCTCGGAATCTT
Source organism: Gynostemma pentaphyllum (assembly GCA_028015215.1). Taxonomy (NCBI): domain Eukaryota; kingdom Viridiplantae; phylum Streptophyta; class Magnoliopsida; order Cucurbitales; family Cucurbitaceae; genus Gynostemma; species Gynostemma pentaphyllum. The sequence continues at coordinate 42,649,253 of CM051353.1, forward strand.
GTTCCATCAGAATATGTCCATCGTTCATATTTAATTGATACACTGAGGAGCACTTATGCTGGTATGGTTATGCCAATTGGCAACAAGAAACAATGGGTTGTCCCTCATGAAGTTGATCAGGTTGTTGTTTATCCTCCTGACGTTCGTCGCCCCATTGGAAGACCAAGGGTGAAAAGATATTTATCTCAATCTGAATATTATAGTTCGGGCTCCAAGAAGTGTTCCCGTTGTGGTGGTGGTGGCCATAACCGAAAGACTTGCAGAAATGCAATTGATTCTTAATTTATTGTTTCAGATTTAGTTATTCTTTCATGTATTTGAAACAATTTAAATTTTTCAACATTGATTGTATTTTGATTTCGCTTTCTTGTGCAGAAATGCAATTGATTTTTAATTTATTGTTTCAGATTTAGTTATTCTTTCAGGTCTTTGAAACAATTTAACTTTTATCAACATTTATAGTAATTTGAGTTCGCTTCTTATTTATTTTTGTAACGAATTCCAGGACTACTTTTCTTCCTCATTTTATTATATTATTTAAGTTTATATTCATTTTTAAATAGTTATCTTTGTTCAACATTTGGCTTTAAATTGTAATCTTTGTACAACGTTTGTTTTTTTAAAATCCTTTTCTGTTTTGTATTGTTTTTGAAGTTTTATATCAAATATTTTCTTATTTAACTTTGTTCAACAGTTTGTTAATTTTTTTAGTTAACTTTGTTCAACCTTTTTTTTTAAGATTCATAATTTGTAATGACCAGAATATGTAATCCATATAATAACATCATCATTGTTTCTAAATATTGTTTTCCATGTTCCTGCATCTAATGTCACTAACAAACACTATTATCAGAATATCATCTAAACTATGATGATTTCTAAAGTTTCAAAAAACCGTCTTAAAATCAAAATAATTGTTCTCTTCTTTTCTTCATTCTTCTTGAGTTTGTGGTGTCAGAATATGGAATGAAGGACCTTTCAACTGCTTTTCCCCTGATCCAAACTTATCAGTATAAGGTTCTCGAAGTTTTGTTCCCGTCTTCCTTATCCTTTTTGTCGTCTGCACGATCTTCGACTGTTCAAGTTCACTGTCCTTTTTCTTCTTTTTCCCATCATTAATTTCTTGCTTTTTCCTTTTATCTACACGATTCGTGTCCGCATTCACCGTCTTTTTTTGTTTTTCCTGCACGATCTGTTTTACAAACTTATGTTAGGATTTTTTTCTTTTGTCACACATTGTTATTTTACTGCCACTATATTACTTTTTTTACCTCTTTGTTTGATGTTTCGTATCGTATTTCCACTTCATCTCTGTCACTCCTAAGATCAGTTATGTGAGCATCATCCATATCTCTTTGATTATGTACCTGATTATCATTTATAAACAGTTAAGAGTATGTATGCCATTTCATAATCATTTTACAATTCAATAAACAATACATTCTTACCGGATTTTTATCTAATGTAATGTCATCTGTACATCCAAACATACGGTTTTCTTTCGTCACATCTTTTGTAATTCATCAACCCTTTTTGTTAAGCTATCCATGCTCATCCTCATCATGTAGTTCTGTGATATTATTATTTGAACATCTTCTGCAATTTTTTTGACATTGGCATCTATTTCATGGTTGTCATTAGAATGCCTCTTCCTATCAGTCGATCTTTTTCCAATTTTTGCCTTTTTCCTCTCTTCGAATTCTTCAACAAATGGTTTCAGGTAATCTGCTTCTATCTCTTCACTTGTGGGTTCAATCTGGACACCCGCCTTCATTCACAATTCCGAACATAAAACTTAATAAAGGTTGCATTTTGTTAAACATTTCTTTTAATTTAAAAGTAATTATACATGCATGTAACAAAATTCAGTGGATATGTTTTCTCCTACATTCCATATAAAAATGAAAATAAACAAGTATGATTAATGTTGCAAATTGTTAAACATTTTTTATAATTCAACAGTATTCACACATTTATGTATCAAATTTCAGAGATATTTAATTTGTAGATAGAAACTTACTGGTTCCTTGAATATCTCTTTTTGATATGAAATCCATGTCCCCTGTTTGTGGTAGTCCCAATTCAAAATCCTGGGGTGATCAAAACTTAATCTTCTTGCATATGTTGAATTCAGAGACAGTGCGGGTAAAATCTCACATGCCCAGATAACTATTGCTTGTGGGAACCCGGATAATCGATGGAACTTGGTGTTCTGAAATTTCAATATCTTCTTCAAGCTTGCAATCGTGAGGTTGTAACTCAATCTCCCCCATGAATATGTGTTAAAAGCCTCATCGTCCTCTACCAACCGAAATGCATACTTTCAATGTTCGTATGGCACTGTTTTACAACTACCAAAGACTCCATCAGATATAGTTTGGTAATTTTCAATGAAAGCTCCTCATCTTTGAAATCACATTCCATGAATCCATCTCGTAGATCATACCAATTCATTTGATCACATCCTTCAAAAATTGTTTCAACCAGCTCACTCTCTGGTAAAGCATCCAAATCTATATTTTTAACTGGCCTACACTCTAGACCAGTAATTAGACAGAAATCACATATACCAAAGTTGTATATCTCTTCTCCCAGTCTAAAACTCAGTTCATTCGGATTTTCATTCTTAACGACTCTTTCAAGCAAATGTTGAATTAATTTAGGAGGAAATTTCCTTACAGACATTCGTACAATATTTTTTAGGCAGCTTTCCTCCAACAGTTTTTGCACACGTGTCGTGCACAACTTCTGCACATCTTCCAATACATCATATTTTGCATACGCAACTGTCTTCTTCTCCTTATGCCAGTCCCTAACTTTTATTACAAACTCTGATTCCTGCACATTTCTAGCTTCATAACGTACCTCATTTGCATTAAAGTAATCATCTATTCTGCGTTTCACTCCTCTTTTTTGTACCTGTGTTATGCATCATTCTAATTATTTTCATAAATTCTTTTATTAATTCCCATGCCAGATAACTATCATTTATACATACCTCTTTTCTCTTATTCTCCTCCTTCATTTGTACGAGTCTGCTTGTTTGACTTGATCCGTTAAAAAAATTTCCTCTACCTCTGATTTTTGAACTTCTCCCTCGTTTCACCTATTTAATATGTGTTTTTATATCAATCAGTAATTATGTTTATGTAATTTTCATTCAATTATGTATGTTACCTCGAAGCCTTCATCTTCTTCCTCTTCTTCTTCATCTTCTGTTCCTTCCTTTTCTAACTTGTTTGATTGCTTCATCTCTACTCGTATTCCCCTTCCCATACTCTTAGATGTTCTCCCTTGTATCATCTCTAAACCTTCATCATCTTCCTCTTCCTCTTCCTCTTCATCTTCCTCTTCTTGACTCTGATTTGCTTGTTCCAAGTTCTCCTCTTCATCAGTCTGTATCAATCATATTTTAACATTCATAATATTTATAATATCACTTCATTCAAAAAAGCACACCTCTGTTTCTTCATCATCATTTTCATCGTCAATGGTATCCAGTACGTATTTTCCTTTCAATCTTCTTAATTCTTTGTTTTTCATCTGTCATATCATATACAAAATAGTATTTGATAAAAACGTTTAACTAAGTTCAACATTTTATTTTTTTCATAACACTTTCTTCTAATTGTGGACAGTAAAATAAAAAACGAATTGTTTACCTCTATAGTTTCTTCATTTTCTAATACATGTCCATCAGTATTTGTTTCTTCAGGATTCCTTGCATTACCCTTCATCATTTCTATCTGCAGTTTATATTTTTTTTTACTAAATAACCAGTCATTTTTTTAAAACGTTTACCTTTGTTCAACATTTATCTCATTACCTCTGTTGCTGAAACTTCTTTCGTTCTTGTTCCTAATCTCAGTTGTTCACCATCAATATTTTCATTAACATGTAAGTTGGATTTCTGAAAAATTTACCATAAACAGTTTAATAGAGATTTTTATTCGAATACACATTTTATAATAAATATATATCTAACCTCAATCCCAGTGTTCAATGCATCTTTATCAGAATCTTTCCCATCCATTTTCTTCCTTGAAGATCTTCGAATAAGTGGCTGTTCCTACATTGTTAAATGTTTATTAAATCACCAATCTTGAAAAAATTTAGTTTCATTCTTCAATTTTGTTAATACCGTCTCTTCTTCTTCATCTACTTCTTCAACGGGTTTTAGGGCTTGAGCTTCAATCCCTGTTTGGTTTCTTATTCTTCCTCTCCTCTGAAAATAAATTTCATATCCATTGTTATAAAAAAATCAAAAAACGAATAAATTAGGTTCAAAAAATTACTTACACCCCTCCCTCTTGTTGTTAATTCTGACATTTTACTTCCTCTAGTCTGCCTCATTTTTTTCTTCAACCGTGAACTTTGATTTTTCCGTCTCCGTCTTCTCTGTTGCTTGATCGTCAACTTCTTACTTAGAAAAAATGTTTTTCTTGGTTACCCAGACTTTTCTTTGAGTCTTCGAATCGTTTTTTTTTTTTTAAATTTTTCTTCCCTCCCGTTTTTCCTTATTGATTTGAAATCCCCTTGTTTCAAGCATGAAATCAGATATCTGGTAATTATTACGCCTTGATTCTAGCGTATATTTGGTAAAACTGACAGCATGCAGGCATGCAGGGGTAAATTCCGTCTTTTCTTTCGTCTCGGTAGTGGCGCGTGGACAACAAGTGGGTATTTCTGAAATTGAATGAAAACATATGGTTTTATTGATATTTCTGTTTACTAACTGAATATTAGTGAAATTAACCCATTAAATTAAAGTAAACTATCTTAAATAAACTAAATAAGTAATTAAACTAAATTAGATTAAGTAATTAAATTAATTACTACTTAAATTGAATTAAAGTAAACTAAGTTAGATTAATTAAACTATTAGATTAATTAAACTAAAATTACTTAAAGTAACAAAATTAAGCTAAACTAATTAATTAGTTAATGTAAACTAAAATGCTATGAATTAAACAAAAGTAAACTAAGTAATTGATTACACAAATTTAGATTCATTAAACTAAAACTAATTAAATTAACAAAACTAAACTAAACTACTTAATTGAAAACTAAAAACTAAAACTAAGTAAAATAAATTCTTAAACTAAACTTCAATTTTATACGAAAACTAACCTCGTAATAGAAACCGGGATTGGGGTTTGAGGGTTTTAGATTTAGAGTAAGAACGAGGAACGGAACGGGAAGAAATAACGGGGAACGGGAGAGGGGAAAGAGAGAAAAGAACAAAAAGAGAGGAAGAAAAAGAGAAAGGAAGAAAAGAAGAAACGGGGAAAGGAAAACTGATGGGAATTTAAATCGATTTTGCGACCAAATGGTCGCAAATATGTAATTATGACAAGAAACGAAAGGTCGCGTCTCTGGGGAAAATGGCGACCAACCTGGTCGCATTTCTTGAGATATTTGCGACCATATGGTAGCATTTCATGAAAAAGCGACCATATGGTCGCCACTTTACCATGATCCATAACAATTTGTCATATCACGAGTCCCATCAATAATTGCGACCATCCTGGTCGCAATAATGAAATTCATCGCCAAATATTGCGACCAGATGGTCGTAATCTTTAAATTCACCGCCATAAATTTCATGGAAATTTAAATTTACCGCTCATTTTTGCGACCATATGGTAGCATTTCATGAAAAAGCAACCATATGGTCGCCACTTTACCATGATCCAGCAATTTGTCATATCACGAGTTCCATCAATAATTGCGACCATCTGGTCGCAATAATGAAATTCACCGCCAAATATTGCGACCAGATGGTCGTAATCTTTAAATTCACCGCCTTAAATTTCATGGAAATTTAAATTTACCGCTCATTTTTGCGACCATATGGTAGCCATTTTACTTATATTTTTTAAAAATATAATTATAAAATGCGACCAACTGGTCGCATTTCACTTCTAAATTACTACCATTTGGTCACCTTTTGTGTGAAATTGCGACCACTTGGTCGCAAATATAATTTTTTTTTTTTTAATCTTTCCTTAAAAGAAATAGTTTTAATTAATTAAACACATACACACACATTTGAATAATCAAGTTAACGAAATATCTCATTCATCATCGTCTCCAAGAAGTCCGTCACATACAGTCTTCTTCTTCTTCTTCTTCTATTTCTTCATCAGATTCATCGTCTCGAATAAATTCAGCATCAATGTCACGTGCGTGAGAAGTGGAAGCATTTATATCATCATCATCATGCAATGTTATCATTCCATCGTTCAAAGGACGAACAGTACTTGCATTATGACCATCGTCGATTGCACGAGATCGTATCTCATCTTCTTGAAAAGCAACAGCTTCCTCTGCGTGGTCGTCTTTCTCGGACAAGTTTTCTTCTACCTGGCGTGGTTTAACTTTACAAACAACTAACCAATCACGCCGGATCTCGTCTATTAATCGGATAGTTTAGGTAATAAACTTGAATCGCTTGTGAAGCCAGGGCGAACCTATCGGTGCGTGCGATATGCTTAGACTTCTTTACCTCAACGATTTGTAAATGATCAATCTTACGGACTCCGCCTCGTCCTGGTTGTCTCGAACCAAGTGCGATTGAGCAAGAACAATGCGTTTTAGCGTCGGACTTGCGTATTGAATCTCAAGAATCTCATCGATTACTCCAGTAATCGTCTTCGTTTGTCTTAGAACACGTGACCTTTTATGCAAACACCACTGTTGTTTGTTGCCCTGCTTCACCGAATGCGCCTTCGTTTGAAATCTATAACCGGTTCACGCGTATCCACCATACGACCTTGCTATCCTTCCAGGTCCCTTTGCCAAAGAAATGATGCGAGGATCATCCACCTGGTAATGTAGGGGAGTCAACCTGTGTCATTGTCCACATACGATAATGTTAGGAATATAGTAATTGTTTCAACATAATGCAACGGTTGTTTGACAATTTAAAATAACTCACGTATGCCGAACCAAGAACGAAACTCTTTGTCGATTATTGACCCCCCCTTGGCGTCTGTAAGACCAACTCGTGTCATTCGAACGTATACGTTTAGAAATAATCAGTATGTTACAAAAATAGTTAGCAAATAGTTTGTAATTGTTTATGCGATGGAATAATGTTAAGTTACAAACTCACTCTATGTAAGGCTCGATCTCTGCGCGCTTGCATAACACGTATGTCCGCATTACGTGATACTCGAGAATCGGTCAACGGCCTGTACCGATCTTCCAAGCTGTCATGCCAGGTTCCGTAAAAATCGGCAAGTCGTTCATGTCAACACCTTCAAGTAAATTATCTACAATGTTTCGTTTTTGACGGTCGAACCGCTCCGCAATGTGTTGATCAAAGTAGTATGAACAAAATGTGGTAGTCTCTTGCGTCAGTGCACGCACTACGGATAGATCCTTCTACTCGTGATCTATTTCCAACCATCTTTTTCAACCGACGTAAGTACTGTGGGTACAAAACATTATTAACATTCGATGATCATCAGTCTTGATTCATACGCGTACATTACAAAATAAGCGTGCTTACCTTTCAAATGGGTACATCCAGGGGTAATGTACGGGACCCCCTAAGAATGCCTCGTATGGAAGATGCACCTGGAAGATTCTCCATGGAGTCAAAAAAGCCAGGTGGGAACATTCGCTCCAACTTACAAATAATAACGGCGATCTCCTGAACTCATTGAAGCGACGGTAGCTTCCAGTCGACTCTATACATGTCAAGTCCCTGAAAAAAACACTCAACTGGGCAAGCGGCTCCCAATGTCTATTCTCTAGGAACGGCCCGAATGCGACGGGCATCAATCGTTGCATGAATATATGACATCGTGGCTTTTCATCCCGAACATGATATGTTTTTGACTGTCTATACACCGACTCAAATTCAAACGTATCCGTCCGGGAATTTGATGGATTTGATCCACTCAAATAATGTTTTCTTTTCATCCAGTCGTCAACATGTACTTTGCTTTTGCGTAATTATCATTGTCGTCAAGGCTCCAACTCAGGACGGTCACATATCTCCCGTATATCATAACGTGCCTTGATTGTCCTTCGTTTTTCCCTAACGTTCAAAATCGTATTGAAAATGTTGTCAAAGAAATTCTTCTCGATATGCATTACATCAAGATTGTGTCTAATCGGTAGATCTTCCCAATACGGTAGATCCCAAAAAATACTTCGTTTCTTCCAACCCGTGTTTTTTCCAGAGCATTGTTTGCACTCTCTGCACCTTCCACCGGTAATCTTCCGCATCCCTATAGTATCTATACCGTGCGAGAATCGTCTTCCACTATACATGGTCGGGGGGTTTGTTTTCTTACTCGTCGACCCTTCTTCCAATCCACGCCGTTTGAACAGGAAAGTGTGATTCAAAGGCAAGAATCGACGGTGACAGTCAAACCAACAAGTTTTTCGACCGTTTCTGAGATAAAATGCATCTGTGTCTAGCATGCAATGCGGACATGCGTATGTCCCCGCCGTACTCCATCCTTTAAGAGGAGGAGATTAAGGTTCACACAATTAACTACAATGACTAAGGAAAGCAATAACAAAAGCTAAACACCGACTCAAAAATGTATATGAAAGCAATTAAATATCAACATACCTGACAGCATTGAATACGCAGGGAAGTCACTGATCATCCAGATTAACGCGGCGCGCATCAAGAAATTTTGTTTCTTCAAATGTCGTGCGTCATAACACGGTCGGTCCACGACCTTTTCAACTCGCAATAAGTGGTTGCAAATACACATCCAGGTTCTTTTGGACTTTTCGGCCCAGGTGCGATCAACGTTAGAAAAATCACCAGGTCTCGCATGCACATCGAGGGAGGCAAGTTATACGGGGTTACCATGACTGGCCAAACTGAATATTGTGCCCCGGATGCCCCGAACGGGTTGAAGCCATCTGTGCATAAGCCCAATCTGATGTTTCTCGGATCTTGTGCAAAATTCGGATGACAATTATTTAAATGCTTCCATGCCGCAGCATGTGAGGGATGTCTCATAACACCTTCATCCTGTGAATGCTCGTGATGCCATCTCATGTGCGAGGCTGTCACATCCGATGCATACAACCGTTGCAAACGTGGGGTCAGCGGTAAATAGAACATGCGGGCATTCGGAATCAGGCTGCGTTTCCCTTATTTGTATCTTGGAAGAAAACAGGATTTGCAATGATGCAGGTCCTCATCCACATCCCAGTAAATCATGCATCCGTTTTGACACGAATCTATTTTCTCCACGGGTAATCCAAGTCCCTCCACTAGCTTTTTCGTGTCGTACAAACTGTGGGGCATATTATTTTCTTCTGGAGCGCATCGAAGAAACCACGATGCAATCGCATCAAATCCTCTACCCGGTATGTTGTCATGCGCCTTTATATTTAAAAGTTCCAGAGCGGCAGACAAGTTGACTTACCTCACACCCATCGTACAATGGTGGTGGGTGTCTTTAGCATCTCGTGCATCTTACGTGCTTCCAGTTCATTTCCTCTTCTACAACCCGTTCATCTTCGTCTACGTTTAATCTTTCACAGGAAATTTTCATTGCCCCCATACCCCGCACCATCAATTATCATTTCTTGCATCGACAATCTTGTTGTTCATCATTTCGTTCTTCGTCAACAACCTCTACATTCGAGCCGCTACCTTCGTATCGTCTCGATTCCTGTAATGGTGTCGAACATTTCCTGTGTTTCCCCTTGAAACACCCAGGTGATAATAATTCCGCACAAACCCCCCAGTAGTAAAGATGCACCTTCAACTCAGAATCCTGTATGATTCTCCTATTGTCGCATTTCCCTTGCAGGCGGCGTAGCTTTCCACCATACTTTTCATAATAGACAGTTTGTCATGCAAAACTCAACAAACTGTTCAACCCCGGCCCACGAACTCATCGTTCAAATACCCGTCTATCAAACGAACATACATCCACTCTCTCATTTTCTTTTTTCTTAATGCTAAGAAACAATGGGTGGAGGGGTTTTTATAATGGACTCCTCTGCTCATTTGCGACCAGATGGTAGTATTTTTGCTACCACCTGGTCGCAGTTTCCCGCCAAATTTTCCCGCTATTTTCCTCACTGCCCCGGGTCACATCAAGTCAGAATTTACGACCACATGGTCACTTTTTGGGTGACCACTTGGTAGCTTTTATCAATTATTGGTCCTATAAAAATCACATAATTTGCGACCATCTGGTCACTTATAATTGTGACCAGTTGGTAGCTTTCTTCCCTCCATTTATAAGCTACCACTGCTCACTTTACGGTCACCAAAATTGCGACCATCTGGTCACTTTTTATTGTGACCATTTGGTAGCTTTCTTCCCTCCAATTATAAGCTACCACTGGTCACTTTTGGTCACTAAAATTGCGACCATCTGGTCACTTTTTATTGTGACCATTTGGTAGCTTTCTTCCCTCCAATTATAAGCTACCACTGCTCACTTTACGGTCACCAAAATTGCGACCATCTGGTCACTTTTTATTGTGACCATTTGGTAGCTTTCTTCCCTCCAATTATAAGCTACCACTGGTCACTTTTGGTCACTAAAATTGCGACCATCTGGTCACTTTTTATTGTGACCATTTGGTAGCTTTCTTCCCTCCAATTATAAGCTACCACTGGTCACTTTTGGTCACTAAAATTGCGACCATCTGGTCACTTTTTATTGTGACCATTTGGTAGCTTTCTTCCCTCCAATTATAAGCTACCACGGCTCACTTTTGGTCACCAAAATTGCGACCATTTAGTCACTTTTTATTGTGACCATTTGGTAGCTTTCTTCCCTCCAAAATTACGCGCCATTTTTTGCTACCAAGGAATATTTTAGACACAAAAATGTGACCATATGGTCGCAAAAAAACACTTTTTATTGTGACCATTTGGTAGCTTTCTTCCCTCCAAAATTACGCGCCATTTTTTGCTACCAAGGAATATTTTAGTCACAAAAATGCGACCATATGGTCCCAAAAAAAGTGACCAAATGGTCACTTAGAGTCAACCTTCAAAGAAAGTGACCAGGTGGTCACCAGAAAACTACCATATTTTTTTGGTCGCAAATTTCTGGTCGCATTTTGACAGTTTTTTTGTAGTGCCAATTACTAAAATGTTAGAACTTTTGAAAAATGACTCAAATCGCATAATTATAGTTCAATTATTTATTCAACTAGAAAAATATAAAATATAAATTCATTAAAAATACCCATGAAAATAGTTTAATTATTTATTGAACTATAATTCAATAATTTATTGAATTATAATTATGCAATTTGAGTAGTTTTTAAAAAAATCAGACATTTTAGTAATTAGTATTCAGATTTATACTATTTCTTACAAATTAATATTAGAAAAAAATATCAATTGAGAATTATTTAGGGAAATTTCATTGGGTAGCAGAATTTTTAGCAATATTAAAAAATATAGCATTTTTAAAAAGTATTTGCAAATATAGCAGATTTTTAAAAACTCTCATTCATGTGATCAGAGAAATCAGTGATAACTTATAAAATAATCAGTGTTTACTATCAGGTAATCAGTGATTCCTGCACAAAATATCAGGATATCAGTAAATCAGTGATTACTTATCAATGATTACTTATGAAGATATCACTGATTACTAGTGGCAATTTTGTAATTTTTAGGCGCGAGTTTAATTTTTTTGCTATTTTTGCAAATAAGTTTTTTTACTGCTATTTTTACGAATATTGGACCTATTTTTGCTATTTTCGCAAGAGCCCCAATTATTTACAAAGGGCAGCTATGTGAGGAATTAACTTTATTAAATATGTCATTTGTGTTCATCGTCGTGTTTATTTAGAAAAATAATGAAGGCTAAAATATTAAAAAAAAATAGCTCAAATTAATAGAGTAGAGATAGAGATCTTAGAGATTACAGATTTGAATAAACTATAATTTTTTTTTATCTTTAATTAACAATCTAAAAAACTTTATACATATTTTAGAAGTCAATCATATTTTAGTTTTAATTCCTTTTATAATTATACTAGCATTTTTTTTAATTTTTTTGTTTAAATCTAATTTAAAAAATACTTTGTTTGTCCTCTAATCTATTTTACAATGCTTCTTTTCAATTAAATATCAATACTTTTAACGGATATTTTTCCATTATTTAATTGACGGTATTGAAAAGATCATTTTATTATTCGATAAAGTTTTCTTCTTTTTAAATAAAATGGGTCAATTATAAAAAATAACATATTTTTACCTACTAATGTTAGAATTATTAAAAAATTAATTAAATAACATAATTATATTTCATTTATTTATTAAACTAACAAAAGTAAAATAAAAACTAGCAAATTAAATGAAAATAATTAAATAGTCGGTAAACAATTGAACTTGAACCAAAAAAACAATACATACAAATTCATTAAAAAATACCCTTAAAAAACGCTACAATTATTATTTTTGAACTATATTTATGATTTTTTGAGTAATTTTGAAAAGATTATGATATTTTTCGTAATTAATGTGCAAATTTAAGCTATTTGAGAAAAAATCTAAAAAAAATACGCATAAAATATTTTGTCTTCAAAAAATATACTTTGACGTTGATACCTTGAGTTCACTAACCATCTCATTAATTGAATCAAGTTTCACGATATTTTTTAGTAAATAAAAAATATCACGATATTGTAATATGAAAAAGAAAAAGAAAAAAAAAAACTTTATACATATTTTAGAAGTACATCATATTTTATTTTTAATTCCTCTAATAATTATACTAGTATTTTCTTAATTTTTCCAGTAGGTTTTATGTTCAGTTGCTGATGTGGCAGTATTGATGACGTGGCAGCTGATGTGGCAAATTTTAAGTGCCATCTAACCTAAAAGTTGCCACATAAGCTTGCCATACCGATGACTAACTGATGGCAACCTAATGGAAAACTTAATGGAAGGACTAAAAAGATATGTTTTTGAAAGTCGATGAGCTAAAAACGCCAATTTTTAAAGTCCATGGATGAAAATGAAACTTGAGTGTATCATATTTTATTCTTAATTTTATAATTATATTAGCATTTTCTTATTTTGTTTTTAGCTTAAATCTAATTTTAAAAAATACTTTGTTCGTCCTCTAATCTATTTTACAATTATTATTTTCAATTAAATCTCAATACTTTTAACGTATATTTTTCCATAATTTAACTAACGGTATTGAAAAGATAGTTTTATTATTCAATAAAACTTATCTTCTTTTTAAATAAAATGGGACAATTATAAAAATAACATATTTTTACATAATAATGTTAGAATTATTAAAAATATTGTTGGAACAGAGATGGAAATATGAACAAACAGATCTTGTATTGTATTGAATCGAAACTGATGATTACAACAAGAAAACGATCAGTAATAACAAGTAAATCAAAACAGAAACTAAAGGATAACTTTACTGTAAAATCTCCAAAGCACGGATAGGCCGTTGTCCTAAAGTCAATATTGCCCCGCTCAGGTTGTTTGTGGTTCGTCGGCAATTCGGCTCGGCAGGATTCGATGGAGAGTTCTTGGATACAACAACCAGAGATTCAAGAACCTGGCAGAACCCCTCTAGAACAGCTCTCAAAAAATGGACAGAAAAATGAAGAACGAAGAACAGAAGAGAGAATTTGAGAAATCAGATGTTGACAGATTTCTTGGTAATTAGAGAGTTAAGAATCTGTCTCTATTTATAGTGAGACGGATTTGTAACTCCAGACTGAAAATTAATTATGGATCAAATTCCAGAATTAAATCTATTTCTGTAACAGCTGACCGTTCGCCTGAAATGCACGCCGGCAACCGAAAACGACTCGATGTCATCTGAACACCATTTATGAGCTGCTGTTACAGTTTTTCCAAATTTCAAAAAGAAATTAAATAAATATTCTTTAAATAAAAAGAATATCATTTAATCAAAGAAATCGGATAGGATCGGATCGGATTGGTCCGGCCCGAAACCGAACCCGGTCCGACCCGAACCTGAACCCGGCCCGACCAGGTTGAGACTGAAGCCCATTGGGTGCGTATAAAGTGATGTTGGAATTGAGATCTTTCCAATGTGGGACAAGTGAATTTTTCACTTTCCCACAAACTACAACTACAACTTTTCTCTCTACACTTCCAATTACTTTCACTATTAAATACTATTCAATGTATAAAATCCAACATACCCCCACATGAAAGTAATTTAACCCAGAAAACATGAAAACAAAAAATTCTGTCACTTTTGAGAGCACTGGTTAAGTTATGCATCAGGATATGTGTCTTTTGAACTTAATCCTTCCTTAGTGATAGACTATCGAATTTACCGAAGAAATAGTGAAACGTATTTCTTAAACTTTCCTTCTTTTGATAAATTGAGACAACAATCTGTCACACATAATTTAACTCATTCTATTGAGTTCTATTCGTTTGAGTCCTTTTTGGTCCTGGACTCGATCCCGCAATTCGTGAGAGATTTAGAGAACCCAAGCCTGTATTGTTCTCATTAAACCGACCCAATTCTTCTCTCATATAGATAACTATTGATTTTATATATTCTCAAAATATTCATGTATCAATAATATCTTAACATTCATAGATACACACACATGTTAATGAAAATGGGTTTTGACTTTAAAAGTCTTAGTGTGTCTACTATGAGTTATTCCGGTTTAGTTTGCCTATTAAACCTAGATCTTGGGATCTCCAGTCAACAAGGTTAGGTTTCCACCAAATAACTCATTTCTTAGGCTTTAATCCCATTTCCCTCGATGTATACAACACTTGCTCTTTCGTTACTCCTTTGGTTAAAGGATTAGCAATATTTTCTTTTGATTTCACATAATCTATTTGAGATTATTGAATTAGTGAGCAACTGTCTAATCGAGTTATGTCTACGCCGTATATGCCTAGACTTGCCATTGTAAACTGTATTTTTAGCTCTTATTGACGCAGCTAAATTATCACAATATATACATATAGTGTTTACAGGTTTTGGTCATAATGGAATATTTTCTAGAAAATTCCTTAGCCATTCTCTTTCTTCACTAGCTTTATCTAAAGCTATAAATTCTGATTCCATCGTAGAGAGTGCAATAGACGTCTGTTTAGATGACTTCCAAGACACAGCTGCTCCACCTAAGGTAAAGACATACCCACTAGTTGATTTAGTTTCTAAGCTATCAGATATCCAATTAGTATCACTAAATCCTTCCAGTACAGGTGGATACTGTGTATAGTGCAATCCATAATCTATAGTATATTTGAGATATCTTAACACTCTCACTAGTGCATCCCAATGATCACGACTTGGATTGCTGGTGTATCTAGCTAATCTACTTACAGAGTAAGCTATGTCTGGTCTTGTACAATTCATTATGTACATAAGACTTCCAATCACTCTAGAATATTCTAAAGATGATACACCAACACCTGTATTTTTACATAGTTTAATACTAGGATCAAACAGAGTGAATACGGGTTTTCTTTCAAATTGTCCAAACTTTCTCAACACATTTTCTATGTAGTGTGACTGAGAAAGTATATATCCTTTAGAATCTCTAGTTATTCTTATCCCTAGAATAACATCAGCAAGACCCATGTCTTTCATATCAAAATTAGAATTCAACATTTTCTTTGTTGATTCTATTATCTCTTTGGTGGTGCCCATGATTAACATGTCATCCACATATAAGCAAATAATAACACATTGATTATTTACACTTTTTTTGAAATAGACACATTTGTCACACTCATTGATTCTAAACCTATTAGATATCAAAGTGTAATCAAATTTCTCATGCCACTGTTTGGGTGCTTGTTTTAAATACATTTATTTATACACTCAAATGCTCCAGAAATGATAATTTTGCAATCAAAGTCAAGGAAAACTCAAAACAAGGAAACTAGTTCAACAAAAGTGCATTTTTGGTCAACTTGGGAGTTTACCCAACAAACCCATTACTTTGATCTTCTAAAGTATTTTCCATGTATAAAATATTCATATAAACATCCAACCTTTCTAGATTTAACAACCTTTAAGATGGAACAAAGAATCACCCAAAACTAGCTAAGCATAAATCTAGTTTTAGGCCAAATTTGTCAATTTCTCAAGAATCATCCTCTTACCTTCCCAAGTTGTTTTTCATGCCACATATATCCATATAAACACACAAACTTTCCAGAATTCATAAACTCAAAGTAAAACCATGGAAAATCCTACTTAAAGAAGCTAGAAAATGCAAAACATTGCCATTTTAAGGTGTATTTCATCATGAGTCTATACATGACCTTTGGTTCTTCCTAACCTTGATAAACATGCATCTTACAATCATTTAACATCTTAGGTTCCAGAATTGAGAAGCTCAAAGTGTTAGTCAAAGAATTTCCAAAAGTCAATAATCACCAAAAAAGCTTCAAACCTCCATTATTGGAGTTTTGTAAAAGCTTGAATTTTCTCAAGTCTTTGATTCTTTAAAGAACACTTAAGAGATGATACTTGGGATGAAATATGTCATTTAAAACATCATTTCCAGAATTTACAACTACCTAAAAACCCTCATGCAAACACCCCTCAAGAACACCCAATCATCACCATGAAAAACTAACCAAAAATGGAATTCTAGGTTAGTTAATACCTTGAGTTGTTGCTAAATTCTTCTTCCAAAACTTGTTTAGAACTTCCTTGGATTATAATTCTTACATGAATCACTCAAATCCCTTCTTTTTGATCCAAGATTCAAGAGGAAGATGAGTGGAAAATGTTGAAGGAAATTTGAGAGAGATTGGGGGGGGGGTCACGGCTTGATGAGGAAGAAGGAGTGGAATTGTTTTTTTTATTTTTTTTATTTTCCTTTTTCCCTTTTAACTCTTCCTTTTCCTAATTAATTAAAATAACTTAATTCAAATTGCTTGCAAGTCCCTCCACCTCTTCCATTTATTTCACACCCCTCCAACTCTATCTTTTGCTAGCTAGTCCTTACCCAAAACTAACTATGGTTAGTTTTTATCTTTTAAATCAACTTCCACCTATGGTTAATTTAATCATGGTTAAACATGAAGTAACTAAAAATACTTGTAAAATCAATTTAAAACAAGCCAAAGTAAGGAAAATTCCTTAATATCCTAAAATATTTTCCGGCTCCTTACATTATATGTTTGAGGTTCACTTTCTACCATATAGGTAATAAAATCTGGACCAAATGAAGTAGCTGTTTTACTTCTTTTAACTTCTTCTGGGTTCAGATTGATCATGATCAGTTTCCTGTTCATGTTCAGATTCTGGACCATCTTGAATTCTTGAAGTACTTGCTTCATAATTTCTCTTGGTTCCAGTGTCCTGATGTTTCTTATATGGAAACACATCCTCAAAGAATTCAGCTTCAATAGACTCCATTATAGTGTTATTGTTAATTTCAGATACTTGTGAATTAACTACTAGGAATCTATAAGCTGCACTGTTTAAGGCATAGCATATAAACACACAATCAACTGTCTTAGGTCCAAGTTTTGTCCTTCTAGGTAAAGGAACTTGTACCTTTTCTAAACACCCCCACACTTTCAACATTTTATAAGTAGGGAGTTTTCCATTCCACAACTCATAAGCCGACTTATTAGTCTTCTTTTGTGGGATTCGATTTAAAATAACGTTTGCTGTAAGCAAAGCATCCCCCCACAAGTTTTATGGTAAACCTGAACTATTTAACATGCAATTAATCATGTCTTTAAGAGTCCGGTTCTTTCTTTCAGCTACACCATTTTGTTGTGGTGTATAAGGTGTCGTTGTCTGATGTATAATACCAGCTTCAGCACAAAAATCAATTTGATACGTGGACTCATATTCACCACCTCTATATGATCTAAGTATTTTTAACTTCTTTCCAAGTTGATTCTCAACTTCTGCTTTATAAATCTTAAAGACTTATAAGGCTTCATCTTTATTATTTAGTAAAAATACTTTACAATATTTACTAAAGTCATCTATAAATGTGATGAAATATTTCTTTCCTCCTCGGTGAAGGATTATTTCTAAAATCACAAATATCACTATGAATTAAACTAAGTAATTCATTATTTCGTTCAACAAAATGATGAGATTTTCTCACGAATTTTGATTCAACACAAACTTTGCATTTATGTCTATTATCAATTTCAAATATAGGTATTAATCCTAAACTTATCATCCTTTGTATGGATCGATTATTAACATGTCCCAATCTTGAATACCAAATATTAAATAACTCAACAATATAAGAAGAAGATTCAACTTTATTGATAACTTTGGTCTTTTGAGCCAATACATTCTGATTGAACATGTTCTCAGTAAAATACCCACGACCCACATACATCCCGCCCTTGGACAGTACAAACTTATCCGACTCAAAGACTTGCTTGAACCCGTTCTTGTTCAGAAGTGGTCCAGATACAAGGTTCCTTCTAATGTCAGGAACATAGTAGACATCATTCAGTGTGAGTATCTTCCTAGATGTCCATTTCAGCTGGAATGTTTCCTTTGCCAACCACATCAGAAGTGGCAGAATTTCCCATGTAAAGCTTTTCATTGCTGTCGTTCGATCCGTAGATGTTCACAAATTCCATGATATCGACTTCAGATTGTTGGAACAGAGATGGAAATATGAACAAACAGATCTTGTATTGTATTGAATCGAAACTGATGATAACAACAAGAAAACGATCAGTAATAACAAGTAAATCAAAACAGAAACTGAAGGATAACGTTACTGTAAAATCTCCAAAGCACGGACAGGCCGTTGTCCTGAAGTCAATATTGCCCAGCTTAGGTTGTTTGTGGTTCGTCCGCAATTCGGCTCGGCAGGATTTGATGGAGAGTTCTTGAATACAACAACCAGAGATTCAAGAACCTGGCAGAACCCCTCTAGAACAGCTCTCAAAAAATGGACAGAAAAACGAAGAACAGAAGAGAGAATTTGAGAAATCAGATGTTGACAGATTTCTTGGTAATTAGAGAGTGAAGAATCCGTCTCTATTTATAGGGAGACGGATTTGTAACTCCAGAAAAAATTAATTATGGATTAAATTCCAGAATTAAATCTATTTCTGTAACAGCTGACCGTTCGCCTGAAACGCACGTCCAAATTTCAAAAAGAAATTAAATAAATATTCTTTAAATAAAAAGAATATCATTTAATCAAATAAATCGGATCGGATCGGATCGGCCCGGCCCGAACCCGAACTCGGCTCAGCCGGGTCCTGACGGGCGGCACGAGCGCGTGTGGACTGAAGCCCATTGGGTGCGCGCTCGGCCCTTGCAAAATCTGTGGAACCCCAAAAGGCCCAACTCAAAGTGCAAATGTAGGTTATATAAAGTGAAGTTGGAATTGAGATCTTTCCAATGTGGGACAAGTGAATTTTTCACTTTCCCACAAACCATAACTACAACTTTTCTCTCAACACTTCCAATTACTTTCACTATTAAATTTTATATTATTCAATGTATAAAATCCAACAAATATTTTATCTTAGGTTGATATCTTGATCTCATTAACTGACTCATTAATTGAATCAAATTTCATGATATTTTTTAGGAGATGAAAAATATCACTATATTGTAAAGAAAAAATATCAAAGATGAGAAAGTTGATTATAAATACGTATAACCAATAGTCTCCCTTTCGTTTCCTATCTGAAACCCATGGAAATTAATTTCCATCTATTTCCATTAGGAGAAATCAGCCAATGTCTTCTTCTCAATTCTGCCTCACGTGAACAAGAGTATTCAATTTTATTTGAAATACTCATAAGTCAGTGCATAATAGAACGTGTGAAATTGTTAAAATTAAAAAAAAAAAAAACCTAATTTAAGAGTTTCATGTTGATTCAAATTTATATGACTTACGTTTATTTCAAGAAAAGTGGATTATCATGGCCTCGAGAGGCGGATTTGAACTAATGGAGGTATTTTCTCTCTGTAGTTTTTCAAATTAATGCTCGAATGATTTCAATTGTGAATATAATAAATAGCAAATTGCATAATTTCGTATTTGTTGAGGATTATTTGATTGATGCTTTAAAATTATCGTATTTCACTGATCTATGTTGTCTTGGCTACTAATGTCAGTTCTTGCTTGTCCTTCAACACTTCAAAAAATGTTGTTGTGGGAGAGAGACATTTGGAACTAAGAATTCATGGTAAATTCTCTCTCGTAAAAATGGGATTTTTATTGTCTTTTTAATAGATAGAGTAAAAATTTGTTGATAATATTTTCTATTAGGAATAAATTTGAACCTAATTAATTGTTTTGAAAAATTCTGAATTTCTCTTTTCTTGGCTATGAAATTAATGTAGTTTTAGTAAATTTAAGAAAATTGAGGTTTGTTTGTTCAATGAGCAATAAAAATGTCTTAGTTTGGGTCGATATGAGATAGATATGAATCGTAAAGTTCATATCTATCTTAGTTTAGTAAATTTTTTTTTTTTTGGCTAAATAGTTCAAAATTGATTGGTTACAGTGTTTTACTTTTAAATGATAGTCCAGATAACATCAAACTATCTATTCAAGCTCAAGTTCACATTTTAATGCTGTCAGTGGAAAGGAGATCACATGTTCAAGAAATAAAAATCATAAAGGATAAATTGGTAATTACTGAGACCAGATTCTTCTCTTATTGAATGTTATTAATGTTTGTTTTTATTATTAGGTTTTTAGATGTTATTGTTGCTATTAAGGGAGGTTGTTATTAATGGTTGAGAAATGATAGAACAAGCTAATACTGAAAATACAAAATAGATGGCTAAGGGGAATTTCGAGAGTCCCCTATCTCTCCCAATTCTCATTCACAATAGATAATACTCAAGATGCCTATTACAATGCACACCTCTCACTACTTATAACAACCTCCCTTTATTTAATTACTAAGATGCCCTTATGGTTACAAGGTCTCCACGTCATTGAATCTCAATTTCAGTCACTGGATTTCCTTTCTTCTTTCTTCTCTCATACACCTTCATGACCGAGGGTCTATAATTACCCGCCACCCAAAGAGCCACCTTGTCCTCAAGGTGGAAAAGAGGAAACTTCTTGGAGAGGGGAAGCATTGGTTCCCAATAGCATCAGTAGGAGAGGAATCCTGCCATTGAATTAGCACTTCACGATCGGTACTAGTAAGTAATCCCCGAACACTCACAACTGCAGCAAGTTCACTGTCAAGAATCAGCTCAGAAGACAATTGCTTAGGTAGAGGAGAGCTAGGCAATGTACGACCTATCGCCTTGTGTAACAGTGAGCCATGAAAAACTGGGTGAATCCGTGAAGTAGGGGGAAGTTGTAGGCAATAGGCAACCGCACAAACCTTCTCAATAATCTGATATGGACCGAAAAATCGTGGAGCCAACTTGGCAAGAGCACGCTTGTAACTTGGCGATATGGGTAGAGCTTTAAATACACCCATTCATGAACTTCAAAGGAAACAGGGCAGCGTTTAGCATCAGCGTAGCAAGCCATTAGTTGGTTTGACCTATAGAGAGATGTCTTTAAGTCACGAAGGACACGGTCGTGATCCTGAAGCTGCTGATCAATAAGAGAGACAGCAGAGGCAGCAGCATCATATGGAAAAATTAGTGCCGCAGCGCGACCGTACAAGACTTCAAATGGTGTGGAATTAATGGAAGTATGAAAACTGGTGTTGTAACTAAACTCTGTCCATGGCAACCAATTGACCCATTTATTAGGATGGACCATAACATAGCAGCGAAGCTAAGTCTCAAGGCCACGATTAACGACTTCGGATTGGCCATCGGTTTGGGGGTGATACGCAGCGCTTCAACGGAGTATAGTCCCCTGCCACTTAAACAATTCCTCCCAAAACAAGCCGGTGAATATTTTATCCCTGTCTGAGACAATACTGCGTGGGATGCCATGTAAACGAACTACCTTCTTAATGAAAGTGTGGGCAACTGAGATTGCTGTGAAGGGATGCTTGATAGCAATAAAGTGGCTGTATTTACTTAGAACATCCACAACAACCAAAATAGAGTCAAACCCATTAGAAGTTGGGAGTTTCTCAATGAAATTCGTAGAGTGTAACGACCCGACCCAAAACAAAGGCTAGGTCGCGAGTACTCTCAGCGGAAGCGTAGAAAAACATGAATTTCAAATAAAATATAACAATTTTTATAAAGAAAATTCGGCATGGTGCCGTTTGAAACTTAGACGATGCCAAAACCTGTAATACATTTTTTTCAACCAGATAGATCATAAACAAATCACGAGAATGCACATTTCCCGGTTTCTAGAAAATGAAAACATTTGAAATATCAAACGCATAGAAATTACCAAAGGTTACACCTTTGCAACATGATTTCAATGACTTGAAAACAAAGCTCAATAAACTTTAAATATTACATAAACACAATTAGTTTTACATAAGTTAACTCTTATGTAACTAATCCAACTCGAGCTCGAGATTTGACGACAACTAGTCCCATCCTAAAGTCTGGCATCCAAGGTTCAATGCATATCATCTTCCTAGTCACGACCTCGACCGCTACAGAAACCTGAAAGGTGATATGTAGCACCTCTGAGCATGACACTCAGTGAGAAACAAAAAGAAAAGAAAGTAAATTTATGCATGAAGTTCATGGTCAGAAAACATCCAAGTATCCAAGTCTCTCTCCCCTCACCGAGTCTTTACCTCCACTAGAGAAACTACCTCCTATAGTTCTTCTCGTACCCAAACTAAGCTTCTCACATTCCGGATAAAAACAAACGATTTGCAACTAAAATAAACTTCCAAACCACTACAAACTATTCAAAAAAAAAAAACTCTTTATAGACATTCTCATTACAATTAAACTCACATCACAACCCGATCTCCAATCTATTCATCCTCCTTATCCCATCCTCTGTCGACCTCCACTCGATAATCATTACATCTCGCAACTTGGAGAAAAAGAATGTATTAAAATAAATAAAGTTATTGTAATGTTATGATACATTTAAAATCAATCAAGTGAGTAAACAAGAAAAAAAAATAAACATTTGTTATAATCAAAGTGTCACCATTCTCTAGCAATCTGAGCATCAATTAGTAACTTCCACTTTCCACATATCTTACCGTCCACCGATGGTCTTGGAGGCTATTTCGATAGCTCACTCCACAATTAAAGTATCAGTACTTTCACATTTCACTTGTCTTAACCGCACCGGATGTCTTGGGGCTATCTCAAAATGGGTTAGTGACATAATGAAATGATGTAGATGTTTTGGCTAAAATGCACAATTATATATGCTAAACAAAGTAACATAAACAATGAAAATGTATGATGAAGATGTATCACAAAACATGTTCTCAAACCGAATACTATTCCTTACTTACACTTTCAACGCATCATTTGTTTCCACATTCATAACCCGTATCTTACTACACATATTTATCAACCATCACAGAAATAACGTGAGTCGTAGCTCGTTATTCTCTTCCTAATCAATATCATTATGTTACATTCTCTCGCGTCTCACTACGTGTAAATCATGATTTTCCACATATCTCACTCGAGCCGCAGCTCATTCTACATCATTCGAGCCAAAGCTCATTTCACATCCTCAAGTTATCTCAATAACCACTAGCATCCGGGCCATTCATCACATAGCACACCGGAGCTCCACAACATCATCGCCACAGTAACCACGTGTAACGTCCAACACCCACACACCGTTACACGGGTTAATCACATCTCCGCCACGGTAACCACATGTAATGTCCAACATCCATACACTGTTACACGGGTTATGACCCCATGGCCACATGACAATCACATGATATGCATGAATAGAATGTTATGTCATGAACTGGAATTTAGCATGCTTCCTCTTAGTCAACAACAAGCAACAAACATCGAATTAACGAGCATAATCAGGACAATTCCTCCAACCAGAATATGAATCGATCATCACACACATGATGCTTAAAGCTCATATAAACACACATAATTCACTTCACACATTTATCTATTGTCTCAATCGTAACTAAACATCGAATCATAAACCGAACACGTGATAAGTATATATAGTCATAGCCCCAAATCAGAATATGACTCGTTCACCGACTATGAACACCATTATAAAGTAAATGAGCATGCTTAAATGATCAATTAGTTAAGCATAACCGGTTTTGCGCTAATTAGCATTTCGGCCACTTTTAATCAATACCAGGGTCAATAACCATTCCCATATTCCTCTTACACTCTTAACCTTACCAACCATACTATCAATCACTACCACATACTACTACACTTTCCCTTTCAAAACAACTCGGGAAAAACCCGTGAATGCTCGCCATTCACCCTTCCAATTCTTTATGTTCTCACTTTTCTAGTCAAAACAAGACTTGACCTTGGTTTTTCTTTCCTCATCAATCACACTCATATAAAAACTAATCTTGAGCTTAAAATATCATAAATAAATCAATAAGAACAATAAACTAAACCCGGAACCCGATTTACTCTAAAGTCCCTAAACTAGCTCAATGGAAAAAGTGGTAGTTTTGGCCATTTGAGGGGGTTTTGGAAAATCGTTGGTTGGACTTCCTAAAATGATTTTCTTAAGTAAAATATGTATATAGACACCCAAATATACCAGAATTGGAAGACATTAAGATAAGACTAAGAAAATTCCAAAATTAGAAAAACTAGGAAATCTTCAAATGGCCAACAATGGTGGTTTTAGTTTTGAGTTCCATCCTTGGCTTCCTACATTTTTGTGGTGTCTAAAATGTCTAAACTTCACTCTTGGATGTTACCAATTCCCTTTCCGAGATAACACGCATACCCTTCGATGAAGTCTTATTTTAAACCTACACTTCCATAACCCAAGCAAGCTACAACTCATATTCTTTTTAGCCTAGAGCACCTCCCACCAAGAAATTAATTCTCGTTTGTAATAACTCAAAACCTAGACCTCTATTATAGGATCCTATCTCAATTCCGTAACCATGCTAGTTTAGTCAAGTCAACAATTTCTAAACTTATCTCCACTTAATCCCTTTCTTGTCTTACTCATTCTTCCCAAAGCTTAAACATCAAAATGCATAGCAAATCATCATACAAAAATCAAACATAAAAATACTTGAAATCCTTTTTGTTCCCACCTTGTGATATAAAGTATCTTGCTTGAACATCTTGGAGTTATTTGATCCTTTACCTACACCAAACAATATTTATACACAATAACACCTTAATTTCCATTGATTAAACGTTCATAATATATTAAGCAACAATTATACTAAGGTTATCGAAAACAACCCCATATAAACAATTAATCTTTAATACCGATCATACTTCATTTTAAGACATGATAACACCATCTCGAGACCCCAAAACAGCCCCGTAAGCAAAGACTGCAAAACAGCCCCCTAAGTTCAATAACAAAACAGCAGCTTAAGGATAAGCCAAAGTCTATTTCAAGTCCAAATATTGACTTGTTGCATCTTAGATTCAATTCTAATTCTACATATGTTTAAAACCATAAACAACTTAAAAATGATTTAAGTTTTACAATCCCAGAGAAAGCTTCAAAAAGGCATCCATGGACATTAATATTAATTTTCATGGTCTAGTACACTTTTTCTATAAATTCATTATTCCCAAACTCAATTCATTTTAGATCATAAAATTAAGACTCAAAACATGTTATCTTACTTATATTTCTACAAATTTTAAACATCCAAACCAACCCCAACCCATAAAACAAAAACCCACAACTTTGAACCCAAAACCTAAAAAAGAAAACTCACCAAAACCTCTAGAAATTGATGGAAATTGATGGGGATTCTTCTAAAATCAGCTTCTACTCGAAAATCCAATGAAAATGGACCCTGATTTCACTTGATTTGATGAAGAAATGAAGAAATTACAAGGTTTTCAATATCCTTGTCTTTGGTTTCCATGGCTGGCCGAAAATGGTAGAGAGGAGAAGAACTGTAGCAGATTTTTCATTTTTAATTACTAATTAAATAAAGTTTCCTTTTATACTTAACCCAAAAAGTTGCAATTTAGTCCTTTTATTCAATATATTCAATGGAAAAGCCCTACCTCTTGCATTTAGGTCCATTTTCTTTATCTATCTATTGAAATTAGTCCCACCATTAACAATAGTTAATTTTATTCACTAAACTTTATTCTTACTCTTTAACCATGGTTAAATATTTACCCATTCAACTAACCATGGTTAGTTTCTTACCCAACTTTGGTTAACTTGCTTAACCTTGGTTAATCACCCGAAAATAATTATCAAACATTATTTAAAACAAAAAATTTCTATTATAAATAAATTTCCAACTTCCATATTTTAAAATAAATGTTTTTAATTATTTTAATTATTTTCCCAAAACCTCGGACGTCACATAGAGATATCTTTCCATACACGTTTAAGGATAGTTAAGGGCTGAAGAAGACCAGCCGAGGACGTAGCTAAATATTTGGCTTGCTGACAAACGTCACACTCAGTGACAAACAGGAGCCTTCATACCTTTCCAATAAACTTGCTTGGCTAGGCGTTGAAAAGTGCGTAAAACACCACCATGCCCAGCGCTAGCACTGCAATGAAACTCTTCTAATAATAGAGAAATCGTGGGTGAAGAGGGCGGTAAGACCAATTTGCCTTTATAAAATAAAACACCCTGGCGGAGGCTATAATGTGGAAAATCAGCCCCTTTGCCCTCAACAAGTTTAGTCTTACTAAGATGCAAATGAGGATCATCGTCAACCTGTTGAAAGATAACAGATGTGTTTAGGCCACCTTGGATAGAAAGGGAATTCAGAATTGGAGCTCCGGGTTGTTGGGACAAGGAATCAGCAGCCTTATTTTTGAGGTCTGGCCGTTATTGAAATTCCAAATCATAGCCATGAGCTTAGTGATCCAACGTTGATAATCCCCTGCTATTTCTCGCTGATCTAATAGAAAACGAAGGCTCCGCTGATCGATCCGTACAACAAATCTCTGCCCCAACAAATAGGGACGCCATTTTTTAACCGCCAAGACAATGGCGAGCAACTCCCGTTCATAAATAGCCTGATGCTTGTAGCTAGGGGTAAGACGTGACTGAAAAAAGCAATTGGTCGCTGGTTTTATGTCAAGATGGCTCTGACCCCAAATTCAGAAGCATCTGTCTCAAGGATGAAAGGGATACTGAAAGCATAATTTCTGTTCTTTGCTATAGGATTTTGTTATATATGTGAATTTGTGCTTTTGGTTGAGGATTTTTCATTCTTTGATTGATGCTTTAACAATATCGTATTTCACTGATCTATATTGTCTAGGCTACTAACTTCAGTTCTTACTTGTTCATCAACATTTCAAAAAATGTTGTGGGAGAGAGACATTTGGAACTAAGAATTCATGGTAAATTCTCTTTTGTGAAATTGGGATTTTTATTGTCTTTTTAATAGATAGAGTAAAATTCTGAATTTCTCTTTTCTTGGCTATGAAATTAATGTCATGTTTAGTAAATTTAAGAAAATTGAGGTTTTTTTGTTTAATGAGAAAAAAAAAAATGTCTTTTTGGCTTTTTCATTCATCAATGAAAAACTTTGTTTACCATAAAAAAAATTTGGGCTGTTGATGGTTAAAGCTTTTAGGTTAGTGGGGCAAATTGAAAGAGTGTACTCCTCTCATCTTGAACTGAATCTTGTGGATGTTGAACCTTACATATCAGGACCAAAAAGGTAAATTTAAGATAGATTAGAACTTCCAGAGTTGATCAAGTATTTTCAATCTCATGTTTTCCTCTCAATTTTGCAGGCCACATGATCGAGTTTCTATAAAAGAAATGAAAGCAGATTGGCATGCATGCCTTGGCAATAGGGTTTGATTTAAGGTGAAGGACATCTAAGTCTTTGCACTTTAACTCTCTCAATCGCACGAAGCTCAAGTCGAATGTAACAACCTAGCACTCTAACTCTCCCAATCGACTTCTGAAATTAGGGCATGGTCTTCGTCTTTGTCTTGAACGGAGGTGAGCTTCATGTGATTGAGAAAGTAATAATATAAGTGATCTTTTCCTAGTCTTAAACAATCTTTCTGTTCCTATTTCGTCAATTTGAATTTTCAGAATAAGAAGAAAGAAGTTGTTCCTTGTGATTTCCTGAAATGGGGGGTTCCTTTGGTTTCTTTCGTACTTCAAAATTTGCTTCTGGGTTACAACCAAAGCCGTTGGATTCAATCATGGATTTCGAAAGGGCCAAAGATAAATCACTTGAGGATCTTGCTTCCATTTGGGATGATGTAATGTTTTCTTTCTTTCTTTCCTTTGGGCTAAATCTGTACATTTTATTTTATATGATCGTATTCTTGGAAAATAAATTTTAATTTCGTATTCTTGGAAAATAAATTTTAGTACTTTATTAAATTTTAGTATTTTATATAATGGATTCCTAACAGAATTTGGATCATCCAAATTCTTCTGGGTCTAGCTATTATTGACTTTATATCGTTGTTGACAGAGAATCTGATGCTAATTTGATTTCGAAAGAAAGTCTACTAGAATCAGAAACATTTATATGGTTTTAACCTTGTTTTTATGAGTTAGCGGGGAATATTTTATCCTCATGTTAGAATTGTGCTTTCTAATCATTTAACCTTCTAATTCTACATCAACAATATAACAATTTTCATTTTGCAAGACCATAAGTTCTACCAATATTTGAGTCACAACTTCTAGTAAATTATTTGATGATGTCTATTGCCTGCTATTTAGAATACAATAATACGAGTTAGTTTCCATTTCTTTTGTACATTACAATATTTTTTTCCACAGATATAACATTGTTCGAATACTTTTTGAGATTTGAGCGTTTTCATTTCTCAATGAAGCATATAATCAAGATTTTGACATTATTGGTGGTCATAATACATGTAGAGATTTGATTATTGAGATTATTAAAAAATTTATGATTCTTATTTTGGATGAGGCGAGCTAATAGGATGAACAAAGATATCATGAATTATGTATCACGCACATTGTTGTTTCCTCCTCTTTCTCACTCTCTTCTATACTTTGCATTGCAAAGACTATGGATTGATTCATTTTATTAAATAATGAACAATCTGAATTGGCAAAAGAAGTCCATGGATATTCAGTATTGAGTTGGGATGACATTTGGATATTTTTTAGCCCCTCAAGGTTTTATCAATTTACTAGTTACAATGATTAGTCTATAGAAATTGTTGGAATGATGTTAGGAGTAAAGAAGAAGAAGACTCTACCATTAATGAGAGATTAGTTAAGGATTAATGTAATATGTTTCATTTACTTTTATATTCTCTTTTCTCTTTCCTACTTCTTTTATTCCTTCTTATCCTGTAGTCTTTGCCCCATATACAATCTATTTTGCTATTAATATTACTGAGCTACTGCACTGTTGGTGTGCAGTGTGCATCATTTTTGGCATTTCTGCCTTTTTGCTTTCTTCCTCTTTTTCTCTCATCTCTCTATTTTTAGTATTTCATGTTATCAGAGCCATAAGGCTGTAATGGTGTTAGGATCTGGGACTTCTTCGTCCTCTCAGACAGACAATCAACGCCCACCCATCACCTTACTACCTGCTACTCTGCAAATTCCTACCTCTAATGCCCAAACCCTAGTAGCACCTTCAAATCAAAACAGACAAACCCTAGCCCCTTTTCCAAATCTCACACCTCCTACTGCTCAGAGGCAAACACCCTTTGCTGCAAATTTTGTTCCTCAAAATTTCCATCCTCAACCTGATACAGGCACAAACCCAGGAGCTCCAAATTATTATCCTTAGAGTTTTTATCCAACATTCCAACCAAACGGATTTCCACAAACTGGATTTCTCCAATTTCCTCATGTTCCATTCTCAAATGTCTCATCTCAACAACCTACAAATCTGGGTTCTTCCTCCTTAACGATTAAGTTAACAGATTCTAACTATTTACTTTGCAAGATTCAGCTCCTAAATGTCATTATATCAAATGGATTAGAAGCTTTCATAGATGGATCTCTACCACCACCTCCCAAGTTCTTAGATCCACACAATGTTCAAGTAAATCTTGAATACTACTTCTGGCAAAAGTCCAATCGATTAGTAATGGGATGGCTGTCCAACCGGTTAGTAATGGGATGACTCTACTCTTCTCTTTCTGAGGACAAAATGAGTGAAATAGTGAGTTGTTCTACTGCTTTTGAAATCTGGGAAACACTTAGAAGAGTGTATGAATATGTCTCAACTGCTAGCATTATGTCTCTTAGATCTCAGCTACAAAAGGCAAAGAAGGATGGTATAACAGTGTCTCAATTCCTAGCCCATATAAAACAGATTGCAAATAAGCTCGGAGCTATTGGAGAGCCACTCTCATATAGAGATCATGTAGCACACATACTTGATGGTCTTGGGGATGAATATAACCCATTTGTTACATCTATCCAAAATATAACTGACAGGCCATCACTGGAGGATATCAGAAGTCTTCTTCTCAGCTATGAGGTCCGTTTAGAGAGGCAAAACTTCATAGATCAACTCAATCTTATTCAAGCTAATCTTGCTCATTTTTCCTTCAACAATTCTCGCCGGCCTCCTTGGTCCTATTCTCCAAACTTCACTCCTTCACAGCCTGTTCCTCATGCTTCTACTTCCTCTAACCACTTTCATACTCCCACTACTAATCCTCCACCTCGTCCATCTACTCAAGATCCCTTATCTAGACCTATAATACCCAATCCAAATCCCAGATGGGGTAGACAAAGGCCCCAATTTCAAATTTGTACTAAAGTGGGACATTCAGCCTTAGATTGCTATAATAGGAAAAACGAGGCAAGGTATCCAGCCACAGTGCAACGCCCTCAAGGCAATTTTGCTGCACAATCTCCCTTTAATCCCATTCCACACTCACAGTCACCTGCTCTTACAATGCCTTCTTTTCAAACCAATTTTGCTACATTACCTCCCATTCATCAACCTATTCCTCCTTCACCTCCTCTATTTGACACTCCTCCGCAACCTCATTACAATTCCAGCCCACATCCTTCCACATCTCAATCTTCTCACCCTGATCATGAGTGGTTCCTAGATTCTGGAGCAACCCATCATATGACTCCATCTCTCAACTATCTCACCAATACCACACCATACAATGGCTCAGATCAGGTTATGCTAGGAAATGGTAAGTTTATTTCAATATCAAACACTGGCACTGTATTTCTTCCTTCTAAATCTCAGTCTCTAAGACTTAATTCTGTTTTCCATATTCCATCACTGTCCAATAAGTTAATCAGTGTGGCAAAATTGTGCAATGATAATCAGGCTTCTGTTAAATTTTAGCCTTCTTTCTTTCTTGTGAAGGATCTGCATACCAAGACTATCCTTCTTCAGGGCCTACTTAAGCATCGGCTGGGGATGAAAGAACAACAGAGAAGGAAGATGCAGTTGTGAGTGTGAAAGATGGATTGGTGGATGGAGACACTATGTATAGCAACCATTATTAATCAAGTTTTAGTTTCATGTAATCAGTCCAGTCATAGGTCTACTGTTTTTTATTTCTACCATTCATGTCAACTGGCTAAAAGCCATCGCTTGTCTTTTTAAAAGTCTTCAAGAGTCAGTACCTCTCTCTTTCAGCTTGTCCACTCTGAATTATGGGGGCCTTCTCCCACTTTATCAATAAATGGTGCCAGATATTTTCTACTCTTTACTGATGATTTTACTGGATATAAATGGTTTTATCTTCTGCATTCCAAAGATCAAACATTGAATTACTTTGCTCACTTTCTTAACATGGTTGAAACTCAATTTGATAGCAAATTAAAAGGTTTGCAAACAGACTCGGGAGGAGAATTTCGTGCTTTGTTTGCATTACTTGCTGCTAAGGGAATTCATCATAGAATTTCATGCCCCTTTACCCCTCAACAAAATGGAAGGGTTGAAAGGAAAAATAGACATGTTGTAGAGGTTGGGTTGTCTTTACTTGCAATCCTCAATTCCTAAAGAGTACTGGTCTTATGCATTTCAAACAGCCACATACTTGATCAACAGATTGCCATCTCCTGTTCTTCACCATAAATCCCCTTATGAGTTGCTTTACTCAAAACCACCAGACTGCACACTTCTATAAGCCTTTGGTTGTGCTTGTTTTCCATTCTTAAGACCATATAATCAGTCAAAACTACAGTTTCGTTCATCACAATGCATCTTTCTTGGATATAGCTCCAATCATAAGGCATATTTGTGTTTAGACCCAACTACTGGTAGAATCTATCTATCTCGCCATGTTATCTTCAATGAGGCTTACTTTCCCTATCCTACTCTTTCCAAACCAACTACTTCCATTCAATCCTACCATTATGATATTTCATCTTTCCCACACAGCTATGACTTACCTCAATTCTCTCCACTGCCTATACCTCCCTCATCTCATCCTTACCATAATAACCCATCTTTATCTTCTTCTTCTACAACTACATCTAATCCCTCCCCTCCATCTCTTCCAACCCCAAACACTTCTTTAAACACATTCAACATAGCTACATCTCCATCTCCCTTAGTCACTGATAATCCAACTCCTCTTCCTTTACCTCCTTCTGACTCTAATACTGTTATAATTTACCCCTCCTCTGTCAATGTTCCAAATCAAACTATCCAAAATGCACATCCAATGATTACTTGAGAAAAATCTGGCATTTTAAAGCCAAAGGTATGGCTTTGCAAATCCATATCAATACCTTCTTCTTCCTTGCCTGAACCTTCCAATTACAAAACAGCAGCCCTTATTCCTGAATGGCAAAGTGCAATGGTTCAAGAGTATAATGCTTTTAATTCCTCCACCATCAAACTGTAAGTTGATAGGCTGCAAGTGGGTATATAAAACAAAGTTGAAACCCAATGAGAAGATATAAAGCTCGATTAGTGGCACAAGGATACAATCAATCATACGGAATTGACTTCTTTGAGACTTTTAGCCCTGTCATCAAACTAGCAACAATTAGAGTACTCTTGAGCCTTGCAATTTCACACAATTGGGTCATCAAACAATTGGATGTGCACAATGCCTTTTTAAATGGGGATTTACAAGAAGACGTCTACATGTCTCAGCCTCAAGGGTTTGTTCCTAGAGAAACAACAAAGGAATCATTAGTATTTAATATTAAAAGGGCTAGATGTAATGGAATAGAAAATGACTTACAAATATCTTGTGATGCTTCGAGGCTGTGATCGGCCCTTCAGTGTTCAACGAGGGGTTCACGTTCTAGTTAGCCAAGTTGATTGTAGAAATACGCTCATCATATCTGTTGTATGTTCTTGTAACTATTCTTTAAAGTCTTTCATATATTCTTATGTAATTTTCCTTAGTTTTTGTCATTAAATTACCTAGCAATGATTATCACTACAAAAAAAAAACTATTGGATTGTGACGAATATTTTACGACGAAAGTCTTCGTAAAACGCTAGTTTACAACGACATGCACTGTCATAAAAAAGCTCATCGTAGTGAAAAAAATTGCGACGTTTGGCGTCACTAATTAGTGACGAGACATGTTGCATCACAAATTAAGTCAACGATTGAAATAAGGAGAATACATCGTTTATCACAAACAAAGGGACATACAACCTTCAGACTAAAAAATGCGGATTCCACCTATCAGAGACAGATGAACCGTGTGTTCGTAAAGCAATTGGGGAAAAGTATGGAATTATATATTGATGACATGTTGGTCAAATCCGAAAAGGCATAAGACTATCCACAACATCTCAAAGAAGCTGTTGATATACTAGACAAATTCAGAATGAAGCTCAACCCCAATAAGTATAATTTTGGCATCGCATTAGGGAAGTTCTTAGAATATCTGAAAACCTGAAAACTAAAAGAAGGTTTGAAGCCAACCTTGATCAAATCAGAGCTATTCTAGAAATGGAGGCCCCAAACAACGTCAAAGGATGTAAAAACTAATGACCTGCTTAGCCGCACTCGAGTGCTTCATCTCATGCAGTTCAGATAAATGCTTTAGTTTCTTTAGGACACTAAACGAGAACAAGGATTTTGGATGGACGAGAAATGTCAAAAGGCTTTCAAAAACCTAAAACCTACTTGTAAAAGCCTCCACTCTTGTAAAAACCTAAAAAACACGAAGATCTAATAGTCTACCTAGTAATTTTTGAGACGGCCATTAGTGTAGCCTTAATCCGAGAAGAAGGTCGGGTATAACTTCCAGTTCATTATATAAGCAAAGCCCTACTAGATGGTGTAACCAGGTATTCAAAAATGGAAAGCTAGCACTAGCATTGGTAACAGCCTCCAAGAAGTTGAAACATTATTTTCAAGGCCATTGAATCATATTCCGAACGATTGACCCTCTGATGTCCATATTGCATAAATGTGATGCCTCTGGACGCCTTATGAAATATGAAAAGGTTTTTTGATGATATATTGAGCTTAAACATGTTATTATATGTTCTAACAGGTCTAATCAATGTTTTGGAGCTGATTAGAGAATTTTTGGAGCAACAAATTGGATGTAGCAAAAGAAAAAGGCTGATTTTTAGTTAATGTCTGAAGCTTCTGTGGGTGCTAGAGCATGAAGATTTCTTGCACGGGGCTTTGAAGCAGTCAACAGTAAAACTGCCAGCTCATTTAATAAACCCGATTTTGTCTTTTCTGTCAGAAAATTAGACCCAGATTTTTGTGTTTTTTCAGCCCTATAAACATAGGATCTCATGGTATATATGTAAGGACCCAAGACCTTTTGTAGGATAATTGAGAATTTTCCTTATTTTGACTTGTTTTATTTGTTTATTATAAGTATTTTGGTTAATTAGTATTTAACCATGGTTAGTTTAACTATGGGTGGGAGTTTATTTGAAGGGCAAAGTTAACCCTGGTTAATTTCTTTGAGTGAGGGCTAGTTAGCAAAAGAAAGAAGAGGAGGGGTATGAAATAAATTTAGGAGGTGGAATGGCTTGGAGCTAAATGGAAGAGGTGGAGGGACTTAGTAATAAATTGATTTTAGTTGTCATTTTTAATTAAGAAACAAACAAATGTATGAAAGGAAAATAAGAAAAGAAATGAAAAAAAAAAATACAAAAATTCCCTTCATTTTCTTCTCCTTCTACCCGTAGACCCCCCCCCAATTTTCTCATTTTTTCTTCAACCAATTTCACTCACTTTGATCTTGGATCTTGGATCAATTTGAACGGTTTTTGTGTGATTCATGTAAGAATCACCATCTTAGGAGGATCCAAACAAGTCTTGGAAGAAGATTTGAGCAAAAACTCAAGGTATTGACTAACCTAGATTTTCATTTTTTGTTAGTTTTCTTTGAATTTGATTGAAGTTTCTTCAAGGATGTTTATTGAAGGTTCCTTTTGATTTGTTAAATTCTGGAAATGGTGGAGTAATTGTTGTATATGAACTTACTCCTAAGCTTCTTTAAAAGGGAAAAGACATGAGTGGGTTCAAGCTTTTACAAAACTCCATTAATGGAGGTTTTTGAAGCTTTTGGCGTTCTTTGATTTTTAGGATTTCTTGACCATCAATTTAAGTTTCTCAATTCTGGTTTTTAAGAGTTTTCATATAAATATAAGATGTATGAAAAACAACTTGGAAAGGAAAGGAAAGGATTTTTGTTAGAATCTCAAAATTGGCCAAAATACTAAGCTTTAAATTTAGCTAGTTTTGGGTGTTTCTTTGTTGAATCTTAAAGGTTTTCAATTCTGGAAATTTTTAATGTTTATATGTATATTTTATACATGGAAAACACTTTGGAAGATCAATTTAGTGAATTTTTGGTAAATTTCCATTTTTGATAAAAAAAATTACACTTTTGTTGGACTAGTTTTCTTGTTCTTGGGCATTCTTTGACTTTAAGATAAAGATTATCAATTCTGGAGAATTTGGTGTTTAAATGTATATATTTAAACAAGGAAACCACCTTAGAGCATCACTCAAATGAAAATTTCATAAGTACTCCTTGTTTGACCGAAAATTGCATCCCGAATCAACTAATTTTGGCACTTGTGTCACTAACCAGGTTTGGGGTTATTTGTGATTGTTATGGCTGATTTGTATTGATTATATTAGCCTAAACATATATGGATTAACTTGTTGTAGGCTAAAGGCGATCGATTACAAACGGAGCTAACGTTGAAGGTGAGAACAAAAAGAATCGGTAGGGTGATTGGTGTGGCGTCCCCGTTCCTCTTGGAACTAATTCGGGAATGGAGTTTGTGGATATAAGTAAATATAAATTGTGATGTGGGTGGTAAAATTTGGAAGAAGTTATGGAAAGAAATAATGATTTCGGGCATTTGGTTAAAGAACCTTAATGCTAGAATAGCCTAAACTAGAATCATTGTTTTGGCTAGTTGTTCATTAAAGCATGCCTATTTGCTTTATTATTATGTTCATAGTCCATGAACGAGTCATATATTGGATTTGGGGCTATGATTATGCATACTTGATACACTTTGTTTATGCTCGATAAATAGTTGTGATCACGAACCATGTGAATATGTGAGACTTGAACATTGTATGAGCAAAGATTGAGTCATATGCCGAATTTGAAAAAAATAGATCTATTTACCCTTGTAGATTCTAAGTCTCATCATATAACATTGATGCAAATAAGCATGTTTAATCCATTTCATGTCATACATGCCATTCATGCATATCATGTGATCGTTATGTGGCCATGGGGTTGTAACCCGTGTAATGATGTACGGGTGTTGGACGTTACACGTGGTTACCGTGGTAGAGAGGTGATGGAGCCCCAGTGTGCTATGTTAGAATGACCCGGGTGCTAGTGAATTGAAATAGTATGAAACTGAGATGAGCTATGGCTCGAAGGTTGATTGATTTTGTAATATGGGCGTAGTGAGACGTCGGGTTTGTATTGGTAATGTTCATAGTATCAAAGAGTTATGACTAGTTGCTATCATCCAAACACAAATCATTCGTACTTCATTTGTATCTCTTTAGCATGTTGTTATGTACTTTTCGCATTATGTCACAATCATTCCGCATCACTGTTCATATTCTTTTGTTTGCTCTGAGTGTCATGCCAAAGGTACTCTATATCACCTTT
The DNA here is from genome assembly GCA_028015215.1 of Gynostemma pentaphyllum. Taxonomy (NCBI): domain Eukaryota; kingdom Viridiplantae; phylum Streptophyta; class Magnoliopsida; order Cucurbitales; family Cucurbitaceae; genus Gynostemma; species Gynostemma pentaphyllum. The sequence goes on from CM051353.1 coordinate 42,686,295, forward strand.
CAGGTAACGCTCGAGGATGAGGACGAGGAGCGGCAGGTGGTGCTCGTTGATCATGCTGAGATGGAGCTTATGGATTGGTCTCCGGTCACGCGAGCCGTATATTTTGGGAGTATAGGAGTCTTTTCTTTTGATTTTGAGTTAAACATCTATGTATATTATGTTTGTATAAGACTTTTAAACCGGTGCACCGAACTTTATTTTGATTATGGTTTTTATGAAACTCTGAACCGGCCGACGTGCCGATGATTCTGGAAATAAAACAGATTAACTTTATTTTGTATGTAAGGCATGGACTTTATGAATACTACATGCTGAAATTTCCATTTGTTTTTAATGAAAGTAATTGATTTGAGTTTAAAATTCTTTACTTCCGCTTGCATAACCACGACCGGCTTTTTAAATATGTCGGGTCGTCACAATATAAGGGCTCATTGATTTCTTAGAAGGGAAGCTTGAAGGAAAATAACTTTTGACCTGGAAAGAAGATCATCTTGAAGACAAATTTCACCATTTTCGTAATGTAGGAGTAGGATAAATTCATATACTGTTTTATAATATTTTTCATATTATTAACAAAGTTTTTTAGAATTCTAGCTTTTCTTTAGATTTATCTTCTCTAAATAATTGTTGTTTTCTTACTTTATGTTCTTTTATATTTTTAGAAATTTATTTATGATTTTCATTTTACTTTTTACCTTATGCTCTGTTTTTCTTTTATATTTTATCATGTATAGTTAGTTTCGCCAAATGAGAGGTCATGGAAGAAAAGGCTAAACCTGAGGATTCCATATACCGTGGCTTGTGTAAATTAGCTATGGCAAGGAAGAGTGCTTGTAAAAAATCACTTGTGAGCCTTGATGAGAGTCAAGCTTAGGAGAATCTAAGTAATCCAAGAGGTGGGAAAAGAGATGAATCTAACTCAAGAGAAATAACCATTAGCTTTGTATTAAGGGAATAAGGATCAAGGATGAGATTAATGGATGTTTGATGTATCGGTAAGACTGTTTTGAGAAAAAGAGCTTGCCAAGTGTTCGATATTTGTTCTATGTGAAAAACTTTGAAGTTGATCTACATTTGCTACATCTTATTATATTCTAGAAATGCATATATATCTTTTCAGCTCAATGATTGCATGAACTCTCACCCACATCACATCAACACTCCATTGTTATGCAGTAAAAGATAATGTCAAGTTAGACTTAGCATGACTTGCACAAAAGCAAACCAAACATTTATCCTCGTGTGGGACACGACACTCACTTACCACTTTATTATTTGTTGACCATGCACATTTGCATGCCATCCACCGTCCATCCACTCAACACCACTCCCACTAACAAGTTTTTGGTGTCGTTGTTGGGGATAAATAGTTTTCTAAGTGTTTGTTGTTTTGTTTTGTAACAACCCAACCTAAAATAAAGGTTAGGTCGCGAGTACTCTCAGCGGAAGCGCGTAAAGCATGAAATTTAAATAAAGTTATTACTATTTTATAAAAGTCTTCAACTGATAGACATTTCTGACCGAAGTCATATGTACGTATCAAGGGGCATATATCCCGTTTTTAGAAAACAAAGTGGATGCAATCATTGGGCCTGATTTTAGAAAACAAAAGGTTTGAAATATCAATCGGAAAGAGGAAAACACCAATACGTAAAAAAACAATGTTTCATTAGGGATGTGGTTGCTAAAGGAGAAATCAAAATTTTGAAGATTCACAATGATGAGAACCCATCTGACATGCTCACTAAGGCAGTGATCAGTTTGAAACTTCAGAAGTATAAGAACATTTTAAAGATCACAAGCTTCAAACTTCCTCGAGTCACAAAAGGTGTTCTTTGAATAAGTAAATATGCTCATATCTTTAACTCAAGTTGGAGATTTATGGAATGAGCTTAATAAAAATATCAATTCTTGAGGAGTTATGCAACATCTAATTTCCAGAAGGATAATCTAACATTTTTTCTGCTATCTAAAATAGTTACTATTAGTTGTCATTTGGCTCTGGTTACATTGGCTTGTCATTGTTGTATATAAACTTTTTTCTCAATCATAGATAATTGGCTTGTGTAATCTTTGAAAAGGCATCCCAAATCACCACAAGAAAGAAGGGGCATTTGCAAATCTAGCAAATTTTTTAGTAATATTTGTAAAAATAAAAGCTAAAAAAAATATTTGCAAATATAGCAAATTTTGATCAGGTTTATCAGTGATAAAAATTGAATTACATATTTTTACACTAAGTTTATCACTGATAAACACATAAATCATTGTTTATCACTGATAAACATGATAAAAATTGCTATATTTCCAAATAATTTTTTTAGTTCATATTTTTACAAATATTGCATAAAATCTGTCATCCAATGAAATTTCCCAAGAAAGAAGGATATTAGTGATGAAATCACCCTATTTTCGTCACTAATTAACAATTAACGACGTAATTCGCAATGATACTACCCGTCTGTTTTTTATTCATCATTAGGACACTTTATTGACGAATTTCGTCATTGTGCAGGGATGAAAAATAAATACATCACCACTAAATATTGACCAATAGTAACAAAGCATTCCGCCGTTGAGTGATCTTGATAAATTCCTATCAATATACTGACGAAATGCGTCGTTGATTAACATGGATAAATTCCATTGAATTTACTGAAGAAATTTGTCGTTACTATTAACTTTCATTTGGGACAAAATAATTGGTGAGTTACCGAGGAAATGCGTCAAAAAACTAAAATTGATTTTTTTTAAAGTTATATGTTGTTTGGGAATTATAAAAATTTATAAAATAGGAAATACAATAACAAAATAATATGGGCTATTATCACATATAACCAATATTGAGACTCAGTTTTCAAAAAAACCACAACGATTGAAAAATATCAAAATTACACAGTACATAATTTAACCCACAATTTTTATGAAAAATTGATTATAATTGATATATTATTGTTGTAAATTTACATTACTGGTATAAATTTAATACTAAAATTTACACATTTTTTTATGTAAATTTAATATTATTGTTGTAAATTTACATTACTGATATATTATTGTTGTAAATTTACATTATTGATATATCATTAAATTAATAGAATATCTAGAAATGAGTAAGTCTGATATAAACATAAAAGTGTTTCATATTTGAAAAAAAAAACTCAAAAGTTGGCTACCACCCATAATTTTCCAAATGAGGATAATTCAATTAGTCACAAAATGTATAACACTGAAAAAAAAAACCAAAAAAAAAAATGTAAAACTACTACTGCAGATCTGGTGGAGGAATGGATGATTTAAGAAGTGTCACCACCCATCTAAGCCATAAAAGCATCCATCGTAGCCTTCATCAGAGCCTCACACACGCGTTGTTCCTAGGACTCCTGTGAGACCTGCGATCTGAGGAATGTGAGCTCATCTAAGAGTGAGGCGTGGCTCTATTTAAACTCTGCGATCTCCACAATAGCGCAAGATGACTATGATGAATGCAGCAGAAAAGAATACAATATCTACCTGTAATTCCCGGTTCCAACAATAATCTCACGTATCACTCCTACGTCAATAAAAGAACAAGTTTCATTGGTTATATAATGATAACAAAGCGTAATATTATAATAAATAAGTATCAAACCACTAACCACTCTTGCTATTTTTTCTTCGCATCGACAAAACTATTCTTATCATTCTTCTTCGTGTGAAGAAGAAGAAACAGCTCGACGGGATCAACCGTCCGATTTAGAGTTTGTTCCTAGAGAAAAAACAAAGGAATTGTTAGTATTTAATCTTAAAAGAGCTAGATGTAATGAAACATAAAACGAGTTACAAATCTCTTGTGATGCCCCAAGGCTGAGATCGGCCCTTAATTGTGCAATGAGGGGTTCACGTTCCAGTTAGCCTAGTTGATTGCAAGAAATACGCTCATCGCGTCTGCTGTCTATTCTTGCAACTATTCTTTAGAGTTTTTCATATTTTCCTTATGTAATTTCCTTAGTTCTTGTCAATAAATTATCTAGCAAAGATTACCACTACAAAAAAAATGCCGATTTGTGACGATAATTTTACGACAAAAGTCGTTAGAAAACGCTAGTGTACGACGACAGGCACTGTCATTAAAAAGCTCGTTGTAATTAAAAATTTGTGAAGTTTGGCGTCACTAATTAGTGACGAGACATGTTCCATCGCAAATTAAGTCAACAATTAAAATAAGGACCTTAAGCGTCACAAAATTTGTGATAGCTTTCGTCGCAAAATTTGTGACGATTTTGGTTGTAAAATTTATGCGGTTTTTGTCGTAAAATTTGTGACGACTTCATCGTAAATACAACACATGTATTGTGCAGACGTCCATCAAAATAATTGTGACTCGGAATTGGAAATGAAAAATGAAAAGAAAAGAGAGAAAGAAAAGTAATAAAATTGTAGTGAAAGTAGAGTTTGTTTTTTCTTCTTATAGTGGTTTTTACGACGACTTTCGTCATGAATATTAAATTTAACAACTAAAACTTTGGTGAAAATTTAATTATCCCGCCATTTTTATTTCATTTATGACGTATTTGTCGCAAATATTCGATGAAATTTTTGAAAATGTGATCAATTTAATTTGATAATATTTATAACAACAGTCATCATTGATTTGTGATGATTGTCGTGATGACTGTCGTCGCCAATAAAGTGACAAAAACATTGCAAAGCATGGTGGGGCACTTCTTCTTCTCACCAAAAATTGGTGCCAATAAGTTACAACTAGTGGTCGTCGCAAATTTTTCATCGCAAAACAGTAGTTTTTTGGTAATGTTTTGTTTTTATGTATTAAATATTTTGTTGTCACAGTATTGATAGAGTTAATTAATTAAATTTGGGTTTTGTGAACATAATGTGTTTGCGTCCTTGATTAACATAAATAAATTCCATTTAACTTGCCAATGAATTTTTTCGTTACTATTAACTTTCATTTGGGACAAAATAATTGGTAAGTTACCGATGAAATGTGTCGAAAAATTGAAATTGATTTTTTTAAAGTTATATGTTGATTTTGAATTATAAATTAAAATTTATAAAATGAGAAATACAATAACAAAAGAATATTATATTAAAAATAAAAAATTCAATTAGTTACAAGATGTATATATAAAACCGAAAAAAAAAAACTTAAAAATGAAATGTAAAACTGCAACTGTTAATCTGAAAGAAGATCTAGTGGAGGAATGGATGATTGAAGAAGTGTCGATGCGCATCTAAGCCATAAATGCATCCATCGTAGCCTTCATCAGAGCTTCACACACATGTCATTCCTAAGACTCCTATGGGAGCTACGCCTGAGCAATGTGTGACCTCACCTAAGAGTGAGGCGTGACTCTGTTTGAGTTCTGCGATCTCCACAATAGTGCATGCTGACTGTAACGTCAGTTTTTTAAAAAAAAAAGGAAAAGAAAAGAAAGGAAGATAAGTTCAAAAGAAATATGTGGTAGTTGGCTTTGACAAGTGGCAACATGAGGTGTTCAATAAATTAAAAAAAAAAAGGACCAAATTCATATATGGGATGGAGCAGCCCGTAGACAAAGAAACCAAAACAGAGAAGAAAAGGGAGAAAAAAAAAAGAGAGAGAAAGGAAGAAAGAAAGGAAAAAATGAAAAATTGCTTGGAAATTTTTGAAGATGCATCAATTTGTGGTTTTCCAGGCTTCAATTTATGGTGTAATGGCTAGTTGGTAAGAAATTTCCTCAACCCAATTATTCTATTTGATGAGATTTGGTAGTTTTGGCTATGCTTCAAGATTGTTTCTATGAGTTTTGTTGTTTAATGGATTTTAAGTGAATGATTAAGAATGGTGTAGAATGGATTATTTTCATGTTTTTGGATGTAGTTGTTATGGAAATTTGTGTGAATTAGCAAGAGGATTGTGTGTGGTTTTATAGATTTTAGAGTTGAGATTTGTGATAAATGAGATTTAAGTTTGAGAAAAATATTGATTTTAAGGTTATGAAGAGATGTGTTTCATAGAGAAAGAAATATTGGAAAGGAAATTGTAATTGAGTTGGAGACTAAAATTTTGGAAGTTTTGTTTGGAATAATGAGGAAAAAGGAAGATTTTGTGTTGTTGTTGTGAGAGGTGAACTAGAGAAAAATCCAACCATTATGAATTTTATTTAAATTTCATATGAATAACAATTAAGGTTTATAAGTGGTAAATAGTTTTAAATTTGAAATTAATTAGTGATATGTTTATTAAATTAATTTTCAGGTGATACCGAGACTTTAAATACTAACGGCTTGGAGTATTCAAAGAAAAAGTTTGTGAGTGGATTTTATTTTTACATTTAAAATTATTAGTAGTATTGAGCTTTTAGTAGTTTACAAAACATAAAAGTTTTAGAGTTTATATTATCGTATATGATTATTTATTGATATAAATACATATAAATGAAAATTTTAGATATTCATTATTCAGTATATATGATTTATGCCAGCTACGGATTTTATAATGGTTTGAAAACTATGATATTATTTTCAGTAGTTTATTTTCAAACCGCTAGAAATAGTACCCTCAGTTATCAGCTTTTAGCAGGTCTTTGGGACCCACTTTAGCATACACATAGGCTTTGGGCCGTATGTTAGGGTGCTTAGCCCTTTGGGGGCAGCTCTGCGCGCGTATGACCAGTTTCAGTATTCAGTTGCTCTGCTACATGCATGATTTCGCTCTACATGCAGTATGACCAGTTAAGGGTACATTTTTAGTGGGTTTTTATCACTACGATATAGTATATGAACCGTATCTATTATATATATATATATATATATATATTTTTTTTTTTTTTTTTTTACGTACAAGTATTGATCTAGTTTCAGCAGAATATTACGATTATTAAATTACGACTATAACAAGTTTTACGAATATTAGTTTTGAACAGTTTTATAAATTTGGAAACTATTATATATTATGTAGTTTTGAAGAAAATACTAGTTTAATAAAAATTCCACTCACTGGGCCTTTTTCTCATTCTTTTCAAATGTTTTCCCCCCACAGGTAGCTTTCGAGTTTCAGAAGATGATAGAGCCTACGACGAGCTTATCCACCACGTGTTTTGCATCAGTCTAGTTAGTACATGAAACATTTATAGTTTGATTTAATATTAGCATAGTTATGTTTAGTTTGCCTTGATGGTAAGTGTTGGCTTTCGGGCTATCGCTTGCCATCGACGCACGACTCGTCAAGGGTTTATAGGAAGATCCCGGGTCGGGTCGTGACAATGACTGAGATGAATGCTGCTGAAAAGTGTACAACATCTACTCATAATTCTCGAGTTCAAAATAATCTCATGTATCGATCATACTTAACTAAAAGAATAAGTTTAGTTAGTTATATATTGTTAACAAAGCGTAATAATGACTATATAAAATAAGAAAATTACATTTTTGGAAGCCCAAATAAGAAAATTAAATATAAAAATTGTTATCTAGAATTACGTAATTATTACAGTAATAGTGTAATTTGCACTTGTTAAAAAACAAATAATAATAACTGTAGTTTTTTATATTAAAAACATAATGACTTTAGAAATGATATATAATATTTGTATGTATTAAAGTTAACAAAATTTTAAAATAAAAGAAACAAAATTGGAATTAAAAAGAATGATGAAATTAACAAAGGATATAGTTGTAAATTACTAAAGTTGTTAGTTAATAAACAGAATGAAAAGGGAATATAAATAAAACGGATAGAAGAAGAAAAAAGAGTCTCTCTCTTCCTTTCTTTCATTTTCACTTCTTTCGGAATTCTAACTCTCTGACAGAAACCTTCATTGAACAACAATGGCGGTAAAGAAGAATGTACAAGGAATTATTTGGAAATCACACATTGGGTTTTTTATTCTATCAATATTAGTCCAAAATTTACTTTCTTATGGGTATTTCAAGAACCAGCCGGGAAGTTCATCGGGGTCGAAAAATGGAGAAATCAAGAACGGGGAGACTCAAATTACAGAATTCAATCCTCTTGTACGTAGTTCCTTCCAATTATTTTCTGTAAAATATTTTCTTGAAAGGGTAAATGGTGTTTTCTTGGAAAGAATCTGTTAGAAGAAATATTTGTTAACCTGTTTTTCTTTTTCTTTTTCTTTTTTGGTTAATCTTTGATCTTTGTTTATTATTTATTTTTATCAGTCTTTTGCTGAACGGAAACCGTTTTTACGGTCTGAGTACTATTATTTCCATGCCCATATGAATATCCATCGTTCATGGTCAATGAGTTCTTTTATCTACGCATAATACATCTAAATTCATTCATTTTCATGATCTTTGTTAAGTTTTCTTTATGCTTCATTTCTACAGTTTTGAAAACAGTATTAACAAAGATTCTGGGAGAGTGAAGAAAATTATAGCGGTAGCAACAAGGTTGCTAATTTATTTTTTATATTTTTTTGGCATATTTTCGTTCTTTAATTAATGTCTGAAAATGGTTGCTTAATTCCTTGATGCAGTTTTCAAGATATCATTGTGAATTGTTATGAACTGAAGGAGGTGGCCATCCCATGGTAATTTGTTTACTCATACTTTCCGGGTGATGAAATATGTTATAATTGTTTTTAACATAATTTTTTACAGAATTGATGGGGAAGTGAAAAAATCGAGGATGGCAGCAATCTGGGAGAAGCTCCGTCAACTTTTTCAAGAGCCCCAATATTTAGGACAGTATGATTGGGGCTCTTAATCTCCAGTTTATAGTCTTTGTGTTGTTACTTTCTTGGCTACTTTTTGTTTTTGAAGAAGAAATTCTTATGATGTAGATATTCTTCTATGAGTTTTTTTGCATTAATGGAAATACATAGAAGAATATCTACATCATAAGAATTTTGTTAATGCATTACTTTTTTGTTAATACATTCTTCTATGAGTTTTTTTGCATTAATGGAAATACATATTGTTATGGGTGGATTTTCAAGAAAGTAATGCATTAACAAAATTCTGTAATTTGAGTCTCCTCGTTCTTGATTTCTCCATTTTTCGACCCCGATGAACTTTCCGGCTGGTTCTTGAAATACCCATAAGAAAGTAAATTTTGGACCAATATTGATAGAATCAAAAACCCAATGTGTGATTTCCAAATAATTCCTCGTACATTCTTCTTTACCGCCATTGTTGTTCAATGAAGGTTTCTGTCAGAGAGTTAGAATTCCGAAAGAAGTGAAAATGAAAGAAAGGAAGAGAGAGACTCTTTTTTCTTCTTCTATCCGTTTTATTTATATTCCCTTTTCATTCTGTTTATTAACTAACTACTTTAGTAATTTACAACCATATCCTTTGTTAATTTCATCATTCTTTTTAATTCCAATTTTGTTTCTTTTATTTTAAAATTTTGTTAACTTTAATACATACAAATATTATATATCATTTCTAAAGTCATTATGTTTTTAATATAAAAAACTACAGTTATTATTATTTGTTTTTTAACAAGTGCAAATTACACTATTACTGTAATAATTACGTAATTCTAGATAACAATTTTTATATTTAATTTTCTTATTTCTCTTATTTTATATAGTCATTATTACGCTTTGTTAACAATATATAACTAATTAAACTTATTCTTTTATTTAAGTATGATCGATATGTGAGATTATTTTGAACTCGGGAATTACGAGCAGACGTTGTACTCTTTTCAGCTGCATTCATCTTAGTCAGCTAGCACTATTGTGGAGATCGCACAACTCAAACCGGGTTATGCCTCACTCTTAGGTGAGGTCACACATTTTGCTCAGGCGTAGCTTGCATTGGAGTCTTAGGAACGAAATGTGTGTGAAGCTTTGATGAAGGCTACGATGGATGCATTTATGGCTTAGAAGCGCATCGACACTTCTTCAATCATCCATTCCTCCACTAGCTCTTCTTTCAGATTAACAGTTGTAGTTTTACATTTCATTTTTAAGTTTTTTTTTTCTTTCACTTTTATACATCTTGTAACTAATTGAATTTTTTATTATTTAATATAATATTCTTTTGTTATTGTATTTCTCATTTTATAAATTTTAATTTATAATTCCAAAACAACCTAGCTATAACTTTAAAAAAATCAATTTCAGTTTTTCGACACACTTCGTCGGTAACTTACCAATTATTTTGTCCCAAATGAAAGTTAATAGAAACGAAAAAATTCATTGGTAAGTTAAATGGAATTTATCTATGTTAATCAACGACGCAAACACATTATGTTCACAAAACACAAATTTAATTAATTAACTCTATTAATATGGTGACAACAAAATATTTAATACATAAAAACAAAACACTACAAGAAAACTGTCGTTTTGCGACGAAAAATTTGCAACGACCACTAGTTGTAACTGATTGGCGACAATTTTTGGTGATAAGAAGAAGTGCCCTACCATGCTTTGCAACGCTTTTTGCCACTTCATTGGCGACGAAAATCAACACAAATCAGTGACGACTGTCGTCACAAATATTATCAAATTAAATTGGTCGTATTTTCAAAAATTTCATCGAATATTTGCGACAAATACATCGCAAATGAAATAAAAGTGGCGGGATAATTAAATTTTCACCAAAGTTTTAGTTTTTAAATTTAATATTCATGACGAAAGTCGTCGTAAAAACCACTATAAGAAGAAAAAACAAACTCTACTTTCACCACAATTTTATTACTTTTCTTTCTCTCTTTTCTTTTCATTTTTCATTTCCAATTCCGAGTCTTGCTGTTTCCGAAAAAAATTAGTTTTTAATCCCGAGCCTATTTGTGTTTTAAATAATTTTATAGAATTGTATGTTTAGGATTTAGATTTAATATAGAATTAGATAGATGATTAATGTTTATGATTTCAATTGTATGTTTAGATTTGAATTAGTTTATGATTTCGTTAAATTAGTTAAATTTTGATTAGTTATTTAGTTTAAATTATGTTTTTTTTTTTCCAAACGATAACCTTTATTAAAAAAGGAGAGCTAAGAACACTCCAACGAAGCTAAACACTTACAAGCAAGGGCATGGGCTTCGGAATTACACTCACGATTAATAAAACGGAAAACAACACTCTCAAGCAAAGCTTGTCTTGCTACAATAGCCTCCCAAACACAAAAATAGAGAAGAACAAGGAGACTTCTTATTCAGGATGTCGATAAGACATTTCGCGTCAGAGTAAACCACTAAATTATTAATCCCTATCTCCAAGGCACCCTCAATTCCAGCTAAAACACTTTGGCCCTCAACTTGAAGACAGCTCAAACTCGACGTCCCTCTACCACAGAAATTCTTTAAATTAAACCCATTAGGATTCTTAATAATCCATCCCACACCAGTAGAATATGAATCTCTAAGCCTTGCAGCAGGATAAGCCACAACACCGTCATTACCCTTGTAACAGAGAGTACTCCTTGAAATCTTCTACCATCTGGACAATATTCCGAACCGCATCAAGATTCTCATTCTGAAAAGTACGTAAATTTCTCATTTTCCACACTCTCCATGCTCTAAAAACAAACAAAGTTAGAAGACTACCATCTTTATCAGCAACCCAACCTTTAACGGATTCTCATTCTAAGTTTAAATTATGTTAACTTAGTTAAATAGTGTTCATTTGATTTGATTTTCTTTTACTGTTAATATTTAATAATAATAATAATTACTATTATTAATAATAAAAATTAAAAATATAATGTTTTATAAAAACAATTATTATTAATTATAATATATAATAAGAATAGTAATTAATCTTTAAGAAAAAATTAAAATGAACTTTGCGATGAAACTCGTCACAATTCTTTTTACAGATGTCTGCACAATACATGTGTTGTATTTACGATGAGGTTATCACAAATTTTACGACCAAAATCGTCATAAATTTTATGACGAAAATCGTCACAAATTTTGCGCGATGAAAGCCGTTACAAATTTTGTGACGCATAAGGTCCTTATATCAATCGTTCACTTAATTTGCGACAGAACATGTCTCGTCCCTAATTAGTGACGCCAAACGTCACAAATTTTTCACTACAACGAGCTTTTTAATGACAGTGTTTGTCGTCGTACACTAGCGTTTTCCAACGACTTTTGTCGTAAAATTGTCGTCACAAAGCAAAAGCTTTTTTATAGTGATGATATTTGCTAGATAATTTAATGACAATAACTTAGGAAATTACATAAGGATATATGAAAGACTCAAAAGGAATAGTTGCAAGAATAGTAGGCTAACTGGAATGTGAACCCCTCATTGCACACTGAAGGGCCGATCTCAGCCTTGGGGCATCACAAGAGATTTGTAAGCTGTTTATATTTCATTACATCTAGCTCTTTTAAGATTAAATACTAATGATTCCTTTGTTGTTTCTCTGGGAACAAACTCCAAATTGGCAAGTTGATCCCGTCGAGCTATTTCTTCTTCTTCACACGAAGAAGAATGATAAAAAGAGTTTTGTCGATGCGAAGGAAAAACAGCGCAAGTGGTTGGTGGTTTGGATACATATTTATTATAATATTGCGCTTTGTTACCATTATATAACTAACGAAACTTGTTCTTTTATTGACGTAGGAGCGATACATGAGATTATTGTTGAACTCGGGAATTACGGGCAGACGTTGTACTCTTTTCTGCTGCATTCATCTTAGTCAGCTTGAACGATTGTGGAGATTGCAGAGCTTAGATAGAGCCACGCCTCACTATTAGATGAGGTCACATTGCTCAGATCACAGCTCCCACATGAGTCTTAGGAACGACGCGTGTGTGAGGCTTTGATGAAGGCTACGATGGATACTTTTATGGCTTAGATGCGTGGCAACACTTCTTCAATGATCCATTCCTCCACCAGATCCTCCTGCAGATCCGCAGAAGTAGTTTTACACTTTATTTTTTTTGTTTTTTCTTTCAGTTTTATACATTTTGTAACTAATTGAAATTTTAAGTATTTAATATAATATTATTTTTTTATTGTATTTCCCATTTAATAAATTTTTATAATTCCCAAACAACATATAACTTAAAAAAAATCAATTTTAGTTTTTTGACACTTGTCTGTAACTCACCAATTATTTTGTTCCAAATGAAAGTTAATACTAACGAAAAATTTTGTCAGGAAATTCAATGGAATTTATCCATGTTAATCAACGACGAATTCCTTGATTGGAATTTATGAAGACCACTCAACTGCGGAATGCGTTATTACTATTGGTCAATAATTAGTAGTGATGTATTTATTTTTCATCCTTACACAATGATGAAATTCGTCGATAAAGTGTCCTAACGATGAATAAAAAAACCGACGGGTAGTATGGTCGCGAATTACGTTGTTCATTGTTAATTAGTGACGAAAATAGGGTGATTTCATCAATAATATGGCATCGCTAATATCCTTCTTTCTTGTAAAAACGGCTTCCGTTAAGCAACTGCGGAATGCGTTATTACTATTGGTCAATATTTAGTATCGATGTATTTATTTCATCCCTACACAATGATAAAATTTGTCGATAAAGTGTCCTAACGATTAATTTTCTTGTAACTAATTGAATTTTTTATTTTTAATATAATATTCTTTTGTTATTGTATTTCTCATTTTATAAATTTTAATTTATAATTCCAAAACAACATATAACTTTAAAAAAATCAATTTCAGTTTTTCGACACATTTCGTCGGTAACTTACCAATTATTTTGTCCAAAATGAAAGTTCATAGTAACGAAAAAATTCATTGGTAAGTTAAATGGAATTTATCTATGTTAATCAACGACGCAAACACATTATGTTCACAAAAAACAAATTTAATTAATTAACTCTATCAATATTGTGACAGCAAAATATTTAATACATAAAAACAAAACATTACCAGAAAACTACCGTTTTGCGACGAAAAATTTGCGACGACCACTAGTTGTAACTTATTGGCGCCAATTTTTGGTGAGAAGAAGAAGTGCCCCACCATGCTTTGCAACATTTTTGTCACTTTATTGGCGACGACAATCATCACAAATCAGTGACGACTATCGTCACAAATATTATCAAATTAAATTGATCGCATTTTGGAAAATTTCATCGAATATTTGCAACAAATACGTAGCAAATGAAATAAAAATGGCGGGATAATTAAATTTTCACCAAAGTTTTAGTTGTTAAATTTAATATTCATGACGAAAGTCGTCGTAAAAACCACTGTAAGAAGAAAAAACAGACTCTACTTTCACCACAATTTCATTACTTTTCTTTCTCTTTCTCTCTTTTCTTTTCATTTTTCATTTCCAAATCCGAGTCTGGCCGTTTCCGACAAAAATTTTAGTTTTTAATCCCAAGCCTATCTGTGTTTTAAATAATTTTATAGAATTGTATGTTTAGGATTTAGATTTAATATAGAAGTAGTCAGATGATATTTATGATTTCAATTGTATATTTAGATTTGAATTAGTTTATGATTTCGTTAAATTTTGTTTAGTTATTTAGTTTAAATTATATTAACTTAGTTAAATAGTGTACATTTGATTTGATTTTCTTTTACTGTTAATATTTAATTACTAATAAAAATTACTATTATTAATAATAAAAATTAAAAATTATAATGTTTTATAAAAACAACTATTATTAATTATAATATATAATAAGAATAGTAATAGTGTATGGTGACAGTGAGGTCAAGGTATGATTTGTGATTGGTGATAATGTGGTCACGAGTGTGAATGTGAATGGTGACAAGTGGTCACGGTTGAATTGTGAAATGTGACAATATGGTCAGAATGTGAAATTTACTTTGTTATTTACTTTGTTATGCATTAGTACTTTATTTTACGAGCTTGAATGTTTACTTTTTGAATTAACGATATAGTGGAATGAGATTCTTATGCAAAGTACTTGGGGATATCGAATGGGTAGTAAAAGCACAATAGGATTTTTGGACACATTTTTGGATATGGGATTTGATCCATAAAAGTGCTTGCATCCATCTTATTCTCACTAGCATTTTTATGCTAATGTTGCTACACTTAAATTTTTTTAAGGTAATACTCGTGGGAGAGGACGAGGTCGTGGAGGTGGTGTTGCTTGATCTCGAGGGGATGGCTTTTGGGACATAGACATATGTGTATTTTGAGGCATTCTATGAATGCTATGTTGTTCGTCCTTAAACTTATATTTTGTGGCTCATGAGAGCCTAAGACTTGTTGTATGTTTCCTCGGGTTCTTGGCCCGGTTGGCCTTATTCTTTGTCGACACTTTTTTGCCCTCTTGAGACTGCAAGCTCACGAGGAGTCGGGCATGCTCCTCCTCGCTCATCCACACAGGCCGGTTTGCAGCTTGCTTCAGCCGCGCCGGGTACATGAAGTCCTTGAATAGATCCTGCACGTGTCTGTCCCATAGGGAGAATATTCGACTGTCCGTGACATCGGGATCGATCAAAGGAAACTTGCCCTGAAAAAATTTGAAATAAGAAAACGTTAAAGTAATAAATTGATCGTTACAAATTTATAAATTAATTAATTATAAAAAGAAGTGAAGTTATTTACCTTCCAATTGTCGTATATCCGACACTTCTCCGTCATCGGAATCTTCATTCAGCGAAGCTCGCTGGGTAGAGGCAGGCTCTGGAGGACCTTGCCAAACCGCTTTGAAGCGGTTTGATGCGGCTGTATTCTGTAAAAAAAAAAGTTAAAAATATTAGTGATATTAGGTTATAAATAACATGAATATTTAATTAAAAAAAATACTTGTCTACTTACGTATCCCCTTCTATCCAAAGGGTCGGGTTGGCGGGGGCCCGAAGACGGCCAGTGCCAGAAGTGGATGATCCCGCTGGATCGGGCGTGGTGCAAGAAGTGGATGCTCCCGCTACAGTCGTGGCTGGAGCCGGTGAGTCCTCCCCCAAACGCGGTGTCGCAATCTGTGACTCGGGTACTGCGGAGGGATATGTCGGGTTGGGATTCTCGTCCAACCATAAGATATCATCGAGGTCAGCATGCGTTCAGTCCTCCTCTTCTGGAGAACTGTGCAACTCCGGTGCGTCATCCTCTGGCGACGGATCGGTGCGGTCCTGCGCATCATCACCGGACATCGGAGGACGACGTTGGCGTGCCATTTTCCTAATCAAACTAATTAAATTTAATTAGTTAATAATTTATTATTTAATGTAAATTTATTAATTAAGTATATTAAACTAAATTAAATTAAAATAATTAATTAAATAAACTAAACTAAACTAAAGTAAATTAAATTAAATTAATTAATTAAAGTGTAACGTCCCGTTACTTTTGGGGCTAAAATTTTTTATTTTTATTTTTATTTTATTTATTTACTTTAATTAAAGTATTTAAGGTTACTTTAAAAAATAGTGATTTCGAGTTTAGTAGCTATTTTCGTCTGAAAACCCTTTTAATCCTTTTAATACTTTAAATTCGTTTCGGTGACATTAATAATTATTAATAGGCCAATTAATAATTATTAATCACCTTAAGATTAATTAAAGAGCTTCGGGTTTCGTTTTTAAAGTAAAAACAAAAGAGGGACGTAGGCGTCATTTCCGATTTCTTAAATATCTAAACACTATTCATCCTTCTCCTTTATTAAGCCAAAATTAGACAAAAATCATAAATTTCTTCTCATTTTTTTTCATCCCAAACCCGTAGCTTAGAGAGAAAAAAAGAGGAGAGAAAGAAATTGTTACCCCGGCTTCGTTTCTCGACCGTTTTCATCGTGCCATAGCTCGTTGGAAAGCTCTCGAGACGTACTTTCTACCCATCCTAACAATCGAGGTTTTCGCTCGTTTTCTCGAGGCCTTAAGGTATGACAAAGTTTCTAAAATTTGATGTGAATAGTATTTTAATGGTGGTTTTGGATTGAAATCTTCAAATTCGTTCACCGAAGCTTGAAGATTTCCATCGGGAAAGTCGTTTTGGTCAATTTTAGAAACTTCCCCCAAACCCTAAAACCGAGTTTGAGCCGGAAACCCGTCCCATGTAATTTTCCTTCACTTGGCCATGTTTAGGATGTTAGGGTTATTGTGTTTTTGGTTTTTACTTAATTTTTCGGAAATCAATTGAACAAAACCTTAATTTACGGATACCCATTGTAGTGTGAACCTCCAAAGTATCCGAAACCAAACCCGAACCCTATTTTCCCTTGTATGGCCGAGAGTACCTTAGGGAGGAAATCCAGGTTTTTCACCGTTTTGTACGTTTAGATGTAGTTTGAACGATTTTCGATTCATTAATGTTATTTAGGTGTAATTCATTTGTAGGATTGTGTTTTGTTCGTGGGTTTGCAACCTCGGATTGATCGGAGCTTTTCTACAAGCTAAGGTGAGTTTAAAAGGGAAGTTAGTAATTTTATGAATTAAGTTTCATTACGATTTTGTTTATCAAGGTTAAGAGGGAACTAACTTCTTAGAATTAATGTTTGGTTGGAGACTTTAATTCGGAAGTGAGTGGAGAGAATTTGGAACTTTAGTGAGTTCGGTGAAAAGGAAACATCGGAGTGGTTTGGAAGTATTGTAATGAATTGGAGATGTTAATTGAAAGTGGAAGTTAAAAGCACTTTGAGTGGTTTGGGAGTCAAAGTGGCTTAGAAAATACAGTTGAGTGATAACTCGTGTAAGCCAAGTTGATTAGGTTCTTTAGTAACTTAGTAGAATTCGGTTAAGACTATCTAACTTATTAGATAACTTGATGGTTTGTGATACGGCACATGATAGTATGTTGATTCAGATCCATACGGCATCATGGTGCGATGGTTTGTGATACGGTACGTGGTATGTTGACTTTGGTCCATACGGTATTATGGTACGGTACATGGTAGTATGTTGATTCGGATCCATACGATACCATGGTACGATGATTTGTGATACGGCACATGATAGTATGTTGATTCGGATCCATACGGTATCATGGTGCGATGATTTGTGATACGGTACGTGGTATGTTGACTTCGGTTCATACGATATTATGGTACGATGACTTGTGATATGGTACAACCGTACGTGGTATGTTGATTTCAATCCATACAATAGCACGTTACGATGAAACTTGTTTGGTAACAAAGATAACTAGTATTACAATTACATATTCTTTAGAATTGTGTAGTAAGACTTAGTAATGGTTGTTACTTTTACTTTAAGTCTTTATTTCTATTACTTGGCATTGAAAGACCATTACAGGTAGTATATTACTATCGTATGATTGTATGGAAATTGGAAGTGTGGAATGGATAGTAAAGAGCAATTTAGGCCTTTGGACACAATTTCTGATATGAAATTTGGTTCATAGGATTACTTGTTTTCGTTTTACTCTCACTAGCATTTTTATGCTTATGTTGCTACACTTACAAATTTTCAGGTAAACCTAGTCCTAAGAAGCGTGGTAGAGGAGGTGGTGCTGTGTGACTTGCCGAGTTGGTGTACGGACAATGATAAACATGCTTTTGGTTTAGCATTCTTTGAAATGCTTGTAAATTATTTCCAACTTTCGTATTGTGTCTTTTGAGCCTGAAAGGGTATTTGTTTAAAATTTTCATATGTTTTATGATTTGAATCTCTTTTGGAAATTTAAATTATATGCTGGAATGCGCATTCCCGATTTATCGCTTTTTCTGGAATGGGTTGATGTAAACAGGTTTCGGTTATCCGATTTTTAAACGAACCCATGCCGTTTTTCTTTAAAAAAAATGAGTCTTCCGCTGTGCATTTGAATTTAAAGAATTTAACGGTATCCGGGTCGTTACATAAAGTAAGTAAACTACACTAATTATTTAACTAAATTAATTAATTAAATTAAAGAAAAATAGTTAAGTAAGTAGTTAAGTAAGTAGTTAAACTAATCTAATATATTTAATTTAACTAAATTAAATTAATTAATTAATGAAACTAAAGTAAATTAAATTAATTAAAGTAAGTAAACTACACTAATTAATCAACCTAATTAAATTAAATTAATTTAAAAAAAGTAATCTAAACTAATAATGTGACTAAATTAAATTAATAATTTATTAAACTAAATTTAATTAAGTAATTAAAATAAAAGTAATTTAACTAAATTAAATAATTAACTAATTAATGAAACTAAAGTAAATTAAATTAATTAAAGTAAGTAAACTACACTAATTAATCAACCTAATTAAATTAAATTAATTTAAAAAATGTAATCTAAACTAATAATGTGACTAAATTAAATTAATAATTTATTAAACTAAATTTAATTAAGTAATTAAACTAAAAGTAATTTAACTTAAATTAACTAATTAACTGATTACTTAAACTAAAGTAAATTAAATTAATTAAAGTAAGTAAACTACACTAATTAATCGATCTAATTAAATTAAATTAATTTAAAAAAAGTAATCTAAACTAATAATGTGACTAAATTAAATTAATAATTTATTAAACTAAATTTAATTAAGTAATTAAACTAAAAGTAATTTAACTAAATTAACTAATTAACTAATTACTTAACTAAACTAAACAAATTAAAGTAACTAACTAAACATAATTAATGAAGTAATTTAAAGCTAAACTAAACTATTCAATTAAATGTAACTAAATTTAATGAAACTAAAACAATTTATAATAACTTAATTAAAACGAAAACGAAAACTAACCTCGAATACGCTACCGGGTTTTGTGAGGTTTTGAAACGGGAATGGGTGAAAGAATGGGGAACGGGAAAGGTAAGAACGAACGGGGGAGGGGAATGGGCAAAAAGCAACGGGGGAACGTGAACGGGGGAAAGAAAGAAAAGGAAAGAAAAAAGAGAAAGGAATCGGGTGGGGGAGGGGAAAGAATTCGGGTGGAAAGTTTATATAAAAAATTGCGACCATCTGGTCGCAATTTCGTAATTATGACGAAAAACGAAAAGTCGCTCGATTACGACCAGATGGTTGCATTTGGCTTCAAAAATACGACCAGATGGTCGTATTTTCTTAAAAATACGACCAACTGGTCATAAGTGTGTCCTTATGACAACCAGTTGTCACATCACACTTCCCATCAAGAATTACGACCATTTGGTCGTAATTGTCAAATTCATCGCCATATTTTACGACCAAATGGTCGTAATTGTCAAATTCACCGCCAAAAGTTTCATGAAAATTTAAATTTACCGTTGAATAACGCGACCAGATAGTCACAAAATTACAACCAAATGGTCGTAAATTAATACAAATTTTTAAAAAACTTAAGTCTACATTTTCAAAGTTACGACCATATGGTCGCATTTTCTTCAAAAATACGACCAGATGGTCGTATTTGTGAAGGAAAATGCGACCATATGGTCGTAATTATACCTCTATATTTTTTTTAATATATATAAATTAATGGAGATTAAAACATATTTATATATATATTGTTTAATGAAACACAACCATGACGATATTATAAAACATACAGTGAATCATATAAATTTACAAAGTGTATTATTCTTCATCCTCAGTTTCTTCAGTCATTGCTTCTTCTTCTTCTTCTTCTTCTTCTTCTTCTTCTTCATCATCATCTTGAATAAATTCAGCATCAATGTCACGTTCGCGAGAAGTGGAAGCATTTGTATCGTCATCATGCAATGTTATCATTCCATCGTTCAAAGAACGTGCGGTACCTACATTCTGGCCATCGTCTATTGCACGACATATTATCTGATCTTCTTGAAAAGCACCAGCTTCGTTTGCATGGTCGTCTTTCTCGGACAGGTTTTCTTCTACCTGGCGTGGTTTAACTTTACAAACAACTAACCAATCTGTCAGATCTCGTCTATTACTCGGATAGTTCAGGTAATAAACTTGAATCGCCTGTGAAGCCAGGACAAACGTATCAGCGGTGCGCATATGATTGTACTTGTTTACCTCAACAATTTGTAAATGATCAATCTTACAGACTCCGCCTCGTCTGGTTGTCTCGAACCAAGTGTAGTTGAACAGAACAATGCGTTTTAGCGTCGGACTTGCGTATTGAATCTCAAGAATCTCATCGATTACTCCAAAGTAATCGTCTTCGGTGCCGAACACTTGTATGCAAACACCACTGTTGTTTGTTGCCCTGTTAACAGAATGCGCCTTCGTTTGAAATCTGAATCCGTTACCGACGTATCCAGTATATGACCTTGCAATCCGTGCAGGTCCCTTTGCCAAAGAAATAATGCGAGGATCATCTACCGGTAACGTAGGGGAGTCCACCTGTCATTCAGCACGCATAAAGTATAATTAGAAGGATATAGTATTTTCAGCAAACAACTTGACATGATATTTTTGACAATTTCAAATAACTCACGTATGCACTGAACCAGGAACAAAACTCCTTCTCGATTATTGACCCCTCCTCAGCGGCTGTAAGACCAACTCGTGTCATTCGAACGTATACGTTCAGAAATAGTCTGTATGTTACGAAAATAGTAAGAAAATATTTTAAACATTTGTGATTGTTTAGTCAAAGGAATAATGTAACGTTACGAGAACTCACTCTATGTAAGGCTCGACTTCTGGGCAGTTGCATAACACGTAGCTCTGCATTACGTGATACTCAGAATCGGTCAACGGCCTACGCACTGATCTTCCAACTGTCATGCTAGGTTCAGTAAATATGGGCAGGTCGTTTACGTCAAAACCTTCAAGTAAATTTTTGACAACGTTTCATGTCGCTGGACGAAACTACTCAGCAATGTGTTGATCAAAGTAGTATGAATAAAACGTGGTAGTCTCTTACGTCAGGTACACACTACAGATAGATCCCTCGACTCATGCTTTATTTCCGACCGTCTTTTTCAACCGACGTAAGTACCTGTGGGTACAAACAATTAAGTAAACATCTGATAAGTTTAACATTAAAAAACTTAAACTATATACAAAGTAAGTTTGCTAACCTTTCAAATGGGTACATCCAGCGATAATGGACCGAACCCCCTAAGAATGCCTCGTATGGAAGATGCACTGGAAGATGCTCCATTGAGTAAAAAAAGCCAAGTGGGAACATTCGCTCCAACTTACAGATAATAACAGCGATCTTTGAACTCATTGAAGCGACAGTAGCTTCAGTCAGCTCTGTACAAATCAAGTCCATGAAAAAAACACTCAACTGGGCAAGCGGCTCCCAATGTCTGTTCTCTAGGAACGGTCTGAACGTGACAGGCATCAATCGTTGCATGAATACATGACAGTCGTGGCTTTTCATCCCGAACATGAGATGTTTTTGACTGTCTATACCCCGACTCAGATTCGAAACGTATCCGTCAGGGAATTTGATGGATTTGATTCACTCAAATAGTGTTTTCTTTTCATCCGTCGTCAACATGTACTTTGCTTTTGCGTAATTATCATTGTCGTCAGGCTCTAACTCAGGACGGTTACATATCTCCCGTACATCATAACGTGCCTTCATATTGTCCTTTGTTTTGCCAGGAACGTTCAAAACCGTATTGAAAATGTTGTCGAAGAAGTTATTCTCTATATGCATTACATCCAGGTTGTGTCTGACAAGTAGATCTTCCCAATACGGTAGATTCCAAAAAATACTCCGTTTCTTCCAACCCATGTTTTTTCCAGCCGCATTGTTTGCAAGCTCTGCACCTTCCACTATAATCTTCCGCATCGCTATAGCATCTATACCGTGCAGAATCTTCCTTCCACTGTACATTATCA
The DNA here is from genome assembly GCA_028015215.1 of Gynostemma pentaphyllum. Taxonomy (NCBI): domain Eukaryota; kingdom Viridiplantae; phylum Streptophyta; class Magnoliopsida; order Cucurbitales; family Cucurbitaceae; genus Gynostemma; species Gynostemma pentaphyllum. The sequence continues at coordinate 42,708,887 of CM051353.1, forward strand.
GGAGGTTTCCTTTCTTACTCGCCGACCCTTCTTCCAGTCAGTACCGTTTGAACGGAACACATGATTCAACGGCAGAAATTGACGGTGGCAATCAAACCAACAGGTTTTCCGATCGTTTCTGATGTAAAACGCATCTGTGTCTAGCATGCAATGTGGACATGCGTATTTACCGGCTGTACTCCATCCTTTAATAGAGGATGGGGATCGATATTTACAATTATTAAACTAATGAACGCTAAGCAAAACAATAACAAAACTCATACTCAAGAAATAATGAACATGAACGCAACATACCTGACAACATTGAATACGCAGGGAAGTCATTGATCGTCCAGATTAACGCCGCGTGCAACAAGAAATTTTGTTTCTTCGAGATGTCGTACACAATGACACCATCTGTCCACAACCTCTTCAACTCTACGATAAGTGGTTGCAAATACACATCCAGTTTCTGTTTTGGACTTTTCGGGCTAGGTACGATCACTATAAGAAAAATCATCGGGTCTCTCATACACATCGAGGGTGGCAAGTTATACGGGGTTACCATCACCGGCCAAACTGAATATTACTCACCGGATGCCCCAAACGGGTTAAAGTCATCTGTGCATAAGCCCAATCTCACATTTCTCGAATCTTGTGCAAAATCAGGATGACAATTATTTAAATGCTTCCAAGCCGCAGCGTCTGAGGGATGTCGCATAACACCTTCATCCTGTGCATGCTCGTGATGCCATCTCATGTGTGAACCTGTGACATCCGATGCATACAATCGTTGCAAACGTGGGGTTAGTGGTAAATAGAACATGCGGGCGTACGGAATCATCCCGCGTTTCCCCTGTTTATATCTTGGAAGAAAACAGGATTTGCGTGATGCAGATCCGCATCCACATCCCAGTAGATCATGCATCCGTTTTGACACGAATCTATCTTCTCTACGGGTAACCCGAGTCCTTCCACTAGCTTTTTCGTGTTGTACAAACTTTGCGGCATCAGGTTTTCTTGTGGAGCGCATCGACGAAACCACGATGCAACCGAATCAAATCCTCTAGCAGGTAAGTTATACTACGCTTTTATATTTAAAAGTTCTGTAGCAGCAGCAAGTTGACTAACCTGATAACCTTCGTACAAAGGTTGGCTCGCTGTCTGCAGCAGATCGTGCATTTTACGTGCTTCCGGATTCATGTTTTCTTCAACAACCCCTCTCTTTCGTCGTCTACGTTCAAACTTTCGCGATAACTTTCATTTCTGCCCCCATATCCTACACCATCAAGTATCATCTGCTGCATCTGACTATACTGTTGTATTTCATTGAGTTCTTCGACGACAATGTCCGCATTCGAGCTGCTACCCTCGTACTGTCTCGCTTCCTATACTGCAGCGTCGAACATTTCCCTCGTCTCCTCATGATACACCTAGTGATAATAATTCTCTACAAATCTCTGACTATAAAGATGAACCTTCAAATCTGGAACCGGTATAATTCTCCTATTGTCGCATTTTCTGCACGGACATCGTAGCTTTTCACCATAATTCGGGTAATGGACAGCTGTCTTGCAAAACTCAACAAACTGTTCAACCCAGGCCACGAACTCATCGCTCAAATACCCGTCTATCAAATTTAATATACATCCACTCTCTCATTTTTCTTTTTTCTTATCTTTACAAACAATGGGAGGAGGAGATTTTATAATGCATTCCTCTGCTTAATTGCGACCCTATGGTCGCAAAATTACTACCATCTGGTCGTATTTATCCGGCCAAAATTTCCCGCCTTTTTTTACTACCAAGTGGTCACCTTTGGTCACAATAAATGCGACCAGATGGTCACTTCCAAACGCGACGAAATGGTAGCTTTCTTCCCACCAAAATTACGCGCCTTTTTTTGCTACCAAAGTATATTTCAAGTCTCCAAAATGCGACCAGATGGTCACTTCCAAAGGCGACGAAATGGTAGCTTTCTTCCCACCAAAATTACGCGCCTTTTTTTTTGCTACCAAAGTATATTTTAAGTCACAAAAATGCGACCACTTGGTCATTTTCTAGACGACCAAATGGTAGCTTTCTTCCCACCAAAATTACGCTCCTTTTTTTGCTACCAAAGTATATTTTAAGTCACAAAAATGCGACCAGTTGGTCGTTTTTGTGTGACCAAATGCTCACTTATTTCGCGCCATTTTTTGCTACCAGGTCATATTTTAAGTCACAAAAATGCGACCACTTGGTCATTTTTCAGGTGACTAAACGGTCGCTTCTTTCCCGCCATAATTTCGCGGCATTTTTTATAACCACTTCTGATTTTGGTCGCAATCTGGTCGCAAAAAAAGTGACCAGATGGTCACTTTGAGTCAACCTTAAAAAAAAGTGACCAAATGGTCACCAAAAAACTACCACTTTTTCTTGGTCGCAAATGCTTGGTCGCATTTTAACTTTTTTTTTGTAGTGTTTAGTGATATTTTAAATTTTATTGTAATATTTAGTTAAATTTGATAGGTGTAATAAATTGCATTATTTGAGAATCAATAAATTAAAAAATATATATTTTTCTCAAATTTTAGACAAAAGGTGACGGTTTTTCCCTGTGACGGTATTTTATGACTGTCACCTATTCAAGTGTCACCTATTTGAAAAGGTGACGGGTAAAAAACGACACCTATTTGAATAGGTGACGGGTAAAAAACGACACTGCCATAGGTGACGGTCAAGAAACCGTCACCTATTCGAATAGGTAACGCCAAAAAAACGTCACCTATTCCCGAAATTCTTATAGTGAATCTTAATCGTGAGTGAAATGTGAACTCCTATTCTTGGAGTTATGTTCTTTGATTCACATGGTTGAGAGTGATCTGAATGAACACTCAACAAACTACCGTTTTGGGAACATAACAAGATAATAGCTGAGAACAAATTTACACAAGATGGAATTCATAACTTTCCTATAAATTAACGGCATTAGTATGATACCTAATCATTTTAAGAACTTTAGGAAAAACTCTTGATGTACTTATTCAAGACATAAACAAAATGGCACAATGACTTCTATTGATCATATAAGTAGTTATCTCTAGTTCGACTATACATAACGTTCATTTGAGCATCAGCGGGAACACAAGGATAAAACAATAATTACTAGGGCAAAACGGTAAATTTATTCCCACCTGTAATTATGAGTTTTCTACGTGAATGACATATCACAGACATAATAAAAGATAAACTTGAAAGTACTACTTTACTAAATTAGCGGAATTTATTTAGTAAACAAATTAACAATTAATTTAGGATCTATTAACATCATGCTAGTTTTTCGAATACCCTTTACTTACATTGAATAAATAATGGAGATACGGATGGAGGTTTCTTTACTGCTTCAATCCTCAGCACCAAATATTCTACGCTATATCTCGATCGAAAGCAAAACCGACTTGTGAGCATCGATTCGGAAAAACAAAAGAAGAAAAATTTTGCTCAACATTTTCCCGTAAGGAAAATCGGCAATTTGGTAAAAATTGAAGAGAGAATTTTCACTTTTCTAATTAAAATGAAAAGAGTATAAAATATGAATCAAAATGGTCATATTTATAGGAAAATATGATATTTATTCTAATTATAACTCGTTGAAGAAAAAAAAAAAAGTCTTGCTACAGCCCATTCACGCTGGCCTTGAAGCTGAAGCCATTTTTTTATTTCTTTTATTCATTTAACTATTATTTACTTTTCTTTATCTAATAATTATATAGGGGCATGGACTAAAATGACACATTTTATAAAACTAATTCCCTAACTAGCACTCTCTTTTCAAAATTCCTTAAATGACATTTTTTCTAATATAACAAAATTAATTGTTTTCATTAAATTTACAAAAATGTCACTCATTTATTAATTCACTATATTTGTTCTCTTATTCACTATTTAGTGAATTAAAATATGAACTTTATTAATTCACTAAATTTTCTCTCTTAGTCAATAATTTAATGAATTAAAATTTGAGTTTTATTAATTCAATAAAATTTCTCCCTTCATCAATAATTTATTAAACTAAATTATAATATATAATTGAGATCTTCATATTGATTTTAATTCAATAAGTAATTGAAATAAATAAATTATTGAATAACGGTTTTGATTTTGCCTATAAAAAACACATAAAATCTCAAAGCTTTCCGCAAATAAAAATCACATTCATTTACACTAGTATGCAACATCAATAACCAATATTAGTGATTATAAACTTGAAATATAAAATAATATTTTCATAGAGTGGTAAGATAGTATCTAGATTTTAATTCAATAATTTATTGAACTCAACGCATTAAATAATTGAATTATAAATCCCAACAGCAAGATCCATTTAAACCTATATACATCAACAATTCATTAAAAATTATAACAAACACAAAATAGAATTAAAAAATGGCATCTTCTTGTGTCCTCATTTGGCCTATATTCACATTTTTCTTCCTTGTTTTCTTCTCCAATTCACATATATCCTAGCACATGTAAAGCAACAGTGCAAAATAAAAAGTTCAATAAACTATGTTGCATAATAAAACAAATAAGTTTAGTTCAATAATTTAGTGAACAATATGGTATAAGTTATTGAATTGTATAACGAAAAACTAAATTGACACAAAAAAAGGGATTTAGGATGCAAAACTATTTTAAAAACTAAAATGACAGAGTTTACAAAGTTTACCGAAACCGACCGGTAAGAAAATTCATAAAAAAAAATGAACCAGAATCAGAACGGGAAAGGTTACGAACCGAACCGGTATGTAATCGGCTCCCTTTAATTCACTAAATTATACATTATAATTTAATTCACTAAATTATTCCCTTTTTATTCACTAAATTATTGAATTAAAATCAATAAGTATCCCAAATGTACATTATAATTTAATTCACTAAATTATTCCCTTTAATTCACTAAATCATTCTATTTAATTCACTAAATTATTGAATTAAAATCAATATTAGGTATCCAAATATACATTATAATTTAATTCACTAAATTATTCCCTTTAATTCACTAAATTATTTAATTAATATCAATATTAGGTATCCCAAATGTACATTTAAATTTAATTCACTAAATTATTCCCTTTAATTCACTAAGATATTCTCTTTAATTCACTAAATTATTCAATTAAAATCAATATTAGGTATCCCAAATGTACATTTAAATTTAATTCACTAAATTATTACCTTTAATTCACTAAAATATTCTCTATAATTCACTAAATTATTCAATTAAAATCAATAATAGGTATCCCAAATTTACATTATAATTTAATTCACTAACTTATTCCCTTTAATTCACTAAATTATTGAATTAAAATCAATATTAGGCATCCCAAATATACATTATAATTTAATTCACTAAATTATTCCCTTTAATTCACTAAATTATTGAATTAAAATCAATATTAGGTATCCCAAATATACATTATAATTTAATTCACTAAATTATTGAATTAATCCATTTAATTCAATAATTTATTGAATTAAAATCATAACTAAAAAGATAAGATATTGAATAATAGCATTAACAACATATTACAAGCTAAAAGAGGAAATGAAGAGAAGCAATCTTTGATGAAATTGACGAGTCATTTTTAAAGGAAAAAAAGGGACAAATTTTGTAAACTAACCTATTGACTAGGAGGGAAAATTTAGTGAATTAATAAAGTTCAGATTTTAATTCACTAATTAGTGAATAAGAGAACAAATTTAGTGAATTAATAAATGAGTGGCATTTTTGTAAATTTATTGAATTAATAAATGAGTGGCATTTTTGTAAATTTAACGAAATAATTAATTTTGTTATATTAGAAAAAATGTCATTTGGGGGATTTTTTAAAACTTAAGCTATTTAAGACATTAACACTAATAAAACTGTCATTATAGGTAAATTCTCAATTATATATGTATTTAAAATTAGCAAAAATTCAAATAATAATTTCTAATTAAACACCTTTTAGCTAAAAATAAATATTTAATTATTATTGAATCTTATTCAATTAATTAATTATTTAGAGCCAAAACCATTTGTTTCTTAAACCAATTGTATTTAATTCTATCTAATATTTATTATCAAATTAAATAAACTCATTATTTAATTAATAATATTAATTATTAATTTCCATTTAAATAAACTCATTATTTAAATAATTAATATTATTAACATTAATTCCCGTTTAAATAAACTATTTATTTAAACAATTAATTTTACCTTAAAATAGTATATTAATTTCCATTTAAATAAACCCTTTATTTAAAAAAATTAATATTGTCACAATATTAATATTAATTTTTGTTTAAATAATATCATTATTCAAATAACTAATATTGCCTAATTTTAAGTAAATTCAATTAATTTAAATATTTGTTCTTCATAAGTTAAATTAATAACTTAGTTTTGCTACAACTATATTTGGGCTAACATAAGGACCCGATGTGAAGGGATGATTTACTAAATTAGCGGAATTTTGTTTAGTAAACTTATTAACATTTAATAACGGATCTATTAATATCATGCAATTTGTGATAAAACATGTAGATTCATGCTTATATATTCGAAAATTAAAACCCGGAACTTACATTGACTGAATAATGGAGAATCGGTTGGAGGTTTCTTTACAGCTTCAAATCCTCAGCAACACCAGATCTTCTACGCTATATCCCGATCGATCAAACGAAATTAGATTGTGGGATCGAACTTTAGAAGAAATTAAACAGTGATGGAGAAACCGTTAGTGACGCCCGTGTTTGGCGTCACCAATAGTGAGAATTGGCCACAACATATTCGTGCGTGGCTAATACCTGCGTCACTAGTAATACAGTTTCTTGTAGTTGATTAACCTTATTTCTCATCCCCTTATTTAGTCTATCAAATTCAATCAACCAATATTTCAACCATAATTACAATAACACTAACCTTCAATTAGTAAATAACCGCAAGAATCTGGAAAATCCAAACACTATATATAAAAAGAGACAGTAAAAATAATTACTTATTTATAAAAATAATAATATCAACTAAGTATGATAAAAATCGGAAATAAATTAAAAAAATACTGAAGTAAAGAGGCCAAAATCTGAAATTTGGGGGTAATTTAGGGCTTTCTTCGAGGCTAGATCTAGAGAAAAGGGGCCAAAAAATATGTTATTTGATGTTGGAATGATTCAGATATAAAAAGTTAAGGTGGTTTAGAGCTTTTCTTTGGCAATTTAGGCTTGTTTTTCGACGGACAGTGGCGGCAACGAGGAAGAGGCAATGGAGAAATAGACGTTGAATGAGGAAGATGAGGCTTATGTTTTAAATTTTTGGATTAAAAACGTTATATGATATAACGTTTTCCATTGAAAATATTAAATGGAATAGCGTTTTTAGTGAAAATGCTAAACGGTTTAGCGTTTTCATGACAACGTTATATGGTGTAACGTTTTCACAGAAAACGTTAACTCATGCTATGTTTTCGTAGTTGACGAGTCAAACCCTTGTACCATCTCAGTAAACTACACTAGTTTATGTTATAAACCTTTGTATTTTGCTTGTTTTTTAAATATTTAGGGTTAGTTTAAATTTTTTTTCCCCTTTTATCTCTCTTCACCATCTCCTTTTCTTTTTCACCGGAAGCATCTGCCGCTGCCGTTTCTTAAAAAAAAAAGCCACCGCCCACCTCCATCATAGCAACGCCACCGTCTGCCATTTGTAAACCATCGCCCCGTCAAATTTGTTAGTTCGTTTATGTCCAAGCTCGTCTTTTTCACAATCAATGTCAAAGACCACAGATCGAATCTCATATCACCTCTCCCAATCGTTCATAAATCTATAAAAAAAAATTGGGTCTCGTTCTTCCGATTCTTATTTGTTTCAGAAAAATGGGTCTCTACCCTAAACCTTTCAAATAATTCCTAAAGCATTCACAATATGGGCATCCCTTCACATCAATGGTGGTCTAAATCTTTTCATGGTATAGCCACAAATGTTTATGTAATTTCCTTCTATGGCACCATAAATTCAGCCACAAGTTTCGTTTTGCTGCTTCTTCTATTAGAACTTAATGATTTCTTACAAATGCTTCTTTTAATATAACTCTTTGGGTGCTGCTCTTGATTTGTGTTTGATTTAAGAGGAGATTTTGGTTTGACTTGGGATTGTATTTTGGTTTGATTTGGGATTGTATTGTGATTTTTTTATGTTCGCAAAGAAATTTCATTTGTAAATTTTTATTGAGTTTCTTGAGTTACAAATAAAAGTAAATAAACATAAATGAATTTGACAAATGAAGAGTTACCCAATTGATAATATGCATATAGAGAGTTGGGTTTTTGCAATTCTCAGAGATGGTTTACCTGATACAGAATATCAGTTTATATAGGAATGTAAACAAATCATTCAGTTGTTAAAGTCATTAAAATTACTCAACAAACTTGAATCTTTCCTCAACTCTCTCCAATCAAATAGGCCTCACTCTAAGTAGTTAATTAGACTTGGTCTTCTAACCTCTTGTTGACCACTCTAATCAAGTTATTTTGACTAGAAAAAGTCAATTCAAATGTCAAATATAATTCCATGCACCATGATATATATTTTAGAAAATACTATAATATAATATATAGTTTAATAAAGATGCAATATGTAATAAGATGTATGAAATGCATCAATAATCATTTATCTAATAATTGAGGCTTTACTTAAGATTTTACCATCAATTGTGGCTTTAACAATATTGGGATTTTAGCCATATCATCCTAACATCTCCCACTTGGCTATAAGCCCAAAACAAATCTACTTATTTCATAAACCCATGAACCTTACATGCTTATTAAACAACTTTGTTCCAATGGGTTTAGTTAAAGAATCAATAACCATTTCATTAGTAGATATATAATCAATTGTAACATATTCCTTTTGTACAATATAAGACACATAATGATACTTCAATTCAATATGTTTGCTTTTAGGTTCAATTTTTCTATTTTTATGGTTTTAACTGCAGCTTGATTATCACAATAAATTTGAATGGGTAATGGGTGCTTTAGATAAAAAAGGAAGGTTTAAATCTTCTAAAAAAATCTTGACCCATAAAACTTCAGAAACAGCCATACTACAAGCAATATTTTCAGCTTGCATAATACTTTTAGCCACACAACCTTGTTTTCTACTAGACTAAGAAGTAGTTCCACCACTAAAAATATAAACATATCCGCTAGTAGATTTTATATCATCATGTCACCAGAATAATCAGAATCACAATAACCAATAACTTCTATATTATTAGCTTGATATATTACTTTGGTATGTAACGTACCTGGTAAATATCGAAAGACATGTTTTACTGCAAGCCAATGAGCTAAACCTGGATTACTTTGAAATCTACTAAATAAACCAACAATATAACTTAAATCAGGTATAGTACATAACATTACATACATTAGGCTACCAATGCTCTCAACATATGGTTTTGACTTCATTTCCACAATTTCTTTACTTGGTTGGAGCCATATTTCTAGACAACTTAGTACCATTATAAATTGGTGAATCTAAAGACTTACATGAATCTATCTTAAATCTTTTTAACACAGTTTCTAAATATGAAAATTGAGATAAACTTAATTTTCTTTCTTTTTTATTTCTAGAAATATGTTATCCAAGCACGTAATGAGCTACACCCATGTCTTTCATTTCAAGTTTTGTATGTAACTAATTTTAAGTTTCAAGATTTTATCTTCAATTATTACTAACAAGCAAGATATCATCAACGTATAATGAAAGAATAATAAAAAAAATACTCCCACTATTTCAAATATATATGCAATGATCTTAAATGTTTGGAACAAAACCATAAGAAGTAGTCAAAGCATTGTGAAAAGTATAATACTATTGTCTAGGATATTGTTTTAAACCATCCAAATATTTATTTAATTTATAGACTTGATATTCTTTACCTTGAGGTTGAACCATAAAAATTTCTTCTTTAAGCTCTCCATTAAGGAAGCGGTTATTACATCCATTTGATATAATTCTAAGTCTAAATATGCAAATTAAAGACATCATTATTCTTATGGAAGTGAACTTAGCAACTGGTGAGTAAGTTTCATCATAATTTAATCCTTCTTTTTGTGTATACCCTTTTTTTTTTACTAATCTAGCTTTATATTTATCAACATTACCATCTTCCTTTAATTTTTTTAAGTATCCACTTACAACCAATAGACTTTTTTCCTTTTGGTAAATCCACTAATTCCTATACTTTATTTTTCTCTATAGATTCAATTTCCTCATTCATAACATCTTTCCATTTACTAGAATCTATCGAATTCATTGCATCATAAAAATCAATAGCATCACTAGAAACATATACATCAAGAGAATCACAAGAGACATATTGTAACGACCCAACTCCTTTTAAACCATTTTGAAATAAAGCACGTCGGTATGGTGACATTTAAAACTTGGACTATTGCTTTGCTTGTTAATACATTTTTTCCAAATCAGACAAATCAAAAAGTGGAGTGCGCATTCCATTTAATAAAAAGTTCAAAACATATATGTATCTCATAAATCCATCATCCAAGTTCAAAATCCAAAAAAAGCTATAAGCAAAAAAGCTGTCATGAGCCAAATACAAAATATGAAATAATGATGGAAGAATATCAAATACATGAGTCCATGGAGTATAAAACTCCTCTAGTCCATCTCTATATCATCGTCCCTCGAGATCAAGCTGCATCAGCTCCTCTTTCACGACCACGAACTGTACCTGAAAGTGTAATATCATGAGCAAAGGCCAGTTAAGATAAATTGAAAGTAAAGTAATGATAGATCCTAAATCCGTATCCGGATTTGGTTCTAAAAGATCCTACAATCTCTTCACTATCCAACCATATTCTGATGTAGAACCTCACATATCTAAGGTATCCACTCATGAAAATCAAATCACCGCTCAAACACAAAGTCTCATTTACCCACACGATATATAAATATGAACTTGCTCGAAATAAAGTACAACTCTCATGTACAAGACCATTCATTTCATTCATGACAAGAAAGCTGAATAAAGCCCCTTCACAGTCCACACATCCCAAATAATGACAAGCAAGGTATGAAATAGCTCTCACGGTCCATGTTATCTCATATAATGTTAAGTAAAGTATAAAGTAGCTCTCATAGCTCATACTTCTCTTAGAATATCAAACGAGGTACAAAATAACCCTCTTAGCTCATTTATCTTATAACAACACATGCGAGGTACAAAATGTCCCTCTTAGCTCATTTATCTCATGTCAATAGCCCTCAAATCTCATATAGCTAGCAAGGTTCACTTAGCCCTTACAGTTCATAATCATTTCATATATTGACAAGCAAGGTTCACATAACCTTTACAGTCCATAGCCTATAATCACAAATATCGACAAGTAAGGCTCATATAGCCCTTAGTCCATAATCATTTTATATATCGATAAGCAAGGTGCACGTAGCCCTTATAGTCCGTATCGTATAATCGCATATATCGACAAGTAAGGTTCATGTAGCCTTTACAGCTCATAGCATATAATAGCATATATCGACTAGTAAGGTTCACGTAGCCCTTTCACTCGGTAGCGTATAATCGCATATATCGATAAGCAAGGATCACGTAGCCCTTACAATGCACACTATATCATATCATATATCTCATATATAAGAATAAATCACATGTCATGCCATGTAGGCCTTCAGATAACATCATAAATCGAAAGTAAATACTAGTTAAGGCTTATAGGCTTTAGATCCCATCATAATAATAACGAAAGTATAGTCAAACTAACTGGCCTTCAGATACCAACATGCTTATATTATAACATAAATACTCATTCTCATTATTCCATAAACATACGATATTCCATAATCATTTCCCACTTCACTTGGAACTTTAAATACCATAAACATCACGAATATCTCAAAACGACCATAAGCTTCTAACTTAACAAGAGTTAGTTAATTCCAATCAAATTCTCATAAATTCATCCAAAACACCTTTTAAACTAACTTTCAAGCCTAAACAAGTTAGTGAGCATGCTTTGTTCTCTCAATTCCAATTTAATCTTATCTCCCGACCATACAAATCATTCAACAATTATGCTTTCTAAGTTTAAGTTGAATTCTATTTATCCTCACCTTTGAAACTTAAAATAGTTGTTAGAACAAAGCAAGCATGGTTCATCCATCACCTTAATTTCTAGTTGAAAACTAAACCTACCTTGAAATTAAAAAAACACCGCCCTTAAAGTTGCTCGGAACCTGGAAATTAATTAATTAGAATTAATTAGCAAGAGAATCGAGTTAAAATCGTAAAAACGACCCAAAATTGCCAAAAATTAGACTGAACAGCCTGAACTGGTTCGTGTAAATCGGCCAGTGGCTCAGTTAGGCCGTTTCTTCCCCCAAACAATTCGTAGATGCAGAAAACACAGGAAAAAAAACAAAGCAGTGTCGTACCCTTTTCCACTGACAAGAGATTAGGCGACTTTTGACGTTGGACAACTTGGAAAGTACTGATCATATGTTTGAATGAGATAAGTATCACAAGGAAACAAAGTCTGATGAAGAACTCGACTCCAAACGCCACAAATCTTCATACACGTGAGATTTTCCCAATTTTCCGACGAGCCTCATGAGTTTGAAGGTATTTATTTAAAAGGGTAAGGTTCAGCTTGGAAACAACTTAAAACCTTCCAAAATGACGGGAATAAAAGAATGTGTGAGAAGTTCACATTAATTCGAAGAAAAACAAGGAAAAGTGACGACTTGGCCTTCTTGCTGGTGATGAATAGTGATGGTGGCGATGTGATAAACATTGCATGAGAATAAAAAGAAATGTGTTTATCTAGGTTTTTTGTGACTGCTAAAAGCAAGGATAGGTTTGATGGATTACTAAAATACCCTCAAACAACTAACCAAATAAGGTTATAATCGGTAAATAGATCATAACTTTTAGCTCGAAAGTCGGATTAACGAACGGTTTTGTTGCGTTTAACTCATAATGATGTGAAGACTACTATGAACTTAAAATAAAGTGATTTAAATAGAAAACTCTCTGAGGGAAATAAGAATAGTAAATACTAAAATAAAATAAACAAAATAAAGTAAAATAACATGAAATAAATAATAAACAGTTAAAATATAAATAAATTATTGTAAATAAATAAAATTATTCACCTAAAAGAAAACCAGGATGTTACAGTCTATCCTCCTTAAAAGATTTTTCGTCCCCAAAAAGAGACGTTACTAAAACAAAAGGCGAGTGTGCGTGGTGCTCAACTTAAGATTATCTCAATAAAGCATTTCTCACAATTCTAAAACACAACTGGTCAAATAATTATATGATAAAATGATCTCCACCAGAAACATAACTCACACATCAATGCACTATACTCGTCTCAAAATTTTAATCTAGGTAATCCTATAGAGCCATCTGAAAATTGATAATCTTACAACCAGTCATTAACACAATTGTTCAGCTTCCACAGAAGTCCATCCCCTTCGCAACCATCACAACGAAAATGGTCTTGAAATTTGAAACTCGTTGGCCAGTCTCCATAATCTCTATTGAAAACTACTCATACTCATAAGGTGAGCTCGTATCTAGCATCACTGACTTGAAATAAATCACGTGTGAAAGACTCAAAAAGTAATCTCAAAATTCAGACACTCCGAAAATACTAAGCACTCCAGGCCACACTGTCGACAAGCCAACCGATAACAATCGATCACTCTCAATCCAGAATCCTCAATTGGCTCAATAATCATGGGCTAAGCTTGCCCTCTGACTCATATCTCATAAATTAATCATTGAAGCTACTAACAAGATCTCAAGGTCTCGCTAACACAACTTTGAATTCCAAAGCCAATTATCTGCATATCTTTTCTACCCACTCTAAGCAGTCCTCATCCCTCATATGATCAAGGTGAAAGGCCCACTAGTTAATTGAACTAGCTTGGCTCCAACATCTTACTCTCAACATTTCGTTTCACTAAATTTTCAATCTACAACCAGACTATGTAAGGTCTCATATGGTACCTTTTTCCTAATAGATTAATAACTGTTGTTGTAAACAAGCTACATCTGGAATAACTGATTACTCCAAGTGACCCAACTCTAGAGTACAACCTCGAAGCATAATCTCAAAATCTAATTAACTTGTTCTGTCTGACCATCTGCCTGATGATGAGAACTGCACAGAGGTCTAACTTGATGTGCATGGCATACGGTGAATCCAATGGACATTTTAAAATGGATCGGTTGTCCTCATCAGACTCTAAAGTGACTGATACCCCATTCAACTCTCAAAAGTTTATCCAAATACATTTGAGCCCAAGTTTCCACTCATTACTCCACTATTCCACTTTTTGGGTAAAAGTGAGTCGACTTGGTCAATCCATCTATCATTATCCAAATTACATCATTAACCCTTACCGTCCCTGATAAACCACTGGTAAAATCCATGAATATGTCTCCTTCATTTCCTCTTGGAAATGCTTGAATGGTGTAAGTACCTCGGTGGCTCATTTCTAAAAGTTTCTCAGTGTTTAACATTTCTAATGTTCACTAATAGTCTGATAGTACCACCTGAACATACATTAAATATAAAGATTAGGTGCCCTACCAACTGTTCCTTTCTAAGGGCTGATTCCATGAGTTCACAAAACCTTTCTGTAACAATAAGTAAAATATGTGGCAATATTACATCCTTCTCAACCTACATCACGAATCTTTACAACTCTCCTTGTAATCATTATACGTCTGTTGTGCTTCGATAAGTTTCTACTTACAAAGTGACCCCTTTTATCAACCAACCAATTGTATTGTCACCTTAGAATTCTAGTCCCGTTTCAGGTCTTTTATAATTTATATTGAGCACTAAGCACTTGGAGGAGTGGGATGATTTCCTACTAAAGCATTGTCCTCGTAACAACTTTATCATAGTGGTATTAAATATCATAACCATAGTATTTCACTAACTCTGACCATTTATCTTTACTCAAATTCGACACTTCCCAGGTAAAGAAGCATTTCAAGTCCTTATTACAGGTACAGCCAAAACCTTCTCCTCATTCAGGTGATGCCTGTAAATCCGAGTACGTAACTACTATTGGCAATCCTAAGTTGCTAGTAGGTGATCCTCCCCTTGATCTTACACTGATGAAGAGCATAAGCTATCACTTCTCACGCTGCATCCAACACAACTACAATCTGTACTCTGATGTTCTACTATACGCTACCCGACCTTCTAATCCATATTAAAAAGAGAAAATAGATTTGGTATCCAACCTTTTTTTCAAATTCTGAAAGATTCACTCATAGTATTTGAAACATATCCTTGAAGTTGCCCTTAGAAAAAAAACATACCCTTAAATATTCAGTTGATAGCCCAAACAAGAACCAAACCCTATACTACCATCGACCCTTACTTTGGTTAACCAAATCAATACTATCTAATACATAGTCATTCCCATAGATCACCTTGTTCACTCGTGAATCGAATCATAGTCTCACAAATTACTTCTTTTCCTACAAAGAAACATAAGTATTTCCCGAGCACCTCAATCTAGTGAAGTCCTATCCTTCCAACCCTGGATTCACCTCAGGGGTCTACCTTGCATTAGGCTCAATCTACAAACTTGAGAGTTTTCTCAAATTC
This sequence comes from Gynostemma pentaphyllum, assembly GCA_028015215.1. Taxonomy (NCBI): domain Eukaryota; kingdom Viridiplantae; phylum Streptophyta; class Magnoliopsida; order Cucurbitales; family Cucurbitaceae; genus Gynostemma; species Gynostemma pentaphyllum. The sequence goes on from CM051353.1 coordinate 42,724,571, forward strand.
CACCGTTCCAATTCGGTGGTCAAACACAAAATGATTTTTCATCCACCAAATTAACTCAAAAGTCTCATAAAAGTCACTGATAACATGGACAGACAACGTTTCCTCAAGCTCTCAATCAGATACCAACACTCAACCTAAGTATAACTAACCTTGACTTTCTACTAAGTGTCAGTCTCGATAACTCGATCTCAAGTATTCCATCCCCATATTGGTACATCTATAGTGTAACAGTTAAAAGATTAGGCCATTAGTCAAATAACTCAGTCGCTAATAGTCCTCGTCGAGACCCATCATGAAATGTTTTAACTTTCTCTCCTGAGTGACAACACACCTTCAATTTAACACACGACTAACCCAATGACTTATCATAAACCATAATAATTCAACTTTCTTAATTCAAACTAGGGACTTGTCCCTTAAATTGAACCTAGGTCACTGGTCGAGAGCCAAACCGATTACCCTTTCAACAATCACTCACTAGAATCCGGTGTTCCCTCTCTTAACATTTTGATCCCAACAATCTTGCCTCCTTTTTACACATAAAATGTCAACCACACATTCAACAAACAAAACTACTAAGCAATTATGCAACAATCAAACGTCGAGATCAAATGAGTAAATCTCTCAAAGTATCTCGACTCCTTTACACTGACACTACGTTAATATACTAAACGAGGTACGCGACCTCCAAAACTACATGGGGGCAACCCCATGCTCATTACACCTACCAAAATCTCAGGTTGAAGGTTAGTTCAACATCACCATGCAGTGGCTATATGAGGCGGAACAATATAAAAAAATACAAAGAGATCTTTAAAAAGGAAAGATTTATTCTTATAAACTTTCCCACTACAAATAGACTAAAGCTCAAGAATAAGAGTTTTATGGATACATGTTGCCGTTGATCTCTGATGATGACTAGAGAGTGGACTTAAAAGCAAAACATGCGACGCATATAGTCTAAAGAACCCTTAGGATCTGATACGAACTGTAATGACCCAACTCCTTTTAAGCCATTTTAAAACAAAGCACAACGGAAGACTTAATTAATTTTAAATAAAAATTTGGCATGGTGACGTTTAGAACATGGACTATCGCATCTGCGTGTAAATACATTTTTCCAAAATCAAACAAATCAAAAAGTGGAATGTTCATTCCATTTCATAAAAGTTCAAAACAAAGACGTATCTCATAAATCCATCATCCAAATTCAAAATCCAAAAGAAACCATAAGTAAAAAAAGCTCTCATGAGCCAAATACAAAATATGAAATAAAGATGGAACAATATCATAGACATGAGTCCATGGACTATAAAACTCCTCTAGCCCATCTTTATGTCATCATCCCTCGAGATCAAACTGCACTAGCTCCTCTTCCATGACAATGACCACGGTCTGTACCTGAAAGTGTAATATCATGAGTAAAGCTGTAACGTCCTCTTACTTTTGGAGGCAAATTTTTTTTTTATTTTAAATAAAGTATTTAAGCTTAGTTTAATCTTAGTAATTTCGATTTTAGTAGTTATTTCATTCGAAAACCTTTTTAAACCTTTTACTACTTTAATTTAGTTTCGGTGACATTAATAATTATTAACGGGCCAATTAATAATTATTAATCACCTTTAGATTATTTTAAGATCATCGGGTCTCGTATTTTTTAATCGAATCTTTTAAAAGAGACGTATACGTCATTTTCCAATTTCTTAAAATTTCACTATTCATCATCCTCATCTTTAAATAGTCAACCAAAGTCAATATTTTCATTCATCTTTTCCTCTTCTTCCTCTTTAGGGCCGAAATCTCCCTTTCTCTTCCCTCTCTCATTGGCTTTTCTCCGTTGCTCGGTGGATCGACGTAATTTTATGTCCATTGAAAAGCTCTCATCCCAATGATCATTTCTAACCTAGTAATCGAGGTTTTCGTCAATTTTCTACAAGCCTCAAGGTATGGCAAAGTTTTCAAATTCAAGCTTTGAATAGTGTTTTAATGGAGGTTGAGATTGAAATCTTCAAATTCATTCACCGAAGCTTGAAGATTTCAATCGAGGAAGTCGTTTTAGGCAAATTTAGAAACTTCCCTAAACCCTAAAATCAAATTTGAGTTGAAAACCCGTCCCGTGTTAATTTCTCTCATTGACTAAGATTAGGGTGTCTAGTTTGCTATGATTTTACGTTTTACTTAATTTTTCGGAATTCGATTATTATGTAAAACCCTAAAATATCATGACCCATTGTTATCTCGACTTTCAAAGTATCTTAAATCAACCCAAATCATCTCTAAAAGTGCATAAAAGATGGAAAACCGAACCCGAGCCCTCTCTCCCTTGGTTGGCCGTGGTTCCCTTAGGGTTTAAATCCGGGGTTTTCATCGTTTTATGCGTTTAGATGTCGTTTGCTCGATTTTCGGATAATTAATGGTGGTTAGTTGTATTTGATATGTAGGTTTGTGATCGATTGTTTGACTTTGACTCCGGCACTTTGGAAGCTTGGATTTCACATCTAAGGTGAGTTTAAAATGGAACTTAGTAATATTATGAATTATGTTTCATTGCATTATTGTTTATCGAGGTTAAGAGGGGAACTAACTTCCGAAAGTTATACTTGGTTTGAGACTTAAACTCGGATGTGAGTGGAGTGGTTTTGGTGTACTTATGGTTTTGGAAATAAAAGAAGAATTATGAGTGGTTTGGAAGTCTTGTAACATGATTTCGAGACTTTAGATGAAAGTGAATGAATAAGGAACTTTAAGTGATTTGGGAGTCAAAGTAGCTAGAAATTACACTTGTGTATTGACTCGTGTAATTCAAGCGGTTTATGTTCTTTAGTAGTTTATTGGAACGTTATCTATCTTACTAGGGAGCTTGATGGATTCTATACAGTATCATGGTGCAAGGTTATGTGATATGACACATGATAGTATGTGATACGCTCCATACGGTATCATGGTGCGAGGTTATGTGATATGGCACATGATAGTATGTGATACGCTCCATTCGGTATCATGGTGCGGGGTTATGTGATAAGGCACATGATAGTATGTGATATGCTCCATACGGTATCACGTGCGAGGCTATGTGATAGGGCACATGATAGTATGTGATACGCTCCATAGGGTATCATGGTGCGAGGTTATGTGATACGGCACATGATAGTATGTGATACGCTCCATACGGTATCATGGTGCGAGGCTATGTGATACGGCACATGATAGTATGTTGATACGCTCCATACGGTATCATGGTGCGAAGTTATGTGATACGGCACATGATAGTATGTGATACGCTCCATACGGTATCATGGTGCGAGGTTATGTGATATGGCATATGATAGTATGTGATACGCTCCATACGGTATCATGGTGCGATGATTTGTGATATGGCAGGTGGTATGTCGACTTCGGTCCATACGGTATTATGATACGATGAATGATAGTTAGTAATGCAATTACATAATCTTTAGATTTGTATAGTAAGACTTAGTAATAACGGGTACTTTTACTTTAAGTCTTGATATCGTTACTTTTAGAAAGTATATTGTGTATGTTGATTATATGTGGACCTTGGGAATGTGGAATGGGTAGAAAAAAGTGAAATCTTGGCCCTTGGACACGATTTCTGACATGGAATGTTGTTCATAGGATTACTTGCTTTCATTTTACTCTCACTAGCATTTTTATGCTAATGTTGCTACAATTACAATTTTTCAGGTAAGACTCGTGGTAGAGGACGAGGTAGAGGAGGTGGCGCCGCGTGACCTATCAGGACGATGAATGGACAAGGACATATGTGGTTTTGGGTGAAGCATTCTTGAATGCCTTAAACATTTCATTACTTTTATAATGTTTCATTTTGAGCTCGATAGAGCGTTTGTATAATTTGTATATGTTTTTCGAACTTTAAATTTCCTTTAGCATTTTCATCATATTATGGAATGCGCATTCCAGGTTTATTGCTTTTTTTGAAAATTGGGTTGTAAACAGGTTTTGGTTTATCCGAGTTTTAAACGAACCCATGCCGTTTTTCTGTAAAATCAAGTTTTTCCACTGCGCATTTATTTTAAAGGATTTTACGAAAAATTGGGTCGTTACAAAAGCTCAGTAAAGATAAATTGAAAGTAACGTAACGATAGATCCCAAATCCATATATAGATTTGTGTCCAAAAGATCCTACAATCTCTTCAATATCCAACCATATTCTAATGTAGAACCTCACATCTCTAAGGTATCCACTCATGAAAATTAAATCACCACTCAAACACAAAGTCTCATTTACCCACATGATTCATAAACATGAATTTGCTCGATATAAGGTACATCTCTCACGTACAAGACCATTCATCTCATTCACAACAAGCAAGGTGCATAAAGCCCCTCACAGTCCGCACATCCCAAATAACGACAAGCAAGGCATGTAATAACTCACACAGTCCATGTTATCTCATACAACGGTTGGTAAAGTATAAAGTAGCTCTTATAGCTCATACATCTCATAAAATGTCAAATGAGGTACAAAATAGCTCTCTTAGCTCATTTATCTCATAACAACACATGTGAGGTACAAAATAGCCCTTTTTGGCTCATTTATCTCATGACTGAAGGGATGATTTACTAAAATTAACGGAATTTTATTTAGTAAACTAATTAACATTTAATTACGGATCTATTAACATCATGCAATTTGTGATAAACCATGTAGATTCATGCTTAATTTCGAAAATTAAAACCTTTTTACTTACATTGAGTAATTAATGGAGAATCGGTTGGAGGTTTCTTTACAGCATCAATCCTCAGCAACACCGGATCTTCCATGCTATATCCCGATCGAAAGCAAAACCGACTTGTGGGAATCGAACCGGAAGAACAAAAGAAGAAGAAATTTCTTCTAATATTTTTCCCTAAGGAAAATCGGCAATTGGGCAAAAACTTGAGAGAGAATTTTCACTTTTCTAATTAAAGTGAGAAGTGCATGAAATATGAATCTCAATGGTCATATTTATAGGAAAATATGATATCTAATCTCTATAGATATGTTTATCTCCTAATTATTAAATAATAGAAAAGATAAATAAAAATTAATATATATAAATGCAATCCATTATCTTCAGCGTGTGTGCCACCACCATTAATGAATATTTATATATAAAAATTTTGTGAATATCCATGCTGACGCAAGAAGACATATATATATATATATATATATATATATATTTCTTTTTACTTTTCTTTATTAATAAATATATATTTAATATTAGAAAAAATTCAAATAATAATTTCTAATTAAATACATTTAGCCAAAACTTAATATATTAATTACATTTGAATCTTATTCAATCAATTAATTATTTTGGGCTAACACCAATTTGTTTCTTAAACCAATTGCATTTAATTCTCTCTAATATTTATTATTAAATTAAATAAACTCATTATTTAATTAATAATACTAATTATTAATTTCCATTTAAATAAATTCATTATTTAAATAATTAATAATACTAACATTAATTTCCATTTAAATAATTTATTTATTTAAACAATTAATTTGTCGTCAAATATTATAATTGATATGTTATATTAATTTCCATTTAAATAAACTCTTCATTTAAACAATTAATATTGTATCAATATCAATAATATTAATATTAATTTTCATTTAAATAATCTCATTATTCAAATAATTAATATTGCCTAATTTTAAGTAAAATCAATTACTTAAATTATTTGTTCTTCTTAAGTTAAATTAATAACTTAGTTTTGGTACAACGATATTTGGGCTAGCATAGGGACCCGATGGACCTATAGATCATGAGCTTAATAATTAGTCAATTAAGTGATTAACTCATAATCAGTTAATTACTTATTATTTAACTATGAATAATTCCACAATAGATTCATAGCTGAACTCCCCTCACTATAGATGAGTTATGTCCATTTAGTTTATCTTTTATTTATATCTATGATATATCCTTCACGTGGAACCCTCATAATTACAGGCGGATAAATTTACCGTTTTGCGCCTGTAATTACCGCTTTATCCTTGTGTTCCCGCTGATTCTTCAATGAACTTTATCTTTAGTCGAACTAGAGATAATATACTTCTGTGATCAATAGAAGTCGTGGCGCCACTTGTTCATGTCTCGAATCAGTACATCAAGGGAGTTTCCTAAAGTTCCTAAAATGTTTAGGTATCGCACTGACACCGTTAATTTATAGGAAAGTTATGAATTTCATCTCGTGAAAATGAGTTCCCAGCTACTTATCTAGTCATGTTCCCAAAACAGAAGTGTATTGAGCGTTCTTACAGATCGCTCTCAACCATGTGAATCAAAGAACATAACTCTACAAATAGGAGTCCGCATTTCACTCAGGATTGAGATCTATCACGGTTGATAAACTTAGTTTGATATTCGATCATTTCTCGTAAACGGTACTAATGAGAAATTTGATCGAACATCGTGGTCCTGTCTTATACAATTAACATTGCATATGATACTTCCATTTCATGTCTCCCACATGAATGATCAGGATTAGATCATTTGTCTATAAACAAAGTGCGAAGCTATCAACAGTGTTACCAGGATAAGGTTCCCAAACGTTATCCATTTACTGTAGACACTTTTAAGTTACTCATCTCGACTTTAATCCTCTTGTATGACTCACATACTAAGTCGTGATTTCATAAGAGTAACTTAGGATTTACTATTTGAATGTTTGATATTAATATATTTCCATATATTCCTAATATCGTCAATTGAATCAATCTAGATAATATAAAGAACTTATGTTTATTTATTTAATTTATTCGAAATAAATTATTATAATTAAATAATTACAAGTTCTAGGACACCATTCCTAACAATGACAACAACATGTGAGGTACAAAATTGGCCTCAAAACTCATATAATGAATAAGGTTCACTGAGCCCTTACGGTCCGTAATCATTTCATATACCGATAATCAAGGTTCACGTAGCTCTTATAGTTCATAGCTTATAGTCGTATATATCAACAAGCAAGGTTCACTTAGACTTTACAGTTCGTAAGCATTTCATATATGAAGGTTCACGTCGCCCTTACAGCCCGTAGCGTATAATCACATATATCGACAAGCAAGCTTCACGTAGCTCTTACAATCTGAAACGTATAATTGCATATATCGACAAGCAAGCTTCATGTAGCCCTTATAGTCCACACTATATTATATTATATATCTCAAATATAATAATAAATCACATGTCAAGCCACATAGGCCTTCAGAAAACATCATACATCGAAAGTAAATACTAGTCTAGCCTTATAGGCTTCAGATCCCATCATAATAATAACGAAAGTAAAGTCAAGCCAACCAACCTTCAGATACCAACATGCTTATATTATAACATAAATACTCATTCTCATTATTCCATAAAGATACGATATTCCTAAATCATTTCCCACTTCACTTGGAATTTTCAATACCATAAACATCACGAATAGCTCAAACGACCATAAGCTTCTAACTTGACAAGAGTTAGTCAGTTTCACTCAAAGTCTCATAAGTTCATCCAAAACACTTTTTGAACTTACTTCCAAGCCTAAAGAAGTTAGTGAGCATGCTATAATCTCTTAACTCTAATTTAATCTTATCTCTCTTGACCATACGGATCGTTCAACAAATATGGTTTTTAAGTTTACATTAAATTCTATTTAACTTCACCTTCGAAGCTTAAAATAGTTGTTGAAACCAAGATCTGAGCAAGCATGGTTCATCCATCACCTTAATTTTGAGGTGAAAACTAAACAGGCCTTGAAATAAAATAAAATAGTGCCCCTAAAGTTTCGTAGAACCTAGAAAATAATTAATTAGAACTAATTAGCAAGAGCACCGAGTTAAAATCGAAAAACCGGCCCAAAAATGCAAAAAAATGGATTGAACCAGCCTGAACCGGTTATGATGAAATGGCTAGTGGTTCAATCAGACTGTTTCTTCCCCAAACAGCTCACAAACGTTGACAATGCATGAAAAAAAATGAAACATTGTCTTACCCTTTCCTGTCAATGAGAGATTAGGTGACTTTTGATGTTGGATGAATTGGAAAGTACTGATTATATGTTTGAATGAGCTAAGTATCATAAGGGAACGAAATCAAATGAAGAACCCGACTCCAAACGCCACTGATCTTCATACCCGGTGAGATCTTCCCAGTTTTCCAGCTAGCATCAAGAGTCTAAAAGTATTTATTGAAAATGGTAAGATTCAGCTTGGAAACAACTTAAAACCTTCTAAAAAGGAAGCTCCAAAAAACCCACAAGAAACTACATCTCGAAACACAAGGAAACTTGAGCTTTCGAAACATTTTTCGGTGACGAGTGAGCTGCGTTCATTGAGCTTCAATGGCAGAAGGATAAGGTGTGAAAATACAATAGAAATAGCTCCAAAATGATGAGAATGAAAGAATATGTGAAGAGTTCAAATTATTTCGATGAAAAAAAAGGAAAGGTAACGGCTTGGCTTTATCTCCAGTGATGCATAATGACGGCAACGAGGTGATGAATAGTGCGTGAGAATGAAATGAAAAGTTTTGATCTAGGTTAAGGACAGGTTTGACAGGTTACTAAAATACCCTCAAAACAAATATCCAAATAAGGTTATAATCGATAAATAGACCATAAATTTTAGCTCAGAAGTCGGATTAACGAACGATTTGTTGCATTGAACTCGTAATGATGCGAAGACTACTATGAAATTAAAATAAAGTTATTTAAATAGAAAACCAAGAAAAGGCAAAACCCTAAGGGAAATAAGAATAGTAAATACTAAAATAAAATAACATGAATTAAATAATAAATAGTTAAATTATAAATAAAAAATAAGAAATTATTAAAATTATTCACCTAAAAGAAAACTGAGATGTTACACATACTCATCAATAAAAGCATAAGAATCTTTTAAATAACTAGGTGGATGTTTTATGTTTTTCTCTTTTTTATTCTAGTCAAAGTATCTACAGGTTCATGTTTATTAATCACTTGTTCTTTTTGCTGTTTTAAATCTTTCTCTTTGGTTACCTCAAATAAATCAACCAATTTTTCTGTAGTATTTATATCAAGAAAGCATCTTTACTTTCAATAACACCTATTGTACCATTATTATGACGAATAGCAAACTTATAACCAATAGAATTATCACAATATCCAATAAAGGTACATTTTAATGTTTTAGCATCTAATTTTCCTCTATTTGGACCTAAAATTTTAACATGTGCAGAACTACCCCAAAATTTTAGGGGAGATAAATTTGGTTTAGTTCCAGTCCACAATTCATAAGGAGTTAAATTTATTGACTTGGAAGGAACTTTATTGAAAATATAAATTTTAGTAGAGATAACTACTCCCAAAAAATTAGAATTTAAGCAAGCTTGACTAAGCATAGATCTAACCATGTCAAGAAGTGTTCTATTATGGCTTTTGGCTACTCTGTTTTGTTGAGGTGTATAAGAAATTGATAATTTATGAATTATTTCATTTTCTTTACAGAAGTTATTAAAGATTCCAGATATGTATTCACCACCACGACCAGTTCTTAAAGTTTAATTTTCTTTCCTTGTTGTTTTTCAACTTATGTTTTAACGTCTTTAAATTTTTGTAAGGCTTTTGACCTATGTTTCAGTACATAAATATAACCATATCTAGAATAATCATAAATAAATGTTATAAAATATTACATACCTTGATGTGTTTTACATTTAAAGGTCCACAAATATTGGAATGTATTAATCCTAACAATTTCTTTGACCTTTCTATTTTCCCAAAAAGTTTCCTAGTCATTTTACCACTTAAACATGCATAACAAGGTTTTAAACCATATTTTAGATTAGGAATCAAGCCCAAACTACTCGACATTTCCATTTTATTATAGTTAACATGTCCTAATCGCATATGCCATAAAATAGAATCAGCATCCACATTACAAGAAACATGAACATAATTAGAAGAAACGTCGATGTAATCAGAAAAAGAAGCAACATTTCATTATTAGTAGTGTCAGTTTTTATTCCCCATACAAGAATACACTCATATTTCCCAATAGAGACCTTAGAAGAACGATAACAGATTTCAAACCATTTTTCATCTAAACATGGCACATATATGACATTTCTCCTCATAGTTGGTACATAAAGCACATCAGTTAAAAGAAGGCTGTTTTGTCCAGGAAGTTGAATTTTGACAATACCAATTCCAAGTACATCATAATGTGTATTATTCCCCATATAAAACTTGTGATCTCCCGCTTTCACATCCGTAATTTCAACAAAATCATCTTTATTCTTAGCCACATGTTGAGAAGAGGCAAAATCCACCCACCAAGAAATAGAATCATAGTCTACTAGAATTGACTCAGAAACCACATAAACAATATCATTTGGTTCTAGCATTATTATTGTTGTTGTGGTTATTATTGTGTCTTCGGTGGTTATTATGCCCTCTTGCATTTATTATTGTTGTTGTTATTCCACAATTATAACAATTCCCCATTGGTTTTTTTTTCTTAAAGTTATTATTTTTGAACCTGTTGTTATTTTTATGGTTTCTTTTGAATTGCCTATCCTGTCTAGGCTTCAAGTTTGAAAGTGTTTGAAACAAAATTTGCAACATTACTAAAAGTTCTCTTAGCTCTTCTCTTAGTTTCTATACCTAGTAACATTGGTAAATTTTTCATTGACACTTTCTGACTCAACATATATATAGAGATTACTACAGGGTCCGAAGACTCAGGTAGGCTAATTAAAATAGTAGAAACTTGTATTTTGTTAGGAATAGGATTTTCTAAGGATGTCAATTCTGTAGCTACCACAGTTAATTTATTAACATGTTCAATAAAAGATTCTTCTTCTTTCATATGCATTCCATTATATTTTTCAATTAAGAGTTGGATATACATGTTGGAAGAAGACCCATAGGCTTGACTCACAATATTAAACATGGATTGGGCAGTTTTATGTTCTTCAAACACGATTTCTAAATCTGGATCCATAAAAGTAAGCATTGTCGATCTAGCTAATTTATCATTTTCCACAAATCGATCATATGCATTTCTAGCAGATTCCCCTACCCTAAGAGTTGTTTTAGATGGATGTTCCATGTCTAACACATATTCTACTTTATTCTGAAACAATATATGTCTAATACGTAGTTTCATTAAGCTTTTCAGTTTTACTTAGTTATACACTAGCAGCCTTAGAAGCCATTAAAGATAATTGGATAGAACTGACCCAGTTTGATATTGAAGTGTAGATAGAGATAACCTCAAACAGACTGTAATCTTGTTTCTTCTTTATTGTCACGATAAAAAAACATGATTGTTGTAGCATATTTTCGTCAAGTTGACAAAATCAACACGTTAGCTCCACGTTTGCTCCAACAGATGTAGATGAAGACTGTATCACCTGGAATAAGAAGGAAGTAACATCGGTGTGGTGCATGCCACTGCACCCCGACGATCAAGTCAATAGAAATTTTGGCAGAGTTTTAGTAAGGTCCCAAAGCGTACCCACTACAAGAAACCGGAGTTCTACAAGCATAAGCATTGCCGGCGCATACACATCGCGCCGGCAATGGGTCCTTGAAGGCTACCATCACCGGCGCACACAGTGTGCGCCAGAAATGGTAGCTCAATACCGGCGCAGAATTATTCTGCGCCGGTATTGAAGCCCAGTGAGGCCCAATGCCCTTGCTGGGCTTTCCATGTGCCGGCAATGGGCTGGCCCATGCCGACGCATGGTTGTGTAAGCATCGCCGGCGCACACGTGCGCCAGCGATGTAACTTTAAAAAAAAAATTTATGTTTTTCCCCTCCCCCGACCCTTCTTCCCCAAATTCATTCGTCATTTTTTTCCTTCTCCATCAACCCCAAAACCCCTTCTTCCCCAATTCCCCCTTCCATTCCCGTTCCTCCTCCACCGTGACCTTCTCTCTACTGAACCCTCACTTTATCGCTCATACGAAGCTTTCTTTCTCTAAATCACTCACACGAATCCAAAGAAGAATCGAAGGGAGCAACGAATCGAAGGGAGCAACGAATCGACTCATATCAACAACGAATCGAAGATTTAACCGAAGGCAGGAAGGACGAATCGAAATCATCGTCTCTCGTTCGCTATTTCGTTTTCTTGTTATCAGCTTCAATAACGAATCGAAGGCAGGTAATTTCATTTTGTTTTCTTGTTATCAGCCCTAATTTCACTATGATTTTCCTCGAATTCAAGCCCTAATCATCGTCTCTCGAATTCAATAACGAATCGAAGGCAGGTAATACGTATTTTGATAGTCACATTGTTAAATACGTATTTGATTACCTCATTCCATAATTCAATTTCACATAATACATCTTTTGCAGTTGATGACATCTTCATTTGTTCTCATTCCCTTTTTTTTTTCTTTTAATTGATACGGTCTTGTTTCTTGTTAAAAAACACTTTCCTTTTTCTATTTTGAACAGAAGTGTTAAATCGTTTTCTTTTTCACTCTGAGTCAGGGTGCACAAGCTGTGGGAATGGGAAAGGAATCTCAAAGTGTTCAGTGCATCGAGTTGTTCAAGAGAGCAAATGATATTTTAGGGTACATCCCTTTTAAATTTCCCCCCATCTTGTATTAATTCTTGCTTTGGTTTTAGTTCAAGATCAACCATGCGTAGAGACTTAATTCCCCATCTCAAACTCTCAGTCTATGGAATATTTTACGTGTGTGATGTAATCTTCTTTTCAGGTTCGATCTGTTATAAGTCAGGTCTTTTATCTTAAACTACCGAGTCTTCCTTTGATGCCTTTGTAGTTACTTGCAATCACAGGATGACCACCGACTGTTCATTTTATATATGATATGAAAATACTTGCTTTAAAGTTTTTTTTTTATCTTTGAACTTTTCTTGCCCAAATGATTTACCTTCTAAAAGAATCTTCTTTGACACATTGGCATTGATAGGTAAAAAATTATTGAGACCATTCATATGCAATATAGTGTTGTGATACTCTTTCTGATATGCTCTAAAATCTGTGTTATGTGTAAAATAGACTGTTTCCTGTTTTAATTTGCTTATGTATCTATGCTTACATATATATGTGGCAGTTTGCATATGTATTTGTGCAATTTTAGGTTGTCATGTCATCGTTGTTCAATTGATTATGCCACATTTTTTCGATAGAAATTGATTATGCCTCACTTTTTCGATAGAAAATTGATTATGCAGCATATTGTTATTCACTTTTTATATGCAGCAGTTTGTATTTTATTTTTTTTATTAAATTGACTGGCAATGCTGCATGTTGGAATTAGTTCTCAATATCCCACCTTCCCTTGTCTATTTTTTTTGTAATTGCATGAAAAGGTTTCTCTTGCACCTAAAACAAGCATTTTTTTTTTAAAAAAGCAGCGTATTCTGCGCTATGGCGCCTGATAGCCCCGTTTTTTTACACAATTTTTGAACACTCTGCCGGCGTGATGGCGCCGGCAATACCCTTGTTTCCACCCAATTTAGTCAACCCTTTGCCGGCGCTATGGCGCCGGCAATACCACTCTTTACCCGCGTGATGGCGCCGGCAATGCTCTAATCTAACACCGACATTGAATTTTACGTCGGAATATGATACATCGGGGATGCGTAAAGCATCCCCGACGTAGGAAAATATCACGCCGGGGATGCTAAAAAGGGGCAACCCCGACAAGGCATTGGCGGCGTAAATACCGACGTATATTTTTCGCCGGTGAAGGCATTGCCGGCGTGGAGTGAGGGTATCCCCGACGCACATATGCGTCGGTAGTGCCCTTATATTTTGTAGTGACCTCAATCGTTCAGAGTTACTCAATTTATAGAGGGTGATAGTGTGGTTTCTCACCATTCATTTGGTCTGTTTCTTGCCTATCGCAACTTGACTTGCTACACGTCAAGTCTGCTATCACATCACCTTACGTCGTTAGCCTACCCTGCACCAGCTAGATTGTAGTGATAGAGTTTAGCGTATCGTGTACGCTTCATGAAGCTTAAGGTCACGTGCTGAATGTGTGTCACCTCACATCGTCAGCCTACCCTGCGAGCGCCTCAACCTATCTCTAGGTAATGATGAATTTAGGCGTATCGTATCGGGCACGTTTCACTGAGATGAAGCTGATAAGCTCGTTGGGCTCCTTGAGCTGAGTAGGCTTGGTGGGCTATCTCATGCGGCCTCAAATAGGTAGGCTCAGTAGGCTAAGCTGTGTAGGTGTTCTCAATGTGCTAGGGTCAATGAGCTCATCAGGCTTAAAATGGACTGAAGTAGGTGGGTTCAACCATGTTGTAATTAGGATGAATGTGCTGAGGCCCATTCATATACTTATTTTTTATTTTTCAAATTTACCCCTAACAGTGATGCTTCAGAAAATAAATTCTAACACCGTAAAAAACACAACTTCAAAAAAAAAATACCACGCTCGTGGATTTTAGAAATTGCTTCAGAGATGATCTCAAACACATCTTCAAATTGACCACGTTGGGATGAATCTGAAACAAAATCTCAAAACAGAATTAATCCTCCTTGAATTCTCTAGAATATTGGGGAAGAAAAAAAAATAATAAGAAAAAGCTTCAGTAGATGAGAGGGCGTGGAAACTGAGGTCTTGAAAAAAATGCTTTTCAATCTCTCTCGTGATGGAATCTTGGAAATGATGTCTGAGAGTTTTAAAAAAAAAATTTGAATTTGTATTCGTTTCAATCATTCCTTAGTAAACATGAAAGCCAAATAGAATTTAAAAAAAAATTATTCTTTCAATCTTTTCTTGGCAGAGAGAACACGTGTGAAGGCTTAAAAAAATTGCTTCGATTGACGTGCAATGGCAAGTAACCAATTTCTTATACCGCTGAAATTAAATAAACACAACGAATTTGACAAATGAAGAGTTGGCCAATTGTTAATATGATACAGAGAGTTTTTACACTTCTCAAAAATGTTTTACCTGATACACAATATCATTTGATATAAGAATGTAAAACAAATTATTCAGTTGTTACAGTCACTAAAATTACTTGATTCTTTCCTCAACTTTCTGCAGTCAAATAGCCTCACTCCAAGTAGTTACCAACCAATTAGACTTGGTCTTTTAACCTCTTGTTGACCGCTCTAATCAAGATACACTGACTCAAAAAAGTCAATTCAAATGTCAAATATAATGTCATGCACCATGATCTGTATTTTAGAAAATAGTATACTATAATACATACATACATACATCATACATACATACATCATACATACATACATACATACATACATACATACATACATACATACATACATACATACATACATACATACATACATACATACATACATACATACATATACATACATACATACATACATATATATATATATATATATATATATATATATATATATATATATTTTTTAATAAAGATGCCATATGTAATAAGATGTATAAAATGCATCAATAATCATTTATCCAACAATTGAGGCTTTACTTAAGATTTTTTCCATCAATTGTGGCTTTAATAATATTGAGATTTTAGCCATGTCATCTCAACAACGAAGATATGGGAATTGAAGGAGAGAAATGATGGGGGCAGAGAAGATGGGTATGGACGAGAGAAAAAAAAAACTTGAGCATTAAAACCAATAATAATTAAAAATAATATTAAAATATTAATAACAAAAGGACGAAAAATGTAGATTTTCGAGAGTTGAGGGACCAAAATTGTAATTTTTAAAAGTTGATTGACGAAAATAAAACTCGAGTAAAAGTTTGGGGACAAAAATGATGTTTTACACTATTATTATTTAAACAAAACTCAGTGAGAAAAAGTGTATTTTTCACCTTATATTTCATAACAATGCAAGGGTTAATTAAATAAATAAAGATGATAACTTCCAGCAGCACAAATGGTTCTTAAATCCAACCATAACAACTGAATTTTTAATAATAACAACAGATTGTAAATCTGGTAAAGCTTATTATTCCTTCCGTAAAATAAAAATTAGAGGAAATCAGTTCGCACAGACAAAGGACTATTGACAACATACACTCCATCAGTCCAAGTTAGGCTTCCAAAAGAATATCCATAGTTCCGTCGTATAGCTGCTGAAATAGTAACCTTGAATGATATTTTCTTTACTCGAGTGTTGAACACCAAAACATTTGGTTGAACCCTTACCTTTGTTCCAGGTGGTGCCTTGATCAAAGCTCTATAAACAGACGTCAAGTTTCCGACATTAGTGACGGTCCGAGTAACGGTGGTCGAGTTTCTAAGTGATGGTATTGTTATGGCAGGTAGATTGACATCTAAAATTGATGGTTTTGGTTTTGGGCAATTTGTTTTTTCTTGTGTTAACAGAGAAATATCAGAGTTTTTATAACCCATTGAGCAGAGGTAATATAAGTAATCTTTAGTGGTCATATCATATATAAGTCCTGGGTTTGCAGCAGCATTTGGATTCACTATTCCGCCTCCATAATCAAATGGGTCAGCAACCTTTAGAGAAGAACCAGCAGCAAATATTGGTTGTCCAGAAGGATGAGTTTTCCATGCTGTAGTAAAAAATATAATAATTTAAAAATAAAAAAAATCTTCAATGTCTATCTAAAAAAGATTTGGATTTTACATTGAGGTTTTTTGACATCTAAGCCTTTTAATTAAAACTTTTAGTCCACTTTTTAGAAACATTTTTCAAAAATATTATTCAATACTTTGAGAAAAAAAAATTAGAGAAATTTCAATAGATAATTTTTTTTTTTTATGAATAATTTCAAAAACAACAAATGTTTTGAAATATTTCAAAAATAACAAATGTTTTGAAATATTTCAAAAATGGTATCTTTCAGACTGAGATTCCACCAATCTTAGTCTGAAATTTTTGTTATTTTTGAAAATATCATTTTTAAAAAACCTCAAAAAAAATTGTATCCATTGTTTATTTTTTTCATTTTTACAATTTGACTTGAGATCGAATGAGTTTCTAAAAATTAAGACGTTGATAGGAATTAATTATTGTTGATCAACAAACATAAATTAAAAAAAAAAAAAAAGAAAAGAAAGTAAGAGTAAAACGCAAATAACACCTGATAGTTTTAGTCAAATGCAACACACCCCCTATGGTTAAAAAAAAAAAAGTATACCCTTATAGTTCAATAATTATGCAATTAAGACTCCTCCCCACTAATGCTATTAACATTTTTTAGTCATAACTTCTTCGTTTCATCTTCGATTTAGATGATTCAAAATGTTATGAAATCTTTGTTTCGAGCTATATGTTATAGTCACTTTAAAACTTCGAAATCATCAATAAATAAAAGAAATATCATCATCAAAATATTAGGTATGATTGAAGTAATAAAACATTTTATTTACTAATAATTTCAAAGTTTTAAAATGATCATAGCGTATAACATGAAACGAAGATTCTAGAACATTTTGAGTCATCAAAATCGAAGTTCAAACGAAGAGGTTAGGACTAAAAGAAATTTAATAATAAGTGGGTAAAATTGAATAATTTTAGAATTATAATGGTATAAATTTTCATAACTATAAGTGTAACGTCCCGTTACTTTTGGAGGTAAATTTTTTTTTTTTTAAATAAAGTATTTATGTTTAGTTTAAAATTAGTATTTTCGAATTTAGTAGTTATTTTCGTTCGAAAACCTTTTTAAACCTTTTACTATTTCAAATTAGTTTCGGTGACATTAATAGTTATTAACGGGCCAATTAATAATTATTAATCACCTTTAGATTGATTTAAGATCTTTGGGTTTCGTATTTTTAAACAAATCATTAAAAAGGACGTAATCGTCATTTTCCAATTTCTTTAAAAATCACTATTCACTATCTTCATCTTTTATAAGTCAAAGTTGGTCACACAAAATTCATTTTCCTTCTTTTCTTTCCCTCTCTTTGCCGTGGGTATCCTCCTCCCTCGGAAGTGAGTAGAGTGACTTTGGAGTTCTTATAAATTTGGAAGTAAAAGATAAGATTGGAGTGGTTTGGAAGTCTTGTAAGATGAATTAGAGAGTTTTAGATGAAATTGGAGATTTTAGATGAATGTAAACGTTTAAGGAACTTTGAGTGATTTGGAAATCAAAGTGACTTAGAAGATACACTTGAGTATTGACTTGTGTAATTCAGGCATATTATATTCTTTAGTACTTGAGTAGAATCTCATTTAGTTAATCTAACTTACTAGGGAACTCGTTGAAATGTGATATGGTAAGACCGTATGGGCTAGTATGTCGATTTTGATCCATACGGTAAACCCAATACGATGATTTATGATATGGTAAGACCGTACGGGCTAGTATGTCGATGTTGATCCATACGGTAAACCCGATACGATGATTTGTGATATGGTAAGACCGTACGGGCTAGTATGTCGATGTTGATCCATACCGTAAACCCGATACGATGATTTGTGATGTGGTAAGACCGTACGGGCTAGTATGTCGATGTTGATCCATACGGTAAACCCGATACGATGATTTGTGATGTGGTAAGACCGTACGGGCTAGTATGTCGATGTTGATCCATACGGTAAACCCGATACGATGATTTGTGATGTGGTAAGACCGTACGGGCTAGTATGTCGATGTTGATCCATACGGTAAACCCGATACGATGATTTGTGATGTGGTAAGACCGTACGGGCTAGTATGTCGATGTTGATCCATACGGTAAACCCGATACGATGATTTGTGATATGATAAGACCGTACGGGCTAGTATGTTGATGTTGACCCATACAGTAAACCCGATACGATGATTTGTGATATGGTAAGATCGTACAGACTAGTATGTTGATATTGATCCATACGGTAAACCCGTTACGATGAAAGTGATTTGGTAACAAAGAAAGTTAGTGCTACCATTACATATACTCATTAGAATGGATAAAAAGATGTAGTAATAATCGGTACTTGTATTATAAGTCTTAATATCATTACTTTACAAGAATTATGTTATGCATTGTTGATTGTGTGGAATTTGGAATGTGGAATGGGTAGTAAAAGTGAAATATAGGCCTTTGGACACAATTTTTGGTATGGAATTTGGTTCATAGGATTACTTGCTTTCATTTTACTCTCACTAGCATTTTTATGCTAATGTTGCTACATTTACAAATTTTCAGGTAAGACTCGTGGTAGAGGACGAGGCAGAGGAGGTGGCACTGTGTGACTCTATGAGATGATGGATGGACAAGAACACGACTGGTTTTGGGTGTAGCGTTCTTGAAATGCTTACAAACATTTCATCACATTTTCTTATGTTTCATTTTGAGCTCGATGGAGCATTTGTATAATTTGTATATGTTTTTGAACTTTAGAACTTTCTTTAGGAGTTTCATCATATTATGGAATGCGCATTCCAGGTTTATTGCTTTTTTCTGAAAATTAGGATGTAAACAGGTTTTGGATAGTCCGATTTTTAAACGAACTCATGCCGTTTTTCTGTAAAAATCTTATTTTCCGCTGTGCATTTGAATTTAAAAGATTTAACGAAAATCGGGTCGTTACAATAAGGGTATGTTTGCATTTAACGAAAACCACATGAATTTTATTTACATTTTTCCGAAAATTAAACACAATCAATCATATGAGGTAAGCTTTTATCTTTTATGATGTAAAAAAAATGTATAGTTTTGAGAAAAAAAAAATAGACTTTTAATATGTCTATACTATTAACATCACTATTCAAAAATTCATAATTCTAAAAAAACAATTATTATAATTAGTTTATTAGTGAAAATGAGTTAAAAGAAAAGCAACTTTTTAAAGCACCGTTTGATAACTATTTTAATTTCTATTGGGAAATTTCATTGGATAGCAAAATTTTATGCAATATTTGTAAAAATATCATTTTTAAAACGTATTTGCAATTATAGCATTTTTATAAAACTCTCATTCTTGTTAATTAAAGAAAATCAGTGATAAATTATAAAATAATCAGTGATTACAAGTACAAAATATCAATTATTGCAGTGAATTAGTAAAATCTGATTACCTATGTGGTGAGTGAGTGATAACATGCGCAAAAATTAGTGATTAGCTGAGCACTAATGATAATTTTATAATATTATAGGCGCGGATTTGAGATTTATACTATATTTACAAATAAGTTTTTGGGCTATTATTTTTATAAATATTGGGCATGATTTTACTATATGTGTAAGAACCTAATTTCTATTTTTGGTTTTTTTTTAATAACAAAAAGTAAGTCATATTATTTTTTATTTTTTTATTTTTGTAAAATATCAACTCTTACAAATATTTGTAAATTAAGCAGATTTTGCTCGAATGAGTAATTAACATTGAATTGCATATTTTTATGATAAGTAAATCATTGATTCACAAAGCAATCAATATTAATCACTTATCAACAAAGTAAAAATTGCTATATTTGCAAAAAGTTTTAACCATTGACATATTTATAAATAGGTTTAATTACAAATCTAGTCCCTATGGTTTGGGATTTGTTTCAATTAGATCCTTATAGTTTTAAAAGTTTCAATTTAATTTAGTCCCTATGGTTTGAGGTATGTGTCAATTTACTCCCTATGGTTTTAAAAGTTTCAATTTGGTCCTTATAGTTTTGTAAAAATTTATGAATTGCCGTTGTTATTATAAAAAATAAATAATATTTTTCTTATGTGTCTAGTTTCTTTGAATGTGGCAACCACTTAATTATGATAAATGTTAGTATTGTGTAAATGAGGTAACATCATAGACGTTTAATGAGCTTTTATAAAACTCTAGGAATTAAATTGAAATTTTTATATCCATGAGGAAGAAATTGACACAACTCTAAACTATAGAGACCAAATTGAAACTTTTAAAATCGTAGGGAGTAAATTGAAACATACTCCAAACCATCTTGACTGAATTAGTAATTAAACCATCAAATAAAAATTCTGTTACCTAGTAAAATATTTTTAAAAAAAAAGTAATACTTGTTTGATAATTTTTTTTAATGTGAATCAAATATGTTTGATAATTTTTTTTGTTTTTATAATATATAATCAAAATGAAATGATAAAACTGTTTTCAAGAACTTTTGTTTTTTTAATTGAATGAATTTTTTTTCAAAATCTAAAAACTAAATTATTATCAAACAATCCAGTTTTTAAAAACAAAAAACAAAAATTAGTTAATAGTAAATTTTTAAAAAAAAAAAACTAAATATATTTGTCAAAAACAATATCCAAAGAGGTTTTTAGTTTTTCTAGATGAAACAAAAAGAAATGACAAAGCAAAGTTTAAAATAAGAGTAATACCAGTAGTGATGAGGGCTGATTTGATAGCAGAAGGTGACCAAGTAGGATGTAATGATTTAAGAAGAGCCACAATGCCTGAGATATGAGGTGTTGCCATTGAAGTTCCTGATTGTATTGCATAACCCTTATCATTAAATGGGTCATCGAGTGAAGTTGCTGCTAAAATGTTGACTCCTGGCGCGGCTATATCTGGCTGTCTCATCAAATTAATTCAATTTTAATTTGGGTAATCAATGTATGGTTATCATCTGTGAGTACTGTGAAATGAGCCTAAAATATCAACATCAGTTTCATTTGAATGTCAAGCTAATCAAGAGTTGCTGCAAAAGCTAACTACCACAAGCTGTCAAGTTGTCAAACATCAATTTTTCTAGGTAACAGTTTGTTATAGCTTCTTTAGCTTTTGCCGCGCAAATTGAGAGAGTTATGTTAGCTTATATAAGTAGCATAATTTCAAGAGAGAGAAGGTTGTTGTATTAGAAAAGTCACATTCATAATAAAGAGAGAATTCTTGCTTAGTTTCTTTTTTCATGTGTTGTGTTCATTGTAAATTTCCATAGCCAAAGTTTCTTCATTGTGTTTTGTCAAAATCTAAAGAGTTTTTTTATCAATGATTGTTCAAGATTCTTAATAAACTGGTATCATAGTCAAATCAATCAGAGAGAAGACTGATAACTTGAAGTTCAAGATCGTAAAAGTTTAGCCACGAGTTCAACAAGATTCAAACTAGAAGTTCGATGGAAGAGGTGATTTCGGATTGTGGAAGAGGAAGATAAATACTTTGATTGTTCAACAGAAGGTCTTTGCCTCATTGGAAATCCCAAAAGATATGCCCCCCATAAAGACATCGTGAAGAAGAAGATGCAAAAAGTAGCCTACAACATAATTATCCTTCATCTCTCTGATAATGTTCTCAGACAGATTGATGATCTTCAGTCAGCCTTTGAGTTGTGGAGTAAGCTTGATAACATTTTCTTGTCAAAGTCATTACCAAATACAATCCATCTGAAAGAGAGATTCTTCAATTATAGGATGGATCAATCGAATAAGTGTAGGAGAGAAGCCACATGAAAAGGATCGATGCATCATTATCTTGAATTCATTACTAGATTCTTTTCATTATGTGAGATCATTTTTGAAATATGGCAGATCTGAATTGAAGCTTGAAGAAGTGTTAGATGCACCGAGATCTAAAGATTTTGAATTACAAATTCAATAAATGACAAAGAATCAAGGAGAACTTCTTGAATTGAAATCAAAGTCAGACGAGAAAGGCTGGAAGAGAAAAGGAAAACATAAAGACAAAGGCAATGGCAAGTCTGTCAGGTGTTTTCATTGCGACAAGGAGGGTCATTATAGAAAAAATTACCTTGACAGACACTTATCTCTAAAAGATAAAGATGAACAAACAGGTGCTCAGGTAGCTTTGGCACAAAAAATAGAAGATGACGTCTATCCCTTTGTAGAGGTCTTAGTAATCTTTGATCAAGCAGCTGACAAGGAATGAATTTTAGATTCGGGATATTCTTTTCACATGTCTTGTAACGTCCCGTTATTTTGAGGTAGAATTATTTATTTATTTATTTATTTATTTATTTATTTATTATTACTCCTTTATTTATTTAATTAAAGTATTCAATTAGTTTAATTCCGGTAATTTAGAATTTAGATATTTAAATCTTAATTTGGTAATTTAAATTTCAAGTAATCATTTTGAACTAGGTGTATTAATTATTATTATTAGGTCAATTAATAATAATTAATACCTTCTATCCTAGATTAACTGGGTTGATTAATTTTAAGAGGTGGGTTATGTTTTAAGAGCATGGGGTAATTTTTAAAAGAAAAGGAAAAGGAAAAGGGTCTTTTTGCAAATTGAAAATACATCTACAAGGTTTAGCTGTCTTCTTCCCCATCTTTCATTTGAAGCAAAAGAAGAAAAATTAGAAATATCCCTCCCTTTTCTCTCCCAAAGTCGCCGCCCCTCTATTGCTCCCAAGACCCGGGATTTCCCATCTCTTCTCCGATTCTCTTATTTTTGGGTGTGTTAGATAGATCGGCCCCCGATCTATCTTTTGAACTACCTTTGGAAGCATTCCTCCAACTTCCAAGAGGCCTAAGGGTAAGATTACTCGTTTTGACTTTGGGTTTTATTTCCCTTTTTAGTAATTTTGTAAATTTGAGTTGAAATCTTCAACTTCATTCCATGGAACTTGAAGATTTCAAATCAAAGTGTTGTTTAAGTTTGTTCTTAGTATTCTTGGCTTAAACTTCAAATGAAATCGCAAAACTCAAACCCTTGAATGTAGATTTGGCCAAAATCCTCTTCTTTTTTCCTTTCTTGGAGTGTAGTTACGTTCTCATAACCATTGTAAATATCCACATTTTTCATAATCTCACTCTCATACATGAATAGGCAACTCTCACGGATTCCATATTCAAGACCTTATGCATGAGGAAGTAATGCGTCAATCCTGCAGGAAAGTTTAGAATGAATTACCTAGAGTTTGGAGGACTTTAGGAGTAAATTGTGTCAGATTAATTGGACACAAATCGGAATGCGAGTTTCAGTGCTATCTGTTGAGAGAATAGTTAGGATTTAAAGTAACTATAGAAAGCAAATAAGTATAATGGTTTGTAGAATTGAAACTAAGACTAGAATTCGAATCTAAGATTAGAGGGAAGTGAGTTAACGATTTAGTCAACGGTGGGGTTTTAGAGAAATCTAAGGCTCTTACCGTAGTTTATTCATTTCATTATATTTAATGATGATATTCTGGAACGTTTGGATGAATTTGGACCATCAAATATATCGTTTTTAATTTAAGAGAAATTAGATTTTCGGTTAGAGCTAAAATAGTCAATTTTCGGTAAAAGTGAGTTTTCTTTACATCGAATTGATTCTGATTGAGATGAATGTTAATTCTGGAAATTATGGAGTTTAAGATGAGTTTTGATATTGGAATCATAAGAAAGTATTTTGGTCATAACTTCTTCGTCCGAACTCCGTTTTGAACCCGTG
Source organism: Gynostemma pentaphyllum (assembly GCA_028015215.1). Classification (NCBI taxonomy): domain Eukaryota; kingdom Viridiplantae; phylum Streptophyta; class Magnoliopsida; order Cucurbitales; family Cucurbitaceae; genus Gynostemma; species Gynostemma pentaphyllum. The sequence goes on from CM051353.1 coordinate 42,748,869, forward strand.
AGATATCAAACTCTTCATTTTTCCGAGATCTATCTTTTAAATCTAATTTCATAGCCGTAAATTTTTTGTAAAAAAAGTTATCATTATAATACCTCTAGGCCTGTTTTGGGAAAAAAACGGGCTTTTTCTTTGTTCGTTTTATTTTAAGCATCGTTTGTTGTTTATTTGGTAATTAATACAATTAGGATATATTTAGTTGTAGGTAATTCTTGATTGCCCGCTCGATTGCTCGCTAGATCGTTCGCTTGGGATTTTGATTTCAAGTTAATTGCCTAAGGTGAGGATAAATAAAATTTAAGGTAAATTTAGGAACTAAATTCTTGAACGATTTCTATGGCTCGGGAGTTAAGTTAAAATTGGAATTAAGTGATTTGAGCATGCTAATTATATGATTTATTAGGATTCGGAAGTATATAATCGATATTGGGAAATTATGGATTTTACATTCTTGGAAGTTAAAGTATGGAATTATTGAGATCAAGTATGTTTATGCATGAAGTTTGATTATCATGTGTTCTTGGATGATTTAATTACGATATCGAGACTTTTTATTTACTTGAGACTTATTTTTTGAGACTGGCTTCTTCCAACAATTGGAGTTTTTGGCACATCAGTTATTCGATTTTGTAGGATTGTTGTGATTGATTAAAGTATAGGCTTAAGAGCCTATACATTCTAATGTTCTTGATTAATGTTACTCTGATGAGTTGTTCTGAAATTGGTTCTCTGTATATTTTTCATTATTAGAATTTCAGATTTTTTTTATTATCACACTTGTTTGCATGGAGATGAATAATGAGATAATGTATAGACTAGGTGTGCTTGCATTGTTTGGTATTATTCATGGTTCGGTACATGTATCATGCGGAATGCATAGACTACGTGGGCTGCATGAACAGAGGAGATGAATAATGAGATAATATTTAGTTGTGTGAGCTAGAATTATCTGGTATTATTCATAATTGCTATGATACATATACATTCTAGACTGCTTAGACTACGTGAGCTTTGCATATCATTGGTGAGATAACGAGATCGTGCATTGACTGTGCGTGCTTGCATCATCTGAGGTTATTCATCCAGGAGGTTCTGGTTCTATAATGTAAAGACTACATGAGCTTGCATTTGTTCTTGATAAGAAAGTAAAGGCTTGGTGAGCTTTACTTGATATTGGAGTGAGATAATGAGGTCGTGCATAGACTATGTGAGCTTGCATCATCTGACATTTTTCACAAAATGTTTGTTCTATGTTCTTTGTTCTTGATCTTGTTCTTTGTTAAGACTATGTGTGCTTAACTCGTTCTATTTATATTCCTGAAAGATTTAACATATGATTACGTGTTCTGGTTATTACGAGCTTGAAAGACTTGACTACTTGCATGATCTTTATCCTTGTTCTTTGCTCTTGTTTCTTGGGAGAATTGCATGATCTTTATTCTTGTTCTTTGCTCTTTGTTCTTGGGAGATTGCATGTTTGTTCATTCGGAAGTTTGATTGGGTAGTCAAGAGATATATAGTAGGTTTCGTTGGACATAAATCCGGATCGAATTTGGGATCTAAAGTTACTTTATTTTCAATTTATCTTCACTGGGTCTCCCGCTCATTATATTACACTTTCAGGTACGGGACATGGTCGAGGTCGTGGCCGTAGAGATGGTGCGGCATGATTCTTTATCCGTTTATTTTCATTCGGGTTGTTGAGCTCTTTTGAGCAATATCACTTATGCTTACTTATGAATTTCTAGACTTATGGATCTATTTTATTGTGGGTTTGAAACTTCATGAAAAGGGAAGCGCTTCCCATCTTTGAATGTTAAGGATTTCGGATTTCATTTTGAAATCAAAGGATGTTTCTATTGATTTACAGGTTTTAAATTGTTATTTCAAGTCTTCTGCTGGCGATATTTATTTAGTTTTATTTTAAGGACTTGGGTCTTTAAATATGTCTCCAAATAGGGAATGGTTTGAGAACTATGAGGCCAATAAAGGGGGGCAAGTCTTGTTTGGAAACAATAAACCATGCAAGATGATTGGTAGAAGGAACTATATGAATCAAGATGCACGATAGTGTTGAGAGGCTGTTGATGGATGTAAGACATGTACCTGATATGAGGAGAAACTTGATCTTCTTAGGCACACTTGACAAGAAAGGCTACAACTATAAAGCACAAAATGGAATTCTCACAGTTTATAAAAATAGACAAGCTGTCATAAAAGGCAATAAAGGAAATGGCTTGTATTCACTGAAATAGAGTACAACGATTGGTATAGATGCTTTAGTAAGGAGTCTATTAAACCATAAAGCTTCACTCTAGCATAATAGACTTGGACATATTGGAGAGAGAAGCCATGTTGAATTACAAAAACAGAACCCAGTGGGAGAAGGGAAACTTGAAAAGCTGGATTTTTGTGAACATTGTGTTTATGGGAAAGCATCCAGGCTAAAGTTCCCAAGATCATACAACAAGACAAGTGAGACCCTTGCATACATCCACTCTGACCTATAGGGACCTTCCAAAGTTGAATCAAATGGGGGGAATAAGTACTTCATGTCACTGATAGATAATACTCTAGAAAAGTCTGGGTTTACATACTGAAATCCAAAGACCAATCATTCTCAAAGTTTTGTGAATGGAAGAAGATGGTGGAGACTCAATCAGGAAAGAAGATGAAGAAACTTAGGAAAGACAATGGGCTTGAGTTTGTTAATGAAGCATTTGACAGACTATGTACACAAGATTGTGAGGTTCACCCCACTGTAAAATGGCTTACTTGAAAGAATGAACCGAGCATCATAAGGGTTGTTGCCTAAAAATGGAGAGCTTCCACGTAAGCAACGAACTTAGAAGATGGGATGAGCCGGAGGTCGTGCGCTGCATTGGAGCTACTACGTAGAGGGTGAGATGAGTAGTTGACAAGCGTACCTGTACAGAAAAGGAACAGAGCACAGATGTGGTGTGCCATAGAGAATTAGTTACCTAATGAATGAATATCTTCTCCTATTTATAGGAGGATAGATTGATGACATCACCGTGCGACATGTCAGGTCGAGATTTGGACATCTGTTACTTCTCAATTATGAGTCGCTTGCGGGTTATACCACGTGTCATTTCCTAACCAGATACTTGTATTCGGTTTAAGTATGTAAGTCTATGCTGGAGATTGCGAGTTAGGTCTTGTCAGGTGCGTAGACTTTATGACTAGGCACTGTGGTTAGACGAGGTACATAGGTACTATGCTTAGATGAGGTGCCCAGGTACTGCGCTCAGACAAGGTACCTAGGTACTGCGCGAGGTGCTTAAACACTGTGCTCAGACGAGATGCATAGACATGTTTGCCAAGTTGTAAAATTCCACTTGTTATCCAATTCTACCCCACAACACTAACGGTAAGAGTTATGATGTCAAAGGCTTCCCTCCCTAGCAAATTCTGGGTTAATGCTGTCAACATAGCAGTCTACTTGATCAATAGATGTCTTTTAACAGCTATTGATCCTAAAACCCCCGAGGAATTATGGTCTGTATCACCACCAAGACTAGAAAATCTAAGAGTCTTTGGCTATCTTGTTTATGCTCATATAAAGGAAGGCAAACTTGATCAAAGATCTAGAAAATGCATATTTCTAGGCTACCCTGAAGGTGTCGAAGGCTACAGAATGTGGAGTGAGGATGGAAAATCACCAAAATGCTTCATGAGTATAGATGTAACATTCATAGAAGAAACCATATATATGTAGGCCAAGTCTTACCTAAATGAGAAGAACTTGAAACCAGAAAGTTATGTGTTTGAGGTGGAGATTCAAACACCATTAGAAGATTAAGAAGAGCATAACCTCAGGAAGAAGAAGAACTAGTGACTGAGACTGATGATCCATCCTCTCAACTTACAAGAGACAGACCAAGGAGAGTCAGATTCTGACTATATCTCCTTTACACTAACCATTGAAAGTGAGACAAATTTGATAGAATCAAATTTCTACAAAGAAGCCACTATATGTACTGAGAAAGAAAAATGGAAGTCTACTATGGAAGAGGAAATGGACTCCCTGGAGAAGAACAAAACCTAGACCCTTGTAAAAAGGAAACCTGAACACAAGCTAGTACAGTGTTAATGGATTTTTAAGAAGAAAGCTTCATTTGAAGAACAGGTGGAATAAAATACAAAGCAAGGCTTGTGGAAAAAGGTTTTACACAAAGAGAAGTGATTGACTTCATGAAACCTTCTCACTCGTAGTAAAGCACTCTTCAATCTGAATTCTACTGTCCTTGGTCATTCAATACAATTTGGAATTGGAACAACTTGATGTAAAAACTGCTTTTCTACATGGCAACCTTGAATAAGAGATCTTCATGTCCATTCCAAAAAAATGCTATAGACAAGATGTGATTGTTGAAGAAATCCTTTTATGGATTGAAACAATCACCTAGGCGATGATATAGAAGATTTGATGAGTTTATGCAGGTCAATGATTTCAAGAGAAGAAGATTTGATGGATGTGTCTATCAAAAGAAATCAAAACACATTCTAGGCATAATTCTACTCTTGTATGTGAATGACATTTGATGGCATCACATGACAAGAAATAAATCTAAAATCTTAAAGACCTACTCAACAGTGAGTTCGCTATGAAAAACCTTGTTGAAACAAAGAAGATTCCAGACATGAACAAATTCAGAGACAAAGAAAAAGGCACCCTTCATCTAAATCAGACAGAATTACATCTTCAAGGTTCTCAATTGGTTCAATATGCTGCAAACGATTTTTTTTTAAAATAATCCAAAAATAAAAAAAAAAAAATCAAAATACATAGGTTTGTAACATATTTAGCAAACTAGGGCAGTTTGTCGACGTGGCACTGACGTGGCGTTTTGTTTGACTGGTCAACATCAAAAGCGCTGAACCATTCAACGTTTTTTTAAGAAAACGTTGAATGATATCACGTTTTCATTGAATTTTCTAAATGAAAACGTGATATGATATCACGTTTTTAGAAAAGGTGATATCGTATCACGTTTTCAAGGCAAAAACCCATTTCCACCTTTTTTTCCCACCTTTTTTCTCTCTGCCTTGAAAACGTGGAATCATTCCACGTTCTCTACCCACACAACCTTCTTTTCTTCCTAACTACATATCATTTGATAGATTTGGTAGTTAAAAAAATTTATGTTTGTTTAAAATCTATAATAAAAATTTGATTTTAATGTAAACAAATTTACTTTATTAATTAAATTAAAGATTTTATATCAATTTGATTTTAAATATTAATCTAAGTTTAGTCATATCAATTTAATTAATTAATATTTGGTTTCAATTCTAAATTAAAATATAATAATTTTTAAATAAGTTAAGTTTTGAATTCAAATTATTAGTTTAAATTTAGTTATATTAAGTTAATTAATAAAGATTAGTTTCAATTTCTTAATTGAATTTGAATTTTTTTTAATTTAAATAAATTAGCATTTGATTTTGAAATCTAAATTATAATTCTGGAAAATAAATATATTAGATTTTAAAAAAAAAATCAAATAAATAATTAAATGAAAATTGAGTTGAAAAAAAATTAAAACTTAATTACATAAAAGATTAATTTCTTTAATCTCAATTTAATTTATTTTGAAATTATAGGAAAATAAACATTTACATTTTAATTCTAATTCTAATTCTAATTAAAATTCTAAATCTAAAACTAAAACTACTTGAATTAATTAAATATAATTAAGATTTGATTTTAAATTCAAATCAATTGATTTGATTTCAAATTTAATTTAATTTTTTTTTTAAAAAACCTGACTTCTCTCATCAATTCTTTTATTTTTAACGTTTCTTATCTTTTATTTTTAAATTTTTGTTCCAATTTGAATGTAAATTTTTAATTTAAAAATAAAGAACAATCAAATTGTTAAGAAATCTTTAATTTAATTAATTTTCAAATTAATTTGTTTACATTTAAATCATATTTTAATTATAGATTTTAAATAGACAAAACTGAATCTTTAATTTAATTAATTTTCAAATTAATTTTTTTACATTTAAATCATATTTTAATTATAGATTTTAAATAGACAAAACTGAAAAATAAAATTTTGTAACTACCAAATCTATAATATTAGTGGGATACGTAGTTACAGACTACGTATCCTTTAGTTTTTTTTGTTTTTTTTTTAAACTAGGTATCTTATTTGGAATACAACTAATTAACCTAAAAAAGGGAACAAAAAACAGTGAAAACGTAAAACGTGGAATCATTCCACGTTTTAAATGAAAGCGTGGAATGATACCACGTTTTCAATGAAAGCGTGGAATGATACCACGCTTTCTGCTGACTTGGCAAATGAAAACGTGGTATCATTCCACGTTTTTAGTCAATGGTCAAATACCACTCTATTTTACTTAAACGTTTCACCAGTGTTCTATTTTACTTAATAGTTTGGAAACTCGCATTAGTCCGCCCGATGACCCTGCTGCAAACCAAGGTAGTATCAACTCCTATTGCAAATCATTTTTAGCTATCATTGGATCGGCCACCAAAGACAAAAGAAGAGATGAGCAATGTACCATGTGTTAATGCCATAGGTTGCAATATGTATTCGATGATATGCACCAGGCATGACATAGCTCATGCTTTAAGTTTACTAAGTAGATACATGTCAAATCTAGAAAAGGGTCATTGGTAAGATCTCAAATGGACATTGAGGCATCTATCAGGAACTTCAAGCCATGGCCTAAGATTCATAAGGTCTGAACATCACAGCAAAATCCTTGAAGGATTCGTAGATTTAGATTTTGCTGGTGACAGAGACATGAGGAGATCACTCTCAGGTTTTGTATTCACCTTATATGGAGGAGTTGTACAATTCCAGTCTGTAGTAGCTTTATCATCTACAGAAGTATAATACATTGCTGCCACTGAAGGATTTAAGGAAGCGTTATGGTTGAGAGGATTATTAAATGAACTTGGAATCTTCCAAGATGTGGTCAAGGTTCTTTGTGAAAATCAAAGAGATATCTACCTCCCCAAGAATTAGATGTTCCATGAAAGAACCAAGCGGATAGACATAAAAATGCACTTTATCGAGATGTAGTTCTTGAAGGAGAAATTGAAATTGTCAAGATCTACACCGATGATAATCTTTCAAATATGCTTACCAAAGCAAGTGAGTCGGTCTAAGTTCAAAAGGTTCAAAGACATTTAGAATATCACCTGAATTCAAGCCTCCTTGAACTGTAATTGAAGCTAGGAAAATTTTGATAAAGAATGATGCATTACTCGGATACTTTAGGCTCAAGGTGGAGAATTTGTGAAATGAGCCTAAAAGATCAACATCGATTTCATTTTAATGTCAAGTTGATCAAGAATTGTCTGTAAAAGCTATTACCACAAGTCGTTAAGTTGTCCAACGACTATTTTTCTTGTTAAAAGTCCATTATAGCTTCTTCATCTTTTGGTGCGCAAATTGAGAGAGTTATGTTAGTTCATATAAGTAGGTTGATTTTAAGAGAGATAAGGTTGTTGTATTAGAAAAGGCATTATTAATAAAGAGTTGTGTTCATTTCAAATTTTCATAGCCAAAGTTTCTTGATTGTGTTTTGTCAAAATTTAGAGAGTTTTCTTATCAATGATTGTTTAAGATTCTTAACAAGTACAAATTCATATTTACTTTCATATCTATATTATTTTTATTGGATTAAATATAAAAGTATGTAATATATGTGAGTCTAATTAATAAATACACGAATACTACTTGCATGTTTAGTTCAATAAACATAGGGCACGTATAAAATAAGTATGAGGTAAGTACTCATATGTGAGTACGTAAGTAGAAATGTTTATACCTTGAGAATTGCGGGTGCAACCGAATTTGGACCTCTTGATGAGAAATAGGCTATGTGCGCTACTATTGGCTTGCCGTCGATTGTTCTTGAAGTGCTCAACTTTACTTTTGGATTTCTACAAATTGAAAATAAAATGTAAACAAAAGATGTAGTATTGTAAACTTGAAACGTGCAGAATTTAATGACTTAAAAAAAACCATTTTAATATCCATTTTTAACGATTTTATTTTTGGTTTCACCTAAAAAACCAATGAAGATTTTGTCTACTCCTTCTATACTTATGACCATTATTCTCCTAATCAATATGAGATTTTTGTTCACAATCTTACAATCATCCTTCCGAACAAAGAACTACCGAGCCTCCTTTCCATCACTCATCTCTCTTTCTCTGGAGTGCACCGCGCCTATCCAATAGAGCTTCACCATGAATCAGGTCTTTGAGAATGACCATAGTTGAGTTCGGGCATGGCTCTGATACCATCCATATAGTTGAATTCGGGCATGGCTCTGATACCACCTGTTAAGGAATAATGGGCCTCTACAATCTCTATATTGGTACGATACTGTTCACTTTGGGTTCTAGGCCCACCCAAAAGGCCTCACCGATGAAGATGTTGTTCTCTTCATATATACCCATGATCCTCTCATGTTTTAACTGATGTAGCTTTTATTCGCATCAAACAATCCTCCCCTCAAACAAAGCACTATCAAGCCCTCCCCCTTCATCCGTCTACTCTATCCAGATCATTCGCCTCAATTGAAGCTCTACCACAGATCGGGTCTCTGATATTCACCACTTTGTTCGGCACCCGAGGATTTTATTCACATGGTTAGGGTTGGGGGCATGACTCTAATACCACTTGTTAAGAACATCGGGTCTCTACAGTCTCTCGTTGGAATGGTATTGTCTACTTTAGGCCTTAGGCCTGCATAATTTTGCTTTTGGTTTCACCTAAAAAGGCTTTATACGAATGAAATGTTGTCCTCTCTTTATATACTTATGATCATAGTCTCTCTTAACCAATGTGAGATTATGTTCGCACTCTAAGAAAAAAAACCTTTTTTTTTACAAATATAGCATAAAACCCAATTTCATATATGTAATATTATTAAATTGCCATAAGTTTCGCTCATGTAATCACACATTCATCATATAAGAAATCAATGATATTATTGATTTACAGTATTAATTGGTAAATCACTGATTCACCATAAAACTAAATCACTTATTTTACTTATTACGAGGGTTTTTAATAAAAATGCTAGATTTACAGATATCTTTTTAACTTGGTAGATTTATAAATCGGTCAAAATATAAATAACACCCATGTTGTTTTGGTCAAATGCATACACATCCCTTATAGTTAGAAAACAAATATTTATACCCTAATAGTTTCATAATTATGCAATTTTTACCCCCTTCCTCACGAACGTTGTCTACTTCTTTTAGTCATAACTTTTTCATTTGAATTTCGATTTGAATGATTCAAGATGTTTTAGAAATCATCGTTTTTATCTCTACGTTATTATCACCTCAAACTTCTAAATAAATCATAAATAAAAGAGTTATCATCATAGAAAATAAGGTATGATTGAAGTCATAAACCCTTTTATTTATCGATAATTTATAAGTTTTAAAGTGACGATTAAGTTGATCTTGAAACAAGAATTCCAAAACATTTTCAATAATCTAAATCGGAGTTCAAACAAACAAATTATGACTAAAAAAAAAAGTTGACAACGTTAGTGGGGATGTGTCAAACTGCATAATTTTAAAACTATGAAGGTATAAATATTTATTTTTTAACTATAGGGAGTGTGTTTGTATTTGACCAAAACCACAGGTGTTCTTTACAATTTTCCCTATAAATATTAGATAAAATTCTACTAATTGAAAATTCCCTTTATAAAAAACATCATTAAGATTTAACATGTGTACACAAGAGAAAAAAAGAAAAGAAAAGAAATGTGAATAATTTATATATGTTTCTCTTTTTAATCATGTAATTAAGATATTGTTAAGGATTCTTACCGGTTGGCCTTGATGTAAAAGTATATTTTAGTGCCAATCTCAGAGTCCACTATAATGCAAGGAAAGTGATCACCACATGAAAACAAGTTATCATCATGTTGTCCTGCGATAATTAGCCCAATGCCCTTTGCCTCTGTCACGGCCGCGACCGTGGTCAATAAAGCTGCCGTATCAGCCAGTTGAGCAAAGCAGAGTACTACTTTTCCTTTTATGGAAGTATCATTTGCTGAAATGCTCTCGCAAATCCTATGTATGTCGTCATTGAATCAATATAATCATGCATCTATTAAAAATATATATATATATATATCTATATATTTGTTGAATATTAAACTCACCCTACAGGGCTAGAGTCGAAATTGTTGATATTTGGATATGTCAAGCCGCTCACAATGTTCTTCCCACTGAATAAGCTTTGACCCTGTCAATTTCATGTAGTTAAAATGCTTAAAGAGATTTAAGTTTGGTTTAAAATGATTCTCGTTAAATGAACGACCCGTGAGATGTTATTGTTATTACCAATAAAGTATTATTGTTTCCAAGAGTAATCGGGGCAAGAAAAGCTCTGTCCATCGAACTAGCAGCAACAGTTACAACCCAAGGTGCAGTATTCAATACTGTTTGTTCAGAAGGGCCATCATTCCCACCCCCACAAACAACAGGAATGCCCTTTGCAACGGCATGAAAGGAAACGATTGCAACTGCGTTACCTTCATCAAATTCAGGGAGCAAAGGAACTTTTGATCCAAGCGAGAGAGATAAAACATCAACACCATCATGAATTGCTTGATCAATGCCTTTCAATACATCAGCCATTGAGCATTCACCAGCACGAGTCCAGCAAACCTTGTATATGGCTAAACGAGCGCGTGGGGCACCACCTCTCACAGTACCAAAACCAAGATTTCTGTAGCTAACATTTTTAACTAAAGAACCAGCAGCGGTGCTGGCAACATGGGTTCCATGTCCTGCGATATCTCGCGGAGAAAAGTATTCTTCGATTTCATTCTTGTTAGATCCCGATGCTAATTCTGCTTCAAGCCCACTAAAGAACCAACGAGCACCGATGATTTTTCTATTGCAGTTTGTAGAATTGAATTCATCTCCAGATTCACAGATACCTTTCCATCGTGATGGTACTGGGCCTAGTCCTTTATCGTTAAAAGCTTCCGACTCCGGCCAAATTCCTGCTTCCCAAATTATGTGGGTCATTATTTGCCAATAAATTATACTGTTAACGATCCCACATCAGAGAGATGAAGAAACCCAATAACATTTATAAATGTCAAGGGCCAATCATCTCATTACCAATTGATTTTGCCACAGAATTAAGCTTGTGACTGTTAAGCCATACCGAGAAAAGAAACAGAGAGAGTTTTACCTGTATCCAGAATACCTATAATGACTCCATCACCCATATTTACATGATGAAGAAGATTAGAGTGAGAATGAGACGAAGAGAGTCCAAGGAAATCCCAACTTCTAGTAGTTTGCAATTTATAAAGGACGTTTGGAATAACACGAACTACCTCGGGCGTATCTGAAAAAATCATCACAAAAGAGGAGACATAGGCAGTAAAATTTGGGTTCCATGAACATGAGACCTTGTGGTTTTGACCAAATGAATGAATACTTCATGTGATTTGAAAATGAAAAATCATACTTATGTACTTCTAATTATGTCAATGAGACTCCGCTCCTCCATTGCAAATAACTTTCTTTTTAGTCATAACTTCTTCATTTGAACTCTAATTTGAATCGCTCAACATGTTTTGAAATCCTCATTTCAAACTCTCCGTTAGGGTCAGTTCAAAGTTTTGAAATCATTAATAAATAAAAGAGTTTGTTATCATCAAAATATTATGTATGATTGAAGCCATAAAACCTACTAATGATTTAGAAGTTTTGAAGTGACTAATGTAGAGCCCAAAATGACAATTCCAAAACTTTTTGATTCATCCAAATCGGAGTTGAATCAAAGAAATTATTGCTAAAAGAAAGTTTCAGCGTTGGAGCCAGGGGAGGGGTCTGATTGACATAATTTAGAATTACAGGGACGTGATTTTTCATTTTTAAACTACAGAGGCTATTCATACATTTGACCAAAACCACAAAGGTGTTATTTGCAGATTACCTTAAAGATTTCTATAATATTTACAAATTTAATATATTTATAAATTATTTATAACTATGACACTTTTAATGAACTAGTTTTTCCACGTGCAATGCACGTGTTTTCTTTCCAATATTTGAAAATTTAATAATTTATTTCACTACAAGAAAACTGTCGTTTTGCGACGAAAAAATTTGTGACGACCACGAGTCGTCACTGATTTGCGACGTAAGTCGTCACTATTTCATGCGTTGACTGACTACGACGAATTTCGTGGCAAAATAGTGATGAAAAAAAAGTCTTTGTCACTAAATATGGCGGGAGCTCATGGCCAGAAACGAGTGAGAAGTTCGTCCCAAAATTAGCTATGATATTCCTCACTAAGTTTCACGCCAATTTTTGGCAGGAAGAAGAAGTGCCCCACCATGCTTTGCGACGACAACCATCACAAATATAATCAATGACCAATTTCGTCACAAATATTATCAAATAAAATTGACAGGATTTTCAAAATTTTCACAGAATATGTGCGACAAATCCGTCACAAATGGCATAAAAATTGCAAGATAATTAAAATTTTCATCAAATTTTGGGCAGTTAAATTTAATATTTGTGACGAAAGTCGTCGCAAATTGGTGACGAATGTCATCACAAATATTATTAACTTAAATGGGTGAAATTTTCAAATACTTCACCAAATAATTGCAACAAATCATTCGCAAATGACATAAAATGACAGGATATTTATAATTCTCACCAAATTTTGGGAGTTTAATGTTAATATTTGTGACGAAAGTCGTCACAAAAACTGTTATAAGAAAAAAAAAAGACACTTCTTTCACCACAATTCCTTAACTTTTCTCTCTCTTTCTCTTTTCATTTTTCATTCCCAATCCCGAGCCTCATTCATTTTCCAACAAAAGTTTAGTTTCTAATCCCGAGCCTATTTGTGTTTTAAATATTGTATAAAATTGTATGTTTAGAATTTAGATTTAAATATAGAATTAGCTAGAAATTTTATGTTTCTGATTTCAATTGTATTTTTAGTTTTGAATTAGTTTATGATTTCGTTAAATTAGCTTAATTTTGTTGAATTAATTAGTTAAAATTACATTAACTTAGTCAAATTTGATATTTTATATGCTTTATAAAATTATTTATAATTGACTAAAATCATTTTCAATATACAAAATGCATGATTTTTTTTTTTTAATTTATATAGAGTACGTGACTCAAATAAATAATTTTACACATTTAAACTTATCTTCTAATTTGTGATTATTATTTGATTTATTTAAAAAATTAAAATATTGTATACTTTTCTAATTTACTAAATTATTTTAACTTATTGTTTACTAATTTAAAGAATTATATTTTTTATATCCTCAAATTTTTCTTTTTAAAAAAATTGATTCTTAAATTACCATTTAATTAATGTTTTATGCAGAAGATCAATATTTTTAATTTTAATTTTAGTTTATTTTCATAATTAAAATTATTTGTTAATTCAATAATTATTTTTTTAGGGTAAAATGCAAGAATGTCCCCTGCACTTTCACCCAATTTCAAGTATGACCTCTGCATTTTATTTTTTTTCAAAATACACCTCTGCACTTACCAAGAAGTCATCATCTATTAAATAACCATTCATTTTAACATTGAAATATTATTTCATTCTATTTTTTAAACATTTTAACAGAATATTAATATTTCTTAACCTTTATGACTAACCTTGTGTTAAAAAAAACTGTGACCCAATGTTTACATAAGCATTTAGTCATCCTTTACTTAAGAAAAACCGATATCGATCTCCTTTGAAAATAACAATCTACTCATCAAGATTTTTACAATAGCATCTGACCTATAACTTTCGTTTTACTACAAATCAAATCAGGTAAGAATACAACCACGAATCAGACACAAACTTTAGTACGAAACTTTAGAAAATTGTGCGTCCCAACTTTTTGACCCAATATTGGTTGAAAAGGTTAATAAATATTAATATTCTATTAAAATGTAAAAAAATAAAGAATAAAATTGTAACTCAATATTAAAATAGATGATTTTTTTAATAAATGATGACTTTTGATAAGTGCAGGGATGTATTTTGAAAAAATATAAAGTGTAAGGGTCATATTTAAAATTGGGTGAAAATGCAGGGGTCATTCTTACATTTTACCCTTTTTTTTATCCAATGAAAGGTATGTGCGTGTTTTTACCTCAAACTTTTTTTGTTTAATTTTTCCTTTTCCTTTTAGTTTCTTTCTGTAATAAATGCTGTAACTTCACTAATTAAATATTAAAGAAATTTATCCATTTTAAAAATCGGTTAAATATGAATAAAAATAGTTAAATATTAAAAAAATAGATTATATATAAATTGTCATTTAATAGAAGGTGGGTAATAAATATCTAATGACATATTTTGTAATTTGAATATACGTAAAGGGTATATATAATGGCATATTGTGTTATTTTAGAAACTGACAAAGAGCACAACGGTTCAAGTTAGCTCATTTTAATATAGTAGAGATATGTAAAATAAATGAGTGCTTTAATACTGTAACTATTTACTTGAATAATTTATTGATCGATAATAATCTGAGTAAATAACCGATTAACTTAAGGAAAAATGTATTCTAATTAGTAGGCATTATGATTAATATCTCAAATTTAGCCCCCGTTTGGTTCGAGGTAATCTAAGATTCCCTTATAAGGGTATCTAATTTCATAGTTTGTTTCATTATTATATTAAAATATCTTGGTAATCTGCAATTCCTGGCATCTATATTTTCCCAAGATATGAGGGAATTTGGTTACCTTTGAATTCAGGTGCTTTCTATGATTCCCCACGAGAAGTTAATTTTATTTTTTTACAATTTTAACCCTATTTAATTTTAAAAAGTTGCCAAAACAAATTAGGAAAATAATATATACTCATGTTTCCACTTTTTTTTTTTTTTTTTTTAATTCTATGGTTTATCCAGATTTCTATTTGTATTATTAATAAATCCTCTCTTTATATACAATGGGTTTGATCAAGATCATTTCTCAACAACTTATATATATAATTTTTGTTGTTGATCATTTTGCTACATTTGATAAAGATTTTTCTTCCACATTTTAATTTTATGATATTTTGGTTTCTTCTCCATATATTTGATAGACCCTTAATTAATTTCCTTTGAACTTAACCCTATTGTTGAAATTGCAAGTTATTATTATTATTATTGTTTTGCATGTTTTTTTTTTTGGTATTTTCTTCATGATTCAACTCTAATATAGATCTAGTTGTAGATTGTGGATAGATATGTAACATATTATGTAAATGAATCACTGTGTGAAATTGTGTCAGTTGCAGTAATCTAAGATTCCCAGTAATCAAATACTCTCGTATCAATCCCAACAATTAAATTACTGGATGTATCTTAGATTACAACGAACCAAACGGGGCTACTTTGAAAAGAGAAAAGTACCGGCTAACTTTTCAGCCTGAGACTTTGTGAGCTTTGCCGCGAACCCAGAAAAACCATGTCTATAGTGGTAGATAATTGATTTGGATGACCTCTCCTTGCTTCATGATCAGATCATATCGAAATTAACAAATTATCATTTTTTATCATTAGTTATTTATAAAATGCGTAAGTAATATAAAAAAATGGGCAAACAAAAAATTAAAATGACATTATATAATGATCAAAATTTTAATTTTCAATATTGAAAATTGAAAATTTTTACTTTTTACTATATATATATATATATATATATATATATATATATATATATATATATATATATATAGTTTTCCCAAAACATAAATTGGTTATAAAATTACATAACCGATTAAATAGTTTTTTCAATTTAATTCTTAAAGAAAACCATTTTTTTTAAAATAGATAAAAAATAAATATGATTATTAGATGAATATCTATGTTTTTCAAAAAAAGAAAGAAAAATAAAACAAGAAATTGGTTATCAACATTTTTTCTTTTACTTAAAAATAAATAAATAAATAAAAGAATATATTTAAAAATAGAAACCTTATATAAATGAGAAATTTTACTCTGTAATATATTTTGATGTAATATTTTTTAAATATATCATTATTTAAACTATTTGTATACATAACAAATTTTACTAGTTAATCAGTGATTAATAATGATTAATATGTGAAACACTAATTTATTTATTATAAAAATATGTAATTTAATACGAATCATTAATTGCCTCCTCAAAACTTACTATTTAACAATTATTTTTAAATTCAGATATTTTTATAAATATTACCGAAAAATATACTAGATTTACAATAATTCCTATATAAATACTGAAAAAATCATAGATAATATGGTATCTAAAAACAGCAGTTAATGGATTAAAATCATAAATAATTACCTTCCCAAGGTAGTGGCAAGTAATTGGTTGTGAGATTGGGTTGCCAATTTACTACTGGAATATTTTCTTTCTCCAAGATAAACGATGTAAACCTGATAAGATTTTGGGGTGTGGCAAATAAAACTTATTTACACAAAATAATCCATCAGATAATCAAACATAGAAAGAAAAAAAAAAGTTTTTTTTTTTTACCTTGCTGTGTTCTTCTGCTTTTACCATTGATTTGTCTCCAAATATTGAGAATAAATTTGCATACAGTATGTAAACAGCCACATAAAAAGAAGCCCGATTCCTCATATTATCACGTTGTCTGTTAATTTTATTAGAAATTAAAAAAAAATGTGTGAATGACCAAAACTGAGTGAAAATCTGCGATTAAAAAACTTCAAATATTAAATAAGTTCAAATTTAGAGAATAACCACCTGCTCATCAGTCTGCGAATTTTCTCTATCGTTACGTTTCTCTCTCGTGAGAAAAATAGATCTCCAATTTTAATTTGTTATAGGGATTTTGAGTTCAATAGTTAGATTCGTTTTTGGTTGTAGGCTTTTGGCCCCACAATGTCTTTTCCATTTTGTCAATATGTATAAAGTTTGTCCATTTTTCCAATTTTAATTATTGATTAAGATTTTGAGTTTTATAAAAAGTAGTACTTGCATACTCACCTCTATATCTATACATGTCATGCTTTTGTTGGATCAAACATGATATTACATAATAAATACATATATATCTCATAAATAAATAAATGAATTCTACTATCATGTTGATCCAATAAAAACCATGACATGTTGTTATGACAGTTAACTTAGAGCCTTCTCCCACAGTGAGCAGTCTCTTCTAACAATGAGCTTGCGTGTGTTTCTTGTTGGTTGGTTAGATTAGATAGAGTTGGTAGAAGTAGTCTTGTCATGTACTATACTTGTAATCCTTTCTCTCCCTCTTCTATTAAAGAGGTAATGTTTCTTCTTCTACAATTAAGAAATACAAAGAGATAAATCTCAAACACTTTGCTTGTCTCTCTTTTCATTTAATAACTTGGTATTAGAGCAGTTGGATTTCATAAATACGAGACTAACCTCTTGTAGACACGCAGCGGAAATCGATGAGAAACCCAAGTGTTCAAGTATCGATCGTTGAAAGCAAATCACCGAACAGACTCGCTTTATTGATCACAACCTGGATCATTTACTCTTAGAATGAATGATGAACTGATTGAGATAGATGAAGAGATAAATTGAGAGAGAGAGATTTTTGAGAGAATCTTTATTCTCTTATTTTCTCTGTCCTTTTATTTTTACGTTTTCTTTCTCAGTAGTTTTTCCAGAGAAATCTTCTAAGATATAGGATGGAACTGCCTTGTCAGTTCCAATAACTGATATAAGGCAACTGCTTTCATCTCTCACTCGCACATAATGGGTTACCCATCATGGGCGTGCCTTTTACATTGTTCCCTTTTGAACGCGAAATTCTCTCACTTATCAATCAAGGAGAAATATATTCTCTTTCATCAATATCTAATTCATACAAGAAAATAGGTCATGCTACTATCATACTTTTAATTCGAGAGTTTGTTACTTTAAAACGTTTAAGTATGTAAGGTAACTCAATTGTGTATTTAAGTAGAGTGTATGATGTAGTTCCCTAGATCATTTAGTCACATTTGTAACTCCAATTTTTTTTTAAATTTTACCTTTGTATTCACAATTATATTACAAAAATACAATTGGTCGACCGGTGAAAATACAATGTGATGTGACACTTAAAATAATCTTCTCTTTTCCTCAAAAAATTTCCATCCTAAAATGATTGCTCTCTAGATAAGTCCCATTAGATAGAATCTTTCATGACCATTGGTAACTTTCCAAGATAGCTAAAATCACAGTGAAACTTCAAGATTTTAGTCAAAGATCTTAAGGGTACTTGAAGACTTCTTAGTCTCATGGGTCTCACATTATTAAGAAGTAGAGATCTAACTTTTGTTACCCACTTAGGTCGGTTTTAGCACATGTGGTATGAAACACATGATACAATATTATTCTCCATTTTTATTGGAGTGTATGTCTCGATTTATACTGTACAGATGATAGTTCATATATACTCAATATCTAGCTTGAGTCCACAACTCTACTTTATCAACTTATGACTGCAAGACTTCCATCTGGCTCATAGACAGTCAAGCGAATAGTGAGATCTATTCACTTTCGATTATAAATATACCATCATCTTGATTCTTTATCAAGGCGATATATAGATTAAGCATATGCTCTCTTAGTGTTGTTATTTGACGCCCCGTTACAAGGTAATTTTAAATTTTGGTAAAAGAATTAATTTTCATTTAATAATACCGAGTTTTGAATTTTTTTTGATTTAAAATTTCTTATTTGCATTCGTAGACTTGTTGGGAGACAAATTACGAGGGAAGGACTCTTTGGCAATTTGTTTGGTTGGAAGGATGTTTAAACAATTAAGGAAAAGATAGGAAGAGGTGGCTAGGGTTTTGCCTCATTTGTTAGAAAATAAGAAAAGAATAGAAAATTTCTTTCTCGTTTCCTCTCCCTCATGCCGCCGCCGACCTTGTGCATGCCCAGAAGGTTTGCTCGATTTCCTTCATCAATTGGACTTTAATCCGTGTTCTGATCTCGTATTCGAAGTGGTTGGGGACTACCTTTGTAATCAAAAGAGGTAGTTTTTCTCCCCTTGGTTTCCCCTAGTGCCGCCGCCCTTCCTAGGCTTTTTAGGAGTTAATTTTTCATCAATTCTGGTTAAATAGATATCCGTTTTGATCATGGGAATTCGTTAGTCAAGGTTCGTGGTCCGGATTCGTGTTTTCCTATCATTGGGTGAGTATTTAGATTGGTTTTTAATTCTTTTCAAATATGGAATTTTGTTTTATTTATCAAATTTTAATGTTCTAGAACCTTGCCCAAAAACCCATTCCATATTGCCTTTTGTTACTTAATAGTACGCCTAAAACTTAATCGGTGTTGATCCCCTTTGCCTAAAACCAAAACCCATCAATACAGATAGCCTGGAACCCGAAACCGAGACCAAACCGTGACCCGAAGGCCACAGTTCAGCCATGGAAAAGGACAGCAACGCCGTAGCTGCTATCTCCTTCAAACGGCAGCCGTTCGTTATTTGTATTTTTCCCGATCTTCGAGTCGTTGAACCCTAATTTTTTTAACACCTTTTGGTACTATTTTAGCATGTAAATTAAATGTTTAGGACCCTTGTTTCAGGTCTTATTGGTGGTGGAAACTAGCTTGGAAATTGGAATTTCAGGAAAGATAAGGTGAGTTAACGGTTTAGTCAACGGTGGAGTTCTGGAGAAATCTAAGGCTCTTACCGTAGTTTATTTGTTTCATTATATTTAAATATGATATTCTGAAAAGTTAGGATGATAACTGACTTTTGGAAACACTGAAAATCAATTGGAAGAAAACAATTTTCGGTTAGAACTAGTTTAGGCTTTTTCGACGAAAATTGAAGTTTTTAGTTTTGAATTGCCTCTGATTGATTATGAGTTTAAATTTGGAATTATTTGGAGATATTTAGTGTTATATGCCTTGAGATTTGAGTTAGGGAGCATAAAAGTACATTTTCCATGTTTCGGCAGTTTCGTGCAATTTATATATTGAGTTTGAGCTGCTGTATTTTCATGCTTTTAAATGAATTTCATGTATCATTATCTTGTGTATAATGAAGTTTGGGTTGATATTGAAGGCCAACTTGAATTTTCTTACTAGTGTTGAGGCTAGGAGCTCAACACTAAGTCATATTAGTTATGGTAAATTCCATAACCGAGTACTAATGTTCATTGCTCATATGAATGAAACATTAGGGGAATATCAGTTATAGTTGAGACTATAACCAAGTACTAAGAAGTGTTAGTAGTTCCGAGGGACCGCCTTCTTAGTGGATTTTGTGAATTATATTGTTTATTAAGTTAAAGCTGTATGTTAGTTATTCGGGAATTTGATAATTATTGTGAGAATGTTTGATTGGGTTGTCTTGGATAAGAATCTAGGGAAAGATGTCTATTCATGTAAATGGTTGAGATTGAGTTTTAAGTGACAGTTGTGTGTGTAAGAGACTTCGGAAGAGTGTTGAGTGCTTGGGACTCATTTTGAATTGTTAGAGACTATCTAAGACTTCATCATTGATTAAGTCATTTTCTCACTGGCTTTAGCCTCACAGTGCTATCTGTTATTTTTTTTTTCAGGTAACAATGGACAGAGAGATGGCGGTTGATGAAGTGGAAGAGATGAGGGTTCATGTCATGTCAGCGCCGGTTTATTTGATCATTAATATTTATGAATAATATACATTTTTTATTTGGGATTTTATTTGGTCATCGAGACTTTATTTTATTATTTTGAGTTGTTGAATTTGAGATTATGTTTTCGGAATATTGTTTTGTTTTCAAAGTTGAAACTCCGGAGTTTATGTTTTGTTTTAAACATTTATTGATTAGAAAGTTTGCATGTTTTTGATAAAGGGTATTTATTGAGTCTTCCGCTGTTTTAATTAAGTATATTTAATGCTCTGAAAGGTTGGGTTTTTATAGTTGGTATCAGAGCCTATTGGTTCTGAAGACCGTATGTTAAACATACACTTTTCTTTTGACATGAACCTCATCTCCACACTCATCAGCGCCAGGTATCTCTAGTACTAGTCTTTAAATTCATTCCTTGCCCAAGTAGTATGATAGTTAATGTTTATGCTTAAAATGTTCAATCTCGATAATTATAGTGTTTGTGTATTTCAGGATGTCTCCTGTGATTATGCCTGGAAGAGGAAGAGGACGAGGCCGTGGTAGAGGCCGAGGTAGGGGAGGACGCGGTCGAGGCCGTGGTGCTAACCCTGAATACAAAAGTGATGTCGAGTCATCGAACGAGGTTAACTCTTATGCCACTCCTGCTATGGGGAGTGATGATGGATATGTGGATGCAGATGGATTAGAGAAGCAGGAGGATGTGCCTTTGGCCCCGGTACCACCAGTTGTTCAGGGCGAGTTTGTGACCCAGGCTAAGTTAGATGAGATGCGCAGAGCATTGGCTCGAGTTGGTTGGGTAACTGAGGAGGCCAAAATGCTGAGAGAATACAAGAAATATGCACCAGCTGAATTCAATGGAAAGTCAGTTGATCCTGAAGAAGCTGAAGATTGGTGTACTAGAGTTCAGAGAGCTCTGAAATTTGTTAACTGTCCCAAGCATTTGAAAGTTCACTGTGGGATTTTTTCGTTGGTGGGGGATGCTTTGTACTGGTGGGAAACCACACTGAATACCTGAGATTCTACTACTCCGGTGACTTGGAGCGAATTCCAAGAGAAGTTCAATGAGAAATACTATACTAAGAAGTATAGAAGCCAGAAGGAGTGCGAGTTCTTAGCCTTGAAGAAAAGGGACAAATCTGTGCTTGAGTATGAGAAATAATTTGATCATCTTTTGAGGTTTGCTGCTTATCAGGTTGCTACATCTGAGTTGAGAATGCACAAGTTCATGATGGGATTAGATGATGATTTGCTGGGGCAGATTGAGGCTATTGGGCCTACAGACTATGCATCTGCTTTGAAGATTGCCATCTCTCTTGACCCAAAGAGTAGAGGCAGCTGCTTATCAGGTTGCTACATCTGAGTTGAGAATGCACAAGTTCATGATGGGATTAGATGATGATTTGCTGGGGCAGATTGAGGCTATTGGGCCTACAGACTATGCATCTGCTTTGAAGATTGCCATCTCTCTTGACCCAAAGAGTAGAGGCAAGGCTGTGAAAAAAGAACCGACTGAGACTGCAGTTGGGCAGAAGAGGCAAGCTGAGACTGAGCCTCAGCAGAAACAGAATTAGGGAGGTAATAGGGGACGACAGTCATCATAGAGTAGGCAGTTCAATCAGAACAAGCAGAATCAGGGTGGTAGGCAGCAGTTCAATATTCCTGAGTGCAGGAACTGTGGTAGAAGGCACACTGGGGTTTGTAATAAGCCTAGGATGTGCTTTATTTGTCATCAGGAGGGACACATCTCAGCTAACTGTAGGAAGAACATGAAAGCACCTGTGGATGGTGGACAGAATAGGCCTACTAATCAGGGTCAGCTGAAACAAGCTTCTCAACAAGGAAAGTTGTTTGCTACTACCAGGGGCGAGGCTAAGGCAGCAAAGAATGTGGTCACAGGTTCTTTATCGGTTCATGGCTATTCTGTTTATGTATTATTTGATTATGGTGCTACACATTCTTTTTTTTCTGCTGAATTTTTTAAGTATGTTATTTTTTATACTGAGCCCATGGATTATGATTTGAATGTTAAGACACCGATTGGTGGAACAGTTTGTGTTGATAGGATGTTTAGAATTGATGAACTGTGTATACTTGAGAAATGTTTGCCTGCTACACTGATTGTGTATGATATGTCTGATTTCGATATTATATTGGGAATGGATTGGTTGCGTGCCAATTATGCCATTATAGATTGTCATAAGAGGGAAGTGAATTTTAAAAGTCTTTGTGGGGCAGAGTTTAAGTTTAAAAGGAGTAGTAGTAAACTAACTTCAGTGATTATCTCAGCTTTGCAAGCTAAGAAATTGATTGATGAGGGAGCCTGGGCATATTATAGCTAATGTAGTTGATACTACTGTCGAGGAGGCCAGTTTAGATTATGTGCCAGTTGTGAATGAGTTCGTTGATGTATTTCCTAATGAATTACCTGAATTACCCCCACCTAGGCAAATGGATTTCCAAATAGAAGTTGTACCTGGGACTACCCCTATTTCTAAAGCACCTTATAGAATGGCTTCAGCTAAGCTAAAAGAGCTTAAGACCCAGTTACAAGAACTTCTAGATTTGGGTTTTATACGCCCAAGTGTATCACCATGGGGTGCACCTGTCCTATTTGTGAAAAAGAAGGATGGATCAATGAGGTTATGTATAGATTATCGTGAGCTTAATAAGGTAACTATCAAGAACAAATATCCTTTGGCTAAGATAGAAGATTTGTTTGATCAGTTGAAGGGGCCACCGTGTTTTCAAAGATAGATTTGAGATCGGGATATCACCAGTTGAGAATCCGTGAGACCGATATTCCAAAGACAGCTTTCAGGATGAGGTATGGACATTTTGAGTTCATTGTCATGTCCTTTGGATTGACTAATGCCCTAGCAGCTTTTATGGACTTGATGCACACAGTTTTTCAACAGTTCTTAGATACATTTGTGATTGTATTTCTTGACGACATTTTGGTGTATTCTAAGAATGAGGATGAGCATGCCATGCATTTGAGAAAGGTATTATCCATTCTGAGAAATGAGAAACTCTATGCTAAGTTTAGCAAGTGTGAGTTCTGGTTGAAGAAAGTAGCCTTTTTGGGGCATGTAGTGTCAGCACATGGTATTTCTGTTGATCCTTCAAAGATCAAAGCAGTTAGTGGTTGGGCACGACCTACTAGTGTGGCTAAAATACGAAGTTTCCTTGGTCTAGCTGGATATTATAGAAGGTTTGTGCAGGATTTTGCACGAATTGCCTCCGAATGACAAAGTTAACTAGAAAGGGAGTGGCTTGTGATTGGAATGAGGAGTCTGAAGTTAGCTTCGAAGAGTTGAAGAAGAGATTGGTAACCACCCCAGTTTTAGTTACCCCAGATGGTTCAAATGGTTTGACAATTTACAATGATGCATCGAAAAAGGGGTTAGGTTGTGTTTTAATGCAACATGGCAAAGTGTTAGCGTATGCTTCTAGGCAACCGAAAGAGCCGAAAATAAGTACCCTACTCATGACTTAGAACTTGCAGCGGTAGTTCATGCCTTAAAGATTTGGAGGCATTACTTGTATGGTGAGAAGATCTTAATCTTCACTAACCACAAAAATCTCAAATTTTTCTTCACTCAGAAGGAATTAAATATGAGACAAAGGAGATGGTTAGAGTTAGTGAAGGGTTACGATTGTGATATCCAGTATCATCCTGGAAAGATGAATGTAGTAGCGGATACACTTAGTAGAAAAACAGTTCATTCAGCGGCGATTCTGGCTAGGCATTCTCGGTTACAGTGGGAAATGGATAGGGCTGATCTTATTGAGATGACAGCTGAGATAACAGTTAGTATGGCTGGTTTGATAGTGAGGCCAACATTGAGACATAGGATAATAGATGCGTAGAGAGTAGATGACAGTTTAGCTGGCTGTTTTCTTGATGCCAAGACTGATATGCCGGGGTGTTTGCTTTTGCTACCGATAGTGCTCTACTTTATAAGGGTCGGTTATGTGTTCCAAAGGATGAAACCTTGAGGAAGGAGTTGTTGGAAGAGGCACATGGTTCGATGTTCTCTATTCACCTCGGAGGCACCAAAATGTATAGAGACCTAAAAATGCATTATTGGTGGTCAGGGATGAAGAAAGATATAGCTGAGTTTGTAAGCAAGTGCCTACTTTGCCAACAGGTGAAAGCATTGAGAAGAAATCCTCATGGTTATGTTAAACCATTGAGTGTTCCTGAATGAAAGTGGGAAGAAATTTCCATGGACTTTATATGTGGATTACCTAGAACATCTCGAGGTAATTCAGTTATTTGGGTGATTGTTGATAGATTGAAAAAGTCGACGTATATTCTTCCTGGAAAACCGACTTATCCAGTAGAGACTTGGGTTCAGATGTATTTGAGAGAAATAGTGCGCTTGCATGGAGTGCCGGTTCGTATTGTATCGGATAGGGACACGCGCTTTGTCTCTAAATTTTGGCAAAGTCTTTAGAAAGCTATGGGTACCCGATTGGATTTTAGTACAGCTTTCCACCCTCAGACGGATGGTCAGACTGAACGAGTTAATAAGATTTTGGAAGATATGCTTCAGGCTTGTGCCTTAGATTTTAAAGGAAGTTGGGATGATCAACTTTATTTGGTGGAGTTTGCAGACAATAATAGCTATCAGGCTACTATCGAGATGGCTCCTTTTGAGGCCTTGTATAGAAAGAAGTGTCGATTGCCGGTTCATTGGGATGAAGTTGAGGAGAGGAAATTATTAGGACTTGAACTTGTGCAGCTAACGAGTTAATCTGTAAATGTGATTAGAGAAAGAATGAAGACTGCCTAGAGTAGGCAGAAGAGTTATGCAGATAAGAGGCGCACTGATCTTGAGTTTTCAGTGGGAGATCATGTTTTTTTGAAGATAGCACCGATGAAGGGTGTGATGAGATTTGGGAAGAAAGGGAAGTTGAGTCCTCGATTCATCGGACCTTTCGAGATTCTTGAGATGATTGGATTGCTTGCTTATAGTTTGGCCTTGCCATCAGCATTATCCAGTGTTCATAATGTGTTCCATGTATCTATGCTTCGGAAGTATATTACCGACCTTACACATGTGATAGATTATGAACTAGTGGAGTTAGAGGCGGATTTGTCTTATGAAGAGAAGCAAGTTGAGATATTGGCAAAGGAACAGAAAGTGTTGAGATATAAGACCATGGAGTTGGTTAAAGTATTATGGAGAAATCATTCATCAGAAGAAGACACATGGCAATGAGAGGAGGATATGCGAGCTAGCTACCCTCATCTTTTTCATGAGAGGTGAAGCTTTTCGGGGATGAAAAGCCTTGTTAGGTGGGTGGTTCTGTAACGCCCCGTTACAAGCTAATTTAAAATTTTGGTAAAAGAATTAATTTTCATTTAATAATACCGAGTTTTGAATTTTTTTCGATTTAAAATTTCTTATTTGCATTCGTAGGCTTGTTGGTAGAAAAATTGCGAGGGAAGGAATCTTTGGCAATTTGTTTGGTCAGAAGGGTGTTTAAACAATTAAGGAAAAGATAGGAAGAGGGGGCTAGGGTTTTGCCTCATTTGTCAAAAAATAAGAAAAGAATAGAAAATTTCTTTCTCTTCTCCTCTCCCTCACAGCGCCGCCACCCTTGTGCATGCCCGGAAGGTTTGCTCGATTTCCTTCATCAATTGGACGTGTTCCGATCTCGGATTCGAAGTCGTTGGGGACTACCTTTGTAATCAAAAGAGGTAATTTTTCTCACCTTGGTTTCCCCTAGTGCCGCTGCCCCTCTTAGGGTTTTTAGGAGTTGATTTTTCATCAATTCTTGTTAATAGGTATCCGTTTTGATCGTGGGAATTCGTTAGTCAAGGTTCGTGGTTCGGATCCGTGTTTTCCTATCATTGGGTGAGTATTTAGATTGGTTTATCATTTTTAAATCTGGAATTTTGTTTTATTTATCAAATTTTAATGTTCTTGAACCTTGCCCAAAAACCCATTCCATATTGCCTTTTGTTACTTAATACTACGCCTAAAATTTAATCGGTGTTGATCCTCTTTTCCTAAAACTAAAACCCATCAATATCGATCACCCGGAACCCGAAACCAAGACCAAACTGTGACTCGAAGGCAATGGTTCGGCCACGGCAAAAGACAGCAGGGCCGTAGCTGCTGTCTCCTTCAAACGGTGGTTGTTCGTCGTTTGTCTTTTTCCCGATCTTCGTGCCGTTGAGCCCCAATCTTTTTAACACCTTCTGGTACTGTTTTAGCATGTAAATTAAATGTTTAGGACCCTTGTTTCAGGTCTGATTAGTGGTGGAAACTAGCTTGAAAATTGGAATTTTAGCAAAGATAAGGTGAGTTAACGGTTTAGTCAACGGTGGGGTTATAGAAAAATCTAAGGCTCTTGCTGTAGTTTATTTGTTTCATTATATTTAAATATGATATTCAGGAAAGTTAGGATGAGAACCGACTTTTGAAAATACTGAAAATCAATTGGAAGAAAATAATTTACGGTTATAACTAGTTTAGGCTTTTTCGACAAAAATTGAAGTTTTTAGTTTCGAATTTCCTCTGATTGATTATGAGTTTAAATCTGGAATTATTTGGAAATATTTGGTGTTATATGCCTTGAGATTTGATTTAGGGAGCATAAAAGTACATTTTCCATGTTTTGGCAGTTTCGGCAGTTTTGTGAAATTTATATATTGAGTTGGAGCTGCTGTATTTTCATGCTTTTAAATGAATTTCATGTATCATTATCTTGTGTAAAATGAAGTTTGGGTTGATATTGATGGCCAGCTTGAATTTGCTTACTAGTGTTGAGTCTACGAGCTCAACACTAAGTCACGTTAGTTATGGTAAAGTCCATAACTGAGTAATGATGTTCAATGCTCCTATGGATGAAACATTTGGGGAATATCAGTTATAGTTGAGGCTATAACCAAATACTAAGAAGTGTTAGTAGTTCCGAGGGACCGCCTTCTTAGTGGATTTTGTGAATTATATTGTCTGTTAAGTTAAAATATGTTAGTTATTCGGGAATTTGATAAAGATTGTGAGAATTTTTGATTGGGTTTTCTTGGATAAGAATCTAGAGAAAGATGTCTATTCATGTAAAGGGTTGAGATTGAGTTTTAAGTGACGGTTGTGTGTGTAAGAGACTTTGGAAGAGTGTTGAGTGCTTGGGACTCGTTTGAATTGTTAGAGACTATCTAAGACTTCATCATTGATTAAGTCGTTTTCTCACTGGCTTTTGCCTCACAGTGCTATCTGTTGTTTTTTTCAGGTAACAATGGACCGAGAAGTGGCGGTTGATGAAGTGGAAGAGATGAGGGTTCGTGTCATGTCGGCGCCGGTTTATTTGATCATTAATATTTATGAATAATATACATGTTTTATTTGGGATTTTATTTGGTCATCGAGAATTTATTTTATGATTTTGAGTTGTCGAATTTGAGATTATGTTTTTGGAATACTGTTTTGTTTTCAAAGTTGAAACTCCGGAGTTTATGTTTTGTTTTAAACATTTATTGATTAGAAAGTTTGCATGTTTTCAATAAAGGGTATTTATTGAGTCTCCCGCTATTTTAATTAAGTATATTTAATGGTCTGAAGGGTCGGATCTTTACATTATCAATTAATAACAATATTGCTTAAAATATCTAATTTCTATTCGACAATAAGTAATAGAAGTGATTACCTATGTGAGAATGTCAATCTACTGTCTGACATACTTTTAATTTAATGTACTGAACATTATTGTATAAACACAATTTAAAAGTACAAAACTTTATTCATAACTAAAACATAGAAATACAATTTTAACTTCATGTGAAATCAAAATCTACGCAGGCCTTTATCAAAAAAAAAAAAATCTACGCAGGCCTAGAGATTTAACACGGCCATTAAAAAATCTCTGTATGAACAGCCATATCTCGCATAGATATATTTTGCACATTCTCTTCTTTCTGTGCAACCATGTCTATCACAAAATTGTATTTAGTATCAATTTGCTTTATCTTAGAGTAATATTTGGAGTCATTTTGTAAATATAATAGCAACATGACTATCACAGAGTTAGACTTATTTTCATTGAATCCCAAGTGATTTAAAAACCTCTTAAGCCACACTAATTGAGATAGATTCTCTTTAATCTTTTTCTCTTTGAGGGCACAATGAATAATCCATGGTTCCCACAAGCTACCTAGATATTTCTTTTACAACATTCCAATGGGCTTGTTCAGGGTTTGACTGTTATTTACTTACCATATTCACGATAAAATATATGTGTGGTTTTGTACACATCATGACATACACGAGGCTACCAATAGCACTCGAGTAAGGAACTTTTCTCATTTGCTATATTTTCCTAGAGTCATTGGACACAATCTTTGACTTAAGCTTTCGCCTTTTACAATGAGAGTATCAATTGGTTTGCAGTTTTGCATTTTAAATCTGGATTTTCTTAATGTACTGCCAGATTGGGCGGTCGTGTCCACAGAGAGGTGAAGATCAAGAAAGAATTTAAGGAGAAGAAGTTTAGAAAAAGAGAGATGGGTTGAGAATTTTGGTTCGGAAATTGTGTAAATAAATTATAAAAATTGATTTTAAAAGAAATTAATAATGGAATTGGTTAAGTGTAGGAATCCTTTTATGTTTTACAAAATTAGATATAATTTTGATTCATATAACTCAATTGAAAATTTCACATCCCAAATAATCAATCGAAAAATTTAGAAATAAAGAACAAAAAAATATTTTCAAATGTATTTAAATAAATCAATTTCTCAAATTAAGAACATGTTATTTATTATATAAAAATCCAAAATCGACAATATAACAAGTCATAATGTAGTAAAGGATTTTTATAAAATAAAGAAATTATCAATAAAATTATATTGTTAAAATCGCAAATAAAAAGAGCATAACTAGATTTATATGAAATTTAATACTACAATAATATTAACAAAGAAATTAAGAAAAGGATGGAGAAATTGAAATTTACTTAAAATTAAGAATTACTTGAACAAAATTGAATCAAAATTATAAATAAAATTGCATTACATAAAATTCTTCCTACACTTTACCAAATAAAACTTAGCCTAATTTGCAAAGCATTTTCACAAATTCTAAAAAGAAAGTATGAAAATGCTAGGAAAAACTAAAGAGAAAATTGAAAAGAAAAATGGGAGGAAGAAGGGTGTATTATTGGTTGAAGGATTTATTAACTCTTTCCCACTTCGAGTGGTGATGGCATTGGCCTCCTCAAGATTGAAAGTATTTGGATTAGCAGTTTGATCCATATTGATCCCTTTTGGATTGGATTGAGCTTGGGAAGAAAATTTTCCTCTTTCATTAATAGACAAAGAATTAGTCAATTTAGAGAATTGTCTTTTCATGTCTTTGCTCTCTTCCATCATTTGAGTGAAATAGGGTTCAAACTTTTGATTGGTCTTAGCCTGCGCCTCTATAAAAGAATGCAAGGTATTCTCGAGAGAATTCCTTGGCGGTTGATTATATTGAGGGGCAGAAAAGGGCCTTTGAGCTTGAGTTTGTTGGGCTTGATCATTTCTCCATTGCCCACCAGAAGTTTGGGCTTGATTGGGATCTCTCCAACTGAAATTAGGGTGGTTTCTCCAGCCAGGATTATAAGTGTTAGAGAAAGGTTTATTATAAGCTCCTAATGCATTGCATTGCTCTTCATAAACTCCTCTAATCTCACCATAGGTAGGACAGTCCTTGGCTAGATGTTCCATTTCTCCACAGACAAAGCATGGCTCTCTAGAATCGGCCCTAGCAGCTACATGGATACCTCTAGACTCTTTAGAACTAAGGGATTCTAATTGCTTAGTCAATGACTCAACTTGGGCTTTAAGATTATCCTCTTCTCTAAGTTGATAGATTCCAACGGGTTTGGATCTATTAGTGCTTTCAGATGCACTTGGGCCAGTCCATGTGTGGGCTTTTTCAGCAAGCTCATTGAGAAATTCAAAAGCTTCATCAGGATCTTTTTGCAAGAAATCTCCATTGCACATCATTTCAACGAATTTGCGCTCTCTGACAGTTAGTCTATCATAGAAATAGCTAATGATTCTCCAACTTTCATAGCCATGGTGGGGACATAGAGTTAACAAATCTCTAAAACGTTCCCAAACTTGGTACAACATTTCATTATATTTTTGGGAAAACATCGAGATTTGTCGTTTAAGACTATTGGTCTTATGGTGAGGGAAATATTTATTGAAAAAGGAATTGTTCATCTCCTCCCATGTTCCAATTGACTTTGGTCTTAACGAATGCAACCAGCTCTTAGCTTTACTCTTCAAAGAGAATGGGAAAAACTTAAGTTTAACATGATCTAAGGCATTATATTGGTTGTTGAAAGTGGCTACCACTTCTTCAAAGTCCCTAATATGCAAATATGGATCTTCATTCTCTAAACCATGGAAATTAGGCAAGAGTTGGACCATATTCTTCTTGAAAGCTACATTTGGTGCATTGGGATTTAGAATTATGCATGATGGAGTGGTAGATCGGGTGGGATGAAGGTAGTCATGAAGAGACTTTAGTTGAACTTCTTCGTTATTTGCCATCCTAAAAGGGTTTTCTCCAAAAGAGGAATGAGATGATAAAATTAAGGAAGAACTAAAGGAATCGAAAGAATTATCACTTGGTGATTTAGGCCATCTTGCAAATCTTCCTAATTCGTCTCTAAACGAACGATTCATTCATCGAGAGAATTTTTAAATTTTTAAATTTTTAAATTTTATGATATTTTTTAATTAAAATTAATTAAATCTAATCTTAAAGGCAAAACCTACTGACTAGAAGAAAATCCTGCTAACTAGTCTTAAAAAGAAAAATCTAAATAATTAAAGAGATGGGAAAAAAATTTATCATAAAGAGACAATTAATGTAGAATTAAATATAACAATTAATCTTAGAAATTAAATCTAGAAAATTTAAAACTACAACTACAATTTTAAAAAGGAGTTACAAAATTAAATTTGCAAGATGAAAATTAATGATTAATTAACTATTTATAAAGATGCTTGATTAATTTGAATTTTAAAGATGCAATTCTAATTAACTTAAAAAGAAAACAATCTAGAAAATTTTAAAGATGGAAAGTAACAAATAAACCTAACAACTTAAAAATTATCATAAAAGCTAAAATTTTGAAAGATGCAAATTAAATTAAAAGCTAAATTAAAACATACAAATTTCTAACAAAATTAAAATTTAAGAATGAATTAATAAGGCAACAATCTAAATTGAACTAACTTTTTTTTTTAATTTTTACCTAAAGATGCTTTCTAACAAAATAATTTTAAAAATTAACTATCCTAAAAATTAACAAAGAACAGAAGGGTGTGATTTTCGGAGTGGCAAAGGGCCCTATTTATACAAGTTTAGGGGCCAAAATTGCATCTTAAAAATTAAATATAAAATCTGAAAATAAATGGGAATTAATACAAATTGGAGAAATTGGGGAGAGAGGAAGGGAGGAATTATAGGAATTGAAATCTGATGGGAAAACAGATGGCCCACGCGTTAGAAATTCAAAAAGCAAAACTGAAGAGAGAGAGAGAGAGAGACACATGGCAGCTGCTGAATGAAGAAGGGCTGACGCTGACGCAGGGGTACAAGGCCGGCTGATGTAAAGCTAACGCAATCAAGGACAGCCTGGGACGAGGCCACGTGGTGATCTCTGGTTCACTGGGTGCTGACGGAAATGAAGGCTGAAGCGTTTTTATATATATTTTTTTATTTTTCTTTCTCTTCGACACGTGTCAGCGAACGGCTAGCTGGAGGGGTGCAGATCCGGTGCGGCGCGGCTCCACTGAAGCTGATTTTAATGACCAATGAGAGCTTGCCACGTGTCTCATGCCTGGAAAGTCTGAACTAAGGCTTTTTCTTGCTTTTCCTTTGTATTTTCTTCTCCATTTTAATTCCAACTTCCACCAAAATACCTACAAAAATTAATAAATCAAATTAAAACCTAATATTCTCATATTTCAAAATATTCAATTAAATCCATGAAAATATTAAATTATAAATTAATTTATTTTACAATTAAGTACAAATTAAGTGCATTTTCATACACTTATCAACTGCCTTGTCACAAAGCTAACATCTTTTTGGAGTCATCTATTTCAATCTTTACTCCAAATATTTAAGGTGCTTCACCCATATCTTTCATTTGAAAGTTTGATGATAACCATTCCTTAATGGCTAATATATATATTCCTTGTCTTTCTCAGCCAACAGTATGTCATCCACATATAATAAAAGAATCACAAATTTATCTTTATGTAATTTGACATACACACAATGGTCTTTATTAATCATATGGAAATCATATGCACTGATAACTTGATGAGAATTGATATACCACTGTAAGGAAGAATGTTTAAAGCCATAAATTGACCTCGTTAATCTACACACTTTATGTTCTTGCCCTTCGGTAACAAAACCAATGGATTGTTGCATGTGTATTTATTGTTCCAATTCACCGTTTAGAAATAATGTTTTAACATCCATTTGATGTAATTTTAAATCTAAGCAAGCAACTATTGTTAGGATGAGACATGAAAGGTAAGGCTCACAACAGGAGATAAAAACTCTTCACAGTCATTATTTCCTGTTGGGTTACACGTTTGGCCTTATATCTTTCAATAAAGCCATCAACTTTACGTTTGAATTTAAGAATGAACTTGTTACCAATCGCTTTGCGTTCTTTAAGAAGATCAACTAGTTACCAAACACTATTTGACTTCATTGACTCTATTTCTTCTTCCATTTCATTTATTCATTTATCTTTATTAGAACTTTAAATAGGTTCTTGAACATTATTCGACTCTTCATTGTCTTGATGCGTAATCATGAATATTTTATCATCGTAATGATGTTTTGTATTTCAACCACGATTACTACGCCTTATTTGTGGCTCTAACGATTGTTGTCTATGTGTCAATCATTCTATTGAACCACGAGTTGTTTGTGGTTCTTTTGAAACACGCGGAGTGTTCAAATTTCTCCCACTTGGATGAGATACTGTTGATTACTGATTAGAGGTATTTCTCAATTCGTTTGATGGAATCAAACTATTTAGAATGTTTAATTCATAAAGAGATATCTCCTGATTAATCTCACCCTTTGATGGAAAATTATTTTCCAAGAATGTAGCATTACATGATTCAAATTCTGTTATACTCCCACTTGCTTGTTCTTCGATGAAAACATACCGTTTTGAGGTTTTTGAGTATCGTATCAAAATACTCTTTTTACCTCTTGGACCTAGTTTTCCATGTTGATGTGATGACTCATAAATATAAGCAGCACATCCTCATGGTCTCAAACCACTAAGGTCTGATTTTCTGCTAGTCCATAACTCATAGGGTGTAGAAGCAACAGACTTTGAAGGTACACGACTAAGAATATAAGTAGCAGTCAATAAGGCATCACCCTAAAAGATGATTGGAAATTTCGCTTGAGCCTTAATTAACCTAACCATTTCTAAAAGAGTTATATTTCTTCTTTAAGCAAACCCGTTCTTTTGTGAGGTTCGTGAAATGGTTAGCTGCGATAGTATTATTTTTTCTTCACACATTTGTTTAAACTCATGCCTGTTCTTAAATACTTAACCTTTTTATCTAATTGATTTTCCACTAAGATCACAAATTTTCTACACTCATGCTTCAGACTTGTCGGAAATCAAATAGACATGAC
Source organism: Gynostemma pentaphyllum (assembly GCA_028015215.1). Lineage (NCBI taxonomy): Eukaryota > Viridiplantae > Streptophyta > Magnoliopsida > Cucurbitales > Cucurbitaceae > Gynostemma > Gynostemma pentaphyllum. The sequence continues at coordinate 42,783,216 of CM051353.1, forward strand.
CAAAACGTATGAAATCATCTATAAAGGTAATACAATATTCACCTCCATATTGTGCCTTCACTTTCATAGACCCACAAATATCATAATAAATTAATTGTAATGGAATTTTAGCTTTAGTTCCCTTATCAAATGGCTTTTTTTTCATTTTTTTTCTCGCTAGACAACTCTCATTTGATGGTAGTTCGACCCATTCAATTTGGCCTAACAAACCCTCTTTAGTTAGTCTAGCTATTCTATGTTGATCTATATGACCTAGTCTAGTATGCCACATAGTTATATCAACATTAGCATCAACAAATAATGAAATAAGGGAAAAACATACATAATTATTAGACACTATAAGAATTTCGGGAATAGGTGACTTTTTTTGGCGTCACCTATTCGAATAGGTGACGGTTTCTTGACTGTCACCTATGGCAGTGTCACCTATTCAAATAGGTGACGGCCATGAGAAACCGTCACCTATTTGAATAGGTGACGTTTTTTACCCGTCACCTTTTCAAATAGATGACGTTTTTTACCCGTCGCCTTTTTGAATAGGTGACACTGGAATAGGCGACGGTCATAGCACTTGATCTTTGCCTTGTTCTTATTTGAGTGAAATTGGGACATTTTCCCTTACTATTTTGACCATGTTGTATTTCCCCTTCTTATTGTCATTTTTCCCTTTACGACCCTCTTGATGTTTACACTTGTGGCCCTCATTCCCATGGGAACTAGGACCAGCCATATACACATCACCATTAACATTTTCAAGCCTTATTGCCTCAATGCAATCTTCCTCTAGTTCCAAGTGATATGCAACATCATTAAGAGTCTTAATACCCTCATTATGGGTAAGATGCACCTTCATGTGCTCCCAGTTATGGGGAAGGGATCGAATGACAATTTGAACTTGTTGCTCATCAGTAAGAATGTGGTCAACTTCTTTCAGCTCAGTAATCATATTAGACATTTCCCTCATGTGTTGTCTTATATTATGATTAGGACGCTTTTTATAAGTATCAAACTTAATAGTAAGTTGTCTCAGTTTGGTGACAAAAGTTCCATTAAATTTTGACTTCAGATTTGCCCACATCTCCATGACAAGGTCATAGTGTTTAAACTCACACATGATATCATTTTCCATGCTACTCAGTAACGTAATGCGAGTAAGTGAGTTCTTTCTTTTCCAAGCCTCATAAGCCTTACAGTCTCTTTTATGTTGAACAGTATTGCCTTCCTCAGGCTCAATCAACATATAATTCAATACTTCTAGAGCCTCTTGCTCTTCCAGGACATATTGAATTTTCATCGTCCAAATTTCATAATTATCCCCATCAAGGTTTTCACCCTTATTCAAATTAGCTACTATGTTCTTAAAAAACATAAGCCATTTTACTCACAAAACTCTACAACATATATTTGCACATGTTCATCATACACTATTTTATTGGAATTACAAACAATAAATTATTAATAACTGTTCATATGGGAACCGAAATATCACTAAGTTTCAAAATCATCATCTATGTATATATGGATTAATTATTATTAATTTATCCTATTGCACATAAATAATAATGAAACACAATCATTATTAAAACAAATAATAATAATGAAACACATTCATTAACATTAATAAGAAAATAATAAAACCTATTCATTATTTAAATTCCCACATGAAAAAAATATAATTCTATTAACATATCTAAATAATTGAAAAATAAAATCAATCTATTTTTTTTAATTGACCTTTTCGGAGTTTCCATCCTTGAAACTATCCTAATTCTTATCTGTTTCGGAGCATATATGAATAAAACAAATTTAATCATATTCTGTCTATATCAAGAGTTAACTTGGAACTTAAAAAGAATTTATAAAATTCAACCTTTTATAAATTTGGTGGTTTGTTAATCTAACATTATAAACCTTATAAAATTAAAATCCACCATTTGATTTTAATCTAAACTATATATATATATATATTACCTAAAATCATTCAATTGGGGTTCATGGCTTAGTGGTCGTAATCCTTATTAACCAAAGAACAGATCCTTGGTTCAAATCTGGCGGTAGACACTTTCTTTTTAAGTAAGCGTTTTTTTTAAAATGCTATAAAGAACACGCAGCAGCCCAGAATTCCATTTTTTTTTTCGTTTTTAAACAAAACTTTGAATTAACGTAACTTTATCGTTTTTTAACCAATTGTTCTTGTAATATATCAATGGAATGCTCTTCAAGTGTACTTTCTATATATATAATAATCACAAACAATGAACAATTGTATAAAACGATATTACGAGTTAAAGATTCTGTTTTTTAAGCTTTGAAAAAATAATGACTTTTAAATCTAATATCTCATAATTTATCTATCCAATTGTTACAAAAATTTGCATAACGGTTTGAAATGTTATGCATAACATACTTACAAAAAATCATAAGTAATGAACAACTATACACAAAGTTGGCATTAGAAACCTAAACTTTTTCTCATTCTTTAACATGTTAAAGAAACAAATTTTGATACTTTTAAACCTATGTTCTGATACCAATGATGAGTTTCATAAATACGGGACTAACCTTATGTAGACACGCAGTGGAAATCGATGAGAAACCCGAGTGTTCAAGTATCGATCGTTGAAAGTAAATCATCGAACGGACTCGCTTTATTGTACACAGCCTAGATCATTTACTCTTAGAATGTATGATGAACTGATTGAGATAGATGAAGAAATAAATTGAGAGAGAGATACAAAGAGTTTACTTTTTGAGAGAATCTTTATTCTCTTCTTTTCTCTGTCCTTTTATTTTTACGTTTTCTTTCTTAGTAGTTTTTCCACAAAGAGAAAACTTCTCAGATATAGGATGGAACTGCCACTTGGCAGTTCCAATAACTGATATAAGGCAACTGCTTTCAAGAGCGATCAAATGACAAGCGCTAGTAATGATCCTACTACTAAAGATGTCTCCAATGAAGAACATTAGGAGAGTCATCAGACTCCTAATCCAACTGTTGTTTTTAACAGGAAAGAGAAGAATCCTTGATTCCAGAAATCACTGAGCTTGTAGGAATAATCACACAATCGGGAAAACCTTATCAGGTGCGGTCGGGAGGAAACTCTGTAATAGAGAACCCATCTTTTGTAAATTTGATAAACCAATCCATTTCCATTAAGATGGATAGAAACAACTTTCAGCTGTGGAAAAACGTAGTAATGCCTCTTTTGAGAAGTTACAAACTTGAAGGACATTTGATTGAAAAGACCCCTCATCTGGAGCAGACCATAGTGATACCTCCAAATGAAGAAGAACCAGAAGGCCTGATGTTTCCAAACCTAGAATTTGACATATGGGACACAACAGATAAACTTTTGCTTGAATGGCTTTACAACTCAATGTCTCTTGAAATAGGATCTCAAGTTTTAGAGTGTGATACGACTAAGGAATTGTGGGATCAGATCCTTGATGTCTAGAAGGTTCAATCCAAAGCACAAGAAGACTACAACAGGTTGATGTTGCAGCAGACTAAGAAATACACTTTAAAGAAAGTGATAAAGGGATATGCAGATAACCTACGAATGCCAGAACGCCCCGTATCTCAGAGTTTTCACCTCTCATATGTTGTCAGGCCTTGATGAAGAATATACACCTATAATGATGGTTATCCAGAACAAGACTATGTCATGAAGTGAAATCCAATATGAACTCCCCACCTTTGAAAGACGCCAAGAGCAACTGCAAGCCTTAAAACACCCCTTCCATCACTCAAGCTTAAGCTAATCTGGCCTCTAACTTCAGATTCAATCCTTCTCAGTATTATCTAAGGTCTCAGAATCAGAACCAAAGTCAGGGTGTTAATCAAAACTTCAGTCAAGATCAAGGGAGCTAAAGAAACAACAACAACAACTATAAAAACAACAACTACAACAGAAGACCCATATGTCAGATTTGTGGAAAGGTTTGACATAGTGGAGCAAAATGCTATAACAGGTGGAACAAGGACTATTAACATCCCAGTTTCTTTTAGGTGAATATATATATTTTTAAATTTATAGTTTATTGTTTACTATTTATTTCATGATTATTTTACTTGAGTTTGTCATTTTATTTTATTATTTATTATTCATATTTCCCTTAGGGTTTGGTCCTTTCACGTATTTCAATTTAAATAACTTTATTTTACATCAATAATAGTCTTTACGTCGCTACGAGTTCAACGTAATGAACCATTCGTTAATCTGACTTCCGAGCTAAAAGTTATGGTCAAAATACCGTTTATAACATCGAATATGATTTTTTTTCGGGGACATTTTGGTAATCCTCAAACTTGGCCAATGCTCTTATCTTAAAAAAAAAACCTAGATCTACATTTTCTTTCACTCTCACGCAACTCCCAACCTCCCTCACCGCCGTCACTTTTCACCGCCAGAAACGAAAGCCAAGCTCACTTCTCTCTCTTGATTTTACTCAATACATGAGGAACCCTAGCATAATCTTTCTTTACCATCATTTTTGAACAATTACTATTGTCATTTCAAGTTTCTTTTGCTGCCATTGAAGCTCAGCAAAATCACCACGTCAAGCTCACCGAAAAACGCCCTCAGCCCTCGGTTCCTTGTCTTCCTCGAGGTGAGCTTTCTTGTTTCTTGTCTAAGCTTCAAAGGTGAGGATAAATAAAATTTACGGTAAATTTAGGAACTAAGTTCTTGAACGATTTTTTTGGCTCAGGAGTTCAATTAAAATTAGATTTAAGTGAATTGAGTATGCTTTATATGAATTATTAGAGCTTAGGAGTATAGAATCGATATTTGGATATGTAACGACCCGATTTTTCGTAAAATCCTTTAAAACAAATGCGCAGCGGAAAAGCTTGATTTTACAGAAAAACTGCATGGGTTCGTTTAAAATTCGGATAAACCAAAACCTGTTTACATCCCAAATTTCCAGAGAAAGCTATAAATCGGGAATGCGCATTCCAAAAGTGAGTTTAATCATAAAACATCGAAATGCTTTACAAAAACACCCTTCGTGGGCTCAAAAGACATAAGTATGGAAAAAGTATATGATTTACAAGCATTTTTACGAATGCTTATCCAAAAGAGTTTTAACATTGTCCATACACCATCTCATCAAGTCATGCGACACCACTTCCTCTACCACGCTTCTTGGCACGGGGTTTACCTGAAAATATTGTGGTGTAGCACCATTAGCAAACAATGCTAGTGAGAGTAAAATGAAAGCAAGTAATCCTATGAACAAAATCTCATAACCGAAATCGTGTCCAAAGGCCTAAAATGCTCAATACTACCCACATCCACACTTCCAATTTCCATACAATCATACGATAGTCATATACTACCCGTAATCGTCATTCAATACCATAAGATAGGAACAAAGACTTAAAGTAAAGTTAACATTCACAACTATGTCTCACTACACAATTCTAAAGAATAGATAAAAGTAACATTAACTAACTTTATTACCAAACAAGTTTCATCGTATCGTGCTATTGTATGGATCGAAATCAACATACCACATACGGTCGTACCATGTCTCAAGTAACCGTACCATGATACCGTATGGACTGAAGTCAACATACTATCATGTACCATATCACAAACCATCGGATATCAGGACTTTCACCATATCGGATATCAGGACTTTCACCATATCGGATATCAGGACTTTCACCATATCGGATATCAGGACTTTCACCATATAACAAATCATCGCACCATGATACGTATGGATCAAAATCAACATACTACCATGTGCCGTATCACAAATCATAGTACCATGGTTACATATGGATCAAAATCACATACTACCATGTACTATTTCACAAACCCTCGCACCATGATTACATATGGATCAAAATCAACATACTATCATGTGTCGTAGTGCCATCATCGTAACGTGCTCGTATGGAATCGAATCAACATACCACGTACGGTCGTACCAACATCACACCATGATTACATATGGATCAAAATCACATACTAGCAATCATCTCACCATGATTACATATGGATCAAAATCACATACTATCACGTGCAGAATCAAAGTGCTCAAGGTACCCACAAATCATGACACCATGATACGTATGGAACAAAATCAACATACTACCATGTGTGAATCAATGTGCCTAAGGTCACCACAAATCATCTCACCATGATTACATATGGATCAAAATCACATACTATCACGTGCGGGAATCAATGTGCCGTAGGTTTCCAAAAAAGTTAGCTAAACTCCAAAGAATTCTACTAAGTTAATAAGAAACCTAACCAACTAGATTACATGAGTTATCACTCAAGTGCATCTTCTAATTACTTAACTTCCAAATTCATCCAAGTAACTTTCAAATCAATCAAAGTAACTTCCATTTCCACTTTCATCTAACATCTCCAATCACAATACCATACTTCCAAATCACTCCGATGTTCCCTATTCATCGAACTATCCATAATTCCAAACTTTCTCCACACACTTCCGAATCAAAGTCTCCAACCAAAACTTAATCCTAAGAAGTTATCTCTCTCTTTACATCGATAAACAATTACATAATGAAACTAAATTCATAAAACCACTAACTTTCACATTAAACTCACCTTAGCTTGAAGACAAGCTCCGAATAATCCGAGGTTGTAAATTCACGATCAATTCACAATCCTACAAACGAATTATTCCTAAAGAACATTAATTAACCGGAAAACATTCAAACAACAACTAAACACATAAAACCGCGAAAATCCCAGATTCTACCCTTATGGTGCTCTCGGCCATACAAGGGAAAGTAGGGTTCGGGTTTGGTTTTCCGGCTTTTATGCATTTTAGAGGTGTTTTGGGTTGGTTTCGAATACTTAGGAGGTTTGCATAATCAATGGGTAACCGAAAATTAGGGTTTTGCATATTAATCAATTTTTGAAAAATTAACTAAAAAGCAAAAACACAAAGAACCTAACATCCTAAACATAGCCCAAAGAGGTAAAATCACAAGGGACGGGTTTCTGGCTCAAACTCGGTTTTAGGGTTTAGGGAAAGTTTCTAAAATCGACCAAAACGACTTTCCCAATGGAAATCTTCAAGCTTCGGTGAACGAATTTGAAGATTTCAATCCAAAACCACCATTAAAATACTATTCACATCAAATTTTAGAAACTTTGTCATACCTTAAGGCTTCGAGAAAATGAGTGAAAACCTCGATTGTTAGGATGGGTAGAAAGGTATCGGCGAGAGCTTTCCAATGCATCTGAAATCACGCAAAACGGACGAGAAACGAAGCCGGGGCGACGATTTCTTTCTCTCCTCTTTTTTTCTCTCTAAGCTACGGGTTTGGAGAGGAAAAAATGAGAAGAAAGTGATATTTTTTTCTAAATTTGGCATAATAAAGGAGATGGATGAATAGTGTTAGGATATTTTAAGAAATTTGAAATGACGTCTACGTCCCTCTTTTACTTTTGCTTTAAAAAATGAAACCCGAAGCTCTTAAACTAATCTAAAGGTGATTAATAATTATTAATTGGCCCATTAATAATTATTAATGTCACCGAAACGAATTTAAAGTATTAAAACGATTAGAAAGAATTTTGGACGAAAATAACTACTAAAATCAAAATTACTAAATTTAAACTAATCTTAAAAGCTTTAATTAAAATAAATAAATAAAATTAAAAAAAATTTCACCCCCAAAAGTAACGGGACGTTACAGGATATATAAGGATATTATATATTCTTGAAAGGTAAAGTATAGAATTATTAGGTTCAAGTATGTTTATGCTTGAATCTGGTTATCATGTGTTCTTGGATGTTTAATTTACGATATTAAGACTTTCTGTTTACTTTGGACTAGTTTTTTGAGACTGGGTTCTTCCAACATTGAGGCCATTGGCATAAGAGTTATTCAATTTTGTAGGTTTATGTGATCGATGAAAGTAAGGGCTCAGGAGCCTATATGTTATAATGTTCTTGATTAATATATGTTGAGTGGTTCTGAAATTGGTTCTTTATTTATATTTCTGCAATCGAGTTTATGATTCTTTATTATCACGTGTTTTCATGAAGGAGTAATGAGATAATGCATAGACTACGTGTGCTTGCATTGTTTGGTATTATTCGTTATTCGACTATATATGTATCAGGACGAATGCATAGACTACGTGAGCTGCATGAACGGAGGAGATGAATAATGAGATTATGTTTAGTTGTGTGAGCTTGCATTATCTAGTATTATTCATGATTGCTATGATACATATATTATAGACTGCTTAGTTGTTTGGCTCAGGAGATGAATAATGAGATAATGTTTAGTTGTGTGACCTCAACATAAAATGGGCGTGTTGAGAGGAAGCATCGCCGTCTAGTTGAGACAGGATTGAAACTTCTTGCACATGACAAAATGCCTCTAGTTTTTTTTGTGGGAGGTCTTTGGCACTGCCTGCTACCATTGTCTACGGCCTTATCAGTCTCAAAATTTTGATTTTCACACCACCAAGTGTGTTTTCATTGGCTATGGCACAAACCACAAAGGCTATAGATGTCTCAGCCTTTCTGGTCGCATTTATCTGTCTCACCATGTCTGTTTTGATGAAACTAACTTCCCTTTCTCAGATGGTTTTCTTGATCAACCTCACCTTTCACCCTCCCCACCTGATCAACACACTGTTCTCTCCTGGATTCCCATCTCTCAATCATCACCTTCCCTTGTTATATCCTCCTTATCACCTTCTCCTTCATTACCTCCATCTTCCCCTTTACTACTTTCTCCTGTACCTTCATCCCACACCTCACCCCTATCTCTTTCTCCCCTCACTGCTTCACCTTTACCTTCCCCTCCCACTTTACCAATCCCTTCTCCAAAAATCATTCCACCTCTAAATCTTCAATTATGGTAACTCGTGGAAAATTTGGTATCTCCAAACCTAAACAAACATCAGTTGTCTCTCTCACTCAATACCATCTCCTTGTTGGTCTCTCTGTGAACCAACTCATTTTGTCGATGCTAACACCTCTCCCTATTGGCAGTAAGCTATGCTCTCTAAATCAGCTGCCTTACTTCCGAACAAGACTTGGGATCTTGAGCCTCCTAAGCCCAACACTATCTTGTTGGCAATAAATGAATCTACAAGATCAAACTGAAGGCTTATGGAACCATTGAACAATACAAAGCCTGCTCAGTGGCTAAAGGCTACTCTTAAACCCATGGCATCGATTACTCTAAGACATTTAGTCACTGTCATCAAATCTATGTCAATCTGTCTTGTTCGTACCCTTGCTATTACTTAGAATTTCCCCGTGCAATAGCTTGATGTTAGTAATTCATTTCTCAATGGGGAGCTCAATGAAACAGTGTTCATGCCTCAACCTCGGGGTTACATTGATTAGACTCGTCCTCACCATATGTGTCATTTGAAGAAAACCCTCTATGGCCTGAAACAGGCTCCTAGGGTTTCGATTGATCATTTATAGACCACTCTTTCATCATGGCACTTCAAACAATGTCAGCCAAAAACCTCCATGTTTGTTCTTCATCAGCCTATTGCCGTCATTTTGATACTCATTTATGTGGATGACATCCTGATCACTGGTTCAAATCCTGGCTTAATCAAGCAATTCATCACCAAACTACAATAGACCTTCGCTATTCATGATCAACAACCTCTCCATTATTTTTGGGGCACATGTCACTCGTAGCTCACTGGTTTTCTTCTCTCTCAACATAAGTACATTGGTGATATCTTGGCTCGTCTCAACATGTCTATCATCAAACCTGCTACTACCTCTATGATCTCAGGTTCCTCTTTATATGTCAATGATGGTTCTCTTCTCTCTGACCCTGCCCTTTTTCGTTCCACCATTGGCAGTCTCCATTACTTATCACACACTAGATCAAATATTGCCTTTGCCATCAACAAATTAAGCCAATTTGGCAAATCCCCTACTCTCACTCATTGGCAAGCTGTCAAGCGCGTTCTACGTTATCTCAAAGGGACAATGTTCCTTGGCTTATCTATTACCCTAGCTCCTACTCTGACTCTCACCAGTTATTCTGATGCTGATTGGGCTGCTTACCCTGATGATCACCGCTCCATTGAGGGTTATTGCATTTACTTCTGGACTTCCCTTATTCCTTGGTCTTCAAAGAAGCAATTCGTAGTTGCTCGTTCTAGGACGGAGTCAGAATATCGCTCCTTGTCCAATGGTACTTGTGAGCTCAATTGGATCAAATCCTTGTTGTCTGAACTTTATGTCCACTTGTCTGATATTCCTACTTCTTGGTGTGACAACATGAGCGCCTCTACCATTGCTCACAATCTCGTTGCTCATGCCCGCACTAAACACATTGAAATTGATGTTCACTTCGTTCGTGATCAAGTTCTCGTCACCAACTCCGTATCCGCTATGTTCCTACTGCTTCTCAAATTGCTGATTTTCTGACTAAAGCCCTTGCTAGCTCACGTTTTCTTCAACATCCTAAAAAACTTGGCCTCGATACTCTTAGCCCTCGTTTGGGGGGGATGCTATGACAGTTAACTTAGAGCCTTCTCCCACAGTGAGCAGTTTCCTCCAACAGTGAGCTTGCGTGTGGTTCCTGTTGGTTGGTCAGATTAGATAGTGTTGGTTGAAGTAGTCTTGTCATGTACTTTACTTGTAATCCTTTTTCTCCCTCTTCTATTAAAGAGGTATTGTTTCTTCTTCAATTAAGAAGTACAAAGAGATAAATCTCAAACACTTTGCTTGTCTTTCTTTTCATTTCATATAACTCATATATAAATATGAGTATGAGTGCATACTCAATATTATCCTTTTATAAATATGTTTAATCTGATTGTGGGTGTAGGCTTTTGGCCCCCACAATGTCTTTTCTATTTTATCTCTTTGTCATTTGAAATATATATAATAAATGGATTAAATTACATCATATATATTTCAAATGAGTGGGTTTCAATTTTACCTTTAATATTTTCAACCATTCAATTATACTCTTAATCTTTGTATTTGTTTCAATTGTTTCAAAAATACATTTTGTTATGAATTTTCATTAAGATTTACTTAAATTTAAATGCTATTGGCGAAAATTAAAAATTTTAAAATATATAAAGGTAAAATTGAAACCTACTATATTTAATATATTTTACCTGTTACATTTAAAATTCTGTAAAACTTATCAAAAATTGATAAAAAAATGAGTATTTTTTTCAAACAAATTTGTAAAACTTAAAGATTGAGGGTATAATTGAAACTTTTAAAACATTAGAAGTAAAATTGAAACCAAGACAATAGTTTATAAAACATTTAATATAATTTAGCCTAATATATGATTGTGTGTGGTCCAACTATAGTCCATCTAATAATTAAAAGGGGCATTTGCAAATCTAGCAAATTTTTTAGTAATATTTATAGAAATAAAAGTTCAAAAATAGATTTGCAAATATAGCAAATTTTGATCTGGTTTATCAATGATAAACATTGAATTACAGATTTTTACACTATGTTTATCACTGATAAACACATAAATCATTGTTAATCACTGATAAACATGATAAAAATTACTATATTTGTAAATACTTTTAATGAGTTGATATTTTTACAAATATTACATAAAAATTTGTCACCCAATGAAATTTCCCTAATTAAAACAATATGATTGTGTGTGGGTCCAGCTATAGTCCATCTAATAATTAAAACAATATGATTGTGTGTGGGTCCAGCTATAGTCCATTTAATAATTAAAACAAGTACTTAATCATACATCTCTATGAAAATAAACTTAGATGCATTGCTTTATGCGAATTGGGCCACCATATTTGGTGGAGGGTATCTTTTTAAATCTATAAAACATATAATTCTTTTCAATCAATAAGTTTTCATCAGATCTATTTGTTTGACAGTAAGTTTTACCTTGCGTGGAAATTATAACTGCTGATTTTAAACAACATATCATTATCCAGAACTGCCGAAATAAATACAGGAGATTTTTTGGAACAAACATGTCTCATATTGATTGGATCAAGGGGGATGATCAAGAATATATAAAAAGTGGATAATAACTCCATGAAATACAAGACTTTTTGGATTAAATAAAAAATATAGACGACATGATAGTCTTCACTTAAAGTGCACAATATCATATCATGCGGATATTGTGAAGGCCTGTTATTTAACAATAAATTTTTTGGAACAAACATGTCTCACATTGATTGGATCAAGGGGGATGATCAAGAATATATAAAAAGTGGATAATAACAAATAAAGACGACATGATAATATTCACTCAAAGTGCACAATATCATAACATGCGGATATTATAAAGGCCTGTTATTTCACAATAAATTTTTTGGTAAGGGAAGTATTTACATAACTATAAAGAGTGATAAAATTGAAACTTAAAGAAAAAATTAAATCAAATATGAAAGTATGGAGGAAAAAATCTAATTTAACCTACTATCTATATGCAGCCTTTGAATGAAAACTCACATTTAAAAAAAATCATTTCATTTCATATCATATTATGAATATATATATATATATATATATATATATATATATATATATATATATTTCATTTTCTGGGTTTTTATAAATAATGAAATTTGACGACTAATGGGCTTACGATTTATAGATTCAATGAATGAGAAGGAAGATTAAATCGTGTAAAAATACATAGTCTAATTCATAAAATCAAACATTTAAATAAATAAAAAATTCAAATATCTCGTAGTATTAAAAAAAGGGTAAAATGTAAATAAGACCCCTATGGTCTTTTCAAAATGCATAAACACCCCATGTACTTTGAAAATGGCAAATCGCACCCCTGTAGTTCTAATTTTTTTCAATCAGACCCCTCCCCTTCAATGTCAATAATTTTCTTTTAGCCACAACTTCTTCGTTTGAACTCCGATTTGGACGATTCAAGATGTTTTGGAATCCTCATTTTAGGCTCTACATAAATGTCACTTCGAAACTTTGAAATCATTAATAAATAAAAGATTTTATTAATATCGAAACACTAAGTATGGTTGACATCGTTAACTCTTTTGGTTATTGATGATTTCAAAGTTTCGAAGTGACGATTATGTAAAGCCGGAAATGAAGATTCCAAAACATCTTGAATCATCAAAATCGGAGTTCAAACGAAGAAGTTATGGCTAAAAGAAGATTATTGACATTGAAGGGGAGGGGTCTGATTGAAAAAAATTGGAAGCACAGGGGTGCGATTTGCCATTTTTAAAGTACAGGGGGTGCTCAAGCATTTTTAAAAGACCACAGGGGTCTTATTTGCATTTTACCCTTAAAAAAATTAAGAAATTATCTCAATAGTATATTCCTGCATATTAATTACTATAATATAACAACTTTTTAAAAATGACTGAAATATAACAACATTTAAAATTACTCAAATAATATTACAGTAATTCAATAATTCTAATGAACTGTTATATGATAGTTTTTTTTTTATTGAACTACTATTTTACCCAAATAGTATGTTCAATAATTTTTTATGTAGGTATTATATCAAATTAGGGGTGGGGAGACTCGGACTTTCGACCATAAAGCAAGGGAGTGAGTGCCTAACCAGTTGAGCTATGTTCAATACATATATTGAACTATTATTTGTTAATTTTTTTACCCTTTATTAGTTCAATTAATTTATTGAACTCTATTTGGATAATTTTTAAAAAGTCATGACCTTTCAGTAATTAGTATAAAAAAATATGGTATTCTCATAATTGTCCAAAAAATATATTTAACACAAACATTTTAAAACAATATTCACTAGAATTTCTTCATCTCTTGATATAAAAAAGCTCAGATCTAACTATAAATCTCTAAAACAAATAATTAAACATCATTAAAAATGTAAAGACCCGACTACTCTTTAATTTTTAAAAATAATTAAAATGATAATGACGCAAGCAGAAATCTTTAAACAAATAAAACCTGTAAATCAGTTTAAAAGTGGGCTAAAACACACAATCGTTGTCAAAATTTGGGATACACATACATTTTCATAAACATCAAGTCAAGTATAAAAGTTATAGAAAAATTCATAAGTCCATGAAAGTAGTATCAAGTAAGTAAATAAAAGATGCTCTCATGAGCTCAACAACCAAGTACAAGTAAAACAATAAAAAAAAAGTTTAGTCCATGGACATAAAATAAAATCGAGTCCATCACATCGTCAGCGATCCGAAGTCACGCCCCACCAGCTCCACGACCTCTACCGCGACCACGAACCGTATCTAAAATGTAATATCATGAGTAAAAAACCCAGTGAAGATAAACAGAAAATAAAGGAACCTTAAGTCCCAAATCCGTACCTGTATTGGTGTCCAAGGAACCTATAAACTCTTGACTAACCAAATTTGTGACGACCCGTCACTTTTAAATAAATTAAATTCAGAGAAAACAGCGGAAGTCTTTTATTTTTAGAAAATTTTGCGTGGTTTTGTTTGAAAGTTGGCATGCTGAAAACCTGTTTATATCCTAATTTTTCAATCTAATAAATTCACATGGACTTTAAGTCCATATCAGGAGTACAAATAAATCATATCATAAAAACCACATCAAAAGCTCTTATGAGCTAAATACAACATCAAAGTTTTAAAATTCATCAAAATAAAGACATAAACTTTGCAAACAAAAGTGTCCATCTCGAGGTCAGCATCCCTCGATCACGCAGCACCACCTCCTCTCCCTCGACCTCTAGCCAAGGCATTACCTGAAATTGATTGTAATATCATGAGCTAACAAACTAAGCCCAGTGAGAATAATAAGCATAAAAAGTAAAGATAGACATCAAACTCGCATTTCGATTGGTGTCCAAGTAATCTGACACAATACACACCTAAAATCATCCAAACTCTAGGTGAATTCATTTTTACATTCTCTAAAGGATGATAATACTAACTCTCGTAGTCTTAATCTCATCAAAATTCTTGTTATGACATAAACAGGAAAAGTAAATAACTTTTCATAACAATATAACATCTCGATCCTCTATCCAGGATATATATATTTTCATCAATCATATGCATAAAATGCATGAAGAAGGAAATGCGGACAATTCCCGAAGGGTCCAACATTCTGTACTTCTTTTCTTTCTCAATTTCATTCTTTTTCTCAGAAGGAAATGCGGACAATACTCGTAGGCTCCAACATTCTGTACTTCTTTCCTTTCTCATTTTCATTCTTATTCTCAGAAGGAAATGCGGACAATACCCATAGGCTCCAACATTCTGTACTTCTTTTATGCGAGATGTCATGGTGAAATATGCCATGGTGCGAGATGCAATGATATTCTCGCACATACTTACAAAAGTAAATAAAGTAAAGTGCGAATAATAAAGTAACTGAAATAAACATAAAGTAAAAGACATAAAGTAAAAGAAAGAAATAGATTGTAACCTCGGACGAACGATATGTCGATCGAACTCCGGTATCAATAATAAAAGTACAATCATTACTTAAACGATTAACTATACCTTCGAGGATTCTAAACTTTCAATAATCCAAGGTTCTATTAATCGTTCTAATTACAAGTTGGATTCTTAACTTCCAATGATCCAACCTTAGTTTCGTATCAAAACTAACTTAGAATCTTTTAAGATTCAAAGCTTTCCTCGAGAACTCCTAAGTTCTCACTTAAAGGATTAACTCTTAATCGTAAGGGCACTAACTCACTTTACTCTAATCTTAGATTCGGATTCTAGTCTTAGTTTCAAACTCTACAAACCTTCACACTCATTTGATTTCTATAATTACTTTAAATCCTAACTATTCTCACCTTAATTAAAAGATGACTTTGCTCCTAAGTCCGAAGGAGCGATCAAGTAAGCGATTCAAAAACACCTACAAAGAAAAATATCATACAATCAATAATTAACCAACTATCGATCAAACAACTACTAAACATACAAAGCGATGAAAAACCCAACAAATCCCACAAAGAGGCCCACGGCCCTATCATCAAAAAATGAGTCTTGGGGTTGGTTTTTCAGGCTTTTAGGCAATTTAAATACGTTTTGATTTGGTTTTAAGCAAAATCGAAAATCCCGATTTCAATGGGTATCGATATTTAGGGTTTTCGAACAATAAGCCCTTTCCCGAATTGAATTTAAATAAACATTCATTCATTAATTTCTAACCCAAAATCAAACCCAAAAGGGTAAAATTCAAACGGGAAGGGTTTCGACTGAAACTCGGTTTTAGGGTTAAGGGATAGTTTCCAAAAACACGTAAAACTACTCCCGAGTTTACAAACACCGAGTTCTACAACACGAAATCAAAGGAAATCAAAGAAAACTCCTATTAAAACACTATTTGGAGTTTAGGGTTTCAAGCTTTACTTACCGAGAACTCCGTGAAACACGAGTGGCAAGTACGAAGGGTAGATGGAAAAGGATCGTAGGATCGATACCTTTCCACTGGACCCGGAATCAAGTCGATCGGGCAAGAAACGAACAAAAACCAAACTTTCCTTTTCTTCCTTTGAAGCTCACGGGTGGGGGAGGGGAAATTTGGATGAGTTTGGTCAAATTTTGAAGTCAATGGTTCATTTAAAGAAGAAGGTAAATATTATTTTTAGATATTTTGCAAATTGGGAAATTACGGTTTTGCCCTTTTTAAGACTTTTGGCTTAAAACGAATCCCGAACACCTCAAACTATCCCAATGGTGATTAATAATTATTAATTGGCCCGTTAATAATTATTAATACCATTAAAACGTATTTAAATAAATAAAACCATTGAAATGAATTAAAATGAAATAAACTACTAAATTCTAATTTACCAATAAATAAATAAACTTTAATTACTTAAATTAAAATAAAATAAATAAAAGTTTTTTTTTTATCACAAAAATAACGGGATGTTACAAAATTCCTTCCTCATATACATTCCATAAAATTTCCATATAGGCATAGTCTTCCAAAGTTACAGGCAGTTGATTAAACAATCACCTCGTAAGCTCATAACTAATACTAGCACATTATTTCACATTTTCATCCTTAACACCCACATGGTAATTACACTTATAAATACTTAGTAACATTAATAGGTGAAAAAATGATATTAAAGTATACACAGCCCTTACAGTCTGTTACATCTCATTTATTGACAAAAAAAAGTATATATAGCCTTTACAGTTTGTTTCATCTCATTTCATGGCAAACAAAGTACATATAGCCTATACAGTCTGATTAATCTCTTTTCATAACAAGCAAAGTACATATAGCCTTTACACTCATTACATCTCATTTATTGGCAAGTAAAGTACATTTAGCCTTTAGAGTCTGTTTCATCTCATTTCATGAGAAGCAAAGTACATAGAGCCTTTACAGCCTAATTAATCTATTTTCATAACAAGAAAAGTACATATAGCATTTACAGTCTATTACATCTCATTTCGTGACAAGCAAAAGTACATATAGCCTCTATAGCCTATTTTATCTCATTTCATGACAATTAAAGTACATATATCTTTTACAGTGTATTTCTTTTCATATCATAGTAAAATATAAAAGTGAAGCCATATAGGCCTTCAGATAACCAACATGCAAGGAAATTTAATCAAAGTCTCAAATACTAAAACGTAAACAAGTTTTCAAGTTTTATAGACTCTCAGATAACCAAAATACCAAAGATGTATTAAGAGTCTCGAGTTCTAATACTTAAAAAAATTCTCAATACATATGAAAGTCTTATATACACTCATAACTGTTTAAGTAAATGCACCGATTTCCAAAATACTCAATATATCCTGAATAAGTCTAAAGTTTACTCAATTAACAAGAGACAATCTATACTCCCAAAACCATTTTCCTTCTTAATAAGCTTTCTTACATCCTCTAAATTCCAATTTTTACTTAACTTCCAATCATACGAATCGTTCAATCGATTTAGTTCCAAAATTTACGTTAAATCCTATTTATCATCACCTCTTGGGTATAACTTACCCCCAACAAGCAACGAGCGAGCGATCAAGCACCATCTACAATTTAATATGCCTAAATTATATTAATTTAATTGAAAAATCAATGAACGACACGTAAAAATTGAAAAAGATGAAAATAGCTTGGTAATTCCCTCCTTAGGCTCTCGGCTGAACTGCTATAAACAGGGGCGTTGTCTCGGCTTTTGGGAAATTTTAGGGACGTTCTGGATTCATTTGGGTGCGATTCTTGAAGGTATTTATCAATAGGTAACCTAAATTAGGCATTTGAACAAGGTTTCTCCACCCAAATTTAAAGAAAACGCAAAATAAAGCAAGGGGAAGTACACCCATGGCAACCACGATTATGAAATTTTTGAGGTCTAGGGCCAGCTAAACACCAAGAAATATCTCAAATGTAGTTTCAACTTGAAATCTTCAAGTTCCATGAGATGGAATTGAAGATTTCAACTTAAATCAGCATTTTAAAACAAAAGATATGAAAAACCCATAAAAATTTACATAAATCTCACCTCTAAAGCTTTCCTTGAGGTTGGGGGAAGCTTCAAGACTTAGATGAAAAGAAAGCTTGCGTCACAAGCAATCCAACGCAAAAGAAATCGACGAAAAAAGAGCATAAATGAAGAAATCTAGGTGAAGGGAAGAGAGGGAGGAGCGGCAGCCGAGAGAGGAATTTGGGAGAAGATTTGTGTTTTTTTGTTCCAATGAAGGGGATGAAGATGTGCCCTTGGAATTTTTTATGAGTAAACAATTTCTTGCAAAATGTTCCATTTACCTTTTCGCCCTTTAAAATGAACCCCCATGCTTTTAAAACCATAAGCTAACTCTCAAATTCAATTAAACAGAATTAAGCTAGCTAGAAGGTGATTAATTTTTATTAAGTGGCCAATTAATAATATTTAACGCATCTAGTTTCTAAATAACCTTCTAAAGTAATAAGTTACAAAATTTAAGTCTAAAGTATCTAAATTCTAATTTAACTAAATTAAATTAATTAAACTTTAAAATTAAATAAATTAAATACTTTAAAAAAAATCTACCTAAAAAATAATGGGATGTTAAAAAAAAAGTTATTAACTAACAAACATTAATTATTAAGTGAACCACTTAATAAACTTTAAGTTATAAAAGATGAAATGAAAAGTTTATTATTTTTATTGACACACTTTATTAAGTATTATGATAAAATAAATTACATTTTTTCCTAAATTTTTTAATAAAATTTCAAAAAATAATAGTATATTTTAAAATTATTTGTAAATATAGTAAATCTTGAGTGGGTCAATCAATGATTAGCATTAAAATATATTTTTTACAATAATTAAATCATTGATTTATACAGTGATGGATGTGCTCAGTCCGATTTTAGGTAAAATCGTACAACCGAACAAAACCTCTTGATTCATGTATAATACGAACCGTTTAGTTCTAATTTTTTCATAAAATCGTGCGGTTTATTCCAATTTCTATTTTTTTCAGTTTTTGGTTTCAACATAAAATTGTGAGATTAATGGAGAATTTGCCTTGAAGCAAGAAATTTGTAAAATTTGAAAGACAATCCATGTTATTTGGTTATTTTGAAACAAGACTTCTCTTTGGAGGTATAAACTTCTCTTCCCAACAAATTAGAGATAATATCATAATTTTTAAAAAGAAAACACACAAAAAATAGAAGTTTGGAGAATAAAAATTAAGATGAAGAAAATCAATGAAAAAAGTATTGAGGACGAAGCTTGATAAAATTAAAATAATACGGAATAAAAAGAATAGAGAGAAGAAGAGAAGAGGGGAAGAGAGTATGAGGCTATAAGACTACATTGTATTCAATTTGCTTGTCAATCTCAATAGCATTACATTGTTTATATAGAAAACCTAACCCTAGATAAGTAAGGAAAAGATAAACTAAATAGGAAAAGATAAACCTAAAAGGAAAAGATAATTGTCAAATAGAATAAGATAAATAAGGAAAATATATCAAATAAAATAAACTAATTTTGGCAACTTTTCTTGCGAATCGTCGCCGCGGCCACGAACCCTCGTCTCCATGGCATTGTTGCTCATTAAATCTCTATACCCTCCCTCAAATTGGAGCATGGAGATCACGAAATGCCCAACTTGCGAAATATGATCGAAAAATAAGGGTTTTATAAAAAAATGTCGTTTCTAATCAGGAAACGCCATAATTCATTAGGTGCAATGGTTGTCGCTGTGTCAACGTCAATCGTCACGGTCATTGTGGTTGTTGAGATATCTGCAACATCCACACGGTCGTTTCCAATCTAGAAACACCGTCATTCATCGTTTCAAATATAGAAACGTCTTCATCATCATGGACTCATCTTGAGTTTCTTCCATGATCTTTTTATTCATTGACTGAAAAGACTCTCCTTGAGTTCCTTTCATGGTCGGTTTTCAGGTTGATGTGGCATAAGCAACATCTCCACGGTTGTTTCCAATTTAGAAATGTCGTCATTAATCGTTTCAAATATTGAAATGTCTTCATAATAAACTCTTCATGAGTTCTTGTCATTGTTCGGTTATGGTTCCGAAACCCAATTTGTTCTTTGCATAAATATTGTTGTGCATCGAATGTTCATCATCATCATAGATCTGACTCTTGATAGCCCGAATTCAAACTACAAAGATCAACAGAATGCTCTTGCCTTTTGTGCATAAACTAGAGCAGCCAATCAAAATACCAAATTCAACAACAAACTTTATGTCATCCCACCAATCAAAATCCAATTACTCCAGTAACAGGATAGCCACAAGAGAGAAGCGAATAATTTCCAATTGATAATAATCAAATACCATATGTCATCATCCATCCCACCATCAAATTGCCATAATAATTTTTGATCATAATCTTCGCTTAAACATAGGAGGTGGATGGATTCATTAATTCCGAAAGCGTTCACCATTGTCGGTTCTTCTTGCTTTAATTCTTAAAGCTTGCCATTTTCCAAGTCTGCCGCCGATTCAATGACTATGAGGTTGTTTCTTTTTTTCTTTTTTAAATAGTCACAAGACCATCAACTTATTTCACAAATTAGGATTCTAACCTGCTCTGATACCATGATAAAATTAAGGTAATACAGAATAAAAAGAATAGAGAGAAGAATAGAAGAGGGGAAGAAAGTATGAGGCTATAAAACTACATTGTATTCAATTTGCTTGTCAATCTCAATAGCATTACATTGTTTATATAGAAAACCTAACCCTAGATAAGTAAGGAAAAGATAAACAAAATAGGAAAAGATAAACCTAAAAGGAAAAAATAATTATCAAATAGAATAAGATAAATAAGGAAAATATATCAAATAAAATAAACTAATTTTGGCAGCTTTTCTGGCGAACTGTTGCCGCGGCCACGAACCCTCATCTCCACGGCATCGTTTCTCATCAAATCTCTATAAAGCTCCTCTAATTTTGCATTGATGAAGACATATCATTGCAAAAGTGGCAGATTTGCTTAAATTGATAGATCTTCCTAGATTCATTCTTCATGACAAATTTTCCCAAAGTTGGTAATTGGGGTTGGAGACTAAAGCACTTGCAGAAAATATGCTACTTCGAATGGAAACATGACTTGATAAACATTGTTAAAAGGATCATCTAAAGCATGTTGGAGTCCATGCACAAGAAGATGAGAGGAGAGAAGAGGTGGCGGCGTGAGAGGCATTTGAGATTTGGGAATTTGAAGAAATGGGAGAGTGAATGAAATTAGGGGGTTTTTAGATCTAGATATTTTAAATATATATTTACCCCCGTTTGGTTCGCTATAATTTAAGATACCACCAGTAATCTAATACCTGAGAATCTAATGTCAAAGTATTTTATTACTGGTAATCTTAGATTACCTTGTTTGTTTAACTTGATAATAATATGAGGATGCCTGGTACTTTGAACTAATAAAACTTCACACAATAATTCATTAACAAAATATGTTACAAAATTTATCAACAAATCTATAAATAGAGATAAATTCAATGACGAAGAAATGCAAAATAAAAAAAAAAATTGCAATGTTAACAATAATAGGGTTTATCTCAAAGGAATTTGGGGTCTATCAAATGTATGGATGAGAAGAAATCAAAATATCATAAAATTAAAACCTAGTGGCAAAAATCTTTAACAAATGTAGCAAAATGAACTGGAATAAAAAATCTAACTTGTGGAGAAATGATTTTGATCAAACCTATTATATACAAAGAGAGAGGATTAATTAATACTACAAATAGGAAATTGGAGAAACCACATAATTATGAAGAAGAAATGAAAACGTGAGTGTAGGTTATTTTCTTAATTTTTTTGACAACTTTTTCTAATTAATAGGGTTAAAATTATAAAAAAGAATATTACCTTCTTGTGGGAATCATAGAAAGCACCCGAAATCAAAAGTAATCGAATACCCTCATATCTGGGAAAATTTGGATGCCAAGAATTTTAGATTACCCAATTATTTTTAAATATACTCCAAACAAACAATGGAATTAGATGCCCCTTATAAGGGAATCTAAGATTACCCCGAACCAAACGGAGGCTAGTTATATTTTTAAAATCAGTTAGGTTTCAATTATTGTGGTTCATAAAATTGAAGAATTGGAAGAAAAAAACCATGTTTTTAATCGGTTCTCTCCTTGAACAGAGGAAACCAAAGAATGTGAAAAATATGATCGAACCAATCGGTTCAGTACTGTTCGATTGTCAGTTTCTGTAACATCCCGTTACTTTTGAGGTATAAAAAAAATTATTTATTTTATTTTAATTTAAGTATTTAAAGATTATTTTAGATTCAGTAATTTAGAATTTAGCAGTTTATTTCGGTTTAAACTTTTTTAATCGCTTTATTAGCTTAAATTAGTTTTGGTCGTATTAATAATTATTAACGGACCAATTAATACTTATTAATCACCATTTGGCTAGTTTAAGAACTTCGGGTTTCGTTTTATGAGTTAAAGTCATTAAAAGTACGTATTCGTAATTTTCAAATTCTTAAAAATATCCAAAATCACTATTCATCTCTTTAAAATCTCAAATTGACTCAAAGTTGACCAAGAGAATCATTTTTCATTTCTCTTCTTCTTCTCCAACGTGAGCAACAATGGTGGGAGAGAATTCTTCTTGGGTTTTCATCGATTCTCGACCGTTTTCGATGAGGTCAGTTGCGTTGGATTGCTCGGGATGTGGGCTATCTATCCCACCTAAGCTTGTGGAGTTTCTCGTTCCCTAAGGGAAGCCCTAAAAAGTGAGTTTTCAAAAATTTTTACATGGTTTTGTTCGTTTTTGATTATAAAGGAATTTTGAAGTTGAAATCATGAATTTCTATCAAGGAATTTGACGATTTTGAGCTCGGATTTTTGAAAAACACTATTCATCCGAAACACTATTCATCCAAAATCACTTTTCACCAGAAAATCATACTTTTTCTCTTATTAGATACGAATTGTAATTCATTGATCGATTGATGAATTGTAGGTGCGATTGCTCGTTTGTTGGTTCGTGGGAACTTTGTTGTCATGCGAGCATTCGAGGGGAGAATAAATAGAATTTAAAGTAGCTTTAGAAACTGAATAAGTTGAACGGTTTGTAGGATCGGAGTTGAGATTAAGGTTTAATCGAAAGGATTAAAGTAAGTGAACTAACATGCTTAGGCTTGAGAGTTAGTTCTAGTTGAGTGAGAGAATTCTTATGTGCTTCGAAGGAAACGAGTAACTTTCAGAAGTTCTAAGTTTATACTTACTTCTGAGTTTCCTAAAGTTTATCGGAAGTTGAGAGATCCAAAGGTAATAAGGATTGTGAGTAAGGAACTTCGTATGTTTAATAAACATTGGAACAATGAATTGGAGACTTTTCTGTTAAGTCAAAATCTCGAGTTATTTGAAAGCCGGTTGGCTTGATTTTATTTATTATTTTTCTTATTAGAAGATCCTAATTTCTTATTTTATGTATAAGAGTAATTCACGATCATATTTACCGTTATGTCCTTTCGATTATGTTGAATGTTTATATTTATTTACTTGCACTTAAAAGCATATTCATATCATACCATATCATATTGCATAATCGATTATTGGGAGGAATAATGAGATAATGCATAGACTGAGTGAGCTTGCATTGTCTGGTATTATTCGTTTTATATTTACGTATATGTACATGAGGAATGCTAAAGGATTGCGTGTCTTTGCATGATCGGAGGAGATGAATAATGAGATAATGATGGAACTATGCGAGTTCACATTATCTAGTATTATCCATAATTACTATGATACATATATGAGTATACAGGTGTGCATTGGAGCCTGTATTCGGTGGGTGAGATAATGAGGTGAATGAGCTTAGCCTACAT
This sequence comes from Gynostemma pentaphyllum, assembly GCA_028015215.1. NCBI lineage: Eukaryota > Viridiplantae > Streptophyta > Magnoliopsida > Cucurbitales > Cucurbitaceae > Gynostemma > Gynostemma pentaphyllum. The sequence goes on from CM051353.1 coordinate 42,807,501, forward strand.
GTGTGCATTGAAGCCTGTATCAGGTGTGTATTGAAGCTTGCGTTCATTACCTGTCATTATTCACTAGAGGTGGGAAGATATTATTGAAACAAATTCGTTTATTTTATATTGGAAAGTGAGTTTAATGAGGTGAATGAGGTTAGCCTACAGGTGTGCATTGAAGCCTGTATCAGGTGTGTATTGAAGCCTGCGTTCATTACCTGTCATTATTCACTAGAGATGGAAAGAGATTATTGAAAGGAATTTGTATATTTTATTTTGGAAAGCGAGATAATGAGGTGAATGCTTAGTCCAACGGGAGCTTTCATTACTTGACATTATTCGCATGTGATGGTTATATTAATGTAAAGATTGTTTGCCCTTTACACTTGTTTAGTGAGTTAATGAATGTTTAAATATGTTAAGACCGAGTGAGCTTAGTATTATTTATTAAAGAAAAGAAATGAAACATTATGTATATTATACATTTCCATGGAGAAAAAGAATGAAATATGATGATAGCCGAGTGCTATAAGAATGAGGAATGAAATTGAATTGTATATTGAGAGAATACAAGGGTGTATTGAACCTTGTATAATTAGTGTGATATATATATATATATATATATATATATATATATGTAAAAGAACTAGATTCTCAATAAATTGGAATATATTGAAATTAGAGATTAATATTTGATGTAAACCTTATGTATAGTATAAGGTATTAAAGAGAATGAGATACAAGTGTTATGTGTGTTATGAAACACATCATCCTAAAGGCTTGGAAGATAGTTCCTCAATTATTTGGGAGAATTGGTAAGTAAAAGTGAAATAATTGATATAAAGCCTTTTTGGTAGTTGAATGGTAAAGGGATGTGAGTTTTACTTGGACACAAATCCGGATGCGAGTTTGGAGTCTAAGGTTACTTTTTATTCTGTTTATTTTCACTAGACTTGCTTTTAGCTCATGATATTACAAACAATTTCAGGTAATGCTTATGCCCGTGATGGAGGGAGAGGAGCTGGTGTGGCATGATCGAGAGGATGATGGATCAGGGATGGACTAGATATTTATTTAAAAGTCCATGGACTTATTTTGTTAATTTGTATTTTATGTTTTGTAAGTTTGTATATAGCTCTTAAGAGCTTTTGTATTTACTTTTATGATGTTGAGTCTTTTAAACTTCTGAAATAGGAATTTGAAATTCCTTGTGTTTAAATTTTCTGATGTGAAAATTTAAACAGGTTTTGGCTAGCCAAATTTCAAACATAACCACGCCGTTTTTTTTTAAAATATAAAGACTTCTGATGTGTTTTGTTTTTAATTGATTTAAAAAGAGTCAGGTTGTCACAATTGGTATTAGAGCCTAAAGGTTCTGTAGACTACATGCGATGCATGTTTGTTTTCATGTTTTGTTTTAAGTTCACTCTCTAGTCATCATCTGAGATCAGCAGCACCAGGTATGCCTAGAACTTTTATTTTCAAGCTTTAATTCTTTAATAGTAGGAGTTTATGAGAAGGTTGTTAAGTATTAATTGTATTTGTGATATTTCACCTCATCGTAAAACCACTATGTGGTGATGTTGATTTGACCCAGATTGAGATTTGGGTAAGAGTGCTGAGAATGTGCATGACCTTGTGCAGTTTTAGAGGTTGTACACCTCGTTAAGCATATTGACATAATGTCAAAGTAAAGGAGATGAGATACTCCGAGAGATTGATCATTTGATTCTCAACGTTGATTAAGGTTTGATTGTCACACAATTACTAAGTTGTGGTGTTAGTGAATGTGTGTTGACATTTGTGTGTAAAAAGGGGACATGATTTTCTGGAGCCCAGTATTAAGAGATGAAACACCTGTTGGAGGTGAGTAATTGTTGGTAAGTAATCGGTCTGGCTCGGGTCCAATAACCTAGATTCAACTCAATGGACAAGTTCCTGGTTGAGTTGTGAGAGTTGAATTATGATAAGTGGTAAATCATTTTGATGATATTGTGTTAAAAAGGAAAGTGTGTTACCATTCAAAAGAGGAAGTAAGAATATTTTGTGACAAGTCTCAACGAGGACCATTAACGATTGTGTTAATTGGTTAATAGCCTAGTTTGGTCGCTATCACGCTATGATGTACCAATCTGAATTTGAATATAACCGAGGTTGAGTTATCGAGATCCATATTTGGTGTATTGTCAAGATTGACTAACACTAAGGTTGAGTGTTGGTATTTGATTGAGATCTAGAAGGAATGTTGTCGGACCGTGATATCGGTGATTTTATAAGGCGATGTGATTGTTTGGTGAAATTCAAATCACATTATGTTTGACCATCTAATTACACGGAGAATTTGATAAACTTATAGGTCGTAGTTTGGACCTAATGAATCTTTTAAAGATAGACTCTAAGGTGAATCCTATGTTGGAAGGTTAGGATGTTATTTGACTAAGGTGCATGAGAGACACCAGTTTTTCTTTGCAAGAAAAGAAATGATCTATGAAGTCGAGATTATTCAAGATTTGAATAAGGAAGCTTTAGAGTTGCCCTTATATTGGATTTTACATCTTCTGAAAAGAAGGGAAAACTAACTACTACGGGACAGACTACCTCTCAGGAGAAAAAAGCAGAGGATGACGATGTAAATTGAGAGATACCGCAGCAGCAGCAGCAACAACAACAAGTTCGAGGTGGATCTTAACATGGACAGCCAAAAGTACAAGGACAGGTTCATCCTTACTACAATAGTTGTCATAGTTTCCATTTTGGGAGATGCACACTCCACCAAGTTGCTATGTTTGTGATCAAACTTGGAATCACGCCACTTTTTTTTGGGCGTATAAGATATAACCATCACAACATAGTAACAAGGGTCAGGATTATCAGGAAAAGCTGCAGGTATGGTAGTGATTTATACTTTGTGAATTTTACGCCATTTGGCTTTTATTCTGTTTGATTCTAAAGCTAGCCACTCTTTTATTTTATCTCGTTATGTTGAGTTGGCAGCTTTTGAGTTGAGACTGTTGGGTTTCGGGATGTGTGTTTTTACCCCAAAGGGGAAGTTTATTATTGTTGATGGTGTGATTAGTATTGATGATATGTGTATTATTAGTAGTTGTTTGCATTCTACTTTGACTATTATGCTTATGCTTGATTTTGATGTGATATTGGTTATGGATTGGCTATCATCCAATCACACTGTTATAGTTTGTACTGAGAAAGTTGTTGATTATATGAGTCCATGTGGGACCAGTTTTTGTTTTCATGGGTTTAATAGCCGAGTAGTACCCACTTTGATATCTATGATAGAGGCTAGAATGCTTTTGAGGGTTGGAACTTGAGGTTATTTAGCTAGTGTTGTCGATACGTCGGTACCGGAGACTAGCTGAGTTTAATGAGCTTAAGAGCCAGTTGTTGGAGCTCTTAAACTTAGGTTTTATTCGCCCTAGTGCGACCTCGTGGGGAGCACCTTGTTGTTTGTGAAAAGAAAGACAGTTCAATGAGACTGTGCATTGATTATCGAGAGTTGAATCAAGCTACAGTGAAAAGCAAGTATCATTTGCATTGGATTGATGATCTATTTGATTAGTTGAGGAGAACCGCTATCTTTTCGAAGATAGATTTGGGATCCAGTTAAATCAGTTGAGGATTCGAGATGAGGATATTTCCAAGATTGCTTTTAGGACGCGTTATGGACATTACGAGTTGTGGTTATGTCTTTTGGTTTGACCAACGCGCCTAAAGCTTTTATGGACCTTATGCATACTATTTTCAGAAGGCTCATTGATTCATTTGTGATTGTGTTCATTGATGATATCTTGGTTTATTCCAAGACTGAGGAGTTGTATGCTATGCATTTACGAGAAGTTTTGACAGTGTTAAGAAATCAGAAGTGGTATGCCAAGTTCTCAAAGTGTGAGTTTTGGCTAAAAGAAATGACATTTTAGACCATATGATATCAAGTAGAGGGGTATCTGTTGATTCCTCTAAGATTGAGGAAGTTAGTAACTAGCCTAGACCGACTAATGTGCCTAAGATTCTAAGGTTTCTGAGGTTTACAAGCTCGTTTTCGAGAGGAAGAGTCAGACATGCCAAATCAATCTATCTTTCTACAGATAGTGCATTGATAAATTGTAAAAGGCATTGTGTGCCTTCAGGATCGACTTTTGAAAAGAGATGTTGGAAGAGGCTCATAGTTCTATCTTTTATGTTTATCCAGGTAGTACAAGATGTACGAGAACCCGAGATAGTATTATTGATGGCCTAGGATGAAACATGAGATTGCAAAGTATGTGAGTAGGTGCTTGATTTGTTAGCAAGTCAAGGCCCTAAGGAAGAGTCCACCGGCTTATCTTAACCTTTGAAAGTGCTTGAATGGAAATGGGAGGAGATTTCCATGAATTTTATCAGGGGTTTGCCGAAGAGGGCAAAGAGTTATGATACCATTTGGGTAATTGTAGACCGTTTGATGAAAACCACACACTTTACTCTTGGAAGGATCACTTATCCAATTAAGACTAGGGTACAGTTGTACCTAAGAAAGATTGTTAGATTGCATGGTGTGCCGGTGAAGATTGTATCAATCAGGACATATAATTTGTCTCAAAGTTTTGGCACTATTTAGACACTTTATGGTAGAAGTGTCGTTCTCCCACTCATTGGGAAGAGGTTGGAGAAAAGAGACTTTTGGTACTCAAGTTGTTACAAATGACTAGCAAGTCTATCGCTTTGATTAGAGAGAGGTTAAGGGTTGCCCAAAGTTGACAGTAGAGTTCTGTATAGTCCGTTCGAGTTGTAGTGGTGGATCTCTTATTTTCGTAAAGTGGCACCTATGAAAGGTGTTATGAGATTTGGGAAGAAGGGTAAGTTGAGCCCTAAGTTTATTGGCCTATCGAGATACTCAATCGAGTAGGAGTGGTAGCTTACCGTTTAGCTTTACCACCTCTGTTATCGGGTGTTTATAATATTTTTCATGTATTTGATGCTTCGGATATACATGGTGGATCCTTCTCACATGATTGATTGAGCTGATAGTTTTGGATGCTAATATGTCTTTTGAGGAAACACCAGTGGAGATTCAAGCATTCGAACAAAAGGTGTTGAGAAACAAAACAATTCTCTTGGTTAAGGTTCTTTGGAGAAACCAAGTGTCAGAAGAAGCTACGTGGGAGCGTGAGGATATTATGCGGGCAAAGTATCCTCACCTTTTCACTTAATGAGTTTACTTTTCGGGGACGAAAAGCCCTTTTTAGGAGGGTTGACTGTAACGTCCCGTTACTTTTAAGGTATAAAAAACAAATTATTTATTTTATTTTAATTTAAATATTTAAAGATTATTTTAGATTCAGTAATTTAGAAGTTAGTAGTTTATTTCGGTTTAAACATTTTTAATCGCTTTATTAGCTTAAATTAGTTTTGGTCGTATTAATAATTATTATAGGGCCAATTAATAATTATTAATCACCATTTGGCTAGTTTAAGAACTTCGGGTTTCGTTTTATGAGTTAAAGTCATTAAAAGGACGTATCCGTAATTTTCAAATTCTTAAAAATATCCAAAATCACTATTCATCTCTTTAAAATCTCAAATTGACTCAAAGTTGACCAAGAGAATCATTTTTCATTTCTCTTCTTCTTTTCCAACGTGAGAACCAATGGTGGGAGAGAATTCTTCTTGGGTTTTCATCGATTCTCGACCGTTTTTTATGAGGTCAGTTTCGTTGGATTGCTCGGGATGTGGGCTATCTATCCCACCTAAGCTTGTGGAGTTTCTCGTTCCCTAAGGGAAGCCCTAAAAAGTGAGTTTTCAAAACTTTTTACATGGTTTTGTTCGTTTTTTATTATAAAGGAGTTTTGAAGTTGAAATCATGAATTTCTATCAAGGAATTTGACGATTTTGAGCCCGGATTTTCGAAAAACACTATTCACCCAAAACTCTATTCATCCAAAATCACTATTCACCAAAAAATCATACTTTTTCTCTTATTAGATACAAATTGTAATTCGTTGATCGATTGATGAATTGTAGGTGCGTTTGCTCGTTTGTTGGTTCGAGGGAACTTTGTTGTCACGCGAGCATTCGAGATAAGAATAAATAGAATTTAAAGTAGCTTTAGAAACCAAATAAGTTGAACAGTTTGTAGGATCGGAGTTGAGATTAAGGTTTAATCGAAAGGATTAAAGTAAGTGAACTAACATGCTTAGGCTTGAGAGTTAGTTCTAGTTGAGTGAGAGAATTCTTAGGTACTTCGAAGGAAACGAGTAACTTTCGGAAGTTCTAAGTTTATACTTACTTCGGAGTTTCCTAAAGTTTATCGGAAGTTGAGAGATCTAAAGGTAATAAGGATTGTGAGTAAGGAACTTCGAATGTTTATTAAACATTGGAACAATGAATTGAAGATTTTTCTGTTAAGTCAAAATCTCGAGTTATTTGAAAGCCGGTTGGCTTGATTTTATTTATGATTTTTCTTATTAGAAGATCCTAATTTCTTATTTTTTGTATATGAGTAATTCACGATCCATTTGTCGTTATGGCCTTTCGATTATGTTGAATGTTTATATTTATTTACTTGCACTTAAAAGCATATTTATATCATATTGCATAATCGATTATTGGGAGGAATAATGAGACAATGCATAGACTGAGTGAGCTTCCATTGTCTAGTATTATTCGTTTTATATTTACGTATATGTACATGAGGAATGCTAAAGGACTGCGGGACTTTGCATGATCGGAGGAGATGGATAATGAGATAATGATGGAACTATGCGAGTTCACATTATCTAGTATTATACATAATTACTATGATACATATACGAGTATACAGGTGTGCATTGAAGCCTGTATTCGGTGGGTGAGATAATGAGGTGAATGAGCTTAGCCTACAAGTGTGCATTGAAGTATGTATCAGGTGTGTATTGTAGCCTGCGTTCATTACCTGTCATTATTCACTAGAGGTGGGAAGATATTATTGAAACAAATTCGTTTATTTTATATTGGAAAGTGAGTTTAATGAGGTGAATGAGCTTAGCCTACAGGTGTGCATTGAAGCCTGTATTAGGTGTGTATTGAAGCCTGCGTTCATTACCTGTCATTATTCACTAGAGATGGAAAGAGATTATTGAAAGGAATTTGTATATTTTATTTTGGAAAGTGAGATAATGAGGTGAATGCTTAGTCCTACGGGAGCTTTCATTACCTAACATTATTCGCATGTGATGGTTAGATTAATGTAAAGGTTGTTTGCCCTTTACACTTGTTTAGTGAGTTCATGAATGTTTAAATATGTTAAGACCGAGTGAGCTTAGCATTATTTATTAAAGAAAAGAAATGAAACATTATGTATATTATATATTTCCATAGAGAAAAAGAATGAAATATGATGATAGCCGAGTGCTATAAGAATGAGGAATGGAATTGAATTGTATATTGGGAGAATACAAGGGTGTCTTGAACCTTGTATTATTAGTGTGATATATATATATATATATATATGTAAAAGAACTAGATTCTCAATAAATTGGAAGATATTGAAATTAGAGATCACTATAAGAAAAACAGGAATAGAACACACTAACCATTTTAATGGGTGACACATGGAGAGAGAAAACGGATGAACAGTAAAATTGAAAATAAAAGACGTCACCCATTTCCTCATTCTCTCGCACTCTCACTCACGGACGAAAACGTAGCACAAAAAAAAACTATACGAAGCAAGCCCTTTTCCTCTCGCTTTCTCATCTCAAAACACAAAAATCGAAGGAAGGAAGTCAAAATCGTTCTTGTTCTTGTTCTCAAACTCATTATTGTTCTTGTTCTCAAAGGGAAGGAAGGAAGTCAAGCCCTCGTTGTTGTTCACAAAATTGTTCTCTCGCTCATACAAAGCCCTCGTTCCCGAATCGAAGTCAAAATCGTTGAAGGCTGCAAGGGTAAATCGAAGGAAGAAGTTCTTGTTCTCAATTTCAACGACTAATCGAAGGAAGAAGCCCTAATTTACATTGAATCATTGAAATCTCACTTGGTTCTCATTTCCTCGATCAAGCCCTAATTAACAGAGGTGAAATTTCACTTGGTTCTTTTCTTTTTTTTTTGTTAAGAATTTATTTAACTGTTTTTTTTTTCTTGTAGTTTTGTTAACAATTTTCTTCATCTAGACCCGACCGCTGTTCCTGACGAAACAGAGAGATCAATGCGTATTTGTTTTGGGATTTCTTTGTGGTTCATTTTCTGAGAGAATGCTTATCTCAGTTGAATAGGTTTCATCTTCTAAATTTGTTTGTTGCAGCATTATTACTTACGAAAGATCAGAGTAATTGAAGATCAAAAAATTCATTTCGTAATTTTGTTAGTAAATCTGAATTTGAAAAAGTTTGGGAATTTTAAGTTTCTCATGAGAGAAATTTAGAACATATTTATTAGGATACTAAAAGAATTTACTAGTATGAAATTATGTTTGAGATTAGCTTGTTATTTAGATCTGAAATTTGTTTATCTTGTTCCTTTTTCATATGATAAATATATAATATCATAATTTAGTTAGAAAGAAGGTTGTTTTTTGTGGTTTCAATTTGGAACCTGAGGCTATGTAAACATTTCTCTTCTGTTTAACTTGTGACTACACAACGATTATCCACCTTTTGTTTTTTTAGCTGAATTATTTTTTATAACATTTCTCCTGTTAAATTTAAGGACTTGATGTTAAATGTTTGGATTTAATGTTGACTGCCGTTCATATTCTTGTCAATTTAGTCTATATATGCAAAAACGGTTCAATTTTTTATTCATGCTATGATTGTGATGGATATATATGCATTTGGTCTAACTTTCAACAATCCAAATCCCTATTTTGTTGTATGTACACCAGGTAAGATTGTTTATCACTTTGATCAAGTCTTAGGGTCTTATCAACCTTTTCATAGAAAGTGGCATGGAGGTCATATAATATAAGGTAAGTTTATAAGGAACGTGTGTTTTTTCAAGTTAAAATTTCTATGGTGCCGATTATATCAATTTTATCAATGGAGTTTGAGCACTTATTCTACAATTCCTTTGCTCTGTGATATTTAATGGAATCACTTTTGTAATTGTAGGGAAGCTTAAGGTTCGGCATTCGAATAAGCTCTTAAAGCATGGATTATCGATCTTGAATGACTACGAAAAAGATTTGACCTTGATTCAAAGCGTGAGTTTTAACTTGTTTATTCATTACTTTATCTAGAAATAATGGACTGTATTTGTTCTTTGATTTAGGGTGTTATTTTAGGATATATGAGCTAAATTATATACCCCATTGCTTAGTTTCAATTGTATATAGAAATTTTATGATTAAAGAAGTTTTGTTTCTGTTTTTTATTTTGTTATAGGGGTTGCTTCTCTTGAAGTTTGCATTTGTGTCAATTCAAGTATTGAGGAAGAAATCATGCGAGAAGTGTACCCGACCTATGCTTTTAATTGTTGAATCTCCCTTACATATTGTCTTGTAAGTAGTTAACTCTGTTTGGTTAATATGCAGTCTAGGCAATTCAGGCGATGATCACAATTTTGGTGGTAAATATTCTAAAGACGTTTCTATGCTCAAATTTTCTTTACTCTCTACAAGAACAAAAGCCTTCCATCGAAGGAGCTACTGATACTGTTCCCATTAAATGACTTAATTTACATACTCCTTTCACTTTTGATTGTAGTGTTTATACCCTTTTCCTTATTTAATAAAATAATAATATCTTGTAATTCACCATCCCATTTTTCTCATTGGTAAATTTCCTAGTTAGTCTTGGCATTGGCTTGATTATCTCTAAACTTTATTATTATTTTTATTGTGTTTAGGATATTGGCCTATTAGATGAAAATGTTCAAAGAATACAAACTTCACACGTTGATAATATTTAACTCTAAAAGTTTATTATGAATTTATTGATTAGTAACTATTTTTTTGATAATGTTAAGATTCGTCACTCAACTCTTCTAGTCTTGTCTTTAGGTGACATCAAGTACTAGAAAAAAGAAGCTCACAAATTCTTGAAAATGGAGTGACATATTTAGGTAACAGTCTTTTTGTGGTTTTGTAATAATTTTTAATTAAAAAACTCAACCCTATTTCTTTTCATTGAATTGAGATACTATTTATCTTTAATCATCATTATTTTATTTTTTTGAAAGGAATGTACAGAATATTGATTAAAATATAATATGGAACCTTAGATATTGAATTTAAAGTTTTTGAGCCATTTATTTATGATATTAAATTCAAACTGACGTGATGTAACTATGCTTTTCTATAATGTAATTGTATGTTAAATGGTGTTTGTATGTTTAATGCATTGATTCTGATTGGTTTATGAATAAGCTTGATTCTTTTTATTTAACAATGGATAGTGACAATCAGGCAATATCAACATTTTATGACTTTTATGATTTGATAAACTAAACTTAATAAACACAGGAAAAGTCTTGACCTCACTTTCGTTCTTAATCTATTTGAGTCCATTTGTACTAAGGCATATGCTAGAATTGATTTTTTTTAGTTGATGAATTTAGTTTAGTTTGATTTAGGTACTTGTGGATTAAGGATTTTTCTGTTAGTTTTGGTATTCGTGTTCCTTTGAATCTCAGCCTTCAATTTTCTTCAATTTCCCCTTAATCATTTTTTTTCCATTCTGTTTATGTATTTACCTTTTTCATTCTCCCTTTTGTCTAGTGATGTACACTTAGCATCAAATCTCGAGTTTCTCGCAGTTCAAGTGCTTGAATTGGATGAAAACGTGAGCAAGGATTTGAAAGTGAAGAGACTCACTCCAAAACATCCTCAACTTACTATCAGAGGAGATTAAGAGCTTGATTCACTGATCAAGAGAACCATTGCTGAAGGTAGTGTAATTCTTCACATTCACAAATAACTTATTAACAAAGTCTCAATGGACTAAGACCTTTACCTTGTGTTAAAGTTATTAAGCTGATTAACTAATGTTACTTTTATTTAGGATTGCAAAAGACTTTGATTCATGTTAAGTGTATAGATTGGGATTTTTTGTTATGTACAATGTTAAAATGTTAAGCTTTTTTTTTAAAGCATACGTCGTTCTTTATTAGCATGTCCATGTACCCTTGACATGTTTTAAACACATATCACTTATGGAATGTAGTGTCATGACTTGGTCTTACTGTACCAGGTTCATTGTCATGGACAAATCATGGATGGCTAAAAGTAGACTCTCTAAGGAGTATGAGTTGGGGGTTGAAACTTTTATTGAGTCTGGGTTATGTCATGCCAAACCGTTAAACACTATAAGATGTCCATGTCTCAAATGTGGGAATCTACACAGTCATAACCCTACTACCATTCGAACTCACTTGTATATTAATGGTATAGACCAAAGTTACAAGGTATGGTATTGGCATGGTGAAGATTTGCCATCGGAAAAAGTTAACCACAATGGGCCATATAATGAATTTGACGAAAAATTTGGAGAGGAAGATTTCGAAGATGTGATTGAGATGGTTCAAGTTGCTCAAGAACAATTAGAGAAGAATTCTATATCATTCGAAACAATGTTTAGTGAAGCTCAGAAGCCTTTATACGTAGGATGCAAAAAATATATGAAATTATCATCTTTAGTGAGGCTATACAATTTGAAGGTCCGATTTGGGTGGAGTGATAATAGTTTCTCAGAACTACTATCCATAGTTAGTGATCTCTTACCTAAACCCAATGAAATGCCAATTTCCGTGTATGAAGCGAAAAAAACCTTACGTGCTCTAGGGTTGACTTATGAAAAAATACATGCATGTCCAAAGCATTGTTGCTTGTATAGAAAGGAATATTCAGAGGCCGTTAGATGTCCTATTTGTGGTACTTCAAGATGGAAATCAACAAAGAATTCATAAATAGAGAAAAAAGGGGTTCCCGCGAAGCAAATATATGGTATTTTCCTATCATTCCAAGAATGAAAAGATTGTTTAGAAGTGTTGATCATGCGAAAAACTTGATTTGGCATGCAACAAGTAGGAAAAATGATGGGATTTTACGACACCCTTCTGATTCGCCGTCATGGAGGTTAGTAGATCACTTATGGCCAGATTTTGGGTCGGAACCAAGAAACATCAAGTTGGCTCTCTCAGCAGATGGGATTAATCCTTATAGAGATTTGAGTAGCAAGTATAGTTGTTGGCCTGTACTACTTTCAATATATAATCTTCCACCATGGTTGTGCATGAAGAGAAAGTTCTTGATGTTGTCATTGTTGATATCAGGACCAAAACAATCGGGCTATGATATAAACGTATATTTAGCTCCATTGGTTGATGACTTGAATCTTTTATGGGAAATCGGAGTTGAGTATTACGATGCATTTAAGAAAGAGACATTTAATTTAAAGGCAATATTATTATGGACCATCAATGATTTTCCAGCATACGGTAACTTGTGTGGATGCACTGTAAAGGGTTTTCAAGCATGTCCAATATGCGCTGAAAATACATCTTCACTCTATTTAACACATGGAAAGAAGATGACATATATGCGACATAGGTGGTTTTTACCACGACATCATCCGTATAAAAAACAGAAAAAGGCATTCGACGGGAACACTGAACATGATAGTGCTCCCCAACCATTGTCAGGAGAAGCTATTTACATGAAAATTAATGAGATTGAATTTTCAAGCATTAAGAAGCATGTAAAGAAGAGATATTGGAAGAGAAAGTCTATATTTTTGAGCTTCCATATTGGCACAAATTGCATGTAAGGCATTGTCTAGATGTAATGCATATCGAGAAGAATGTTTGCATGAACATAATTGGAACCCTTCTTGATATTCCTGGAAAGAGTAAGGACGGAGTTAGTGCTAGATTGGATTTAGTTAAATTGAATATTCGGACTGAATTAGCGCCTAGAGTTGAAAAAAAGAGAACGTATTTACCTCCAGCTTGTTATACCCTTACGAAAGAGGAGAAACGTCGTGTGTGTAAGACTTTATCAGAAATTAAAGTTCCAGAGGGATATTCATCTAACATTAGAAACCTCGTATCAATGGAAGACGTGAAATTAAATGGTCATGATTGTCACGTATTAATGCAACAACTAATTCCAGTAGCTCTACGCTCGGTCTTACCTAAGCACGTGAGCTATGCAATAATTCGAATGTGCTTCTTCTTTTATGCGATATGTTCAAAGTCGATACGTGTAGCAGAGTTGGATAAACTGCAAGAAGATATTGTCGTGACATTGTGTTTGTTTGAGAAATACTTTCCTCCTTCGTTTTTCACAATAATGTTGCATCTAACCGTCCATTTAGTAAGAGAAATAAAACTATGTGGTCTGGTTTATTTACGATGGATGTATCCTTTTGAGAGGTATATGAAAGTGTTGAAAAGTTATGTGAGAAACAGACACCATCCGGAGGGTTGTATTAGTGAAGCATACATTGTTGAGGAATCCGTGGAGTTTTGTTCAGAATTTCTATCTGATATAGAATCTGTTGGTCTTGGTTTGTACATCAAAAAAGAGTTAGAATATAATCAAGACAGACCATTATCCGCCGCGACTTACTCAAATCCTAGCAAAGATCAATTACAGCAAGCACATCGTTATATATTGGAGAACATTGATGATGTGCAGCCATACATTTAGTAAGTTCATTTTTGTATCATCATTTAATAAACAATGTGAATGATTTATAATATTTTTGCTATCACATTCGTAGGGAGCATATGGAATTCTTAAAAGCTCAAAATTCGAGTAAATCGAATAGTAAAAAATGGCTACGAGATGAACACAATCGTTCATTTGGTTCTTGGCTACGTGACCGGGTATAGTATGCCTCTAATTATAAGAGATGTCGTTGATGTTCTCATAACATCATTTTGATGTTTTAATGGAATTTTTCAGGTAGTAGAGCAATTAAGTAGGGTAGATAACAATGTCACCCAAACTTTAAGATGGGTGGCACATGGCCCACACCACGACGTGAGGACATATGAAAGTTATCTCATCCAGGGTCGTCGATACCATACAAAGTCTCGTGATAATATGCGTACCGTACAAAATAGTGGGGTTTCTTTGGTAGCCACAATAATTCAAGTAGCCAGTTCCAAAGATAAGAAACCTATCACAACAGAAATGACTTTTTATGGGGTCATCCAAGAGATATGGGAGGTCAATTACAACACATTTACAATTATAATGTTTAAGTGTGATTGGGTGGAGAGTAAAAATGGCGTTCAAAAAGATGATCTCGGATTTACACTTGTTGATTTCAGTCGTATCGGGCACAAGAATGATTCTTTCATATTAGCTTCACAAGCTAAGCAAGTATTTTATATTGAAGATTCAAGTGATAGGAGATGGTCTGTTGTTCTTTCACCCCCTGATCGTGAATATATCGATGAAAATGATGATGATGATGATGTATCCTTTGATTGCCCCCCTCAACCTAAATTTGTTCTGGAAGATCCTTTAGATGATTTAGATGAAGATATGTCATTGTATATGCGAGATGATTGTGATGGAACATGGATTATAGATTCATAGCTTTATATTTGTTTTGTAATGTATTTAACATGTGTTCCAGTTTAATACTTGTTTTCTAATGTATTTACTATTTAATCCAATATAAGACTTGTTTTGCAACGTTTTCTTCATGAGTAATATTTTTTGTTTTGTCGTGATATCTATTGATTTTTAGGTACTATGAGTCACTCGAGTAGTAGTGATGATGCACATGACTCAAAGAATGAGAAAAAGAAGAAGACTCGTGGACCAACTACCATGCGACATCTATTTCGTGCTATAAGTGAAGGAATAAAGAAAGATGTACGATATAATGAATTCGGTCAAACCGTTGGATTGGAGTCTATCAGCTTGTCAAATTATATTGGGGCATGCGTACGCGAGCATGTTCCAATTACGTATCGTAATTGGAATCTCGTCCCTATGGAATTGAAGGATAAACTTTATGTCATGAATAAGGTAAGTAGACGATTATTTTAAAACTATTGAATTATAATGTATATAACATCATCTTAATATCGAATTCTAATGTATATAGGGACTATTTAATACTGCCAAGGAATCAAAAAAAGAGTTGATGAGCGCCGCTGCAAATTGTCTTCGTCAGTTCAAAAATAAATTGGGGATGAAATATATTATGCCCCATCTCGACAACCCTGACCGGTTATATCATCCACCGAAGATGTATCCCCAGATCACTCCAGAGATTTGGAGAGAGTTTGTCAATTCCAGACTAACTGATGAATTTAAACAATTCAGTGAACTACAAAAGTCGCGGCGAGCGAAGAATACCTGTAATCATAAGGTAGGTCGACAAAGCTACCCGAATTTTAAAGAACGTTTGGTAAGAATTTAGAAAGATATCCTCATTCTTTATTGTTTTAAAGATTAAGAAGTTGTTATAGTGCTTATTTGTAATTCATTACTGTTATGAATTATATGTTCTTTTGTTATTATTGTTTAAGATAAAGTTGTTATTTTGCTTCTTTGTTATGATTGATGAACACACAGATTAAGTCTAAGAAATATGAGTCGATTGATGATCGGGCTGTGGTCTGGAGGGAAGCACGATGTGATAAAGATGGGAAACTGGATGAAGTGACTCACGCCGTGGCAGAACAAATTGTTAGTATTATTTACATTTTCTTATTCATTTAATATTACATTGTTTATTCTAACGATTTTACATATGGGTAGGATGCGTTAATTCGAACAAATAATTTAAATATCGAGTCATTATCTAGCAAGAATGAGGATATTTTGACAACGACATTGTCGTCTAAAGAACATTCTGTACGAGTTCGAGGATTGGGCAAGGGTGTCACCCCAAATTCATATTTTAATAAGCCACGGTGTACTAGAAAGAAGAAAGGGAGAGATGAAGAAGAAGAAGTGCTTCACGCACGTATCCGAGAGTTAGAGTCCGAGCTGCAAACACTTAAGAAAGAGACTATTTCTGAGCGGGATAGTTGCTGTAAGATGTTTGAACAGACAGATGAAGAGGTACTATAACACTTTTTATTAATAGTTATAATTTATCACAATTAATAAGTTATTATTATTTCCATTTATATTTTACAGAATGAAGAATATAATGTTGGTGAAGATATTGTTGAGATACCACAACCTATTGAGGTACTAACATTCTTATGTTTTATATATGTTGAACATATCTTATGTGTAGTAATTATTTCATTTTATACTTTGTATCAAAGGGGAGAAAATGTCGATTGTCAGCGGGATCCATTACCAATATTGTGGCTATTGGGATGGCATTTGTACAATAAAATACCACACAAACAAGTTTGATGGCGGAACAGGGTACTGTGATGGTATCTATTGATATGCTTATTGGGGAGGATTGTTTGCTGCCTCTACCGCCTAGTGAGGAGATATCGAGACTTTCTCAAATACTCGGTTCAACATTGGCATGGCCTAAAAACCTCATCTTGTTGGGAGAAGCAGTGAAGATCGAGTCTGAAAAAAAGAAAAAGGTAAACCGAATAAAAAAGATGGTAGAAGAGAAGAAAAAGGAAAAGAAACCTCCTCTTGCGGTGCAATTTTTGAGAATACGAGCAGAACATAGTCATGTTCTTAGTTCAATATTGTTTACCCTACCTTTCGACTTGTTTGATTCGGAACGGGGTTACAGGCTATTACAAGAAGATTTTATTCATTTCTGTGATATGGAGCCTATTGCAGTTGATTGCATAACTGCTTATGTTGCGTAAGACATTTGTTTTATCCTAATTTATTTAATTTTAAAGTTTTTCACTTTATATATGTGATTAACTTTTTTCGATTCTATAGGTATTTGTACACCCAGTTGATTGTACCTCATGATTTGGGTATGTACAAATTTATGGACATTCGAGATGTATCTGTGAATGGAGGTACTCACGAGGCGCGAGCGGTAAAATTATCATTGAGATTGTGCACACTTGAACTGGCCAAATCTTGTTAGTTCCCTATAATATTGGGTAAGTGTTTTCTCAATCACCACCTTCTTTATTATCTTAGCAATTTCTTCTCCTGTAATTAATGCATTCATTTGTTCTTTGGTTGATTTTTAGGGGTCACTATGTTCTAGTAGTGATCGATCCAAGAGCAAATATAGCCTATTACATGGATTCTATGAAAAATTGTTTGTGTGATGAAGTAACAATTGTGGTGGAAATGTAAGTTAACTAGAATTATGGCTTCAATTCTCAATAATTTTTTTCTTACAATAATTATCTATCAATATGTATTGCTTGTAGGGCCTATAAATTGTATCAGGTGAATGAAGGGAACAAAATAGAAAAAAGCTAGCATTCAAAGTGGTGAAGGTAAATACATCTCCACTTTTTATTAGCGATTAGTATTTATTAACATAGCTTTATTAAACTATTTCACTATGTAGTCTCCTTGTCAACCTGGTGTCGTTGAATGTGGCTACTATATAATGAGATTTATGCGTGAAATCATCAAAAGTCATAGCACACAAATCATCGATGTGGTAATGTTGACTTCTATCTTCGTTGTTTAAGATCTAAGCAAATATTATGACATCCATGTTTTGGTCGAACATTCTGTTTTGTGTGTAGATGAAGAATATGCCATCAACGTTTAGTCAAGAAGAACTAGATGAAGTTAGGAGTGAGTGGGCCGAGTTCGTGGCAGCTCAATTAGATTAGGTAATACTTTAAGTACTTTTGTGACTATTTTATACATATCGAGTGTCATGGCTATCCTGCAGTGACACTAGCCTTGACTATGGTTATTAATTTATTGTGTCTATCTTGTACATATCGAGTTTCATGGCTATCCTGCAGTTATGGTAGCATTGACTATGGTTTTGTATTTATTGTGTCTATCTTGTATATATCGAGTGTCATGGCTATCCTACAGTTATGGTAAACTTGACTATGGTTTTTATATTTATTGTGTATATTGAGTGTCATGAGTATCCTTGTGTTATGGTAGCATGGACTATCGTTATTTATTTAATGTCCCTACATTGTACATAAACCCATCATTTTTTAGTTTCTTATCCTAGACAAGTTAAAATCAGCTTCCAAAAGGGAATAAATTGAGAAAACTCACAGTGGGGAAAGTATTGCTAGTGTAATTGTACTTTCTAAAAATATTGAATTTGGAATGTGTTATAGATTAAAAAAGTGAACTTTGAGGGTAGATGTAAATCAATATTCATTATATTTTAAGATCTTTCAACTCTGACCTCTCATTAGAAGATAGCATTCTGCCTCATCAATTACTCTTTCTAGTTTTATATATGAAGAATTAGAGGTACGCTCAATATTTTAAAAGAAGTATTGAGCTGATGTTTAATTATTGCATCAAATACCCAATTTGAAAGATAGAATCTACCTTCGACTCGTTACAGTTTGCTTGGATATTGGAATTGCTATGGCTTGATATGCTGTCATAGTTCGAAGTTTGTGTTGAAGGATTTTGTTATTTTAAAGCCTCCTAAGCCTCTTTTTGTATCATCTATGGAGAATCCTTGAGCTGTTGCAAACTCATTAGGATTCACCCTGTTCTGCAGTCCCCTTTCTTCTTTTATGATATAATTTCTTTACTGATAAAGATGGAAGTGAGTGAAACATTTGATGTCTTAGTTATTTTGTATTGCAAGTTATCAAGTTGCAACTTGTATAAATTGCTAGTTTTCATTATTTGCCGAAGTGCACATGCTTATTGATTAACTTGTTCGATTATGTGGGTTTGATGATGTAATTATTCTGGAATTGGAAGCTATTAATGATATCATTAAGTTTAGAGACAGTGTAGATATTCTTGGCTATACAAGAGATTAACTAGTTTGGCAAGGTCAGAGTGTTCTTTAAGCTCAGTTTTTTACAATCATTTTATCAATTTGGGTGACATGATATAGGAGAATCTTCAAGGATAGATTTGCATAGTGGAATTATTTGGAGTTTGTTCTTGACCTCTAACCGCTTCTCCAACCTTGGCTTTGAACTTTAGAAACTAAAATACAAAAAAATAACCATTGATCCTTGAAACTTTTCTTATTTTAATGGTGGGATAGATGTCATTTCTCTTTTGCTAATTGTTCTTGAAGCTTAAACCTTTTGGTTTAATGCCTTTAATTTGGTATGTTTTGTTTAGATTAAGGAACCAACTCTTTCTTTTCAATTGACTGACCATCATGCTCTCTCCCTCCTTATTGTGTTTGTGTGTCATGCTACTTGTGTTTATTTTATCTAAAGTTTCACTAGTAAATTTGATTAGTGGAAATTATTATCTAAAGTTCACTAGTAAATTTGATTACTGGAAATTATTGTTCATATCGATATCATGTGGAATTTCTCAGGCCATGGCTACCAAGAGAATCATTCATAGATATGGAAGGGATTAGTTTCTTGGTCTATTAAACTCTCTAAAAGCATGTGTTCGTCTTTATTTTTTCAGCTTTGGAATAATGATGTATGGAGATTTTGTCCATACATGTGTTAATGTGAATATTTGTCCTTACCTTGCAGTTTTGGAAGCAGTGGAGCAATGGTTTTGTTGGTCATCCCTTTTCCATTTCACGCCAAAGCCCACTTTCAAGCTCAGCCCTTTTCTCCTTTTTGCTTAAGATGAAAGAAAAAAGGTTTTTTTTTTCTTCAAAAATTTCTGTAGCTTTTGTATGGCAGTGAGCTTAGTTTGGCATGAAATTTGTGATCTTTGTCTCAACAAGCCTGGGTTAATGTTGTTAAAATGGTTTTTTGTGGAGGTTTAGAAGTAATTCTTTTGTGTGTATAATATTCTAGTTTTTGAGAAGGATCATTTGTAAATATTGTACTTTAAATTTGTGACGTATTCTTGTTATTGTATATAAAGTTTGTGGCTCTATTTCTTGTAATGACCATGTATTTACCTTTTATTATGTTAGATTGATCAATATAAGGTTAATGGGTATCAAAAAGTCACTAAATGGTGGTATTATTAAATTATAATTTTTTTTCTCTAATTTGTTACTTTTGATGACGGGGAAAACCGTCACCTTTTTAACAGGAAAGCGTATTTTTTTTTTTAAAAAAACATATTTTTTTACAAAAGGTGACGGGTTAAACAGATCACCTTTACGAATAGGTGACGTCAAAAGGATGTCACCCATTGGAATAGGTGACGCCAAAAGGATGTCACCCATTGGAATAGGTGACGCCAAAAGGATGTCACCCATTGAAATAGGTGATGCCAAAAGGATGTCACCCATTAAAATAGGTGACGCCAAAAGGATGTCACCTATTGGAATATGTGACCTGTTTTACCCGTCACCTATTCAAATATGTGACGGTTGTTTATGCCCATCACCTATTTAAATAGGTGACGCTGCCATAGGTGACGGTTAAAAAACCGTCACCTATTCGAATAGGTGACGCCAAAAGGATGTCACCTATTCCCGAAATTCTTATAGTGGATTAAGATTTGATGTAAACCTTATGTATAGTATAAGGTAATAAAGAGAATGAGATACAAGTGTTATGTGTGTTATGAAACACATCATCCTAAAGGCTTGGAAGATAGTTCCTCAATTATTTGGGAGAATTGGTAAGTAAAAGTGAGATATAAAACCTTTTTGGTGGTTGAAAGGTAGAGGAATGTGAGTTTTACTTGGACACAAATCCGGATGCGGGTTTGGAGTCTAAGGTTACTTTTTATTCTGTTTATTTTCACTGGGCTTGCTTTTAGTTCATGATATTACAAATAATTTCAGGTAATGCTTATGCCCGTGATGGTGGGAGAGGAGCTGGTGCGGCATGATCAAGAGGATGATGGATCAGGGATGGACTAGATATTTATTTAAAAGTCCATGGACTTATTTTGTTAATTTGTATCTTATGTTATGTAAGTTTGAATATAGCTCTTAAGAGCTTTTGTGTTTACTTTTATGATGTTAACTCTTTTAAACTCCTGAAATACGAATTTGAAATTCCTTGTGTTTAAATTTTCTGATGTGAAAATGTAAACAGGTTTTGGCTAGCCAAATTTCAAACATAACCACGCCGTTTTTTTAAAGTATAAAGACTTCCGCTGTGTTTTGTTTTTAAATGATTTAAAAAGAGTCGGGTCGTCACAGTTTCTTTATTTTTTTTCAACATCTCTACATACAATAATTAATGTTAACCATGGATTGACACATTAAAAAATTGATGTATTTATAAATAGTTTTAAGAACAGTAGTATATTTATATATACCATACAAAATTCTGCTACATGTGTAGTTTCCCAAAAAAAAATATAAAAAACGTGTCACATGTTGAGTTTGGTATGTGAGTTTTGAGTGTGTGGGAATAATAAAGCTCGATTTAAATTTATGAAGTTGTTCCCTCTCTGCCCCACCCCCCTTTTTCGTCTCTCTATATATATTATTAAGGAATAACTCCACTAATAGCACTTTTGGAGGGGATTAAGAGATGTCAATGTGTTTTGATTTCAACATGGGGCGGGGAAGGGCAGAGCATATTCCAAAAGCTCAATACTGCTTCGATTTTTTACAATGATAGATGTGTTTTGATTTCGACATGGGGCAGGGAAGGGCAGATCATATTCCAAAAGCCCGATACTACTGCAGTTTTTTACACTGATAGATGTGTTTTGATAAATAAATTTGATGGCTAAGAACCTCACTGTTGGAAGGGAATTTTAGTAGTTGAGGATTTATTTGAAAGTGGGAGATATTTTAGAGAAGTGGGCTACTTAATTTTTCTTTTTGCTTAATTTATTGATACAAACACTAAGACATCACTCCTATTTATATTAGTGGCACCTCCTCCAATCACCGACTAGGATTATGCCACTATAATTATAATCTAATGGCTATTAATGACTATTTAGAATATTCTTCATAATTATAATCCTACCACATTGTTCTAGATATATCTATAAACTACTTCTCATAAGTCAAGTTTCTAGAGAGTTCTTCTCTAGATTATGCTCCTACTTTTCTTAGCTATGTTTCTAGAAAGTTCTTTCTCTAAGACTTCTATATACTTTTCTATAACTTGGGCTTAGACAAACTAAAGCCCAAATCAAGTTTATATTTCAACACCCCCCTTAAAACATTATTTGTCACTCCAATCAAACTTCTCAGCTTCACAAATTCTTCATGTTCGAGAGGCTTGGTGAATATATCAGCTGCTTGAACTTGAGTCTTCACATATTCAAGTTCCACATCCTTCTTAACAATGCATTCTCGAATGTAATGATACCGCATGTCAATGTGCTTGCTTCGACCATGGAAGACAGGATTCTTGGCCAAGGCTATTGTTGACGTGCTGTCCACGTAAATCTTGGTTGGCTCCTCTTGTCAAAAGCCCAACTGCTTCAATAAATTTCGAAGCCAAATTACATGACAGAAACATGCAATAGCAGCTACATATCCAGCTACATATTCAGCTTCACATGTTGATAGAGTGACAATTGATTGCTTCTTTGACATCCATGTGAAAGCAGTATCACCCATATAGAATACAAAGCCACTTAATCTCTTACGGTCATCTATATCTCCACTCCAATCGCTATCGCTATATCCAATAAGCTTATAATTATATCAGAAATAAAGTAGTATAAGCAAAAGTTTGTCATACGTTTAAGATAGCGAAAAATTCTCTTTGCTGCCTGCAAGTGAGTTATTGTTGGATTCTCCATAAACCGGCTAACAACTCCAACTGCATATAGAATATATCCAATCTTGTGCATGTAGAGTATCGCACACTTCCAACCAAACTCTTAAAAAGTGTAGGATCCACTCTTTCTCCTTTCTCGCACTTCGATAGATTGATTCCACATTCCATTGGAATGTCAACTGGATTAAAGTCATCCATCTTAAATTTCTTTAGGACCTCCTTACAATAGCCTTCTTGAGTTATTATGATTCCTTTGTCTTCTTGCTTTACTTCAATACAGAGGTAGTAAGACATGAGGCCAATATCGGTCATCTCGAATTCCTTCATCATCTCTTCTTAAAGCCATCGAATATTTTTAGATTTCTACCTGTGAATATCAAGTCATCAACATAAAAGCACACAATCAAAACACCATTGTTTTGATTTTTGATGTAGAGTGTGTGCTCATATGGACACTTGATGAAACTTCTTTCTTGCAGAGGGCTTGCTCAATATAAACTTCTTCTTTGATAACTCGTAATTTACACCTATTTATTAGTGTTATTATCTAAAAAAATAATTAAAATATGATTGTTAATTGATTCAAATGTCCATAATATTGTTAATCTATGAATTTCATGAACGTAGGTGAAAACGGCGATCAAATCAAACTTAAAACAGAGAAGTTATACCCATTTTGGTGCAGAAAATTGAAATCTGGGCTGAACACCTGAGAGTGGTTGCTGTGGCTGTGAGACCCATCGCCGCGGTGACTAGAAAATAGAAAAATAATGATTAAATGCTAATGCTGACATCATCCAAAGAAGGAGATAGTGAGCGCTGGCGTCAGCGCGCACTAGGGAGAGAGTAAGGTTGAGCGACGTGTCGGTCAGCGAAAGCAAGGAAGTAGCTCCAGCATTCGACTTTGGCTCGGCGCGCGAACGGCTCCTCTCACACATGCAGGCGGACGGTGGCGGCATCTTGCGACTAAACGGCTCTGCTAAATGGCTGGAGCAGATTTTGCACGATTTTATCTTATCTTTGGCTATTTAAAGCTCTAGTTGAACCCTAATTCACAATCACTTCTCCCCCTATTTTTCTTAGAACTTTTAGATAGTTTTTATTATGTTTTCTAGCTAATTTCTTTATTTCAACTAGAGGATTATCGAGATTTGGTTCATAATTTTGTGAGGTCTTGTTCTTAAAGTTATTCCTATTTTCTCTTTATTCATGCTTTCTCTTTGTATATTTTTATTGTTGATTAATTATTTTGCAAATTGGACACTTGTTCTTTGATTAATTTTTATATTGCTAGTTAGACCGTTAAATCCGTAATTGTTGAATTGTTCTAATACAAGTAGCATAATAAGGTAAGTTGATTAGGGATATTTCTTTGATCATGTTATGGGAATTTATGATCTAACTTAAATGAATCGGTCGTACCGTGTTTGTTAGTTAGAATTGGGTTCTTCTCTTCTTAATGTTGTTAATGGGTTAAATCTTATTATCCTATTCTAGGGCTATCCGTTAATTAGGAAAATAGTTAATGATCATACTTGGCTATCAAAAAGTTGAGGAAGAGCACTTATAAGTTGTTGATTGGTTTTGATGACTTCCAACCAATTTAGAGAAGAATTTAGGAATGCATGTTTAGTAATCGATGATCAAATTAATGAACCATAACCGAGATTAACCTTCAGTTGGAAGCTTTATTATCTCAATTTCTATTCTTTTTAATTTTATTTTCCGTTTTATTTTCAAAATTCAAAACCCCCTTTTCCTAATTACTTTAATTTAATTCCCTTTTCCCTGTGTAGATCGACCTTACTCACCATTACTATAAAATTCTAAATCCCAATAGTAATTATTTATTTTTGGTGGTTTCGACACCCATCACTCTTCAAGGACTCCATTAAGGAAGGCATATTTCACATCCATTTGGTGAATCCTCCAATTATTTTGAGTTGTCAATGAGATGATTCGTCTAACAGTTTCTAATCGAGCGACCGGTGCAAATACTTCATCATAGTCGATTCCCGCTCTTTGACTGTAGCCTTTTTCCACCAATCCTACCTTGTATCTCTCAACTTCTCCTTTAGCATTTATCTTTATCTTTATCTTGTAAACCCACTTTACACCAATCGCCTTGTGCCCTTTTGGAAGTGAAGCTAGCTCCCATGTTCCATTCTTCTTGATTGTATTTATATCTTTGTCCATGGCTCTTCCAATTCTTCTTCATCTAAGCTTCTTGGAAGTTCATGGGCTCACAATCGGCAAAAAGAAAAAATATAGTGGGATTATCTAGATTTCAGTTACCTCATAAAGTTCTTCCATGCTTCTGTAACAGGGCACTCTTTCACTTGAGTTTCCATCTTCTTGAGAACTAGTATTTGGTAAAGATAATGGATTAGTAGGCTCCTCTCTTCCTTGCCCCATATCATCTTCTTCGAAATCTGGAAGGTTGTAGTCTTCATCATGTGTTCTCTAATCCCATTCTCCTTCTTCATCAAATATGACATCTCAACTGATGATTTTTTTCTCAATGTCTGGATGGTATAACTTGTAACCTTTGGAGTTTGCGTCATAACTGATAAATATGCTTTTCTTGTTCTTGTCATCTAGCTTGCTTCTTTGCTCATTTAGAATATGTGCATAAGTTATACTTCCAAAAACTCTCAGATGGGAAATGTTGGGTTTTCTTCCACTCCATGCTTCTTGTGGTGTTTTTCCCCCATACACTTCTTGACGGAAATCGGTTGGAAAGATAGATTGCACATGCAACTGCTTCTGCCTAAAACTCCTTTGGCAATATTTTGCTTTTAAGCATGCTCCTTGCTATGTCAAGGATTATTCTATTTTTCCTCTCTACCACTCTATTTTGTTGGAGAGATCTTGGAATTGTCATTGGTCGACGTATCCTATGGGCCTCCTAGTATTCTTGAAATGCTTTTGAGGTGAATTATCCTCATCGATCAGACCTCATGGCTTTAATCATTAAGCCACTCTCCTTTTCCACCGCAACTTTGAATTTCTTGAAAACTTCAAAAACTTCTGATTTTTGCTTCAAGAAATATACCCATGTCTTCTTTGAAAAGCCATATATGAAAAGAATGAAATAGTTTGTAACGTCCCGTTACTTTTGGGGGTAAATTTATTTTATTTATTTAATTATTTTATTTATTTATTTTAAATTAAAGCTTTTAAGATTAGTATAAATTTAGTAAATTTGATTTTAGTAGTTATTTTCGTCCGAAAACCCTTTTAATCGTTTTAATACTTTAAATTCGTTTCGGTGACATTAATAATTATTAATGGGCCAATTCATAATTATTAATCACCTTTAAATTAATTTAAGAGCTTCGGGTTTCGTTTTTAAAGTAAAAACAAAAGAGGGACGTAGGCGTCATTTTCCAAATTCTTAAATATCTAAAATTTACTATTCACCTTCTCTTAAAAGACAAATCCAAGACCAAATCAATTCATTTTTCTCTCCTTTCTCTCTTCTCCAACGTGAGCGTCCATTGATGAGAAGAAAAATCTCTTGGGTTTTCATCAATTCTTGACGGATTTCGATGAGGTCAGTTGCGTTGGAATGCTAGGGACGAGGGCTATCTATCCCACCTAACCTTGTGCCGTTTCTCGTTCTTTACGGGAAGCCCCAAAAAGTGAGTTTTCAAAACTTTTTATATGGTTTTGTTCGTTTTTTATTATAAATGAGTTTTGAAGTTGAAATCACGTATTTCTATCAAAGAATTTGACGATTTTGAGCTCGGATTTTCGAAAAACACTATTCACCCGAAATCACTATTCATCCGAAATCACTATTCATCCGAAAATTCAAACTTGTTCTCATCTTAGTTATGAGTTGTAATATGTTGAGCAATTGATGATTTGTAGGTGCGATTGCTCGTTTGTTGATTCGTGGGAATTTGGATGTCACGCGAGTATGCAAAGTGAGTTTAAAAGGGAAGTTAGTAATTTTATGAATTACGTTTCGTTATGTTATTTTTTATCGATGTTAAGAGGGAACTAGCTTCTTAGAATTAATGTTTGGTTGGAGAGTTTAATTCGGAAGTGAGTGGAGAGAATTTGGAGTTATAATGAGTTCGATGAAAAGGAAACATTGGAGTGATTTGGAAGTATTGCAAAGTGAATTGGTGATGTTAGATGAAAGTGGAAATGAAAGTTACTTTCATTGGTTTGGAAGTTAAAGTAGTTAGAAGATACTCTTGAGTGATAACTCGTGTAATCTAGTTAGTTAGGTTTCTTAATAACTTAGTAGGATTCTTTGAGTTTATCTCTTATTAGGAAGCTTAACCTTTCGTAATATGGTACATGGTAGTATGTTGATTCGGATCCATACGTACCATGGTACTATGATTTCTGACACGGCACATGATAGTATGTTGATTCGGATCCATACGGTATCATGGCGCGATGGTTTGTGATATGGTACATGATAGTATGTTGATTCGGATCCATACGTACCATGGTACTATGATTTGTGACACGGCACATGATAGTATGTTGATTCGGATCCATACATATCATGGTGCGATGATTGAGATATGGTACGACCGTACGTGGTATGTTGATTCGGATCCATACGAGCACGTTACGATGATTGTGATACGGCACATGATAGTATGTTGATTTGGATCCATACGTATCATGGTGCGATAATTTGTAATATGGTGAAAGTCCTAATATCCGATGTGATAAAAGTTACGATGATTGTAATACGGTAATGATAGTATATTGACTTCGGTCCATAAAGTATCATGGTACGGTGACTTGAGATATGGTACAACCGTACGTGGTATGCTGATTTCGATCCATACAATAGCACGTTACGATGAAACTTGTTTGGTAACAAAGATAGTTAATGTTACATGTACATATTCTTTAGAATTGTGTAGTAAGACTTAGTAATGATTGTTAACTTTACTTTAAGTCTTTATTTCTATTACTTGGTATTGAAGGACTATTACGGGTAGTATATTACTATCGTATGATTGTATGGAAATTGGAAGTGTGAATATGGGAAGTAAAGAGCATTTTAGGCCTTTGGACACAATTTCTGGTATGAAATATGGTTCATAGGATTACTTGCTTTCGTTTAACTCTCACTAGCATTTTTATGCTAATGTTGCTACACTTACAAATTTTCAGGTAAACATCGTCCTAAGAAGCGTGGTAGAGGAGGTGGTGCTGTGTGACTTGTCGAGTTGGTATAAGGACAATGATGAACATACTATTGGTTTAGCATTCTTAGAAATGCTTGTAAATTATTTCCAACTTTCATACTTGTGTCTTTTGAGACCGAAAGGGTATTTGTTTAAAATTTGCATATGTTTTATGATGTAAATCTCTTTTGGAAGTTTAAATTATATGTTGGAATGCACATTCCCGATTTATCGCTTTCTCTGAATATGGGTTGATGTAAACAGGTTTTGGTTATCTGATTTTTAAACGAACCCATGTCTTTTTTCTTTAAAAATTAAGTCTTCCGCTGTGCATTTGAATTTAAAGAATTTAACTGAAAATCGGGTCGTTACATAGTTACTCTTACAGAGTGAGATTGAATTAATTGGGCCACACACATCTATGTGTATAAGTTCTAGCAGCTTGTAAGCCCTTGAGTCTGACTTCTTTGGAAAACTCTTCTTGAATTGATTCCCAAGTAGACATCCTTCACATATCTAGTCGAGATGGTTAATGCAAGGCAATCCTCTCACCATATCTGTCTTGGACAACAGTTCTAGACCTCTAAAATTTAGATGTCCAAATCGAAGATGCCAAAGCCAAGTTGAATCTTTAGAGCATGCTTTCAGACATTTGGCTACATCATTTTGGATATTGAGCAAGAACATTCTATTTCTCGACATCGGCACCTTGGCGATTAACTTACCGCCATTATCTCTTATAGAAAGGCTTTTATTTCTCAAGTGAATATCATAAATGTGACAACTCGACACCATTTAAAACACATAACGTAGCTTGCAGCGGAAGAACAATAATTTTACCAAAAATTCGCGTGGTTCCATTTGTATTTTGAATAAACCGAAATCTGTTTACATGTTCCACAACAGAGAAAACGATAAAACACGCAAATCTTAAGTTTTATCAACCCCAACTACTCAAAACAAGTTTAAGACCTTATAGGGTAAAGCTCTTTCGAGCGCAAAACACGACCACATCATATACAATAACAAAAGACTCTAATAAGACTCATAGGCGTCTAAATCCTTATCCTCGTATCATTCCGGTTGATCAAGCTGCACCATGACCTCTAGCTCGCTCACTCCCACAAGGCATACCTGAAAAGTTTGTAACGTAGCAACATTAGCAAAACGCTAATGAGAAAACAACGAATAGTAAATAATGTTAAGCACTCATATCTCAATCGAAAAATGTGTCCAATGTCATGAGTAAACCGTGCTTTTCTTTTTCTTATTCCTAGGTGCAAACAACACTTTCATTTGGTTTCGGTGAAGAACTCGATAACTAAACATTCATTCAAGTTACAAAACACTAAGTATCTAACTCAAAGTTTCGAGTAGGTAGTAAAACACATGCTTTCTCGTTTAAATCGCAAACCCCACACTTACATGGCTATAAAGCACACCACACACTTACACGGATATAAAGAAAATCACATGCTTACACAGTTATAAAGCAAAACACATGCTTACACGGTTATTAAAGCAAATCACATGCTTACACGGTTATAAAGCAAATCACATGCTTCCTCAATTCAATAGCAAATCATATGCTTATACGGTTATTGAACATACTATTCCCCTTGGATAGCACTACGTAGCAAATCCCATCGCTTAAAGAGTATGCGTAACCAAATGCACCTTGTATATAGTCACAATCCAATCTCTCTCAATGCCAAATAAAAAATAAGGAATCAATGACCAACTCTTCTCAAGCTAACTAACTTCACGTGAGCAAACTCGCTACCTAAACCTTCTATCTCACAAACCGTTAATAAGATTAACTAAAGTAACTAATCTTTCAAGCTTCTCCGACTTCCAATCCACATAGAGAAGAGTGTAACGCTCAACTTCGAGCTAACATTAACGGTTGTGATGTGAGAGCATAACATTATTTATAACTCGTTCTAATCTCACCTCTTGAGCGCGTAGGATTACACCACTCGCCGGATGGGTTATCGATTACTCGTGGGTCAAAACCTACAAGTAAAACAAGTATCCAAACGTGTTAAACTACCAAATAACGTACAACCATTTCTTAACAAAAAAAACGACAAAAATAACCCAGAAAGAGTCAAGGGTTCTCGGCCAAGGCAAAAGGGAGAGGTCTCAACTTCTAATTCTCGGTTTCTTGGTATTTAAAAGCATTCCGGGTGGTTTTAAGTAGGCTAAGGCTTGCTATCTCCAATGGGTAACTTTTTTGGAAACTCACATGCATAATCCCCCACCAACACACAAGGAAAAACAGAATTTAAATAAGAAATTAACACCCACAACACTCACAATTCGAAGCAAAGACAAGGGCTCGGGTTTTCGTTCAACTTGGATTCTAGATTAAAGGAAACAAGCTTTGTTTTATGGGTTTTTCTTAGCTAGAAATCGCAACTAACACAAGGGGAAAAGGATTTGAAGCTTGAATCAAAGATTTGAAAAGAATGAAAAACACTAAAACCCATTTTTCTTAAATTATTTCTCACCTCGTAACTTCCAGATCTT
The DNA here is from genome assembly GCA_028015215.1 of Gynostemma pentaphyllum. NCBI lineage: Eukaryota > Viridiplantae > Streptophyta > Magnoliopsida > Cucurbitales > Cucurbitaceae > Gynostemma > Gynostemma pentaphyllum. The sequence goes on from CM051353.1 coordinate 42,837,812, forward strand.
GAACGGGTTGGCTCAATTGATGGAATGGGTAGAAGGTTTTCGTCGAGATCTTTCCAACTAGACCGGAACCAACGGAAAAGATCGAGAAACGGCGATGGAAAACCCGAATCTCCCTCTCTTCTTCTTGGCTATTCCGGCTCTTTTCTTTCTTTCTTTCTTTTTTTTTTTGCCTTTTACTTTGCTAAATGGAAAGATGAAGGATTTAAATGAGGAGAAGGAAAGACTAAAATGCCCTCTATACTCTTTTCCTAAGGAAAACCGTCCCTTGCTCGTTAATTTTCGTTTCTAAACATAAATCTACCCAACCATTTCTAAAGTGCTAAAACAATGGAGCTATTTAAAATTATACTAACCAAAACTACATAACTTAGTAAAATAAAATAATAAAAAAAAAACATTAGAATAAAATAAGTAAAATCACCTCAAAAGTACAGGACGTTACAATAACCTTTCTCTAAGAGCTGCCCATGGCTCAAGATACTACTCTTAATATTCGACACATCATAGATATTAGAGATGAATGTGTGTTCTACATTCTTTAATCGAATGAGGATATTACCTTTTCTTTTCACCGCCGTCTTGGATTTGTCTCAAAAAGACACATTGTCGCTTACTGATTCGTCAAGCTCCACAAACCTATTTCTTCTTCCACACATATGATTACTCGCACCGGTGTCTAGATACCATGTGCTATTTTCTCCTTTTTTTTATTATCCTTATAAGCCAGTAACAAGATTCCATCTTCTTGAGTTCTTTCTTCAATGTAGTTGGTTTTCTCTTTAACTCTATTATTGCTAGGAGTTCTACATTCTGAAGCGTAATGACCGAATTTTTCACAATTATAGTATTTCACATGTGACTTGTCATACCTTGACTTTTGATTTCCTCTCCCACGGCCTCTTGATGAGCTTTCTCCTCTTTGAAAGTTATTGTCATTGTTGGGTCTCCAACCACGGCCACGTTCGTAGCCACGACCTCATTCTTGTACTTGATTACGACTTTGTTTTTCCTGACTTCTATCATTGTGACCACTTTCTTCCTTAATTGAATTTACTCGGGTCTGGACTAGTTGCTCCACAATCCCTTCTTTCTTCTTTTTTTTTTCTTCATAAGGTTGCAACAATCCCAAAAGGTTATCTATTGTCATGTCTTCCAACTCTTTTTTTTCTTCGATGATAGTGACAATATGTTTGAATTTGGAATCTAACAATTTAAGAATTTTCTCCATAGTTCTTACTTCATCTACTTTTTCACCATTTCTCTTTAATTGGTTGGTGACCGCTAAGACTCTTGAAGGGTAATCAGAGATGGCTTCTCCTTCTTTCATATGCAAAGTTTCAAACTCAGCTCTTAAAGTTTGAGGACGTACCTTCTTGGCTGGATTAGCTCCCTTGTATGAGATTTGAAGCTTATCCCATGCTTCCTTATCCGACTTTGCTTATGAAATTTTCTCAAAACAATTGTCATCTAATCCTTAAAAGATTAGATAGAGAGTCTTCTTGTCTCTCTTTATTAAGTTTATCAAACTATCTTTTTGAGCTTGAGTTATATTATCTTCATTTTCCAGCTCGATTTGGCCTTTTTCTACTATCTCCCATACATTTTGAGCACCTAGGAGAGTTTTGATCTTGATGTCCAATTGTCAGAGTTACTCTTGTTGTGTTGTGGAATTTGGAAGGAAACTATATCATTATTTGCCATCTTTCTATGAAGGATCTTCAAGCTTTGATACCAGTTTGTTGGAAGAGAATTTTAGTAGTGGAAGATTTATTTTAAAGTGGGAGAGATTTTCGAGAAGTTGGCTAATTAATTTTTTCTTCTTGCTTAATTTATTGATACAGACACTAAGATATCACTCCTATTTACACTAGTGGCACCTCCTTAATCAACGGCTAAGATTATGCCACTACAATTCTAATCTAATGGCTATCAATGACTATCTAGAATATTCTTCATAGTTATAATCCTACCATATTTTTCTACATATTTCTATAAACTACTTTTCATAAGTCAAGCTTCTAGAGAGTTCTTTAACATGCTCCTACTTTTCTTAATTAGGTTTCTAGAAACTTCTTCCTCTAAGACTTCTCTATAATTTTTTAGAACTTGGGCTTAGACAATTAAAGCCCAAAACCTTACTTAGCCCAAATAAAGTTTATATTTCAATACTCACTGCTCGAATCTGTATTGAAGGTCTGTTATGTTTTAACTAACTTACTAAACACTCAATCAACTCAACCAACACACAGACAACATCATACTCGAGTTCAAATGACAGATATCAATGGCAGAAACTAAATAAAGAAGAGAAAGAAATAAGAAACTAATTTAAAGAGATTTGATCAACGCGATCTACATCCTCTTGAGGCCATTCTCATTAGAATATATCATCACCAAGCTAATACAACACACTTCATAAGAAAACTCACAATACTCAGCTAATGAACATTCAATAGCTTTCAAGCTTTTCTGGAATTTGCTTATGCTTTAGTTGAAGAAATTCCTCTCTCTCATACCTGACCAATAACGAATTGATAGGAATATAAGGAAAAACAAGGACAACTCACACCTCACAAAAAAATCAGGAGCAAATTATTCTCCTTCTAGAAGCACACCAAAAAAGCATCCAATTGTGTATTCATGTATCCTGTTGAGTAGACATAAATCCATTGACACTGAAATCACTAATAATCAATAATTAACAAGGTCCAAAGTTTTGAATAGCCATTGTAGAAGAAAATGAAAACTCACAACAAAGAAGACGACAATCAAAGTTATGTATATCACAAAAATAATATATTTCGTATAAATCATATTTTGAATTTATTTAGATTATTAGTTTGAGTATATTGTGTATATAAGGTTTAATAGATTGTATATTTTATATATCTTACATATAAAATGTATGCAATTTTTGGAGATAGTTTGTAATGACATTGAAGCCGAAAAAAACGAAGCTCGCCCATTGGGATGAGGTATATAAAATCAGAGGTAAATCGTATAAATTACTTTCTAGTAAATTATTTATTTAATGTATATTCACTTTTATACTGGCATGAGACGTTTTCTGACGAAAGATCAAGGCTTAAATTATTACCTATGGTACATTTATGTATATGAAATATTTACTATATTTCATTATATATAAATTATTTGTTTTATATTTATTAGTAAACAAATTTGACTTTTGGAAACTTTTTTAATTGACATAAAAATCTAAACGTTAAATTGTGAAGATTTAATGAAATCCATCATGTTTACTGATTCCAAGATTGTAATGGTAGTCAAGAGGGTTATTAGATCTTTTCAAGTCCTAAATGAAAAAAATGGTGACTAGATATTTTTATTTTCACATTTTGATTGCTAGTTTTGTACATAACCCAATTAGTAAGGTGGTCTGCCACTTATTTCTTAACACTTTCCACCTTCCTTTGTTTCCCATCCAATCTCTCTCCCTATTATTTCTTTATTGCGTTAGTTTCCGTTATTTTTTGAAACTGACATAAACCTCGTGTAATTAATAATGAAATTCGTTTTTCACTTTTTACTTGCAAAAATCAGAAATAATATGTTCGATTATAAGTTCATGAAAGAAGTACAGTTACAACAATGCAATCGTGACAGTTGCAACTGTTGATAGAATGTAAAATGAATAATGAATGGAAATTTAAATATCAAGGAGGGGAATCGACGCAAGGAATGATTAACGTGGGAAACCAATCAATGAAAATTCGTAAGGCCATGCCTAGAGAAAAATCCACTAGAAAGATTAATGTACATCCAACAAGAATTTAAAGCAAAATACAAAAGCACAAACGCAAAAACTCCCTTTTTATTTGTCTTCGATTGCTCCTTGTTGATGATGATCTTCAAGTCGGATTATCCACAAGTCCCCTTGCGAATCACGATCCAAGAAATCTCTTCGGTATGTGTTAGTCTTATCACAAGACTAACTTGAATTTGTATATTTTAAAAATACTAAATAAAAAATCGCTCAACAATAAACACCTCACAAGAGATTATAAAATAAAATAGAAAAAAATATAGAACGCTATAAGAATATGCTTGAAGGCTTGAGTGCATAGGAAAGGTGTATCTTGACAACTTCTTCCATCTTTCATTTATAGATAAAAGGATGAGAGATAAAACATTTGCTCTTAAGGAAATAAACCACAAATTTGCAATTGACAGACTAAAAGAGATGGAGAAATCAGCCAACTAATAATAATTAAATAACCCTTCATTTCAACTACAAATAGGATAAGACAATTAAAACAATCAATTTGCAAGATCTTCAATAGACAAAAAAAAAAAGACATAATTACGTAATTTAAAATAACTCCAAATTGCAATCACATTCTGTCAAATACCACTAATTGAGAATGCCACCTTCAAACAACCAATAAGAAAAGTTGAGAATCAATAAGAGCCTATAGGATGAAACATTCAAAAGTAAATATTGAAATGAAGCAAAAATGTGAGAGATGCAGTGTTTTCATGAATAGAGGAAATTGTAATAAGCAAACATTCCATTTATGAAAAATGAGTTGTTGGAAATTAATTTAATTTGAAGGAAATTATATTAACCAAATAAATTACTTACCAATTTGAAAAAAAAAAATCATTTAATTATTAAATAAATTAATCAATTCAAAATTCAAAAAAAATAATTTTGTCACATTAAAAATTTCAAATATTTGGTTTTGTCAAACCAAAATTATATTCTAACATTTTTTAATCTCCCTATTATTTCTTTATTTCTCTCTACCATGCCAAACTAAGTTAGGTCGATGACCGCGATGATCGACGTTTATGAAGGAACCATTTTAGCGAAATTTATTTAGTTAATTAATTAACTTTTAATTTAGGATATGTTAATATCATGCAATTGCGATCAAACCTTAAACAAAAAAAATTAAGGTTTTCTAAAATTACATTGTAGAAAATATGAAGAATTAGGTTGGAGGTTTCTTTGCAGCATCAAGACTTCTACCCTATGATTCGATCATAAACCAACCCGACTTGTGGAAATGGAACCAAAAGAACAAAAGAAGAAGAAGAAAATTTCTTCTTCTTTAGCTATGCCAAAATCGGCAAATGAGAGAGCAAGAGAGGAGAGAATTACTAAAAGTAATAATGTATAATCAGCATCCAATGGTCCAATTTATAGGAAAAGATTAGGAATTGTAATCTAATTAAAAATTCCTATTTATCGTAAGGTAAATAAATTAAAATTTTTATTCCCCTCAATATCTCCATGTAGCGGAAAATAGGGAAGGAGTATAAGGAAATTTTCAATTTTAACTGTTACCTTTTGGATATTTGTCTTATTATTTTATGTATTTATAATTAGAAAATTTTAAATAATTTATCTAATTAAATACATGTTGCCGAAAATCCTATTTATTAATTAATATTGAATTAAATTCATTTAATTAAGTGAAAAAAGCAAAACCACCCCGAAACTATGATGGTTGTGACAATTACCCCATCAAACTTTAAATTGAAGCAATTACCTCCCTAGATTTTCACAAGTGCTCAAGTTGAGTCCTGCCGTTACCCACGTTTATTTTTCCATTTTTTCAACCAAAGAAGGATGAAGAAATGAATCTGTGGCTTGTCCTTGTTATTTTTTCTAGATTTTGGAAGTGATTAAGCTTCTCATTTATGAGTTTTGTAGTGAGGGACCATGTATTTTCGGAAAATGGAACCTATGAAAAGTGTTATGAGAATTGAAAAGAAGGGCAAGTTGAGCCCTAGATTTATTGGCCTATCGAGATACTCGGTCGAATAGGAGTGGTAGCTTACCGTTTAGCTTTACCACCTTCGTTTTGACCGTTCATAATATTTTCCATGTACTGATGCTTCAGAAATACATAGCGGATCCGTTCCACGCGATTGTTTATGAGTATACAGTTTTGGATGCTAATATGTCTTATGAGGAAACACCAATTAAGGTCATAGCATTCGAACAAAATATATTGAGAAATAAAACGATCCACTTGGTCAAGGTTTTGTGGAGAAACCAAATGTCAAAGGAAGCAACGTGGGAACGTGAGGATGAGATACAGTCTGAGCACCCTCGCTTTTCACTTAGTGAGCGCACTTTTCGGGGACGAAAAGTCTTTTAAAGAGGGTAGACTGTAATGTCCCGTTATTTTACACGAATTTTATTTATTTATTATTTAATTTAATTATTATTATTTGATGTAAAGCACTTAATTTAATTTTAGAATTGATTAATTTAAATTATAGATTTAATTTAGAATTTATAACTTTGAATTTACGAGTTAATTTCGTTCGTAAATTCTCTTAATCTCTTTATTAGCTTAAATTAGTTTTGGTCGTATTAATAATTATTAATGGGCCAATTAATAATTATTAATCACCTTTTGGAAAGTTTAGATGCTTCGGGTTTCGTTTTATAAGCTAAAAGCAAATGAGGGACGTAATCTTAATTTCTCAATTTCTTAAAAAAATATCTTTTTACTATTCATTTTCTCTTTAAAAGTCAAAAAACACATTTCCTTCTCATTTTTCATCCTCCTTGGCCGTAGCTCTCTTCTCCCATGGTGGGAGGGATTTTCTCTTGGGCTTTCGTCAATTCTCGACCGTTTTCGATAAGGTCAGTTGCGTTGGATTGCTCGGGACGTGGGCTATCTATCCCACCTAACCTTGTGCCGTTTCTCGTTCACTAAGGGAAGTCTGAAAAAGTGAGTTTTCAAAACTTTTTACATGGTTTTGTTCGTTTTTTATTATAAATGAGTTTTGAAGTTGAAATCACGTATTTCTATCAAGGAATTTGAATATTTTGAGCCCGGATTTTCGAAAAACACTATTCATACGAAATCACTATTCACCCGAAAATTCACACTTGTTCTCATCTTAGTTATGAGTTGTAATATGTTGTGCAATTGATGATTTGTAGGTGCGATTGCTCATTTGTTGGTTCGTGGGAACTTAGTTGTCACGCGACCATTCGAGGTGACAATAAATAGAACTTAAAGTAAAATTAGAAACTGAATAAGTTGATCGATTTGTAGGATCGAAAGTTAAGATTAAGATTTAAATCGAAAGGATTAAAGTAAGTGAGCTAACATGCTTAGGCTTGGGAGTTAGTTCTAATTGAGTGAGAGAACTCATAGGTGCTTCGAAGGAAACGAGTAACTTTTGGAAGTTCTAAGTTTCGACTTACTTCGGAGTTTCCTAACGTTTAATTGAAGTTTAAGGTTCCAAATGTAATAAGGATTGTGAATAAGGAAATTCGTATGTTTAATAAACAATGGAGCAATGAATTGGAGACCTTTCTGTTAAGTCAAAATCTCGAGTTATTTGAAAGCCGGTTGGCTTGATTTATTTATTATTTTCTTATCAGAAATTCTGAATTTTTTAATTTATGTATAAGAGTAATTCACGATCCATTTACCGTTATGTCCTTTCGATTATGTTGAATGTTTATTTTATTTTACTTGCACTTGAAAGCATATTCATAATAAATCATATTGCATAATTGAAATTGGGAGGAATAATCAGACATGCTAAAGGACTACAAGACTTTACATTGTCTGGTATTATTCATTTTATGTTTACGTATATGTATCATGAGGAATGCTAAAGGACTGCGGGACTTTGTATGATCGGAGGAGACGGATAATGAGATAATGATGGAATTATGCGAGTTCACATTATCTAGTATTATCCATATTTACTACGATACATATACGAGGATACAGTGTATTAGTAGCCTGCGGGAGCTTCATTACCTGTATTCGGTGGGTGAGTTAATGAGGTGAATGCTTAGCCTGCGGGAGCATCATTACCTGTCATTAATCACTAGAGGTGAAAAGATATTATTGAAAAGACATTTTATACTTTATTTTGGAAAGCGAGATAACGAAGTATAGTTAGCCTGTGGGAGCTTTCATACTGTCATTATGTGCATATGATGATTATATTGATGTAAAGGTTGTGTGCCTTTACATTTTTTGAGCTAGATAATGAAGTATTGTTAGCCTGCGGGAGCTTTCATACTGTCATTATGAGCATTTTGATATTTATGTTGATGTAAATGTTGCGTGCATTTTACATTTGTTGAGCGAGTTAATGAATTATCTTATTTGAATATGTTAAGACTGAGTGAGCTTGGCATTATTTATTAAAGAAAAAGGAAAGTAAACTTTTGATAGCCTGAGTTGCTATAAAGAAAAGAATTGAAACATTATGTCTAACATACATTTCTATAGAGAAAAGAAATGCATTTGATGTATAGCCGAGTGCTATAGGAAAGAGGAATGAGATTGAATTGTATAATGAGAGAATACAAGGGTGTATTGAACCTTGTATAGTTATTATGATATATATGTAAGAGAACTAGATTCTCAATAAATTGGAAGATCCTGAATTTGGAGATTAACACTTGAATGTAAACCTTATGTATAGTATAAGGAATTGAAGAGAATGAAATAAAATGTTATGTGTGTTATGAAACACAACCTCCTAAAGGCTTGGAAGATAGTTCCTCAATTATTTGGGAGAATTGGTAAGTAAAAGTAAAATACTTGATTTAAACCTTTTGGTGGTTGAAAGGTGTAACGTCCCGTTATTTTTTTATTTTTATTTTTATTTTTTTTTGGAGTCAAAATTTTTTTTATTTAATATTTAATTTATTTATTCATTTACTTTAATCAAAGTATTTAGTTTAATTTTAGAATTAGTAATTTAGAATTTAGTAGTTAATTTTGTTCGAAAGCTTTTTAATTGTTTTATTAGCTTAAATTAGATTTGGACGTATTAAAAAATTATTAGCGGGCCCATTATTTATTGTTAAATACTTTTAAGATAGATTAGAAGTAGTGAAGTTGTATTGGAATTAGAAACGTGAAACAACGAGCACCCTGAACAAGTTTTCTAAAGGAAATAAGAGCAGGGGCAATATGGTCTTTTGCCAAAATATCTTTATATATATCTAATACATAATTTGCAAGGAAAAAGATAAAAAAAAGAAAAGAAAGGAGAAGTGAAAAAAGGAGGCCAAACCCGTAGCTAGAGAGGAGGAAAAGAGAAGAGAAAGAAATTGTCGCCCCGGCTTCGTTTCTCGACCGTTTTCATTGTGCCTTAGCTCGTTGGAAAGCTCTCAAGACGATCTTTCTAGCCATCCCATCAATCGGGCCAATCCATTAAAGATCCAGGAGATACAAGGTGAGGAAGAAATGGGTTTTTGTGTTTCCTTTATTTCCAATCTTGCATGTAAGCCTTGATTCGTTTTTCCCGGGTGTTGTTTGTGAATTCTAGTTAGGAAAAATCACTTTGGATGAGGTTGTTGTTTTGTACCTAAACCCGAGTCGAATCGAAAACCCGTCCCGTATGATTTTCTCTCACTTGGCCATGGCTAGGGTGTTTAGTTTGCTATGATTTTGTATTTTACTTAATTTTTCGGAAATCGATTATTGAGTAAAACCCTAAAATACGGTTACCCATTGATATATCGACTTACAAAGTGTTTGAAACCAACCCGAAACGCCTCTAAAATGCCTAAAATCAGGAAAACGGAACTCGAGCCCTTTTTATCCTTGTATGGCCGAGAGCCTCATAGGGGGAAATTCCGGGTTTTTCGTTGTTTTATGCACTTAGATGTCGTTTTCTTGATTTTCAGATAATTAATGATTGTTAGGTGTAATTGATTTGTAGGATTGTGACTGCTCGTGTGGTTTTCGACCTCGACAGTTTGGAAGTTCGGTTTCAATTCCAAGGTGAGTTTAAAATGGAAGTTAGTAATTTTATGAATTATGTTTCATTACGATATTGTTTATCGAGGTTAAGAGGGGAACTAACTTCCGGAAGTTATACTTGGTTGGTGATTTTAAACTCGGATGTGAGTGGAGTGGCTTTGGTGTTCTTGTGAATTTGGAAGTAAAAGAGGAGTTATGAGTGATTTGGAAGTCTAGTAAGATGAATTGAAGAGTTTAGATAAATTGAAGAGTTTAGATGAAAGTGAAAGTTTAAGGTACTTTGAGAAGTTTAGATCAAAGTAGCGTAGATGTTATTCTAAAAAGTATGAAAGGTTATAAAGATTCTAAGACAAAGTTGGGAGTTGAATTTACTTTAGGTAGTTTTGACCAAAGTAAAGCAAAGGAAATGTTTGGAAGTTAACTCATGGTTTATGGTAATGGTTTGGAAAGTATTCTTGTGATTTGAGGTGATTTATTGTCATTCGTGACATGATGATGTTAAACCTCGTTTTGTTTATGGGGAGTTATAAGACTTTGTGGAATTATGGCATCAGTGATGATAATGGTTAATGTTTTATAAACTTATTACCTTGTGTGAGTAATAAGGATTGTATTATATTATGGTAATAATGTGGAGTATGAAAGTTCATATGATAATAAGGAATGATGTTGATTATGTTAGTACTGGAAAGTATGGAATCATGAGGATAGTACGATTGATGTACTCAGGACTTTTGGTAAGAGGCAACACTTTAAGTACAAAAGATAAGCATGTCATTGAGTGTAATTGTAGTATGATTGTATTGTTTGTTAGTTGTTTGTGTTGTGATGCTCAAGTAATGAACCGATTTATAGATACTATGATTTGTGATATAGCACTATACACGTTGTGGTAAGGTGGGCATTCTACGAAATGAGCGTTATAGATGCATTATACCTTATAGCACTATACACGTTGTGGTGAGGTTGGCATTCGAAGATTTGAGCGTGTATGGATGCGTTATTATTGTTATCATTATTATAGTACTACACATGCGATGATATGTGTTAGGGCACATGATAGTATGTGATACGCTCCATACGGTATCATGGTGCGATGAGATGTGTTACGGCACATGATAGTATGTAATACGCTCCATACGGTATCATGGTGCGACGATATGTGATACGGCACATGATAGTATGTGATACGCTCCATACGGTATCATGGTGCGACGATATGTGATACGGCACATGATAGTATGTGATACGCTCCATACGGTATCATGGTGCGAGGATATGTGTTATGGCACGTGATAGTATGTAATACGCTCCATACGGTATCATAGTGCGATGATTTGTTATATGGTGAAATTCCTGATATCTATATGGTGAAATTCCTGAGACCTATATGGTGAAATTCCTGATATCTATATGGTGAAATTCCTGATATCTATATGGTGAAATTCCTGATATCTATATGGTGAAATTCCTGAGACCTATATGGTGAAATTCCTGATATCTATATGGTGAAATTCCTGATATCTATATGGTGAAATTCCTGAGACCTATATGGTGAAATTCCTGATATCTATATGGTGAAATTCCTGAGACCTATATGGTGAAATTCCTGATATCCGATGTGATGAGAGTTACGATGGTTTATGATATGGTACACGATGGTATGTTGACTTCGGTCCATACAGTTTTATGATACGATGAAACTTGTTTGGTAACAAAGATAGTTAGTATACCATTACATAATCTTTAGAATTCAGTAGTAAGACTTAGTAATAACGAGTACTTTTACTTTAAGTCTTGATATCGTTACTTTTTAGAAAGTATATTATGTATATTGATTATAATTGGACTTTGGAAGTATAGAATGGGTAGCAAAGAGAAAGTTAGGCCTTTGGACACAATTTCCGGTATGGAATTTAGTCCATAGGATTACTGGCTTTCATTTTATTCTTACTAGCATTTTTATGCTAATGTTGCTACTTTTACATTTTTTTTAGGTACTTCTTGACATAGTAGATGTGGTAGAGGAGGTGGTGCTGTTTGACTTCTCGAGGCAATGAAAGGACAAGAACAGGAACACTTTTGAATAGAATTCTTGGAATGCTTTGTTTATACCTTGTACTTTTCATATTTTGTGATTTTGAGCTCGGTAGAGAAATTGTCTAAAATTGTAAATGTGTTATGGTTTTAAAGTTCTTTTCGAAGTTACTTTTAAGCTGGAATGCGCATTCCACAAATTTTATTGCTTTCTCTGAATTGGGTCATTGTAAACAGGTTTTGGTTTATCCGAGTTTTAAACGAACCCATGCCGATTTTCTTTAAAACCAAGTCTTCCGCTGTGCATTTGAATTTAAAGGATTTTATGGTATCGGGTTGTTACAAAAGGTAAGGGAATGTGAGTTTTACTTGGACATAAATTCGGATGCGGGTTTGGAGTCTAATATTACTTTACTTTCTATCTATTTTCACTGGGCTTTCTTTTAGCTCATGATATTACAAACATTTTCAAGTAATGCTTGGGGTCGTGGAGAGGGGAGCTGGTGCAGTCTGATCTGGATGATGATGATGTCGAGAGGGACTAGACATATTTTAAAGTCCATGGACACATTTTATTTTATCTCATGAGTTGTATATTGGTTTATAAGCTCATAAGAGCTTTTTGTTATAACTTTTATCACCTTGAACTCCGTTAAGATTTACACAGGAATTGCATTTCCTATCTTTTAAATTCTCTGATTGTGAAAAATATAAACAGGTTGTGGATAGTCCAAGTTTTAAACATATCCACGCCAAATTTTTTATTAAATAATAAGTCATCCACTGCAATCTGATTTAAATTATTTAAAAGGAGTCGGGTCGTCACAAATAATAAGTAATTAACTGATTATGAGTTAATCGCTTAATTGACAAATTATTAAGCCCATGATCTATAAGTCCATCGGGTCCCTATGCTAGGTCAAATATCACAGTCAGAAAACTAAGTCATTTATTTGACTATTGAAAAAATAAAGAATTTAAGTAAATTATGTTACTTAACTAGGAAACATTAATTATTTAAATATTAAGTATATTTGAATGGTAATTAATAAAAGGGTTAAATGCAAATAAGACCCCTGTGGTCTTTTCAAAATGCATGAACACCCCCTGTACTTTAAAAATGGCAAATCGCACCCCTGTAGTTCCATTTTTTTTCAATCAGACCCCTCCCCTTCAATGTCAATAATTTTCTTTTAACCACAACTTCTTCGTTTGAACTCCGATTTGGACGATTCAAGATGTTTTGGAATCCTCATTTTAGGCTCTACATAAATGTCACTTCAAAACTTTGAAATCATTAATGAATAAAAGATTTTATTAATATCGAAACACTAGGTATGATTGACATCGTTAACTCTTCTGGTTATTGATGATTTCAAAGTTTCGAAGCCACGATTATGTAAAGCCAGAAATGAAGATTCCAAAACATCTTAAATCATCCAAATCAGAGTTCAAACAAAGAAGTTATGGCTAAAAGAAAATTATTGACATTGAAGGGGAGAAGTCAGATTGAAAAAAATTGGAACCACAGGGGTGCGATTTGCCATTTTCAAAGTACAGGGGGTGCTCATGCATTTTGAAAAACCACAGGGGTCTTATTTGCATTTTTCCCTTAATAAAAACATTATCAATTGTTTAAATAATGAGTTTATTTAAACCAAAAATTAATAATGAAATATTACTAATACTATTAATTGGAAGATATTAATTGTTTAGATAATTAATTTTATTTAAATGAATATTTAATAATTAAGTTTATATTATTAATTAATAATAAAATATTATTAATTTTTTAAATTATGAATATTATTTAAATGGATATTAACAATTAAATATTATTTAATAATATTTAGTTGGGAGAAAATATTAATATTATTAATTGTTTAAATAAAATATTTTAGTTAAATGGTAATTAATAAATAAATTAATATGAAAGTTTAAAATTAAATAAGGTTGACTTATTTAAATTTAAGAGAGACTTTCTAGCCCAAGATTATAGAACCCAATTAAAAATGGCCTAAATAATTAATTAAATAAATTGGGTTTATTAATTAAATTCTAAGTAATTTTCGGCCATATATGTTATTTTTAGGAAGAAAATTGTTAAATTATATCCTAAACTATTTACATTGATTTATTTACCCAAGATAGAGCAAATAAAAGAAAAGAAAATATTTTCCTATTTATATATGGTATTTTCGGCTATACCAAGATAAAGGAGAAGGAAAAAAAAATCTTTTTATATTTATCTCCGTGGAATATTCCTAAATGTTCTTAGATTTTCCATTAGCCTATTGTAACAACCCAATTTTTCGTAAAATCCATTAAAACAAATGCGCAACGAAAAAACTAGATTTTACAGAAAAACGGCATGGGTTCGTTTAAAATTCGGATAAACCAAAACCTGTTTACAACCCAATTTTCCAGAAAAAGCAGTAAACCGGAATTTCATATTCCATAATGTGATGAAAATGCTAAAGGAAGTTTAAAGTTAAAATAAAACAGATACAAATTATACAAATGCTCCATCGAGCTCAAAATGAACATAATAAAATAATGAAAAGTTCAAGAGCATTCAAGAATGCTTCACCCAAAACCACAAACATTCTTGTCCATTCATCGTCCTGATAGGACACGCGACGCCACCTCCTCTACCTCGTCCTCTACCACGAGTCTTACCTGAAAAATTGTAATTGTAGCAACATTAGCATAAAAATGCTAGTGAGAGTAAAATGAAAGCAAGTAATCCTATGAACAACATTCCATGTCAGAAATAGTGTCCAAAGGCCTAGATTTCACTTTTACTACCCATTCCACATTCCAAAGTCCACATATAATCAACATACATAATAAACTTTCTCATCTTCGTGGCTCAACGAATTTTATGAGTCATGGATTTCCTCGAAAACATTCTATCATCATAAAAAAAATCATACCAAGATACAAGTAAAAGAATGTGATATACTAAGTGCTAAAGAAAAACGTCGCAACCACACACGCTCAAATCTTCGAGTGCCACCCGTATCACCGCATGTGTAGTACTATAATAATGATAACAATAATAACGCATACATACACGCTCAAATCTTCGAATGCCAACCTCACCACAGTGTGTATAGTGCTATAATAATGATAACAATAATAACGCATCCATACATGCGCAAATCTTCGAATGCCAACCTCACCACAGCGTGTATAGTGCTATAAAGTATAATGCATTTATACGCTCAAATCTTCGAATGCCAACCTCACCACAGCGTATCATAATACCGTATGGACCGAAGTCGACATACCACGTGCCATATCACATAACCTCGCACCATGATACCGTATGGAGCGTATCACATACTATCATGTGCCATATCACATAACCTCGCACCATGATACCGTATGAAGCGTATCACATACTATCATGTGCCATATCACATAGCCTCGCACCATGATACCGTATGGAGCGTATCACATACTATCATGTGCCATATCACATATCATAGCACCATGATACAGTATGGAACGTATCAACATACTATCATGTGCCGTAACACATAACCTCGCACCATGATACCGTATGGAGCGTATCACATACTATCATGTGCCATATAGAGTCCATCAAGCTCCCTAGTAAGCTAGATAAAGTTCTAATAAACTACTAAAGAACATAAACTGCTTGAATTACACGAGTCCATACTCAAGTGTAATTTCTAGCTACTTTGACTCCCAAATCACTTAAAGTTCTTTATTCGTCCACTTTCATCTAAAATCTCCAAATCATCTATTAAGACTTCCAAACCACTCATAAATCATCTTTTTCTTTCAAAACCATAAGTACACCAAAACCACTCCACTCACATCCGAAGTCTCCAACCAAGTATAACTTCTGGAAGTTAGTTCCCCTCTTAACCTCGATAAACAATAACGTAATGAAACATAATTCATAAAATTACTAACTTCCATTTTAAACTCACCTTAGATGTGAAATCCAAACTTCCAAGGTGCCGGAGTCAAAGTCACGCAATCGATCACAAACCTACATATCAAATACACCTAACAACCATTAATTATCCGAAAATCGATCAAACGACATCTAAAAGCATAAAACAATAAAAATCCCGGATTTAAACCCTAAGGGACCCACGACCTAATAAGGAAGGGGGGGTTCGGGTTCGGTTTTCCGTCTTTTATGCACTTTTAGAGGTGATTTGGGTTGATCAAAGACACTTTGAAAGTCGAGATATCAGTGGGTAACGATATTTTAGGGTTGTACATAATAATCGATTTCCGAAAAATTAAGTAAAACGTAAAATCATAGCAAACCAAACACCCTAATCTTGGTCAAGTGAGAGAAATTAACACGGGACGGGTTTTCAACTCAAACTTGATTTTAGGGTTTAGGGAAGTTTCTAAAACTTGCTAAAATGACTTCCTCGATTGAAATCTTTAAGCTTCGGTGTGTGAATTTGAAGATTTCAACTCAAAACCTCCATTAAAACACTATTCACATCAAAATTTAGAAACTTTGTCATACCTTAAGGTCTCGAGAAAACGAGCGAAAACCTCGATTGCTAGGTTAGAATCGATCCTCGAGATGAGAGCTTTTCAAAGGAACCGGAATTACGGCGATCCACCGAGTAACGGAGAAAAGCCAAGAGAGAGAGAGAGGGGGAGGGGTTTCGGCCCTAGCAAAGAAGAAGGAGAGAAAAAGAAATGAAAAGGTTGACCAAGAGTTGACTATTTAAAGAAGAAGAGCGTTAATAGTTAAATGAGATATTTTAAGAAATTAGAAAATGACGTATACGTCCTTTTTAAGTGATTTGATTAAAATACGAAACCCGAAGATCTTAAATTAATCTAAAGGTGATTAATAATTATTAATTGGCCCGTTAATAATTATTAATGTCACCAAAACTAATTTAAAGTAGTAAAAGGTTTAAAAAGGTTTTCGAACGAAAATAACTACTAAAATCGAAATTACTAAGTTTAAACTAACTTAAATACTTTATTTAAAATAAAATAATAAAAAAAATTACCTCCAAAAGTAACGGGACGTTACACCTATAAATAGAAGGTTTGAGTTATTCATAAATTGGTTCAACTCAATTCCTTAGGAATTGAAATTCTCTCTTCTCATTCTCCCTTACCCTAGTCGGTTTTCACATCAAGATTAAGAAGAAAAATTCTTTTTCTTTTTCCTAATTTTTTCTAAACTTCAATCCCATAATCGAGTTTCATTTGTTCGTTTGGTATATAGTATAGAAGATCTGGTGTTAAGGGTTGATGTTGTAAAGTGTGACGACCTGTCACTTTTAAATAATTTAAATTAGAAAACACAGCGAAAATCTTTATATTTTAAGAAAATCGGCGTGATTATGTTTGAAAATTGGCTAGACAAAACTTCAAGTTCCTAATCAGGAGTTCAAAAGACTTATAATCATAAAAGTAAAGACAATAAGCTCTTATGAGCCATTTACAAGTATACAATCCAAAATATGTGTAAAATTCACAAAACATAGTCCATGGACTTTAAATCAACCTAGTCCATCTCGAGGTCATCATCCCTCGATCACGTAGCACCATCACCTCTCCCACGACCTCTAGCCAGGACATTACCTGAAATTTTTGTAATATCATGAGCTAACAACTTAAGGCCAGTGACAATAATAAGAATAAAAAGTAAAGTTAGACCTCAAACTCGTATTCCGATTTGTGTCCAATTTGTCTTACATAACTCTTCCTAAAGTTCTCTAAACTCTAGGTGAATCCATTCTATAAACTTTGGAGGATGATAATACTAGCACACGTAGTCTAGTGCTCATCCAATAACTTGTTACAACATATATAATAAAAGTAAATAAACTTTACATAAACATAACATCTCAATTCTCCTTGTTGTCTTACTTTCCATAAGGATATATACAATTCTTTCTCCATGATATAATTCCACCGATAATATGCATGAAGGTAATGAAGACATCCCGTAGGATTCACATTCACCTTTTATGCATGAAGGTAATGGAAACTCCCGTCGAATCCACATTCACCTTTTATGCATGAAGGTAATGGGGACTCCCGTCGGATCCACATTCACCTTTTTTGTTTCTCACTTTCTTTTCTTTTTCTCTAAAGGTAATGTGAACTTCCCATAGGATTCATCATTCTCCCTTCTTTTCTTTCTCACTTTCTTTTCCTTTCATTTCAATGATGCAAGATGTTATGGATATGCTTGCATATGCTTGCAAAAGTAAATAAAAGTAAATGTTATGGTACAATATGTTATGGTGCGAGATGTTATGATATGCTCGCAAAAGTAAATAAACGTAAAGTACGAATATTAAAGTAGCCGAACAAGCCTAAAGTAAAGGGCATAAAGTAAAATGCATAAAGTAAATGGATCAAAGATGTCCTTATGCATAAAGTAAATAGATAGGAATTTCGGAAGAACAATAAGTAAATCGAAATCCCGATACATTAAATAAAAGTAAGATCGTATCTTAAATAAGTAATCTACTCTTTCAAGGATCCTAAACTTCCAAATAAAATCCAAGGTTCTATTTTCAAGTTCCATTAAACATTCTATCAAAAAGTTTGGATCCTTTAACTTCCAATGATCCATTAATCTCTGGAACGATTCTAACTTAGAACTTTCTAAGGTTCAACGTTCCTTCGAGAAACTTCTAAGTTCTCACTCAAAGAACTAGCTCACTTTCTTCTATCTTAGATTCGAATCTTAATCTTAGCTTCCAAATTCTACAAATCATTATACTTATTCGCTTTCTAAGGTTACTTTAAATCCTAACTATTCTCACCTTGGCCCAATTAGTTTTGCTCCAAATCTCCAATTTCCCACAAATCAAAAACCGAGCAATCGAACCTACAATTCATCAATTGCACAACATATTACAACTCATAACTAAGATGAGAACAAGTTTGAATTTTCGGATGAATAGTGATTTCAGATGAATAGTATTTTCGGATGAATAGTGTTTTCCGAAAATCCGGGTTCAAAATCGTCAAATTCCATGATAGAAATTCATGATTTCAACTTCAAAACTTATTTATAATAAAAAACGATCAAAACCATATAAAAAAGTTTTGAAAACTTAGTTTTTGGGACTTCCCTTAGAGAACGGGAAACTTTGAAAAGGTAGTTGGATAGGTAGCCCTCGTCCCTACCAATCCAACGCAACTGACCTCGTCGAAAACAGTCGAGAAATGACGAAAGCCCAAAGAAATCTTCTTCTCATCCATGGAAGATGAGCTCCACGGCAAGGAGAAGAAAAAAAGAGAAGAAGAAAAGAGTTGCACTTGGTCAAATGAAGTCAAAGATGAGTTTTTAAAGGAAAATGAATAGTGATTTTAGATATTTTAAGAAATTGGAAATGACGGTTGCGTCCTTTAATGACTTTTGACTTATAAATCGAAACCCGAAGCTCTTAAATTAATCTAAAAGTGATTAATAATTATTAATTAGCCCGTTAATAATTATTAATACCTGTCGCTACGTGATAGCGACGCGGAAAGAAGGGGAGTCGCCACTAATCATTGGTTTTAAGGCATGGTGTAATTAGTCACCTGGTCTCTAAGTTAAGGATGGTCTGCTAACGTTTGATGGTAGGTTCGGGAGTTTATACACACATAGGGAAGGTATTAGCATCCTATTATGTTCGTTTGAAAACGAATACTGTTTATTATCTTTGTTATTTGATATTAAAGCCTTTTTATCTTTTAACACACAATATGTTTTTAATTTTTATTTTTAAATGTCTCATATGTTATTGATTAATACCCTAAACATTAGAAGGCATAATCAAATTGGATGAGTGGCATAAAAGCCATTAGGAAAGAGTTTTAATAGAATTTAATCTCGGTATCCCTTAATTAAATTCTTATTCCTTAAGAAATATAGGAGATCAGTATCCTGAAAACACCTAACTCCATCATGGGAAAGTTGTTTGGAAAATCATCTTTGAAATATTTTAATTATTTTAAATTTGATATTTTATGAAAAGTTGCAGAATTAATACCTTAATAAAGTCCAATTTCTATTTAAAATTTCATTCTTAATTTTTATGATTTTGGAAAATTAGTATCCTAATTAATTCCAATTTCTATCTTTATGGTTTGGTTTATTAATCATGTTTTTAGGAATTTGAAAAATTAGTATCCTAATAAATTTCAACTCCTTTCTATTTTGAAAATCCAATAATGGTCAATATAATATTATACAAATTTATTCAAGTATGACCTTAATATGAAGATGATAAATAGGAACGTAGTAAAGACAAAATACGGCAATCAAATTTACAAATAAGGCAAATCGATAAAATTAGCATAATTATTTCAAACAAAACATCTCAACTTTGGAAATTCATAACTTTTTAATCAAAACGTGTTTTAACTCGATTCTTTCTCTTAAATATTCTATATTCATCCATGACTGATTTTTAATAAAAAAAAAAAGCACACACACTTTGTGAAGAAAAACAAGATTTTCATGTAAAAAACATTTCAGCCACGATTTTGGGTTAAAAAAATCCGGCAGAATTTATACCAACTTTGAAAAATCATATCTTTTTTTATACTAATCGAAAAAGGGTAATTCTTCCTCCTATATGTTCATTTACGAGTCTAGTTATTAGAAAAAATAATAATTAATAATCACTTTTAAAGAATCAGTATAAAGAAATCACGAAATAGAAAGTATGCAGAAAATCCCGTAACAGTGAATCGGTTTGAACACTAAACTTTCAAAAATCATAACTTTTTAACCAGAAATCCAAATCAATTGATTCTTTTTTCTACGTGTTCGTGTTTAAGTATTTTTTACATAAAAAATATTAAAAAACTGAAAACATCATAGAAAAATCTAGATTACAATCGAAATACAGCAAGCACAATGAGTGACTACATTTTAATAGAAAAACCTTACATTTGGTTTGAAAAAATGCTTACCAACCTTCCGGCAATGCTCATCAATTCCCAAATCGATGATAAAGACTATGAGACTCTAGATTAGTGGAGGTTGACGAAGGATTGAAGTAAAGATATGAGATGGCTATGAGAGGTTAAAGAGTGGGGGTGGAGGCTCTTGGAAAAAAGAGAGTTGGAGGCTATGAAGATGGAGGCTCTTGTGAATGGTATTGTGTTTGGGAGAGAATGGCTAGCTCACCATGAGAATGAAGAAGAAGATGTGTAAGGGAAGATGAGAGTCCTTATTAGGGTTGATAAAAGGTTCTATTTATAGCCAAATGAGGTAGCAAGAATAAGTAAAACTGAAATTGATTGGCAATCAATCACCAATATTTGCTCAATCACACAAATCATCTTGTCACTAATTGGCTCTAATTTAAGCTTTTTCCAAAATTGTTTTTCCATTCAAAAATCAAATCAATTTCGAAAATCTACAAACTTCTTTTCTTTTATTATTTTTTAATTCAATTTTCGAAAAATAAAAATAAAAAATAATTTTATTTTTTTATTAACCATAGAAAAATCAATTTAAATCAAAATTTCATTTCATAATTTAAAATTAAATCTATTTTCATAGAAATTAAATTACATTATGAAAAATGAAATATTATTATTTTTAATTTTATCATTCAACTCAAAATTCAAACAAATTGCAAGTATATTAACCTTATCCTCAAAATCTAATTACTAAAATTTAAAAAAAAAAAAAAAACTATTCTCTTTTTTTGACATTTTTTCACAACTAAACTTAATTTAAATAACACTGGACGAAAATAGGTGTCTACAATACCATTAAAACGAAATTAAACTAAAAAGGTAATTTAAAAAGATTTAAACCGAAATAAACAACTAATTTCTAAATTATCGATTCTAAAATAGACTTTAAATGCTTAAATTAAAATAAAATAAATAAATTTTTTTTTATCACAAAATAACGGGACGTTACATAAAGAAACCTCTAACCAAATCTCCATTATTTACTCAATGTAAGTGTTTTTCGAAAAATCTTGAGGTTTTAGTTTAAGGTTTTATCACAATTGCATGATATTAATAGATCCTTAATTAAATGTTAATAAGTTTACAAAATAAAATTCCTCTCATTTAATAAAGTAGTCCCTTCAATTGGTATGAGAGTGAGTTTTAATTATCTTGCAAAATTGTGATGTTTTCGAGAAAATTTGTGGGTAGCCTAAAAATCATTTTATGTATGTTTATATAAGTTGTGGGGGACTTGCAAATTGACTGTTTAGGTATTGTTGAGGCATTTAGGTTTTAAATTTTAGTAAAAAATTTGTATTGTTCCCTACCCTACATGGAGAAATCGGCAAAGGTTCGTAAAAGAGAAGAATAACTTTTTCCCTACCATCTATGTGGTCCACACCTAAAGGAGAGAGAAAGGGTAAGTTATTGTAAGTTATTGTAAGATATTTTAAGATATTTATCTTGTTATATCAATTTAGAAAATCAAATATTTAAAATAAGGAAATAATATTTTCTAAGATTATCCCCATATTTTAAATTATGAATATAGAAAATGATATAAAATTACATGGACCATATTTAAACACCTACATCATGGCGGAAAGAGAAGTTCACTATAAGAAAAATGAGATTAGGTGACACAACACATTATTTTAGGTGACGCTTTTTTAAAACTCGCGGATGAACAGTAATAAATAAAAAATAAGACGTCACCTATTCCCTTATAAGTAAAAAATCAGGCGCTTAAAAAACTTAAAAAAAAAACAAAAAACAAAATCGAAGCTCTCTCTCTCTCAGAACACTCTCGAAGAACACTGTCGAAGCTCTCTCTCTCGAACACTCTCCAGTTTTCGCCAAACGAAGAACACTCTCGAAGCTCTCTCTCTCGAAGCTTTCTCTCAAACGAAGTCGAATCGAAGGAAGAAGAATGATTTCGCTTTGGATTTGGTGAATCGAAGTATAATCAAGCCCTAATTTCAATTTGAATCCAAAGTATAATCAAGCCCTAAAATTTTAGAACCCTGAAATCGAAGTCTCTTCTCTCTTTCTCAGGTAATCTATCTTTTTTTTTTAACTATTTCTTCATCTCCTTCAAGCGAACGCCGCCGGCTGTGAATGGGTTTAATGGATTTTTTAAAAAATCAAAGTCTCTGTCTCTATCTCTGTCTCTGTTATTAGCTTTACATTTTGATTTTTCAGAGACTGGGTTTAATGGATTTTCTTTGAGCAAGCAACACCCCTTGGAGACTCACCACCACCGCCAAAACTTTAGTTTAGAAAGCTTTTTTCCAACTTCCGTTTATCGCTTCTTCTTCTTCTTCTTCTTGAAAAATTCAAAGGATCTTCAAAAATTTTCAGGTACTTTTTCAATCTTTCACTTTACAAATTCATATAGCTTTGCCCTCACAAAATCTCATTGTCTGAGGTGTTTAGATTAGAATCGTAGATTACAGAATTATTCAATTTCTGGCTTATTCTGTGATTGTTTTAATATCGTGTTTAGATTTAACAGGAATCAAGAAACACTTTTTCAGAAAACATGGAGAAAAGAAATGGAAATGTGAAAAATGTTCAAGAAATATGCTGTTCAACTCATTCCAAGATCTGTGGCACTAAAGAGTACAGATGTGACTGTGGAACTCTTTTTTCTAGGTATTTTTTTTATATATTGTGGTGTCATTGTAGTTCTAAGGTGTTTTCTTAATCTATTTTGTTAAGTTTTTGTGGATTTTCTGATAATTGCCCATCTATTTATAGTTAGCGAATTTTGATTTGATAGTAACAAGTCTGAGATGAAATTGATGGAAATAACAATTTCCCTTTTCAATGTTTGTTATATGACTACTTAGAATCAATTTCAAAAATACCAAAGTTTGTTATATGGTTATATGCTTGCAAAAATACCAAAGTTTTAGAATCGGGAGTGATGGTAATTTGCAGGAGTAGGTCTCTTCATAAATGTTGAATCAAGAACAGGCCTTTTGGTTAGTAACATTCTTTGAAATTTAGTTCTTTGTTTTACCAAAAAATGAAGTTCTTTCTATGTTTACACATCGACTTGAAACTATTCAATTTTCTTACTCATCAGGCTTCTCATTCCAATGTACTTCAAGAAGTGTCTCTTCAGAATTTAGAGTAAAAGTGTACGCAGTTGCTAAGTCATTGATGATATCTATGGGCGTTGGTATACTGTACCATTTTTTATTACGCATTTTGTGTATGTTAATAGGTATATGTGTCAGTATGTATGATGTATTTTTTTTTATAGAAATATGAAACGTAGGTATGATGTAATTTTAGCATGTCGTTCCTTTTAAAATTGTCGTCCAACCCTCTTGTTTATTATTTTTTTGTTTCAATACATAATACATATACATTTCATATAAAAAAAGCTATGTAATTTAACTACATGTTTTTAATTATTCGAGTTATTAAATAAGTGCCAAAAACTTATACCTTTCAGTATATTTGTTTCTATTGTTCATGAAGTTAAATTTCTTTTCAGTTCTTTTACTTGAATGCCTTTTGCCTATCTTCTGATGGTTAACCAAAGTAAAATTTCTCCACTAAAGGGTTATGAAATCCAAACAAAGTCCTCAAACTTTTTATAAGGGAATATAAGAAATATAGGATATTGGCGCTCGGCTTGACTATGAGAGGAATCAACATAATTTTAACCAGGCTTTCAAAACAAATATGTCCAATTGTCCAATTTGTTTTCTACGCATCAACACTCCTATTAATATTTGTAACTTTGTTCACTTGTAATTTTAATGTTGGATGTTCAGCTTTCCATGTCAAAGTTTGTACGCCAATATTTTGTATAGTGACCTTATTTTATAATATTTCTGTCTTTTAGTTTAGTAAGGATAGATTGTTTTACTTGAGATTCTTCTTCTTTTCAAAGACATAAGAGATCGCATGAGCGAGAATTTATTTGGTATTGTACAAGGCAATTTAGATCCTATGCTAAGATATAAATTTATTGAGCCGCCATCATTTCATTTTTTTCTCATTTGAGTTGTATAATATGGTGAACCGTGGGTTTCTCACTTTCTTGAGTATTTTTAGCAGGAAACAAATACAAAAGACTAGGTGGAGGTATCTTAAAGGAAAATTAAAACAAATTATAAATACCTGAGCTCACTTTCGTAGTAATTGTTACTCAAGAATTATGTCTTTCTATCTGTCTGAATGCAAGTTCTCTTTCAAGTATTTTTGTCTATCGACTAATCAGACCACTCTCCATACATTTTTCTGATTCAGAATAAAAATTGAAATTGATTAATATAACTTATTAGCCTGAATATTTCCTCAATAACTTCTACTAAATGATAAAAGTTAAAAATATTATTTCATGGGAAAAAATAGGATCACTAATTTGCTTCCCAAATTCGTTGATTTTTTGGCTTATCCTCATATTTTTTAAAATCCTCTCCACCAAAATCTCTAAAAGAATAGACTTTTATAGACTAGTCATATGCTGCGAATAAATATTCTTTGAAGTTGTTATGTTTGATTAATTTATGATTGACTTGTATGTAACTTGATTTGTGTGGTTGTAATTGCGGAATGGTTGCACCTCCTCGTTGGATTGCAAAGTTATCTACTCATTGTCTTGTATCAGTTGCTCGTCTGATAAGGAATACGACAAATCTACTCAGGTATTTATGACTGCTATTGTTCATGACATGCAAGATGATTATGTGTATTGTTTTTTTTAACCAGATATATTAATTTAGTTGGTGAAGAAGCTAGGGATGATTTGTATCAGATGTTACCAACAAGTTTAAGGCTATCTCTGAAAACAAATTTGAAGTCTTATGTTAAGAACCTGGCCATATATGATGCTCCACTTGCCCACGACTGGAAGGAGACTCTCGACGGGATCTTGAGGTGGCTAGCTCCGCTGGCTCATAACATGATTAGGTGGCAAAGTGTGCGTAACTTTGAACAGCATCAAATTGTTACTCGGACTAACGTTTTGCTAATCCAAACTTTATATTTTGCTCATCGCAAGAAGACCGAGGAAGCCATATGCAAGCTTCTTGTTGGATTGAATTACATATGCCGTTATGAGCATTAGCAAAATGCGTTCTTTGGATTGTGCTAGCGCTTTTAACTTCAAGACCGCATGGAGTGGCAACTACAATGTAAAGCTTCATATCTTAATTAAACTACATCAATGGATTTCAGGGACTTAAAAGATGATGGTACAGGCATAGAGCATTTTTCTTATTACACTTTCATGTAGGGCAAAGATAGTTCAATAGAGTTGTGAATACTAAGCTTTGGAACACTCAAGACATGGTTCATTGGGACTTCAATCAATTACTCTTCCCCCTTGAGAGGTATGAAAACTTCAATTCAAATTTCTTTTTTCCAATATTTAATGAAAGGAAACTTTATCCTCTCCTTTGATTATGTATATACTCTATTGAAATATTATTCCAATTTACAGTAAGATTACTAACAAAACAAGTGATTGCTCTGAGAGAAACAAAATACAGAGTTGGAGAAGATAATTTTGAATTTGAAATTTGTCTCAGTATTCTTCACTTTGCAATCTTTTTTAGTTTCCTGATCTTATACAACTTCATGTGACACTGCTTTTTGTTTGGTCATGAGCTTTTACAGTGTTCAATTCTTTTCCTATATAAGATAATTCAATACTAAAGGGACTCCTGGCTCATATACCAGCACAAAATTTTGATTTTCAGGTGGAAAATTTCCCTTTCCTACTTCAAGCAAATCAGACTGAAACTTTCAAATGATGGTAGAAAAAGGGAATTCAGAGTTGGAAATTCTTTTTTCTTTTGCATAGTTGTAATTTAAATATAAAAATATAGCTTGATGTATTTAAATCACAACCATATCTATTTCATTTCAAAGCAATAGAGGAAAAAAGGAGTGAATTTGACCATGTGATCTAGCCACAAAGCCATAGTCATTCATCTTATTTCTTCTGATTGTTTGGTTTCTGTAGTTATTATTATTATTTTTTTCACCTTAACTTTAAGAACATGCATTCATTCATTCATTCAAATGTCGAAATGTGAATATTGTTGTAAAAGTTGAATTAAAATTCATTATGCATCGAGTGTGTGTGAAGGAATACAAATGAGAAAGGGGATTCAAAACTTGCATAAAGTAAGTAATGGAAGATGGTCTTATTCAAACATTTGTAGCCTTCAATCTTTTTTTGGTTTTCATGTATCTTTATTTTGCTTCAGTGATATCAATGTTGACAAGTTTTTTAGTTGCATATTTCATATGATGCAAATGATTTAAATGGGCTGTTACTTTCTACAGATTGCATCTAATGGACTCAAACATAGTCTTTGAGGTTTCATTGGCTGACCTTCAGGATGATGAGGAACATGCTTACAGGAAGACTCGATTGAGAGCCTGAAGATGTTCAAGGGATGGCCTTTTGACTCCTTTGCTGAATAAGTGGACCTATCAGATACAGGGATTACAAATTTACTTTTGCTGAGTGATTATTATTCATTGGTATTGGTTATTTATAATTATGTTTTTTAGGCAATGGTTCATGAATTTCTAGGTATTCAAGAAAACAAAGTGGATTTGAAAAGCATTGGGAAGTCTTTGCAAAGGATCAGCAAGTAAATTTCATTCTCATCCATCTAATAGATCACTTTTTTTCTTTATAAGAAGTCTAGGATACATTTTTTGTTTGACATTAAAAACAATTCACACTTCTAAAATTTCTTGCTTGGCTCTTTGAATCACAAGAGGTTGTGCTATCATTTGAGCAGGATTCTTTTTATAAAGCTAACATGTATGAAAATTTTGGAAATATCATAATGAATATTAAGAAGCTAGTGGATGATTTCTAGCAAATTGTCAAAAGTAATATCTAACTAAGGATGAAATAGGAATCTTCTCGTACATTTATTTATTTTGATCCTCATGTGTCATCGTTTATTTTAGTTCCATTTTAAAGCTTAAAATTTTAGGACCAAAATGATAATAAAAGAAAGAGGAGATGAACCCTTATCAAATTTTTTACTTCTATTTTATGCAGGAAATTCAAAAGTGGTGGATATGATTTTATTACATGATCCTAACATCAAGGTACTTAACTTCATTCCTAGTACTGTTGTTTTTCTATTCTTTATGGTTAAAATGACTAGGCATTTGATGGTAGTTATTTTATTCTCTATTGGTTGTGTTCATTGGCTTAGTATTTAATTTTTTTTCTTCTTTTGTGTTCATATTGATAGCTTGAGAGATGACAAAAATTCATGGATCCACTTCATATTCTAGTTTTTTGTTATTCTGATTGGGTATGGAGTAGCTAATGGCCTTTGTATTATATGCCTTCTTAGTGAGTTACTTTTGAGTTTCTTTACAATTAGAGAAAATGTAATTTATTGAAAATCTTCTTTTGGACTCATATGATGTTCTTAGAAGTGACTGATTTTGGATTGAGTGCATTTTCATTTAGCCAATTTTTATGAAGTGTTACCTGGTAAATCAATCATCTTTCTCTTGTGTAGGGGTGTTTCTACCATTTCGTTTCCTACATATGTTTCATGCATTTATACTGGCTTTTTGTGGAGGTTTAGAAATTCTTGTGTATATTCTAGTTTTTGAAAAGCATCATTTGTAATATTTGTAATATTGTACTCTAAAACGACTTTGTTTCTGTGGATGAAAAAGATGGAATGCTTGATATGTTTGCGATGAATCTTTATCGGTTTCCTTGCATTTTTTGTTCTGTTGAAAATTGAATGTTTTGTTATCTGTTTTTTTTTCTGCTGATGAATGGAAATGTTTGTGTCTGTTTTTTCATGATTTCTCAATGAAATTGATTTGCCGCATGCTTCTTGTACGATTAGATCAACTCGATATGGTGTTTATTTGCCTTTGATAATGTGCTTGAATCTGGATGATATCGTGAAAATGCTGAAATTCTGATTTCGTTATCGAAGGTGAGGAGAATGACGATGCTGTTGAATCTATTTATTTAGCAGATGAGTTTCTTGATTTGGCTTGGTTGCTTTGTTATTGATTTTTTTAACTATGAGGAAGTTGATGGACAATTATTAAAAGATTGCATTAGTTCTTGATCACGTTCCTTGGGAAAAAAAAGGGATCGAGCTGCTAACAATTAGTTTTTCTTTAAGTTTGATATTATTTTCTTTTGTTTTGCAGGCTTGTAATTTGAACATTTTATCCTTACTTGCTGCTTTGGAAGCGGTGGAACAACGATTTTGTTGGTACGGTTAATGTTGTTCAATGGCTTTTTGTGGGGGTTTAGAAATTCTTGTGTATATTCTAGTTTTTGAAAAGCATCATTTGTATTATTGTACTCTAAATTTGTGACGTATTCTTGTTATATATTGTATATAAAGTTTGTGGGTTATTCTTGTAATGACCATGTATTTACTCTTTATTATGTTGATTGATCAATATAAGGTTCATGGGTATCAAAAAGTCACTAAATGGTGGTATTATTAAAATTATAATTTTTTTTCTCTAATTTGTTACTAAAGGTGACGGGGAAAACGCGTCACCTATTCGTATAGGTGACGCTTTTTTGGCGTCACCTATTTGTATAGGTGACGTTTTTTTGGCGTCACCTATTCGAATAGGTGACACTGCCATAGGTGACGCTCACAAAAGCGTCACCTATTCGAATAGGTGACGCCAAAAAAACGTCACCTATTCCCAAATTTCTTATAGTGGTTGTAGCCTCATGTTCTACAATGGAAAATTTAAATTAAGTTGTAATTAAAAAAATTCCTTTAGAAATAGTGTCAAGAATATCAGTCAATTTGGCTATTTATTATTTAAATTGTTTATATGTTTGATATGAATGTTTTAAATATTTTTCTTAAATAAGAGTATGTCATGTAGAAAATCTCACCATAAGTTGTATGATTTTAATTAATTGTACATACGTACATCATGATATAATATGTGTTATTATATGCTAATGTATGTGAAGCAAGCCATAATTTTATTTTATAAAGTGTTATTATCGAAAATTAAGATTTTTATTCTAATTTATTTTAGGATTAAAAACATTCTTATTTAGTTGAAATTCAAAACTTAAATTTGGTTTAAAAAGTTGAATATAAACTAAAAGGATTATTTGTAATATGGAATTATTGTTTGAACAATTCGGCCAAAAATCCGTATAAGATATACAGATAGAAACTTTAATTAAGGGTTAATTAGAAATTAAGAATTAAATATTCAAAGAAAATATGAAGTTTCTTCACTTGTGCAAATGAAGGCAGGAATTGGGATCTCTTCTCTATTTTAGTGGTTGTTATATATAGGTTTATTTATGGATTTTTCATGTTTTCAGTTCCATATTTTAAAAAAAAACAAAAATAGTAAAGAGTTGTCTAGATAACTTTTTAGTTAATACGTAATATAAGAGAAACTTGTCTCATATTTCCCCTTAGGAAAATGGCAAAGGAAGATATAGTTCTTTTGGATATGTCATTGAGTCCCTTTGGAATTGAGTCCAAGATTTTTGGGCAGATGATAAGTGTGTGAAAATATACTTAATTTGTGCTTAATTATAAAATAAATTAATTTTTAATTTAATATTTTCATGTATTTAATTGAATATTTTGAAACATGAAAATATTAGGTTTTTATTTAATTTATTTATTTTTGTAGGTAAAATATTTCTTTTGGTGGAAGTTGAAATTAAATTGGAGAAGAAAATCAAAAGAAAAGTAAGGAAAATAGTCAAAATTCAGAAATTCTAGAAGCAGGTCACGTGTCATTCATCAATTGGGTTTAAGAGATAGCTTCAGTGGAGCTGCGTCGCACCGGATCAAACACCCTCCTCCAGTAGCAGCTTGACACGTGGCGAAGAAATAAATTTTTTAGAAAAAAGAAGAAAAGCGTCCAGCGAATGCGACATCACCCCGTCAGGCGGGTGGAAATGCTCCCCTGCGCGTGCAACAGCCTTTAGCCATCCAGTTTTTGACACGTGGCCAATCTGTCTCTTTCTCTCCTTCCTAGCTGATCGTGGGTCCCACCATTTTATCACCATCACATTTCAAATTCCCATAACCTCCATTCTCTCTCCCCAAATTACTACTATTTGTAATTAACTCCCAATTTATTTCTCTTTTAATTTTAAGTTTTATTTTATTTAATTTAGAAGTTACTTTTTGGTCCCCCAAAACTTGTATAAATAGGACCTCTAGCACTCCGAAAATCACACCTCTCTTCCTCCCATTTTTATTTGTAATTTTTGTTTTTCTCTCTATTTTTTCTCTCTAATTTTTGTTAGCATTTTCATACTTTCTTTTTAGAATTTGTGAAAATGTTTAGCAAATTAGGCTAAGTTTTATTTGTTAAAGTGTAGGAAGAATTTTATGTAACGCACTTTTATTTATAATTTTGATCCAATTTTGTTCAAGTAATTTTTAATTTTAAGTAAATTTCAATTTCTCCATCTTTTTCTTAATTTCTTTGTTAGTATTATTGTAGTGTTAAATTTCATATAAATCTAGTCATGCACTTTTTATGTGGGATTTTAACAATATAATTTTATTGCTAATTTTTTTATTTTATAAAAATCTTTTACTACATTATGACTTGTTATATTGTCGATTTTGGATTTTTATAAAATAAATAACATGTTCTTAATTTGAGACATTAGTTTATTTAGATACATTTGAAAATAATTTTTATTCTTTATTTCTAAATTTTTTGATTGATTATTTGGGATGTGAAATTTTCAATTGAGGTATATGAATCAAAATTATATCTAATTTTGTAAAACATAAAAGGATTCCTACACTTAACCAATTCCATTATTAATTTCTCTTTAAAATCAATTTTTATCATTTATTTACACATTTTCCAAAACTCAAATTTTTAACCCATCTCTCTTTTTCTAAATTTCTTCTACTTAAATTCTTATTTGATCATCATCTCTCCATGGAATCCACAGCCCATCTAAACTACAATCGACCTCTTTTCATTGACGCGAAATCAAATTTTGGCGCCGTTGCCGGGGAGGTTCTTTGTTCCAAGTAAGTTTTGTTGGGTGGATTTTTAGCGATTGAGGTTGGTGTCTCTAACTTTTAATCTAATTTCTTTTTTTTTTATCTTTATTAATTTTAGAATAATTAATTTAGTTATTTTTAATTTGTTAGAAAGCATCTGTAGGTTAAATTTTAAAAAAGTTTGTTCAATTTAGATTTTTAACTTATTAATTCATTCTTTAAGTTTAATTTTGTTAGAAATTTGTATGTTCTAGTTTAGTTTTTAATATAATTTGCATCTTTAAAATTTTAGCTTTTTGATAAATTTTTAGGTTGTTAGTTTTCTTTGTTAAATTTACATCTTTAAAATTTTCTAGATTGTTAATATTTTTTTTAGTTAATTAGAATTGCATCTTTAAAATTCAAATTAATCAAGCATCTTTCTAAATAGTTAATTAGTCATTAATTTGCAAGTTTCAACTTTAATTTTGTAACTCCTTTTTAAAATTGTAGTTGCTAGATTTAAATTGCTTAGTTTAATTGCTAGTTTTCATTCTAAATTAATTGCTTCTCTATTGTTTATTTTTTCTCTTTAATTGTTTAGAATTTTCTTTTTAAGCCTAGTTAGTAGGATTATTTTTTTAAATAGTTAGTAGGTCTTGCCTTTAAAATAGATTTAATTAATTTTAATTAAAAATATCATAAAAATGAAAAAAAAACATCAAAATTTAGAAAATTTAAAAAAAAAAATCTCAAAGGTGAATGAATCGTTCGTTTAGACACGAATTAGGAAGATTTGCAAGACGGCCTAAATCACCAAGCGATAATTCTTCCAATTCCTTTAGTTTTTCCTCATTTTTATCATCCAATTCTTCTTTTGGTGAAAACCCTTATAGGATGGCAAATAACGAAGAAATTCAACTTTAGTATCTTCACGAGTACCTTCATCCCATCCGAACTACCACTCCATCATGCATAATTCTAAATCGTAATGCACCAAATGTAGCTTTCAAGATGAGTATGGTTCAACTCTTGCCTAATTTTCATGGTTTAGAGAATGAAGATCTATATGTGCATATTAGGGACTTTGAAGAAGTGGTAGCCACTTTCAACAACCAAGCTAATGCCTTAGATCATGTTAAACTTAAGTTTTTCCCATTCTCTTTGAAGAGTAAAGCTAAGAGCTGGTTGCATTCTTTAAGACCAAGGTCAATTGGAACATGGGAGGAGATGACCACTGCCTTTTTCAATAAATATTTCCCTCACCATAAGACCAATAGTCTTAAACGACAAATCTCAATGTTTTCCTAAGAAGACCATGAAACGTTGTACCAAGTTTGGGAACGTTTTAAAGATTTGTTGGCCTTATGCCCCACCATGGCTATGAAAGTTGGAAAATCATTAGCTATTTCTATGATGGACTAACTACCTGAGAGCCAAATTCGTTGAAAAGATGTGCAATGGAGAGTTCTTACAAAAAGATCTTGATGAAGCTTTTGAATTTCTAAGTGAGCTTGCTGAAAAAGCCCACACATGGATTGGCCTAAGTGCATCTGAAAACACTAATAGATCCAAACCCGCTGGAATCTATCAACTTAGAGAAGAGGATAATCTTAAAGCCCAAGTTGAGTCTTTGACTAAATAATTAGAATCCCTCAAATCTAAAGAGTCTAGAGGTATCCATGTAGCTGTTAGGGCTGATTCTAGAGAGCCATGCTTTGTTTCTGGAGGAATAGAACATCTAGCCAAGGATTGTCCTACCTATTGTGAGATTAGAGGAGTTTATGAAGAGCAATGCAATGCTTCAGGAGCTTATGTTAAACCTTTCTCTAACATTTATACTCCTGGCTAGAGACACAATCCTACTTTTAGTTGGAGAGATCCCAATCAAGCACAAACTTCTAGTGGGCAATGGAGGAATCATCAAGCCCAACAAACTCAAGGCCAAATGCCCTATTCTGCCTCTCAATATAATCAACCGCCAAGGAATTCTCTCGATAATACCTTGCATTCTTTTATAGAGGCCCAGGCTAAAACAACCCAAAAGTTTGAATCCCTTTTCGCGTAAATGATGGAGGAGAGCAAAGACATGAAAAGTCAATTTTCTAAATTGATTAATTCTTTGGTCATTAATGAAAGAGGAAAATTTCCTTCTTAAGCTCAATCCAATAAAAAAAGGATCAATATGGTTCAAACCTCTAATCCAAATACTTCCAATCTTGAAGAGGTAAATGCCATCACAATTCAAAGTGGAAAAGAATTGCAAAATCCTTCATTCAGTACTATCCTTTCGAATACTCCTGTTTTGAATCCTGTTGGAGATATCTTGTTCCAACTACTGTTCCCATACCTCTTCCTTTTCCCCAAGCTTAACACCCTACTTCGAAATTTTTAGACAAGCAAGCGGAACTCCTTGAGCATCTGACTCAAGTGAAAATCAATCTTACCTTACTTAATGTGATCAACCAAGTGTCGGCTTATGAGAAGGTCATCAAAGACCTATGTACTATTAAAAGGAAGCATCATGTTAAGAAAACTGCTTTCTTGACTGAACAAATTTGTGCGGTCATTGACCAAAAGACACCTCTGAAGTACAAAGATCCTGGTTGTCCTACCATCTCTTGTCAAATAGGCAATCATTCTTTCGGTCAAGCTTTGCTCGATCTTGGAAAAAGTATCAATCTCATGCCCTATTCTATATATTCTAAACTGGTTTAGGCAAAATTAAGCCCACCTTTGTGGTGTTGCAAATGGCTGATAGATCTGTTAAGAAACCTCGAGGTATAATTGAGGATGTGTTAGTTCAAGTTGAAAATTTTTACTACCCTGATGATTTTCTTGTTTTAGATACCCAGTCCATGGTTAATATGGAGTCCAAATTTCCTATCATCCTAGGTAGACCTTTCTTTGCTACTGCAAATGCCTTGATCAATTGTAGGAATGGTCTAATGAAGATTTTTTTAGAAATATGACTCTGGAGATAAATGTTTTTCACGTTGACAAACAACCACGTGACAATATTGAATATCATGAAACCTTTTCGATTGACACATTTGAATCAAATGTGATTTATTTTGATACTCTTCTTTCTGATCCTGAAATTTCTAGTGCTATTTAGTCGGTTGGTGATCTCTTAGAGACTAGGTTTTGGCAACCCCGTTTTAAAGAACTACCTATTGAGAGAGACAAGCCTAAACCTTCTGCTGTAGAAGTTCTTATTCTCACGATTCCTTCTTCAGGTATCAAGAGAAAGCTCCCCATGTTTGTATTTGAGGAGCTGAAAAATTATGACGATGATAACCCATGGATTTTAAAATCCCGGATAAAAGTGAATCGTGATAGATCGATTTTGAGACAAACTTTTTATCCTGGCGGAGACTAAAACATTTTGTTGAGTGAGTTGGTCAGGTAGAGTAGATCCATTTAGAGTCTCTTATTTATTTGCTTTGATTTCTTTTCATTTTATTTTATTTTATTTTCTTATTGTGTTTTGATTTGTTTGTTACTTTTGTAAGTTTTTTAGCTTAACTTTGGAGTTTGCTGTGGAGTTGCTCCATCTTCATCATTCAGGTGGTCTCTTTCCCTGTCTTATGTTTTTCATTGTCATTTCAAATCTATAGACATTGAGGACACTTTCTGATTTTTGTTGGGGGTGGTGAGCATTTTATACAAAATAGTTATTTGTGTTTTTCTTAATTTTTATGTCAAATTGTTTTTTAGGATATTTAAATAATTTTTGCAAATTCTTAGTTTTAATCACTTTTTGCTATCTTGACTATTAGGATATGATTTCATGAGTTATTTGTGCACGAATCAAACTTTGTGGTTAGAATGGTTGTTAATGCAAGTAGTTGATGAGAAAGAAAAGAGTTTCCCAAGTTTTTAAACTTGTCATATATCTTTGTTGTGAGCCATTTGTGAGTTGAGAAAACATCTTTTAAACTTTCACTGATCATTTGAACTAGTTTAAATTTTGAAACACTATTATTTGATTCTTGATTTATGCTTAAATGATGATTTTTGGCTAGTTAGGATAATCTTTTATTTTTTCATGTAAAAAAAATGAAAAGAGCAAGAATGTGATTATATGTTTATGTAAATTGGTTGTACTCATTTATTGTACTAATGAAAAGAATATCATTCTACATTGTTTTTTTCGAGAACTCATTTCTTGTCTTTAAAAAAAAATCAAAAAATGATGGGGGAAAAAAAGAAAAAGTTGTTGTTTTGTATTTTTGGCTCATAGTTCATATTTGTACTTTCTTCCTAGCCAATTTTAAATCGTAAGAGCATATTTTTGGTTTTGAGTAATGAGTTTCAACACATCTTTCATTTGATCAATGTTTGTTTATTAGTTTGTCCTTAAATTTTTAAGTTCACTTTTGAGTGTTTTCTTATTTTCTAACTCCAAGAGTGACAACTTTGAACTAAATTTTCCATTATTCTCGTGAGATATTAGGAGTTGAGTCTTTTAAACTTTGTGAATTTCTTCTATTTTTCGGATACTACTTGTGTTATGGTTTGTGGAAAGACGGATTATAGTTTGATGCGCGCACACACATCTCTGAGTCATTTCTGAATTAGTCTTGATAGAATTTATTGATTTTAGCTTTAATTTTGTTTAAATTATTTTTAATATCCTTAGGAGAGTTTGATTTAAATTTAAGGTAGCATAACTTCTTATTTTCGCTTTGATTTGCTAGAGACTAGCAATAAACTAGTTGGGGGTTGTGATAAGTGTATGAAAATGCACTTAATTTGTGCTTAATTATAAAATAAATTAATTTTTAATTTAATATTTTCATGGATTTAATTGAATATTTTAAAATATGAACATATTAGGTTTTAATTTGATTTATTTATTTTTGTAGGTAAAATATTACTTTTGGTGGAAGTTGAAATTAAATTGCAAAAGAAAATCAAAAGAAAAGTAAGGAAAATGGTCAAAATTCAGAAATTCTAGAAGTAGGCCACGTGTCATTCGTCAATTGGGTTTAAGAGACAGCTTCAGTGGAGTCACGTCGCACCGGATCAGACACCCTCCTTCAGCAACAGCTTGACATGTGTTGAAGAAATAAATTTAAAAAAAAAAAGAAGATGAAAAGTGTCTAGCGAATGCTGCGTCGCCACGTCAGGCACGTGGAAATGCTCCACTGCGCGTGCAGCAGCCTTCAGCCAGCCAGTTTTTGACACGTGGCCAATCTGTCTCTTTCTCTCCTTTCTAGCTGACAGTGGGTCCCACCATTTTATAACCATCTTTTCGATATGGTATCCTTAACATGCCCCCTCAAGATGGTGCCTCTTTTGGGCTCACCAATATTTGGTCGGATCCCATTTTTGAACCGAATACTAGTAAACTTTGTTTGACTCTGATACCATATTAATAATGTGGGCATCCATCTCAAAACAAATTGGCCATGAGAGGAGTAGCCCATGTATCTTATAAACCTTGTAAGTTTCCTTCATCTTTCCGATGTGAAATTCTCAACATGCCCCCTCAAGATGGTGCCTCTTTTCGGCTCACCATTCTTGGGTCGGATCCCAGGGACTCAATGCCCATTTCAGCTTGTTCGGATTTGATACCATCATTGAGAATGTGGGCATCCATCTCAAAACCAATTGGTAATGAGAGGAGTGGCCCTTAAGGTATATAAATGTTGTTAGGTCCCTTCATCTTTCCGATGTGGATCCTAAACATTAGAAAGCTATATTAAAGGGTGGTTGTAGCATATTTGCAAACCGATCAGTTTGAGATAAGAATTTCATATACGTTCATGTGAAATTTATCAATCAAGACAACCATTTATTTTATGTTACTATTATTTCTTGAACACAAGCTTGTGAGACGTTGATTTCTTAAATACTATAGGTCATGTCACTACCAGAAATTTGATAAAATGATGATCTTCTTAGATATTGTTGTACTATCAAATGTTGCAGTGGTTTGAAGGTTCTTGATGGTTTGTTAGGTCCTAAAAGTAATTGGATTGAACTTTTAGTGTAATTTCTTTCTATTTTCCTTAGTTATCTAGCTTATAGCATGTTCAAGTCTTGTACAAGTTGAGTTACTCCACATAAGTTTTATGTCTTCTCTTTGTATTTGTGTACGATAAGTTACTCGATACAAGTTAAGTTACTACACACTCTTATCCCTAATGTTGCATACTAACATCAATGTGAAATATTTGGTAAAACGTATTTAACTTTTAGTCATGGAAATAATGCAAAGTAAAACTGAGAAGCATTTGACAAATTTACCTACTAAGTATTATTGACGACCTTTGTATCTTCTTGGGCCCATTAAATAGCATATTAGGAAGAATAAGATTATGAGGTATACAGATAATTTAAACTTCTTAATGTTTTTTTCTTATAACGTGTAATTGAGATGTAAATGTTGGGAAAGTTTGTTTTAAAGTTGATTTTTTTTTATCTTGAAGACATTGTAGTTTATCTTGATTGTTTATAGTAAAATTAACTTTTTCTTACTATGTAATCTTGAGGGTTTTTTTATGATTACTGTACATGGAGAGTTTATTTTGGTTTTTTAATGCCGAGACAAACCTTCTACTGGTATTTAAATGCCACTGCCTTCTTTCAAAGCCTATTATTTTTTTGGCTTGTATTGAATTTATATAGTTGGGTAATTTATGGTTCGTTTGGTAACCTTCCCAATTTCTGTTTCTTGTTTCTATTTCTTATTTTTAAGAAATGAAGTTGTTTGGTAACTCATCTTGTTTCTTGTTTCTTCTTGTTTTAGAAACTCTTCCCAAAATTGTGTAGAAATTTTAGAAACAATAAATTCTAGTTTCTTGTTTCTCATTCTTGTTTCCAAACTTTTCAACACATTGATAAATTATTACGCTATTCTGTTTTGACTTCTAAAATATATTATAAATATTCAAAAATTATATTAATATAATATTTTTAAACATATCATTTAAAATTGTAATATTTTTAAAATATTTTTATTTTTTTAAATGAGAAACAGAAACAAGAAATAGTTACCAAACACATTTCTGTTTCTTTTTCCTTCCAGAAATAAGAAATAAGAAATAGTTACCAAACATGTTTCTATTTCTCTTTTTACAAAAACAGGAACAAGAAACAAGAAATAGAAATAAGAAACGAGAAATGGAAATGAGGAAAGCTACCAAACGGGCCCTTGGTTGCAATCAATACATTGCCATTTTACATATAGTTATTCTTCTTTTTCCTACTGTAGTTTACTAATATTTTGCTTTGTTTATAGGATCTTTACCTTGTGACATTGGTAAATATGAGGTTTTGGCACCAACTATCGACATAAATGCCTTAATTTTTTTTTTCCTACTTTTCACCTGACACTACGTTTATGTAGAGAATTAATTATACTCTTGTAAAGTGCTCATTGAATATGAATATTTGAGTATTAGCCATTAACATGCATTATCTTCAAGTTCCCAATTTCATGTTTTTCCATTTCTTGTTTTTGGATAGTAATAAATTCCCCCAGTCGCAGCCTAACATTTGGAGAGTACAATGAGAAGCTACTAGAAAAATATCACCACATCAAATCGTAGGAGAGCTTGCCGTTTCTATTTTGAACAACTATGTTGTACTTTTTGTTTTTTTAAATGATATAATAAGTGTGAAGGTTGAGTAAGTTAGAAAATATTTATAAATAGAGATGTACTTTTTTGGATCACTGTATTATTATAAGAAAATTTTAAGTCGGATTCTTATTGTCTCAGATCAAGTTTGTTACATATATTTTGTACTAACAAACATATTGAAGCGAAAATATATTATTATCATGTTTGAGTAAGAAAAAAGAGAATGAAAATAAAGAGAAAATATATTATTATTGCAATAGCCTTGTTGAGGTATCATAGTAAGTTAAATAAACTCTATTAAAATTTCTTTAGTAGCTTTTCAGAAAGACTATAATAAATTTTGAGAAATTTTATTGGGTAGCAGAATTTTCTGCAAAATTTATAAATGTAGCGTTTTTAAAAAGTATTTGCAAATATTACAGTGTTTTAAAAACTTTCATTGATGTGTATCAGAAAAATTGGTGATAACTTATAAGATAATCAGTGATAACTATTAGGTAATCAGTGATTCATGCACAAAATATCAGGATATCAGTTAAATAAGTGATTACTTGTGTGAAAATCAATGATTACTTGTGAGCAAATCACTGATTACTCATGCAAAACTAGTGGAAATTTTGTAATATTTTAGGCATAAATTTGAGTTTTTTGCTATTTTTGCAAATAAGTTTTTTTACTGATATTTTTATAAATATTGGACCTAGTAAGAGCCCCACAAATTTTTTAATAACGTTTGTCAAGGTCATGTTAAATGCTATAATAAGTTCTACCGTAGCATTTTTCAAATCTCATAGTAAGTTCAATAATAGCATTTCACAAACGCTATTAAACATCCTTCTGTAGCCTCTTAAAAAGCCTATAATATGTTTTTACTATAGCATTTAACATAGCATTGAAAAAAGGCTATAAAAAGTAGAAGATGTTGAATTGCAAGGGTTGTAAGGGCGTTTTGTAAAATGCTATCGCATACCTACGATAGCGCTTTTTCAAGGCTATCGTAAGGCTTTTTCTTGTAGTGAAATAGAAACTTTTAATTAAGGGTTAACTAATAATTAATAGTCATAATTTATTACATCGAACCGATCTCTGGCGAGAAAGCTCTGCCCAAGCGATGAGCTTTCATAAAGTTCTCTTAACACGGAGCGCCTCTAACTGGTATTAAGTGTATATTCATATTGTGGCATTTGTGCAATTATTGTAGTTAGTTCATATTCAGTTAGAGATTACTTAGATTTTTATTAGAGTAATCTCTTGTCTATAAATACCTTTGTAATATTATTTTAGATTTTAATGAGAAATAAATGATTTTCACATGGTATCAGACTCTCTCTAGGATATGCGTCCGTTTGTCGCTCGAAGAATAACCGCTTCCGCATTCTAGATTGTTCTTCTTTTCTTTCACTCGTCTTTCTCAACTTTTCTCAATATTTCTCTCAACCCTAACAATGGCTACGAATCGTGCAATTCCATATCCTTCTTATGAAAATCCTGCAATTCATATTCCTTCTTCAGTGAATTCCTCTGGTATTCCTTTGATTTCATCTCCGTTCTCTACGCTTGAAAGTAAGTTTTCTCATTCTCCGATTTTTCTTGTATTGAACATTTGTACTCTTGTTTCTGTTTGTCTTGATTCTTCCAATTATATTCTTTGGAGGTATCAAATTGGGTTTATTCTTGAGGCTCATTTTCTATTTGGCTATGTTGATGGTTCTTTCCTATGTACATCTCAATTTCTGGATGAAAATGGACTTCAATCGGAGAATTCTAAGTATAAGTTATGGCGAGCTCAAGATCATGCATCAAAAACTCTGCTTAACGCATCACTTTCTTAGTCTACTCTTGCATTAGTTGTTGGCTGTAAATAATCAAAGGATGTTTGGAATACTCTTGAATGAAGATTTACCTCTCTTACAAGAGCAAATGTTTTTTACCTAAAATCTGAGTTACACAAATTGATGAAGAAATTAACTTAATCAATTGATGAATACATTCATCGTATCAAGACTATTCTTGACAAGCTTGCAACAATTAGTGTTCTCGTTCATGATGATGATATACTGGTGTATACTATCAACGGATTATCTTCTGAGTTTAATGCTTGTCACGCAGTTTTGCGGACTCGATCTACTGGTATTACTCGTGAGGAATTACATGTTCTTCTTAAAGCTGAGGAATCTGTTATTCTGTCTCAGCAACATGTTATTGATCCCTCTCTGTCATTGGTGATGTTTGTACAAAATCATTTTTCACATTCTGGTTCAAATGGAAATAACTGAGGAAATTGAGGTAAAAGTGTTAGCAATAATCGTAATGGACACTACAATGGAGGAAATCGAAATAGTACAAATCGTGATTACAACAATAATGGAGGAAATCGGAATAATTCTTCTGATGCTAATAGTTCACGACCTAATTCATCTAGCATCAATACTTCTAGCAATAATCCGTCTCCTTTTCATAATAGTGTCACTACTCCTGGCAGCTCTTCTACCAGCCAATCTGATCGGGTTCATTGTCAGATTTGCTCCAAATTTTTTAATTCTAGCCTAGATTGTTATGAAAGAATGACATATGCCTTTCAAGATCGTCATCCACCGGCACAACTTGCTACTATGGTCGCTGCTTCGAATGCAACTATGAATAACTCAGTCTGGCTTTCTGATAGTGGTGCAAATGGTTACTTAACCTCTGATTTGGCAAATCTAGGTTTACTAACAATTACAATGGTAATGAACAAATAATAGTTGGTAATGGACAGAATCTCTCAATTACACATACAGATTTGGGTACTCTTTCTTTACCTTCCAAATCCTGTATTCTTAACAATCCTATTCGTGTTTCTGATGTCTCTACCAATCTTTTGTCTGTCAATCAATTCTTCAAAGACAATAATTGTTTGTTTGTTTTTGCATCTAATTTCTTCTCAATTCATGACAGAGCCACTGGACTAAATCTCTTCAAAGGTCCAAGTTGTAATGGTCCCTATCCTATCTCTTCTGTTTTACCAGATTCCTTTACTGCTTGTTTGGCACGGCCGCCAAAGTCTCAAATTCCCTTTGGCATGATAGGTTAGGCCACCTTAGTAGTTCTGTGGTTAATATTGTTTTACATACTTAGTGTCTTTCACATTCAAATAAAAGTGAGAAAACTGTTTGTACTCACTGTTTAGATGGAAAAATGTCCAAGTTGCCTTTTCAATTGTCTAGAACTTCTTTAATACAACCTCTTGATTTAGTACATAGTGATCTTTGGGGTCCTGCACCTTCTATTTCAATTGATGATTTTCATTATTATGTTTCTTTCATTGATGATATGTCTAGATGTACCTGGCTTTTTCCTTAAAATGCAAATATGATGTTCCTCTTGTTTTTAATAAATTCAAACCTTATATTGAAAACTTATTAAGTGCCAATATCAAAGTTTTTCATAGTGATGGTGGTGGTGAATTTATTAATCACTCCTTATCTCATACTTTCACAACACCTGGGATTTTGCATACAAAATCTTGCCCTTATACTCCTGAGAAAAATGGAATTACTGAGCGTAAACATAAACATATTGATGAAACTGCTATGTCCTTACTTTCAAAGTCTTCAGTTCCTCTCAAGTTTTGGGTACATGCCTTTTCAACTGCTATTTTTCTTATT
Source organism: Gynostemma pentaphyllum (assembly GCA_028015215.1). Classification (NCBI taxonomy): domain Eukaryota; kingdom Viridiplantae; phylum Streptophyta; class Magnoliopsida; order Cucurbitales; family Cucurbitaceae; genus Gynostemma; species Gynostemma pentaphyllum. The sequence continues at coordinate 42,880,756 of CM051353.1, forward strand.
AATAGAATGCCCACCCCTGTTTTAGGAAATAAATCTCGTTTTAAGACTCTCTTTCATACAATTCCTGATTATAATTACCTTAAAATCTTTGGTTGTGCTTGTTATCCTCTTCTTAAACCATACAATTCTAGTAAACTACAACCCAAGACCACTCAATGTATTTTACTTGGCTATCCTGTACAATATAAGGGGTACACATGTTATGATCCTAAGACAAGTAAATTTTACACACTTCTAGACATGCTATTTTTTATGAAACTGATTTTTCCTTTTATGTCCCTATTCCTGTTTCACCTAATCATCCTTGCTTCCTTTTCTCTCTTCTTCTACTTCTCCTTCTGTTTCAAACTCAACATCAGTCAGTCCTTCCACTGTGTATATAACTTCAAACTAGACATCTTCTCAATCAAATCAACTATCCATTAACTACTTCAGTTTTTTCTACTGTACCTAAACCTGATTATGTGTCTATGGAACATGATCTTATGTCATTAGAACCAACCAATGTTCACTCTATGAAAACAAGAAGTATGTCTGGAATCTCTAAGAAGAAGATTTTTGTGACAGTATCTTGCAATCCCGTTTCAGAACCTACATCATATTTTGTTGCTAGTAAGTCTATAGATTGGAAATTGGCTATGGATGATGAGTATCATGCTTTAGTGAAACAAAAGACTTGGGAGTTAGTTCCTCTTCCATCTGGAAAGAACATTGTGGTTGTAAATGGGTATATAGAATTAAACACAATTCAGATGGCTCTATAGCTAGATACAAAGCACGTCTTGTGGCTAAAGGATATCATCAAGAACACGGGGTTGATTTTGATAAGACATGCAGTCCTGTTGTAAGGAAAAGAACTATTAGAACAGTTTTAGCCCTTGCAAATCATCATAAGTGGCTTATGCGACAGTTGGATGTAAAGAATTATTTCCTTCATTGCTCTTTAGATGAGGAAGTCTATATGTCTCAGCCTCAGGGCTATGTCAACTCCTCTCATTCTGATTAAGTTTGTAGGCTGCAAAAATCTCTTTATGTGTCTTAAATAAGCACTTAAGGCTTGGTTTGATTGTTTTACTTGTCACATTATGTATGAATTTGAGTTCACACAGTCTTCTACTGATCATAGTTTGTTTATTCGCACTACTACTACATCAATTACCTATCTTCTACTCTATGTGGATGATATAAAACTTTGTGTCTAAACTACATACTAGATTTGAGATGACTTACTTGGGTAACCTCAAATTCTTTATGGGTTTAGAAATTCACCCTACTTCTAGTGGATTACTTATTAATCAAGTGTAATATGCTACTAGTATGCTTACAAAGTTTGGTCTTCTCTCTGCCAAATCTTGTAAGACACCATGATCTGCCAATGAGGTCATTAGTTCCTTAGTTTCTTGATCTCCGTCGTATGCTCATCTACATAGGCAAATGGTTGGCTCTTTACAGTACTTGACCTTTACTAGGCCTGATATTTGTTGTGTTGTTAGCAAGGTTTGTCAGCATATGCATTCTCCTTTACATGATCATTTTTCAACCGCCAAACATATTATGCGATATGTTAAAGGAACCTTGTCTAAGGACCTTCACTACACTGCTAGTTCTCTTGATTTACAAGCATATTCAGATTCATATTAGGCTAGGGATGTCACCAATTGAACATCAAGGTTTTTTATTTTTCTTGGTTGTAATCATATCTCATTGTCTGCCAAGAAACAACCAACGGTCTCTCATTCTTCCACTGAAGTAGAGTACCGTGCTCTTGTATCCATGGCTGCTGATCTATCATGGTTACGCCAATTGCTAAAGGATTTGGGTTTTTTTCTTCACTCTTTTCCTAGTTTATGGTGTGACAGCAAATCTGCAATTATGCTTACTTCCAGCCCCATTTTTCATTCACGCACAAAACACATTGAAATAAATTATCATTTTGTGCGTGAAAGGGTTGTGCGAAAGGATTTCCGAAATATGTTTCAACCATCCACTAGCTTGAGGATATCTTTACAAACCACTTCGTGCTGTTCGTTTTCATCTGGTGATTTCTAAAATATTCAGTTAGAGATTAGTTAGATCTTAGGAGAGTAATCTCCTGTCTATAAATACCTTTGTAATATTCTTTTAGATTTTAATGAGAAATAAAGGATTGTCACAACTGAGAGCGATCTGGGAAAAATGTTCAAAATTTATTAATCTAAATTATTAAGACAGCTTATACTGTGATTAGTTTTAATGAAGAAAACTTGAATATTCACATTAAAATTAATCTAACCAATTTAAAAGTTAAAGTTATTTAGGTTTATTAAAACATAGATTAATGATTTAGCTATAATTAGTATAAGTTATGAAACCCTAGCTTTAAAATATTAAGTGGAAAAAGGAAACATGTCAATGTATCCTATGGTCTCCATTATTAGGCACACAACCATAAGATTTATACAAGGGCTATGTAACATTGTTGCAGATGTTCATTCCAATAGGAATGTTCTATTTGTATAAATCAATATCATAATGGGTCTCTCGAAAGGGATAAAGAATTTTCAATATGAATTGAAGACTGAATCTAAACTTCGTAGACACTCTTCAATTTTTATTTAAAGCACTAAATTAGTGGGTCACACTTAAAAGGAAGTTGATAAAGTTTGTTATCAAAATTCTAAACCATACACACGGTAAACAAAATGCATAGGAATATGAGTTATTCTGGTGTTTTTTATTAATCGAGTTGTATCTCGTTTTAATAATGGTATCTGACCTATAATTAGACGACACTTCACCGGTATCATTAAAATATTGTGACATAGTAATATGTTTTAGGGCTTTTCAATTCATTAATATGTTCGTATTCATGCATTATATTTGAATAACTACTGGATTTGAATATAATTACTGAAGCCGTGAATGAAGGCATATGGCTCAAGGGATTAGTTGAATAACTACTTGAAGACAAACTACGATTTGGACTAATAGACAAAGTACACTTCATCTCTTAAAGAACTTTAATCTTCATGAGAAAATAAAAGATACTTATGTAAGGTTTAACTGTTTGGAATTTGAAGGGTTGTTAAACCCTAAACTCTCTAATCCTAAAAATGATAAATAGCAACACAAGAATAAATAATAAAGTAGAGAAATAACACGGCACCAGAGATTTTATACAGGTTCTCAATTGGTACGTCCTGTCTTCTGCAGACTCTGCAGGTTCCACTATGAAGTTGAAGATTACATCAATGAGACAAAAATAAGAGTGTATAATTGCTCACAATTATACATAGCCCTGATAATCACTCAAACGATTGTCCCCTCTCTATTTTCTCTCAATACGAACAAATCCTAATTATCTCAAGTATATTTTCTCATACTTCATCTACTGACGCTGCACCTCTAGGTGAAAAGGCCTATCGGGCATCACACACCCACGGAGAAAGCCAAAGTCGTAGCTTTTTCCTTTTTCACCATTTACGTTCTTTGTCGATGCATATATATATGCCACCGCCAAAGACTTGACAAAAAAACCCTATATTCTTCGTAGCCTCCAATTTAAGAAAGACCGCCACTTTGAACTTTGGGCCTACTCTTGGAGTAATTGTGACGAGCCGTCACTTTTAAAAAATTAAATCAGAGAAAAACAGCGGAAGTCTTTTATTTTAAGAAAATTGGCGTGGTTATGTTTGAAAAGTGGCTAGCCAAAAACCTGTTACATTTTAAATTCACAATTTTTAATACACAAGGAACTTAAAGTTCCTATCCAGGAGTTCAAAGTTTAAAATCATAAAAGTAAAGACATAAAGCTCTTATGAGCTATATACAAATAAACAAATCCAACAAAATGTATAAAATTCACAAAACCAAAGTCCATGGACATTACATAAACCTAGTCCATCTCAAAGTCGTTATCCTCTCGATCAAGCGCGCACCAGCTCCTTTTCCACGATCCCAAACATTTCCTGAAATGTTTGTAATATCATGAGCTAACAACTTAAGCCCAGTGAGAATAATAAGAATAAAAAGTAAGAATAGACCTCAAACTCGTATTTCGATTTGAGTCGAACTTACCTGACAAGATAAATCCTAAAGTTCTCCAAACTTTAGGTAATTCTATTCCATATTCTCCAAAGGATGATATTACTAAATAATCGTAATCAATACTCATCCATTAACATTGTTATGACATAAGTAATAAAAGTAAATAAACTTTGCATCATATTAAACATCTCAATTCTCTCTTTCATCGATCATATGTATGAATGCATGAGAGCATCCCGTAGGATTCGCATACGCCCTTATGCATGAGGAGGTAACGTGGTCTATCCCGTAGGATCCATCGTTCTCCCTCCTTTTCTTTCTCATTTTCTCTTTTCTTTCTATGAAGGTAATGTGGTCTATCCCGTAGGATCCATCGTTCTCCCATTCATTTATTTCTCACTTTCTCTTTTCTTTCAATGATGGTAACGTGGTCTATCCCGTAGGATCCATCGTTCTCCCATTCATTCTTTCTCACTTTCACACTTTTTTTCCATGATGCGATATGTTATGATGCAATATGATGTTTTATAGCGGAAATAAGTAAAGTGCGAAATTAAAGTAACCAATACAAACATAAAGTAAATGGCATAAAGTAAAGGACATAAGTAAATGATATAAAGTAAAATAGATAAGATTCTCGGACGAACGATATATAAATCGAACTCCGCTACCAATAATAAAGTAAAAAAAATAAAAACATAACGATTAACCTAAACCTTCAAGGATTCTAAACTTCCAATAATCCGAGGTTCTATCAACCGTTCTTTATCAAAGTCTTGGGTCTTCTAACCTCCAATGATCCATCTTAAACTCCGAAACTAATCTAACTTAGAATCTTCTAAGATTCGATACTTTCCTCGAGAATTTCTAAGTTCTCGCTTAAAAGATTAACTTCTAATCCTAAGGGCACTAACTCACAACCCTCTAATCTTAGATTCGGATTCTAGTCTTAGTTTCAAACTCTACAAACCTTCACACTTATTCGATTTCTATAATTACTTTAAATCCTAACTATTCTCACCTTTAATAAAAGATGACTTTGCTCCTAATTTCGAAGGATCGATCACGCAAGCGGTTCAAAAACACCTACAATCGAATTATATCACACCATCAATAACTTTACCAACTATCAATCAAACACAATTAAACATACAAAGCGACGAAAAAACTCAACAACTTCCCACTTGGGGCCCACGGCCCTAACATCAAAAAATAGGCTTTGGGTTTGATTTTCCGGTTTTTAGACAATTCAAAAGTGTTTCGAGTTGGTTTTAAGCAAATTCGATATTCCCGATTTCAATGGGTATCGATAATTAGGGTTTTTGAACATTAATCCCTTTCCCGAATTGAATTTAAATAAACATTCATTCATTAATTTCTAACCCATTTTCAAACCCAAAAGGGTAAATTTCAAACGGGAAGGGTTTCGACTGAAACTCGGTTTTAGGGTTTAGGAAAATCAAATAATAGTTAGCCAATAGTTTTTCCATCAACATTCAACAACAAAAAATTGGAAAGGGATGGAGGTTTTGGCCAAGAACTCAAAGCTTGAAACAATTTCCATGGAAATACTATTGGCTAACTATTATTTGATTTTCCTAAACCCTAAAACTGAGTTTCAGTCGAAACCCTTCCTGTTTGAAATTTACCCTTTTGGGTTTGAAAATGGGTTAGAAATTAATGAATGAATGTTTATTTAAATTCAATTCGGGAAAGGGATTAATGTTCAAAAACCCTAATTATCGATACCCATTGAAATCGGGAATATCAAATTTGCTTAAAACCAACTCGAAACACTTTTGAATTGTCTAAAAGCTGGAAAATCAAACCCAAAGCCTATTTTTTGATGTTAGGGCCGTGGGCCCCAAGTGGGAAGTTGTTGAGTTTTTTCGTCGCTTTGTATGTTTAATTGTGTTTGATTGATAGTTGGTAAAGTTATTGATGGTGTGATATAATTCGATTGTAGGTGTTTTTGAACCGCTTGCGTGATCGCTCCTTCGAAATTAGGAGCAAAGTCATCTTTTATTAAAGGTGAGAATAGTTAGGATTTAAAGTAATTATAGAAATCGAATAAGTGTGAAGGTTTGTAGAGTTTGAAACTAAGACTAGAATCCGAATCTAAGATTAGAGGGTTGTGAGTTAGTGCCCTTAGGAATAGAAGTTAATCTTTTAAGCGAGAACTTAGAAATTCTCGAGGAAAGTATCGAATCTTAGAAGATTCTAAGTTAGATTAGTTTCGGAGTTTAAGATGGATCATTGGAGGTTAGAAAACCCAAGACTTTGATAAAGAACGGTTGATAGAACCTCGGATTATTGGAAGTTTAGAATCCTTGAAGGTTTAGGTTAATCGTTATGTTTTTATTTTTTTTACTTTATTATTGGTAGCGGAGTTCGATTTATATATCGTTCGTCCGAGAATCTTATCTATTTTACTTTATATCATTTACTTATGTCCTTTACTTTATGCCATTTACTTTATGTTTGTATTGGTTACTTTAATTTCGCACTTTACTTATTTCCGCTATAAAACATCATATTGCATCATGGAAAAAAAGTGTGAAAGTGAGAAAGAATGAATGGGAGAACGATGGATCCTACGGGATAGACCACGTTACCATCATTGAAAGAAAAGAGAAAGTGAGAAATAAATGAATGGGAGAACGATGGATCCTACGGGATAGACCACGTTACCTTCATAGAAAGAAAAGAGAAAATGAGAAAGAAAAGGAGGGAGAACGATGGATCCTACGGGATAGACCACGTTACCTCCTCATGCATAAGGGCGTATGCGAATCCTACGGGATGCTCTCATGCATTCATACATATGATCGATGAAAGAGAGAATTGAGATGTTTAATATGATGCAAAGTTTATTTACTTTTATTACTTATGTCATAACAATGTTAATGGATGAGTATTGATTACAATTATTTAGTAATATCATCCTTTGGAGAATATGGAATAGAATTACCTAAAGTTTGGAGAACATTATGATTTATCTTGTCAGGTAAGTTCGACTCAAATCGAAATACGAGTTTGAGGTCTATTCTTACTTTTTATTCCTATTATTCTCACTGGGCTTAAGTTGTTAGCTCATGATATTACAAACATTTCAGGAAATGTTTGGGATCGTGGAAAAAGAGCTGGTACGCGCTTGATCGAGAGGATAACGACTTTGAGATGGACTAGGTTTATGTAATGTCCATGGACTTTGGTTTTGTGAATTTTATACATTTTGTTGGATTTGTTTATTTGTATATAGCTCATAAGAGCTTTATGTCTTTACTTTTATGATTTTAAACTTTGAACTCCTGGATAGGAACTTTAAGTTCCTTGTGTATTAAAAATTGTGAATTTAAAATGTAACAGGTTTTTGGCTAGCCACTTTTCAAACATAACCACGCCAATTTTCTTAAAATAAAAGACTTCCGCTGTTTTTCTCTGATTTAATTTTTTAAAAGTGACGGGTCGTCACAGTAATAAAGTCATAACCAAATTTATGAAATCAATCCAGATTCATTTGACTAAATTCAATTGGAGAACTTAAAGGTTTTGGACTTTTGTAAATGGTAATTGATTTTGACTCTTTGATATATCTCCACAAAACTTAACAATCTCCCACTTGAAGATAAATCAATCATCTTCAACTCCCACTACATTTGTAGTTCACCACTTGCTTGGAACACCAAGGCTTCAAACTGCAAACTCAAACTGATTTGTCAAACCATATACATGTTAGAATCCACTAACATAACCCCTGCAAGGTTTTCCAATGTAAGCTATCTTCCAGGCATGAGAAGATACTCCACCAACTCCCACTCTAGCTCTGTGGTGGGATCTACCATCTTACCCATTATTCGTTTGCAACGAATCTTGAGAAAGGAATTTTCCACCAATGACTTGACATGTGTGGATTCAAGTCGGTTGTCAAAATAGACTCTTCATCTCCAACGTCTACACCCACATTGATTCTAAACCTAGTCAAAAGTGCACTATTGCCCTCGAGCAACTTCACCAATTCGCTATTTTGCCTGTCAGTTGAGGCTACTTTCTGAGTGCTTCCAGATTCTCCCAACTGTTTCCTCCACATGAACTGATGGATTAGGAGCTAATTGTCCTTTCCTGCATTGTTGGCTCACCCCTTCGATCCGAGGGAACATCAACAACTCTCCGATTTTACACTTTGTGTAGAACTCATATAATTGACAATCACTACAAAAAAAAACTATTAAATTGTGACCAGAAATTTGCGACCAAAGTATTGGGTAGTTTTTTTAGTGACCACTCTAGTAGTAAATATGAAGTTTGACTTTAAACGACCATATGGTCACTTTTTTGTGACCAAATTGCGACCAAGTAAAGAATTAGTCATTAAAAATGGCGCGAATTTTTGGCGCGAAGAAAGTGACCATATGGTCACTACAAAATTACGACCATGTGGTCGCAATTTTGGGACATGGGTTATCATTTAGTAGCAAAAAAAGGCGTGTAAATTTGGCGGGAGAAAGGCTACCAAGTGGTCACAATTCAAAGTGACTATATGGTCATAATTTTGGTTACCTTTAGTGACCAGTGGTAGCTTAAACATTTGGCGGGAAATAAGCTACCATGTGGTCACAATGTGAAGTGACCAGATGGTTGCACTTTTGGTGATCTTTAGTGACCATTGGTAGCTTAAAAATTTGGCGAGCAATAAGCTACCAAGTGGTCACATTTTGAAGTGACCAGGTGGTCGCAAATGTTGTGATTTTAAGTGACCAGTGGTAGATAAACAATTTGGTGCGAGAAAAGCTACCAAGTGGTCACCAAATAAGTGACCATGTGGTCGTAAATGTTGTGACTTGATGTGACCCGGGGTAGTGAGGAAAATGGCGGGAAATTTTGGGGGGAAATTGCGGCCATTTGGTAGCAAAAATACGACCATCTGGTCGCAAATGAGCAGAGGAGTCCATTATAAAATCCCCTCCTCCCATTGTTTGTTAGCATTAAAAAAAAGAAAATGAACGAGTGGATGTATGTTCGTTTGATAGACGGGTATTTGAACAACGAGTTCTTGGCCGAGGTTGAACAGTATGTTGAGTTTTGCATGACAACTATCTATTATGAAAAGTATGGTGGAAAGCTACGTTGCTCGTGCAGGAAATACGACAATAGAAGAATCATACCGGTTACAGATTTGAAGGTTCATCTTTATAGTCGGGGATTTGTGCAGAATTATTATCACTGGGTGTTTCAGGGGGAAACAAAGGAAATGTTCGACACTGCATTACAGGAATCGAGACGATACGAAGGTAGCAGCTCGAATGTAGAGGTTGTTGCCGAAGAACGGAATGATGAACAACAGTATAGTCAGATGCAGAAAATGATACTTGATGGTGCGGGGTATGGAGGCAATGAAAATTTCCGTGAAAGTTTAAACGTAGATGAAGATGAACGGGTTGTTGAAGAGGAAATGAATCTGGAAGCACGTAAGATGCACGAGATGCTAAAGACAGCCAGCCGACCATTGTACGATGGGTGTGAGGTAAGTCAACTTGCTGCTGCTACAGAACTTTTAAATATAAAGGCACGGTACAACATACCTGGTAGAGGATTTGATTCGATTGCATCGTGGTTTCGTCGATGCGCTCCAGAAGAAAATATTATGCCCCACAGTTTGTACGACACAAAAAAGCTAGTGGAGGGACTTGGATTACCCGTGGAAAAATAGATTCGTGTCGAAACAGATGCATGATTTACTAGGATGTGGATGAGGACCTGCATCACTGCAAATTCTGTTTTCTTCCAAGATATAAACAAAAGAAACGTAGCCTTATTCCGTACGCCTGCATGTTCTATTTACTGCATACCCCACGTCTGCAATGGTTGTATGCATCGGATGTGACTGCTTCGCACATGAGATGGCATCATGAGCATTCACAGGATGAAGGTGTTATGAGACATCCCTCAGATGCTGCGGCATGGAAGTATTTAAATAATTGTCATCTGGATTTTGCACAAGATCCGAGAAATGTCAGACTGGGCTTATGCACGGATGGCTTTAACCCGTTCGGGGCATCCGGGGCACAATATTTAGTTTGGCCAGTCATGGTAACCCCGTATAACTTGCCTCCCTCGATGTGCATGTGAGACCCGGTGATTTTTCTAACAGTGATCGTACCTGGGCCGAAAAGTCCAAAACAGAAACTGGATGTGTATTTGCAACCACTTATTGCAAAGTTGAAAAGGTTGTGAACTGACGGTGTTATGACGTACGACATTTCGAAGAAACAAAATTTCTTGATGCGCGTCGCGTTAATCTGGACGATTAGTGACTTCCCTGTGTATTCAATGTTGTCAGATATGTTGATCTTTAATTGCTTTCATATATATTTTTGAGTATGTGTTTAGTTTTTGTTATTGCTATGCTTAGTCAGTAGTTAATTATGTGAACCTCAATCTCCTCCTCTTAAAGGATGGAGTACGACAGGGAAATACGCATGTCCACATTGCATGGTAGACACAGATGCATTTTATCTCCGAAACGGTCGGAAAACTTGTTGGTTTGATTGTCACCGTCGATTTTTGTCGTTGAATCATACTTTCTGTTCAAACGGTTGTGACTGGAAGAAGGGTCGACGAGTAAGAAAAGAAACCCCCCCGACAATGTATAGTGGAAGGCAGATTCTTCACGGTATAGATGCTATAGGGATGCAGAAGATTACAGTGGACAGTGCAGAGAGTGCAAACAATGCGGCTGGGAAAAACACGGGTTGGAAGAAACAGAGTATTTTTTGGGATCTATCGTATTGGGAAGATCTACTGATTAGACACAATCTGGATGTAATGCATATCGAGAAGAATTTCTTTGACAATATTTTCAATACGATTTTGAACGTTCCGGGAAAAACAAAGAACAATTTGAAGGCACGTTATGATATACGGGAGATATGTCAACATCCTAAGTTGGAGCCTGACGACAATGATAATTACGCAAAAGCAAAGTACATGTTGACGACGGATGAAAAGAAAACATTATTTGAGTGGATCAAATCCATCAAATTCCCGAACGGATACGTTTCGAATTAAAGTCGGTGTATAGACAGTAAAAAACATATCATGTTCGGGATGAAAAGCCACAACTGTCATGTATTCATGCAACGATTGATGTCTGTCGCGCTCAGACTGTTCCTAGAGAATAGACATTGGGAGCTGCTTGCACAGTTAAGTGTTTTTTTCAGGGACTTGACATGTACAGAGCTAACTGAAGCTACTGTCGCTTCAATGAGTTCAGAGATCGCTGTTATTATTTGTAAGTTGGAGCGAATGTTCCCACCTGGCTTTTTTGACTCCATGGAGCATCTTCCAGTGCATCTTCCATACGAGGCATTCTTAGGGGGTCCGGTACATTACCACTAGATGTACCCATTTGAAAGGTAAGCACAGTTAATTTGTAATGTACACGTATAAAGTACAGTGATCGAATGTAAATGTTTTCTACACATTCTACCTACCCACAGGTAGTTACGTCGGTTGAAAAAGACGATCGGAAATAAAGCAAGAGTAGAAGGATCTATCTGTAGTGCGTACCTGATGCAAAAGACTACCACATTTTGTTCATAGTACTTTGATCAACACATTGCAGAGCAGTTTCGACCAGTGAAATGAAACATTGTCGAAAATTTACTTGAAGGTGTTGACATAAATGACTTGCCGATTTTTACGGAACCTGGCATGATAATTGGAAGATCAGTGCGTAGGCCGTTGACCGATTCTGAGTATCACGTAATGCAGACATACGTGTTATGCAACTGCGCAGAGATCAAGCCTTACATAGAGTGAGTTCGTAACTTAACATTATTTCATCGCATAAACAATTACAAACTATTTGCTAACTATTTTTGTAACATACAGATTATTTCTAAACTTCTACGTTCGAATGACACGAGTTGGTCTTACAGTCGCTGAGGAGGGGTCAATAATCGACAAAGAGTTTCGTTCTTGGTTTAGTGCATACGTGAGTTATTTTAAATTGTCAAAAAAACCATGACAATTTGTTGAAAAAATTACTATCCTCCTAATATTACTGTATGTGAACAATGACAGGTTGACTCCCCTACATTACTGGTAGATGATCCTCGCATTATTTCTTTGGCAAAGGGACCTGGACGGATTGCAAGGTCGTATACTGGATACGTCGTGCTGATTCTGATTTCAAACGAAGGCGCATTCAGTTAACAGGGCAATAAACAACAGTGGTGTTTGCATAAAAGGTCATGTGTTCGGCACAAACGAAGACTATTACTTCGGAGTAATCGATGAGATTCTTGAGATTCAATACGCAAGTCCGACACTAAAACGCATTGTTCTGTTCAACTGCACTTGGTTCGAGACAACCAGACGAGGCGGAGTTCGTAAGATTGATCATTTACAAATCATTGAGGTAAACAAGTCTAAGCATATGCGCACCGCTGATAGGTTTGTCGTGGCTTCACAGGCGATTCAAGTTTATTATCTGAACTATCCGATTAATAGATGAGATCTGACAGATTGGTTAGTTGTTTGTAAAGTTAAACCACGCCAGGTAGAAGAAAACTTGTCCGAGAAAGATGACCATGTAGAGGAAACTGGTGCTTTTCAAGAAGATGAGATAAGATGTCGTGCAATCGACGATGGTCAGAATGCAAGTACTGTTCGTCCTTTGAACGATGGAACGATAACATTGCATGATGATGATACAAATGCTTCAACTTCTCACGCACGTGACATTGATGCTGAATTTATTCGAGACGATGAATCCGATGAAGAAACAGAAGAAGAAGAAGAAGACTTTATGTGAGGGACTTCTTTGAGACGATGAATCCGACGAAGAAATAGAAGAAGAAGAAGAAGAAGAAGCGACGACCGAAGAAACTGAGGATGATGAATGAGACATTTTATAACTTTATGATTCACTTTGTATGTTTTATTAAAACTATTTCTTTAATGAAGAATAAAAAAAATTATATATTAATATTTGCGACCGTATGATCGCAATTTAACACAAAAGGTGACCACATGGTAGTAATTTAGAAGTAAAATGCGACCTGTTGGTCCCATTTGTGCAAAAGTAGAATTATGTTTTTCCAAAAATATAAGTTAAATCAAGACCAGTTGATCGCAAAACTCAAATGGTAATCTAAAATGTTCATGAAATATTTGGCGATTAATTTCATAAGTGCGACCATCTGGTCGCAAATCTGAGCTGTAAATTTAAATTTTCATGAAATTTATGGCGGTGAATTTAAATATTACGACCATCTGGTCGAATCCTTGGCGGTGAATTTCATTATTGCAACCAGTTGGTCGCAATTTTTGATGGGACGCATGATATGATAGTTGTTGTAGATATTTGTAAATTTGCGACCAGCTGGTCACTTTTTTAATAAATGCTACCAGGTGGTCGTAAATATGTGTAAAAATGCGACCAGGTGGTCGTAATTTCCAGAGCACGCGCGACCTTTCGTTTCTGGTCATGATTACATATTTGCGACCAGTTGGTCGCAAATTCTGATTTAAAACTCAGCACCGTTTCCCTTTCCCCCCTTTCCGTATTTTCTTTCTCTCTTTTATCTCCTTCTTCCGTTCCGTTCCCCATTATTTTTTCCCCATTCCCATTCCCCGTTCCTACTCTAAACCTAAAAACCCTAAACCTCCAATCCCGGTTTCTATTACGAGGTTAGTTTTCGTATAGATTTTAAGTTTTAAGTTAGTTTTAGTTTTTAGTTTTTAGTTAGTTTTAGTTTAAGTCTAAATTTAGTTTACTTAGTTTTAGTTTTTAGTTTTTAGTTTTTAGTTTTAATTAATTAGTTTAGTTTAATTTTGTTAATTTAATTAATTTTAGTTTAATGAATCTAATTTAGTGTAATTAATTACTTAGTTTACTTTAGTTTAATTAATCTAATTTTAGTTTACTTTAATTAATTAATTAGTTTAGTTTAATTTTGTTAATTTAATTAATTTTAGTTTAATTAATGTAATTTAGTTTAATTAAGTACTTAGTTTACTTTAGGTTAATTAATCTAATTTTCGTTTACTTTAATTAATTAATAAATTTTAGTTCATTTAATCTAATTTTAATCTAATTAATTAGTTTAGTTTAGTTTAGTATAGTTTAGTTTAGTTTTAATTAATTAATGTTAGTTAAATTTAATTAATTTTAGTTTAATTAATCTAATACTTGAAATCTTCATTACTTAGTTTTCTTTAATTAATTTCTTAGTTTAATTACTCTAATTTTAATTTAATTTAATTTAATTAATTAGTTAAATTTAGTTGTAATTAATTAATTAATGTTAGTTAAATTTAATTAATTTTAGTTTAATTAATCTAATACTTGAAATAATCATTAATTAGTTTACTTTAATTAATTACTTAGTTTAATTAATCTAATTTTAATTTACTTTAATATAATTATTTAGTTTTGTTTATTTTAGTTTTAATTAATTAATGTTAGTTTAATTTAATTAATTTTAGTTTAATTAATCTAATTTAGTTTAATTCTTCATTACTTAGTTTACTTTAATTTAATTAATTTTAGTTTAATTAATCTAATAGTTTAATTCTACATTACTTAGTTTACTTTAATTAATTCATTTTAGTTTAATTCTTCATTACTTAGTTTACTTTAATTAATTCATTTTAGTTCAATTAATCTAATTTTAATTTACTTTAATTTAATTTAATTAATTAGTTTAGTTTAAATTAGTTAATTAATTTATGTTAGTTTAATTTACATTATTTAATCAATTTAATTTAGATTATTTCATTAATTAATTTAATTTAGATTATTTCATTAAATAATTATTTTAATTATTTTAATTACTTAGTATTAAATTAGTTTAGTTTAGTTGTAGGATTATGACGGGCAGACGACGTCCTCCCCAGTCAAACGAGCCTGACGACGAGATTGACGAAGCGACTCCTCAGCTGCCTATTGCCGCTGCCCCTAATGCAGACCTGACTACATTCGAGTTGGACAGCCTCCTCGCAGTTTACGAGGCGGGAGTTACTGCCACTCTTGATGATGCAGTCCCTGAGACCTAGCCTGTGACACCACGATTGTCACAGGACTCCCAGGCCATGACTTCCACGGGAGCATCAGGGTCTAGATCCCAGCCCAATCTAGCTGGACCATCCACTTCAGGCACGCAGCCTCCTCGGGCCACAGACTCTACCCTTCGGATTGAAGAGAATACGTAAGTAATTTTGTTTATTGTTTTAATTATTTAATTTTTAAATCTTTAAACATTTTAAAAATTGTTTTTCTTTTGTTTTAACAAATAGTTTCTAATATCACAATATTTTTTATGTTTTTGTGGAGTACAGCCGCATACAACCGTTTCGCGAGGTCCTCCAGAGCATGCCTCTACCCAGCGAGCTTCGCTGGCAGAAGATTTCGACGACGGAGAAACGTTGGATGTACGACAATTGGAAGGTAAAAAACATCATTTATTTTTATAATTAATTAATTTCGAAATTTTTAAAAATAAATTTATTACTTTATTCCTTTAACAATTTTTTATTTCAATTTTTTCAGGGCAAGTTTCCTGTTATCGATCCCGATATCACGGACGGTAGATTGTTCCCCCTATGGGACAATCACGTCCAAGATCGATTCAAGGACCTCATTTACCGAGCGTGCAGAAAGCAAGCAGCAAACCGACCTGTGTGGAAGAGCGAGGAGAACCACGCGCGGCTGATCGCGAGCTTGAACACTCCCGAGGGCAAGGCAGTGTCAAGGAGGAATAAGGCCAACCGCGTGAAGAATCCCACGAAACACACAGGTGGGGCCCGAACCCACGACGAGCACCATCGTCGATTGATAAGTTTTTTTTTGCTTTTTTACGTACTTTTTTCTTGTTTTATTTTTTCAATCAGTTATTAATTTATTTTTTATTCTTCAATCTCTAATATTTTTAGGAAGCGAAGCACGGTTACCCTGTCCCGCCCGATGAGCTGCACCTAGTTCTTCACACGAAGAAGGACGGGACGATTGTCGGCGGGAAGGAGAAAGAAGTTCAGGTATTTAATAATTTTTTCAATTATTATTTTTTGTTTACAATTTTTTCTAACTTATATATTAACTATTTTATTTTCTTAATTTTAAATGTTTAGGAACGTTTGAGGGAGTCATTGAGTCAGCGGTTGCCCACACCAGACTCACAACCGCTCAGGACGACCGTAGAGAGGCGTTCTTGGAGGCTGTTGGAGTTCGGCCTGATAGATCAGTTTCTGGGCTCGGCTCGTACGAGAGACGACTATACACAGACGTGCCTCGGCCTCAGCACAGCCGAGTGAGCACGAGTTCAGGTCCTTCTCCCACTGAGCAGCAGCTGCGAAAGGA
Organism: Gynostemma pentaphyllum; assembly: GCA_028015215.1. NCBI lineage: Eukaryota > Viridiplantae > Streptophyta > Magnoliopsida > Cucurbitales > Cucurbitaceae > Gynostemma > Gynostemma pentaphyllum. Next base: position 42,897,146 of record CM051353.1, read on the forward strand.
GGTTCATGCTCCGGTGCAGGCCCAGGTGGAGGCCCAGGTCGCAGCTGCATTGGCCGCGTTCTTCTAACCCTGAGATCTCGGTTCATCATCTTCGGCGTCGCCTCCAGCACCCCCTGCTACTCCGCAGTAGTTTAGATTTCTTTTCTTGTATAGTACATTCTTTTGGAAATTTATTTATATATATTTTTATTTTAATTCCATTTTTTTATTATTTAATTTAAATAAATAATTAAATATTTTATTAATTAATTAATTAATTAATTATTTAATTAAAATAAATAAATAAAATAAAAATAATATTTACAAATTAAATAATTTAATTTAAACAATTAAATTAGAAATTAATTAAATTATTAAATACATTGGCGACCACCTGGTCGCATTTTTCAAAATATAAAACGATCAGATGGTCACAATTTATAAAATATAAAACGACCAGTTGGTCGCAATTTATACGACCAGATGGTCGCCTTGGGCTGATGCTCAAACTACCAAATGGTCACTTAAGAAGGTGACCATTTGGTCACTAATACAAATGACCATGTGGTCACCTTTTTTATGGACCAACTTCTCACTTGTTTACAACTTAAATTACGACCAGCTGGTCACTATTTTACGCGACTGTCTGGTTGTTTTTTCAAATGTTGACTTTTTTGCGACCAAATACGTTTGGTATTATTTTTGTGAGCACTTGGACACACAAATGTCCTGGACGACCAGCTTTTTTGCCACGCCAGGTTTGGTCACTTTTTTGGTCGTATTTACCTTAAAAACGACCATCTGGTCGCAATTTCCTGGTCGCAATTAGACTTTTTTTTAGTGAATAATAACTAACAAGGTCAACGACCTCCTTGGTTTGTTCCAATCTTCATGGTTCATATCCTCTGGCTTCTCTCCCAACGATAGAAGATGCAATTTCTTACAAAAGTAATCCTCAATCTGCATCATCCGGAATGAAAAATATGAACGTTCAAATTTTTCTATCCCAATATTCTTTTTTCTATCTACTGCTCTTAAACACAAGTCCCTGAAACCTGAAGCTCTGATACTAGTTGTTCGGAATTTGAAGGGTTTGTTAAACCCTAAACTCCCTAATCCTAAAAACGATAAATAGCAACACAAGAATAAATAATAAAGTAGAGAAATAACACGGCACCAGAGATTTTATAAAGGTTCTCAATTGGTACGTCTTGTCTTCTGCAGTCTCTTCAAGTTCCACTATGAAGTTGAAGATTACATCAATGAGATAAAAATAAGAGTGTATAGTTGCTCACAATTATACATAACCCCGAGAATTACTCAAACGGTTGTCCCCTCTCTATTTTCTCTCAATACGAACAAATCCTAATTATCTCAAGTATATTTTCTCATACTTCATCTACTGCCGCTACACCTCTAGTTGAAAAGGCCTATCGGCCATCACACACCCATGGAGAAAGCCAAAGCCGTAGCTTTTGCCTTTTTCACCATTTACGTGTCACGACTCGACCCGAGTACCCCCTAAACACTCGAGACGACACATGACAATGGAAAGTGAAAGCTAATGCCAACGCATACCATCTAACGTAACTAAAATAACTAGTTATTCATCAATTTAAATTCAACTTATTTAAGAAAATTTTGGCAGAGTTTTGTTTATTTTTCTAATAAACCAACCTGTAATTATACTTTACATAATGCTGCATAATCAATAACGGGCTCCGCCCTCAGAATTATCTCAAAATAAGAAAAAATATGTTGATTCTTAATTTACTAACATTAAGAGAGACATTTACATGATTTTTCAGCATTAAACATTTCCACCTACCCAGCTAGCCTCAAAAATCATAAAACCATTTACTATCTCTTGAGCCATCACTGGCACTTATAAAAATACATGTACAAACACACAAAATGTCATACATAGGCTAGGTGTGAAGATGAAACCAAAATTGGTGGTGCAAACGACTCTCGTAGGCGTAATTCTCGAAACTCAGGATCTACCTGGAGGGGGGGAAACAAAACATGGAAATCATGAGCAAAAACTCAGTGAGTGGGTTCTTTTATAAACTAAAATATACTTTTGAGTTAAATATCATAGAAGACATAACTTTTAGCAAACAAAAATAGTAAATAACGTAGAAAACATAACTTTTAGCAAACGAACATATTTCTGAGCAAAACACTTTTGATACATAATAAAAACTCATAGCTAGTGAAGTTCATGTACTAATATCATGTCATAATCATATAATAGAAAAACCAACACCAAACGCATACCCACAACTAGGGGTGAACACACACCCCGACACCCCGTTACCTCGCCCCGCCCCACCCCGTTTAAGTGTTTAATCGGGGTCGGGGTCAGAGGGCGGGGTCGGGGTCGGGGTGAGATAATATACCCCGTTTATTAAACGGGGCGGGGTCGGGGTGATGAGATTGGACCCCGTCGGGGTATGGGGTACCCCGATTAGTAGCTTCTTTTTTTTTTTTTTTTTTTTAATTAATTTTTTTTCTTTCTTTTTTCTTTTCCATTTCTATTAATTAATTTATTTTAAACAGGGTGGAATCGGGGTGTAATCGGGGTACCCCGACCCCGACAATTAAATGGGGTGGGGTCGGGGTCGGGGTAAAACTTAATTGGGGCGGGGTCGGGGTGCCATTTTTTGGCTTAAACGGGGTCGGGGTGTAATCGGGGCACCCCGACCCCGCCCCACCCCGCCCCATGTTCACCCCTACCCACAACTGGTCATACTACACACAAGATAAATTAAGTTATGCAGCAGAGCAACTGATTATACTGAAACTGGTCATACGCGCGCAGAGCTGCCCCCAAAGGGCTATTCACCCTAACATACGGCCCAAAGCCTATGTGTATGCTAAAGTGGTTCCCAAAGACCTGCTGAAAGCTAAGCTAGTGGGTACGACATTTAGTGGTTTGAAAATAGCTTACGAAATCTGTTATATACTTGCAAATTATAATAAATCCATGGAAACTAATACTTTTTCCATATTAACATAATATTCAATTTCAAAAGAATATTCATAAGTAATAAAAAAAACACATAAACATAGTTTGTAAATCATAAAAACATATGTCTAATAGGATAATCATAATATATAGGCTAACTTGAAATTCATAAGCAAATGATTATGGATAATTCGAAAATAATATTTTAACCACTCACAAAAACTATCCCGCTTACGATCTCGGATTATAAGCGGTGCCAATCTCCGTATCACCTAAAATATATATTGAATAAAATACCCATTAATAATGTTTTAGTATTTTTATATATAGAAAAACATATTGAAAACACATAAATTGACGATTAATATCCCAATGGCTAGAGTTTCACTTTTCCTTCAATGACTACACTTCAATCCACTTTTCAAGCCAAATACTTTCATTCTTGTTGCTCATCCTCTTCCCACACATAATCCTCTTTCTAGCTCAAGCAATTTTCCATCACAACTCCAGTTCTACACCATTTTTAATTAATCTTAAACACCAACGTCTCAATTTAACCTATAGCACTTAAAACCCATAAACAACAAAACTCATAAAACCCATAAACCAACTTTGAAGCTTAGCAAAATCTAACAAAATCCGTCAAATAGAAGAGTTGGATTGGAGAAAGGACTTACCAATATGCAAATTCACCACCAAATTGTACACCAATTGTAGAAGCCTTCAAAATTTTCAAGCAAAAAAATCTAATTTTCCCTTCTCTTTCTCTTTTTCCCCTTTTCTTTCTCCTTCACTTTCTTTTCTGTTTCCTTCCTACGGATCGCTGACAAAAAGTGGAGTTTTAATTTGTTTTTTTTTTGTTTTTTTTAATATCTAAATACTTGCCATGTGTCAAGCCAAGGACCAATTTCTCTTTTTTAAAAAACTTATCCTCTCATTATTATATTTATTTTTTTTTCCTTAAAAAATAATAAGAGTTTACAAACTATTACCTCCTTTTAAGAATTTCGTCCTCGAAATCCAACTCAAAGGAAACAACTGAGGATACTGAGAACGCATAAGATCTTCACTTTCCCAAGTCGCCTCATTAACTGTGTGATTCTTCCATAACACCTTAGCGAGAGAAATAACCTTTTTCCTCAAAACATGTTCTTTTGTATCAAGAATTCTTACCGGCTGTTCTTCATAAGATAAATTCTCCTTTAGTTGCACTGGCTGTGACTCCAATATGTGAGATGGATCCGGTACATACTTACGTAACATAGAAACATGAAATACATCATGAATCCTAGATAGCTCCACTGGTAAAGCCAATCGATAAGCAACTAAACCAATACGTTCAGTAATCTCAAAAGGGCCAATGTATCTCGGACTTAACTTCCATTTTCTACTGAACCTTAATACTCCTTTCCACGGTGACAAACGAAGAAATACTCTATCACCCACCTGAAACTCTAAATCTCTTCTACGTCTGTCTGCATAATGTTTTTGCCTCTCCCGTGCTATCTTCAAATTTTCTCTTATCACTTTTACTTTATCAGCAGTAATCTGCACTAACTCAGGACCCATTAATTTCCTCTCTCCGACCTCGTCCCAACAGATTGGTGTTATACACTTTCTTCTATATAACCCTTCATATGGTGCCATCAAGATACTGGAATGATAACTATTATTATACGCAAACTCCATAAGTGACAAATGTGTATCCCAGTTTCCTTTAAATTGTAGAACACAGGCTTGTAACATATCCTCCAAAGTCTGGATCGTTCTTTCTGACTGTCCATCTGTTTGCGGATGAAAAGCTGTACCAAAATGCAACTTTGTCCCTAAAGCTCGCTGTAAACTAGGCCAAAACTTAGAAGTAAATCTCGAGTCTCTATCAGAAACAATCGATACTGGAGTTCCATACCGACAACTATCTCATCAACATACAATTTCGCTAATCTGTCCAATGAGTATGTAATTTTAATCGGTAGAAATCTGGCTGTTTTTGTTAATTTATCGACTATCACCCAAATGCCATCATGACCATTCTGAGTGCGAGGAAGACCAAATAAGAAATCCATCGTAACACGCTCTCACTTCCATTCTGGAACAGGAAGTGAAATCAAAAGCCCAGCTGACTTTTGGCGTTCAGGTTTAACCTGCTGACAAATAAGACATCTCGATACACATTCAGCAATATCTCTTTTCATTCCACACCACCAATAATGCTCTCTCAGTGTACGATACATTTTTGTACTACCTGGATGCATAGCATAAGCTGAGCTTTGAGCCTCATCAAGAATTTCATTCTTCAAAGCTACATTATTCGAAACACAATCGATTCTCCATTACTAAGCCTCCATCCTCTCTAACCTTATAATTCGTTCGTAGATTTTTCTTCACCTCCTCTTTAATCTTACTCAAAACTGAATCTTCAGCTTGAGCTTCTATAATTCGGTCAATCAATACTGGCCATACACAGAAATTTGCAACCAAAGCCCCTGATGTCCCCACTGATAACTTAGCATTCAATGTAGTGAACTCACTTATCAAGGAAGAACTTGTTGCATTATAATCCGCATCTATCCTATTCGATTTCTTGCTAAGAGCATCTGCAACCACATTAGCTTTTCCTGGATGATAATCGATTGTGCAGTCATAATCTGCAATCAATTCAATCCATCTTCTCTGCCGCATATTCAACTCTTTTTGATCAAACATATACTTCAAAGTCTTGTGATCCGTATAGATATGACACTTTTCCCCGTATAAGTAATGACGCCAAATCTTTAGTGCCAGTACAACAGCCGTTAATTCCAGATCGTGTGTCAGATATTTACGCTCATGACTCCTCAATTGTCTTGAGGCATAAGCTATAACCTTGCCATTTTGTATCAAAACACACCCCAATCCTTGATGTGAAGCATCACTGTAAATATCATAATCCTCTCCAGATGTCGGAAATGTCAGAATAGGAGCAGACATCAATCTTTTCTTCAATTCTTGAAAACTTACCTCACAATCATCTGTCCATACAAACTCTGTATTCTTCTTCGTCAAACTGGTCAATGGAAGGGCTATTCTAGAAAATCCAGGCACAAAACGTCGATAATAGCCAGCTAATCCCAGAAAACTACGTACTTCTGTAACAGTCACTGGCCGTTCCCATTTAACCACAGCTTCAATTTTATGAGGATCAACATATATTCCCTCTTTTGAAATCACATGCCCCAAAAACATAACTTTATCAAGCCATAACTCACATTTACTAAATTTCGCATATAATTGTTGTTCTCGTAAAATCTGTAGTATCTCCCTAAGATGTTCTCTATGCTCCTCTTATTTTCGCAAATACACAAGTATATCATCAATAACACAATTACAAACCGATCTAAGTAAGGATGAAATACTCGGTTCATTAAATCCATGAACACTGCAGGAGCGTTAGTTAACCCAAACGGCATAACTAGAAACTCGTAATGCCCGTATCGAGTTCTAAAAGCAGATTTCGGCACATCGGTTTCTTTGATTTTAAGCTGATGATACTCTGATCTCAGATCAATTTTAGAAAACACAGAGGCACCTCTAAGTTGATCTAACAAATCATCAATACGAGGCAACGGATATTTGTTACGCACAGTCACCTTATTCAGTTGCCTATAATCTATACACATTCTCATTGTACCATCTTTCTTTTTCACAAATAACACTGGTGCACTCCACGGGGATACACTAGGTCTAATAAAACCTTTATCAAGTAGTTCCTGTAACTGTATCCTCAATTCTTTCAACTCAGTCGGAGCCATTCAGTATGGTGCTTGAGAAATAGGAGATGTACCAGGAACTAACTCAATCCCAAACTCAACTTCTCTATCTGGTGGCAACTCAGTTAAATCTTCTGGAAACACATCTGTAAATTCTTGTACAACTGGAATGTCTTCGAGTTTCAGCTTACTAATCTGAGTATCGATCACATGAGCTAAATATGCAGTACAACCCTTTCTGAGCAATTTACTAGCTTTGAGAGCCGAAATTACACACGTCGATAAGATCTTCCTTTCACCACTAAACATAATCTCAGATTCACCAGGTCGTTTGAACACAACTATCTTCCAAAAACAATCAACTGATGCATGATTTGCATATAAGAAATCCATACCCAGAATGATGTCAAAATCACATATATCTAAGGGTATTAAATCCACAAGTAAATCCTTTCCATCCACCACTATTACATAATTCTTATAGACACTATCTGCTAACAACGACTTCCCAATCGAAGTGGCTACTACCAGTTCATTATGCAACTTTTCTAGCATTTTATCAGCACAAGAAGAAAAAGTAAAAGAAACAAACGAATGTGTGGAACCAAGGTCAATCAAAACATGTGCATTTGTGCCAAAAATGGATAACTTACCCATCACAACCTCTGGCGTTTCCTGAGCCTCCTATTGATTCATGGCAAAAACTCTACCTTGTGCACGAGGACATCCCAATTGACTCTTCTGCTTCGTATTACTTGTACTCACAGTACTACCTTGCCCCACACCACCCACCGTTGCACTTTGCACATTAGATCCCTGTTTTTCTTGATTACTTCCTTGACCACCTAGAGATGGTTGCACAGTAGTTCCCTGTACACTACCATGTTGAGAAAACATTGGACAATCTCTTTTCATATGACCTTCTTGACCGCAGTTAAAGCAAACATTTGCACCCCTCAAACACTGCCCAAGATGGAATCTGCCGCATGTCAAACACTGAGGGTATCTAATTGTCGTGAACTGTGGAAAACTACCAGATGATTGTTGGGAGCTACTTTGAGTCGGTCTAAAATTCGATGACCCCCTAAAATCCGATTTCAAAATTTCCACGACTTGCCACGCCAGGCCAAGACCTTCAATTACCTCTCATGTGTGATTGTACACCAGACGTATCAGTGCTAAAAGATTGAGCACCACGACTAACCTTTGATTGTTCCCCTTGAATTTTTCTTTCTACTATACCCTTCTTAACACGAATTGTTGCTTCCACCATCTTGCCAAGATCATTCCATGCTAGGAGTGTAACAACTATTTTAATGTCTCCTCGAAGGCCCTCTTCAAACCTCTTGCATCTATCAATCTCATCTGTAATCATAGTGGTAGCATATTTCGATAGTTCAACAAATTTCTTGTAATACTGAGCAACACTCATAGAACCCTGTACCAGCTTCAAGAATTCATTCCGTTTGGCATCTCTATACGATCAAGGATAATACTCTTCATAGAATGCATTTCTGAAGTCAGCCCAAGTGATAGGAGCAAGGTCTTGACGTCTACTCACAACCAATTTCCACCAATCTTCAGCCGCCCCTTCTAACAAGAAAGTAGCCAGCCTCAATTTTCTATCATCAGGACACTGCATCACCTCAAAACATTTTTCTATTTTAACTATCCATGCTTCTGCCTCAGCTGGATCAATTGTTCCTGCAAAACTCTTTGCACCAAGAGCTGTTGCCCGCTCTATTTTATAATCTTTCTCAGCTTCCCTACTTTGACTGTGCATTCTCAACCTAGAAGCTACTGCTTGAGCCGTACTCTCAAATAGTTGCTCATTCGTAACATTAGCTCATTCGAATTGCTCTCCAACTGGTTGGTTAGTTCCCTGATTCATTTCCCCGTCAAATGTGTTTTCATTCATTGGATTTTGCCTTCCAGTAGCATGTTGAGTTTCAATAGGAATATCCTCAAGCCTACGAGTTCTGCCACCACGAGACATATGTACCTACAACATGAAGCATGTCATGCAATAACACTCAAATGCAATTAACTTTAAATGTAGTGTCTAAATAAATCACAAAAGAATCATATTGCTCTGATACCAAACTGTCACGACCCGACCCGAGTACCCCTTAAACACTCGAGACGACACATGACGATGGAAAGTGAAAGCTAATGCCAACGCATACCATCTAACGTAACTAAAATAACTAGTTAATCATCAATTTAAGTTCAACTTATTTAAGAAAATTTTGGCAGAGTTCCGTTTATTTTTCGAATAAACCAACCTGTAATTATACTTTACATAATGCTACATAATCTATAACGGGCTCCGCCCTCATAATTATCTCAAAATCAGACAAAATACGTTAATTCTTAATTTACTAACATTAAGAGAGACATTTACGTGATTTTTCAGCATTAAACACTTCCACCTACCCAGCTAGCCTCAAAAATCATAAAACCATTTACTTCCTCTCGAGCCATCATCGGCACTTATAAACATACATGTACAAACACACTAAATGTCTGCAACGTCCCGTTATTTTAGAGGTAATTTTTTTTATTTATATAAGTATTTATTTATTTAAAGTTAATTTAGATTTAGTTATTTAGATTTAAATAGTTATTTTCGTTCGGAAACCTTTTTAATCGCTTAATTGGCCTATTTTAGTTTTGGTTGTATTAATAATTATTAATAGGCCAATTAATAATTATTAATCACCATTGGGCTAGTTTAAGTGGTTCGGGTTTCGTTTTTAAAGTAAAAGTAAAAGAGGAACGTAGGCGTTATTACCCGATTTACTAAAAATCACAAAAACACTATTCATCATCCTTTAAATACCAACACTTAGCCAAATTTTAGACAATTTCTGCATCTTTTTCTTCTCCTTGTTGCCAGTGAGGATCAACACCCCTCCCCCAAATTTTTGATTTTCTTTATTTCTCAACGGATCGCATCGATTCTATATCCGTTGGAAAGCTCTTGGCCCGGGGATCATTTCCAACCTACTCTTCGTGATTTCCGCTCGTTTTCTCGAGGCCTTAAGGTATGTTAAAGTTTCAAAACCTAGAAGTGAATAGTGTTTAATGGAGGTTTTGAGTTGTAATTTTCGAATTCGTTCATCGGGGCTTTAAGAAATCATTCGGGAAAGTCGTTTTATTCATTTTTAGGAACTTTCCCTAACCCTAGATTCGGGTTTGAGCCAAAAAGCCATTTATTTCAATTTTCCTCTTGTTTGTTGTTGATGAGAGCTTTGAATTTGATTAGTTTAATGACTTTACTAAATTGTTCGGGATTGAATTTTTGACCTAAACCCTAAATTAGGTTTACCCATTGAGTTTACCAATCTTCAAAGTACCCGAAACCAACCCGGATTGTCTTTAAAGTGCTTAAAATCCGGAAAACAAATTCCTTTTCTTCCTTCCCCTTGAGCCGTGGACCTCTTGGCATGTTTTACGGGCTGTTTTGTCTATTAATTTTGTATCGTGTCGATCGTTATTCATTTCGAATAATTAATATACTTTAGGTGTATTGTAATTATAGGTTTTGAGCATCGTTCGTGATTTTCGATCAACCGGTGGTTAGGAGTTGACTACTCTTATAAGGTGAGTTTAAAATGGTTGTGATTACTTTTATGTTTTCGAATTGCTTGACGTTTATGTTAGATCGATGCTAAGAGGGTTATTAGACTTGAGAACTTTCCAAGAATATATGTTAATTGGGAGTTAAGGAAAGTGCATAAGGAATTTAGTTAAGATTGGTTGTTGCTTAAAGTAAGATGCTTTTGAGTGGTTTTAAAATAGTTAAAAGAACTTTGGAGAGATTCTTGTGTAGAATCGAGTTAGTACGTTATTATTAGTGATGAGATTCACTTTTAGGTGTTACTAAAGAGAGTAGTAAGTTTTGCATATTGTTATGCGCGGTTTGTGATTGGTGACTGTGATGTCACGGTGACAGTGAGGTCACGGAATGTTTGTGTTTGGTGACTTGCATATTGTTATGCACGGATGTCACGGTGACAGTGAGGTCACGGAATGTTTGTGATTGGTGACTTGCATATTGTTATGCACGGATGTCACGGTGACAGTGAGGTCACGGAATGTTTGTGATTGGTGACTTGCATATTGTTATGCACGGATGTCACGGTGACAGTGAGATCACGGTATGGTTGTGATTGGTGACAAGTGGTCACGGATGAAATGAGAAATTTACTTGTTATTTACTTTGTTAATTTCTTTGTCATTTACTTTGTTAAGCACTAGTACCTACTTTAACTACGGGCTTGAATGTTTACTTTCCGAATTTACGAGATAGTATAATGGTTTGATCTTTTATGTAAAGTACTTGGGATTATCGAATGGGTAGTGCAAAAGTACATTAGAATTATTTGGACACATTCTCCGATATGGAATTTGGTTCATAAAAGTGCTTGCATCCATCTTTTTCTCACTAGCATTGTTTGCTAATGGTGCTACACATAAACTTTTTCAGGTAATACTCGTGGTAGAGGACGAGGTCGTGGAGGTGGTGCTGCGTGATCTCGAGTGAATGCTTATGGATATTTGGACTAGTAAATCTAAGTTTGGAGCATTTTAAGAATGCAATATATACATATAAACTTGAAATAAAGTCCTAAAACTTGTATTTTGTGGCTCATGAGAGCCTAAGGTCGGTTGTATGTATATTTTGATTTTACTTTCTCTGATTTGAGTATATTCTGGAGTAGGAATATATGTGATTAAAATTTTCTGAGATGAGTTCTTAAAAACAGGTTTAGGGAGTTCGTATTTTAAACGGATCCACGCCAAATTTTTGTAAAAATAAGTCTTCCGCTGTTTTACTTCTGATTTAAAGATTTGTGAAAAATTCGAGTCCTTACAATGTCATACATAGGCTAGGTGTGAAGATGAAACCAAAATCGGTGGTGCAAACGACTCTCGTAGGCGTTATCCTCGAAACTCAGGAGCTACCTGGAGGGGGGAAAAACAAAACATGGAAATCATGAGCAAAAACTCAGTGAGTGGGTTCTTTTATAAACTAAAATATACTTTTGAGTTAAATATCATAGAAGACATAACTTTTAGCAAACGAAAATAGTAAATAACGTAGAAAACATAACATTTAGCAAACGAACATATTTGTGAGCAAAACATTTTTGATACATAATAAAAACTCATAGCTAGTGAAGTTCATGTACTAATATCATATCATAATCATATAATAGAAAACCAACACCAAACGCATACCCACAACTGGTCATACTGAAGGGATGATTTACTAAAATAGCGGAATTTTATTTAGTAAACTAATTAACTCTTAATTACAGATCTATTAACATCATGCAATTTGTGAAAAACATGTAGATTTATGCTTATATTTTCAAAAATTAAAATCAAATATACTTACATTAAGTAGTTAATGGATAATCGGTTGGAGGTTTCTTTAGAGCATCAATCCTCAGCAACACCGGATCTTCTATGTTATATCCCGATCGAAAGCAAAACCGACTTGTGGGAATCGATCCGGAAGAACAAAAGAAGAAATTTCTTCTAAACTTTTTCCCTAAGGAAAATCGGCAATTGGGCAAAAACTTGAGAGAGAATTTTCACTTTTCTAATTGAAGTGAGAAGTGTATAAAATATGAATCCCAATGGTCATATTTATAGGAAAATATGATATCTAATCTCTATAGATATGCTTATCTCCTAATATTTAAATAGAAAAGATAAAGTAATTAAATTAAATAAAAAAAATAATGCAAAAAACCCATCCATGCACGCTGAGTCGTTTTTCCATTTGCATTTTTTTTAATTTAAAATTTTGTAATTACTTTTCTTTATTATGTATTTAATATTAGAAAAAATTCAAATAATAATTTCTAATTAAATACATTTAGCCAAAAATTAATATATTAATTACCATTGAATCTTATTCAATTAATTAATTATTTTGGGCCAAAACCAATTTGTTTCTTAAACTAATTGTATTTAATTCTCTCTAATAGTTATTATTAAATTAAATAAACTCATTATTTAATTAATAATATTAATTATTAATTTCCATTTAAATAAACTTATTATTTAAATAATTAATAATATTAACATTAATTCCCGTTTAAATAATTTATTTATTTAAACAATTAATTTTGCCGTAAAATATTATAATTGATATGTTATATTAATTTCCATTTAAATAAACTTTTTATTTAAACAATTAATTTTGTATCAATATTAATAATATTAATATTAATTTTCATTTAAATAATCTCATTATTCAAATAATTAATATTGCCTAATTTTAAGTAAAATCAATTACTTAAATTATTTGTTCTTCCTAAGTTAAATAAATAACTTAGTTTTGCTACAACGATATTTGGGCTAGCATAGGGACCCGATGGACCTATAGATCATGGGCTTAATAATTAGTCAATTAAGTTATTAACTCATAATCAGTTAATTACTTATTATCTAACTATGAATAATTCCACTATAGATTCATAGCTGAACTCCCCTCACTATAGATGAGTTTTGTCCATTTAGTTTATCTTTTATTTGTATCTGTGATATATCCTTCACGTGGAACCCTCATAATTACAGGCGGATAAATTTACTGTTTTGCCCCTGTAATTACCGCTTTATCCTTGTGTTCCCGCTGATTCTCCAATAAACTTTATCTTTAGTCGAACTAAAGATAAGGTACTTCTGTGATCAATAGAAGTCGTGGTGCCACTTGTTCATGTCTCGAATCAGTACATCAAGGGAGTTTCCTAAAGTTCCTAAAATGTTTAGGTATCGCACTGATACCGTTAATTTATAGGATAGTTATGAATTCCATCTCGTGAAAATGAGTTCCAAGCTACTTATCTAGTCATGTTCCCAAAACATAAGTGTATTGAGCTTTCTTAGAGATCACTCTCAACCATGTGAATCAAAGAACATAACTCCACAAATAGGAGTCCGCATTTCACTCAGGATTGAGATCTATCATGGTTGATAAACTTAGCTTGATATTCGATCATTTCTCGTAAACGGTACTAATGAGAAATTTGATCGAACATCATGGTCCTGTCTTATACAATCAACATTGCATATGATACTTCCATTTAATGTCTCCCACATGAATGATCAGGATTAGATCATTTGTCTATAAACAAAATGCGAAGCTATCAACAGTGTTACCAGGATAAGGTTCCCCAACGTTATCCATTTACTGTAGACACTTTTAAGTTACTCATCTCGACTTTAATCCTCTCGTATGACTCACATACTAAGTCGTGATTTCATAAGAGTGACATAGGGTTTTACTATTTGAATGTTTGATATTTATATATTTCCATATATTCCTAATATCTTTAATTGAATCAAGATTGATAATAAAGAACTTATGTTTATTTATTTAATTTATTCGAAATAAATTATTTTTATTAAATAATTACAAGTTCTAGGACACCATTCCTAACACATACTACACACAAGATAAATCAAGTTATGCAGCAAAGCAACTAATTATACTGAAATTGGTCATACGCGTGCAGAGCTGCCCTCAAAGGGCTATTCACCCTAACATACGGCCCAAAGCCTATGTGTATGATAAAGTGGGTCCCAAAGACCCGCTGAAAGCTAAGCTAGTGGGTACGACATTTAGTGGTTTGAAAATAGCTTACGAAATCCGTTATATACTTGCAAACTATAATAAATCCATTGAAACTAATACTTTTTCCATATTAACATAATATTCAATTTCAAAAGAATATTTATAAGTAATAGTAAAAACACATAAACATAGTTTGTAAATCATAAAAACATATGTCTAATAGGATAATCATAATATATAGGCTAACTTGAAATTCATAAGCAAATAATTATGGATAATTTGAAAATAATATTTTAACCACTCACAAAAACTATCCCGCTTACGATCCCGGATTATAAGCGGTGCCAATCTCCGTATCACCTGAAATATATATTGAATAAAATACCCATTCATAATCTTTTAGTATTTTTATATATAGAAAAACATATTGAAAACACATAAATTGATGGTTAATATCCCAATGGCTAGAGTTTCACTTTTCCTTCAATGACTACACGTCAATCCACTTTTCAAGCCAAATACTTTCATTCTTGTTGTTCATCCTCTTCCCACACATAATCCTCTTTCTAGCTCAAGCAATTTTCCATAACAACTCCACTTTTACACCATTCTTAATTAATCTTAAACACCAACATCTCAATTTAACCTATAGCACTTAAAACCCATAAACAACAAAACTCATAAAACCCATAAACCAACTTTGAAGCTTAGCAAAATCTAACAAAATCCGTCAAATAGAAGAGTTGGATTGGAGAAATGACTTACCAATATGCAAATTCACCACCAAATTGTACACCAATCGTAGAAGCCTTCAAAATTTTCAAGCAAAAAAATCTAATTTTCCCTTCTCTTTCTCTTTTTTCCCCTTTTCTTTCTCCTTCACTTTCTTTTCTGTTTCCTTCCTACAAGTGGCTGACCAAAAGTGGAGTTTTAATTTGTTTTTTTTTTGTTTTTTTTTTAATATCTAAATACTTTCCATGTGTCAAGCCAAGGACCAATTTATCTTTTTTTAAAAACTTATCCTCTCATCTTTCAACAACCACCTCTCATTATTATATTTATTATTATTTTTTTCCTTAAAAAATAATAAGAGTTTACATCACGTTCTTTGCCAATGCATATATATATATATATATATATATATATATGTGTGTGTGTGTGTGTGTGTGTGTGTGTGTGTAACGACCCAATTTTTTGTAAAATCCATTAAAACAAATGCGTAGCGGAAAAACTAGATTTTACAGAAAAACGGCATGGGTCCGTTTAAAATTCGGATAAACCAAAACCTGTTTACAACCCAATTTTCCAGAAAAAGTAGTAAACCGGAATTTCATATTCCATAATGTGATGAAAATGCTAAAGGAAGTTTAAAGTTCGAAAAACAGATACAAATTATACAAATGCTCCATCGAGCTCAAAATGAACATAATAAAATAATGAAAAGTTCAAGAGCATTCAAGAATGCTACGCCCAAAACCACAAACATTCTTGTCCATTCATCGTCCTGATAGGTCATGCGGCGCCACCTCCTCTACCTCGTCCTCTACCACGAGTCTTACCTGGAAAAAAAATTGTAATTGTAGCAACATTAGCATAAAAATGCTAGTGAGAGTAAAATGAAAGCAAGTAATCCTATGAACAACATTCCATGTCAGAAATCGTGTCCAAAGGCCTAGATTTCACTTTTACTACCCATTCCACATTCCAAAGTCCACATATAATCAACGTACATAATAAACTTTCTCATCTTCGTGGCTCAACGAATTTTATGAGTCATGGATTTCCTCGAAAACATTCTATCATCATAAAAAAAAACTCATACCAAGATACAAGTAAAAGAATGTGATATACTAAGTGCTAAAGAAAACGTCGCAACCACACACGCTCAAATCTTCGAGTGCCACCCGTTTCACCGCATGTGTAGTACTATAATAATTATAACAATAATAACGCATCCATACACGCTCAAATCTTCGAATGCCAACCTCACCACAGCGTGTATAGTGCTATAAAGTATAATGCATTTATACGCTCATTTCGTAGAGTGCCCACCTTACCACAGCGTATCATAATACCGTATGGACCGAAATCGACATACCACGTGCCATACCACAAATCATCGCACCATGATACCGTATGGAACGTATCAACATACTATCATGTGCCATATCACATAACCTTGCACCATGATACCGTATGGAGCGTATCACAAACTATCATGTGCCATATCACATAACCTCGCACCATGATACCGTATGGAGCGTATCACATACTATCATGTGCCATATCATATAACCACGCACCATGATACCGTATGGAGCGTATCACATACTATCATGTGCCATATCACATAACCACGCACCATGATACCGTATGGAGCGTATCACATACTATCATGTGCCATATCACATAACCTCGCACCATGATACCGTATGGAGCGTATCACATACTATCATGTGCCATATCACATAACCTCGCACCATGATACCGTATGGAGCGTATCACATACTATCATGTGCCATATCACATAACCTCGCACCATGATACCGTATGGAGCGTATCACATAATATTAGGTGCCGTATCACAAGTGCCGTATAGAGTCCATTAAGCTCCCTAGTAAGCTAGATAAAGTTCTAATAAACTACTAAAGAACATAAACAGCTTGAATTACACGAGTCAATACTCAAGTGTAATTTCTAGCTACTTTGACTCCCAAATCACTTAAAGTTCCTTATTCATTCACTTTCATCTAAAGTATCCAAATCATCTTACAAGACTTCCAAACCACTCATATTTCCTCTTTTACATCCAAAACCATAAGTACTCCAAAACCACTCCACTCACATCCGAGTTAAAGTCTCCAACCAAGTATAACTTCCGGAAGGTAGTTCCCCTCTTAACCTCGATAAACAATAACGTAATGAAACATAATTCATAAAATTACTAACTTCCATTTTAAACTCACCTTAGATGTGAAATCTAAGCTTCCCACGTGCCGGAGTCAAAGTCTCGTAACCGATCACAAACCTACAAATCAATTACACCTAACCTTCAATAATCAATTGAAAATCGATCAAACGGCAAGTAAACACATAAAACGACGAAAACCCAGGATTTAAATCCTAAGGAACCCACGACCCAACAAGGAAGAGAGGGTTCAGGTTCCGTTTTCCGTCTTTTATGCACTTTTTGATATGATTCGGGCTGATTTAGGACACTTTGGAAGTCGAGATATCAATGGGTCACGATATTTTAAGTTTTTACATAATAATCGATTTCCGAAAAATTAAGTAAAACGTAAAATCATAGCAAACTAAACACCCTAATCTTAGTCAAGTGAGAGAAATTAACACGGGACGGGTTTTCAACTCAAACTTGATTTTAGGGTTTAGAGAAGTTTCTAAAATTGCGTAAAACGACTTCCTCGATTGAAATCTTCAAGCTTCGGTGTATGAATTTGAAGATTTCAATCTCAACCTCCATTAAAACACTATTCAAAGCTTGAATTTGAAAACTTTGCCATACCTTGAGGCTTGTAGAAAATTGACGAAAACCTCGATTGTTAGGTTAGAATCGATCCTCGGGATGAGAGCTTTTCAACGGACATCCACCGAGCAACGGAGAAAAGCCAAGAAGAGAGGGAGAAGGGGAGGGGGCTACGGCTCAATGAAGGGGAAGAGAAAAGATGAAATGAAAAATATTTGACTTTGGTTGACTATTTAAAGATGAGGATGATGAATAGTGAAATTTTAAGACATTTGAAAATGACGTCTACGTCCCTTTTGAATGATTTGATTAAAAATACGAAACCCGAAGGTCTTAAAATAATCTAAAGGTGATTAATAATTATTAATTGGCCCGTTAATAATTATTAATGTCACCAAAACTAATTAAAGTAGTAAAAGGTTTAAAAAAGTTTTCGAACGAAAATAACTTCTAAAATCGAAATTACTAAGTTTAAACTAAACTTAAATACTTTATTTAAAATAAAAAAAAAAAATTTACCTCCAATAGTAACGGGACGTTACAATATGCCACCACCAAAGACTTTGACAAAAAAAAACCTATATTCTTCGTAGCCTCCAATTTAAGAAAGACTGCCACTTTGAACTTTGGGCCCACTCTTGGAGTAATAAAGTCATAACCAAATTTATGAAATCAGTCCAAATTCATTTGACTAAATTCAATTGGAGAACTTAATGGTTTTGGGCTTTTGTAAATGGTAATTGATTTTGGGTCTTTGATATATCTCCACAAAACTTAACATTAACTTCATAAGGCATTTTATTAACTCAGATGATATTTTATTGAAGAAGATAGCAACTGAGAAAAATCCAACAGATGCATTTACCAAGCCATTCAGCATTGATAAGTTTAATGGTTTTATTGAAAAGCTTCGAGTTTGGATTGATCATGAATGGTCAGTGATGCAATCAATATGTTGTTGAAAGGATTCAAATTGAAGAGCTGCAGATTTGAACGTTTGTCATCAAGGTAGAGTTTATTTAGAAATGATGTAAGAACAAGCAACGTATATAAGTATTACTCTTTAAGCTTACTGTTTTGCTACAACAAAACTTTTATGACAGTTAGTGTATCCGAAAAACTACTTATTGATTAATGACTTTGGTTCTTTAAGTTCTATCAATCATTCTATCTTTCTCAGATCTTCTCTTAGACATTTTTGTTTTGTTAATTCTTTCAATAACAATAAATATTAGTCCATTTTTAACATATTTTCGAAAACCCTATTTCAAGTTATAGGACTTTTTAATTATTTTTCATAATTGTAATGATGATCCATATTACTTAAATTTTAATTAATCAACCAATTAATTTCAGGGCATATTTGTAAAAATAGTAGCTATAAAAAATATTTGTAAATAACATTTTTTTTTCTCGTGAATTAATGATAAACATATATGACATATTTTTAAAATACGTTAATCATTGATTAACATAGTAAAAACTATTACAATTGGAAATAGTTTTTAGAGTTACTACTTTTACATATATTGCATCAAAATCTACAACACAATGAAATTTTTCATTTTTTTCTATAGCATGTAAAAATTATGAGGAAGTAATAGATACTTGTACCAACTACTCCATATCAATTCATCATTTGAATCCCAAAAATTGTGAGATTTGTTACCAAGTTTTTTTTTTTTTTGGAAGTTTGCCTAATTGATCTCAAAAATTAGGCTTTAATGAAACTTAACCTTCATTTCTATTTTTTATAAATAAAACCTTATGCTGATACCACCTACGCATGAAAAGACCAAGAACCATTGAAAATTCTTTTTTGTATTGATAGAACTGTCCTTAACTCCACACTCTATCTTTTGTAAGACTTTAATTTTAATAACATGAAACGTTAATTCCCATGATGTTTAGAAGTCATGATTTTCACTATAACAATAATAGAACATAAATAGAACATACCGTTCTTCAGGAAAACTCGATAAACGCAGTAGATGAATTTGGTGTAGATGAGTCTGAGTTTCTCTCTCATTACCCACTTTAATTGCACAACATCGATGGAGCATAATGTACACATTATTGATGTTAATCATGGTTGTTGGGTTGAGAGAGGACCAAGACTCATATTTATAGAGGCGAAGAGGTGTGGAGTCAATAGACACCTTGTATGGTTGTGTGTGACGACCCGTCACTTTTAAATAGATTAAAATCAGAGAAAACAGCGGAAGTCTTTTATTTTTAAGAAAATTTTGCGTGGTTTTGTTTGAAAGTTGGCATGCCGAAAACCTGTTTACATCCTAATTTTCAAATATAATAAAATCACATGGAACATTAAGTTCCAATCAGGAGTTCAAGATGTAATATCATAAAAACAATGATAAAAAGCTCTTATGAGCTAAATACAAAATATAATTCACAAATCCTTCTAAGTTCTCAAAATTAAAATTCATAAACTTTACAACAGAAGAGTCCATCTCGAGGTCAGCATCCCTCGATCACGCAGCACCACCTCCTCTCCCTTGACCTCTTTCAGAGCATTACCTGAAATTTTGTAATATCATGAGCTAACAAACTAAGCCCAGTGAGAATAATAAGAATAAAAAGTAAGGATAGACCTCAAACTCGCATTCTGATTTGTGTCCAATTAATCTTACACAATTACTCCTATAATTCTCCAAACTCTAGGTAATTTCATTCTAACTTTCCAAAGGATGAAATTACTAACACTAGTAGTCAAATACTCATTCATTAACTTATTACGACATAAATAAGAAAAATAAATAAACTTTGTATAAAATAAAACATCTCAATCCTCTATCCAGGATATATATATTTTCATCGATCATATGCATGAAGATAACGAGAACATCCCGTAGGATACACATTCACCCTTTATGCATGATATGCATGAAGAAGAGGATGCGGACAACCCCCGAAGGGTCCAAACATTCTTCCCTTCTTTTCTTTTCTCTCTTTATTTCCTTTTTCTCCTGAAGGCGACGCGGACAATCCCCTAAGGGTCCAAACATTCTTACCTTCCTTTCTTTTTCTCTCCGAAGGCGATCCGGGCAATCCTCGAAGGGTCCAAACATTCTTACCTTCCTTTTTTTTTCTCTCTGAAGGCGATGCGGACAATCCCCGAAGGGTCCAAACATTCTTACCTTCTATGATGCTAGATGTTATGGTGCAATATGTTATGGTTATGTTTGCACATGCTTGTAAAAGTAAATAAAAGTAAAGTATGAATATTAAAGTAACCGGAACAAACATAAAGTAAAGACATAAGTAAAATAGATAAGAATCCCGGACGAACAATATATAAATTGAACTTCGCTACCAATAATAAAAGTAAAACCATAACTTAAACGAGTAACCTTAACTTTCCAGGATTCTAAACTTCCAATAAAATTTAAAGTTCTATTAATCGTTCTTTAAAGTCTTGAATCTTTTAACTTCCAATGATCCATCTTAAACTCCGAAACTAATCTATCTTAGAATCTTCTAAGATTCGGGGCTTTCATCGAGAAATCCTAAGTTTCTTGCTTAAAGAATTAACTTCAAATCCTAAGGCACTAACTCACTCCCTCTAATCTTAGATTGGATTCTAATCTTAGTTTCTGATTCTACAAATCATCGCAATTATTCGCTTTCTATAGTTACTTTAAATTCTAACTATTCTCACCTTAAAGAAAGTTAGCTTCGCTCCCAAGTCCAGAAGAGCGATCAAACAAGCGGTTCAAAAACACATACAAATGAATTATATCACACAATCAATAATTTTACCAACTATCGATCAAACATCAACTAAACGATCAAAACAAAGAAAAACTCAACAACCCTCCCACAAGAGGCCCACGGCCCTATCAAAGAAAATGGGCTTCGGGTTTGGTTTTCCGGCTTTTGGGCAATCTAAAAGTGTTTCGAGTTGGTTTTAACCAAATTCCATATTCCCGATTTCAATGGGTATCGATAAATAGGGTTTTTGAATATTATGCTCTTTCCCGAATTGAATTTAAATAAACATTATTTCATTAAATTCTAACCCATAATTAAACCCAAAAAGGTAAATTTCAAACGGAAAGGGTTTTGACTGAAACTCGGTTTTAGGGTTAAGGAAAAGTTTCCAAAAACTCTTAAAACTACTCCCATATTTACAAACACCGAGTTTCACGGCAAGAAATCGAAAGGAAACAAAGAAAACTCCATTAAAACACTATTTGGAGCTTAGGGTTTCAAGAGAAACTTACCAAGAACTCCTAGGATCTCGAGAGAAACGGACAAAAGCTAGGTGGAAAAGGATCCTTGACTCGAGGGCTTTCCCGATGTATCCAAGATCGAGTCAATCCGCCGAGAAACGAACGAAAATCGAAAAATCCCCTTTGCTTATTGATGCTCACGGTTTTTGGAGGAGAAATGGGTGATGATTTTGGTCAAAAATGAGTCAAGGCAATTTAAAGAAGATTGGTGAATAGTGTTTAGATATTTAGGAAATTTGGAAATGACGGTTGCGTCCTTTTATGACTTTTGGCTTAAAAACGAATCCCGAACTTCTCAAACTATCCCAATGGTGATTAATAATTATTAATTGGCCCGTTAATAATTATTAATACCATGAAAACGAAATTAAACTAAAAAGGTAAATTAAAAGATTAAAACCGAAATAAACTGCAAAGTTCTAATTTACCGATAAATAAATAAACTTTAATTACTTAAATTACTTAAATTACTTAAATTAAAATAAAATAAATAAAAGTTTTTTTTTATCACAAAAATAACGGGACGTTACATTGTGTCTTTTCCATCAAAAGACATAACCATTAAAAGAGTCATAACCTTTCATTATGGAATCAATGGACACATTAGAGGGATGTGTCCTTCCACCAATAACTAAATAGATTTAATCAATAATCAAATATAAAACTGTTAATAATTATCATTTGGGTCACAATAATTTCTTACATTCTCCCACTTAACCCATATGATATTTCCTTAAAGGTTCAATAAATAAAACAATCATGATATGCGCACATAAGTATATTAAATCCTACATTTCCTTAGCTATATCGTAAATCGTAATTAAGTAAAAATACTAATATGAGTCATGGCGGTCATACGATATATAGTTTACGTAGTCCCTTCCATGTACTACAATACTAGTCATTTTTATTCAACACGATCGGTGAAGAAAAGTGCATAATGGTCCAGCTGTAAAAGACTTTATTGGAGACAACTCTTGTTAAACATTAACTTTATTTCATTCATGTATATACCAATTAACTAACAAGAGATATCAGAAACTTTAAACATAAATGAGCCCAGAGTGTCAAAAAATAAGATTATAATCATTAATGACGTCCAATAATACTCATCCTTTCAAATGTGTTTCATTATACATTTTGGGCGACGATCCTTTCATTAATGTATCAACAATCATCATTATGGTGCTAAAATGTTCTATTGACACTCTTTGTTTCTGAACTTTTCCTTTAACAACACATTATTTTATCATCATGTATTTTGCACCCTTTAAATACTTTACGATAATATTACAGTAAATTTTCAGCGATTTGATAATAGTGTCGACAACTTCAAATCCTGAAATAATTAGATTTCGCATCCATAAATATCATGAACTGTGGCCTCAAAGCACGCCACAGACACAATTAACCTCCCTTCGGAATTGGAACTATACTTGTTGAACTATAATTGGTTTCATATTATGAACCACGATAATTACTAGTAAAGAATATCATAAACTCTTGCTCCCACTGACCTTAAGATATATACACCGATTTATGGTGTTCTCTTTAAAACCAAAGAAATTATGGTATCATTAAACTTTAGTATCATTGTCAGAGGCTTGTCTTAATCATTTTATTGATATCTTTAATTTTACCGTATTCACACATTTAATGCTTTGAGTCATAAATCAAGATTGAAATAATCATGAACACTCAATGTATATCTAAGTTCTCCTTTGGGTGATACTAAGATATACATACATAAACTATGATGCTAATTTAAGTTTAACATAATTTGACAATTTTAAATATTTTAATACATATATTTGCTATCTTTGGATATACAAAATATATCTTATAAAATATTAAATTATCAACAATAATATTTACTTATTATAAGAACAATTAATCCACCTTTGGGCGATTTAAAATTTTTTCTTATAATAATAAACTTCAATTAACCCATAAACTAATAATTATCAATAATACATTGAAAAATTATTACATTATAAGCATCACAAATTTATGGGTAATTAAAAATAATGTTTATGCAATTCAATGAAATCATATATATAACCTTTATTATTTGGTCACTCTGGTGACTAACAAATCCTTTATGTTATAAGTATTATAAATTGCATAATATTTTATATCTATAAATTTAGTTTTCAATAAACTCATAAATAAATAATCAATTATGTTTATTAATTATAAAAATAATCAATTCACTTTTGGGTGATTTAGAATTCTCATAATTATAAACTTCATTTAACGTAACCCATAAGCAATTTTTTAATCAAATGATTAAAAATCTTACATTATAAACATCATAATCTTATGGGTAATTGAAAACTAAATTATACAATTATATATAAACTGTGACGACCCGTCACTTTTAAATAAATTAAATCAGAGAAAACACAGCGGATGTCTTTTATTTAAGGAAAATTGGCGTGATTATGTTAGAAAATTGGCTAGCCAAAACCTGTTTACATCTTAAATTCAAACATCTAAAAACACAAGGAACATTAAGTTCCTATCAGGAGTTCAAAATGATTTATAAACATAAAAGTAAAGACAAAAGCTCTTAAGAGCCATTTACAAATATACAACTCCAAAATTATATAAAATCACGAAACCATGTACATGGATTTTTACATAACACTTAGTCCATCTCAAAGTCTTCATCCCTCGATCATGCAGCACCATCTCCTCTCCCTTGACCTCTAGCCAGGGCATTACCTGAAATTTTGTAATATCATGAGCTAACAACTTAAGCCCAGTGAGAATAATAAGTATAAAAAGTAAAGATAGACCTCAAACTCGCATTTTGATTTGTGTCCAATTAAACTAACACATTCTTTCCTAGAATTCTCACAAATCTAGGTAATTCTATTCCATTTTCTCCAAAGTATGACATTACTACACTCGTAGTCAATCCTCATCCATTAACTTGTTATGACAAAGAATAAGTAAAGTAAATAAACTTTGTATAAAATATAACATCTCGATTCTCGATATCATCAATCATAAGCATGAATGCATGAGGACATCCCGTAGGATTCCGCAATTGGCTTTATGTATGAGGAAGTAATGCGTACGTCCCGTAACTTACCATTCAACTCCACATGAGGAAGTAATGCGTACGTCCGTAACTTATCATTCAACTCCCTATGTATGAGAAGTAATGTGTGCGTCCGTAACTTACCATTCAACTCCGCATAAGGAAGTAATGTGTACGTCCGTAACTTACCATTCAACTTCTTTCCTTGTTTTACTTTCTTTTATTTTCAATGATGCGAGATGTTATGCATATGCTTGTAAAAGTAAATAAGTAAATGTAAATGTTAAAGTAACCGAAACATGCATAAAGTAAAGGAGCAAAAGTAAAGACATAAAGTAAACAACATAAGTAAAATAGATAGTAATCTCGGACGAACGATATGTCGATCGAACTCCGGTATCAATAATAAAAGTAGAATCATAACTTAAACGATTAACCTATACCTTCAAGGATTCTAAACTTCCAGTATAATCCGAGGTTCTATTAATCGTTCTAAATACAAGTTTGGATCTTTTAACTTCCAATGATCCAACCTTAAGTTCGAATCGAATCTAACTTAGAATCTTCTAAGATTCAATACTTTCCTTGAGAACTTCTAAGTTCTCACTTTAAAGATTAACTCTTAATCCTAAGGGCACTAACTCACATCCCTCTAATCTTAGATTCGGATTCTAATCTTAGTTTCAAACTCTACAAACCTTCACACTTATTTGCTTTCTATAGATACTTTAAATTCTAACTATTCTCACCTTAAAGAGAGATGACTTCGCTCCTAAATCCGGAAGAGCGATCAAGCGAACGGTTCAAAAACACCTACAGTTGGAATTATATCTCAAAATTAATTAAATTACCAACTATTGATCAAACAACGACTACAGTTGTGTCCGGGCCCTGCTGTGTGTTTGGTGGGATTCTTCGTGCAGTTGGCCTTATTCCTGCTTGACACTGCCTTGCCCTCAGGAGTGCTCAAGCTCGCGAGAAGCCGCGCGTGGTCCTCCGGGCTCATCCACATGGGGCGGTTTGCTGCTTGCTTTCTGCGCGCCCGGTACATGAGGTCCTTGAATCGATCCCGGACGTGACTGTCCCCTAGGGGGAACAATCTACCGTCCGTGATATCGGGATTGATAACAGGAAACTTGCCCTGAAAAAATTGTTAAAGTAATAAATTTATTTCTATAAATTTCAAAATTAATTAATTATGAAAATAAATGATGTTTTTTACCTTCCAATTGTCGTACATCTGACTTTTCTCCGTCGTCGGAATCTTCCGCCTGTAAGGTCGCTGGTAGAGGCATGCTCCTGGAGGACCTCGCGAAACCATTTTGAAACGGTTGTATGCGGTTTGTACTCGCAAAATCATAAAAATTATTGTGCTATTAGAAACTATTAGTTAACGGAAAAAAAAACACTTTGAAAAAAGTTTAAAGGTTTAAAAATTAAGTAATTAAAATAATAAACAAAATTACTTACGTATCCCCTTAAATCCAGAAGGGTAGAGTCGCGACACGAGACGATTGCGTGCATGAAGTGGAGGGGCCACTGGATCCGACCCGATGCGACTCGGATGCAAACCCTGATCGGCACCGATGCTAAGCCGGAGTCGTGCCCAGGGAGTCCTGCGGCGATCGTAGTGTCGCAAACTCCTGGTCTCAGGGATCGCATCATCGAGCGTGGCGGCAAGTCCCATCTCGTAACTGAAGAGGATGTCCAACTCCTCTCGTAGTCGTCCACATCAGGCGGCGGGGCGACGCTCATGGAGACGCCTCGTCACCCGTGTCATCAGGCTCGTCTGACTGGGGAGGATATCGTCTACCCGTCATAATCCTACAACCAAACTAAACTAATTTAATACTAATTACGTAAGTAAAACATCGAAATAAATTAAATTAATTAATTAATGAAATAATGTAAATTAAACTAACATAAATTAAGTAAATAATTTAAAATAAACTAATTAATTAATTTGAATTAAAGTAAATTAAAATTAGATTAATTGAACTAAAATTAATTAAATTAAACTAAATTAAGTAATGAAGAATTAAAATAAATTAGATTAATTGAACTAGAATTAATTAAATTAAACTAACATAAATTAAGTAAATAATTTAAAATAAACTAATTAATTAATTTGAATTAAAGTAAATTAAAATTAGATTAATTGAACTAAAATTAATTAAATTAAACTAAATTAAGTAATGAAGAATTAAAATATATTAGATTAATTGAACTAAAATTAATTAAATTAAACTAACATAAATTAAGTAAATAATTTAAAATAAACTAATTAATTAATTTAAATTAAAGTAAATTAAAATTAGATTAATTGAACTAAAATTAATTAAATTAAACTAAATTAAGTAATGAAGAATTAAAATAAATTAGATTAATTGAACTAAAATTAATTAAATTAAACTAACATTAATTAATTAAAACTAAAATAAACTAAACTAATTAAAGTAAACTAAGTAATGAAGATTTCAACTATTAGATTAAATTAAACTAAAATTAATTAAATTTAACTAACATTAATTAAATTTAACTAACATTAATTAATAAAAACTAAAGTTAACCAAACAAATTAATTAAATTAAACTAACATTAATTAATAAAAACTAAACTTAACTAAACAAATTAATTAAATTAAACTAAATTAAAATTAGATTGATTGAACTAAAATGTATCAATTAATTAAAGTAAACGAAATTAGATTAATTAACCTTAAGTAAACTAAGTACTTAATTAAACTAAATTACATTAATTAAACTAAAATTAATGAAATTAACAACATTAAACTAAACTAATTAAATTTAAACATAAACTTAAACTAAAACTAACTAAAAATAACTTAAAACGGATACGAAACTAACCTCGTAATAGAAACCGGGATTGGAGGTTTAGGGTGTTTAGGTTTAGAGTAGGAACGGGGAACGGGAATGGGGAAAAAAGAACGAGGAACGGAACGGGGGAAAGAGAGAAAAGAAAGAAAAGGGAGAAAGAAAAAGAGAAAGGAAGAAAAAAAACGGGGGAAAGGAAAAGGGATCTGATTTTAAATCAGATTTTGCGACCAAATGGTCACAAATATGTAATAATAACCAGAAACGAAAGGTCGCACGTGCTGAGGAAAATACGACCAAATGGTCGCATTTCTTGAGATATTTGCGACCATATGGTAGCATTTCTTGGAAAAGCGACCATCTGGTCGCCACTTTGCCATGATCTAGAATAGCTGTCATATCACGAGTCCCATCAATAATTGCGACCAGATGGTCACATTAATGAAATTCACCGCCAAATATTACGACCAGATGGTCGTAATCTTTAAATTCACCGCCATAAATTTCATGAAAATTTAAATTTACCGCTCATATTTGCGACCATATGGTCGCAATTTCACTTATATTTTTAAAAAAAATATAATTATACTTTTCCAAAAATGCGACCATTTGGTCGCCTTTCCCTTCAAAATTACTACCATGTGGTCACTTTTTGTGTGAAATTGCGACCACATGGTCGCAAATATTAATAAATATATATATTTTTTTAATTGGGTTACTTTGTGGAGTTTTACTCTGTTAAATTGAGTTACTTTCTGATATTAAGATATGAAGGGAACTCTTGTTTCCATGTTGTTATATTTGATCATAGTGCTTCTGAAATCCAATATCCAATCAAGGAAAAGAAAGTGATGTTTAAAAGTGAGCATATTGAATATGAAGATGATGATGATTCTGTCCAAATATTTGACCATGTGGTCGCAAATATTAATATATATATATTTTTTTAATCATTCCTTAAAAGAAATAGTTTTAATTAATAAACACATACACACATTGAATAATCAAGTTAACGAAATATCTCATTCATCATCGTCCCAAGAAGTCCGTCACATAAAGTCTTCTTCTTCTTCTTCTTCTGTTTCTTCATCAGATTCATCGTCTCGAATAAATTCAGCATCAATGTCACGTGCCTGTGAAGTGGAAGCATTTGTATCATCATCATCATGCAATGTTATCGTTCCATCGTTTAAAGGACGAACAGTACTTGCATTCTGACCATCGTCGATTGCACGAGATCTTATCTCATCTTCATGAAAAGCAACAGCTTCCTCTGCATGGTCGTCTTTCTCGGACAAGCTTTCTTCTACCTGGCGTGGTTTAACTTTACAAACAACTAACCAATCTATCAGATCTCGTCTATTAATCGGATAGTTCAGGTAATAAACTTGAATGGCCTGTGAAGCCAGGACGAACCTATCAGCGGTGCGCATATGCTTAGACTTGTTTACCTCAACGATTTGTAAATGATCAATTTTACGGACTCCTCCTCGTCTGGTTGTCTCGAACCAAGTGCAGTTGAACAGAACAATGCGTTTTAGCGACGGACTTGCGTATTGAATCTCAAGAATCTCATCGATTACTCGGAAGTAATCATCTTCGTTTGTGCCGAACACGTGACCTTTTATGCAAACACCACTGTTGTTTGTTGCCCTGTTCACTGAATGCGCCTTCGTTTGAAATCTGTAACCGTTACCGACGTATCCACCATACGACCTTGCTATCCGTCCAGGTCCCTTTGCCAAAGAAATGATGTGAGGATCATCCACCGATAATGTAGGGGAGTCAACCTGTGTCATTGTCCACATACAGTAATGTTAGGAAGATAGTAATTGTTTCAACATAATGCAACGGTTTTTTGACAATTTAAAATAACTCACGTATGCACTGAACCAAGAACGAAACTCTTTGTCAATTATTGACCCCTCCTCAGCGTCTGTAAGACCAACTCGTGTCATTCGAACGTATACGTTTAGAAATAATCTGTATGTTACAAAAATAGTTAGCAAATAGTTTGTAATTGTTTATGCGATGAAATAATGTTAAGTTACAAACTCACTCTATGTAAGGCTCGATCTCTGCGCAGTTGCATAACACGTATGTCTGCATTACGTGATACTCAGGAATCGGTCAACGGCCTACGACTGATCTTCCAACTGTCATGCCAGGTTCCGTAAAAATCGGCAAGTCGTTCATGTCAACACCTTCAAGTAAATTTTCGCCAATGTTTCGTTTCGCCGGTCGAAACTGCTCTGCAATGTGTTGATCAAAGTAGTATGAACAAAATGTGGTAGTCTCTTGCGTCAGGTACGCACTACAGATAGATCCTTCTACTCGTGATCTATTTCCAACCATCTTTTTCAACCGACGTAAGTACCTATGGGTACAAAACATAATTTACATTTGATGATCACTGTACTGATTTATACGCGTACATTACATAATAACTGTGCTTACCTTTCAAATGGGTACATCCAGCGGTAATGTACGGGACCCCCTAAGAATGCCTCGTATGGAAGATGCACTGGAAAATGCTCCATGGAGTCAAAAAAGCCAGGTGGGAACATTCGCTCCAACTTACAAATAATAACGGCGATCTCTGAACTCATTAAAGCTACAGTAGCTTCCGTCAGCTCTGTACATGTCAAGTCCTTGAAAAAAACACTCAACTGGGCAAGCGGCTCCCAGTGTCTATTCTCTAGGAACGGTCTGAACGCGACGGGCATCAATCGTTGCATGAATATATGACAGTCGTGGCTTTTCATCCCGAACATGATATGTTTTTTACTGTCTATACACCGACTCAAATTCGAAACGTATCTGTCCAGGAATTTGATGGATTTGATCCACTCAAAAAATGTTTTCTTTTCATTCGTCGTCAACATGTACTTTGCTTTTGCGTAATTATCATTGTCGTCAGGCTCCAACTTAGGACGGTTACATATCTCCCGTATATCGTAACGTGCCTTTAGATTGTCCTTCGTTTTTCCCGGAACATTCAAAATCGTATTGAAAATGTTGTCGAAGAAATTCTTCTCGATATGCATTACATCAAGATTGTGTCTAATTAGTAGATCTTCCTAATACGGTAGATCCCAAAAAATACTCCGTTTCTTCCAACCCGTGTTTTTCCCAGCCACATTGTTTGCACTCTCTGCACCTTCCACTGTAATCTTCTGCGTCCCTATAGCATCTATACCGTGAAGAATCTGTCTTCCACTATACATGGTCTGGGGGGTTTGTTTTCTTACTCGTCGACCCTTCTTCCAGTCACTGCCGTTTGAACGGAAAGTATGATTCAACGGCAAAAATCGACGGTAACAGTCAAACCAACAAGTTTTCCGACCATTTCTGAGATAAAATGCATCTGTGTCTAGCATGCAATGTGGACATGCGTATGTCCCCGCCGTACTCCATCCTTTAAGAGGAGGAAATTAAGGTTCACACAATTAATTACACTGACTAAGAAAAGCAATAACAAAAGCTAAACACAAACTCAAAAATGTATATGAAAGCAATTAAAGATCAACATACCTGACAACATTGAATACGCAGGGAAGTCACTGATCGTCCAGATTAACGCGGCGCGCATCAAGAAATTTTGTTTCTTCGAAATGTCGTACGTCATAACACCGTCAATCCACAACCTTTTCAACTCTGCAACAAGTGGTTGCAAATACACATCCAGTTTCTGTTTTGGACTTTTCGGCTCAGGTACGATCGCTGTTAGAAAAATCACCGGGTCTCGCATGCACATCGAGGGAGGCAAGTTATATGGGGTTACCATGACTGGCCAAACTGAATATTGTACCCCGGATGCCCCGAACGGGTTGAAGCCATCTGTGCATAAGCCCAATCTGACATTTCTCGGATCTTGTACAAACTCCGGATGACAATTATTTAAATGCTTCCATGCCGCAGCATCTGAGGGATGTCTCATAACACTTTCATCCTGTGAATGCTCGTGATGCCATCTCATGTGCGAGGCTGTCACATCCGATGCATACAACCGTTGCAGACGTGGGGTCAGCGGTAAATAGAACATGCGAGCGTTCGAAATCAGTCTGCGTTTCCCTTGTTTGTATCTTGGAAGAAAATAGAATTTGTAATGATGCAGGTCCTCATCCATATCCAAGTAAATCATGCATCCGTTTTGACACGAATCTATTTTCTCCACGGGTAATCCAAGTCCCTCCACTAACTTTTTCGTGTCGTACAAACTGTGGGGCATATTATTTTCTTCTGGAGCGCATCGACGAAACCATGATGCAATCGCATCAAATCCTCTACCGGGTATGTTGTAACGCGCCTTTATATTTAAAAGTTCCAGAGCAGCGACAGAAGTTGACTTACCTCACACCCATCGTATAATGGTCTACCGGTGTCTTTAGCATCTCGTGCATCTTTCGTGCATCCGATTCATTTCCTCTTCTACAACCCGTTCATCTTCGCTTCACGTTTAAACTTTCACGGAAATTTTCATTGCCCCCATACCCCGACCATCAAGTATCATTTGTTGCATCCGACTATCTTGTTGTTCATCATTCCGTTCTTCGTCAACAACCTCTACATTCGAGCTGCTACCTTCGTATCATCTCGATTCCTGTAATGCAGCGTCGAACATTTCCTGTGTTTCCCCCTGAAATACCCAGTGATAATAATTCTGCACAAACCCCCGTCTATAAAGATGCACCTTCAACTCTGTAACCGGTATGATTCTCCTATTGTCGCATTTCCTGCACGGGCAACGTAGCTTTCCACCATTCTTTTCATAATAGACAGTTGTCATGCAAAACTCAACAAACTGTTCAACCCCGGCCACGTACTCATCATTCAAATACCCGTCTATCAAACGAACATACATCCACTCTCTCATTTTCTTTTTTCTTAATGCTATCAAACAATGGGTGGAGGGGTTTTTATAATGGACTCCTTTGCTCATTTGCGACCAGATGGTAGTATTTTTGCTACCATCTGGTCGCATTTTCCCGCCAAAATTTCCTGCCATTTTCCTCACTGCCCCGGGTCACATCAAGTCAGAATTTACGACCAGATGGTCACTTTTTTGGTGACCAGTTGGTAGCTTTTATCCCACCAAATTATTTATATATTACTGGTCACATAAAATCACAGCATTTGCGACCATCCGGTTACTTCTTAATGTGACCACGTGGTAGCTTAATTCCCGCCAAAATTTTAAGCTACCACTGCTCAATAAAGGTCACAAAAATTGCGACCAGTTAGTCACTTTTAATTGTGACCACTTGGTAGCTTTTTTCCCTCCAATTTTAAGCTATCACTGCTCAATTAACCTCCAAAAATTGCGACCAGGTAGTCACTTTTAATTGTGACCACTTGGTAGCTTTTTTCCCTCCAAAATTACGCACCATTTTTTGCTATCAAGGCATATTTTAGTCACAAAAATGCGACCAGCTGGTCATTTTTTTAGGTGACCAATTGGTCGCGTCTTTCGCGCCATAATTTCGTGCCATTTTTTATGACTACTTCTGCTTTTAGTCGCAATCTGGTCGCAAAAAAAGTGACCAGATGGTCACTTAGAGTCAACCTTCAAAGAAAGTGACCAGGTGGTCACCAAAAAACCACCACTTTTTTTTTGTCGCAAATTTTGGTCGCATTTTGACAGTTTTTTTTGTAGTGAACATTAACCCCTTTCCCGAACCGAACTTAAATAAACATTTATTCATTAATCTATAACCCATATTCAAATCCCAAAAGGTAAATTTTAAACGGGAAGGGTTTTGACTGAAACTCAGTTTTGGGGTTAAGGGAAAGTCAAGTAATAGTTACCCAATAAGTTTTCCATCAACATTCAACAATAAAATTGGAAGGGAATGAGAGTTTTGGCCTAGAACTCAAAAGCTTGAATCAATTTTCATGGATATACTATGAGAATTCGAAATCTAGGGCTTACCTTAGAGAGTTGGAAATGTTCCAAGAGTGGAATGGGTAGAAAGGTCTCGGCGAGAGCTTTCCAACGCATCCGAAATCACGCAAAACGGCCAAGAAACGAATCCGGTGCGACACTTTCTTCCTCTTCTCTTTTCTTCCCTTTGTTGCTCGGGTTTGGAGAAGAAATGGATGAAGAAGATGAAGTTTTTTGGTCAATGGAAGTCAAAGAAGATGTTAATAAGAAGTGAATAGTGTTTGGATAGTTTTTTAAGAAATCGGAAATGACGGTTGCGTCCTTTTATGACTTTTGACTTCTAAAACGAAACCCGAAGCTCTTAAATTAATCTAAAGGTGATTAATAATTATTAATGTCACCGAAACGAATTTAGAGCATTAAGACGATTAAAACGAATTTCGGTCGAAATTAACTACTAAAATCGAAATTACAAAATAATAATTAAACTAAATACTTAAATTGAAATAAATAAATAAATAAATAACATTAAATAAAATAATAAAAAAAAATTTCACTTCAAAATAACGGGACGTTACATAAACATTATGATTTGGTCATTTTGGTGACTAACAAATCCACGATAAATTATTCATACACAAAATGACGACGAAACATAATATAAAACTTAAAATGGTCACATACTTGATAATTGACACTTTTACATAAATTTATCAAAATATTTATGCTCATGACGATAAGCGGAAGATTAAAATGAGTACTTTTGAGTCCTTAAATATGCTAGAAGTAAATTCTATCATAAAATGCAATAAAAATTTATCTATAAACTTTATGATTTGGTCACTTTAGTGACAAACAAATCTTTTTAAACATAAGAACTTTAAATTGCATCAGTAATATTTGACCAAAAGAAAATAATATCAATTTTATATCAAACCCTCCAACTTTATGCATAAATAAAAAATACCAACCATAATTATAAGACTTAATGTGTGGGTCACTTATCACAGTAAGAAGACAAATGCAAATTACTTGTTAGCCGCTTACAATAGCCACAAACGGACGAAAAATTACAATTTGTAGTAGTTTCCAAGAAACTAAATAATCGAAAATAATTATAAAACCATAAAATTCTTTATATTTGGGCATCCTAAACATTATGTAAAATAAAATATTCAAACACCCCATGCCCAGTAGTGGAATAAGAAAATCTTAATGTATATATCCAACTAAGAATATGACCATGAATTAATATATCATACTTGCAGAGATAAGAATTTCTTACTCTTCTGATCGTTAATGGACATGTCAGAGTTTAAATACAGTAAGTGCATTGAAATTGAAGTTAAACAAATTATATGAAAAGGTTTAATCCAAATTATATGCTCAATACATACGTTTACTAATCATTCGTTTTAAAGCGCCCTTTCATATATTCTTAGGAGCCCATCGTTCTTTACTGATAAAAGTAAACTTAAACCAGATGCATATAATGACGTGTCCTTTCGTAGTTTCTTAAAATTATACCGCTTCACAGGATTTTTCATCTCTTTTACGAACAGTAATGCATCAATTAAATGTTCAAATCTCTTTGTCAATTCCCAGAGACATAAACAACCGAAATTGATGATTTTTTATACTTTGTCTAACCAAATTATAATCATTGAGAGATGCAAATTTCTCAAATAAGAAACAAACGGAAACAAACTACTTCACTCATACTTTCATTCAAACAAATTCTATTATATGAATTAAATAAGAAAATAATGAGATCTTAAACCGTGCTCTGATACCACATGTAAGGCTTTTAATTTTAATAACATGAAATGATAAATCCCGTGATGTTTGGAAGTCATGATTTTCACTATAACAATAATAGAACATAAATAGAACATTCCGTTCTTCAGGAAAACTCGATAAACGCTGTAGATGAATTTAGTGTAGATGAGTCCGAGTTTCTCTCTCATTACCCACTTTAATTGCACAACATCGATGGAGCATAATGTACACTTTATTGATATTAATCATGGTTTTGGGTTGAGAGAGGACCGAGACTCATATTTATAGAGGCCAAGAGGTGTGGAGTCAATAGACACCTTGTATGGTTGTGTCTTTTCCATCAAAAGACATAACCATTAAAAGAGTCATAACCTTTCATTATGGAATCAATGGAAACATTAGAGGGATGTGTCCTTCCACCAATAACTAAATAGATTTAATCAATAATTAAATATAAAACTGCTAATAATTATCATTTGGGTCACAATAATTTCTTACATCTTTGTCTCTCACTAAACAAAAACTCACGACTCTCTCTCTCTTTAAACTCTAAACTTGCTCAAGGAAGAAAAAAGTAAGAATTATTTATCCCTTTCGCAGTACACCAAATGTATGAGGCTCGTGTTAGAAAATAAAAGCATCGCACGTTTTTCTTCTGGGATCTATTGTGTTGTTAATGATCGATTATATCAAATGATTTTTTTCTGTGATATGTTGTAACGTCCCGTTATTTTGTGATAAAAAAAAAATTTATTTATTTTATTTTAATTTGAGTAATTAAAATTCATTTATTTATTATTAAATTAGAATTTAGTAATTTATTTCATTTTAATTCATTTTAATGGCTTTATTTATTTAAATACGTTTTAATGGTATTAATAATTATTAACGGGCCAATTAATAATTATTAATCACCATTGGGATAGTTTGAGATGTTCGGGATTCGTTTTAAGCCAAAAGTCAAAAAAGGGCAAAGTTGTAATTACCCAATTTGCAAAAATATCTAAACACTATTTGACTATCTTCTTTAAATGAACTCATTGACCAACCAATTGACCAAAAACTTGCTCATTTCTCCCTCCCCACCCGTGAGCATCAAAGAGGAAGAAAGAAAAATTGGCTTTTGTTCGTTTCTTGTCGGATCGGCTCAATCTTGGATATTTCGGAAAGCCCTCGGGTCAAGGATCATTTCCCACCTAGCCATCGTTCGTTTCTCTCGAGATCCTAGGAGTTCTCGGTAAGTGAAGTTTCAAACCCTAACTCCAAATAGTGTTTTAATGGAGTTTTACTGGTTTTCTTTCGATTTCTTGCCGTGAAACTCGGTGTTTGTCAATTCGGGAGTAGTTTTAAGTGTTTTTGGAAACTATTCCATAACCCTAAAACCGAGTTTCAGTCGAAACCCTTTCCGTTTGAATTTTACCCTTTTGGGTTTGATTTTGGGTTAGAAATTAATGAATGAATGTTTATTTAAATTCAATTCGGGAAAGGGAGTAATGTTCAAAAACCCTATTCATCGATACCCATTGAAATCGGGATTATCGAATTTGCTTAAAACCAACTCAAAATGTATTTAAATTGCCAAAAAGCCGAAAAACCAAACCCGAGACCTTTGTTTTTAGGGAGGGCCGAGAGCCTCTTTGAAGGGGTTTGGTAGATTTTCCGTCTTTTTGCTTGTTTCATCGTTGTTTAATCGTTAGTTGGTAATTTATTAATTTTCGGGATATTAATCCTTTTGTACGTGTTTTTGAACCGTTTGTTTGATCGCTCTTCCGGTGCTTGGGAGCGAAGTCTTCACTTTTAATTAAGGTGAGAATGATTAGAATTTAAAGTAACTATAGAAAGCAAATAAGTACGTTGATTTGTAGATTCGGAACTAAGATTAGAATCCAACCTAAGATTAGAGGGAGTGAGTTAGTGCCTTAGGATTTTGAGTTAATCCTTTAGGCGAGAAACTTAGGATTTCTCGATGAAAACCTCGAATCTTAGAAGATTCTAAGTTAGATTAGTTTCGGAGTTTAAAATGGATCATTTGGAAGTTTAAGGATACAAGACTTTGATAATGATTGGTTGTTAGAACCTCGGATTATTGGAAGTTTAGAATCCTTGAAAGTTTAGGTTAATCGTTATAGTTTGACCTTTACTTTTATTATTGTTAGCGGAGTTCGATCGATATATCGTTCGTCCGGAATTCTATCTATTTTACTTTATGCCCTTTTTCCTTACGTTCTTTACTTTATGTCCCTTTACTTTATGCTTATTTCGGATGCTTTATCATTTACTTTTATTTTATTTACTTATGCAAGCATATGTAAACATATGCATAACATCTCGCATCATTGAAAAGAAGTTGAATTGTAAGTTGCGACACACCTATTACTTCCTTATGTGGAGTTGAATTGTAAGTTGTGGACGTACATATTACTTCTCATGCATAGAAGTTGAATTGTAAGTTGCGAACGTACATATTACTTCCTTATGTGGAGTTGAATTGTAAGTTGCGGACGTACATATTACTTCTCATACATAGGGAGTTGAATTGTAAGTTGCGACGCACATATTACTTCCTTACGTCGAGTTGAATTGAAAGTTGCGGACGTACATATTACTTCCTCATGCATAAAAGATATTGTGGAATCCTACGGGATGTCTTTATACAATCATGATTATGATTGGTGATATAGGGAATCGAGATGTTATATGTTAAACAAAGTTTATCCACTTTACTTTATTTGTCATAACAAGTTAATAATTGAGAATTGACTACAAGTGTAGTAATGTCATACTTGGAAGAATATGGAATAAATTACCTAGACTTGGAGAACTCTAGGAAAGAGTATGTCAGTTTAATTGGACATAAATCGAAATGCGAGTTTGAGGTCTATCTTTACTTTTTATGCTTATTATTCTCACTGGGCTTAGTTTGTTAGCTCATTATATTACAACCAATTTCAGGTAATGCCTTGGCTAGAGGTCGAGGAGGAGGAGGTGGTGCTGCGTGATCGAGGGATGCTGACCTCGAGATGGACTAATGGATTTGTAAAGTCTATGTTTTATTTTGTGAATTTTAAAGACTTTGATTATTTTGTAACATATTTTGGCTCATAAGAGCTTCTGGATGATGTTTTTATGATATTATATATTTGAACTCCTGATTTGGACTTAAAGTCCATGAGATTTTATTAGATGTGAAATTAGGATGTAAACAGGTTTTCGGCATGCCAATTTTCAAACAAAACCACGCCAATTTTTCGTAAATTAAAAGACTTCCGCTGTTTTCTCTGATTTTAAATTATTTAAAAGTGTCGGGTCGTCACATATGTTCTATCATACAAAGATATAACTGATCATAGGCAGTGATCAGATAGGGTCATGTTCTATGATTGGTAAGATCATAGCAATAATCGGTTAGATATTTGCTTATGATCTAACCGATCATAAAACATAGTTCTCCCTAGATCGATAATCGAACTGATTTTAATCACTGACCTAATCGATCATGATCATAAATAATAATCGGTTAGAACGAAGAGATGATCTGTTCGATCATGAACCATAAATTTCCGAACCCTAAATCATTGAGTTTATGTATCAAAAAATGATTCACTGAATTGAAAACATACCTTTTTCTCGTTTGATTTAGTAGTAGAGGCCTTCAAAATGAGTTTACAAAATCGTGCTTGAGCTTGAGCGTTTAATTTTGAAACTGAAAACGCAAACTTAAAGAACAATTCCATTTGATCTGATTCATTCATTAATTTAAGAATTCCTCAACTTCTTTCAATAGTTGTCCTTACAGAGTAAGGTTGGTGTAGAGATTCTCTCTCTTTTCTTTCACCCTATTCTTTCAATGGCAGACGATGTTGCTCAAATAATGGCAAAATTTCATTTGAATGAGGAAGATTGCATTCCAATTAACATCTCAAATGAGACTAAAGCAGATGATTTAGAAGATGCAAAATGGAGTGTGATTGGAGAATTTATATCCTCAAAAAAATTCAATCGAAATGCTCTTAAGAAGACAATGCTTCAGGCGTGGAATTGCAAGGATCCTGTTCAATTCATAGAATTGGAAGATAATATCTTCCATATTGTCTTCTCTTCACCCCGAAATATGCTTTTTGTTCTAAACCAAGGCCCTTGGTTATTTGAAGATAATCTTTTCAACATGTATAAATGGGACAAAAGCTTGAGTTCTGCTTCTAAACTTACTGGATCTTGCTCCTTTTGGGTTCAAATTCATGGACTTCCCTATGATTGCAGAGGGAAAACTGTTACAAAATTAATAGGCAGCAAAATTGGGTCCATAGTCAGAGAAGAAAGTGAATTCTTATCGGATGGAGTTTCTCAGAGGAAATTTATTCGCTTGAAAGTGGAAATCAACACGAAGAAACCTTTAATCCGTGGCTTCTTTATTCATAATGAAGAGGAAAAATCATGGATTTGGATTCGTTACGAAAGACTTCCAAAATTCTGTTCTCACTGTGGTATTATAGGCCATGATTCCTCTGGATGCTTATCTAAAGCAGAAGCTGAAAGCAACGGGATAAAAATTACATATAATCTCTTTAGCTCTGGGCTTCGTGCCCCTCTTCCATCCCAATCCTTCTCTTCTTTTACCAAAAGAATTTCTTCCCCATCCACCCCTGATCGTTCACCTTTTTCCAATGAACGTATTCCGGCCTCCACTCCATCGGAAATTTCCAAGGAAATGGTTGCTCAACAGGTACCTATTTCTTCGGACCATGATCTCACGATCTCACAAGAACAGGGAAACATGATTGAGGATCATGTCGAGAAGGGTCCTATTTCTCCGCTGGTTGATATCCCCATTTCTTATACTTCTAATAACTTCTCTTCTTCTTACCCTGGTCCTACAACCTCTTGTTCCATTCCCTTGTCACCTTTTCCTGACCTACCTAGCCCATTAAAGCCCATTTTCCCCCTTATCCATGATCCAATTACTCCAATCAATGTAGGCCCAAATTTAAAATCCATTCCAAATCCATCTGACCCAGCCTCCCCAAACGTTCTCACTCCTCCATCTCGTGGTGTTAAAAGACCTTCATCTTTACTAGACTCATGTCTTCCTATTGCTGTCTCTCCCTCCACTTCCAAAAGAATCAAAGTCAATTCCATTAAACATTCTTCTTCCCCTTGCATTATTCCTCCATCCCCTCTTTCTCTCAACTCTGACATTCCCTCTTCTTCATTCACTTCCTCAAATGAAAATTCAATTGTTTCCCTTCTCATCTCTGTTGAAGCCAAGGAGACCAGGCTTGATGGGTCTCCAATTTCTCCATGATAATCCTCAACTGGAATTGTCAAGGTGTTGGGAGCCCCTTGACAATTCACAGCTTAAAGGAGCAAGTCAGGCTCCACTCCCCTGGGATTGTCTTTTTATCATAAACAAAAAATCGCTCTCATGTTCTTGAAGGGTTGAAAAGAGATCTAAACTTTAATTCTTGTTTCACTGTCAATCCTGTTGGTATTAGTGGTGGTTTATGTCTTCTATGGAAATCAAATGTTTTTGTTTCAGTCATCAAATGCTCTTCATACTTTATCGAAGCTGAGGTCTGTGATCAGAGTTCTAGTTCCATTTGGAGTCTGTTCTGCATTTATGCTAGTCCGGATGATTCTCTCAGAAAAACTCAATTTCAGAATCTTTCCTTTCGTCTTCAAAAATGCAGGTCTCAAGTTCTTTTAATAGGTGATTTTAATGATCTGCTCCAAAGAGATGAAAAGATTGGTGGCATTCCTCGCTCTCGCCAGAGTCTTCGGATCTTCAGAGACTTTGTTTTTGTGAATAACTTACAAGATTTAGGCTTTTCTGGCTATCCTTTTACATGGATCAATAGACGAAAGCCAACTGATTTCATTCAAGAACGTTTAGATAGAGGTTTAGCCTCAGAATACTGGCTCAGTGCTTTTCCTAAGGCTAATCTTATTCACTTGAATTCAGTTGGGTCAGATCACAAGATGATAATTGCAAATACGGATCCTGAAATTGTCAGAAGAAAAACTTATTTCAAATATGATAAAAGATGGGGCAGAGATGAGAAGTGTAAAGCTGTTATTCAAAAAGCTTGGCAAACGAAGTATGTGGGCAGCCATTCCTATTGCTTTGTAGAAAAAATTAAAACAACTAGGAGAGATATGCTTGATTGGAGGAAAAAATCCAAATGGAGTGCTCATGGGTTTCTTCTTAAATATAAGCAGGAGTTATCCCAAGCTCTAAACAATCCTTCTCCTGATATGACTTCTATAAGATACTTAGAAGGGAGAGTTAAAGAAGCCGTTTCTTTTGATGAACATTTCTGGAAAATGAAGTCTAGACTCCTATGGCTTCGTGAAGGGGATAAAAATACCTCTTTTTTTCACTCAAAAGTGAATTTAAGAAGAAGAATTACAGCTCTTAAAGGTCTGGAAGATTCTACTGGTATTTGGAGATCAGGGGATGAGGAAATCGCTTTAATTGGCATTCAGTATTTTGAATCATTGTTTAAATCCTCTCCTCCCACTAACCTTACAAGCTGTTTGACTGGTATTAATTCAAGGGTTTCTGTTGCAGATAATTTGA
The DNA here is from genome assembly GCA_028015215.1 of Gynostemma pentaphyllum. Taxonomy (NCBI): domain Eukaryota; kingdom Viridiplantae; phylum Streptophyta; class Magnoliopsida; order Cucurbitales; family Cucurbitaceae; genus Gynostemma; species Gynostemma pentaphyllum. Next base: position 42,939,302 of record CM051353.1, read on the forward strand.
GACTTTGTGAGGAAGTGACTGACATTAAAATTAAACAAGCTCTTTTTCAGATTCATCCCAATAAATCTCCTGGTCCAGATGGCATGACTGTTGGTTTCTTCCGATCATTGGGATATCATTAGCTCTGATCTCTTAAACCTTGTCAAAGATTTTTTCCGAACTGGCCATATGCTCAAAAAGCTCAATCACACCAACATCACTCTTATCCCTAAGACTAAATGTCCCACAAATATGTCCCAACTTAGACCCATATCCTTGTGCAATGTAACCTACAAAGTTATATAAAAAATTCTTTGTAACAGACTCAAACCTTTGCTGCCCTCGATTATCAGTGATAGTCAATCTGCTTTCATCTCAGGTAGGCATATCACTGATAATATCCTAATTGCCCATGAAATTCTTCATTCTTTAAAAAACAGAAGATCTGGAAAGGACTTTTCTTTGGGTTTAAAATTGGATATGGCTAAAGCTTTTGATAGGCTTGAATGGCATTACATCTCTTCTTTGCTTCAGAAGATGGGCTTTTGTGACACTTGGATCAACTGGATAATGGAATGTATTACTACTGCATCCTTCAGCCTCAATGTGAATGGATCTCCATTTGGTTTTTTTAAACCCAGCAGGGGAATCAGACAGGGGGATCCACTCTCCCCCAACATTTTTGTTCTCTACACTGAGGGCCTTACCAGTCTTCTTAACTCTGCTGTTCGGGCTAACAAGCTTCATGGATTTAACATCTCTAGATCTGGCCCTTGTATTACAAATCTCTTATTTGCAGATGACTCTCTTCTTTTTTGCAGGGCAGCCACTTCTGAAGTTGAGGAATTGAAGTCAATTCTTTCCCTTTATGCTGATAACTCTGGGCAAATGGTTAATGTTACTAAAAGCAGTCTTGTTTTCAGCAAAAATACTCCCAGTCAAATCTGCAAAGACATATCTTCTATGTTTGAAATCAATTCTTGCTCCTCCATTGGAAAATACTTGGGTCTTCATGTTGATTTTTGAAAAGGACATCCGAGATAGTATTGAAAGAAAATGTCTGGGTTGGGCTGAACAGTTTCTATCACCTGGTGGAAAAGAGACTCTCATTAAAGCAGTAGCCTTGGCGCTCCCTATTTATGCAATGAATTACTTCAAACTTCCAGTCAAAATGTGCAAAGATATTAACTCTATACTAGCCCGGTTCTGGTGGCAATCTCGTAAAGATAAAAGAGGACTTCATTGGGGTGCCTGGAATTCACTTCACCATGCCAAAAGCAGAGGAGGTTTGAACTTCAAAGATTTACAAAGCTTCAATCTGAGTTTATTAGCTAAACAAAGTTGGCTTCTGTAACGTCCCGTTATTTTGAAGTGTTTTTATTTTATTTTATTGTTATTATATTTTATTTAATGTTATTTATTTATTTCAATTTAAGTATTTAGATTAATTATTATTTTGTAATTTCGATTTTAGTAGTTAATTTCGCCCGAAATCATTTTTAATCGTTTTAATACTTTAAAGTCGTTTCGGTGACATTAATAATTATTAATAGGCCAATTAATAATTATTAATCACCTTTAGATTTATTTAAAAGCATCGGGTTTCGATTCATAAGTCAAAAGTCATAAAAGGACGCAACCGTCATTTCCAATTTCTTAAAATATCTAAAACTACTATTCATTTATTTTTTTTAAATATCACCAAAGTTGACCAAGCAAGCCATTTCCTTCATCTTTCTCTTCTCATGGCCGTAGGTTCCTTCTCCCATGGAAGGAGAGATTCTTTTCTTTGGCTTTTCTTCATTTCTCGATGATTCGTCGTGTTTTCGGTTGCGTTGGATTGGTAGGGACGAGGGCTACCTATCCAACCTAGTTTTTCGAAGTTTCCCGTTCTCTAAGGGAAGTCCCAAAAAGTAAGTTTTCAAAACTTTTTAGGTGGTTTTGTTCGTTTTTTATTATAAATGAGATTTGAAGTTGAAATCATGAATTTCTATCATGAAAAATGACGATTTTGAGCCCGGATTTTTGAAAAACACTATTCACCCGAGACACTATTCACCCGAAATTGCACATTTGTTCGCATATTAGTTATGATTTGTAATATGTTGTACAATCGGTGAATTGTAGGTGCATTTGCTCTGTGGTTGTTTCGTGGAAATTGGAGATTTGAAATTATTTGGCTAAGGTGAGAATAGTTAGTATTTAAAGTAATTATAGAAAGCGGACAAGTATGATGGTTTGAAGAGTTTGAAAACTAAGATTAGAATCCGAACCTAAGATTAGAGGGTTGTGAGTTAGTGCCCTTAGGATTAAGAGTAATCCTTTAAGTGAGAACTTAAAAATTCTCAAGGAAAGTATTGAATCTTAGAAGATTCTAAGTTAGGTTCGAGGTGAAACTAAGTTTGGATCATTGGAAGTTAAAGATCCAACTTGTAATTAAAACGGTTAATAGAACCTCGGATTATTTGGAAGTTTAGAATCCGGAGGGCATAGGTTAATCGTTTAAGTTATGTTTCTAATTTTATTATTTGATATCGGAGTTCGATCATCATATCGTTCGTCCGAGATTCTTATCTATTTTACTTTAAGTCATTTACTTATGTTCTTTACTTTATGCCATTTACTTTATGTTTGTGATGGTTATCTTAATTACGCACTTTATTTATTTACGCTATAAAATATCATATTGCATCATACCATATCGCATCATGGAAAATAAGTGTGAAAGTGAGAAAGAATGATTGGGGGAACGATGGGTCCTACGGGATATACCACGTTACCATCATTGAAAGAAAAGAGAAAGTGAGAAATAAATGATTGGGGGAACGATGGGTCCTACGGGATATACCACGTTACCATCATTGAAAGAAAAGAGAAAGTGAGAAAGAAAAGGAGGGTGAATGAACGATGGATCCTACGGGATAGACCACGTTACCTCCTCATGCATAAGGGCATATCCGAATCCTACGGGATGCTCTCATGCATTCATATTTATGATTGATGAAAAAGAGAATTGAGATGTTAAATATGATGCAAAGTTTATTTACTTTTATTACCTTTGACATAAAGATGTTGATGGATGAGTATTGACTATGATTATTAGTAATATCATCCTTAAAAAGTATAAATGAAATTACCTAGAGTTTGAATGACTTTAGGAGTTAATTGTGTTATAAAAGTTAAAGGATGAATAATTAGACTAAGTGTGCTAATTAGTATCATCAATTGGAAGGTATGAAATAGAATGACCTAGACTTTGGAGAATTCTAGGGAGGATTGTGTCGGAATATTTGGACACAAATCGAAATGCGAGTTTGAGGTCTATCTTTACTTTTTATGCGTATTATTCTCACTGGGCTTAGTTTGTTAGCTCATGATATTACAACCAATTTCAGGTAATGCCTTGGCTAGAGGTCGAGGGAGAGGAGGTGGTGCTGCGTGATCGAGGGATGCTGACCTCGAGATGGACATTTTTGTTGTAAAGTCTATGTCTTGATTTTGATAAATTTTAAAACTTTGATGTTGTATTTAGCTCATAAGAGCTTTTATCGATGCTTTTATGATATATATATTTGAACTCCTGATTTGGGACTTAAAGTCCATGAGATTTGATTAGATTTGAAAATTAGGATGTAAACAGGTTTTCGGCATGCCAATTTTCAAACAAAACCACGCAAATTTTCTTAAAATAAAGACTTCCGCTGTTTTCTCTGATTTTAATTTATTTAAAAGTGACGGGTCGTCACAGCTTCTCCTTCATAATGAGCACTCTCTCCTCTTCAAAGTTCTTAAGGCGAAATATTTCAAAAATTCTTCTTTCTTGGATGCTGGTATACCCAATGTCTCCTCATGGGGTTGGAGAAGTATTATGGCTGGGAAAAGTGTTCTTCTCTCAGGTTTGCGTTGGAGAGTTGGTAATGGTAATGATATCAACATTTGGACTGATCCGTGGCTTCCTCGTCCCCATTCTTTTTTACCAATCACTACTAGAAATGGATCTGGTTCTCTTGTGTCTGATTTCTTTACTGATGATAAAAAAAGCTGGAACATCAATCTGGTCAAGCAAACTTTTAATTCTTTAGACGTTCCTCTGATTCTAGCTACCCCTATCAGTCAATCTCAACTTCCTGATTCGCTTATTTGGCATTTTACCTCTTCTGGTAAATTCACGGTTAAATCAGGATACCACACAGCTCTTAAATTGCTTCATACTCCTTCTCAATCGATTGCTGGTGGTGAGGGAAGCAATGCTGTTAAAGTCAAGAAAAGTTGGAATATGATTTGGCAAGCAAATGTTCCTATGAAGTTGAAACATTTCGTATGGAAGGCTTGTAAGGGTTTCTTAGCTTCAAAAGATAATCTTATCAAAAGAGGTATGCTTCTCAGTCCTTCATGTGATTTCTGTAGTAGGCCAAAAGGAATCAATTTCTCACATTCTTCTTACTTGTGAAATGGCAAAGAGATTTTGGTTTGCTTCCTCCTTAAATTTATATACTTCTGCTCTTGAGAATCTCTCATTTAGGGACTGCTGGGATTTCTTCTGTTCTTCATTATGCAATATAGGGTCATCATCTCCTTCTTTGGATTTGTTTGTCTTTGGTTTATGGAGATTATGGAAGATGAGGTGTGAGAGACACTTTCAGGGTTCTTCTACTGATATCTCTGAAAATCTATCCAAGGTTTATCATGACTATTCCGAATTCTGCTTTCCATCTCTATTTCTCTCGAATGATAGCTGCTCCCTTGACAATTCTCCTCCTCCTTCTGCTGATTTTGATGGAGTATCAATCTTTTGTGATACTGCTTGGGATTCTAATTCCTTTGTTTCAGGATTTGGTTGGATTTTCAAACAAAATGGCTGCTTATTCCTTTCTTCTGAGAACGCTGAAGGCCCCCTCTGTCTCAGTGCTTTTCACGCCGAAGGTCGTTGTATAATTGAAGCTTTAAAGCAAGCTATCAGCAGTGGTTTATCTCGTGTTCACGTTTTCTCAGATGCGAAGCTTGTGATAGACATTATTAATGGAGTTTCTAGCTGCCCTTTTGATTTCTATTGTATTCTTGAAGATATTAAGTCTCTTTGTTTTAGCTTTGATTTCATTCTTTTCTCTTTTTTAAGTAGAGAGCTCAATGTTGATGCTCATTTGCTTGCTCATAGGGCTATCCATTCTTGTATTCCCCGTTAATCTTTTATAAAGTTTATCTTTGGCAAAAAAAAAAAAAAACGCAAACTTAAAGGAAAATCAGACTAAATCGTGGGTATTAATTCACAGAGATTGTGGGTTTCAATGTTTCAATTCATGAGAGATCGTGGGTTTATGTCGTTTCAAATGTCTTTTGGCGTTTCAATTTCGTGGGTCTAATATCATTTATTTATAAAAATGTAAAATGGAGGTTAAGTTTCATTCGGGCTCAGACTTTGAGGTCAAGTAGTCAAAATTCCCAAAAAAAAATGAGGGTGTCGAAGATGATTTGGACAATTTAGAATATGTACGCGAGCGAATGCCAAATCGTAATATGTTACATTCCACATCATTAAAAATATACATGTCATGAAGTACCTAACACCATTCAACTACCATGTCATACGAAGTTAGGTCGACTAACAGTCAAACAAATTTTAGGGTCCATTTCCTTAAAAAGTATAATGTTTAAAAATTGTATGTTTTTTTAAAGATTTGGGAGGAGGAGAAACTCGAATCTTTGACCTCAAGGAAAGAGATCAGATGACTGGCCACTTGAGATATTTAAATATTTTTTTTAATCCTCAAGGATTAAATTAATAGACAATTATTAAATACATTTAATTACCACTATGCCCAAAAACTTAAACTTATAGGTAAAAGTAAATTTAATCATATATCTCAGTATTTCCTTACTTATAAATCCAAACATGTGGAATTTTAATGAATATGAAGGAAACATCACAACTCTTCGAACTCAAGATATCATGTTCTGATACCATATTAAATCTGTTAAATCACTATTAAACCTAAAAGCTTAAACTAATAGGTAAATATAAATGTCACCATATATCTCAACAAAAGGAAATCCAATTGGGAGAAAATAGTTAACTCATAATATACTAATAGAAAAATCATAGTGATAAAATTCATTAAAAAAAATTGAAACAAATGTAAAATTATTAAAATAAACATAAGAAAAACCCAAGAAAATAGACATAACATCTAAGGAAGGGAAGCTTTGAAAAAATACATGGTTTCTAAAATATGGCAATAGAACTTAAAAAATAATTTTTTTTTGCTTATGTAATATCAAAACAAATAGTAGAATAAAAGCTATAACGTAGAACATACATATATCAATGTATTTAAAAGAAATCTGTTCGGACCGACAAAGGACTATTGACGACATATACTCCATCAGTCCAAGTTAGGCTTCCAAAAGAATACCCATAGTTCCTTCGTATAGCTGCTGAAATAGTAACCTTGAAAGAGATTTTCTTGAGTGTTGAACACCAAAACATTTGGTTGAACCCTTACCTTTGTACCAGGTGGTGGTTTGATCAGAGCTCTATAAATTGACGTCGAGTTTCCGACATTCGTGACGGTTCGAGTTACGGTCGTCGAGTTTCTCAGTGATGGTATTGTTATGGAAGGTAGATTAACATCCAACACTGAGGGTTTTTGTTTAGGGCATTTTGTTTTTTCTTGTGTTAAGCGAGAAATATCAGAGTTTTTATAACCCATTGAGCAGAGGTAATATATGTAATCTTTAGTGGTCATATCATATATAAGTCCTGGGTTTGCAGCAGCATTTGGATTCACTATTCCACCACCATAGTCAAATGGGTCAGCAACTTTTAGAGGAGCTGCCGCAGCTAATATTGGTAGTCCTGATGAATGAGTATTCCATGCTGTAGCAAAATATAAAAAAACACAAAAATTGAGCAAACTTGTTTATGATTAATGTTTATTAACTGTATTTTCTAATTGAAAATTTTCATTGGGTAGAAGATTTTGAAGTAATGTTTGTAAATATCTTATCACTTAAAATTATTTAAAAGTTTAGAAGGTTTTATCATGTTAATTATTAGTGATTAATGTGTGAATCAGTGATAAATTTAGTATAAAAATATGTAATTCAATGTTTATCTTCAATTTAGTGGATAAAAATTTACTATATTTACAAATATTTTTAAGAGTTCATATTATTATTAAAAAAAAATTGTTAGATATACGAATGACACTTTTCTATTTTTACAAAAAAAAAATAACATATTTTATGCAAACATGTTTGGAAATAGTCTTTAAAAAAAATTAGTTTATTGTTTTCCTGTTTTTTTATAGTTAGTAATTAAGGGTATATCACACATAGTTAATTAATTTTGAGATTCTGTTTTCAAAAAAATTTCAAAAATTAAAAAATATCAAGACTACTTAACACATTGAGAATGTGCGCATATGAAGACATGAGTTATTACTATAATAGATGCATTATTGCTGTTAATTTATATTACTGGTTTAAATTTAATACTATAATTTACACTTGATGTAATTTTAATATTATTGTTGTAAATTTACATTACTGAAAAATTATTATTGTAAATTTACATTATTGATATATCATAAAATTAATAAAATATCTAGAAATAGTTAAATATGATATAAACATAAAAATGTGGCATATATTATGTTTGTATATAGCAAAGAAAAATGAAAAAAAGAAAGTTAAAAATTATGTTTGTACCAGTAGTGACGAGGGCTGATTTAATGGCAGAAGGAGACCAAGAGGGATGTAATGATTTAAGAAGAGCCACAATTCCTGAAACATGTGGTGTTGCCATTGAAGTTCCTGATTTTATTGTATATCCATTATCACTAAATGGGTCATCCTCTGAAGTTGCAGCTAAAATGCTTACTCCTGGCGCTGCAATATCTGGCTGTCTCACCGAGTAACAAGTAAATTACTATTTAAAAAAAATAAAAAATTATTGATTTATTGAATATTTATATTTTTATTATAATTTTTATTTTATGTTCAAAAACTATAATTTTAATAAGATTTTAAGAGATAAAAAATTATATTTACCTTGAGAATTGCAGATGCAACAGAATTTGGACCTCTCGATGAAAAATAAGCTATGTGGGGTGATATAGGCTTTCCCGTAATGGTTCTCGAAGAGCTCAATTTTACTTTTGGATTCCTTATAAATGTTTGGGAAGAAAATAAAATCACTAACAAATTTATTATAATTATTATTATTTTAAAAGTTGGACAAATAAGAAACAAAAATGGATATTTTATTAAAATAGTATTTTAAAAATTAATATTTTTAACACAATAAAAAAATTCAAAAAATTCACATTATGAGTTTCCACCAATCTTTGATTCAGATAGAGTTAATCTTACTCTAAAAAATATCATTTTAAATTATTTCAAAACCTACGCTATTTTTTTATTAAGATTTTGAAAATAAAAAATTATTCCAATTTTATATAAATATTGTTTAGAAAGTTACCTACCTAGTTCCCCTGATGTAAAAATATAATTTGGTGCCAATATGAGAGTCAACAACGATGCATGGAAATAGATCACCGAATGAAAAGAAAAAATCAGCGTGTTGTCCTGCCACTATTACTCCAACTCCTTTTGCTGCTCTTACGGCCAACACCGCTTTTAATACGGCATTTTTGTTAGCTACTGGAGCGAAACAAAGCACCACCTTTCCACTTAAGGAAGTATCATTTCCTGAAATGCCCTCGCATATGCTGCAATCCAATTATAAAATAGGAAAATTTCATTTGGTTGAAAAATTTCTTCAATATTTATAAATCTAGTAGTTTTAAAAATATTTGTAAATATATTAGTTTTTTAAAATAATTTGGAGGTAATCAATGATAATTTATCAGGTAATCTGTGATTACATACACGAAATAACATTTAATATAGTGAATCGGTGATCACTTATGCAGATATGAGTGCTTATTTATGGAAATTAGTTGCAATTTTATAATATTTTAGTGCGAATTGAGTTTTTTTTATTATTTTAACAAATAACTTTTTTCGGTGCTATTTTTATAAATATTGGACATTTTTTAGCTATATGTGCAAGCCCTTTATAAATATCATATCAAACCAATAGGTCCTGATTAATAACTAATTTTTTTCCTATTGGTTTATCTATTTTTCTTTTTTCCTTTTTAAAAAGGAAATCAATAATTTCTTTTTTATTATTTTTTTAAAACGTGTAATTAAATATGTTTGATGAGAGTTTTTTAAAAAAAAAAAACATTTACATCATAAAATGGAAAACTATTTCTAGAACATTTAATTTTATTAATATTTTTCATCGAATTGATTATCAAAGCAACTGTATTTTTAAAATGTAAAAAATAAAAACAAGAAATCAAATTTTAAACAAACCTTGGAGCACTAGAGTCCAATTTGTTGAGATCTGGATATGCCAAGCCGCTGACAATGTTCTTCCCACTGAAGAAACTTTTACCCTGTAAAATTCATTTAGTTAAAAGCTGAAAAAAAAAAGTATGGGTTTAAAATCCATAATTGAAAAAAATAAAAGAAAAATGTAATAAATCCCAAAATATTATTAATTACCAAGAAAGAGTTATTGTTTCCAAGAGTAATCGAGGCAAGAAAAGCTCTGTCAATCGAATTTGCAGCCACAGTTAAAACCCAAGGAGCAGTGTTACTTACTGTTTGTTCAAAGGGGCCATCATTACCAGCCCCACAAACAACAGAAATACCCCTTGCTGTTGCATGGAATGAACCAATCGCAACTCCATTATTCACATCAAATTCTGGAAAGAAAGGAACCTTTGACGCAATCGAGATTGATATAACATCAACACCATCCTGAATTGCATGATCAATGGCTTTCAATATGTCTGCCAACGAGCATTTACCAGAACTGGTCCAACAAACTTTGTATACCGCTAAACGCGCGTGTGGGGCAGCACCTCTCACTGTACCGAAACCGAGATTTTTGTAGCTAACATTTTTAACAAATGAGCCAGCAGCTGTGCTGGCCACATGAGTTCCATGTCCATGAAAATCTCTCGGGGATAAGTATTCCTCTATTTTAGAACTATTTGATTGTAGAGCTAACTCGGTTTCCATCCTACTAGGGTACCAACGAGCACCGATGATCTTTCTGTTGCAGTTTGTGGAATTGAATTTGTCACCAGTTTGACATATTCCTTTCCATCGTGGCGGTACTGGGCCTAGTCCTGTATCGCGAAAAGCTTCCGATTCCGGCCAAATTCCTGCTTCCCCAACAATGTAGGTAAAGTATTCTTTAATAAAACTAAATGAGAAATTATTAGATGAATTTGTTACAATATCTTTCTCCACTGAAGAGAGAACAGTTGCATATCTAAAATGGGGAGTCTCACGGTGACAGTTACATTGAATAATTGCAGAGAAAGAGAGTTATACCTGTATCGAGGACGCCAATAATGACTCCGTCACCCATATTACCACGATGATAAAGATTAGAAGAATGAGACGGGGAAGAAGAGAGTCCGAGGAAATCCCAACTTCTAGTAGTCTGCAATTTGTATAGGATATTTGGAATTACACGAACCACTCCGGGTGTGTCTGAAATAAACGCACAAGAAAAGATATTAGAATATTACAAGTAATTAATATTAAAGGGGAAAAAACACATTTTCATGTAAATTTTCCTTCGTTAACATTCTGAGATTTGAGAAGAAAATATATATACCAGCTAGCTTTTGAGCCTGAGATTCTGTGAGCTTAGCCGCAAACCCAGAAAAGCCGTGTCTATAGCTGTAGATCATCGATTTAACTGACTTCTCTTTGCTTCATGATCAAATTACACCGAATATTAAAAGAAAAATTTGCAAGATTTTGAAAAAAAAATTAAGGAATTTTTTTTTTGTTCACTTGCTGTTATGATTAAAATGATTACCTTCCCAAAGTGGTGGATAACAAATCATGATGAGATTCGGTTTCCAATTCACTACTATATTGCCTTTCTCCAAGGTAAACGATGTAGACCTGATGAGAGAAATTGGTAAAAAACTAATCAAAACCGAAGACGCGAGAAAGAAAGTTGCCAAGCATGAGGTTTTCTATAAGATCTGAAGTTCGAATCTCCCATTTTCCGATGATTTAATATCTCATATACAAAAAACAAAAAATAGAGAAAAAAATTAATCTGGTATGTACCTTGCTATGTTCCTCTGCTTCTACAAAGGACTTGTTTCGAAAAATTGAGAATAAAGCAAACAATACAAAAAAGACAATAAAAGAAGTCTGAATCCTCATCTTGTGACTATCTTTTTTTCTAACAGCATAAAAATTTATAATGTCTCAAACTGAGTGATCTATGAAATAAAAACTATTTTAAAAGCACGAACAGATTATGGCAGAAAACAACTGATCCAGATCAAGTCGTGGTGAAATCTGTAGGCTGTTGAGAAGGAAATATATACACACATAATTTTGCAGCCCATATATATATATATATATATGTATATATGTATGTATATATATATATATGTATATATGTATGTATATATATATGTATATATATATGTATGTGTATGTATATGTATGTATGTATATATGTATGTGTATGTATATGTATGTATATATGTATGTGTATGTATATGTATGTATATATGTATGTGTATGTATATGTATGTATATATGTATGTGTATGTATATGTATATGTATGTATATATGTATGTGTATGTATATGTATATGTATGTATATATGTATGTGTATGTATATGTATGTACGTATGTATGTGTATGTATATGTACGTACGTATGTATGTATATGTATGTATATACGTACGTACATATACATATATATATGTACGTACGTACGTATACATATATATATGTACGTACGTACGTATACATATATATATATATATATATATATATGTACGTACGTACGTATACATATATATATATATGTACGTACGTACGTATACATATATATATATGTACGTACGTACGTATACATATATATATATATGTACGTACGTACGTATACATATATATATATGTTGGGAATTGAGGGATTTGCAACTCCCTAAACTCCCTAAATCGAGAACGATAAATAGCAACAAATAATAAAATAATAAAACGAGAGAGAAACGACACGAGAATTTTATACAGGTTCCCAATTGGTACGTCCTGTCTTCTGCAAATATTGCAGGTTCTACTATGAAGATGAAGATTACAATTGAGACGAAAATTAGAAGTTTACAATTGATATCAACTCTCTAATTTTTCTCTCAATAAGAATAGCCCCAAAAATCAAAGTTATTTTTGCGTTAACCTTTCTGTAGTCAAAAACCCCTTACGTCGCTTGATGAAAAATCACGTCTGCACTAGGTCACTTTAGTCATAGCAAACAAATATATATATATATGTCAAATATATATTGCACCTCCTAAGAAAACGTGCTGAAGCAGAAAACCAAAGTTAACCTATTACCCATTTTAATATTCTCACAAAAATATGGAGATTCATCAAATTGGCCTTTGACTTTTCTTAGCTCAGAAAAGGATATCAAATTAATTTGGGTTTTAATAAATGTATTTGATTGGGCTCCAATTCTCAACAATCTCCCACTTGGAGACTAATCAATAATCTTCAACTCCCACTGCATGAGCAGCTTACCACTTGCTTGGAACACCAAGGCTTCAAACTGCAAACTCAATCTGATTTGCCAAACCATATACCTGCTAGAATCCACTAACATAATTGGCCCCTGCAAGACCACCGCTGTGAGCTATCTCCCAGGCACGAAGAGATACTCCAACCACTCCCACTCCATCTATGTGGCGGGATCAACCACTTTACCAACTATCCGCCTCCAACGAACATTAGTAAAGAAATATTTCATAACATGCTTGACATTAGAATTCAAGCCAGTTGCCATAATAGAGATTCCATCTCTGATGCTTACACCCTCTTTGACTCTGAAACTAGTCAAAAGTGCCCTATTGCCCTCAGGCAACTTCACCAGTTCGCTATCTTGCCTTTCAGTTGAGGCTATTTTCTGAGCGCTTCCAGATTCTCCCAACTGTACCTTCTCATGAACTGATGGATTAGGATCTAACTGTCCTTTCTGCGTTGTCGGCTTACCCCTCCCATTTGAAGGAACATCAACAACTCTCCAAATTTGCACTTTACGTGTAGCACCCTTAACTTTGACAACATTCAAACGTGTCACATACAGAGTAGAACGTTTGTAGCCTTTCGCCACCAATAAAGATCCTCTAGTGAGTTTCCATACCCCTCTGCTAAACTCACTTCGATAACCAGCATTATCAAGTTGACCAGCAGAAATAATATTCAACTTGTAATTAGGAACATACCTGACATTCCTCAATAGTAGCCTGCATCCTGTATCAGTCTTCAAACTTACATCTCCAATACCAGCAGCTTTAGAGATATTTCCGTTCCCCAATTTTACTGAGCCAAAATCACCGGAAGTAAAAGATGAGAACAATTGTTTGTTTGAAGTAACATGAAAAGAAGAGGCACTATCCACAACCCAATCTGTCATCGGCTCATCGATATTAAAAGTCTCATCAACAGAGCAAAGAGCATACGCGACCATATTAGCCTCTGAGTTGTTGTCGTTATCTTTCTGATCTTGTTTCAGTTTTCTACAGTCTGATTTTTTGTGACCCTTCCTGTGGCAGTAGTAACACTCAATCCCCTTGTTCCATGTACCTTTACCTTTCATGGTTGTTACTTTGATTGCCTTTTCCTCTACCAAAATACAAAGCAAGACCATTGTTAGAGGTCATACCAGAACTCTTCAAGTGAATTTCTTCTGCAAGAGCGGCATCTCTGATATTTGCAAAACAAAGCTTACTTCTTCCCTGAGAATTTGCTATAGCGGTTTTCATAGTAGACCAACTATCAGGTAGAGATGCCAAAAATGTAACAAGACACCATATCATCGGTCATTTCAAACTCGGAATGACAATTAACTGATTTATGAGAATGTTGAATTTATTCAGATGATCCGCTAATGGTTCATCATCGGCCATCTTCATATGCACGAGTTGAGTGTAGATGTATATCTTGTTGTTGACGAAGTGGGCATTCATACATATCGAGACAAGGTTTTGATCAATCCCAGTAGTTGTCTCTTTTGCCACATTATGGGCAACATTCTTTGACAAGGTCAATCTCACAACTCCCAGCACTTGCCTGTCTAATAGCTTCCACTCTTCATCCTTCATACCCTCTGGCTTCTCCCCCAATGGCAGATGCAACTTCCTGCTAAACAAGTAGTCTTCAATCTGCATCATCCAGAATGAAAAATCTGAACCATCAAATTTTCCGATCCCAATATCCTTTGTGCTATCCATCGATCTCTTTCACAAGTCCCTTGAACCTGACGCTTTGATACCAGTTGTTGGGAATTATAAGGGATTTGCAACTCCCTAAATCGAGAACGATAAATAGCAACAAATAATAAAACGATAAAACAAGAGAGAAACGACACGAGAATTTTATACAGGTTCCCAATTGGTACGTCCTGTCTTCTGCAAATATTGCAGGTTCTACTATGAAGATGAAGATTACAATTGAGACGAAAATTAGAAGTTTACAATTGATATCAACTCTCTAATTTTTCTCTCAATAAGAATAGCCCCAAAAATCAAAGTTATTTTTGCGTTAACCTTTCTGCCGTCAAAAACCCTTACTGCCGCTTGATGAAAAATCACGTCTGCACTAGGTCACTTTAGTCATAGCAAACAAATATATATATATATGTCAAATATATATTGCACCACCTAAGAAAACGTGCTGAAGCAGAAAACCAAAGTTAACCTATTACCCATTTTAATATTCTCACAAAAATATGGAGATTCATCAAATTGGCCTTTGACTTTTCTTAGCCCAGAAAAGGATATCAAATTAATTTGGGTTTTAATAAATGTATTTGATTGGGCTCCAATTCTCAACAATATAAATATGTATGTATATATATATATATATATATATATATATATATGTATGTATATATATATACATACATATATATATGTATGTACATATACATACATACATATATATGTATATATATACATATATATGTATATATATACATATATATGTATGTATGTATATGTATATATATATATATATGTATGTATAGATGAAAAGTAGCAGCTGATATTATATATAATCTAAGAAAATACTTTCTTGCCTTATGACCATGACGAGTTCCTTCAAAAAAAAAATTGAGTCAAAGTTGGTACTTGTTTATATGTCTTGTCTTGTTGGATAAAATATATTACTTGGGTCACACGTATTTTATTTAAAAAATAATATATTTTTATTATCTATTAATAAAGTTTATTTAATAAGAATGTGACAATGGGTGAGGAGATAACTATTTGGGTTAATTTCAATAATAACCATTTAAATAAATGGAAATTTCAAGAAAACGGTATGTTTTATATAACTACCCAAAAACCGCTGCCGGCCAAGTTAAATTACATTGTGAAAAGACAAAACATACTACCGATTTGATTTCTCCTTAATTTGTGCAAAATTTATGGGAATTTATAAACATCCCTTAAATTTTACAAAATTAATGGAAAAATTAAATCTAAACAAAAATTAAACTATAGTAAAAGAAAAATATTCAAACATCTAACTTCTTCCTCCAGGAAAACTTGAATGTCTTTCTTGTTCGTCCTTCTATAAAATACAGAAATAAAAAGTAAACATTTAATTAAAAGTAACATATTCTACAAAAATATAGAGAAAGCGAGTTCGTCGGATAATTGAAAGGTACAAATTTTTATATACTGTTTACTTTTAGTAAACATTTATTGATGTGTACTCAAAATTGATAGAAGACACAAAATTGAAGATGAAAAGGAGGTAACCATTTTTAAATATAAGTAAATAGAAAACTAAAATAAATATTGAACAAAAATAAACATTTTAATAAAATCCTTCAAATCTGGATAAAAAAAATCATCAACTATATAAGCAAATAAACAATAGATCTATCACCAGAACCCTAGATCCGACTCATCCGCAAGAAAAATCACTAGCAAGATCAAAAACCAAATAGAAACTGCAAGTAAAAACGAAAGAGAAAAACAATTCATTCAGATATAGAGCGAGCACACAAAATTGAAGATGAAAAATAGGTCAAAGTTTCTATATATGTAAATAGAAAAGAACAATAAATGTTGAACAAAAATAAACATTTATTTAAAAGCGACTTCTGCTGCTGCTTTCTTCATTGATTGAACATCAACACGAGCCACAACAACGATCGCCTTCGTCGATTTCTCGGATATAGAGATGGCCGATTTCGTTTCGGGATTAACAAAATCGACGAGGAAAAATGAGGATCTGAACAAAAAAGGAGATTGTGAACAATCCAGCAAATCACAATCACTACTCCATTGATTTCGAGTATATTTCTTTGATTGTGACGACGAATAAGGAGGAGATCAGTAGGATCTTCTTATACTCAAGAAGAAAATCACAATTGAAACTTTATTTGATTGTGACGACCATAATCTATAAATGAGGATCTGAAGTATAGAGACGGTAACAAAAAAATTTCATTCATGGTTGTGGTCGAATAAGAAGGAGGAAGAAGAAGATGATGGGAGATATTTAGGTTAAAGATCTTTTTCATTAAATAAGAATTCAATTGATTTAAATTCAAAATAAATAATTATAAATTTAAATGATTTTCAATTAATAAGATATGATTATGAGGAGAGATAAAAGGGTAAGATTGTAAAAAATGAAATCGGAAACTACCAGATCACCACCACAAATGGTGTTTTTTTTTGGGTAAAAATAAAATAAAATCATAACCACTAGTATTATTATAATTGGGTTAATTAAAGTGGTTATTGTCGTAATTAATTCTAACTATTTTCTATATATAAAGAAAGAAACTTGTCTCCCTGTTAAAGAGAAATCACTTTTGTAACTGTCATTATTTATCCAATAAGAATGTGACAACCTATGAGGGTACAACTATCTTCTATAATATAAAAAACAAAACTCGTCTTCCTACTAATGAAGAAGTTCCTCCTCACTTTTGTACCGATCATATTTCTAGGGGTGAACAAGCACCACCATTAGTCATCCCGCCCTATTTAAGTGTGTAATCGTTGTCGGATTCAGGGTCAGAGTGAGCAATTATAGCCTATTTATTAAACGGGGCGAGATCGGAGTGATGGATCGGGCCCCAACCTCTATTAATAATTTTTTTTTTTTTTCGATTTCTCTCTCTCTAGTCTACACATTTTTTTACTCAAAACTCATTTACATCTCATCTACCACCTAACCCCAATTAAATAAAAAAAAAAAAATCTATTTACACCCCAATAATGCCCCAAAACCACTCCACCCCGTTCTTCCATATTCACCCCCTAATAAGTATTATTTAGTAGAAATATGACAAATATTCAAATGTGGAGGACAAATTTTATTCCAGTATAGAAAAATTTCCTAATTTGAAATGAGTAATAACTTTTTTTCTTAGAAGTTAGAATAGTAAAAAAATACTTTGTTTAAAATATTCTATGGTTGGATTGAAACGTTCAAATTTGATGTAATTGACTAGTGGCGTAAGATTTTTCTACATTGAGTGGGTGCTTCAAAGAACGTCAATTTGAATATGTTAATTAAAGGGTTTGTTGGAAAGAAAAACGTGTGATGAATATAGAGGTTAGTTTTCATTTGTCAATGAATACATCTCGCAGTTTCCTGGAGCATGGCTTCTTATAGTCAATAGCCCATGGATTTTCCAAAGATTTTTCCCTTCTCTTTTTTGTTTTTTAAGGGAAACGATACCAAATTTCTTTACAATAATTTTCCTCAGCATGGCCGCTTGGGAAAAAACCTTGTTTATATCTGTTAGAGATGGCCGATTCAACCCGACTAATGGATGTGAAAACTCATTCACCAGCCACGTCAACTCAACAAAGGTTCTCGGATTAACCCACCCCATATACATCCTTATTTTTATGTGTAAAAGGATAATTTCAATTGGTAATACAATTGAAAAGTATTTATAAAGATGATATATATTTTTATGTCAATTAATGATTAATAATTATCAATGTTAATTATTTTAGACAGTTAGTGTTAAAGTACGAGGGTCAAATTGTGTTTGACCTTGTCGTCACGGTGACCAAGGTCATCGCCGCGGCAACCGACTGAATCCATTTTTTGGCTTTCCTTAGCCAAAAACTGGAGAGTGGTCGCGGTGACCACAATGAAGTTTTTGGAGGTTCTGTGTTTTTGTCTCGTTGCCGCGGCGATGAAGTTCTCATTGCCGCGACGACAACACAATTTCTGAGATTTTTATTTTATTTTATTGTTTATTTTTGTAAAGTTTTTATCTATCTTTTAGCTAGTTGCAATTGTATGAATATGTCATTAAGCCACCATACAAAATAAGAAATATTATTCTTCAAATTTTTACATGGTATCAGAACGGGTTAACGATTCATACCGCAAATTAATGGAAAATTGATGGATACAAATCAATTTTCAATATGATGACTCATTCTGATGAAATGAATGACTTACACTGTGATCATAGGCGTAGTTTCCAGATTGGAAACAAACGTGGAGTGATTACACATGACACATCAACTTCCAAAATTCATATTGATACAAATCCATTTTCAATATGATGACTCATTTTGATGAAATGATAAGTATCTCGTTTCGAGAATCAGGTCGAAACGGGATACTTGATCTTGAAGATGATCAGTGGGCTATTATTGTAAAATAAATTTACACACCAAAGAAAATGAAGTTTTCTTCAACAGCTAAAGTGGAGAGTGATTTTGAGAAATCAAGTGTTTCTTCTCAGTGGATTGTCGATCAGGATGTTTAAATAACATAACTGGTAATGCTAGATTTATTTAGAAATTTAATTGATATATATCTCATCTCAATTGGACTTCCTAACGGTAAACAAAGCTTCATGCATAAGGAAGGCGCAATAATGTTAAGTAGCAATTTGGTGATGCATGTATTATTTGTTCTAGATCTGACTCGTAATCTGCAATATGTATTATTTATTCTAGATCTGACTCGTAATCTGCAGCATGTACTATTTGTTCTTTTTAATGATAAGTTATTCATAATACAAGATCGTACTTCGAGAACTCTAGTTGGAGTAGGTGAACAATGTGACGGAGTTTATTGAATTCATCCACTCCTTCAATCTCGAGCTTATCGAACAACTGTGGAAGGTAATAAAGATTTGTGGCACTGACGGATGGGGCACTGTTGGGTGAAATGGTGGTCAAACTAAATGGTGTGTGGTGGATGGCATGCAAGTGCACATGGTCAACAAGTAATAGTAATGGTAAGTGAGTGTCGTGTCCCACGAGGATGGTTGCTTCTATTCGAAATTAGAGATTAAGAAGATTACTACCACAACAATATGAATGAGTGATAAAACTAGAAGAAATTGCGCACAAATTAAATAGATCAACACAGAAGTGTGGATCAAAGGATGAAGATGTGATGATATGTTAGGGATCTGGACAGATTGTTTCGACAAGCTAACAACTTGCTAATCGACTTAACATATGAATGGAGTTATGAGACAATCAACACATAGGAAGACAAGAGCAAGGATGAGTTTTCTCAAACTAACCTAATGTGTTGCTTTACCTTAGATCTTATCTCTAAAACCTCAAGTAAAGTTACTTCTCTTGAATCCCCTTGTATTGTTCTCTATTCCTCTAAATCTTTCCCTTATTCCTAAGTTGTGATTAAGATGAACAAGTAATACCTTATGTGAAATTGGCATACAATTTATCTTTCAATAATTGCATACACTCTTCTGACTATATTTTCATACAGCATTAAAGAAGGTTAAGAATGATAAGGATACTACATTTCAATCTCCATGCATAAATGAGTCTCAAAATAACGGTTCTTGTCCATCCATCTCCACTAACATTTCATCACAAAAGAGTTTAGCCTCTCATGGCTGGCAACAACATGAAAATAAACATAAACTTAAGACTGGAATTCATGCTTAATTATAAACTAAAATTACTAACTTTAGCACACTCCTGCTCGTATGCACTTCCTTCCTGCTCTTGCTTCAACTGACTGCTTCTTCTTCTTTTTCTTCATCGTTCCCCTTTTATATCTCGCTTTTTACTCTTTTTTTTTTCCAAATTTTCATTTTTCCCACCAAAAAAGTAGTTGGCACAATGTTGGGGAACTTGCGGGGCTGGGACACTGTAGCGCGAACTGACTACCGCATGTCCCATCGAACTGTTCATCAGTGGAGATAATATCTATGTATTTTCTGAGTGGTTTGCTTCAGCAGCATTACCGAATGTTCTTCTTCTCTCTTTGCCCTGCATCAATAAAGAATTGCCAAGAGCAACTACTAGAACTATGCTCGCAAGGGCTATATTAGAATGCTCAGAAAGTTATTAAATAATGAGATAAAGTTGATCAAAAAGCCAAAGTTAACAAGAGGTCTTGAATCAAAATTGGATTTTACAAAAGTGACTCAATTAAGTGCATAAGCTCAACATTTTACTCAATTATTTGGTCTTTTTACCTACATTTATCCAAGTCTAACCATGTGAATACTCCTTTCCAAGGACTTATCAGGCACCCATCTAGAATGTAGATTTTATTTTGTCTGGACAACTTGATGGTTGTAAGAATCGTAGTCTTTCCAATTTGCATAATGCATGTGATATTTGTCTATGAGCAAAGCAAACTACAAAAAAAGTTCCTTTGAGCGATAATTAAGCTGTTGGAATCTTTGATTTAATCCATCGTGATATATGAGTCTATATAATCTCCCGTCTAGTTGTGAAGCACACTATTTCTTGACCATTGTGGATGATTGCTCTAGAGATGTGTAGGTTTTCTTATATTAGTTAAATCTAAAGTGCGCCAACTACTTCGAGGATATTGTAAGTTGGTCAAGAAACAATTTTATAAAATTGTAAAGGTTGTGTGTGTTGGGATTGAGGCCTCTATAAAAGAGTTTTCAAATGGAAGTCCAAAGGATCTTTCCTTGCACTATAATATAATCAAAATAATTGCATAAAAGAAACACTAACCCTTGTAGAGAAGTGTCTGACTCTTCCTCTTCGTTTTTGGTTAAGATCTTGGGACCACCAAAACGTTCTTCGTCAACAAGAAAAAATTAGAATCGGTGCATAGGCACTATCCTCTTTAGAAAAAGGAAGAGGGGAGAAATTTTCTTCCCTTATACCTTATGGGCGGCGACAGCAAAGAGAGATGGAGGAGAGGAATTTTCCTGAGTGTTTTCTTTTGCTCTCTTAGTTGTGTATTTTGGGGTCACCTCAAGATTCCTGTTTATAGGAAAACTAAGCCTTTAGAAAATATTTTAATATCTTTTTAATAATCAAATATTTCATAAATATATTTTGAATAATTAAGATATAATATCTTATTTCATAATATTATATTCCATATCACTATTTAAATTAATCATTATTAATTTTAAATAATTATTTCATATCTTACTCATTTAAATTAATCATATTAATTTAAATTAAGATATTCCATAAATATATTTTTAATAAAATAAAATGAAATTAATTCATTAATATTAACCAAAGTGGCGTGTGACCCTATCCATGGGTCACACGCCCATATCATCATCTTCATGACAATATTGAGCATTTTATTTTCATTTTTAATTAATAGAACAATTCCATTAAATAAATAAATAATACTTCTTTTATTTATTTTATTTTTAATTTGGTTTCCTCAAATTAAATATTTAAATAGACCCCTCTATTTATATCCCCATTAATTTTGAACAACTGCAAAATCAATTTAATTAAACAGACTCTTCTATTTAATCTCCCTTTTATATCATCAAATAGACTCTTCTATTTAATAAATAATTAAATAGACTTTTTGATGCGTGTCGAAACCACAAAAAATGAATACTTACTCTCGGGATTTAGAATTTTGTAGTAGTGATGATTAAAGTCGATCTCCACAAGGAAAAGGGAATTAAATTAAAGTTAACAAAAAGGGGGGTTTTTGAATTTTGAAAATAAGATAAGACTGAAAATAAACAAAAGATTTAATTCAATTTAATAAAGTTCCAACCAAAGATATTATCTCAGATACAGTTTATTTCATTCGATCATCAATAAGAATACAAATTCTAATTCAATACTAGATTGGTAAAAAGGCATCGAACCTAATCAACAACCTATAAATGTTCTTCCTTAATTTCTCGAGCCAAGAAACGATCATTGATTATTTCCATAATTAATGAATAATCCAAGAATATGACAATAAGATTTAACTCTTTAAAAGCATTAAGAAAAGAAGAACTACCAATCTTAACCAATAAACGTAGTACAACCAATTTATTTAAGTCATATCACAATTTCTCATAACATAAATTAAATAGCTTCCTAATCAATTCATGCTACTTGTCACAAGATTAGAACATTCAAATAATTACGGATTCAAAGTTCTAATTGACTAATTATCAAATTAACATTCAAACAAAACAAAGGATCCTATTTGATCAAACGTGAACTTGATAATAAATAACTAAAGAGAAATCACAAATAAAGAAAATTAAAATAGGAGTAAAGAACGGATCTCACGAATTAAAATAACTGTACTTTGATTCAGTCTTTAGTTGGAATGAAGAGTTTAGGTAGACATAATAAAATTAACTAAGAAAAGTTCTAAAAGTTGTAAAAAGAGAGGAGCCCTAAAAACTTATGAAAACTGAAATTTATAAGCAGGATTCGCCTCCGTTGCCATAGCCATGAGGATCTCATCACCGCAGCAATGGAGAAGTTTATAATCTTTAGATACGTGGATAATGCTTCCAGCGACGTGGCAGTGGAGTGCTCGTTGCCGCGACGACATGCCAAATTATGTGAAAATCATCCTTTATCTAGTCTTTTTGACTTGGTTGAATCCTATTATCTTGAATTAACCTATTAGCAAGAAAACCAAATAAATCAATTAAAAAAAATCGGAACTAAGCATTCAAGGGATAAAACATTTAAATTAAGAACATAAAAATCAAGTTATCAAATACCCCAAAACTTAGACAATTGCTAGTCCCTTAGAAATTCTAGCATGAAGCACAATTACAAGTCAATCATGAAAATATTTGAAATTATGTAACCATCAAGCTTTGTAAACAATTAATACATAAGCAATCAAAAGTTCTGTGACGACCCAACACTTTTAATAATTTAAATTAGAAAACACAGCTGAAGTCTTTATATTTTAAGAAAAATTGGCGTGGTTATGTTTGAAAATTGGCTAGCCAAAACCTGTTTACAAAATCTAAAAAAACACGAGGAACTTCAAGTTCCTATCCAGGAGTTCAAAAGAGTTATAATCATAAAAGTAAAGTGAAATGAAAAGCTCTTAAGAACTTATAACAAATTTTACATCTCAAAGACCGAAAATAAAACAAAATAAGATAAGATAAGTTCCAGAACTTTTAAATGACATCTAGTCCATCTCAGCATCATCATCCTTTTGATCAAGCCACACCAGCTCCTCTCTCATGACTTGAACACCTGAAATGTTTGTAATATCATGAGCAACTTAAGCCCAGTGAGAATAAACAGAATAAAAAGTAAAGTTAGACCCCAAACCCGCATCCGGATTTGTGTCCAAGTGAAACTCACATTCTCTTACCTCTCAACCACCAAAAGGATTTTATATCAATGTTTCAGTTTTACTTACCAATTCTCCCAAATATTTGAGGAACAATCTTCCAATTTATTGAGAAACTAGTTCTCTTACATGTTTATCACATGATAGCTATACAAGGTTCAATACACCCTTGTATTCTCTCATTATCCAATTCAATCTCATTCCTTTTTCCTATAGCACTTGGCTATACATCAATTTCATTTCTTTTCTCTCTAGAAAAGTACGTCTTAAATAATCCTTTCTATAGTTCTCTAATCTCTAGAAAACTAACTTCCATAATCATAATCTCTATAGGATTATAATACTAGCACACGTAGTCTAAATCTCATCCATTAACTTGTTATAACATAAATAAGAAAATTAAATAAACTTTACATAAATATAACATCTTGATTCTCTATCCATGATATATATTTCCATCGATCATATGCATGAAGGTAATGAGGACATCCCGTAGGATTCGCATTCGCCCTTTATGCATGAATGAAGGTAATGCGGGCATTTCCCGTAGGGTCCAACATTCAACCTTATGAATGAAGAAGGCGATGCAGACATTCCCCGAAGGGTCCAACATTCTTCCCTCCTTTTATTTCTCTCTTTTATTTTCTTTTTCTCTGAAGGCGATGCGGACATTCCCCGAAGGGTCCAACATTCTCTCCTTCTTTTCTTTCTCTCTCTGAAGCCGATGCGGACATTCCCCGAAGGGTCCAACATTCTCTCCTTCTTTTCAATGATGCGAGATGTTATGGTGCAATATGTTATGGTATGCTCTCAAAAGTAAATAAATGTAAATATAAATAGGGCATAAAGTAAAAGGTATAAAGTAAAGGACAAAAAGTAAAAGGATCATAGATGTCCTTATGCATAAAGTAAATAGATAGGAATTTCAGGAAGATCATTAAGTAGTTCAAACTTCCGATACTTTAATAAAAGTTAGATCTTATCTTAAATAAGCAATCTACACTTCCAAGGATTCTAAACTTCCAAATAAAATCCAAAGTTCCATTTTCGAGTTTCTTTAACCATTCCATCTAAAAGTTTGGATCATTTAACTTCCAATGATAATCTCCAAAACGATTCTAACTTAGAACTTCCTAAAGTTCAATGTTTCCCTCGAGAAACTCCAAAGTTTTCACTCAAAGAACTAGTTCTTAATCCTAAGGGCACTAGCTCACTTTCTTTTACTCTTAGATTCGAATCCTATTCTTAACCTCCGATTTTACAAACCGTTCTACTTATTCGGTTTCTAAAGTTACTTTAAATCCTATTTATTCTCACCTTAGCCAAAGTAGTTTTTGCTCCAACTCTCCGATAGCACGATCGATCGACGATCCAAAACACCTACAATTAAAAGTATATCTAACGATCATTAATAAATCATACATCGATCAATTATCATCTAAAAGCTCAAAACGATGAAAATCCTCGGAAAAACCCAAAGGGTGCTCTCGGCCCTTCAATGAAAAATGGGTTTCAGGTTCGGTTTTCTGGCTTTTAGGCACTTTAGAGGTGTTTCGAGTTGGTTTTAAGAAATTGTGAAGTTCCTGATTTCAATGGGTATCGATGATTCGGGTTTTTGAACAATAATCGATTCCCCGAATTTAATTTCAATAAACATCATATCAATAAAAGTAAACCCCAAAACAACCCTCACGATGTAAAATTCAAACGGGAAGGGTTTCAACTGAAACTTGTTTTAGGGTTTAGGGAAAGTTGTCAAAATCACTAAAAACAACTCCCGTACTTAAAATCATTGAGTTCCTCGACAAGAAATCGAATAATCAAAATAAAAACTCCATTAAAACACTATTTGGAGCTTAGGGTTTGAACTTTAACTTATCGAGAAGTCCTTAGAACACGGATGGAAAGCACGATTGCTAGGTGGAGAAGAATCCTAGGACCGAGACCTTTCCGATGCAACCGAAATCAAGCCGATCCGTCGAGAAACGAGTAAAACCCGAAGAAATCCCCCCCCCAATCACTATACCCACAGTTTTGAGGGAGAAATGGATGAGGAATGTGGTCAACTTTGAGTCAAGATGAGTTTTTAAAGATGAGTGAATAGTGTTTTGATATTTTTAAGAAATTAGAAATGACGGTTGTGTCCTTTTATGACTTTTGACTTATAAATCGAAACCTGAAGCTCTTAAATTAATCTAAAGGTGATTAATAATTATTAATGTCACCGAAGCGAAATTAAAGTATTAATAGATTAAAAAGAAGTTCGGGCAAAATGAACTACTAAAATCGAAATTACTACTTTTAAATTAACCTTAAATACTTTAATTAAAATAAATAAATAAAAATAAAATAAAATAATAATAAAAAAAATTTCACTTCAAAATAACTGGACGTTACAGGTTCATGCAAAACCCCAAGTGTGTGATCAATCTTGCTCTTATGCAATTTTTATAAAACCACGAAATATAAATGCTAACTTAATTTCACAAGTTATATCAAGAATAGAAACCTAAACAAACTTCTCAAAATCAAATCATTTAGAAATAGATACTCTCACGAGATATTAACTCAAATAGCTCAAAGTATTTAAAGGGAGTCAAAGAATATCACTCAAGTCAAAACATGGAAGAAATTTACCATAGGCTTGCAAATGTATCAAATCAAAACCGTAAATGCAAGAAATTGAAATACATGAATCAAAGAGTATTGAAAGGTTGCAATGGGGCTAGGAAATAGGGTAGATGGAAGACATTTAGGCTAAAAGAATTGAGAGATTACCATGAGCATATTCAATAAATTCAAACTCAACTCAAAATTTACATTTGAAGCACGAGCTCCGAAATATCAAAACCATCTTTCTTTTCATCTTTCTTTTCACCTTTTTTTTCAACATTCTAATTTCTTTTTTCGGACTTTCAATTACAAACTTTTTCTGGCACTTTTCTTTTCCACATTTTTTTTTTCATTTTCAATCAACTCATAAGACAAATTCAATTTTACATATTTTTTCAAATAGACATAAATATTTCAAAAACATAGAAACCTCTCAATTTGGGTGAAAAAGGAGACAAAAAGAATGGGAAAATGTTATTTATTATGTGACTAAATATCAAAGAAAAGTCTAAGGCTAAAAAATTGGCATCCAAGGAATTATGTTCAGGTAGGCCTTTAGAAAGTTAAAATTGGTACCCCTGATTTTCCCTTATAGATTTCAAGCATCCAAAAATCAAGTAAAAATAGTCTTAACATGCATAACAGAGCAAGTTCTATAAATAAACAACCATGAATGACATACTCTCAATGGTGGGCGTCGAATCCACCAAAAATAAAAGTCTCTACTTTCGGGTTTATGGATTTGTAGTAGTGGAAAGTAGGGTCGAATCCACAGAGATTGGTGAATTAAAATTGGGGGGTTTTTGAGTTTGTTGAGAAATTGAGAAAGAAAACAATAAAAGTTAAGAAGAGATTCAATGGGAGAAAGTTCCAACCAAAGGTGTAATCATCGTTTGATTTATATTATTTGATCATTGATTTTCTAATGAAATCCTAACTCATTCTCTAAATTGGTTATGATTATTAAGAACATCTTATTAATCTATCCTTCCTTAGTTTGTCGGTAATTAAGATACGATCATTAATTACTTCCCTAATCAATGACAACCCTAGAGTACGACAATAGAATTTAATCAATGACAACAATAAGATGAGAAGGACGACCAATTCTAGCCAACAAAT
The DNA here is from genome assembly GCA_028015215.1 of Gynostemma pentaphyllum. Lineage (NCBI taxonomy): Eukaryota > Viridiplantae > Streptophyta > Magnoliopsida > Cucurbitales > Cucurbitaceae > Gynostemma > Gynostemma pentaphyllum. Next base: position 42,966,687 of record CM051353.1, read on the forward strand.
GCGAAACGTTCGATCTATTTAGACTAGATCCTATATTTTCATAGCATGAGATGAAAAGACTTATTAATCATTCATACTAATTGTCACATGGATTAGAATGCATAAACAATTACGGATTTAAACACTCTAATTGACGATCTATCAAATTGAAGAATGATCAAAGGGCCCTATTTGAAAAATCAAACAATGTGATATTGAATGCATAAAATAGAAAATATAGAAATAGAGAAGAATTAGAAAAAAAGATGAAGAACAAATCTCACAAATATAAAAATCAAACTTTGATTAACCTTGGTTGGAAAGATGAGTTTAGCTAGACATGGAGTTCATAGCTATCCCCCCAAAACCTAAGAAAAGTGTTCTAAAAGATATCTGAAAAGAAGTCTCCCCTAATCCCCTTTGAAAATTAGGGTTTTAAACAAAAAGTTAAAACAAGATCTAAAAAAAAAATTGCGCCGGCGCCGCGGCACAGAAATTTGGGCGCCGCGGCGCCAGGCAAAAAAATAAAAAATAAAAAATCACAATTTCTGTGCCATGGCGATGAGAATTGACCAAAGTTGATCAAATTATCATTCTCTTCTTCCTCCTTGGCCGAGACTTCAAAGGGGATTGAGGAAGATTTTGGGTTTTGTTCGTTTGTCATCGGATCGCATCGATTCTCGTTCCGTTGGAAAGATATCGGTCCTACGATTCATTTCCACCCAACCATCGTGCTTGCTACCCGTGATATACGGAGTTCTCGGTAAGTTTATCTTGAAACCCTAAGCTCCAAATAGTGTTTTAATGGAGTTTTCTCTTTGATTCTTCGATTTCTTGTCGGGAAACTCGATGATTTTATGTACGGGGGTTGTTTTAAGTGTTTTTGGAAACAATCCCATAACCCCAAAACCGAGTTTCTGTCGAAACCCTTCCCGTTTGAAATTTACCTTTTGGGGTTTGAATATGGGTTATAAATTATTGAAATAATGTTTATTGTAATTCAATTTGGGAAATTACATATTGTTCAAAAACCCTAATTATCGATACCCATTGAAATCGGGGATATCGAAATTGCTTGAAACCAACTCGAAACACATCTAAATTGCCTAAAAGCCGGAAAGCCAAACCCGAGACCCACTTTTCATGGGGGGGGGGGGCGGGGGCGAGAGCCTCATGTTGGGGTTTGTTGAGTTTTTCGTCGTTTTGTACTCTTAGTTGTTGTTTGATCGTTATTTGGTAATTTATTGATCGTTAGATGTAATTCTAATTGTAGGTGGTTTGAACTTTGCTTGAACGCTCTATCGGAGGTTGGGAGCGAAATCATCTTTTACTAAGGTGAGAATAGTTTGGATTTAGAGTAATTTTAGAAAGCAAATAAGTATAATGATTTGTAGAATTGGAAACTAAGACTAGGATTCGAATCTAAGAATAGAGGGAAGTGAGTTAGTGCCCTTAGGATTAAGAGTTAATCCTTTAAGTGAGAACTTAGGAGTTCTCGAAGAAAACATTAAATCTTAGGATTTTCTAAGTTAGATTCGTTTCGGAGCTTAGGATGGATCGTTGGAAGTTAAAAGATCCAAACTTTTATATAGAACGATTAATAGAACCTCGGATTATTTTTGGAAGTTTAGAATCCTTGAAGGGATAGATTAATCGTTTAAGATAGGATTTACTTTTATTAATGTAGCAGAGTTTGATTTACATATCGTTCTTCCGGAATTTCCTATCTATTTTACTTTATGCCCCTTTTACTTCATGCTTGTTTCGGCTACTTTAATATTCGTACTTTACGTTTATTTACTTTTGCAAGCATACCATAACATATTGCACCATAACATCTCGCATCATTGAAAAGAAGGAGAGAATGTTGGACCCTTCGGGGAATGTCCGCATCGCCTTTAGAGAAAAAGAAAATAAAGTGAGAAAGAAAATGAGGGAAGAATGTTGGACCCTTTGGGGAATGTCCGCATCACCTTCTTCATTCATAAGGTTGAATGTTGGGCCCTACGGGGAATGTCCGCATTACCTTCGTTCATGCATAAAGGGCAAATGCGTATCCTACGGGATGTTCTCATTACCTTCATGCATATGATCGATGGAAATATATATCATGGATAAATTATTGAGATGTTATATTTATGTAAAGTTTATTAACTTTTCTAACGTATGACGTAACAAGTTAATGGATGAGTATTAGACTACATATGTTAGCAATATCATCCTTTGGAAATTATAAAACGAGATTATCTAGAGTTTAGAGAACTTTAGGAATGATTGTGTCAGATTAATTGGACACGAATCGGAATATGAGTTTGAGGTCTAACTTTACTTTTTATTCTTATTATTCTCACTGGGCTTAAGTTGTTAGCTCATGATATCACAAAAAAAAATTCAGGTAATGCCCTGGCTAGAGGTCGTGGGAGAGGAGATGGTGCTGCGTGATCGAGGGATGATGACCTCGAGATGGACTAGTGGTTGTAAAAGTCTATGAATTTAATTTTGTGAACTTTAAGGATTTAAGTCTTTGAACTCCTGATTTGGGACTTAAAGTTCCTTGTGATTTTATTAGATTTTGAAATTAGGATGTAAACAGGTTTTGGTTAGCCAATTTTCAAACATAACCACGCCAATTTTCTTAAAATATAAAGACTTCCGCTGTGTTTTCAAATTTAATTTATTTAAAAGTGTCGGGTCGTAACAGTTGGTATCAGAGCCGACGGGTTTTGTAGACTACATGCGATGCATGTTTGTTTTTCATGTTTTGTTTTAAGTCCATTCTCAAAGTCATCATCTGAGATCAGCAGCACCAGGTATTCCTAGACCTTTATCTTTTAAACTCGCCTATTTATTTTGATTTGGTAAAGGAGTGGTAAATTCTCTTTTACTAGTAACTTATCAAGTTATATTGACTATGATGCAGTATGCCTCCTAGAAGGGTTGCTAGGCGAGTTGGGGTGAGGGCGGCTGCTCCTGCAAGGGGTAGAGGTAGAGCTCGGAACCCTACACCTCCACCTCCACCACCTCCACCTGTGATTCCTGTTATACCGCCACCTGTTCAGGGGCGAGGAGTTTTCATCGCTGAGGATGTTTGTGTGGATTTATTACGGGATGCTGGTAGACCCGTTGCGCCTGTTATACCTCAACCTAGAGCAGTAGATATAGCAGTTGATCAAGTTGGAGTTACCGATGCTGCTAGGACTCTGAGGGAGTATAGGCGATATGCACCTGCTGAGTTTGATGGTAGGTGTTTAGATGCATCTGTTGCAGAGTTATGGGTTGATAGGATTGAGAGAGCCTTCGAGTTTATTGAGTGCCCGGACCGGCTGAAGGTCCACTGTGGCACGTATTCTCTTGTTGATGATGCCCTGTATTGGTGGAGAGGCCTTTATAGATCACTTTCTCTCACTGTGGAGGTTACTTGGGAGGTATTTCGAGAGAAGTTTTATGAGAAACAGGGTGATAGATCAGTGACAGAGTACGAGCGAGAGTTTGATCGACTGTCTAGGTTTGCTCCTGGACAGATTGCTGACACTCAGAGCAAGAAGAAGAGGTTTATGGTGGGATTGAGAGCCGAGGTTAGGGGTCATTTACGCACTTTACATCCAACTACCTACGAGGAGGCTTTGGAGTTCGCCCTTTCTTTAGATTTGACATCTGAAGAAAGGAAATGTAAACTATCTGCTACAGGACAGACTTCCTCTCAGAAGAGGAAGGTAGAGGACGACCATACTGGTCGAGTACCACTGCCTCAGCAGAGACAGCAGCAGTAGCAGGCTCGGGGTGGAATCCAGTTTAGACAGCCGAGGGCACAGGGACTGCTTTCCCACTATTGCCAAAACTGTTTTAGTTATCATGCTGGGATATGTACCCTACCACTGAGGTGTTATACTTATGGTCAGGAGGGTCATCGATCTAGACAGTGTAGGGTTCGTCATGCACAGCCACCACAGTATGGATATCCCGGTCAGGGTGTTCAGCAGAGACCATATCAGGCACCACCTGCTTTTTATGGTCCTCTGGTTAGGGGCAGAGGTCAGGACCGAGGCAGAGGTCAGTACAGGGGTAGAGGTCATGGTGGACAGGCTCAGCAATATAGACTTCCACCTGTTGTTCCACCACCACAGATATTACCTCCACCACCACCGCCATTTCCTCCACCACCGCGTCCGGTACCTCCTCCACTTGTTCAGAATCAGGCTCGTGTATTTTCCACCAAGAGAGGAGGCCGAGGCTACAGGTACTGTACTGACTGGTACTCTGATAGTTTTGGGCCATTCAACTTTTGTTTTATTTGATTTGGGGCTAGCCACTCTTTTATTTCTTCTGAGTTTGTTGAGTTGGCTGCACTTGAGTCTGCACCGTTAGGTTTTGAGATGCGTGTTTCGACCCCAGTGGGGAAGTTTGTTATTGGTGATAGTATGATTAGCACTGATGATTTGTGTTTTATGGGTTGTTGCTTGCATGCTACTTTGATTATCATGCCTATGTCTGATTTTGATGTGATTTTGGGTATGGATTGGCTATCAGTTAATCGTGCCACCATTGATTGTACTGAGAGAGTTGTTGATTTTATGAGTCCATGTGGGACCAGTTTACGTTTTCGTGGGACTAGTAGCCGAGTAGCACCCACTTTGATATCTATGTTAGAAGCTAGAACACTTCTAAGTGATGGAGCCTTGGGCTATATAGCTAGTGTTGTTGATACTTCTGTACCAGAGACTAGCTTGAGTTCTGTGCCAGTAGTGAGGGATTTCGTTGATGTTTTCCCTGATGAGTTACCCGGTTTTCCACCAGTGAGACAGTTTGATTTTCAGATTGAGGTTGCTCCTGGGACAACTCCATTGTCCAAAGCACCTTATCGTATGGCACCGGCTGAGTTGAAAGAACTCCAGAGCCAGTTACAGGGACTTTTAGACTTGGGGTTTATACGCCCGAGTGTTTCACCGTGGGGAGCTCCAGTGTTGTTTGTGAAGAAGAAGGATGGTTCTATGCGGTTATGTATTGATTATAGAGACTTGAACCGTGTTACGGTGAAAAACAAGTATCCTTTGCCCAGGATAGAAGACTTGTTTGATCAGTTGAGGGGAGCCACTATCTTTTCGAAGATAGATTTGAGATCTGGCTATCATCAGTTGAGGATTCGGGATGAGGATATTCCCAAGACTGCATTCAAGACGCGTTATGGACATTATGAAATCGTAGTTATGTCCTTTGGTTTTACCAACGTGCCTGTAGTTTTTATGGACCTTATGCACACGGTGTTCAAAAGGTTCATTGATTCTTTTGTGATTGTATTCATTGATGATATCTTGGTTTATTCCAAGACAGAGGAGTTGCATGCTATGCACCTTCGGGAAGTATTGACAGTACTACGAGATCATAGATTGTATGCCAAGTTCTCAAAGTGTGAGTTTTGGCTAACGGAAGTGGCATTTTTAGGCCATGTAGTATTGAGTAGAGGAGTATCTGTTGATCCCTCTAAGATTGAGGCAGTTAGTAACTGGCCTAGACCGGCTAGTGTGGTTGATATTCGCAGTTTTCTGGGACTTGCATGCTATTATAGACGGTTTGTGCAAGATTTCTCCAAAATTGCTTCGGCCTTGATACGTTTGACTCGGAAGGGAGTTGATTTTGTTTGGTCTGAGAATTGTGAGAGGAGCTTTGAGGAGCTCATGAGGAGGCTGTGACAGCACCTGTTCTAGTGTCGCCTGCAGAACCGGTGGTTTGACTGTGTACACAGATGCTTCCCACAGAGGTTTGGGATGTGTGTTGATGCAACATGGGAAAGTTATAGCTTATGCTTCCTGTCAGTTGAAAGAGCATGAGAAGAAGTATCCAACTCATGATTTAGAGTTAGCAGCTGTTGTTCATGCATTGAAGATATGAAGACATTATTTGTATGGTGAGAAGAGAAGATCCTGATATTTACTGACCATAAGAGTCTCAAGTATTTCTTCACTCAGAAGGAATTGAATATGAGACACCGGAGATGGTTAGAGCTTGTTAAGGATTATGACTGTGACATTCAGTATCATCCTAGGAAAGCCAATGTAGTGGTTGAGGCGCTCAGTAGGAAGTCTTCTCATTCATCAGCTTTGTTGGCTTTACCTTTGAGATTGAGATGGGATATGGAATGAGCTGAGATAGCATTTCTTACTGCCGAGTTCATTGTGAGCCTGGCTAGTTTAATAGTGGGACCTACTTTGAGGCAGAGGATGATTGATGCGCAGAGAGGAGAGACTCATTTACAGGCCTGTTTTAGAGAGGCTGAGTCAGATTTTCCTAGTCATTTTACCTTCTCTACAGATAGTGCTCTGATGTATCGTAAGAGGCTATGTGTACCTTTAGGATCGACTTTTAGAAGGGAACTATTGGAGGAGGCTTATAGTTCTATCTTTTCTATTCATCTAGGTAGTACGAAGATGTACAAGGACCTGAGAGAACACTATTGGTGGCCTGGGATGAAGCTTGAGATTGCAGATTATATTAGTAGATGCTTGACTTGTCAGCAAGTCAAGGCATTGAGGAAGAGTTCATCTGGTTATCTTAATCCTCTGAGTGTGCCAGAATGGAAATGGGAGGAAATTTCCATGGATTTTATCAGCGGATTGTCGAGGACGTCAAAGGGTTACGATACCATTTGGGTGATTATAAACCGCTTGACGAAGATCACACACTTTATACGTGGGAGGATCACCTACCCAGTTGAGACATGGGCACCGTTGTATTTACAGGAGATTGTCAGATTACATGGTGTGCCTGTGAGGATCGTATCAGATCAGGACACTCCCAGACAGATGGTCAGACTGAGAGAGTTAACCAAATTCTGGAAGATATGTTGAGGGCTTGTGTTCTTGATTTTGGAGGTAGTTGGGATTCTGAATTGTACTTGGTAGAGTTTGCTTATAATAACAGTTACCAAGCTACCATTGAGATGACACAATTTGAGGCACTTTATGGTAGAAAGTGTCGTTCTCCAGCTCACTGGGATGAGGTTGGGGAGAGAAGGCTGTTGGGACCTGAGTTGTTACAGTTGACTAGTCAGTCGATTGACTTGATTAGAGAAAGGATGAGGGTTGCCCAAAGTCGACAGAAGAGTTATGCAGACAAACGACGTAGTCAACTTGAGTTTTCAGTGGGGGACCACGTGTTTTTTAAGGTAGCACCTATGAAAGGTGTTATGAGATTCCGGAAGAAGGGTAAGCTGAGCCCTAGGTTCATTGGCCCTTTCGAGGTACTTGATCGGGTAGGAGCAGTAGCTTACAGGTTGGCTTTACCACCATCTTTATCGACAGTTCATAATGTATTCCATGTATCTATGCTTCGGAAGTACATGGCGGATCCTTCTTATGTGATTGATCATGAGCCGATAGTTTTAGATGCTAGTATGTCTTATGAGGAGATACCAGTTGAGATTCAAGCATTCGAACAAAAGGTGTTGAGAAACAAGACTATTCGCTTGGTTAAGGTCCTTTGGAGGAACCAAGTGTCAGAAGAAGCTACGTGGGAGCGTGAGGATGAGATGCGGGCAAAGTATCCTCACCTTTTCACTTAGTAAGTTTACTTTTCGGGGATGAAAAGCCCTTTTTAGGAGGGTTGACTGTAACGTCCCGTTATTTTGTGATAAATTTTTTTTTAATTATTTATTTTATTTAATTTAAGTAATTAAAGTTTAGTTTAGAATCGGTAATTTAGAATTTAGTAGTTTATTTCGGTTTAGATCTTTTTAAATTTCCTTTTTAGTTTAATTTCGTTTTAATGGTATTAATAATTATTAACGGGCCAGTTAATAATTATTAATCACCATTGGGGTAGTTTAAGAACTTCAGGTTTCGATTTATAAGTCAAAAGTCATAAAAAGGACGCAACCGTAATTTCCAAAATTCCTAAAATATCTATTTACTATTCACCTCTTTAAAAAGTCTTCATTGACCAAAATTAAGACAAAATTTCATCATCTTCTTCATCCTTTCTCTCCTCCAAAACCGTGGGGCTCAATCCCCATTTCCCAAATTTTTGAGTTTCGTTCGTTTTTCGTCGGATCGCTTCGATTCTTGTTCCGTTGGAAAGATATCGGTCCTACGATTCATTTCCACCTAACCATCGTGCTTGCCACCCATGATCTACGAAGTTCTCAATAAGTTTAACTTCAAACCCTAAGCTCCAAATAGTATTTTAATGGAGTTTTCTATTTGATTCTTTGATTTCTTGTCGGGAAACTCAATGTTTGTTAATACGGGAGTTGTTTTAAGTGTTTTTGGAAAGTTTCCCTAAACCCTAAAACTGAGTTTCAGTCGAAACCCTTCCCGTTTGAAATTTACCTTTCGGGGTTTGAATATGGGTTATTTATTTTTGATTATATTGTTATTGTAATTCAATTCGGGAAATTACATATTGTCCAAAAACCCGGTTTTTCGTTACCCATTGAAAACCGAAATTTACATAGTACTTGAAATCAATCCAAAACACCTCTAAATTGTCTAAAAGCCGGAAAACCAAACTCGAGGCCTATTTTTCCCTAGCATGGCCGAGAGCATCCTTTGGGATATTCAGGGTTTTTCGTCGTTTTATGCCTTTAGTTGTCAATCGATTGATGTATGTTTATTTATTAATTGTTAGATGTAATTATTTGTAGGTGTTTATTGATTTCCTTGCTTGATCGCTCTTCTGGAGGTTTGGAGGGAAGTCACATCTTCTAAGGTGAGAATAAATAGGATTTAAAGTAGTTTTAGAAACCGAATAAGTAGAACGGTTTGTAAAATCGGAGGTTAAGAATAGAATTCGAATCTAGGAGTAAAAGAAAGTGAGCTAGTGCCTTAGGATTAGGAACTAGTTCTTTGAGTGAAAACTTTGGAGTTTCTCGAGGGAAACATTGAACTTTAGGAAGTTCTAAGTTAGAATCGTTTCGGAGATTAAAAATGGATCATTGGAAGTTATAGGATCCAAACTTTTAGATGGAATGGTTAAAGAAACTCGAAAATAGAACTTTGGATTTTATTTGGAAGTTTAGAATCCTTGGAAGTGTAGATTACTTATTTAAGATAAGATCTACTTTATTTAAAGTATCGTTACTTCGATTTACTTATTGTAAATCCGAAATTTCTGTTTATTTACTTTATGCATTTTACTTTATGTACTTTACTTTATGCACTTTTCTTTATGCACTTTACTTTATGCAATGCACTTTATGCACTTTACTTTATGCAATGCACTTTATGAACGTTACTTTATGAACGTCACTTTATGCACTTTACTTTTATTTTACTTGAAATCACAAGATTTTCAAATTCATACTACATAGCCTGAGAGCTTTCACGTAGCCTGCTGGAAGCTACCACATAGCCTGCGGGAGCTATTGCACAGCCTGAGAGCTGACACATGGCCTGCGAGAGCCATCACAAGCCGCGAGATACACATAGCCGCGGGAGCTATTATTATTGTCATTCATCACAAAACTGTTTTTTTTTAAATATGTTTATATCAAGAGAAGATGATATAACTTTTTATGGTCAAAGGATTATAACCATATACCTTGATGAAGGTTTTATGGAGAAATTTGAGCATGACCACTTTCTTCTAAACTTTGGGAGTTATTATTCTCCAGTTTTGGAAGTTTAGTGAAGAATTTGTAAGAGTTACTTGGACACAAATCCGAATACGGGTTTGGGGTCTAACTTTACTTTTTATTCTGTTTATTCTCACTGGGCTTAAGTTGTTAGCTCATGATATTACAACCAATTTCAGGTAATGCTCGCGCTAGAGGTCGGGGGCGAGGAGCTGGTGCTGTATGATACTAGGATGATGACCTCGGGATGGACTAGGTTGATTTAAAGTCCATGGACTTCATTTTTGTGAATTTTATATAATTTTGGATTTGTATATTTGTAAATAGCTCTTAAGAGCTTTTGTCTTTACTTTTATGATTATAAACACCTTTTGAACTCCTGGTTAGGAACTTAAAGTTCCTTGTGTATTTAAATTGTGAATTTAAAATCTAACAGGTTTTTGCCTAGCCATTTTTCAAACATAAACCACGCCAATTTTTCTTAAAATATAAAGACTTCCGCTGTATTTATTTTTAATGATTTTAAAATAGTCGGATCGTCACAGGTTCTTGGCCTTGTTGGCTTTATTCTTCGCCGACACTTTTTTGCCCTCTTGAGACTGCAAGCTCGCGAGGAGCCGGGCATGCTCCTCCTTGCTCATCCACGCAGTCGGTTTGACTTGCTTCCGCGCGCGGTACATGAGGTCCTTGAATCGATCTTGCACGTGTCTGTCCCATAGGGGGAACATCCGACCGTCCGTGACATCGGGATCGATCATAGGACACTTGCCCTGAAAAAATTTGAAATAAGAAAACGTTAAAGTAATAAATTAATTGTTAAAAATTTATAAATTAATTAATTATAAAAATAAGTGAAGTTATTTACCTTCCAATTGTCGTACATCCGACGCTTCTCCGTCGTCGGAATCTTCATCCACCGAAGCTCGCTGGGTAGAGGCATGATCTGGAGGACCTGGCGAAACCGCTTTGAAGCGGTTTGATGCAGCTGTAATCTGCAAAAAACACGTTAAAAATATTATTGATATTAGGTTATAAATAACATGAATATTAAATTAAAAAAAAATACTTGTCTACTTACGTATCCCCTTCTATCCGAAGGGTCTGGTTGACGGGGGCCCGAGGACGCCCCGTGTCAGAAGTGGATGCTCCCGCTGGATCGGGCCCGGTGGCAGAAGTGGATGCTCCCGCTACAGTCGTGGCTGGAGCCAGTGAGTCCTCCCCCAAACGTGGTATCGCAATCTGCGACTCGGGTACAGCGGAGGGATATGTAGGGTTGGGATTGTCATCCAACCGTAAGATCTCGTCCAGGTCAACATGCGTCCATTCCTCCGAGAACGCGGTACTGCACTCCGGTCGTCATCCTCTCAGCGGGATCGTGCGGTCCTGCGCATCATCGTCGGACATCGGAGGACGACGTTGGCGTGCCATTTTCCTAATCAAACTAATTAAATTTAATTAATTAATAATTTATTATTTAATGTAAATTTATTAATTAAGTATATTAAACTAAATTAAATTAAAATAATTAGTTAATTAAACTTAACTAAACTAAAGTAAATTAAATTAATTAATTAATTAATTAAAGTAAGTAAACTACACTAATTATTTAACTAAAGTAAATTAAATTAATTAATTAATTAAACTAAACTAAACTAAACTAAACTAAACTAAAGTAAATTAATTAATTAATTAAAGTAAGTAAAACTACACTAATTATTTAACTAAATTAACTAAATTAATTAATTAATTAAACTAAACTAAACTAAAGTAAATTAAATTAATTAATTAATTAAAGTAAGTAAGTAAACTACACTAATTATTTAACTAAATTAATTAATTAATTAAAGTAAACTAAACTAAATTACATTAAATTAATTAATTAATTAAAGTAAGTAAACTACACTAATTATTTAACTAAATTAACTAAATTAATTAATTAAATTAAAGAAAAATAGTTAAGTAAGTAATTAAAGTAATCTAATCTATTTAATTTACTATATTAAACTAAATTAAATTAATTAATTAATCAAAGTAAAGTAAATTAAATAAATTTAATTAAGTAAATTAAATTAATTAAAGTAAGTAAACTACACTAATTAATCAAACTAATCTAAACTAATAATGTGACTAAATTAAATTAATAATTTATTAAACTAAATTTAATTAAGTAATTAAACTAAAATTAACTTAACTAAATTAAATTAATTAACTAATTACTTAACTAAATTAAACTAATTAAATAAAACAAAACAAATTAAAGTAACTAACTAAACATAATTAATTAAGTAATTAATTACACTAATTTAAAGCTAAACTAAATTATTCAATTAAATGTAACTAAATTTAATGAAACAAAAACAATTTATAATAACTTAATTAAAACGAAAACGAAAACTAACCTCAAATACGCTACCGGGTTTTGGAGGTTTTTTAAACGGGAATGGGTGCAAGAACGGGGAACGGGAAAGGTTAGAACGAACGGGGGACGAGGAACAGGCAAAAAGCAACGGGGGGAACGAGAACGGGGGAAAGAGAGAAAAGGAAAGAAAAGAGAGAAAAGAAATCGGTGGGGGAGGGGAAAGAAAAGGTGGGACGTTTAAATCAAAAATTGCGACCAACTGGTCGCAATTTCGTAATCATGACAAAAATGAAGAGTCACTCGATTACGACCAGTTGGTCGTATTTTGCTTCAAAAATACGACCAGATGGTCGTTTTTCATAAAAATGCGACCAACTGGTCGTAAATGTGTCGTTATGACCAACAGCTGTCACATCACACTTCCCATAAAAAATTGCGACCAAATGGTCGTAATTCTCAAATTCACAGCCAAAAATTTCACGAAAATTTAAATTTATCGCTGAATAAAGCGACCAGATAGTCACAAAATTACGACCAAATGGTCGTAAATTAATACAAATTTTAAAAAACTTTAAGTCTATATTTTATCAGTTACGACCATATGGTCGCATTTTAGATTCAATTTGCGACCATATGGTCGTAAATAAATAAATAAATATATATATATATATATATAAATTAATGGAGATTAAAAAATATTTATATATATTGTTTAATGAAGCACAACAATGACGATATTATAAAACATACAGTGAATCATATAAATTTACAAAGTGTATTATTCTTCATCCTCACTTTCTTCAGTCATTGCTTCTTCTTCTTCTTCTTTTTCTTCTTCTTCATCATCTCGAATAAATTCAGCATCAATGTCACGTTCGCGAGAAGTGGAAGCATTTGTATCGTCATCATGCAATGTTATCTTTCCATCGTTCAAAGGACGTGCGGTACCTGCATTCTGACCATCGTCTATTGCACGACATATTATCTGATCTTCTTGAAAAGCACTGACTTCGTCTGCATGGTCGTCTTTCTCGGACAGGTTTTCTTCTACCTGGCATGGTTTAACTTTACAAACAACTAACCAATCTGTCAGATCTCGTCTATTAGTCGGATAGTTCCGATAATAAACTTGAATCGCCTGTGAAGCCAATACAAACCTATCAGCGGTGCGCATATGCTTGTTCTTGTTTACCTCAACGATTTGTAAATGATCAATCTTACGGACTCCGCCTCGTCTGGTTGTCTCAAACCAAGTGCAGTTGAACAGAACAATGCGTTTTAGCGTCGGACTTGCGTATTCAATCTCAAGAATCTCATCGATTACTCCAAAGTAATCGTATTCGGTGTCGAACACTTGACCTTTTATGCAAACACCACTGTTGTTTGTTGCCCTGTTAACAGAATGCGCCTTCGTTTGAAATCTGAATCTGTTACCGACGTATCCAGTATTTGACCTTGCAATCCGTGCAGGTCCCTTTGCCAAAGAAATAATGCGAGAATCATCTACTGGTAACGTAGGGGAGTCCACCTGTCATTCAGCACACATAGAGTATCATTAGAATGATATATTATTTTTCAGCAAATAACTTGACATGATATTTTTGACAATTTCAAATAACTCACGTATGCACTGAACCAGGAACGAAACTCCTTCTCGATTATTGACCCCTCTTCAGCGGCTGTAAGACCGACTCATGTCATTCGAACGTATATGTTCAGAAATAGTTTGTATGTTACAAAAATAGTAAGAAAATATTTTAAACAAATGTGATTGTTAAATCAAAGGAATAATGTAACGTTACGAGAACTCACTCGATGTAAGGCTCGACTTCTGGGCAGTTGCATAACACGTAGCTCTGCATTACGTGATACTCATAATCGGTCAATGGCCTACGCACTAATCTTCCAACTGTCATGCCAGGTTCAGTAAATATGGGCAGGTCATTTACGTCAACACCTTCAAGTAAATTTTCGACAACGTTTCGTGTCGCTGGACCAAACTGCTCAGCAACATGTTGATCAAAGTAGTATGAACAAAACGTGGTAGTTTCTTGCGTTAGGTACGCACTACAGATAGATCCTTTGACTCTTGCTTTATTTCCGACCGTCTTTTTCAAACGACGTAAGTACCTAAGGGTACAAACAATTAAGTAAACCTCTGATAAGTTTAACATCAAAAAACTTGAACTATATACAAAGTAAGTTTGCTAACCTTTCAAATGGGTACATCCAGCGATGTAACGTCCCGTTATTTTGAAGTGAATTTTTATTTTATTTTATTTATTTATTTAATTCTATTATTTATTTAATGTTATTCATTTATTTCAATTTAAGTATTTAGACTAATTATTATTTTTGTAATTTCGATTTTAGTAGTTAATTTCTCCCGAAATCCTTTTTAATCGTTTTAATACTTTAAATTCGTTTCGGTGACATTAATAATTATTAATAGGCCAATTAATAATTATTAATCACCTTTAGATTGATTTAAGAGCATCGGGTTTCGTTTTATAAGTCAAAAGTCAAAAAGGACGCAACCGTCATTTCCAATTTCTTAAAATATCTAAATTCACTATTCATTTATCTTTAAAAATCCAAAATTGACAAGTTTACTTCATTTTCTTCTCCTCCATTTCTTCTTGGCCGTGGGTTTCAATCCTCCATGGATGTGGATTTTATTTTCTTCGTTTTTCATTCGTTTCTCGATGGATCGGCTTGATTTCGGTTGCGTTGGATTGGTAGGGACGAGGGCTATCTATCCAACCAACCTTTTAGGAGTTTCCCATTCTCTAAGGGAAGTCCCAAAAAGTAAGTTTTCAAAACTTTTTATATAGATTTGTTCGTTTTTGAATATAAATGAGTTTCGAAGTTGAAATCATGAATTTCTATCATGGAATTTGATGATTTTGAACCCGGATTTTCGAAAAACACTATTCACCCTAAAACACTATTCACCCGAAATTACTATTCATCCGAAATTACTATTCATCCGAAATCACTATTCACCCGAAAATGCACACTTGTTCTCATCTTAGTTATGAGTTGTAATATGTTGTGCAATTGGTGAATTGTAGGTACGATTGCTCGGTTGTTGATTCGTGGGAATTTGGAGATTTGTAGAAAATCTTATTTGGCAAAGGTGAGAATAGTTAGGATTTAAAGTAATTTTAGAAAACGAATAAGTATAATGATTTAAAGAATTGGAAACTAAGATTAGAATTCGAATCTAAGATTAGAGGGAAGTGAGTTAGTGCCCTTAGGATTAGAAGTCAATCCTTTAAGTGAGAACTTAGGAGTTCTCGAGGAAAGTATTAAATCTTAGAAGATTCTAAGTTAGATTCGTTTCGAAGCTTAGGATGGATCATTGGAAGTTAAAAGATCCAAACTTTTATACAGAACGATTAATAGAACCTCGGATTATATTGGAAGTTTAGAATCCTTGAAGGTATAGGTTAATCGTTGAAGTTATGATTTTACTTTTATTATTGTTAGCGGAGTTCGATTGACATATCGTTCGTCCGGAGTTTCCTATTTATTTACTTTATGTCTTTTACTTTATGCCCCTTTACTTTATGTTTGTCTCAGTAACTTTATTATTTGCATTTTACTTTATTTACTTGTGCAAGCATAACCATAACATCTCGCATCATTGAAAAGAGAGAAAGAAAAGAAAGTGAGAAAGAAAAGAAGGGAAGAATGTTGGAGCCGACGGGATGTCCGCATCACCTTCAGAAAAAGAAAAGAAAGTGAGAAGGAAAAGAAGGGAAGAATGTTGGAGCCTACGGGATGTCCGCATCACCTTCAGAAAAAGAAAAGAAAAGAAAAGAAAGTAAAACTAAGAAAGAAGACGAATGGGTAGCCTACGGGATGTACTCATTACTTCTTCAAGCATAAGGTTGAATGGGAGCCTACGGGATGTCCGCATTACCTTCATTCATGCATAAGGGTATATGCGAACCCTACATTGCATATGATTGATGGAATATAAATCGAGATGTTATATTTTATGCAAAGTTATTTACTTTTCTTATTTTATGTCGTAATAAGTTAATGGATGAGGATTGGCTACGAGTGTTAGTAATATCATCCTTTGGAAAGTTTAGAATGAAATTACCTAGAGTTTGGAGAACTTTAGGAGTGAATTGTGTCAGATTGATTGGACACAAATCGAAATGCAAGTTTGAGGTCTATCTTTACTTTTTATTCTTATTATTTTCACTGGGCTTAAGTTGTTAGCTCATGATATTACAAAATTTCAGGTAATGCCCTGGCTAGAGGTCGAGGGAGAGGTGATGGTGCTGCATGATCAAGGGATGAAGACTTTGAGATGGACTAGGTGGTTGTAAAAATCCATGTACATGGTTTCGTGAATTTTATATAATTTTTGAGTTGTATATTTGTAAATAGCTCTTAAGAGCTTTTGTCTTTACTTTTATGTTTATAAATCATTTTGAACTCCTGATAGGAACTTAAAGTTCCTTGTGTTTTTAGATGTCTGAATTTAAGATGTAAACAGGTTTTGGCTAGCCTATTTTCAAACATAATCACGCCAATTTCTCTTAAAATAAAAGACTTCCGCTGTGTTTTTCTAATTTAAATTATTTTAAAGTGACGGGTCGTCACAAGCGATAATGAACCGGACCCCTTAAGAATGCCTAGTATGGAAGATGCACTGGAAGATGCTCCATTGAGTCAAAAAAGCCGGGTGGGAACATTCGCTCCAACTTACAGATAATAACAGCGATCTCCAAACTCATTGAAGCGACAGTAGCATCAGTCATCTTTGTACATGTCAAGTCCCTGAAAAAAACACTCAACTGGGCAAGCGGCTCCCAATGTCTGTTCACTAGGAACGGTCTGAACGCGATGGGCATCAATCGTTGCATGAATACATGACAGTCGTGGCTTTTCATCCTGAACATGACAAGTTTTTGACGGTCTATACACCGACTCAGATTCGAAACGTACCCGTCAGAGAATTTGATGGATTTGATCCACTCAAATAGTGTTTTCTTTTCATTCGTCGTCAACATGTACTTTGCTTTTGCGTAATTATCATTGTCGTCAGGCTCTAACTCAGGACGGTTACATATCTCTCGTATATCGTAACGTGCCTTCAGATTGTTCTTTGATTTGCCAGGAACGTTCAAAACTGTATTGAAAATGTTGTCGAAGAAGTTCTTCTCGATATGCATTACATCCAGGTTGTGTCTGACAAGTAGATCTTCCCAATACGGGAGATCCCAAAAAATACTCTGTTTCTTCCAACCCGTGTTTTTTCCAGCCGCATTGTTTGCAATCTCTGCACCTTCCACTGTAATCTTCCGCACCCCTATAGCATCTATACCATGCAGAATCTGCCTTCCACTGTACATTATCGGGGGGTTTTCCTTTCTAACTTGCCGACCCTTCTTCCAGTCTGTACAGTTTGAACGGAACGCGTGATTCAACAGCAGAAATCGACGGTGGCAATCAAACCAACAGGTGTTCAGACCGTTTCTGAGGTAAAACGCATCTGTGTTTAGCATGCAATGTGGACATGCATATTTACCGGCCGCACTCCATCCTTTAATAGAGGATGTGGATCGATATTTACAATTATTAACTAATGAACTAAGCAAAACAATAACAAAACTCATGCTCAAGAAATAATGAACGTGAACACAACATACCTGACAACATTGAATACGCAGGGAAGTCACTGATCGTCCAGATTAACGCCGCGCGTAACAAGAAATTTTGTTTCTTCGAGATGTCGTATGTCATGACACCATTTGTCCACAACCTCTTCAACTCCGCGATAAGCGGTTGCAAATACACATCCAGTTTCTGTTTTGGACTTTTCGGGCCAGGTAAGATCACTGTGAGAAAAATCACTGGGTCTCTCATACACATCGAGGGTGGCAAGTTATACGGGGTTACCATAACCGACCAAACTGAATATTGTGCCCCGGATGCTCCGAACGGGTTAAAGCCATCTATGCATAAGCCCAATCTCACGTTTCTCGGATCTTGTGCAAACTCAGGATGACTATTATTTAAATGCTTCCAAGCCGCAGCGTCTGAGGGATGTCACATAACACCTTCATCCTGTGAATGCTCATGATGCCATCTCATGTGTGAAGCTGTGACATCCGATGCATACAACCGTTGCAGACGTGGGGTCAGCGATAAATAAAACATTCGAGAGTACGGAATCATACCGTGTTTCCCCTGTTTATATCTTGGATGAAAACAGAATTTGCAGTGATGCAGATCCACATCCACATCCCAGTATATCATGCATCCCTTTTGACACGAATCTATCTTCTCTACGGGTAACCCAAGTCCCTCCACTAGCTTTTTCGTGTCGTACAAACTGTGCGGCATCAGGTTTTCTTATGGAGTGCATCGACGAAACCACGATGCAACCGAATCAAATCCTCTAGTAGGTAAGTTATATTGCGCTTTTATATTTAAAAGTTCTGTAGCAGCAGCAAGTTGACTAACCTGACAAATTTTGTACAACGGTCAGCTCGCTGTCTTCAGCAGATCGTGCATCTTACGTGCTTCTCGGATTCATTTCTTCTTCAACAACCCCTTCTCTTTCGTCGTCTACGTTCAAACTTTCGTGATAACTTTCATTTCCACCCCCCATATCCCACACCATCAAGTATCATTTGCTGCATCTGACTATACTGTTGTATTTCATATCTTCGATGACAACGTCTGGATTCGAGCTGCTACCCTCGTACTTTCTCACTTCCTGTACTACAGTGTCGAACATTTACCTCGTCTCCCCATGATACACCCAGTGATTATAATTCTCCACAAATCCCCGACTATAAAGATGAACCTTCAAATCTGGAACCGGTATGATTCTCCTATTGTCGCATTTTCGGCATGGACATCGTAGCTTTTTACCATAATTCGTGTAATAGACAGTTGTCTTGCAAAACTCAATAAACTGTTCAACCCCGGCCACGAACTCATCGCTCAAATACCCGTCTATCAAACGAATATACATCCACTCTCTCATTTTTATTTTTTCTTATCTTTACAAACAATGGGAGGAGGAGATTTTATAATGCATTCCTCTGCTTAATTGCGACCCTATGGTCACAAAATTACTACCATCGTGTTGTATTTCTCCCGCCAAAATTTTCCGCCTTTTTTTAATACCAAGTGGTCACCTTTGGTCACAATAAATGCGACCAAATGGTCACTTCCAAAGGCGACTACTTGGTAGCTTTCTTCCAGCCAAAATTACGCGCCTTTTTTTTGCTACCAAAGTATATTTATAGTCTTAAAAATGCGACCAGATGGTCACTTCCAAAGGCGACTACTTGGTAGCTTTCTTCCCACCAAAATTACGCGTCTTTTTTTTCTACCAAAGTATATTTTTAGTCACAAAAATGTGACCACTTGGTCGTTTTTTAGGTGACCAAATAGTCGCTTATTTCGTGCCATAATTTCACGCCATTTTTCACTACCAAGTCATATTTTAAGTCACAAAAATTCGACCACTTGGTCATTTTTTCAGGTGACCAAATGGTCTCTTCTTTCGCGCCATAATTTCGCGCCATTTTTTATGACCACTTCTAATTTTGGTCGCAATCTGGTCGCAAAAAAAAGTGACCAAATGGTCACTTCGAGTCAACATTCAAAAAAAGTGACCAAATGGTCACTAAAAAACTACCACTTTTTCTTGTTCGCAAATGGCTGGTCGCATTTTGACTTTTTTTTTGTAGTGTCGTGTGCGAAAGGAGAAACAACTATGCAGCATTAACAGAGCGATTTAGAGTTTGTTCATGAGGAAAAAACAAAGGAATCATCAGTATTTAAACTTAAAAAATAGATGTAATTAAATAGAAAATCACTTACAAATCTCTTAAAATGCTTCTACGCTGAGATCAACCCTCGAGTGTTGAACGAAGGGTTAGCTTGTCGGTTAGCCTTGTTGATGGGGAAAATATGTTGTGCCCTCTATTGTTTTGCTACGCCGTATGACCTTCTAGTGCTACTTAATGGATATGTGCTTCTGCTTCTTATCAATTGGTGTGCATGTCTAACATATAACATAAAGTAAATTAACTAAATTAACCCTATTAAATACCATTAGCTATTTAATATAGCATAAAGTAAATTAACCCTATTAAATAACATTAAACTAAATTGAATTAAATTAAATTAACATAAACTTAATTAAATCAATCCTATTAAATTAAATTAAAATGAAGTAAATTAAATTAACTGTAACGACCCCACTTTTTAGAGTTTAAAATCAAATGTAATAAATACAGCAGAAGACTCAATAAGTAATCTTTATTGAAAATAAGAAAAACATTACTGTTCAAGAAACATCTCAATTAAAAATCAACTCCAGAGTTGTAATGTTTGAATGAAAATTATATGAAATGAATAACATCGACTCAATATTAAATCGAAACAAATAAAGAATAATAATTCCCAATGACCAGATAACGCAAGTTAGGAAAAACCAATAAGACTCTCGACACAAAATCCATCAAAAGAAATGAATAACAAATAGATAGCCACCGAATGACATGAACCCCTCATTTTCGGCACTTCACCAACCGCCACCTCTCAGCTCATTATTACCTTAAAAAAATATAGCATTGTGAGGCTAAAGCCGCTGAGAAAACAGTCTAATTAACAGGTAAGATTTTAAATAATCTCTAAACGAATCAAATCGAGTCTCAAGCATTCAAACACTCTCCAATAACTTCTAAGTCGCATTTCACTTAAAACTTAAAGTCTCAACTCACTTACATGAATAGGCAATTCTAACTAATTCCGTATTCAAGATATTTATCAATCATTATCATACATTAATCAATAATCCTATCCATTCTCATAACCAGAATTAATGCCCATCACTTCTCATAACCTCATTCTCATGCATAAAACCAATTCAGAACGCATAATTAATACTCTTTAACAATAAACAATAATAAGCATGCAACACTAGAAATGTGGTCCCTCGGGATTACTAACACTTTCTAGTATCTTGTTATAGATGCATCTATAACTGAACCTCTAATGATACATTCTTACGAGCAGTGTACATTAATACCTGGTTATGGACTCATCCATAACTGAAAATATAACTAGTGTTAAGCTCGTAGCCTTAACACTAGTTCTCACAACTTATCCGGCCTCAAACCATAACCTTCCCTTCATCAAAAAATCATAATAATTCAATATAAAACATAATTAAAGTAAGAAATACAGCAGCCAAATTGTACAACACTCAAAACCCAAAACTGCAAAAACTTCCGAAAACCCAAAAATCCTCTATCAAACGATCATCTTAAACTCCCAAATATTCCAAAATTAATATTTTAAAACAATAAAAATTGAATTGATTCAAGAAAAGTTACGTTTCGCTGAAAAATCTCTAAACTAGCTCAAACCAAAAATTTAATACTCGCAAACCAAAATCGGATGCTCTTAAAGTCAAGCCTTATCCTAACGTTCTAGAATTAATTTCATAAATATATCAAAACATTTAAGCTAAGGTTTTAGCTTTAGATTTCTCTAAAACCCCACCGTCAATTAAACCGTTAACTCACCTCAAATATGCGATTTTCCAAAGTACTTCCCACGACGAATCATACCTGAAACAACGATAAAATAGTTAAAAAAAACCTTTATAAAATAGTACCTATTGATACCAAAAAGGTTAGGGTTCAACAGCTCGACGTACGAAACAACCAAACGACGAAAACAACTTGTCATTTGAAGAGGACAGCAATGTTCGGGTCTTAGTTTGGTTGTGGTTTAAGTTTCGGGATGATCGATTTTGATGGGTTTTTAATTTGGTGTAGGGTGGATTTGTAAAGACCCGAATTTTTCCAAAACTTTAAATTAGAAATAAACTGCGAAAAGACTTGATTTTTAATAAAAATTCGACATGGAACCATTTAAAATATGGACTAGTTAAAACCTGTATACATGGTCGTAATCAGTAAAAGTAAAACAAAGGAAGTGCACACTTCCGTTTATAACAAAAATCAAAAGAAAACGGACTCGAAAACATATACATCAATTCATAAGCTCTCATGAGCCACAAAACACAAGTTTTTGGAAATAAACGATAAGTATGGTGATTTCGAAGAGTTTTCAACTAGCATCCCTAAAGTGCCACAAAATGCATGTAGAGTCCATGTCCCAAAAGCCATCTACCGCGATCAAGCGACACCACCTCCTTGACCTCATCCTCTACCACGAGTATTACTTGGAAAGGTTAAGGTGTAGCAACATTAGTATAAAAATGCTAGTGAGAGTAAAATGGAAGCAAGCCCTTCTATGGACCGAGTTTCATATCGGAAAATGTGTCCAAAGTTCTATCTTGCTCTTTACTACCCGTTCTTTACTTCTAAGCACTATGCATAAGCAATAATTCATTCCCAACGATATTGAAAGTACGAAATTAAACATTCAAGCTCGCAAGTAAATACTAAGGCAACCATTTATTACTAAACCATAACAAAACAAGAAATAAAGTAGTTTTCACCACGCACATCATACCACACGTAATTTCCACATAATATGTAACCATACCATGTATGTTACCATGTTTCACATGTTGTATCATTTCACATTTACCACATCACATTTCGTTTCACATTACCACATTCTAAATCATTACCACAGCACCACAATTCACATTACCACCATCTTCCACTAGCATTATCACCATTCAATATCGTACCATGTTACCACGCTTCACCACTACACCACATTCACATTACCACATATTCCACATTTTGAATTATTCCAAAAGTCATATCGTACCACGTTGTCAAATTTCACATCATTAACACGATTAGGGGTGAACATGGGGCGGGGTGGGGCGGGGTCGGGGTACCCCGATTACACCCCGACCCCGTTTATGCCAAAAAATGGCACCCCGACCCCGCCCCAATTAACTTTCACCCCGACCCCGACCCCGCCCCATTTTAACTGTCGGGGTCGGGTCGGGGTCGGGGCGGGGCGGGGTCGGGCCGGGGCGGGGCGGGGTGGGTATAAATGGGGTAGAAATGATTTTTCCTTAATTGGGGTTGGGGTATAAATGGGGTGTAAATGGGGTTGGAATATAAATGGGGTGTAAATGGGGTTGGGGTATAATTGATATGTAAATGGGGTTGGATATAAATGGGGTGTAATGGGGTTGGGGTATAAATGGGGTGTAAATGGGGTTGGATTTTTAAAAAAAATTTGCATGGTTTTGTTTTAAAAATGACTTTACCAAGACTTTTGTTTGTACCTAATTAAGCAATTCTCATAATCATATCAATATCCACACCACACCACCATTCATTAATCAAATCCATTCATCAAATCCTAATCCAAATCCATTCATTCTAAATCCATTCAATGACAATTATGACATTCATCAATCCAAATCCATTCAAAATCAAATGCATTCATCAATTCAAAGGCATTCATCAATCCAAATCCATTCAAAATCAAATGCATTCATCAATTCAAATCCATGCATTCATCTATCCATCCATTCAAAAGCATAAAATAAACATCTAATTAAAATCTTAGAGAAAAAGAAAACATAAACCAAAGTTACAAAATACAAAGAACACCAAGTTTTAAGTTAAATTAAAATCATAAACATTCAATTTCAAGCAATCTTGTCTTTGCCTTTTGATTTGGAACGTGCATTAGAATTAGAGGATCCAACTCCTTGAGTAGATTGACTTGCAGTTTGAGGAAGGGGGCCTTCATCTTCAAGCGAACATGCAGCAAATTCTACAAAGTAAAAAACAAATGATTAGGAATAATTGAAATTAATGAACTTCCTAAATTATTAGAAAAATAGAATTAAGAAAAATTACCTTCTTCAATTCGAACAACCTCATCCAAGTATTGTCTTAAATCTATACCAACTGTGTCACTGTCTAACCAGTTTTGAAGACATAGCAATGCCTCAACTGTAGCTGGAGCTAGTGAAGATCGAAATGAATCTATAATCCTCCCACCGGTGCTAAATGCACTCGGAAGCTCATGGGGAAACCAGGTATGGATAATAAATCCCTAGCAACCTTACTAAGAACTGGAAATCTAGCTGAATTGCATTTCCACCAATAAAGTATATCAAATTTGTCTTCATCCTTTGGTCGTGTCTCCAAAAGATAGATATCCACCTCTGTCTCCACAATACTATTCTCATCCTCATCCATTCCATCTAAGAAATCAAACGCGTCATCTTCTACAACAACACCCAATTTTTTTCTTGAAGAGGAAGTTGTCTTAGAATTAGAAGTATTAGACGACTTAACAACAGAATTATATGCTTCAAAAAAATTCCTCAAAACTCCCTCAACCTTTTTACATAGATCCATAGCCACATCATGTTTAAAAAACCTCTGGAAACAATATGTCAGAATCTTCATTTTGTATCGTGGGTCAAGAAGACTTGCAACGTAGATCAAGAGGTTTGTCTTCTCTGTATTTCCCCAATATTTGTCAAACTTCGCTTGCATCCTACTTGCAATCATCCTAAAGTGCTCCCCGTATTCAATCCCAGAATACTTTTTTATGGTATTCTGAACTAGACTGATCTCCTTATAAACATGGTTTGATATAACATAAAGTGAACCAGAAATCCTTGTCGTGACTCCAAAAAACACGGCCAAAAAATTGACATAAACCCTAGCAATCTCCCAATCAACAATGTTAGGCCTATCCTCACCCAAATAAGCTGGGTCAAGATCCTCTAGCCTGTCAAATGCCTTCTCAAACTTTATAGCTGCTTCGAGCATCAAATATGTAGAGTTCCATCTTGTTCCACAATCATAACACACTACATTTTTACTCTCAATTTTCTCTTCTTCAATACAACTTTGGAACCTAGCAAATCTTTCGGGGGATGATCTCACATATTTAACTACATTTCTAATCTTTGAAATCGAATCTTCAGCATCTTTCAAACCATCTCGTACAATTAAGTTCAAGATGTGAGCGCAACACCTCACATGTAAAAATTCACCATTCAAGACAAGATTATTCTTATAACGCTTGACAATATAAGCCACCGCCGTATCATTAGATGAAGCGTTATCAACCGTCAAAGTTAGAAACTTTTCTACCCCCCACTCTTTCAAACATTTTTCGATCTCTTTTCCAATGTTTTCCCCTTTATGACTTTCAATTTTACGAAAATTGAGGATTCTTTTATGAAGCTTCCAATCATCATCAATGAAATGTCCCGTGAGAACCATATAATTCATGTTTTGAATCGATGTCCAAGTGTCAGTGGTTAGGGACATCCTAAAACCTTGTTTCTTGAACATTTCTTTCATAGCTTTCTTTTCAGACATGTAAATCTCCTTAATATCTCTTGACACTGTCATTCGAGAAGGCACAATAAACTTCGGTTCAAATAAACAAACCGTACCTCTCATTAACCGCCTAAAACCCTTTCTCTCCACAAAAGCAAACGGCAACTCATCCATGATCACCATTTCGGCGATGAGCTTCCTTGTGTTTTCTATACTAAATGTCTCACAAGTCAAATTTGAATCTCCATCTCTTGAACCCCCTTTCTTTTGAGTAAACACTAACTTTGTTTGACATTGTTCTCCCTTCTTCTTAGCTATTTCTCCAAGAGGATCCTTAGGGCATTGTTTACGAAGATGATCCAACATGGATTTAGTTCCACATGATTTTGAATTTACTTTGTATACAACCCCACAATGCCTACACTTAGCACGTCCTTCTTCCTCACTATACCCAGGCACATCATCAAAGTGGTGCCATGCTATAGAAGTTCTTCTTCTCTTTCTTCCTTTACTCTTAACTTCTATTTCTACTACATTAGATTCTACTTGAGCATCGCTTTATTTTCGAATCTACAAATTTCGGGGCCTCATCACTCATGTAATCTCCTTCATGTTCCCATTCATCATCACTATGACTACCCATTTAAAAAACCTATTCAATGAAACACAAAAAAATTTAGTCATTAAAAACTAAAAGCACAATGCAATTGAATAATTCAAAGCAAACCATTCATCTATAATCTTAAATTAATATTGCTATTTTCAAAAGTAACAAAAAAACTCTAACCCTAAAATGCAAAATCAACAATCTAAGATGTAAATTTAAACAGCAAAATCAACAACCTAACATACAAAATCAATATGAACATAATTTAAATTTTAAAAATTAACCCTAACCCTAAATAGAAATGAAATGACTAAAAAAGAAAAAAGAAAAATTAACCCTACCTAACCTGTCACTGGTGGCGGCGGCGGCCGGCGATGGCAGAGGAGGTGATGGGAGGGGCGTCGTCGGCGTCGGCGATTAAAGGGGTGGGGCGGCGATTTGCAGGCGGTGGGCGATTTGCAGGAGAATAGAAAAATAATAGTGGGGGGGTGGGTGGGGCTTGGGACTGGGAGTCGTGGGACTGTCCACTGTGAGGGGGAAAGGAAATGACTTAATTGAACTAAGTCAGTGAGAAGAGGAAAAGAAAATAATAAAAGAAAAGAAAAGAAAAAGAAAAAGAAAAGAAAAAGGAAAAAAAAAAAACAATGCAAAGTGGGCTGGGGCGCTGGGCTGGGCTGGGGCGTGGCTGCTTATGATGGGAGGGGGGTTTTAAAAAAAAAAAATTTCATACTAATCGGGGTCGGGGCCCCGACGGGGTACCATTCCCTTGCCCCGACCCCGCCCCGTTTATTAAACGGGGTGACATTTTCAACCCCGACCCCGACCCCGACCCGACCCCGACCCCGATTAAGCAGTTAAACGGGGCGGGGCGGGGCGGGTTGGCGGGGTGTCGGGGTACTTGTTCACCCCTAAACACGATACCACGCTTGGTACATCTAAACGTATAATAAGTAAAGGAAAAAGAAAACTACTAGAACAAAAATAAAGAGAAGCCTAGATTAAACTAATCACTAAAACTTCTCTTCTCCAAGTAGTTTGTAGTCCAAAACCGAACATGGTGCTTTCTCTTCAAAGTTTCCTTAAACTCCCCTATAACCACCCAACAAATGGGAACAATTCTAACACTTACTCCAATTTCCGGAAACAAGATTCTCATCGAGAATGCTCCTAACTATCAACGACCAACTCACTTCCAACAACATAAGTTAATAAACTCTCCTTATACACTTTCCTTATCTCCCAACAATATCCAATCTTGGATAAACTCCAAAATTAAGTAAATCTCTTAACCCCGATCAAACATAATCGTCATGCAATCCGGAAATATAAAACTACTCGACAAACACTTTAAACTCACCTTGTATAATAAGTCAACTTTCAATTTCTGGATGATCGATTTCACAAACGATGCTCAAAACCTACAATTCAAATACACTTAAAGTACATTTATTTAACGAATTGAGCAACAGTCGACACGTAAAGTGATTAGAAATCAAAACAACCCAGGAAGGGATACATAAGTCCCATGACTAAGAGAGAGAAAGAGGATGGAGTTGATTTTCCAGCTTATCGGCATTTTAGGAGCAATCATGGTTCATTTTAGGCACTTTTTGGGTGTTTACTAACAATAGGTACTCATTATTTATAGGACAAGGTTTGATTCTTCGACTCAAATTAAAAAGGAAAACAATTTAATGTAAGAAAGGTCCATTATAAACAGCCCTGTAACGTCCCGTTATTTTGAGGTGAATTTATTTATTTATTTATTATTATTTTATTTATTTATTTATTGAATTAAAGTATTAAAGATAATTTTAGAATTTGTTATTTAGAAGTAAATAGTTAATTTCGTTCGGAAACCTTTTTAACTATTTATTTAGCTTAAATTAGTTTCGATGGTATTAATAATTATTAATAGGCCAATTAATAATTATTAATCATCATTGGGCTAGTTTAAGTGGTTCGGGTTTCGTTTTAAAAGCTTAAGGCAAGAAAAGGACGTAGGCGTCATTTCCGAAATTCTTAAATATCAAAAACACTATTCATCATCCCTTAAATAAGCCAAAATTAGACAAAAATCATCATTTTCTTCTCTTGTTCTTCCTTGGGGCCGAGAGCATCAAAGGGAATTCTCCCATTTTTAGCTTTTCTTCGATTCTTGCCTGATCGTCACAATTTCGGTAGCGTTGGATAGCCACGGGCCCGAGCATCATTTCCAACCTACCAATCGAACTTTCCATCCTTTCTCTCAAGGCTTTAAGGTATGTTTAAGTTCAAAACCTAAAGCTTCAAATAGTGTTTTAATGGTGTTTTTGGTATTAATCTTCCAATTCTTGCTCGGGAACTCGGAGATTTAGATCGAGGGAGTTGTTTTATGTATATTTAGAACTTTCCCTAAACCCTAGAATCGGGTTTGAGCCAAAAGCCATTTCTTTGAGTTATTCTCATTTTTATGATGATTAGGGTTTTGAAATTGTTATGTTATGATGTTTTTCTTAATTGTTCGGGATTGAACTTTTGACCTAAACCCTAAATCATGTTTACCCATTGATGTTAACAACCTCTAAAGTGCCCGAAACCAACTCGAAACACTTTTAAAGTGCTTAAAAATCCGGAAAACCAATTCCACCTTTCACTTTCCTTGGGCCGTGGGCCTTGTGAGCCTAATTCCGGGTTGTTTTGTCTTTTATTTTAGTATCGTGACGATTGTTATTCGATTCGGTTAATTAATATACTTTAGGTGTATTTTAATTATAGGTTTCGTGCATCGATAGTGAATTTTGGTCAACCGGTGATTCGGAGTTGACTTCGATTATAAGGTGAGTTTAAAATGATTATGATTACTTTTATGTTTTCGAATTGCTTGACGTTTATGTTAGATCGAGGTTAAGAGGGTTATTGATATTAGAACTTTTCCAACGATATATAATTGGGAATTAAGGAAAGTGGATAAGGAAAACTAGTTAAGTTTTGTGTTATTTAAAGTAAGATGTCATTGGTGGATTAAGTTGTATTCTCAAGGAGACTTAGGTTTCTGGAGATTGGAGATGAGTATTAAATTACTCTGTTTATTTCGAGTGGTTATAAGGTAGGTAAAAGAGACTTTTGAGAGATTCTTCGTGTAGAATCGAGTTAGTATGATATTATTAGCGATGGGATTCGCTATTTAGTACTACCAAAGGGAAGTAGTACATGTGGTTTTATGATACGTATGGTTTGTGATTGGTGACAGTGAGGTCACGGTATGGTTTCTGATTGGTGACAGTGAGGTCACGGTATGGTTTATGATTCGTGGCTGTGAGGTCACAGTGACAGTGAGGTCACGGTATGGATTGTGATTGGTGACAATGTGGTCACGGTGACAGTAAGGTCACGGTATGATTATGATTGGTGACAATGTGGTCACGGTGATAGTGAGGTCACGGTATGATTGTGATTGGTGACAATGTGGTCACGGTGACAGTGAGGTCACTGTATGGTTGTGATTGGTGACAACTGGTCACGGTTGAATTGTGAAATGTGACAATGTGGT
The DNA here is from genome assembly GCA_028015215.1 of Gynostemma pentaphyllum. NCBI lineage: Eukaryota > Viridiplantae > Streptophyta > Magnoliopsida > Cucurbitales > Cucurbitaceae > Gynostemma > Gynostemma pentaphyllum. The sequence continues at coordinate 42,996,030 of CM051353.1, forward strand.
CACAATGTGAAATTTACTTTATTATTTACTTTGTTATGCTTTAGTTGTTTTAGTACTTTATTTTACGAGCTTGAATGTTTACTTTTCGAAAGTTCGATATAGTAGAATGGGATTTATTTTCTTATGTAAAGTACTTGGGAATATTGAATGGGTAGTAAGAGCACATTAGGATTTTGGACACATTTTCCGATATGGGATTTGGTCCATAGAAGTGCTTGCATCCATCTTGTTCTCACTAGCATTTTTATGCTAATGTTGCTACACTTAAACTTTTCAGGTAATACTCGTGCGAGAGGGCGAGGTCGTGGAGGTGCTGCTGCGTGATCGCGAGTGGATGTCTTGGATACTTGGACTAGAAATGGCATATTTTGGAGCATTTTAGAAATGCTAAATATAATTGATATTGATGTCTTAAACTTGTGTTTTGTGGCTCATGAGAGCCTAAGATCTGTTGTATATATTTTCGTGATATTGTCTCTGATTTTGGGTATAAAATAGAGTGAAATGTCTGTTGTTTTAAATTCTCTGATTTGAGCCCATGTAAACAGGTTTAGGGAGTTCGTATTTTAAATGGATCCACGCCAAATTTTTGTAAAAACAAGTCTTCCGCTATTTTGCTTATGATTTAAAGATTTAAGAAAATTCGAGTCTTTACAGTTGGTATCAGAGCCTACTGGTTCTGTAGACCACATGCATCGCATGTTTTTCATGTTTTGATTTAAGTGCTTGTCCAAAGCATCACTCGGATTGACGGCACCAGGTATCCTCTAAATTTGTACTTTATAGAATATTTTACCGATAAGTTAAGTGTAGACTTGTAAGTTCTTGTTTTATGTTTGACTCACAAGGAACTTGTCTAATTGTGATTTCAGTATGCCTCCCAAAGTAGCTGCACTTAGGAGGAGTCAGCGTAGTGTACCGGCTATGGTACGAGGCCGAGGTAGAGGTCGAGGTCGTACTAGGACAGTTACTCCACCTCCGCCTGAGGATCATACTGATGCTAGAAGACCGATCCCGGGTGTTGTGCTTGAGGATGATACTCCAATTGACGGGCCACCTATGCATGGGGGTAGTGTTACTATTCCCTTGGGGGAATATATGGAGTTGATACATGGTGGTGGAGGACACCAGGATTGTGTTGTACCACCTACTAGAGTACTTGCTCCAGTTGAGTCACCTGAAAGTAGTGATGCTGCTAAGGTTCTGAAAGACTATCTGAGGCATGCTCCTTTCGAGTTTGATGGGACATCTACTGATCCGTCGCTTGCTGAGAGATGGGTTACAAGGGTTGAGAGAGCCCTTGAGTCTATTCAGTGCCCTGAGCGACTGAAGGTCCACTGTGGGACCTATTCTCTGGTTGACGATGCATTATATTGGTGGCGTGGACTTTTTCGCTCTTCGAGTCCTACTTTGGTAGTCACCTGGGAGATGTTTAGGGAGAAATTATTTGACAAATATTACCCGGAGGATATCAGAGATCAGTTAGAGGTACAGTTTCTGACTCTAAGATAGGGAGATCGTTCTGTGATTGAGTATGAGAGGGAGTTTGACCTTTTGTCCAAGTTTGCTACTGGGCAAGTCGCCGATTCTGAGAGTAAGAAGAAGAGATTTATTGTGGGCTTGAGAGCTGACATCAGAGGTCACATACGAGCTTTCCGACCCACCACTTATGCTGAGGCTTCAGATTTTGCCTTGGCTATAGATATTGGGCCTTCTGAGAAAAAGGCCGAGATAGCAGCTGCACAGACCTCCTCTCAAAAGAGGAAGGCTGAGGATGACCATTCAGGTCGAGTGACCCACCCACCGAGACATGTACAGGGTAGGAGAGGAGGACCATCTGGATCTCAGACTCGTCCGGCACCGCAGCATAGTGGTCAGAAGTGCTATCACTATGGTCAGTATGGGCATATTCGACTGCATTGTCCTAGACTTCAGGAACCACTGCAGTATACTGGCCAGTGACGAGGTCAGGGGCATGGTCGTGGTCAGACAGGAGGTAGGGGCCAGGTTAGGCCTACCCAGTATCAGAGAGCACCACCACCTGTTTATGCACCTCCTCAGCCACCTCAGCAGGCCCGTGTTTTTGCCACTACTAGAGAGGATGCCGAGGCATCAGGTACCGTTGTTACAGGTACTGTGACAGTCTTGGGGCATTCTGCTTTAGCTTTATTTGATTCAGGGGCGAGTCATTCTTTTATTTCTGCTGAGTTTGTTGAGTCCGCTGCTTGTGAGTCTGCGCCGTTAAGGCATGAGTTGCATGTTTCTACTCCACTTGGGAAATCTATAATTGTGGACAGAGTTATTTATACCGATGATTTGTGTATTTTGGGTTGTTGTCTGCATGCTAGGTTGATTGTGATGCCTATGTGTGACTTTGATATTATATTGGGTATGGATTGGCTGTCAGCCAACCACACCAACATTGGCTGTAGTGCCAAAGTTGTGGATTTTATTGGTCCATATGGGACTAGTTTTCGATTCCGTGGGACTCGAGGTAGAGTGTCTCTTGCAATCATTTCTGCGATTCAGGCTAGAGATCTCTTGTGTGATGGTGCTATGGGTTATTTGGCTAGTGTAGTAGACACGTCTGTTAGTGTGACTACACTTGAGTCGGTACCGATTGTGAGGGATTTCTCTGATGTTTTCCCTTTTGAGTTACCTGGTTTACCACCGGTGAGAGAGATGGATTTTCTGATAGAGGTGTTACCTGGACGGCTCCATTGTCCAAGGCACCTTATCGTATGGCACCAGCGGAGCTGAGTGAGCTCAAGAGTCAGTTACAAGGACTCTTAGATTTAGGGTTTATACTCCCTAGTGTATCCCTGTGGGGAGCACCAGTGTTGTTTGTGAGGAAGAAAGATGGTTCAATGAGGTTGTGTATCGACTACCAAGAGTTGAACCGAGTTACTGTGAAAAATAAATATCCTTTGTGAAGGATTGATGATTTATTTGATCAGTTGAGAGCTGCTACTATCTTTTCGAAGATAGATTTGAGATCTGGTTATCACCAGTTGAGGATCCAGGAGGATGATATTCCCAAAACCACTTTTCGTACACGATATGGGCATTATGAGTTTGCGCCGACAGTTTTTATGGATCTTATGCAAACGGTGTTTAGGAGGTTCATTGACTCCTTTGTTATTGTGTTTATCGATGACATTTTGATTTAGTCTGAGACCGAGGAGTTGCATACCATGCACTTAGAGAAAGTTTTGACGGTGTTACGAGAACAGAGATTGTATGCAAAGTTCTCTAAGTGTGCGTTTTGGCTAAGGGAAGTGGCATTCTTAGGCCATGTGGTCTCTAGTAAAGGGGTGATGGTGGATCCATCTAAAGTTGAGGCGGTTAGTAGTTGGCCTAGACCAACTAGTGTGACGGAAATTCGTAGTTTTCTTGGACTTGCCGGTTATTATAGACGGTTTGTTCAAGACTTCTCTAAGATAGAATCGACTTTGACACATTTGACGAAGAAGGGAGTGGACTTTGTATGGTCCGAGGAGTGTGAAAAGAGCTTTGAGGAGCTCAAGAAGAGACTTATAACGGCACCTGTTCTAGTGTCACCCGATGGTAGTGGAGGTTTGACGGTTTATACCGATGCTTCGATGAGAGGTTTGGGTTGCGTTTTGATGCAACGTGGGAAAGTTATAGCTTATGCTTCCCATCAGTTGAAGGAGCATGAGAAGAAGTATCCGACTCATGATATGGAGTTGGTGGCGGTTGTACATGCTTTGAAAATTTGGAGACATTACTTGTATGGTGAGAAGATCTTGATATTCACCGATCACAAGAGCCTCAAATATTTCTTCACTCATAAGGAATTGAATTTGAGACAACGGAGATGGTTGGAGCTTGTGAAGGACTATGATTGTGATATTCAGTATCATCCCGGGAAAGCCAATGTAGTGGCGGATGCACTTAGCAGGAAGTCTTCGCACTTGTCTGCTTTACCGATGAGATTGAGATGGGAGTTGAAGCGTGCTGAGATAGCCCTCCTTACTGCCGAGGTTACAATGAGTTTGGCTAGTTTGGCAGTGGGGCCTACTTTGAAACAGAGGATGATTGAGGCTTAGAGGAGCAAGAATCATTTACAGGCCGGTTTTATTGAGGCAGAGTCAGGTGTACCTAGCCTCTTCACTTTTTCCTCTGATAGTGCTTTGATGTATCGTCAAAGGCTATGTGTACCTTTGAGTTTGACATTCAGGAGAGAATTGTTGGAGGACGCTCACAATTCTATCTTTTCTGTTCATCCGGTAGCACCAAGATGTATAGAGATTTGAGACAACATTATTGGTGGCCCGGGATGAAACTTGAGATTGCGGAGTTTGTAAGTAGATGCTTGACTTGTCAGCAAGTCAAGGCTTTGAGGACGATACCAGCGGGTTATCTTAATCCTTTGAGTATACCCGAGTGGAAATGGGAGGAGATCTCTATGGATTTTGTTTGTGGGTTGCCTAGAACATCCAAAGGGTATCATACCATTTGGGTCATTGTGGATCGTTTGACAAAATCCGTACACTTTTTACCGGGGAGGATCACTTATCCGGTTGAGACTTGGGCACAGTTGTACTTGAGGGAGATTGTTAGACTACATGGTGTGCTTGTGAGGATTGTATCAGACTGGGACACTCGGTTTGTGTCGAAGTTTTGGCAGAGTTTGAATTCCGCCATGGGTACCGATTTGGATTTTAGCACAGCCTTTCATCCTCAGACTGATGGTCAAACAGAGAGAGTTAACCAGATTTTAGAGGATATGTTGAGGGCTTGTGTTCTTGACTTTGGTGGTAGTTGGGACTCGCATTTGTACTTGGTAGAGTTTGCGTATAATAATATTTTCCAGGCTACCATCAAGATGGCACCATTTGAGGCACTTTATGGTAGAAAGTGTCGTTCTCCCGCTCATTGGGATGAGGTTGGGGAGAGGAGACTGTTGGGACCCAAGTTATTACAGAAGACTAGTAAGTCCATTATGTTGATTAGAGAGAGGATGAGGGTTGCTCAAAGTCGACAGAAGAGCTATGCCGATAAGCGACGTAGTCCACTTGAGTTTGCAGTGGGGGACCACGTATTTCTGAAGGTGGCACCTATGAAGGGTGTGATGAGGTTTGGGAAGAAGGGCAAGTTGAGCCCTAGGTTTATCGGTCCATTTGAGATTCTGGATCGGGTTGGGGCGGTGGCTTGCCGTTTAGCCTTACCACCGTTCTTATCGGTCGTTCATAGTGTTTTTCATGTTTCGATGTTTCGAAGATATTTGGCTGACCCTTCACATGTGATAGATCATGAGCCCGTTGTTCTTGATGCTAACATGTCTTATGAGGAGACACCGGTGAAGATTCTAGCATCGGAGCAGAAAGTATTAAGGAACAAGACTATCAGCTTAGTGAAAGTTTTGTGGAGGAACCAAGTGTCAGAGGAGGCCACTTGGGAACGAGAGGAGGAGATGCGGGATAAATACCCTCATTTGTTTACTTAGAAGCTACTTTTCGGGGACGAAAAAGTATTTTAAGGAGGGTGGATTGTAACGTCCCGTTATTTTGAGGTGAATTTTTTTTTTATTATTATTTTTTATTTATTGAATTAAAGTATTAAAGATAATTTTAGAATTTGTTATTTAGAAGTAAATAGTTAATTTCGTTCGGAAACCTTTTTAACTGTTTATTTAGCTTAAATTAGTTTTGATGGTATTAATAATTATTAATAGGCAAATTAATAATTATTAATCACCATTGGGCTAGTTTAAGTGGTTCGGGTTTCGTTTTAAAAGCTTAAGGCAAGAAAAGGACGTAGGCGTCATTTTCGAAATTCTTAAATATCAAAAACACTATTTATCATCCCATAAATAAGCCAAAATTAGACAAAAATCATCATTTTCTTCTCTTGTTCTTCCTTGGGGCCGAGAACATCAAAGGGAATTCTCCCATTATTGGCTTTTCTTCGATTCTTGCCGGATCATCACGATTTCGGTTGCGTTGGATAGCCACGGGCCCGAGCATCATTTCCAACCTACCAATCGAACTTTCCATCCTTTCTCTCAAGGCTTTAAGGTATGTTTAAGTTCAAAACCTAAAGCTTCAAATAGTGTTTTAATGGTGTTTTTGGTATTAATCTTCCAATTCTTGCTCGGGAACACGGAGATTTAGATCGACGGAGTTGTTTTATGTATATTTAGAACTTTCCCTAAACCCTAGAATCGGGTTTGAGCCAAAAGCCATTTCTTTGAGTTATCTCATTTTTATGATGATTAGGGTTTTGAAATTTTTATGTTATGATGTTTTTCTTAATTGTTCGGGATTGAACTTTTGACCTAAACCCTAAATCATGTTTACCCATTGATGTTACAACCTCCAAAGTGCCCGAAACCAACTCGAAACACTTTTAAAGTGCTTAAAAATCCGGTAAACCAATTCCACCTTTCACCTTCCTTGGGCCGTGGGCCTTGTGAGCCTAATTCCAGGTTGTTTTGTCTTTTATTTTAGTATCGTGACGATCGTTATTCGATTGGGTTAATTAATATAATTTAGGTGTATTTTAATTATAGGTTTCGTGCATCGATCATGAATTTTGGTCAACCGGTGATTCGGAGTTGACTTCGATTATATGGTGAGTTTAAAATGGTTGTGATTACTTTTATGTTTTTGAATTGCTTGACGTTTATGTTAGATCGAGGTTAAGAGGGTTATTAGATATTAGAACTTTTCCAAGGATATAAAATTGGGAGTTAAGGAAAGTGGATAAGGAAAACTAGTTAAGTTTTGTGTTATTTAAAGTAAGATGTCATTGGTGGATTAAGTTATATTCTCAAGGAGACTTAGGTTTCTGGAGATTGGAGATGAGTATTAAATTACTCTGTTTATTTCGAGTGGTTATAAGGTAGTTAAAAGAGACTTTGGAGAGATTCTTTGTGTAGAATCGAGTTAGTATGATATTATTAGCGATGGGATTCGCTATTTAGTACTACCAAAGGGGAGTAGTACGTGTGGTTTTATGATACGTATGGTTTGTGATTGGTGACAGTGAGGTCACGGTATGGTTTCTGATTGGTGACAGTGAGGTCACGGTGACAGTGAGGTCACGGTATGGTTTGTGATTGGTGACAGTAAGGTCATGGTATGGTTTCTGATTGGTGACAGTGAGGTCACGGTGACAGTGAGGTCACAGTATGGTTTGTGCTTGGTGACTGTGGTGTCACGGTGACAGTGAGGTCACGGTATGGTTTCTGATTGGTGATAGTGAGGTCACGGTATGGATTGTTAATTGTGACTGTGAGGTCACAGTGACAGTGAGGTCACGGTATGTTTGTGATTGATGACAATGTGGTCACGGTGACAGTAAGGTCACGGTATGATTGTGATTGGTGACAATGTGGTCACGGTGACAGTGAGGTCACGGTATGATTGTGATTGGTAACAATGTGGTCACGGTAACAGTGAGGTCACGGTATGGTTGTGATTGGTGACAAGTGGTCACGGTTGAATTGTGAAATGTGACAATGTGGTCACAATGTGAAATTTACTTTATTATTTACTTTGTTATGCTTTAGTTGTTTTAGTACTTTATTTTACGAGCTTGAATGTTTACTTTTCGAAAGTTCGATATAGTAGAATGGGATTTATTTTCTTTTGTAAAGTACTTGGGAATATTGAATGGGTAGTAAGAGCACATTAGGATTTTGGACACATTTTCCGATATGGGATTCGGTCCATAGAAGTGCTTGCATCCATCTTATTCGCACTAGCATTTTTATGCTAATGTTGCTACACTTAAACTTTTCAGGTAATACTCGTGCGAGAGGGCGAGGTCGTGGAGGTGCTGCTGCGTGATCGCGAGTGGATGTCTTGGATACTTGGACTAGAAATGGCATATTTTGGAGCATTTTCGAAATGCTAAATATAATTGATATTGATGTCTTAAACTTGTGTTTTGTGGCTCATGAGAGCCTAAGATCTGTTGTATATATTTTCGTGATATTGTCTCTGATTTTGGGTATAAAATAGAGTGAAATGTCTGTTGTTTTAAATTCTCTGATTTGAGCCCATGTAAACAGGTTTAGGGAGTTCGTATTTTAAACGGATCCACGCCAAATTTTTGTAAAAACAAGTCTTCCGCTGTTTTGCTTATGATTTAAAGATTTGAGAAAATTCGAGTCTTTACAAGCCCACAACCTAGTGGGAGGTAGAGATGTCGGGTTTTGCTTGATTTTGGTTTATGGGTCAAGGAGAAATAAAAATGGGATCCTCAATATGTTTTCAACACTGAGATTCATCAAATTCTTTAAGGAAAAGAATGATTTGGTAGTATTGAAACAAATGGAAATTAAAATTATGAAAAGTTCACATTCTTACCTTTCTAAGGTTTCCCTTGGAGAGGGGAACGATCTCAATGGGTAGAAAGGACTCGGCGATAGCTTTCCAACGCACTAAGATTTGAAGAAAATGGTTGAGAAACAAGCGGAAACCCAACCTTTGATTTTCGGCCATGGAGGGAGAGAAGGAGAAATAAATTTTCTTGCTTTTTGTCTTCTTGTGCTTAATGAAGAAGAAGAAGGTAGATTTGATATTTTAAGATTTTTTCCAAATGACCAAAGTCCCCGTCCTTCTACTTTTCTCCTCATCAAAAACCTGTCCTTGAAACGTAATTAATTCTAATTAACAACTATGGATATAAACTAGCTAGAGGTGATTAATGATTATTAAATGGCCCGTTAATAATCATTAATAACCCGGACCAATAAAATACAAAACAAACTGTAACAACCCAAATCCGTTAAATCCTTTAAATTCAAATGCACAGCGGAAGACTTGGTTTTAAAGAAAAACGGCATGGGTTCGTTTAAAACTCGGATAAACCAAAACCTGTTTTTACACAGTTCACAACCAGAGAAAGCGATAAATGGTGGAATGCGCATTCCAATTGATATTAAACCTTCTAAAAACAACTTATAAACATAAACCATTACAAAATTTAAAACAAACGCTCACACGAGCTCAAAACATAAAGTATGAAAAAGTATAAATATATTCAAAGCATTCAGGAATGCTAAGAAAAAGTTCCTTGTTCAAGTCCTTTCATCGCTTCGTGAAGTCAAACAGCACCATCTCCTCTACCACGTCTCCCTCGTCGAGATTTACCTGAAAAAAATAAGTGTAGCAACATTAGCATAAAAATGCTAGTGAGAATAAAATGAAAGCTAGTAATCCTATGGACCAAATTCTATACCGGAAATTGTGTCCAAAGACCTAACTTTCTCTTTACTACCCATTCTACACTTCCAAATCATCATAATCATACACCAATCAATTTCCCAATTCCCAAATCGTATGAAGACACATCAAATACCAAATCATAATACCATATCATATTACCACATCTAAATATCTCGTAACGTATTGTCGTATGCTACCACCTCAATATACTAACACGTACGGCGTTACCATATCAAGTGTTCTCGTAACGTGATACCGTATGGATCAACATCAACATACTACCACGTACGGTCTTACCAAATCACGTATCATCGTATTGTGTTACCATATGGATCAACATCAACATACACTCACGTACAGTCTTACCAAATCACGTATCATCGTAACGTGTTAGCGTATGGATCAACATCAACATACTAACACGTACGGTCTTACCCAATTCTCACATAAAGTATTACCGTCGAAATCCAAACATCATAGATCACATACCACCAAATCTCGGATTACCATAAGTTGCCACATATTACCACATAAGGTATTTCCATCGATAACCAAACACTTGTACAAAGGATAAGCATGTAACTACGTAACCACTAACAAACAAGCTGGGATGCTCATTATATGAACTCGACCTATCTGCCAATCTTGCCATATAACACCCGCTCATAGCCTGTTTCATCTATGAACCTGTTATATCACAAGATCATATCATATAGTATCTCGATATGTGACGCCCTTAGCCTCTTTCATCTATGAACTACACATATCCATAAGTATCCCGATAAGTGACGCCCATAGCCTCTTTCATCCATGGACTACACCTATCCATAAGTATCCTGATATAGTGACGCCCATAGCCTCTTTCATCCATGGACTACACCTATCCACAAGTTTCCTGATATAGTGACGCCCATAGCCTCTTTCATCCATGAACTACACATATATCTATAAATCGGTTCATTAAATGAGCACCTCAACACAAACAACTAACAAACAATGCAATCATACTACAACTACACTCAATAACATGCTTATCTTTTGTACTTAAAGTGTTGTCTCTTACCAAAAGACCCGAGTACTTCAATCGTACTATCATCATGATTCCATATTCCACGACACTACCACAATCCACACCAAACCTTATTATCATTAGAACTTCCATACTCCACATTATTACCATAATAAAATACAATCCTTATTACTCACACAAGGTAATATGTTCGTAAAAACACTAACCAATATCATCACTGATGCCATATTCCACGAAGTCTTATAACTCCCAAATAAGCAAAAACGATGTTTAACTTCATCATGTCACGAATGAAAATAAATCACCTTAAATCCCAAGAATAATTTCCAAGCCATTACCATAAACCACGAGTTTACTTTCAAACATTTCCTTTACTTTACTTTGGTCAAACTACCTAAAGTAAATTCAATTTCCAACTTTATCTCAAAATCTCTATAATCTTTAATACTCATAAGGATAACCTCTAAGCTACTTTGATCTAAAACTACTCAAAGTAACTTAAACTTCCACTTTCATCTAAACTCTCCAATTTCACCTAAATTCTCCAATTTCATCTTACAAGACTTCCAAATATACTCAAACTTGTCTTTCCACCCAAATTCACTACAAACTCCAAGGTCACTCCGCTCCGAGTCTAAAGTCACCAACCAATAAGTATTTACTCCTAGGAGATTGTTTTGTCACTTAACCTCGATCAACAAAATCGTAATGAAACTTAATTCATAAAATTACTAACTCCCATTTTAAACTCACCTTAGAATTGAAACCGAACTTCCAAAGTGTCGAGGTAGACCCCACTCGAGCAATTACAAACCTACAAATAAGTTACATCCAATAAACATTAATTAACCTGAAATTGAACCATCGACATCTAAACACGTAAAACGATGAAAAACCCGGTTTTTAGCCTTATGGTGCTCTCGGCCATAGGAGGGAAAATGAGGTTTGAGTTTGGTTTTTCGACTTTTAGGCATTTTAGAGGTGTTTCAGGTTGGTTTTAGGTACTTTGGAGGTTCGAATTATCTGTGGGTAACCGTGATTTAAGATTTTACACAATACTTGATTCCCGAAAAATTGAGTAAAATACAAAACAATAACAAACTAAACACCTTAGCCATCACCAAGTGAGAGAAAAACAAATGGAACGGATTTTCCATTCGACTCGGGTTTAGGTCCAAGACAACAACCTCATCCAAAGTTATTTTTCCTAACTAGAATTCACAAACAACACCCGGGAAAAACGAATCAAGATTGCATACAAGATTGGAAAAAAAGAAAACTCAAAAACCCATTTCTTCCTCACCTTGTATCTCCTGGTCTTGAATGGATTGGCTCGATTAATGGGATGGGTAGAAAGTACGTCTCGAGAGCTTTCCAACGAGCTAAGGCACGATGAAAACGTTCGAGAAACGAAGCCGGGGCGACACTTTCTTTCTCTTCCCTTTTCCTCCTCTCTACCTACGGGTTTGAGGCTTCATTTCTACTTCTCTTTTCTTTTTTTCTTCTTATCATTATCTTGAAAATATGACTTAGATATATATAAAGAAATTTTGGTAAAAGACGATATTGCCCCTCCTCTTATTTTTTAAAGAAAGCTTGTTCCGGGTGCTCGTTATTTCACGTTTCTAATTCCAATTCAACTTAACTACTTCTAATCTATCTTAAAAGTATTTAACAATCAATAATGGGCTCGCTAATAATTTTTAATATGACCAAATCTAATTTAAGCTAATAAAACAATTAAAAAGGTTTTCGAACAAAATTAACTACTAAATTCTAAATTACTAATTCTAAAATTAAAATAAATACTTCGATTAAAATAAATGAAATATTAAATAAAAAAAATTTCACTCCAAAAATAACGGGACGTTACACAAACGGAACTAAAGGTCTCGAAACAATAAAACTCCTAAGTTCAAAATTATTAATTCTAAATAAATTTAAATGCATTAAAAGAATAAAATAAAATAAAATTTTACTTCAAAATAACAGGACATTACAGGATCAAAATCGATTAGAGAAAATTGTAGAACGGTGAATGAAAAGCGAAAGGGATTTGGCCTCTTGATGAGGTTCTTGAAATTCAAGAACTTCATCAAAATATGAAAATTCGAAAATTTAAATAACACAAAAACTATTGGGAAACTTACCCAAAACGTTAGGAATCAACGCTACTATCTTCAATCTTAACCCAACGATTAACCACGCTCCAAAACGATCACCTAAAACAATAAAATTGATGAAACATCAATTTCTTCCCCAATGGGGCTGGCGGTGATGTGGGGTTCAAAGATTGAAGAAGAATTGTCAATTCTTCAAAAGGGGGGCGGCGTGCACGGAGAGGAAGGAAGAAATTTTTTACCTTAGCTTTTCTTTTCTGACAAAATACAAGCCTTTGCCACCTCACCTAATTTTCTTACTGTCAAAACATCCTCCAACCCAACAAGAATTGCTAAAAAGGCCTTTCCTTGCAATTTGCCACCCAACAAGCCTATGATGAAAAATTAGAAATTTTAAACAAAACTCCGAAGCTCGGTATGATTAATTAAAATAATAATTTATCCAAAATTTAACTTGTAACGGGGCATTACATTAACATAGTAAAGTTACATTAAACTAAATTAAATTAAATTAACAACAACTTAATTAACTTAAATTTACATAACCTAAACTAAATTAAATTAACATAAACTAAATTTAATTAAATTAAAATTAACATAAACTAAATTTAATTTACATAAATTAAACTAAATTTAATTTAATTTCTCTAACTAAACTAAATTAAATTATATCAAACTAACATAAACTAAACTAAATTAAATTTAAATTAACGAAAACTAAATTAAATTAACATGAACTAAATTAAATTGACATAAATTAAACTAAAATAAATTAAATTAACATAAGTTAAACGAAACTAAATTTTAACATAAATGAAGCTAAATTAATTTAAATTAACATAGAAAAGATCATGAAAAAAATTAGAAAACTTACTTGTAATGGATTAACGGAACGATGTGAAATGGAAGAAAATCGAAAAAGAAATGAAAGAAAAAGGAAAGGAAATGAATGGGAATGAAAGAAAAAGAGAGGAAAAAAAGAGAAGAATAAGAAGAAAAACGGTGGAAAATGACAGCCTAGGTAATCACTTAAATTTCATCGTGCGTTTTAAAAAAATGAAGCATACGACATATTTCATCACTAATTTGCATGAATAATGCCGTATGGATTCTTAAAAATGAAGCATGCAATGCAATCCGTCACTAAAATTCAAACCAAATTTCCCTAAATCACGTCTCTGCATCTTCATTAGCGATGCATTCTATCGCCCTGTCTAGCCACAATTTTTGGTGAAATTTTGAGATTGGTGGCTATTTATTGCCCTTTCGTGATGAAATGCGTCGTTAGAGAAGATGAAGAGACACAAAGTTTAATGCAAAATATTTCTATTATACTTAGCGACACATTTCGTCACTAGTCTGCATAAACACTTGGCACAAAAAAAAACACCTCTTCTGTGTTGCCTTGTCAATTAGCAACGTACCGCATCTTTAAACTCTTTTTTTTTAAAGTGTAGTTGTTTTCTAGAGTTGTTTATGAAGTAACTAATAAAATTATTGAGAATATATAGTAAAATAAATAAAATTAAATACTTATGAAGTTTTAATTTAAATCACGTGAAAATGCACGTGATAATTTTAGTTAATTTAAAAATGGAAAAGTATCAGAATAACAAGAAAAAAAAATACAAATATAACATGTTTAGAAAAAACTTTTGTCACACCAAATTTTTTAAGGTGTCAATCAGAGATTATAATAAATCAACGGTTTTCATGTGAATTAATTTTTTTTATCACAACCAATCAATAACCGATTCATGAAAGAAATCTGCTATATTTATAAATAATGTTTATTTAAAAAAATATAGTATTAATTATAGATTTAACCACTTTAAGTCACTTGATTTCACAATTAATGACTAATCACAATCAATTTCAAATATACTCTTGAATCACCATTTATGGTTGTTATCTGGTTCATTATGAGAATCAATTTTACATCAATACCTTTCAATTTTCTCTCTCTATATCTTTAACATTATTCAATGTTTTATTTTCTTTTTATCCTTTCCTTTATTCTTTTAGCATAATTATAGGAATTTAAATCATTCTGGTATTTATTTGTATTCAAAATTGATACGTTTTCCTTGTTTTTTCATATTTAGTTTTTCTTAATAAAAAATTCACTTTTGTTCATCTTTTTTATTTTCATTTTTTTTGTTTTCTTGATTATTTTCTCTGCTCTTATTTGTGACAACCTGACTTCTTTTAAATCATTTAAAACTAAACACAGCGGAAGTCTTAGTATATAAAAAAAAACGGTGTGGATATGTTTGAAACTTAGACTATCCAAAACCTGTATACATGTTTCTCATCAGGAAATTAAAAGTAAGGAAATGCAATTCCTTTTCCAGAGTTTAAAGAAGTTTATGATCATAAGAGTTAAGACGAAAAGCTCTTATGAGCTTATATACAAATTTACATCTCAAAAGACACAAAATAAAACAAAATGAGTCCATGGAATTAAAAGTATATCTAGTCCATCTCGATATCATCATCAACTCGATCAGGCCGCACCAGCTCCTTTCCCACGACCTCGAGCATAAGAATTACGTGAAAATGTTTGTAATGTCATGAGCCAAAAGCAAGCCCAGTGAAAATAAACAGAATAAAAAGTAACAATAGACCCCAAACCCGCATTCAGATTTGTGTCCAAGTAAAACATACATAATCTTTACTAAAACTCCCAAAAATGTGGAAGAATGTTTTCATATCACATATCTCTTTTTGGTTCATACTTTTGATGCTTCATACTATATATAAGGTTTACCTTTCCTTTATGTTTAATAAAATAATGTTAATCTCACTCGGACTTAACATATTCAATAATCATAATTTACGTTAACTCGCTAAATAAGTGTAAAGGGCACACAACCTTTACATCAATATAACCATCATATGCGAATAATGTTAGGTAATGAAGCTCCTGTAGGCTAAGTTCATTCACCTCATTATCTCATGTTCCAAAATAAAATATTCAAATTCCTTTCAAGAATGTCTTTCCATCTCTAGTGAATAATGACAGGTAATGAAGCTCCCGTAAGATTAGTTCATTCACCTCATTAAACTCACTTTCCAAAATAAAATATACAAATTCCTTTCAATCATATCTTCCCACCTCTAGTGAATAATGACAGGTAATGAAGCTCCCGTAGGCTAAGTTCATTCACCTCATTATCTCACCCACCGAATGTATCATAGTAATTATGGATAATACCAGATAATATGAACTCACATGGTTCAAACATTATCTCATTATCCATTTCCTCCGATCATGTTAAAGTCTCGCAGTCCTTTAGCATTCCTCATGTACATATACGGAAACATAAAACGAATAATACCAGATAATGTAAGCACACTCAATCTATACATTACCTCATTATTCCTCCCAATAATCGATAATGCAATATGATATGATATGAATATGCTTTCAAGTGCAAGTAAATAAATATAAACATTCAAAGTAATCGGAAGAACATAAAGTTAAATGGATTACGTAATGCTCTTATATATAAAATAGGAAATTAGGATAGTCATTCTTAAGTTGAAACTTAAGAATGACTATCCTTATTCATTCCATTATACTTGAAACCTTCAACTTCCGATAGTCATTCTTAAGCTTTGTAACTAATCTAATAGTTATTTTTTCTAAAAAAAAATAGCCTGGTAAACAATGATTTAAGAACAAGAATCACAACGTTTCGACCAAAAAAAAAAGATATGATTTTTCAAAGTTAGTGTAAATTCTGCAGAAATTTGTGTATAAAACCGAGAATGAGGAACTTTTTGACATAAAATCTGATTTTTCTTTACAAGTGTGCGATTTTCAAATTTAGTAATCAATCATAGATAAATCTATAATATTTAAAAGATAAAATAAAGTTAAAATACATTTTGGTTATAAAGTTATGAGTTTCTAAAATTGAGGCGTTTTATTTGGAATAATTATGTTAATTTTTATTGGTTTGCCTTATTTGTGAATTTGATTGTCATATTTTGTGTTTGCTAAATTCCTATTTATTGTCTTTATATTAAGGGCATACTTGAATTGATTTGTATAATATTATATTGATCATTATTGAAATTTCAAAAAAAATAAAGAAGTTAGAATTTATTAGTGTAACGTCCCGTTATTTTGAAATGAATTTTTTTTATTTTTTTATTTATTTACTGTTATTTATTTATTTATTTATTTCAATTTAAGTATTTAGATTAATTATTATTTTTGTAATTTTGATTTTAGTAGATAATTTCACCCGAAATCCTTTTTTAATCGTTTTAATACTTTAAATTCGTTTCGGTGACATTAATAATTATTAATAAGCCAATTATTAACTATTAATCACCTTTAGATTTATTTAAGAGCTTCGGGTTTCGATTTAGAAGTCAAAAGTCATAAAAGGACGCAACCGTCATTTCCGATTTCTTAAAATTATCCAAAACACTATTCATTTATCTTTAAATATACCAATTGACCAAGGTTTGACCATTTTCTTCCCATTTTTCTTCTCCAAGCCGTGGGCATCAATGGGGGATTAGGGGAGATTTGATTTTTCTTCGTTTCTCGATGGATCGGCTCGATTTCGGTTGCATCGGAAAGCCCTCGAGTCTAGGATTCTTTTCCACCCAACGATCGTGCCTTTCTCCCGTGATCCACGGAGTTCTCGGTAAGTTTATTTTCAAACCCTAAGCTCCAAATAGTGTTTTAATGGAGTTTTCTCTTGATTCCTTCGATTTCTTGTCGTGAAACTCGGTGTTTGTAAATACGGGAGTAGTTTTAAGAGTTTTTGGAAACTTTCCCATAACCCTAAAACCAAGTTTCAGTCGAAACCCTTCCCGTTTGAAATTTACCTTTTTGGGTTTGATTATGTGTTATAAATTAATGAATTATTGTTTATTTAAATTCAATTCCGGAAAGGGCATAATGTTCAAAAACCCTAATTATCGATACCCATTGAAATCGGTAATATCGAAATTGCTTGAAACCAACTCGAAACACATCTAAATTGCCTAAAAGCCGGAAAACCAAAACCAAAACCCTTTTGTGAAGGGGGGTCGAGAGCCTCAAAGTTGGGGTTGTTGGGTTCTTCATCGTTTTAAATGCTTAGATGTTGTTTGATTATTAGTTGGATTGTTTATTCATTGTTAGATGTAATTCTAATTGTAGGTGGTTTGAACTTTTCATTGACCGCGTTATCAAAGGTTGGATTGAAATCTTCTTTTACAAAGGTGAGAATAGTTAGGATTTAAAGTAAATTTAGAAAGCAAATAAGTATGATGGTTTGTAGAATTGGAAACTAAGATTAGAATTCAAATCTAAGATTAGAGGGAAGTGAGTTAGTGCCCTTAGGATTTGAAGTTAATCCTTTAAGCGAGAACTTAGTATTTGTCGAAGAAAGCTTTGAATCATAGAAGATTCTAAGTTAGATTCGTTTCGAAGTTTAGGATGGATCATTGGAAGTTAAAAGATCCAAAACATTTATATAGAACGATTAATAGAACCTCGGATTATTGGAAGTTTAAAATCCTGGAAGGTATAGGTTAATCGTTTAAGATAGGATTTACCTGTATTAATGTAATGGAGTTCGATATACATATCGTTCGTCTGGAGTTTCCTATCTATTTTACTTTATGTCTTTTATTTTATACCCCTATACTTTATGCTTGCATTGACTACTTTAATTCTGTACTTTACTTATTTACTTTTACAAGGATATGCAGACATATGCATATCATATTGCACCATAACATTTTCACATCATGCATTGAAAACGAAAAGAAGGGGAGAATGTTGGAGCCTATGGGTAGTGTCTGCATCACCTTCAGAAAAAGAAAAGAAAGTAAAACAAGGAAAGAAGTTGAATGGTAAGTTACGGGACGTACACATTACTTCTCATGCATAGGGAGTTGAATGGTAAGTTACGGGACATACAGATTACTTCCTCATGCATAAGGGCAAATGTGAAATCCTGCGGGATGTCCTCATACATTCATGCTTATGATCGATGAAATAGAGAATCGAGATGTTATATTTTTATGCAAAGTTATTAACTTTTCTTATTTATGTCATAACAAGTTAATGGATGAGGATTTGACTACGAGTGTTAGTAATGTCATCCTTTAGAGAGTTTAGAATGAAATTACCTGAAGTTTGGAGAACTTTAGGATTGATTGTGTCAGGTAAATTGAACACAAATCGAAATACGAGTTTGAGGTCTATTCTTACTTTTTATTCTTATTATTCTCACTGGGCTTAAGTTGTTAGCTCATGATATTACAAAAATTTCAGGTAATGCCCTTGCTAGAGGTCGAGGGAGAGGAGATGGTGCTGGGTGATCAAAGGATAATGACCTCGAGATGGACTAGGTTGATTTAAAGTCCATGGACTATGTTATGTGAATTTTATACATATTTTGGGTTTGTACATTTTTAAATGGCTCTTAAGAGCTTTGTGATTTACTTTTATGATGAAAATTTCTTTTGAACTCCTGGATAGGAACTTAATGTTCCTTGTGTTTTTAGATTTCAGAATTTAAGATGTAAACAGGTTTTGGCTAGCCAATTTTGAAACATAATCACGCCAATTTTCTTAAAATATAAAGACTTCCACTGTGTTTTCTAAATTAATTTATTTAAAAGTGACGGGTCGTCACAGTTGGTATCAAAGCCTTAGGATTCTGTAGACTACATGTGATGCATGTTTGTTTTCATGTTTTATTTTAAGTCCATTCTCAAGTCATCATCTGAGATCAGCAGCACCAGGTATTCCTATAACTTCTATTCTCATGCTTTATTTATTTGATATTGGAAGAGTTATGAGAATATTGTTAGAAGTTAATGATGTTTGTGAGATTTCACATCCTTTTAAAGCCACTATGTGGTTATGTTCATTTGACCCATTTTGAGATTTGGGTAAGGGTGTCGAGAAGATGATTGACCCCGTGCAGTTTTGGAGGTTATGCACCTCGTTAAGAGTATTGACATAATGTCAAGGTAAAAGAGATGAGATACTCCGAGAGATCAATCGTTTGATCCTTAAAGCTAATTAATGTGTTATTGTCACACAATTGCTAAGTAGTGGTCTTAGTAGATGTGTGAGGACATTATGTGTAAAAAGGGGACTTGTTTGTTTGTAGCCCAATATTAAGAGATGAAACACCTGTTTGAGGTGAGAAATTGTTGAAAAGAAATCGATCTGGCTTGAGTCCAGTAACCTAAATTCAACTCAATGGACAAGTTCCTAAGTTGAGTAAAGAAAGTTGAATTATGGTAAGTGGTAAATCCTTATGGTAGTATTGTGCTAAAAGGAAAATGTGTTACCACTCAAAAGAGGAAGTAAGGACTTTACGTGATAAGTCTCAATGAGGACCATTAACGACAATGTTAATTGGTGAATGGTCTAGGTTGGTTGCTATTACACTATGGCGTATTAATCTGAATAGGAAATACTCGAGGTCGAGTAATGAAGATACATATTCAGTAAATTGTCAAGATTGACTAACACTAAGGTGGAGTGTTGGTATTTGATTGAAATATAGAAGGAAGTTGATGGACCATGATATTAGTAACTTCTATAAGGCAATGTGATGGTTTGGTGAACTTCAATTCACATTGTGTTTGACCATCTAATTGGATGGAGAATTTGAGAAACTTGTAGGTCATAGTTTGGACCTACTGAGTCTTTTAAGATAGACTCTAAAGTGAAACCTATGTTGGAAGGTTAGAATGATATTGAACTAAGGTGTTTGACAAGCACCAGTTTTGCTTTGTAAGAAAGGAAATGATCTCTGAAGTCGAGTTCATTCAAGATTTGAATAAGGAAGCTTAGGAGTTAACCTTATCTTGGATTTCGCATATTATGAAAGGAAAATAAAACTAGCTACCACAGACCAATTTCCTCTCAGGAGCAGAAGACAGAAGATGACGATGCCAGTCAAGGGACACCGCAGAAGCAACAACAGCAACAGCAACAACAGTAGCAACAACAACAACTGGTTCGAGGTGGAGCTCATCAAGGATAGGATCATCCTTACTAAAATAGTTGTGCCAGTTTCCATCAGGGAGATGCACACTTCCATCAAAGTGCTATGTTGTGATCAAACTTGGATTCACACCACTTTTATAGGGCGTATAAGACTTAACCATCACAACGTAGTAATAAGGTCAGGATTATTAGGAAAAGCTACCAGTATGGTAGTGATTTATATTTTGTTATTTTCAGGCCGTTTGGCTTTTATTTTGTTTGATTCTCAAGCTAGCCACTCGTTTATTTTTATCGTATTATGATGAGTTGGTAGCTTTTGAGCCGAGACTGTTGAGTTTCGAGATGTGTTTTTACCCGGTGGGGAAGTTTATTATGATGTTAGTGCGTATGGCACTTATGACATTTGCATTATGAGTAGATGCTCTGTAACGTCCCGTTACTTTTAGAGGTAAATTTTTATTTTATTTTATTTATTTTATTTATTAAAGCTTTTAAAGTTTAGTTTTAATTCAGTAACTTTTATTTTAGTAGCTATTTTCGTCCGAATTAGTTTTTAATCGTGTTAGTACTTTAATTATGTTTTGGTGACATTAATAATTATTAACGGGCCAATTAATAATTATTAATCACCTTTAGATTTATTTACAAGCTTCGGGATTCGTTTTTAAATCAAAAACAAAAGAGGGACGTAGGCATCATTACCCGATTTCTTAAATATCTAAAAATTCACTATTCATCATCTTTAAATATCAACACTTAGCCAAAAATTAGAAAAATCCTGCACTCTTCTCCTCCTTGCTGCCGTGGGAATCAAAGACCAAAAACCCTCCTTCCTTTTTTTTTTTATTTTCTTTATTTCTCGGTGGATGGTCTCGATTCTACTACCGTTGGAAAGCCCTTGGCCCGTAGATCATTTCCAACCTACCGAACATAATTTTCGCTCGTTTTCTCGAGGCTTAAAGGTATGTTAAAGTTTCTTAATTTTGATGTGAATAGTGTTTTAATGGTGGAATTGAGTTGTAATCTTCGAATTCGTTCACCGGAGCTTTAAGATATCAATCGGGAAAGTTGTTATAGTCATTTTTAGGAACTTTCCCTAAACCCTAAAACCAAGTTTGAGCCGGAAACCCGTTCCTTGTAGTTTTCCTTCTTTTGGCTTGATTTAGGATGTTTAGTTTATTATGTTTTTGCTATTTTCTAATTGTTTCGGAATTGGTTTAATGCTCAAAACCCTAAATTGCGAATACCCATTAAGGTTACCAATCTCCAAAGTACCCGAAACCAAACCAAAATGTCTTTAAAGTGCTTAAAATCCGGAAAACAATTCCTTTTCTTCCTTTCCCTTGGGCCGTGGGCCTCTTGGCATAAGTTCCGGGTTGTTTTGTCTTTTATTTTAGTATCGTGACGATCGTTCTTCGATTCGGTTAATTAATATACTTTAGGTGTATTTAATTATAGGTTTCGTGCATAGATCGTGATTCTTGGTCAACCGGTGTTTCGGAGTTGACTTCGTTTACAAGGTGAGTTTAAAATGAAAGTTAGTTGTTTTATGAATTAAGTTTCATTATGTTATTGTTTATCGAAGTTAAGCGAGATTTAGCTTCTTAGAAGTTAAGTTTGGTTAGAGACTTTAATTCGGAAGTTAGTGGAGGAATTTTGGAACTATAATTAGTTCAATGAAAAGGAAACATCGTAGTGGTTTGAAGTGTTACAAAGTGAATTGGAGATGATAGAGGAAAGTGGAATGAAAGTTGCTTTGATCGGTTTGGAAGTTAAAGTAGCTCAAAAGATACACTTGAGTGTTAACTCGTGTAATCTAGATAGTTAGGCTTCGTAATAGCTTAGTAGGATTCTTTGAGATTAACTAACTTTTAGGAAGCTTAACAGTTTGTAAAGTGGCCCATGATAGTATGTTGATTCGGTTCCATACGTATCATGTTCTGAAATGGTGAAATTCCTGATACCTGAAATGGTGAAATTCCTGATACCTGAAATGGTGAAATTCCTGATACCTGAAATGGTGAAAGTCCTGATACCTGAAATGGTGAAAGTCCTGATACCTGAAATGGTGAAATTCCTGATACCTGAAATGGTGAAATTCCTGATACCTGAAATGGTGAAAGTCCTGATATCTGAAATGGTGAAATTCCTTATACCTGAAATGGTGAAAGTCCTGATATCCGATGATTGAGATATGGTACATGGTAGTACGTGGATTCGGATCCGTACATACCATGGTATTATGATCTATTATACGGCACATGATAGTATGTTGATTCGGTTCCATACGTATCATGGTGCGATGGTTGTGATATGGTACGTGGTATATTGATTTCGATCCATACAATAGCACGATACGATGAAACTTGTTTGGTAATAAGGATAGTTAATGTTATTTTTATCGATTCTTTAGAAACGTGTAGTGAGACTTAGTTGTGAATGTTAATTTTACTTTAAGTCTTTATTTTTCTATCTCATAGTATTGATTGACATGTATTGGTGGCATTCTACTATCGATTGATTGTATGGAAATTTGGAAGTGTGGATGTGAGTAGTATTGGGCATTATAGGCCTTTGGACACGATTTCGGTTATGAGATTTTGTTCATAGGATTACTTGCTTTCGTTTTACTCTCACTAGCATGTTATGCTAATGGTGCTATACTTAAAATTTTCAGGTAAACCTCGAGATAAGAAGCGTGGTAGAGGAGGTGGAGCCGCGTGGATCGATCGAGAGGGTGTATGGACAATACTAACAACTCATTTTGTTTAGCATTCATTGAAATGCTTGTAAATTATTCCATCTTTACATAACTTGTGTCTTTTTGAGCCCGAAAGGGTATTTGTGTAAAATATGTCTATGTTTTATGGTCTAAATGTCTTTTGGAATGCGAAATTCTCGATTTATCGCTTTTTCTGGAATTTGGGTTGTAAACAGGTTTTGGTTATTCGATTTTTAAACGAACCCATGCCGTTTTTCTTTAGAAATTGAGTCTTCCGCTGTGCATTTGAATTTAAAGAATTTAACGGAAAGCGGGTCGTTACATGCTCACATTTTACTTTGATTGTTATGCATATGTCTGATTTTGAGGTGATATTGGGTATAGACTGGCTATCAGCTAATCGTACCATCATTATTGTTTGTATCGAGAAAGTTTTGATTGTATGAGTCCATGTGGGACTAGCTTATGTTTTCATGGGTCTAGTAGACGAGTAACACCCACTTTGATATGTATGTTAGAAGCTAGAATGCTTCTAAGAGATATAGCTTGAGATGATTTAGCTAATGTTGTCAATACTTCGGTACCGAAGACTAGCTGAGTTAAAAGAACTTAAGAGTGAGTTATAAGAACTCTTAAACTCAGGGATTATTCACCCTAGTGCGTCCTCGTAAGGAGCACCACGTTGTTTGTGAAAAGAAAGACAGTTCAGTGAAACTGTGTATTGATTATCGAGGGTTGAATCAAGTTACAATGTAAAACAAGTATCAATTGCATTGGATTGATGATCTATATGATCAGTTGGGGAGCCCCAGTGTTGTTTGTGAAAAAGAAAGATGGCTCTATGCAATTGTGTATCGATTATAAACAGTTGAGCCGTGTTACGGTGAAAAACAAGTAACCTTTGCCAAGGATAGAGGAATTGTTTGATCAATTGAGAGGAGCCACTATCTTTTCAAAAATAGATTTGAGATCTGGCTATCATCAGTTGAGGATTCGGGATGAGGATATTCCCAAGACTACATTCAGGTCGCGTTATGGACATTATGAGTTTGTAGTTATGTCCTTTGGCTTGACCAACGCGCCTGCAACTTTTATGGACCTTATGCACACGGTGTTCAAGAGGTTCATTGACTCTTTTTTGATTTTTTTTATTGATGATATCTTGGTTTATTCCAAGACAGAGGAGTTGCATGCTATGCACCTACGGGAAGTTTTGACAGGTACTACAAGATCAGAAATTGGCTGAGAGAAGTGGCATTTTAAGCCATGTAGTATCGAGTAGAGGAGTATCAGTTGATCCCTCTAAGATTGAGGCAGTTAGTAACTGGCCTAGACCGACGAGTGTTGCTGATATTCGCAGTTTTTTTGGAACTTGTAGGCTATTATAGACGGTTTGTGCAAGATTTCTCCAAAATTGCTTCAGCCTTGACACGTTCGACTCGGATGGGAGTTGATTTTGTATAGTCTGAGGATTGTGAAAAGAGCTTTGAGGAGCTCAAGGGAAGGCTTGTAACAGCACCTATTCTAGTGTCGCCTGATAGCACCGGTGGTCTGACTGTGTATACAAATGCTTCTCAGAAAGGTTTGGGATGTGTGTTGATGCAACACGGGAAAGTGATAGCTTATGTTTCTCGTCAGTTGAAAGAGCATGAGAAGAAGTATCTGACTCATGATTTAGAGTTGGCAGCTATTGCTCATGCATTGAAGATTTGGAGACATTATTTGTATGGTGAGAAGATCCTTATATTTACTGACCATAAGAGTCTTAAGTAATTCTTCACTTAGAAGGAATTGAATATGAGACAACGGAGATGGTTGGAGCTCGTTAAGGATTATGACTGTGACATTCAGTATCATCCTGGGAAAGCCATTGTAGTGGCTGACGCGCTCAGTAAAAAGTCTTGTCAATTCATCAGCTTTGTCAGTCATACCCTTGAGATTGAGGTGGGGTATGGAACGAGATGAGATAGCATTTCTTACTGCCGAGGTCACTGTGAGTCTGGCTAGTTTAACAGTGGGACATACTTTGAGGCAGAGGATGATTGATGCACAAAGAGGAGAGACTCTTTTGCAGGCCGATTTTAGAGAGGCTGAGTCAGATTTTCCTAGCCATTTTTACCTTCTCTACAAATAGTGCTCTGATGTATCGTAAGAGGCTATGTGTGCCTTTAGGATCGATTTTTATAAGGGAACTGTTGGAGGAGGCTCACAGTTCTATCTTCTCTATTCATCCAGGTAGTACGAAGATGTACAGGGACCTGAGAGAGCATTATTGGTGGCCTGGGATGAAGCTTGAGATCGCAGATTATGTTAGTAGATGCTTGACTTGTCAGCAAGTCAAGGCATTGAGGAAGAGTCCATTGGGTTTTCTTAACCCTCTGAGTGTGCTTGAATGGAAATGGGAGAAGATTTCCATGGAGTTTATTAAGGTTTGCCAAAGACGGCAAGGAATTATGAAATCATTTGGGTGATTGTAAACCATTTGATGAAAAACCGCACACTTTACTCTTGGAAGGATCATCTATCAAGTTAAGACTAGGGTACAATTGTACCTAAGAAAGATTGATAGATTGTGGTGTGCCGGTGAAGATTGTATCAGATCAAGACACTCGCTTTGTCTCGAAGTTTTGGCACTGTTTAGGCATTTTGTGGTAGAAAGTGTCATTCTCCCACTCATTTGGATGAGATTAGTGAAAAGAGACTTTTGTTACTCAAGTTGTAACAAATGACTAGCGAGTCTATCATTTGTTTAGAGAGAGGTTAAGGGTTAACCAAAGTTGACAGCAGGATTCGTTGTAGTCAGTTCAAGTTGTAGTAGTGGATCTCGTATACTTCATGTAAAGACTCGAATTTTCTCAAATCTTTAAATCATGAGTAAAACAGCGGAAGACTTATTTTTACAAAAATTTGGCATGGATCCGTTTAAAATACGAACTCCCTAAACCTGTTTACATGGGCTCAATCCAGAGAATTTAAAACAAACGACATTTCACTCCATTTTATACCCAAAATCAGAGAAAATAATACAAAATAATATACAACAGTTATTAAATTCTCATGAGCCATAAATACAAGTTTAAAAGTAATGACATATGATTTTTACCAAGCATTCGTAGAATGCTCCCAAAATGTACATATAAAGTCCATGTCCCGAAAGCCATCCACTCGTGATCAAGCAACACCATCTCCTCCACCTCGTACCCTACTAAGAGTAATACCTGAAAAAGTTTAAGTGTAGCAACATTAGCATAAAAATGCTAGTGAGAAAAAGATGGGTGCAAGCACTTCTATGGACCGAATTCCACATCGGAAAATGTGTCCAAAAATAAACCTAAGGTGCTCGTTACTACCCATTCGATAATTCCCAAGTACATTACATAAGAAAATCAATCCATTTTACTATATCGAACTTTCGAAAAGTAAACATTCAAGCTCGTAATTAAAGTACTAAGACAACGAAATAGTACTAAAACATAACAAAGTAAATAGCAAAGTAAATAACAAGGTAAATAATAAAGTAAATTTCTCATTGTGACCACATTGTCACATTTCACAATTCAACCGTGACCACTTGTCACCAATCTCAACCATACGTGACCTCACTGTCACTGTGACCTCACAGTCACCAATCACAAACCATACCGTGACCTCACCGTCACCGTGACCTCACAGTCACCAATCATAAATCGTACCGTGACCTCACCGTCACCGTGACCTCACCGTCACCGTGACCTCACAGTCACCAATCATAAATCGTACCGTGACCTCACTGTCACCGTGACCTCACAGTCACCAATCATAAATCGTACCGTGACCTCACTGTCACCAATCATAAATCGTACCGTGACCTCACAGTCACCAATCATAAATCGTACCGTGACCTCACTGTCACCGTGACCTCACTGTCACCAATCATAAATCGCGCATAACATAATGCCATACTTACTACTCCCTTTGGTAACACCGAAAAGTGAACCTCATCACTAATAATATCGTACTAACTCGATTCTACACAAGAATCTCTCCAAAGTTTCTTTTAACTATTCTATAACCACTCAAAATAAAAGGAGTACCTAATACTCTTCTCCAAATTCCGTAATCTAATTCTCCTCGAGAATATAACTGAATCCACCAATAACATCTTACTTTAAACAACAACCAATCTTAACTAATTTTCCTTATGCACTTTCCTTAACTCCCAAATAACATACATTCTTGGAAAGTTCTAAAGTCTAATAACCCTCTTAACCTCGATTTAACATAAACGTCAAGCAATTCGGAAACATAAAAGTAATCACAACCATTTTAAACTCACCTTATAAAAGTAGTCAACTCCTAACCACCGGTTGACCGAAATTCACGAACGATGCACAAAACCTATAATTAAAATACACCTAAAGTATATTAATTAACCGAAATGAAAAACGATCGTCACGATACTAAAATAAAAGACAAAACAGCCCGGGATTCATGCTAAGAGGCCCACGGCCCAAGGGAAAGGAAGAAAAGGAATTTGTTTTCCGGATTTTAAGCACTTTAAAGACATTCCGGGTTGGTTTCGGCCACTTTGGAGGTTGGTAATATCAATGGGTAAACATGATTTAGGGTTTAGGTCAAAAGTTCAATCCCGAACAATTTAGTAAAATCACAAAACATAACAAATTCAAAACCCTCATCAACAACAAACATGAGAAAAAATAAAATAAATGGCTTTTGGCTCAAACCCGATTCTAGGGTTTAGGGAAAGTTCTAAATATACGTAAAACAACTCCCTCGATCTAAATCTCCTAGTTCCCGGGCAAGAAACGGAAGATTTCAACCAAAAACACCATTAAAACACTATTTGAAGCTTTAGGTTTTGAAGTTAAACATATCTTAAAGCCTTGAAATGATGGAGGAAAAGAACGATTGGTAGGTTGGAAATGATACCCGGGCTCGTGGCTATCCAACGCAACTGAAATTATCACGATCCGGCAAGAAACGAAGAAAAGCCAAAAATCCCTCCCCACCCTTTGATGCTCACGGCATTGAGAAGGAAAAATGAGAAAAAATGCTAAGTTTGGCTTATTTAAGGAGAGAATGAATAGTGTTTTAGATATTTAAGAATTTCGTAAATGACGCCTACGTCCTTTTCTTGTCTTAAACTTTTAAAACTAAACCCGAACCTCTTAAACTAGCCCAATGGTGATTAATAATTATTAATTGGCCTATTAATAATTATTAATACTATCGAGACTAATTTAAGCTAATTAAACAGTTAAAAAGGTTTCCGAACGAAAATTAACTATTTACTTCTAAATAATAAATTCTAAAATTATCTTTAACACTTTAATTCAATAAATAAATAAAAAAAATACTAAATAATAAAAAAAAATTCACCTAAAAAATAACGGGACGTTACACTTCAAGTGGCACCAATGAAAGGTGTTATGAAAGTTGGGAATAAGGGTCAGTTGAGCCCTAGATTTATTGGCCTTTCGAGATACTCAATCGAGTAGAAGTGGTAGCTTATTGTTTAGCTTTACCACTTTCGTTATCGGGTGTTTGTATTGTTTTCCATGTATTGATGCTTCAGAAATACATGGTGAATCCGTTCCACGTGATTGATTATGAACTGGTAGTTTTGAATGCTATTAAGTCTTATGAGAAGACACCAGTTAAGGTAAAAGCATTCGAACAAAAGTGATGAGAAATAAAAAGGAATTCACTTGGTTAAGGTTCTTTGAAAGAACCAAGTGTCAAAGAAAGCAACGTGGGAACGTGAGGATGAGGTACAGTCTAAGTACCCTCGCTTTATTCACTTAGAGAACGCACTTTTCGAGGACAAAAAGTCTTTTAAGGAGGGTAGACTGTAACGTCCCGTTATTTTGAAGTGAAATTTTTTATTTATTTATTTATTTATTTCAATTTAAGTATTTAGATTAATTATTATTTTCGTAATTTCGATTTTAGTAGTTAATTTCACCCGAAATCCTTTTTTAATCGTTTTAATACTTTAAATTTTTTTCAGTGACATTAATAATTATTAATCACCTTTAGATTTATTTAAAAGCTTCGGGTTTCGATTTAGAAGTCAAAAGTCATAAAAGGACGCAACCGTCATTTCCGATTTCTTAAAACTATCCAAAACACTATTCATTTATCTTTAAATATACCAATTGACCAAGGTTTGACCATTTTCTTCCCATTTTTCTTCTCCAAGCCGTGGGCATCAATAGGGATTAGGGGAGATTTGGTTTTTCTTCGTTTCTCGATGGACCGGCTCGATTTCGGTTGCATCGGAAAGCCCTCGAGTCTAGGATTCTTTTCCACCCAACGATCGTGCCTTTCTCCCGTGATCCACGGAGTTCTCAGTAAGTTTATTTTCAAACCCTAAGCTCCAAATAGTGTTTTAATGGAGTTTTCTCTTGATTCCTTCGATTTCTTGTCTTGAAACTCGGTGTTTGTAAATACATGAGTAGTTTTAAGAGTTTTTGGAAACTTTCCCATAACCCTAAAACCAAGTTTCAGTCGAAACCCTTCCCGTTTGAAATTTACCTTTTTGGGTTTGATTATGGGTTATAAATTAATGAATTATTGTTTATTTAAATTCAATTCCGGAAAGGGCATAATGTTTAAAATCCCTAATTATCAATACCCATTGAAATCGGGAATATCGAAATTGCTTGAAACCAACTCGAAACACATCTAAATTGCCTAAAAGCCGGAAAACCAAAACCAAAAACCTTTTGTGAAGGGGGGCCGAGAGCCTCAAAGTTGGGGTTGTTGGGTTCTTCGTCGTTTTAAATGCTTAGATGTTGTTTGATTATTAGTTGGATTGTTTATTGATTGTTAGATGTAATTCTAATTGTAGGTGGTTTGAACTTTTCATTGACCGCGTTATTGAAGGTTGGATTGGAATCTTCTTTTACAAAGGTGAGAATAGTTATGATTTAAAGTAAATTTAGAAAGCAAATAAGTATGATGGTTTGTAGAATTGGAAACTAAGATTAAAATTTAAATCTAAGATTAGAATTTAAATCTAAGATTAGAGGGAAGTGAGTTAGTGCCTTTAGGATTTGAAGTTAATCCTTTAAGCGAGAACTTAGGATTTCTCGAAGAAAGCTTTGAATCATAGAAGATTCTAAGTTAGATTCGTTTCGAAGTTTAGGATGGATCATTGGAAGTTAAAAGATCCAAAACTTTTATATAGAACGATTAATAGAACCTCAGATTATTGGAAGTTTAAAATCCTGGAAGGTATAGGTTAATCGTTTAAGATAGGATTTACCTGTATTAATGTAGCGGAGTTCGATTTACATATCGTCGTCCGGAGTTTCCTATCTATTTTACTTTATGTCTTTTATTTTATACCCCTCTACTTTATGCTTGCATTGACTACTTTAATTCTGTACTTTACTTATTTACTTTTACAAGGATATGCAGACATATGCATATCATATTGCACCATAACATTTTCGCATCATGCATTGAAAAAGAAAAGAAGGGGAGAATGTTGGAGCCTACGGGTAATGACCGCATCACCTTCAAAAAAAGAAAAGAAAGTAAAACAAGGAAGAAGTTGAATGGTAAGTTAGGGGACGTACACATTACTTCTCATGCATAGAAGTTGAATGGTAAGTTACCGGACGTACACATTACTTCTCATGCATAGGGAGTTGAATGGTAAGTTACGGGACGTACGCATTACTTCCTCATGCATAAGGGCAAATGCGAAATCCTACGGGATGTCCTCATACATTCATGCTTATGATCGATGAAATAGAGAATCGAGATGTTATATTTTTATGCAAAGTTATTTACTTTTCTTATTTATGTCATAACAAGTTAATGGATGAGGATTTGACTACGAGTGTTAGTAATGTCATCCTTTAAAGAGTTTAGAATGAAATTACCTAAAGTTTGGAGAACTTTAGGATTGATTGTGTCAGGTAAATTGGACACAAATCGGAATACTAGTTTGAGGTCTATTCTTACTTTTTATTCTTATTATTCTCACTGGGCTTAAGTTGTTTGCTCATGATATTACAAAAATTTCAGGTAATGCCCTTGCTAGAGGTCGAGGGAGAGGAGATGGTGCTGTGTGATCAAAGGATAATGACCTCGAGATGGACTAGGTTGATTTAAAGTCCATGGACTATGTTTTGTGAATTTTATACATATTTTGGGTTTGTACATTTGTAAATGGCTCTTAAGAGCTTTGTGATTTACTTTTATGATGAAAATTTCTTTTGAACTCCTGGATAGGAACTTAATGTTCCTTGTGTTTTTAGATTTCAAAATTTAAGATGTAAACAGGTTTTGGCTAGCCAATTTTCAAACATAATCACGCCAATTTTCTTAAAATATAAAGACTTCGGCTGTGTTTTCTAAATTAATTTATTTAAAAGTGACCGGTCGTCACAATTAGGATACTATTTTTTCAATTTCCCAAACGGCAAAATTTGATTATATTTAGGAATTGGAATTTATTAGAATACTATTTTTTTTTTAATTTTCCCAAAACATAAAAATTAATAATCCAAGTTTTAAGTATAGAAATCAGAATTTATTAGGATGCTATTTTTTGGACTATGCCATAATCAAAAGATTTGTCAAATTAAAAATTTCCTGGCTGAAAGTGAAACTTACCCTAAACATAATATTAAGCTAAATAATCATTTTAATGAAAAAATTTCCTTCTTTTTTAAAACCTAAAAAAAAATCATTTTTGAAAACTCCGATGACAGAATATAAGGGCTTTGAAATACTAACCTCAAAACATTCTTGAGGTAAGGAATTTTATTTCGAGATACTGAGATAAAATTCCTAATAATATTTTTTCATAATAACTTTATACCACTCATACTGATATAATCATGCTTTATTATTAAAGTACTTTATAATAAAGTAGTGACTAATAAACATGGGACATTTAAAAAATAACAAAAATAATAATTTTGTTTTGAAGATTAATATTCTTTAAGTAATTATTAAAATGAAAAACAACAATGTTTTAAAAGGAACATGATAGGGTGCTAATATATTTCCTATGTGTGAATGAACTCCTGAACCTATTTTTAAAAGTTAGCAGACTATCTTTAATTTAATGAATGGTGACTAATCACATATATCCTATAAAACCAATGATTAATGGTAACTCCTTATATTTTTCGTTCTAGATGGTACCTCCTAAATGTTTGCATGTAGACATTGAATTAATATTCACACAAAAAAAAACAGTGAATATAATTATAAAATAAAGATTTAATTCAATATTTATATATATATATATATATATATATATATATAGAAATCATTCCTTCATCTTCAAATGAAATTTTTTGTTTTCGTTGAAAGCTTTTTCGAAAAGGACTACAATGGCTTCTTTTTTCAACTTTTTTATTTTTTTGATTCTTGAAAAAATCTGATGAAGGAAGTTTCTTTTTAGGGTTTCAAAAAATTCTCAATGATGACGTTCTACGCTTCAAAAAAAATTATAAATCCACTCATCAATCTGATCTTTTTAAGGGTATTTTAGATTTTTACAAAATCTTTGGATCTGAAAATGCTATTTAGTTTCATTTTTGTTAGTTATGGACTATATAATGTTATATAGATTTTTTCCAAAATCTAGGGAACTAAAAATGCTATTAACTCTTATTTTTGTTATTTATGGACTATATACTGATATATAAACCATACTACTAGTAGTTAAAATTACGATCAAGGCCCATTAAGCTGAATTAACATTTCTCAAATAAACTCAATTGACAATTTGCATTACTGATTTTCCTATGAGTAAAATATTTAGTGTTGCTTTGATTTGATAGCAAGAGAAAGGGCAGCAACAACCACCGCTGTCGTGAACAAACTTGCGGAGGAAGTCGTTCTTGTATACCTTGGGATATTTTAAGAATTTTGAAAATTACGGTTACGTCCTTTAAATGACATTTAACTTATAAATCGAAACCCGAAGTTCTTAAACTAGCCAAATGGTGATTAATAATTATTAATTGACCCGTTAATAATTATTAATGCGACCAAAACTAATTTAAGCTAATAAAGCGATTAAAAAGGTTTAAAATGAAATAAACTACTAAATTCTAAAATTAACTTTAAATACTTTAATTAAATTAAAATAAATAATTTTTTTTACCTCAAAAGTAACGGGACGTTACATTATTTCATTTTATCCATATTTTTTTTTTAATTTCTTCATTTCTTCCTCTACCGCATCTCATTTTTTTTCCTTTTCAAAGCTTCCATCAAAGACGAACAGACCAAATATAGATTTTTATTGTTTCTTTATTTTTTCTCTTTTAGTGAAAATTTGATAGTTAATGAGTGTAGTTTTGAAGGTGAGGCGTGAGAATTTGATCTATTTATTTTCTCTCAATTTCATCTGTAATGACCCATGATTTTAGTAATTAACTTAAATTCAAGTAATTGATATTATTTAGCTTAAGTAATATTGAATATGATGAAATTTCCCTAAATTTAACTATGGATTTAGTTAGTAAGAGTTGTATTAGGATTTACTAAGTGTTGGGGATAAAAAGGCAGGAAAATGCATTTTTAGCATGTCGTCGCAGCGATGGCTCTCGTCGTTGCGTCCTAAGGGTTTTTACACTTTTAGAGGCAAAAATTTGAGAGTGATCGCTGCGGCGATGGCTTCCTGTCACCGTAGTGACCAAAGTGTGATTTTTTCGTGTTCTGTCTTGTCGTCGAAGCGATAAGGCACGAATTTGCGTAAGTGGTCAGTTTTAAACGTAAAACATTAGGTTTTCCTTTCCTTACTTCCTCTCCTTGAAACCGACGCTTCCCCCTATCTTTTGGTGAAAATGAAGGGATGATTTACTAAACTAGCGGAATTTTATTTAGTAAACTAATTAACATTTAATTATGGATCTATTAATATCATGCAATTTGTGAAAAAACATGTAGATTCATGCTTTAAATTTCGAAAATTAAAATCAAAACTTACATTGAGTAATAAATGGAGAATCAGTTGGAGGTTTCTTTACAGCATCAAATCCTCAGCAACACCGGATCTTCTACGCTATATCTCGATCGATCAAACGAAACCCGATTGTGGGATCGAACTTTAGAAGAAATTGGGAAGAAGAAAAATATTTTCTTCCCAATTTTGAATAGGGAAAATTGGCACTCAAGGGGGGAGAGGAGGAAGAGAGAATTCCGAATTTCTAAGGAATTTAATTGTGTGATTTATGAATGACCCAAGCCTCCTATTTATAGGAAAATAGGAATCCTAATCACATTAGGATTAATCCATGGAGATAAATACAAAAGAAAAAAAGATTATCTCTTTCCTTTATCTAGCAATTTCGAAAATGCCATAGATAAATAGGAGATTATTTTCTTTTCTTTATTTTATTTATCTTGGGTAAATAAATCTATATAATTATTATAGGATATAATTCAAATAATTATTTCCTACAAATTATCTATGAAGGCCAAAATTAATAATAAATAATTAATAAATCAAATTTATTTAATTAATTATTTTGGGCCAATTTCAATTGGGTTCATTAATCCAATTGGGCTTGAAACTCTCTCTTAAATTAATAAGTCCAACTTAATTAATTTATTTATTAATTACCATTTAAATAAAATATTTTATTTAAACAATTAATAATATTAATATTTTCTCCCGACTAAATATTATCAAATTATATTTAATTATTAATTTCCATTTAAATAATTTCCATTATTTAAATAATTAATAATAAATATTTTAATAATTAATTTCCATTAAATAAACTCATTATTTAATTAATAACTTTATTGATAATATTTTATTATTAATTAATTAATTTTAATTATTAATTTCCGTTCAAATAAAATAAATTATTTAACCAATTAATAATTGTCAATTAATTTCAAATTATCAATTACCATTTAAATATACTCAATATTTAAATAATTAATAATGTCTAATTAATAATATTTCAATATTAATTTTCTGTTTAAATAAACTCATTATTTAAACAATTAATAATGTTTATATTAATTACCGTTTAAATATACTCAATATTTAAACAATTAATATTGCCTATTTAAGTAATTCGCTTTACTTAAACTTTCCATTTCTTCTACTTGATTTCGCGACTACGATATTTGGACTAGCATAGGGACCCGATGGACCTATAGATCATGGGCTTAATAATTAGTCAATTAAGTGATTAACACATAATCAGTTAATTACTTATTATCTAACTATGAATAATTCCACTATAGATTCATAGCTGAACTCCCCTCACTATAGATGAGTTATGTCCATTTAGTTTATCTTTATTTATATCTGTGATATATCCTTCATGTGGAACCCTCATAATTACAGGCGGATTAAATTTACCGTTTTGCCCCTGTAATTACCGGTTTATCCTTGTGTTCCCGCTGATTCGCCAATGAACTTTATCTTTAGCCGAACTAGAGATAATGTACTTCTGTGATCAATAGAAGTCGTGGCGCCACTTGTTCATGTCTCGAATCAGTACATCAAGGGAGTTTCCTAAAGTTCCTAAAATATTTAGGTATCGCACTGATACCGTTAATTTATAGGAAAGTTATGAATTCCATCTCGTGAAAATGAGTTCCCAGCTACTTATCTAGCCATGTTCCCAAAACAGGAGTGTATTGAGCGTTCTTACAGATCACTCTCAACCATGTGAATCAAAGAACATAACTCCATAAATAGGAGTCCGCATTTCACTCAGGATTGAGATCTATCACGGTTGATAAACTTAGTTTGATATTCGATCATTTCTCGTAAACGGTACTAATGAGAAATTTGATCGAACATCGTGGTCCTGTCTTATACAGTCAACATTGCATATGATACTTCCATTTCATGTCTCCCACATGAATGATCAGGATTAGATCACTTGTCCATAAACAAAATGCGAAGCTATCAACAGTGTTACCAGGATAAGGTTCCCAAACGTTATCCGTTTCATCGGAGACACGTTTAAGTTACTCATCTCGACTTTAATCCTCTCGTATGACTCACATACTAAGTCGTGATTTCTTAAAAGTAACTTAGGGTTTACTATTTGAATGTTTGATATTAATATATTTTCATATATTCCTAATATCGTCAATTGAATCAATATAGATAATATAAAGAACTTATGTTTATTTATTTAATTTATTCTAAATAAATTATTATTATTAAATAATTACAAGTTCTAGGACACCATTCCTAACAATCTCCCACTTGTCCTAGATCTTTGGAGATTTGACTTGTAATTCCAGTCCAACTGGATGACTATCAACTATTTAGCCATGGTAGTCATTTTAATACTTTATCAGTAACGTTTTCATCTATTTAGTATGTATTCCTTTTGTGTGATGTTAGTTTCATTAAGTGTAATAGATTCCATATTTTATCGTCATAAAATAAACTCTATTAACTATTGATTTGAAACTATCATCCTCAACCACCTTTCATTTACTAACGACTTAGTAATTACGCGAATCTTGAGTTTAGTTAGTAAAAACTCATTTTACTTATACTTAACTCATCTGATGTTTAATTCGCAAAGGTCTTTTGACGAATTCTTACATGGAAGTAAATTCATGTTCGAATTTGAGCCAGTGCAACTCATAAAATCTCCCATTTTATCTCTGTGCACTAACATACTATTTGTAAATTTTATTTTAGTCACATTGGTTTTAGGATTCTCGAAATTTTTAAGCTCCCACTACGAAGTAATTCTCCATTACTTTCATTCGTTTAATGATTACAATTCTATACTTGTTATTATTTCAAAAATAATGTATAAGTATAAGTGACCCTTTTCAACTCAACTATTGAAAATTCATGTCATTTTTTGTAAAGACTCGAATTTTCTCAAATCTTTAAATCATGAGTAAAACAGCGGAAGACTTATTTTTACAAAAATTTGCCGTGGATCCGTTTAAAATACGAACTCCGTAAACCTGTTTACATGCGCTCAATCCAGAGAATTTAAAACAAACGACATTTCACTCCATTTTATACCCAAAATCAGAGAAAATAATACAAAATAATATACAACAGTTATTAAATTCTCATGAGCCATAAATACAAGTGTAACGTCCCGTTATTTTGTGATAAAAAAAAAACTTTTATTTATTTTATTTTAATTTAAGTAATTAAAGTTCATTTATTTATTATTAAATTAGAATTTAGTAATTTATTTCATTTTAATTCATTTTAATGGCTTTATTTATTTAAATACGTTTTAATGGTATTAATAATTATTAACGGGCCAATTAATAATTATTAATCACCATTGGGATAGTTTGAGATGTTCGGGATTCGTTTTTAAGCCAAAAGTCATAAAAGGGCAAAACCGTAATTACCCAATTTGCAAAATATCTAAAATCACTATTTGCTTCATCTTCTTTAAATTCTCCTTTGACTCAAAGTTGACAAAATTTTGCTCATTTCTCCTCATTGCCGTGAGCTTCAAAGACCAAAAGAGAATTTTTGGTTTTTGTTCGTTTCTTGCCGGATCGACTTGATTCTCGTTCCATTGGAAAGGTATCGGTCCTACGATCCTTTTCCACCTAGCCTTCGTACTTGCCACTCGTGTTTTGCGGAGTTCTCGGTAAGTAAAGTTTTAAACCCTAAGCTCCAAATAGTGTTTTAATTGAGTTTTACTTGTTTTCTTTCGATTTCTTGCCGTGGAACTCGGTGTTTGTCAATTCGGGAGTAGTTTTAAATGTTTTTGGAAACTATCCCATAACCCTAAAACCGAGTTTCAGTCGAAACCCTTCCCGTTTGAAATTTACCCTTTTGGGTTTGAAAATGGGTTAGAAATTAATGAATGAATGTATATTTAAATTCAATTCGGGAAAGGGATTAATGTTCAAAAACCCTAATTATCGATACCCATTGAAATCGGGATTATCGAATTTGATTAAAACCAACTCAAAACGTATTTGATTTGCCAAAAAGCCGAAAAACCAAACCTGAGACTCATTTTGATGAGAAGGCCGAGGGCCTCAAAGGGGAAGTTTGGTGGATTTTTTTCTTTTTGCTTGTTTAGTCGTTGTTTAATCGATAGTTGGTAAAGTTATTGATTTTTGCGATATAACTTAATTGTAGGTGTTTTCGAACCGCGTGATTGATTGCTCTTACGGTGTTTAGGAGCAAAGTCTTCACTTTTATTAAGGTGAGAATGATTAGTATGTAAAGTATCTATAGAAAGCAAATGAGTGTAATGATTTGTAGAGTATGAGACTAAGATTAGAGTCCGAATCTAAGATTAGAGGGATGTGAGTTAGTACCCTTAGGATTAAGAGTTAATCCTTTAAGTGAGAACTTAGGAGTTCTCAAGGAAAGTGTTGAATCTTAGAAGATTCTAAGTTAGATTTGTTTCGAAGCTTAGGTTGGATCATTGGAAGTTAAAAGATCCAACTTGTTTTTAAAACGGTTAATAGAACCTCGGATTATTTGGAAGTTTAGAATCCGGAGGGCATAGGCTAATCGTTTAAGTTATGTTTCTAATTTTATTATTTGTTATCGGAGTTCGATCGTCATATCGTTCGTCCGAGATTCTTATCTATTTTTTTTACTTTAAGTCATTTACTTATGTTCTTTACTTTATGCCATTTACTTTATGTTTGTGATGGTTATCTTAATTACGCACTTTATTTATTTACGCTATAAAACATCATATTGCATCATACCATATCGCATCATGGAAAACAAGTGTGAAAGTGAGAAAGAATGATTGGGGGAACGATGGGTCCTACGGGATATACCACGTTACCATCATTGAAAGAAAAGAGAAAGTGAGAAATAAATGATTGGGGGAACGATGGGTCCTACGGGATATATATACCACGTTACCATCATTGAAAGAAAAGAGAAAGTGAGAAATAAATGATTGGGGGAACGATGGGTCCTACGGGATATACCACGTTACCATCATTGAAAGAAAAGAGAAAGTGAGAAAGAAAAGGAGGGTGAATGAACGATGGATCCTACGGGATAGACCACGTTACCTCCTCATGCATAAGGGCGTATGCGAATCCTACGGGATGCTCTCATGCATTCATACTTATGATCGATGAAAGAGAGAATTGAGATGTTTAATATGATGCAAAGTTTACTTATTTCTTTTATTTATGTCATAATATTGTTGATGGATGAGTATTGACTATGATTTTAGCAATATCATCCTTAGAAAGTATAAAATGAATTTACCTAGAGTTTGGAGAACTTTAGGAGTAGAATGTGTCAGTTTATTTTGGACACAAATCGAAATGCGAGCTTGAGGTCTATCTTTACTTTTTATGCTTATTATTCTCACTGGGCTTAGTTTGTTAGCTCATGATATTACAACCAATTTCAGGTAATGCCTTGGCTAGAGGTCGAGGGAGAGGAGGTGGTGCTGCGTGATCGAGGGATGCTGACCTCGAGATGGACATTTTTGTTGTAAAGTCTATGTCTTGATTTTGATAAATTTTAAAACTTTGATGTTGTATTTAGCTCATAAGAGCTTTTGATGTGGGTTTTATGATATATATATTTGAACTCCTGATTTGGGACTTAAAGTCTATGAGATTTGATTAGATTTGAAAATTAGGATGTAAACAGGTTTTCGGCATGCCAATTTTCAAACAAAACCACGCAAATTTTTCCTAAAATAAAGACTTCCGCTGTTTTCTCTGATTTTAATTTATTTAAAAGTGACGGGTCGTCACAGTTGGTATCAGAGCCGACGGGTTCTGTAGACTACATGCGATGCATGTTTGTATTTCATGTTTTGTTTTAAGTCCATTCTCGAAAGTCATCATCTGAGATCAGCAGCACCAAGTATTCCTAGACCTTAATCTTT
The DNA here is from genome assembly GCA_028015215.1 of Gynostemma pentaphyllum. NCBI lineage: Eukaryota > Viridiplantae > Streptophyta > Magnoliopsida > Cucurbitales > Cucurbitaceae > Gynostemma > Gynostemma pentaphyllum. The sequence continues at coordinate 43,035,921 of CM051353.1, forward strand.
AAACTCGCATTTCATTTCGATTGGGTAAAAGAGTGGTGAATCCTCTTTTACAAGTGACTTATCTTGTTTTATTGACTTTATTTCAGTATGCCTCCTAGAAGGGGTGCTAGACAAGTTGGAGTGAGAGGTAGAGGTAGAGGCAGAGCTCGGAGCCTTACACCTCCACCACCACCTCCACCTGTGATTCCTATAGTACCTCCGCCAGTGATTCCTGTTATACCGCCACCTGTTCAGGGGCGAGGAGTTTATATTTCTGAGGAGGATTATCTGGGATTATTGCGAGATGCTGGTAGGCCAGTATTGCCTGTTGTACCACCACCTAGACCAGCTGATGTGGCAGTTGATCAGGTTGGAGCTACCGATGCTGCTAGGTTTTTGAGAGAGTATAGTAGGCATGTACCTGGTGAGTTTAATGGTAGGTCTTTGGATCCATCTTTTGCTGAGCTCTGGATTGATAGAGTTGAGAGAGCTTTCGAGTTTATCAGGTGCCCGGACCATCTGAAGGTCCATTGTGGTACTTATTCTTTGGTAGATGATGCTCTATATTGGTGGAGAGGCCTTCATAGATCACTTTCTTTGACTATGGAGGTTACTTGGAAGGTATTTCGTGAGAAGTTTTATGAGAAATACTATTCTGCTGATTTGAGAGATAGATTGGAGGTGGAATTTCTGACCCTGAAACAGGGTGATAGCTCGGTGACCGAGTATGAGCGAGAGTTTGACCGACTATCTAGATTTGTTCTTGGACGAGTTCTTGATCCCGGGAGCAAGATGAGGAGGTTTTTAGTAGGGTTGAGAGCCGAGATTAGGGGTCATTTACGCACCTTGCGTCCGGCTACCTATGAGGAGGCTTTAGAGTTTGCCCTTTCTTTAGATTTGGCATCTGAAGAAAGGAAGGGTAAACTAATCACATAGAGAGACTTCCTCTCATAAGAGGAAGGTAGAGGATGACCGTCTTTGGTCGAGTACCACCGCCACAAAGAGACAAGAGATGCCGGCGGCCGAGGCTCGGGGTGGGATTCAGTTTAGACCGCCGAGGACATAGGGACGACCTCCCCATCAGTGTCGTAAATGTTTAGGTTATCATACTGGGATATGTACCCTGCCACCGAGATGTTATACTTGTGGTCAGGAGGGTCATGGATTCAGGCAGTGTAGAGCTCCTCAGGCACAGCCACTGCAGTATGGTGACCCGGGTCAGGGTGTTCAGCAGAGACCTTATCAGGCACCCCCTGCTTTATATGCTCCACCAGTTAGGGGCAGAGGTCAGGACCGAGGTAGGGGTCAGGACCGAGGCAGAGGACAGTTCAGAGGTAGGGGTCAGGGTGGCCAGGCACAGCAGTTTAGACTTCCACCTATTGTTTAGCCACCACAGATTTTACCTCCACCACCACCGAGATTTCCTCCACCGCCACATCAGTTACCGCCTCCACCTGCTCAGTATCAGGCCCGAGTTTATGCTACTAGAGAGGAGGCAGAGGCTGCAGGTACTGTAGTTATTGGTACTTTAACGGTTTTGGGCCATTCGGCCTTTGTTTTATTTGATTCTGGAGCTAGCCACTCTTTTATTTCTTCTGTATTTGTTGAGTCGGCTATGCTTGAGTCTGCACCGTTAGGTTTGAGATGCGTGTTTCGACCCCAGTGGGGAAGTTTGTTATTGCTGATAGCATGATTAGCACAGATGATTTGTGTTTTATGGGTTGTTGCTTGCATGCTACATTGATTATTATGCCTATGACTGACTTTAATGTGATTTTGGGTATGGATTGGCTATCAGCTAATCGTGCCAACATTGATTGTACTGAGAGAGTTGTTGATTTTATGAGTCCATGTGGGACCAGTGTACGTTTTCGTGGGACTAGAAGTAGCTTAGCACCCACTTTGATATCGATGTTAGAAGCTAGTATGCTTCTGAGTGATGGAGCCTTGGGTTATATAGCTAGTGTGGTTGACACTTCTATACCAGAGGCTAGTTTGAGTTCTGTGCCAGTAGTGAGGGATTTCGTTGATGTCTTCCCTGATGAGTTGCCCGGATTGCCACCGGTGAGACAGTTTGATTTTCAGATTGAGGTTGCTCCTGGGACAGCTCCATTGTCCAAAGCACCATATCGTATGGCACCAGCTGAGTTGAAAGAACTCCAGAGCCAGTTACAGGGACTTTTAGACTTGGGGTTTATACGCCCAAGTGTTTCACCGTGGGGAGCTCCGGTGTTGTTTGTGAAGAAGAAGGATGGTTCTATGCGATTGTGTATCGATTATAGAGAGTTGAACCATGTTACGGTGAAGAACAAATATCCTTTGCCTAGGATAGAAGACTTGTTTGATCAGTTGAGGGGAGCCACTATCTTTTCGAAGATAGATTTGAGATCTGGCTATCATCAGTTGAGGATTCGGGATGAGGATATTCCCAAGACTGCATTCAGGACGCGTTATGGACATTATGAGTTTGTAGTTATGTCCTTTGGCTTGACTAACGCACCTGCAGCTTTTATGGACCTTATGCACACGGTGTTCAGGAGGTTTCTTGACTCTTTTGTGATTGTATTCATTGATGATATCTTGGTTTATTCCAAGACAGAGGAGTTGCATGCTATACACCTTCGAGAGGTTTTGACGGTACTACGAGATCAGAGATTGTATGCCAAGTTCTCCAAGTGTGAGTTTTGGCTGAGGGAAGTGGCATTTTTAGGCCACGTAGTATCGAGTAGAAGAGTATCTGTTGATCCCACTAAGATTGAGGCAGTTACTAACTGGCCTAGACCGACTAGTGTGGCTGATATTCGCAGTTTTCTGGGACTTGCAGGCTATTATAGACGGTTTGTGCAAGATTTCTCCAAGATTGCTTCAGCTTTGACACGTTTGACCCGGAAGGGGGTTGATTTTGTATGGTCAAGCAACACCATCTCTTCCACCTCGTACCCTACTAAGAGTAATACCTGAAAAAGTTTAAGTGTAGCAACATTAGCTTAAAAATGCTAGTGAGAATAAGATGGATGCAAGCACTTCTATGGACTGAATCCCATATCGGAAAATGTGTCGAAAAATCCTAATGTGCTCTTACTACCCATTCCAAATTCCCAAGTACTTTACATACGAAAATCAAACCCATTCAACTATATTGTAATTTCGAAAAGTAAACATTCAAGCTCGTGAAATAAAGTACTATAGCATAACAAAGTAAATAAAAAAGTAAATAGCAAAGTAAATAACAAGGTAATTTCATAATTTAACCATGACCACTTGTCACCATTCATATTCACCTCGTGACCACATTGTCACCATTCACAAACCGTAGCGTGACCTCACAGTCACCAAACACAATCGTACCGTGACCTCACTGTCACCAATCACAATCGTACCGTGACCTCACTGTCACCGTGACCTCACAGTCACCAAACACAATCGTACCGTGACCTCACAGTCACCAATCACAATCGTACCGTGACCTCACAGTCACCAATCACAATCGTACCGTGACCTCACTGTCACCAAACACAATTGTACCGTGACCTCACTGTCACCAAACACAAACCATACCGTGACCTCACTGTCACCAAACACAAACCATACCGTGACCTCACTGTCACCAAACACAAACCATACCGTGACCTCACTGTCACCAATCACAATCGTACCGTGACCTCACTATCACCAAACACAAACCATGCGTATCATAACGCCATACGTACTACTCCCTTCAGTAGCACCAAATAGTGAATCCCATCACTAATAATATCGTACTAACTCGATTCTACACAAGAATCTCTCCAAAGTTTCTTTTAACTATCTTATAACCACTCAAAATAAACGGAGTATCTAATACTCTTCTCCAATTTCCTGAATCTAATTCTCCTCGAGAATATAACTTAATCCACCAATAACATCTCACTTTGAACAACAACCAAACTTAACTAATTTTCCTTATGCACTTTCCTTAACTCCCAAATAATATACATTCTTGGAAATTTCTAAAGTCTATTAACCCTCTTAACCTCGATCGAACATAATCGTCAAGCAATTCGAAAAAATAAAAGTAATCGCAACCATTTTAAACTCACCTTATTATTGAAGTCAACTCCGAATCACCGGTTGACCAAAATTCACGATCGATGCACAAAACCTATAATTAAAATACACCTAAAGTATATTAATTAACCGAATCGAATCACGATCGTCACGATACTAAAATAAATGACAAAACATCCCGGAAATCATCCATGAAGCCCACGGCCCAAGGAAAGTAATAGGGGAAGTTGGTTTTCCGGATTTGCAAGCACTTTACAAGCATTTCGGTTTGGTTTCGGGTACTTTGGAGGTTGGTAAAATCAATGGGTAAATGTGATTTAGGGTTCAGGTCAAAAGTTCAATCCCGAACAATTATGAAAAACATAAAAACATATCAATTGAATAATCCTAAGCATCAACAAATAAGAGAAAAACTAAAAGAAATGGCTTTTGGCTCAAACCCGATTCTAGGGTTTAGGGAAAGTTGAGAAAAAAAAGGTTTCCAAAGGTTTCCCAACAACATTTGGTATCAATTTTGAGAAGAAAGTGGAGCTTTGTTAAAGAAATCACAAGTTTGACTCAATTTCCATGAAGAAAAGTGTTGAGATTCGAAATCTAGGGCTTACCTTAGTGTAACGTCCCGTTATTTTGTGATAAAAAAAAAAACTTTTATTTATTTTATTTTATTTTTATTTGAGTAATTAAAATTCATTTATTTATTATTAAATTAGAATTTAGTAATTTATTTCATTTTAATTCCTTTTAATGGCTTTATTTATTTAAATACGTTTTAATGGTATTAATAGTTATTAACGGGCCAATTAATAATTATTAATCACCATTGGGATAGTTTGAGATGTTCGGGAATCGTTTTAAGCCAAAAGTCATAAAAGGGCAAAATCGTAATTACCCAATTTGCAAAATATCTAAAATCACTATTGCTTCATCTTCTTTATATCATCTTTGACTTCACAAATTGACCAAAAGTTCTCCAAATTTCCCTCCCCACCCGTGAGCATCAAAGAGGAAGAAAGAAAAATTGGTTTTTGTTCGTTTCTTGCCGGATCGACTCGAGCTTGGATATTTCGGAAAGCCCTCGGGTCAAGGATCATTTCCCACCTAGCCATCGTCCGTTTCTCTCGAGATCCTAGGAGTTCTCGGTAAGTGAAGTTTCAAACCCTAACTCCAAATAGTGTTTTAATGGAGTTTTACTTGTTTTCTTTCGATTTCTTGCCGTGGAACTCGGTGTTTGTCAATTCGGGAGTAGTTTTAAGTGTTTTTGGAAACTATTCCATAACCCTAAAACCGAGTTTCAGTCGAAACCCTTTCCGTTTGAAATTTACCCTTTTGGGATTGAAAATGGGTTAGAAATTAATGAATGAATGTTTATTTAAACTCAATTCGGGAAAGGGATTAATGTTCGAAAACCCTATTTATCGATACCCATTGAAATCGGGATTATCAAATTTGCTTAAAACCAACTCAAAATGTATTTAAATTGCCAAAAAGCCGGAAAACCAAACCCGAGACCCAATTTTGATGATAGGGCCGTGGGCCTCTTTGTGGGTTTAGTTGGGTTTTCGTTGCTTTATATGTTTAGTAGTTGTTTGATCGATAGTTGGTAAAGTTATTGATTGGATGATATAATTCGTTTGTAGGCGTTTTCGAACCGCGTGGTTGATTGCTCTTTCGGTGTTTAGGAGCAAAGTCTTCACTTTTATTAAGGTGAGAATGATTAGTATGTAAAGTAACTATAGAAAGCAAATGAGTGTTTTGGTTTGAAGAGTTTGAAACTAAGATTAGAATCCGAATCTAAGATTAGAGGGTTGTGAGTTAGTGCCCTTAGGATTAAGAGTTAATCCTTTAAGTGAGAACTTAAGAGTTCTCGAGAAAGACTTGAATCTTAGAAGTTTCTAAGTTAGATTCGATTCGAAGCTTAGATTGGATCATTGGAAGTTTAGAATCCTTGAAGGTTTAGGTTAATCGTTTATTTTATAATTCTACCCTTATTGATACCGGAGTTCGATCGATATATCGTTCATCCGAGATGCTTATCTACTTTTATCTTATGTCATTTACTTTGTCTTTTACTTTACACCTTTACTTTATGCTTGTATTCGATTACTTTAATTCCGCATTCTATTTATTTACTTTTACAAGATATGCAGGCATACGCATATCATTTGCACCATACCATTATCGCATCATTCTTGAAAAAGAAACGAAAAAGAGAAAAGAAAGTGAAAGAGAAAAGAAAGAGAAAAAGAAAAGAAAGTGAAAAAGAAAGAGAAAAAGAAAAGAATATGAAAAGAGACGGATGGGACCCTAAGGGATCTGCTCATCACTCTATATGAAAAGAGACGGATGGGACCCTACGGGATCTGCTCATCACTCTATATGAAAAGAGATGGATGGGACGCTAAGGGATCTGCTCATCACTCTATATGAAAAGAGACGGATGGGACCCTACGGGATCTGCTCATCACTCTTGATGAAAAGGAAGTGAATGGTATCCTATGGGATTGACACATTACTTCATTCATGCATAAGGGTATATGCGAGCCCTACATTGCATATGATTGATGATATAAAGATTTGAGATGTTATATTTTATGCAAAGTCTTTACTTTTATTACTTTATGTCATATCAAGTTAATGTATGAGATTTGACTACAAGTGTAGTAATGGCATATTTTGGGGAAAATGGAATAGAATTACCTAGAGTTTGGATAACTTTAGGAGTGTATTGTGTCAGTTAAGTGGACACAAATCGAAATGCGAGTTTGAGGTCTATCTTTACTTTTTATGCTTATTATTCTCACTGGGCTTAGTTTGTTAGCTCATGATATTACAACCAATTTCAGGTAATGCCTTGGCTAGAGGTCGAGGAAGAGGAGGTGGTGCTGCGTGATCGAGGGATGCTGACCTCGAGATGGACTAATGGATTGTAAAGTTTATGTCTTATTTTGATGAATTTTAAGGAATTGTATTTTGTATTTGGCTCCTAAGAGCCTAATGTTGATGTTTTATGATATTATATATTTGAACTCCTGATTTGGACTTAAAGTCCATGAGATTTTGTTAGATTTGAAAATTAGGATGTAAACAGGTTTTCGGCATGCCAATTTTCAAACAAAACCACGCCAATTTTTCGTAAATTAAAAGACTTCCGCTGTTTTCTCTGAATTTAAATTATTTAAAAGTGACGGGTCATCACACTTAGAGAGGTGGAATCGTCCCAAGAGTGGAATGGGTAGAAAGGTCTCGGCAAGAGCTTTCCAACGCATCCAAAATCACGCAAAACGGTCGAGAAACGAAGCCGGGGCGACCATTTCTTTCTCTCCTCTTTTTTTCTCTCAAAGCTACGGGTTTGGGAAAGAATGGAAAGAAAATATGAGCACTTTTGTGTATTTTGGCTTAATAAAGAAGATTGTGAATAGTGATAGGATAATTAAGAATTCCGGAAATGACGCCTACGTCCTTTTCTTGCCTTAAGCTTTTAAAACGAAACCCGAAGCACTTAAACTAGGCCAATGGTGATTAATAATTATTAATTGGCCTATTAATAATTATTAATACCATCGAAACTCATTTAAACTAATTAAGCAATTACAAACGGTTTCCGAACAAAATTAACTATTTATCTCCAAATAACAAATTCTAAAATTAACTTTAATACTTTAAATAAATAAATAATAAAATTAAAAAAAAAAATTCACCTCAAAATAACGGGACGTTACATTTTTATTTCACTTATTTTGAACTTTATTCATTGATTTTGAAGTCAATGAGTTTCACTTGGACTTCCAAAAGTCCATTTGGTTCGTACTATGACGCTCCCACTCAAATAAAGTTATACAAGTAGTTTAACCATTTAAACTTTTAAATAACTACTTGTTTTTATTGTGAAATAAAATCATTGTAATTCTTTTATATCTTAAGTAAGGTTTAAAGCCTTCAGTATCACTGATTTACTGAGCTTTTCTTTAATAATTTGTGAATTCAATTATCCACTAATTATTACCTTTCAATTTCTATTTTGTTTATTCCATATCAGTTAATACTTCTTTAAAACATCCTTTTAAATAACTGAATATTTGGAACATAAGAAATTGATTTAATGTTTACTTATCACTTAAGTTCTAACATCTAAATGTCTAACTTTAGTGATGTTTAAGTCTATTTATCTTTGATAAATCAAAGATATTCGATTTTACTTATCCCATAAGTTTGTGGATTAATATGGTTATCATTTCAAATTCTTGAGAACCATCTTTAAGAGGTTAATCCTTTTAACTTATTTAAGTAATTCTAGACTTAAGTATTTAAACATTTTTAAACCTTATAACTTATTTAGATATTTCGGAGTTTAGAATTTGGTTTTGGAATTTATTTGTTTTATACTAAGTATTTTGAATAACCATCCAATCACACTTTGGAACTTTGTAATATAGTTGTAGAGGAATATCTACCTAAATAACTCTTATTTAAAATATTTCCAAACTTGGTTCACACGAAATGAGAACCAATAGTTATTACATAATTCAAAATAAAAACAAATTGATAACTAAACTAAACTAGAAAACTATGGTTTAGGAAGAAAAATATTTTTCTTCCATTTAGACTATAGTAAATCGAACATGAGGAAAAATAGAAAGAATAATAGTTTTCAATTTCGAGAATTGAAATTAGAAGCTTTTGAATGAACAACCAAGACGTTTGTATTTATACGCAAAACAGTTTTCCAATCGAATTAGGAAATACTATCAAAATAAATACAAGATAAATGCCAAGAATAAAATCAAATTTTATTCCTTATTTATCTTACGTGCCAATTTTATGTGTATAAAATCAATAAGAAAAACTAATTTTTTCTTTGTTTAATTTGTCTTTGGTTAAACATTCTTTTACATATTTATTTTAGACAAAATAATTCAACAATTATTTCCTAAAATATTATATATGAGCCGATTTTGGTATTTAATAATTCAAAGAATTTGAACCAAAATCCATTGAATTCATTAATTCAATTATAGATTATTCCTTATTAATAAATCTTATTTATTAACTCTTGATATTTATTTAAATAAATCAATTATTCAAATAAAACATCATATTCCGATTTTGTATTTTATTATTAATAAATATTTATTATTTTCTATTTAAATAATCGACATTATTTAAATTAATAATAAATATGTTATTTACTATTATCCTTTTTAAATAATCGCTATTATTTAAAATTAATAATAAATGTTTAATTATTAATTTCCATTTAGGTAAACACATTACCTAAATAATTAATAATTATTTATTAATAAAATTTTATTATTAATTTCCATTTAAATAAACACATTATTTAAATAATTAATAATAATATTAATTTCCATTTAAATAAACTCATTATTTAAATAATTAATATTGTCACTTATTTAAGTAAACCTACTTTACTTAAATTATTCATTTTCTTTTCTAGGAAACATGGTTTCATCGTTTAGTTATTTCTTTCCAAGTATAGTGACTAAAATAGATGCTATATTACTGAAATTTAAATAAACTTTATCTTAATAATCTAACATGCATTCAACATTCAAATACTCAAAGTTTCGACATATAATTAAATATGATGCATGAATGCGAACATATTAATGAACAGAAAAGCCCTAAAACATGTTACTATGTCACGATATTTTAATGATACCGGTGAAGTGCCGTCGAATGATAGGTCAGTTACCATCATTAAAACGAGATGCCACTCGAACAATTGACAACTCCAGAATAACTCATATTCCTATGTCACTGTTTACCGTGTGTTTGGTCAAGAATTTTGATAACAAACTTTATCAAATTTCTTTTTAAGTGTGACCCACTAATTTAGTCTTTTAAATAAAATTGAAGAGTGTCTACGAATTGTAGATTCAGTCTTCAATCAATCTCATTTAAAATTCTTTATCCCTTTCAGGAGACTCAACCTGATATTGATTTATACAATAAACCTTCCTATGGGAATTAACACCTGCAACAGTGTTACAGAGGCCATGTATAAATCTCACGTTTCGAGCCCATTAGTGGAGACCATAGGATACATTAACATGTTTCCTTCTCCCACTTAATATTTTAAGGTAGGGTTTCATAACTTACACTAATTCAGGCTAACTCATTAATCCAAGTTTTAATTAACCTAAGCAACTTTAATTCTTAAATTGGTTAGATTAATTTTATAAATGTGATTGTTCAAGTTTTCCTAATTAAAACTAATCACATTATGAGCCGTCTTAATAATTTCGATTTATTAATTTGAACTTTTCTCCCAGATCGCTCCCAGTTAGAGGCGCTCCGTGTTAGGGGAACTTTATGAAACCTCATCGCTTGGGCAGAGTTTTCTCGCCAGAGATCCATTCAATTCAATTAATCTCAATTATTAATTTTTAATTAACCCTTAATTAAAAGTTTCTATTTGTTTACCTTATATGGATTTTGGCCCAATTGTTTAAACAATAATTCCATATTACAAATAATTCATTTAGTTTCTATTGAACTTTTAAACTAGATTTAACTTTTGAATTTTAACTAAATAAGCATGCTTTTAATTCTAAAAATAATTAGAATAAAATACATAATTTTTCGATCATAACACTTTATAAATAAAAATTATGGCATGCTTCACATACATTAGCATATAATAACACATATTATATCATGATGCATGTATGTATAATTAATTAAAATCATACAACCTATGGTGGAATTTTCTACATGACATACTCTTATGCATGAATATTATTTAAAAGCAATTATATCATACATATAAACAATTTAAATAATAAATAGCTAAATTGACCGGTATTCTTGGCACTATTTCTAAAACAGAAAAATTAAATTGCAACTTAATTTAAATCTTCCATTGTAGAACTTGAGGCTTCAACTTTCTCTCTCCTCCATGGTGTAGGCGTGAATAGGGTATTTATTTATGGAGGCAATATTATCTCCCATAATATTTCTATAAATACTTGTTTTAAAATAATTATCTTTTAATTATATGGAAAAAAGAAAAATATTTTTCATATAATCTTATATCAATTTCTAAATTCATAATTTAAGATATGGAGATAATCTTTAAAAAAAGATTTTATCCTTATCTTAAATATTTAAATTTTTAAATTGAGATAACAAGATAATTATGTTAAAATATCTTACCATATCTTACCTTATCTCATACTTTTCTCTCTCCTTGGGCGTGGACCTCATGGATTGGTGGAAAAAATTTCTCCTATTCCTCCCTTGGTAATGCCGATTTTTGCCTCCTTTGGTATGGGAAAATTACAAATTTTTCCTATACCCTAAAATTAGGGTTTACAAATTTTCTACTAAAATTTAAAATCCTAAGTGCCTCAAGAATACCTAAACAGTCAATAAGCAAACCTCCACAATTTATATAACACAATTTATATAAACATACATAAAACAATTTTTTTGCAACCCACCAAAATTTTCGAAAACTCACAATTTTGCATGATAATTAAAATTAGCTCTGATACCAATTGAAGGGATGATATACTAAACTAGCGGAATTTGATTTAGTAAACTAATTAACATTTAATTATGGATCTATTAATATCATGCAATTTGTGAAAAAACATGTAGATCCATGCTTTAAATTTCGAAAATTAAAATCAAAACTTACATTGAGTAATAAATGGAGAATCGGTTGGAGGTTTCTTTACAGCATCAAATCCTCAACAACACCGGATCTTCTACGCTATATCCCGATCGATCAAATGAAACTCGATTGTGGGATCGAACTTTAGAAGAAATTGGGAAGAAGAAAAATATTTTCTTCCCAATTTTGAATAGGGAAAATCGGCACTCAAGGGGGGAGAGGAGGAAGAGAGAATTCCGAATTTCTAAGGAATTTAATTGTGTGATTTATGAATGACCCAAGCCTCCTATTTATAGGAAAATAGGAATCCTAATCACATTAGGATTAATCCATGGAGATAAATACAAAAGAAAAAAAGATTATCTCTTTCCTTTATCTAGCAATTTCGAAAATGCCATAGATAAATAGGAGATTATTTTCTTTTCTTTATTTTATTTATCTTGGGTAAATAAATCTATATAATTATTATAGGATATAATTCAAATAATTATCTCCTACAAATTATCTATGAAGGCCAAAATTAATAATAAATAATTAATAAATCAAATTTATTTAATTAATTATTTTGGGCCAATTTCAATTGGGTTCATTAATCCAATTGGGCTTGAAACTCTCTCTTAAATTAATAAGTCCAACTTAATTAATTTATTTATTAATTACCATTTAAATAAAATATTTTATTTAAACAATTAATAATATTAATATTTTCTCCCGACTAAATATTATCAAATTATATTTAATTATTAATTTCCATTTAAATAATTTCCATTATTTAAATAATTAATAATAAATATTTTAATTATTAATTTCCATTAAATAAACTCATTATTTAATTAATAACATTATTGATAATATTTTATTATTAATTAATTAATTTTAATTATTAATTTCCGTTCAAATAAAATTAATTATTTAAACAATTAATAATTGTCAATTAATTTCAAATTATCAATTACCATTTAAATATACTCAATATTTAAATAATTAATAATGTCTAATTAATAATATTTCAATATTAATTTTCTGTTTAAATAAACTCATTATTTAAACAATTAATAATGTTTATATTAATTACCGTTTAAATATACTCAATATTTAAACAATTAATATTGCCTATTTAAGTAATTCGCTTTACTTAAACTTTCCATTTCTTCTACTTGATTTCGCGACTACGATATTTGGGCTAGCATAGGGACCTGATGGACCTATAGATCATGGGCTTAATAATTAGTCAATTAAGTGATTAACACATAATCGATTAATTACTTATTATCTAACTATGAATAATTCCACTATAGATTCATAGCTGAACTCCCCTCACTATAGATGAGTTATGTCCATTTAGTTTATCTTTATTTATATCCGTGATATATCCTTCACGTGGAACCCTCATAATTACAAAGGATTAAATTTACCGATTTGCCCCTGTAATTACCGCTTTATCCTTGTGTTCCCGCTGATTCTCCAATGAACTTTATCTTTAGTCGAACTAGAGATAATGTACTTCGTGATCAATAGAAGTCGTGGCGCCACTTGTTCATGTCTCGAATCGGTACATCAAGGGAGTTTCCTAAAGTTCCTAAAATGTTTAGGTATCGCACCGATACCGTTAATTTATAGGAAAGTTATGAATTCCATCTCGTGAAAATGAGTTCCCACTACTTATCTAGCCATGTTCCCAAAACAGAGTGTATTGAGCGTTCTTACGGATCACTCTCAACCATGTGAATCAAAGAACATAACTCCATAAATAGGAGTCCGCATTTCACTCAAGATTGAGATCTATCACGGTTGATAAACTTAGTTTGATATTCGATCATTTCTCGTAAACGGTACTAATGAGAAATTTGATCGAACATCGTGGTCCTGTCTTATACAGTGAACATTGCATATGATACTTCCATTTCATGTCTCCCACATGAATGATCAGGATTAGATCACTTGTCTATAAACAAAATGCGAAGCTATCAACAGTGTTACCAGGATAAGGTTCCCAAACGTTATCCGTTTACTGTAGACACGTTTAAGTTACTCATCTCGACTTTAATCCTCTCGTATGACTCACATACTAAGTCGTGATTTCTTAAAAGTAACTTAGGGTTTACTATTTGAATGTTTGATATTAATATATTTTCATATATTCCTAATATCGTCAATTGAATCAATATAGATAATATAAAGAACTTATGTTTATTTATTTAATTTATTCTAAATAAATTATTATTATTAAATAATTACAAGTTCTAGGACACCATTCCTAACAGAAAATTCTTGCTAGATTTGCCTCATCAATTTCTTGTTTTGAGTGTGGATTCAAGAAGGTGAATTTTGGGTGTCGTTGGATCGAGATCTTCCTCCAATCTTACAAATTCAAGAAGGTAAGAAATTCATTCCATGATGAAAATTTCCTGAAATTTATTTTTTTAACTATGTTGGTGTTCAAGATTTTTCATTGAGGGATCTTCAAACTTTTCAAATAAAACCTTAATCAAATCTTTTCAAAACCCTAAAATATTTTCTTTTCCAATTTTCATCTCAATTCTAATTTTCAAAATCAAACTTTTCATTTCTCTTTCTTGTTTAGCCGTGAACCTCATTGAGGGTCTTTGTATCGCTTTTCGTGTTTCCTTCAATTTTTCTGCCATACAGTCGATTGTATGAGTTTAGGATAGTTTTGCTAAAACATTTAAAACAATATTTATAGGTTGTGGGCTCTTGTGAAGAAGATAATCTTTTTGAAACCAGAACGTCAAGGTTAGTGGATAATTTCGATAAAAACGACGTGTTTAGTGCCCCCTAGGTTTCATTATCTGTTTGGAGGTTAAGATTAGCTTAGAAGGTATTTAAGATCATTTTAGTTAAATTTAAATATTATATTGCTGCTGGATTATAATGTGGAATTACTCTTGATTTGGATTTTCAGTTTGCAGGTTTGGGTATCGGTTGGTACTTTGAATTGGCTGTTAACAGGTATTTCTTAGATGACTCTTAGGGTGGATTGATAAGTGTTTTGGAAGTGTGTTAAGCTAGGTTGTTGTGTTTCAATTACTTATTTGGAGTTTTGTTATTTAAACTATTGTGTATTGTTTTTAAGAACGTCGTATCCGATTATTACGTAATTTTAGCCTTGCATGTATGTGCATGAGAGGTTCATATGGAGCGATGCATCGTTCAATAGAGAATATTATGTATGTTCGTTTTAAGTTTGGCTAACTTAAAAGAGAATGGTGATATATATTAAAAACTCTTATCATGTATGCGTACTTCGTAGAGAGTTATGAGAAGGTTCATATTGGGTAGAAATATTCAATAGTGGATCAATTGTGTGATTGTGTGATGAATGGCTTGGATTGGATTGTTGAGATGGAATAGGTTGAAGGCTTATTCAATATGGAACTTAGTCTAATAAAACCTTGAAAAGTTTGTGTGGTTTGGAAGACTAAGTTGTGTGAGATAGTGTGTGTTGGACTTAATGTCATCATAGGGGTGTATTCAAGCATATTGTTCTTATTGAAATTGTTTACTCATTGGGTGTAGCCTCATGATGCTACATTATTTTTTTAGGTACCAAAGGAAAAGGAGCCTGCAAGTGATGAGGAGCTCGATGGATGAAGAAAGGATTGGATTATTTGAGTTTCTGCGTCGAGTCATTTGTTTATTTCGTTATTCTATTTTTGTTTCATAACTCGTGTCATTTGATTTATCTTTTTAGTTGGATTTTTTTTTTATTTGAATGATGTTAAACTATAACGTCGATGACATGTTTAGATTTCGATTATTTTGTGGATTTTATTGTTAATTGTTTTTAAATAAGAACCTGGCCAAGTGTTCGAATGATTTGGATTTAAATAAAGAGTATAATTCATTCTTTAGTTGTTTTCCACTGCATTTCAAATTTTATTTTGTATTTGAAAAAGTCGGGTCCTTATATCATCAATCAAACTCATCCAAATCCGTCAATTTCTTTACTCCGTTATTTTATTAGGTGAAATTTAGGATGAAGCTCAAAACTATGTATATAATGAGGAGAAATATCGTTTCATCTACAAGAATACTAAATTTGTTGATATGGTAGGGAGAGTTAAACAGAAGATTCTATTTAACATAGATAAACATTGTCTATTAATGGAACTGATTATTCATACCAATCTCAAAAGATACGAGAATATATGGCTAGTGCTAGAGATTTTAAAGGCTGCTGCTACATGTTTTAATTGCTGCTACTACAGGTTGGTTTTTCAACTATGCACCGTTTACCAAATGTAAACAAAAAACTCACATTTATTTTATTTAAATGTAATTGAAAACTATCATTTAATGTTATTCCATAGTAGAATCTGATATTTAAATTCTATTTGTTGAACATAAATACTGTGTTTACTAATGATAAACACATTATAAAAACTTCCAGATGAACATTAAGAATGAAAATGAATACCTATTACAATTTTTAGTTCTTTTTCAGTTTATCAAAAGTATACAGTTTATAAAAAAATAAGCATGTTAAACTAAGTATGAAATTTGTTTAGATATTGTCTTTTTATTAGTTTCTTTTTTTCGTTTATCAAATTTAACATTGTTAAACTAACGGTGATGTTGTTTTAAAAATTCCAGAGCTTGAAGAATTATTGACGGTGGTTGGAGAATGATCGAAGAAGAAAGAAATTCGATATTTTCTGGAAGAAAGAAATATTCAAGAGCATGACCATTTTTTTTTTGTTATAGGTTTTTTTTATTTACATTTTCCTTTAATTTTACAAAATTTAAGGGAATTTTATAACTTTCCATAAATCTTGCACAAATTAAGGAAAATTAAATTGGTGTTATGTTTTGTATTTTCACAATGTAATTTAAATTGATCGGTGATGGTTTTGGATAGTTCTGATATATATATACACACATAAAAGGGTATGTGTTTATTTGGAATAAACAACATAAAATTGTCCATCCTTAATATATACAATGTAACGTCCCGTTATTTTGTGTTAATAAAAAAAAAAACTTTTATTTATTTTATTTTAATTTGAGTAATTAAAATTCATTTATTTATTATTAAATTAGAATTTAGTAATTTATTTCATTTTAATTCATTTTAATGGCTTTATTTATTTAAATACGTTTAAATGGTATTAATAATTATTAACGGGCCAATTAATAATTATTAATCACCATTGGGATAGTTTGAGATGTTCGGGATTCGTTTTTAAGCCAAAAGTCATAAAAGGACAAAGTCGTAATTACCCAATTTGCAAAATATCTAAAAACACTATTCAATTGTCTTTAAAAACTCACCATTGACTCAAATTTGACCAAAAATGCTCATTCTTTCTTCCTCCAAACTGTGAGCATCAAGAGCAAAAAGGGAATTTTTGGCTTTTGTTCGTTTCTTGCCGGATCGACTTGATTCTCTTTCCATTGGAAAGGTATCGGTCCTACGATCCTTTTCCACCTAGCCTTCGTACTTGCCACTCGTGTTTTGCGGAGTTCTCGGTAAGTAAAGTTTCAAACCCTAACTCCAAATAGTGTTTTAATGGAGTTTTACTTGTTTTCTTTTGATTTCTTGCCGTGGAACTCGGTGTTTGTCAATTCGGGAGTAGTTTTAAGTGTTTTTGGAAACTATTCCATAACCCTAAAACCGAGTTTCAGTCGAAACCCTTCCCGTTTGAAATTTACCCTTTTGGGTTTGATTTTGGGTTAGAAATTAATGAATGAATGTTTATTTAAATTCAATTCGGGAAAGGGATTAATGTTCAAAAACCCTAATTATCGATGCCCATTGAAATCGGGATTATCGAATTTGATTAAAACCAACTCGAAATGTATTTAAATTGCCAAAAAGCCGAAAAACCAAACCCGAGACCCAATTTTGATGTTAGGGCCGTGGGCCTCTTTGTGGGATTTGTTGGGTTTTTCGTTGCTTTGTATGTTTAGTAGTTGTTTGATCGATAGTTGGTAAAGTTATTGATTTTTGCGATATAATTCGTTTGTAGGTGTTTTTGAACCTCGTGGTTGATTGCTCTTACGGTGTTTAGGAGCAAAGTCATCTTTTAACTAAGGTGAGAATAGTTAGTATTTAAAGTAACTATAGAAAGCGGACAAGTATGACGGTTTGAAGAGTTTGAAACTAAGATTAGAATCCGAACCTAAGATTAGAGGGTTGTGAGTTAGTGCCCTTAGGATTAAGAGTTAATCCTTTAAGTGAGAACGTAGAAATTCTCAAGGAAAGACTTGAATCTTAGAAGATTCTAAATTAGGTTCGATGTGAAACTAAGTTTGGATCATTGGAAGTTAAAGATCCAACTTGTAATTAAAACGGTTAATAGAACCTCGGATTATTTGGAAGTTTAGAATCCGGAGGGCATAGGTTAATCGTTTAAGTTATGTTTCTAATTTTATTATTTGATACCGGAGTTCGATTGATATATCGTTCATCCGAGATGCTTATCTACTTTTATCTTATGTCATTTACATTTTGTCCTTTACTTTACACCTTTACTTTATGCTTGTTTACGATTACTTTAATTCCGCACTTTACTTATTTACTTTTATAAGGATATGCAAGCATATGCATATCATATTGCATCATACCACTCTCGCAACATTCATGAAAAAGAATGAAAGTGAAAAAGAATGAAAGTGAAAAAGAATGAAAGTGAAAAGAATAGAAAGTGAATGAGAAAAGAAGGAAGATGGATGAACCCTACGTGGAGTTCACATCACCTTCAGAGAAAGGAAAGAATGTGAAAGAAAAGAAGTTAAATGGTAACCTATGGGCTGTACGCATTACTTCTTCATGCATAGGGAGTTAAATGGTAATCTACGGGCTGTACGCATAACTTCCTCATGCATAAGGTTGAATGGTAATCCTACGGGATGTACTCATTACCTTCATTCACGCATAAAAAGGGCAATTGCGAAATCCTACGGGATGCTCTCATGCATTCATGGTTATGATAGATGCAGGAGAGAATTGAGAAGTTGTATGTTGTGCAAAGTGTGTTTATTTTACTTATTTACATTATAATGATGTTAATGGATGAGTATTGGCTACGATTATTAGCAATATCATCCTTAGAAAGTATAAAATACTTTTACCTAGAGTTTAGAGGACTTTAGGAGTGAGTTGTGTCGGATTAGTGGGACACAAATCGAAATGCGAGTTTGAGGTCTATCTTTACTTTTTATACTTATTATTCTCACTGGGCTTAGTTTGTTAGCTCATGATATTACAACCAATTTCAGGTAATGCCTTGGCTAGAGGTCGAGGAGGAGGAGGTGGTGCTGCGTGATCGAGGGATGCTGACCTCGAGATGGACTAATGGATTTGTAAAGTTTATGTCTTATTTTGATGAACTTTAAGAAATTGTATTTTGTATTTGGCTCCTAAGAGCCTAATGTTGATGTTTTATGATATTATATACTTGAACTCCTGATTTGGACTTAAAGTCCATGAGATTTTGTTAGATTTAAAAATTAGGATGTAAACAGGTTTTCGGCATGCCAATTTTCAAACAAAACCACGCCAATTTTTCGTAAATTAAAAGACTTCCGCTGTTTTCTCTGAGTTTAATTTATTTAAAAGTGACGGGTTGTCACATATAAAATGAGGGATATGTGAGAAACATTTTTGGACTATTATACCTTTTTCAAAAACTTCAAATTACTATATATGTCATTATTTATATCCTTTTCAAATCAATAAATTACTAAACATGCCATTCCATAACTATATTCCACTTTCTATTAAATGTTTATTTACACTTTTATGACAACTCTACACCTTTTATTAAAAAAAAAAATACTACTACAATGTAATTATTCATTTCATTAAAAAAAACATGAATATTTTATTTTAAAATATATGTGAATTGAAATTATATTTTTAATGAGTGAATAAACTAAAATTATATAAAAAGGAATAATAACATTTAGTAAATCTATAAAATATTATTTAAAAAAAACAATATGTTTATTCAACTTAAATTTATTATAATTCATAAAATTGAAGGGATGATTTACTAAATTAGCGGAATTTATTTAGTAACACAAATTAACACTTAATTTAGGATCTATTAATATCATGCAATTTGTGATAAAAACACGAAGAACATGCTTATATTTTCGAAAATTAAAACCAGAACTTACATTGACTGATTAATGGAGAATCGGTTGGAGGTTTCTTTACAGCATCAAACCTCAGCAACACCGGATCTTCTATGCTATATCCCGATCGATCAAACGAAATCCGATTGTGGGATCGAACTTAAGAAGAAATTGGGAAGAAAAAAAATATTTTCTTCCCAATAATGACTAGGGAATTTAGGCTATGGGGGGAGAAGAAGGGAAGAGAGAGTTCCAACTTTCTATGGAATTAAATTGTTGTGATTTATGAATGACCCAACCCTCCTATTTATAGGAAAATAGGAATCCTAATCCCATTAGGATTAATCTATAGAGATAAATACAAAAAGAAAAAAGATTATCTCTTTCCTTTATCTTGCAATTTCGAAAATGTCATAGATAAATAGGAGATTATTTTATTTTCTTTATTTTTATTTATCTTGGGTAAATAAATCTATGTAATTATTTTAGGATATAATTCAAACAATTATCTCTTCCTAAAATACATGTCATGGCCGAAAATTGGCTTAATAATTAATAAATAATTTCAATTTATTTAATTAATTATTTTGGGCCAATTTCAATTGGGTTCATTAATCCAATTGGGCTTGAAATTCTCTCTTAAATTAATAAGTCCAACTTAATTAATTTATTTATTAATTACCATTTAAATAAAATATTTTATTTAAACAGTTAATAATATTAATATTTTCTCCATACTAAATATTATCCAATTTATATTTAATTATTAATTTCCATTTAAATAATTTTCATTATTTAAATAAATAATAATAAATATTATAATTATTAATTTCCATAAACTCATTATTTAATTAATAATTTTATTGACAATATTTTATTATTAATTTAATTAATTTTAATTATTAATTTCCGTTTAAATATAATTAATTATTTAAACAATTAATAATTGTTAATTAATTTCAAATTATTAATTACCACTTAAATATACTCAATATTTAAATAATTAATAATATCTAATTAATAATATTTCATTATTAATTTCCTGTTTAAATAAACTCATTATTTAAACAATTAATAATGTTTATATTAATTACCGTTTAAATATACTCAATATTTAAACAATTAATATTGCCTATTTTAAGTAATTCACTTTACTTAAAATTTCCATTTCTTCTACTTGATTTCACGACTACGATATTTGGGCTAGCATAGGGACCCAATGGACCTATAGATCATGGGCTTAATAATTAGTCAATTAAGTGATTAACACATAATCAGTTAATTACTTATTATCTAACCATGAATAATTCCACTATAGATTCATAGCTGAACTCCCCTCACTATAGATGAGTTATGTCCATTTAGTTTATCTTTTATTTATATCTATGATATATCCTTCACGTGGAACCCTCATAATTACAGGTGGATAAATTTACCGTTTTGCCCCTGTAATTACCGCTTTATCCTTGTGTTCCCGCTGATTCTCCAATGAACTTTATCTTTAGTCGAACTAGAGATAAGATACTTCTGTGATCAATAGAAGTCGTGACGTCACTTGTTCATGTCTCGAATCAGTACATCAAGGGAGTTTCCTAAAGTTCCTAAAATGTTTAGGTATCGCACTGATACCGTTAATTTATAGGAAAGTTATGAATTCCATCTCGTGAAAATGAGTTCCCAGCTACTTATCTAGTCATGTTCCCAAAACAGGACTGTATTGAGCATTCTTACAGATCGCTCTCAACTATGTGAATCAAAGAACATAACTCCACAAATAGGAGTCCGCATTTCACTCAGGATTGAGATCTATCACGGTTGATAAACTTAGTTTGATATTCGATTATTTCTTGTAAACGGTACTAATGAGAAATTTGATCGAACATCGTGGTCCTGTCTTATACAATCAACATTGCATATGATACTTCCATTTCATGTCTCCCACATGAATGATCAGGATTAGATCATTTGTGTAACGTCCCGTTATTTTGAAGTGAATTTTTATTTATTTATTTATTTATTTATTTATTTAATGTTATTTATTTATTTAGTTATTTCAATTTAAGTATTTAGTTTAATTATTATTTTGTAATTTCGATTTTAGTACTTAATTTTGCCCGAAATTCATTTTTATCGTTTTAATGTTTATTTTTCGCTTCGGTGACATTAATAATTATTAATAGGCCAATTAATAATTATTAATAGGCCAATTAATAATTATTAATCACCTTTAGATTTATTTAAGAGCTTCGGGTTTCGTTTTATAAGCTAAAAGTCATAAAAGGACGCAATCGTCATTTCCAATTTCTTAAAATATCTAAATTCACTATTCCATCATCTTTAAAAGTCACAAAGTTGACCAAAACAACTCATTTTTTTCTTCTTCTTCTTCTCCTTTGGCCGTGAGCCATTTCCTCCATTGATGAGAAGAAACTTTTTCTTCTCCTTTCTTCGTTTCTCGGTGGATCGTCGTGTTTTCGGTTGCGTTGGATTGGTAGGGACGAGGGCTACCTATCCAACCTAGCTTTTCAAGTTTCCGTTCCCTTAGGGAAGTCCCAAAAAGTAAGTTTTCAAAACTTTTTAGGTGGTTTTGTTCGTTTTTGATTATAAATGAGATTTGAAGTTGAAATCATGAATTTCTATCATGAAAAATGACGATTTTGAGCCCGGATTTTCGAAAAATACTATTCACCCGAAAACACTATTCACCCGAGACACTATTCATCCGAAATCACTATTCACCCGAAATTGCACATTTGTTCGCATATTAGTTATGATTTGTAATATGTTGTACAATCGGTGAATTGTAGGTGCAATTGCTCGGTGGTTGTTTCGTGGAAATTGGAGATTTAGAATTAATTGGCTAAGGTGAGAATGATTAGAATTTAAAGTAATTATAGAAATCGAATAAGTACGATGATTTGTAGAATCGGAACTAAGATTATAATCCAACCTAAGATTAGAGGAAGTGAGTTAGTGCCTTAGGATTTGAAGTTAATCCTTTAGGCGAGAAACTTAGGATTTCTCGTTGAAAACCTCGAATCTTAGAAGATTCTAAGTTAGATTAGTTTCGGAGTTTAGAATGGTTCACTTGGAAGTTTAGAATCCTTGAAAGTTTAGGTTAATCGTTATATTTTGACCTTTACTTTTATTATTGTTAGCGGAGTTCGATCGATATATCGTTTATCCAGGGATTCTATCTATTTTACTTTATGCCCTTTACTTTATGTTCTTTACTTTATGCCCCTTTACTTTATGCTTGTTTCGGTTTGCTTTATCATTTACATTTACTTTATTATTTTTGCAAGCATATGCAACCATATGCATAACATCTCGCATTATTCAAAAGAAAAGAAAGTGAGAAAGAAAAACGAAAGGATAATGGTGGAATACGAGAAAGTCCACATTTCTTCCATGCATAAGTTTTGGTGGGATATTTTAAGTTGCCCACACTACTTCCATGCATAAGTTTTGGTGGGATATTTTAAGTTGCCCACACTACTTTATACATAAGGATAAGGGTGGATAGTATGTAAAAATCCACATTACCTTCATTTCATGCATAAATGGCGAATGCGTATCCTACGGGATGTACTCATTACTTTTATGCTTATGATAGATGAGAAAGAGAATCGAGATGTTATATGTTAAACAAAGTTTATTCGCTTTACTTTATTTGTCATAACAAGTTAATGTTTGAGAATTGACTACAAGTGTAGTAACGTCATACTTTGGATTTCATGGAATAGAATTACCTAGAGTTTGGAGAACTTTAGGAGTAGAATATGTCGGTTTAATTGGACACAAATCGAAATGCGAGTTTGAGGTCTATCTTTACTTTTTATGCTTATTATTCTCACCTGGGCTTAAGTTGTTAGCTCATGATATTACAAACATTTCGGGTAATGTTTGGGATCGTGGAAGAGGAGTCAGGTGCGCTTGATCGAGAGGATGACAACTTGAGATGGACTAGGTTGTTGTAAATCCATGTACATGGTTGTCTTGTGAAATTTATATTACATTGTGATTTGTACTTTGTAATTAGCTCATAAGAGCTTATTGTCGTTGTTTTATGATTATGATCATTTTAAACTCCTGGATGGAACTTAATGTTCCTTGTGTTTTTAGATGTTTGAATTTAAGATGTAAACAGGTTTTTGGCTAGCCTATTTTCAAACATAATCACGCCATTTTTTCTTAAAATAAAAGACTTCATTGTTTTCTCCGATTTTAATTTATTTAAAATGACGGGTCGTCACAGCTTGGTATCGAGCCTTAGGGTTACGGAGACTACATGCGATGCATGTTTGTTTTCATGTTTTGTTTTAAGTCCACTCTCAAGTCATCATCCCGAGATCGCGGCACCAGGTATGCCTATAACTCTTATTCTCATACTTTATTTCTTTGATATTGGAAGAGTTATGAGAATATTGTTAAAAGTTAATGTTGTTTGTGATATTTCACATCCTTGTACAACCACTATGTGGTTATGTTTATTTGACCCATTTTGAGATTTGGGTAAAGGTGTCGAGAAAGTGAATGATCCCGTGCAGATTTGGAGGTTATACACCTCGTTAATTGTATTGACATAATGTCAAAGTAAAGGAGATAAGATATTCCGAGAGATCGATCGTTTGATCCTTAAAGTTGATTAAAGTATTATTGTCACACAATTGCTAAGTAGTGGTCTTAGTAGATGTGTGTTGACTTTTTGAGTGTACAAGGGAACATGTTTGTCCTGGAGCCCAGGATTAAGAGATGAAACACCTGTTTGAGGTGAGAATTTGTAAGGAATCGGTTTGGCTCGTGTCCAGTAACCTAGATTTAACTCAATGGACAAGTTCCTTGTTTGAGTTGAGAAAGTTGGATTATGGTAAATGGTAAATCCTGGTAGTACAGTTGTACAGAAAGGAAAGTGTGTTGCCACTTAAAAGAGGAAGTAAGGACTTTACGTGATAAGTCTCAACGAGGACCATTAAAGATTGTGATAATTGGTTAATGGCCTAGTTTGGTCACTATCATCGTATGATGTGCTAATTTGAATTGGATTAGACTCGAGGTCGAGTTATCGAGATCCATATTTGGAAAAATTTTCAAGATTGACTAACACTAAGGTGGAGTGTTGGTATTCGATTGAAGTATAAAAGGAAGTTGATGGACTATGATATCGGTAACTTCTATAAGATAATGAGATGGCTTGGTGAATTTCAATTCACATGATGTTTGACCATCTAATTGAACGGTGAACTTTGAGAAACTTGTAGGGCATAGTTTGGACCTACTGAGTCTTTTATGATAGACTCTAAAGTAAAACCTATGTTGGAAGGTTAGAATGATATTGAACTAAGGTGTTTGACAGGCACCGTTTTGCTTTACAAGAAAGCAAATGATCTCCGAGGTCGAGTTCATTCAAGATTTGAATAAGGAGGCTTAGGAGTCATCCTTATCTTGGATTTTACATCTTATGAAAGGAAAAGAAAATTAACTACTACGGGAAAGATTACCCCTCCGAAGAAGAAAGCAAAGGATGACGACGCTGGTCAAGGGATACCGCGACGAACAACAACATCAACAACAACAACAACGACGACAACAACAACAACAATGGTTCGAGGTGGAGCTCAACAAGGATTGGATCATCCTTACTACAATAGTTGTGTTAGTTTCCATCAGGGAGATGCACACTTCTACCAAGATGCTATGTTGTGATCAAACTTGGATTCACGCCACTTTTATAGGGCGTATAGGACTTAACCATCACAACATAGTAATAAGGTTAGAAATTCTCAAGAAAAGCTACCAGTATGGTAGTGGTTTATACTTTATTATTTTCAGGCCGTTTGGCATTTATTCTGTTTAATTCTTGAGCTAGCCACTCTTTTATTTTATCTTGTTATGTTAAGTTGGCAGCTCTTGAGTCGAGACTGTTGAGTTTCGAGATGTGTGTTTTCCCAGAGAGGAAGCTTATTATGATGATAGTGCGTATGACACTTATGACATTTGCATTATGAGTAGATGCTCACATTTTATTATGATTGTTATGCATATGTCTGATGTTGATGTGATATTGGGTATGGATTGACTATTATCCAATCATACCATTGATTGTATTGAGAGAGTTATTGATTTTATGAGTCCATGTGGGACTAGTCTATGTTTTCGTGGGTCTAATGATAGAGTAGCACCCACTTTGATATCTGTGGTAGAAGCTAGAGTGCTTCTAAGTGATGGAGCCTTGAGCTATTTAGCTAGTATTATCGATACTTCTGTACCGGAAACTAGCTGAGTTAAAAGAGCTTAAGAGTCAGTTATAGGAACTCTTAAACTCAGGGTTTATTCACCCTAGTGTGTCCTCGTAAGGAGCACTTTGTTTGTTTGTGAATAGAAAGACAGTTCAGTGAGACTGTATATTGATTATCGAGAGTTGAATCAATTACAGGGAAAAACAAGTATCAATTGTGTTGATTGATGATCTATATGATCAGTTGCTCATCCTATAAAGATTATGATTATGAAAGTTAGTTTTCTAGAGATTAGAGAACTATAGAAAGGATTATTTAAGACGTACTTTTCTAGAGAGAAAAGAAAAGAAATTGATGTATAGCCAAGTGCTATAGGAAAAAGGAATGAGATTGAATTGGATAATAAGAGAATACAAGGGTGTATTGAACCTTGTATAACTATCATGTGATAAACATGTAAGAGAACTAATTTTTCAATAAATTGGAGGATTTCGTAATTGGAGAATAAGATTGATGTAAACCTTATGTATAGTATAAGGTAGTAAAGAGAACGAGATTCAAATGTTATATATATATGTTATGAAACATATCCCCCTAATGGTTGGAAGATTGTTCCTCAAATATTGGGAAGAAACTGCTATCTTTTCAAAGATAGATTTGAGATCCAGGTTAAATCCGTTGAAGATTCGGGATTAAGATAATCCTAAAACTGTTTTCAGGAGGCGTGATGGATATTATGAGTTTGTAGTCATGCATTTTGACTTAACCAACGAGCCTGTGATTTTATGGATCTTATCCATACTGTGTTCAAGAGGTACACCAATTCTATCAATGTTACGGTTAATGATGACAATCTGATGTATTCTAAGACTGAGGAGATGCATGATATGCATGTGAAGGAATTTTGACATTATTAAGAAATCAAAAGTGTATGCCAAGTTCTCAAAGTGTGAGTTTTGGCTAAAAGAAATGGCATAATAGGCCATGTGTTATCAAGAAGATGATTATATTGATTCCTCTAAGATTGAGACAGTTAGTAACTGGCCTAGACCGACTAGAGTGGTTGATATTCGCAGTTTTATGGGACTTGCCGGCTATTATCGACGGTTTGTGCAAGATTTCTCCAAAATTGCTTCAGCCTTGACACGATTGACTGGGAAGGGAGTTGATTCTGTATGGTCTGAGGATTGTGACAGGAGCTTTGAAGAGCTCAAGAGAAGGCTTGTGACAACACCTGTTCTAGTGTCGCTTGACGAACCAGGTGGTCCATGTGTACACAAATGTTTTCCCACGAGGTTTGGGATGTGTGCTAATGCAACACGAAAAAGTTACGACTTATGCTTCACGTCGATTGAAAGAGCATGAGATGGTTAGAGCTCGTTAAAGATTATGACCGTGACATTCAGGATCATCTTGGAAAAGTCGATGTAGTGGTGACGACGGCTCGATAGAAAGTCTTCTCGGTTGTCGGTTTTGTCGGTCGTACCTTTGAGTTTGAGGTGGAATATGGAACGAGCTGAGATAGCATTTCTTACTACCAAGGTCACTGTGAGTGTGGCTAGTTTAACAGCGGGACCTACTTTGAAGCAGATGTGATTGATGCACAGAGAGGAGAGACTCTTTTACAGGCTGGTTTTAGAGAGGTTGAGTCAGATATTTCTGACCATTTTACCTTCTCTACAGATAGTACTCTGACGTATTGTAAGAAGCTATGTGTGCCTTCAAGATCGACTTTTGAAAAGAACTGTTGGAGGAAGGTCATAGTTTATCTTTTATGTTCATCCAGGCAATACAAAGAGGTATGAGAACCGAGACAATTTTATTGGTAACCTGGAATGAAACATGAGATTGTAAAGTATGTGAGTAGATGCTTGATTTGTTAGTAAGTCAAGGCCCTAAATATCCATCGAGTTATCTTAACCTTTGAGAGTACTTAAATGGAAATGGGAAAAGATTTCCATGGATTTTATCAAGGTTTGCCAAGGACGGCAAAGAATTATGATATCATTTGGGTGATTGTAGACCATTTGATGAAAAACCGCACACTTTACTCTTGGAAGGATTATCTATCCAGTTAAGACTAGGGTACAGTTGTACCAAAGAAAGATTGATAGGATGTAGTGTGCCGGTGAAGATTTTATCAGAACGAGACACTCGCTTTGTCTCGAAGTTTTGGTACTATTTAGGCACTTTATGGTTGAAAGTGTCGTTCTCCCACTCATTTGGATGAGATTGGAGAAAAGAGATTTTTGGTACTCAAGTTGTAACAAATGACTAGCGAGTCTATCATTGTGTAGAAAAAGGTTAAGGATTAACCAAAGTTGACGAGAGGATTCGGTGTAGTCCGTTCAAGCGATAGTAGTGGATCTCGTATTCTTCAAGTGGCACCAAGGAAGGGTGTTATGGAAGTTGGGAATAAGGGTCAGTTGAACCCTAAGTTTATTTGGCCTATCAAGATACTCAATCGAGTAGAAGTGGTAGCTTGTTGTTTAGCCTCACCACTTTCGTTATCGACCGTTTGTAATGTTTTCCATGTATTGATGCTTCGGGAATACATGGTGAATCCGTTCCACGTGATTGATTATGAACTGGTTGTTTTGAATGCTAATAAGTCTTATGAGAAGGCACCTGGTAAGAGCATTCGAACAAAAGTGATGAGAAATAAAAAGGAATTTACTTGGTTAAGGTTCTTTGAAAGAACCAAGTGTCAAAGGGAATAACGTGGGAACATGAAGATGAGATACAGTCAAGTACCCTCGCTTTATTCACTTAGTGAACGCACTTTTCGAGGACGAAAAGTCTTTTAAGGAGGGTAGACTGTAACGTCCCGTTATTTTGAAGTGAATTTTTATTTATTTATTTTATTTATTTATTTATTTAATGTTATTTATTTATTTAGTTATTTCAATTTAAGTATTTAGTTTAATTATTATTTTGTAATTTCGATTTTAGTACTTAATTTTGCCCGAAATTCATTTTTATCGTTTTAATGTTTATTTTTCGCTTCGGTGACATTAATAATTATTAATAGGCCAATTAATAATTATTAATCACCTTTAGATTTATTTAAGAGCTTCGGGTTTCGTTTTATAAGCTAAAAGTCGTAAAAGGACGCAATCGTCATTTCCAATTTCTTAAAATATCTAAATTCACTATTCCATCATCTTTAAAAGTCACAAAGTTGACCAAAACAACTCATTTCTTTCTTCTTCTTCTTCACCTTTGGCCGTGAGCCATTTCCTCCATTGATGAGAAGAAACTTTTTCTTCTCCTTTCTTCGTTTCTCGGCGGATCGTCGTGTTTTCGGTTGCGTTGGATTGGTAGGGACGAGGGCTACCTATCCAACCTAGCTTTTCGAAGTTTCTCGTTCCCTTAGGGAAGTCCCAAAAAGTAAGTTTTCAAAACTTTTTAGGTGGTTTTGTTCGTTTTTGATTATAAATGAGATTTGAAGTTGAAATCATGAATTTCTATCATGAAAAATGACGATTTTGAGCCCGGATTTTCGAAAAATACTATTCACCCGAAAACACTATTCACCCGAGACACTATTCATCCGAAATCACTATTCACCCGAAATTGCACATTTGTTCGCATATTAGTTATGATTTGTAATATGTTGTACAATCGGTGAATTGTAGGTGCAATTGCTCGGTGGTTGTTTCGTGGAAATTGGAGATTTAGAATTAATTGGCTAAGGTGAGAATGATTAGAATTTAAAGTAATTATAGAAATCGAATAAGTACGATGATTTGTAGAATCGGAACTAAGATTATAATCCAACCTAAGATTAGAGGAAGTGAGTTAGTGCCTTAGGATTTGAAGTTAATCCTTTAGGCGAGAAACTTAGGATTTCTCGTTGAAAACCTCGAATCTTAGAAGATTCTAAGTTAGATTAGTTTCGGAGTTTAGAATGGTTCACTTGGAAGTTTAGAATCCTTGAAAGTTTAGGTTAATCGTTATATTTTGACCTTTACTTTTATTATTGTTAGCGGAGTTCGATCGATATATCGTTTATCCGGGATTCTATCTATTTTACTTTATGCCCTTTACTTTATGTTCTTTACTTTATGCCCCTTTACTTTATGCTTGTTTCGGTTGCTTTATCATTTACATTTACTTTATTATTTTTGCAAGCATATGCAACCATATGCATAACATCTCGCATTATTCAAAAGAAAAGAAAGTGAGAAAGAAAAACGAAAGGATAATGGTGGAATACGAGAAAGTCCACATTTCTTCCATGCATAAGTTTTGGTGGGATATTTTAAGTTGCCCACACTACTTCCATGCATAAGTTTTGGTGGGATATTTTAAGTTGCCCACACTACTTCCATGCATAAGTTTTGGTGGGATATTTTAAGTTGCCCACACTACTTTATACATAAGGATAAGGGTGGATAGTATGTAAAAATCCACATTACCTTCATTTCATGCATAAATGGCGAATGCGTATCCTACGGGATGTACTCATTACTTTTATGCTTATGATAGATGAGAAAGAGAATCGAGATGTTATATGTTAAACAAAGTTTATTCGCTTTACTTTATTTGTCATAGTTAATGTTTGAGAATTGACTACAAGTGTAGTAACGTCATACTTTGGATTTCATGGAATAGAATTACCTAGAGTTTGGAGAACTTTAGGAGTAGAATGTGTCAGTTTAATTGGACACAAATCGAAATGCGAGTTTGAGGTCTATCTTTACTTTTTATGCTTATTATTCTCACTGGGCTTAAGTTGTTAGCTCATGATATTACAAACATTTCAG
The DNA here is from genome assembly GCA_028015215.1 of Gynostemma pentaphyllum. Lineage (NCBI taxonomy): Eukaryota > Viridiplantae > Streptophyta > Magnoliopsida > Cucurbitales > Cucurbitaceae > Gynostemma > Gynostemma pentaphyllum. The sequence continues at coordinate 43,066,697 of CM051353.1, forward strand.
GTAATGTTTGGGATCGTGGAAGAGGAGCAGGGCGCGCTTGATCGAGAGGATGACAACTTGAGATGGACTAGGTTGTTGTAAATCCATGTACATGGTTGTCTTGTGAAATTTATATTACATTGTGATTTGTACTTTGTAATTAGCTCATAAGAGCTTATTGTCATTGTTTTATGATTATGATCATTTTAAACTCCTGGATGGAACTTAATGTTCCTTGTGTTTTTAGGTGTTTGAATTTAAGATGTAAACAGGTTTTTGGCTAGCCTATTTTCAAACATAATCACGCCATTTTTTCTTAAAATAAAAGACTTCCGCTGTTTTCTCTGATTTTAATTTATTTAAAATGACGGGTCGTCACAATTTGTCTATAAACAAAATGCGAAGCTATCAACAGTGTTACCAGGATAAGGTTCCCAAACGTTATCCATTTACTGTAGACACTTTTAAGTTACTCATCTCGACTTTAATCCTCTCGTATGACTCACATACTAAGTCATGATTTCATAAGAGTGACTTAGGGTTTTACTATTTGAATGTTTGATATTTATATATTTCCATATATTCCTAATATCATTAATTGAATCAATCTAGATAATATAAAGAACTTATGTTTATTTATTTAATTTATTCTTAATAAATTATTATTATTAAATAATTACAAGTTCTAGGACACCATTCCTAATAAAAATAAAGGGAGATAAACTATTTGCAATACATATATTAATTTTCTAGCCCTTCAAAAGTTAATATCTTAACATTTTGAAAAAGCTTTTTTTAAATATTTTTCATCATTTTTATTATTCTTAAATTACAAAACACGTCACTCATGTCTTTAATGTATATTAAGAAGAATACTACAAATAAATATTATAAATTGATTATTGTTGTACTTTTCTCCATTCAAGACTTTTTGTCTTTCGTGTTTTCTCTAAATTACAAAAGATATTATTTCATGCTTTTAATGCTTTAAAATAAATAAATTTATGAAAAAAATGCTTCAATAATAGTTATCGATGGACTATGGTAATACTTCAAATAAATAATTTATTAATAGGTGTTGGTAATTTTTTTTTTTTTAAAATAACTAAAAGAACTTGAAATATTGTAATTAAAAAAAAAGTTAAGATACAAAAAACAAATAGAACAAAATATATAATTTTCTTAAATGAAAAAGGATATAGTATTTTATAATATTTAAATAAACTTATTTTTTTTAAAATAAAAAAATAAAAATTTTAAAATAAAAACAGAAAACCTCAATGAAAAAAATACTAATACACCAAAATTCAACGAATACAATTTCTTGAAGTATTAAAACTATAAATAAATAAATTGGCTAAAAATAAGAAATATAGATATTTAGAACAAAAGGTTTATTAACTTGATTTGGTAGTATAAATTTTAAAAATTAATAAATAAATGAATTAAAAATAAATAAAGATGAAAACTAAACAATCGATCACATATAAATCATTGAAGTAGTGGAGTAGAAGATAATTTAGATTTTAAATAGAACCTGATAATAAATTTTAAAATTAAAAAAAAAACTTTTTTAATTTAAAATTAGGCATGAAATAATTCAAACACAAATAATTTAAAAAGTGTAACGTCCCGTTATTTTTGTGTTTAAAAAAAAAATTATTTATTTTATTTTAATTTAAGTAATTAAAGTTTATTTTAGAATCAGTAATTTAGAATTTAGTAGTTTATTTCGGTTTAAATCTTTTAAATTACCTTTTTAGTTTAATTTCGTTTTAATGGTATTAATGATTATTAACGGGCCAATTAATAATTATTAATCACCATTGAGATAGTTTAAGAACTTCGGGTTTTGGTTTATAAGTCAAAAGTCATTAAAGGACGCAACCGTCATTTCCAAAATTCCTAAAATATCAATTCACTATTCATATTCTTCTTTAAATTGCCATTGACAAAAAATTTGACCATTTTCTCATCGAATTCTCTCTTAAGGCCGTGGGTATCAAAGGGGGAAGAAAAATTTTCGGGTTTTGTTCAATTATCGACGGATTGACTCGATTTTGGTTGCATCGGAAAGCCATCGAGTCTAGGATTCATTTTCACCCAACCATCGTGCCTTCCACCCGTAATCTAAGGACTTCTCGGTAAGTTAAAATTCAAACCCTAAGCTCCAAATAGTGTTTTAATGGAGTTTTCTCTTTGATTCATCAATTTCTTGCCCGGGAACTCTATGTTTTTAAGTACGGGAGTTGTTTTAAGTGTTTTTGAAAACAATCCCATAACCCTAAAACCGAGTTTCAGTCGAAACCCTTTCCGTTTGAAATTTACGTTTCGGGGTTTGAATATGGGTTATTTATTATTGATTATAGTGTTATTAAAATTCAATTCGGGAAATTACATACTGCCCAAAAACCCTAATTATCGTTACCCATTGAAATCGGGAATTACCAAAGTACTTGAAATCAACCTAAAACACCTCTAAATTGCATAAAAGCCGGAAAACCAAACCCGAGACCCACTTTTTATGGGGGGGGGGGCGAGAGCCTCATGGTGGGGTTTAGAGAGTTTTTCGTCGTTTTGTACGTTTAGATGTCGTTTGATTGTTATTTGGTAAATTATTGATTGTTAGTTGTAATTCTAATTGTTGGTGGTTTTGGACTTTGGTTTAATCGCGATATCGGAGGTTTGGAGCAAAACCACTTTTACCAAGGTGAGAATAAATAGGATTTAAAGTAACTTTAGAAACCGAATAAGTAGAATGATTTGTAGGAATCGAAAGTCGATCTTTAGGTGAGTTTCGATGCCTAAGGATAATTATTCGGAAGTTGAAGGTTTCAAGTTTAATGGATTGAACAAGAACTTGATAAGGAAACTAAAAGTACTTATTGGAAGAATTAGAATCTTTAGAATTGAAGACTTTAAGATAAAGTTAGTTAGTAAGATCAACTGAGGACCGTTTGGCTTGACTTTATTATTATTTTCTTATCAGAAGATTCTACTTTCTTATTATATGTTTATGAGTATTTTCGTGATCCATTTACTTTTATGTTATTACAATTACTTGAATGTTTATATTTTTTTGTTTAATTGCACTTAAAAGCATATTCATAACATATCATATCATAATTCATTATCGATTATTGGGAAGAATAATGAGGTAATGCATAGACCGAGTGTGCTTGCTTTACTTGGTATTATTCATTTTATGTTTCCGTATATGTACATGAGGAATGCTAAAGGACTGCTGGACTTTGCATGATCGGAGGGAATGGATAATGAAATAATGATGAAACTATGCGAGTTCACATTATTTTGTATTATCCATAATTACTATGATACATATACGAAGATACGGGGTATGACTTAGCCTACGTGAGCTCATTACCTGTATTTGGTGAGTGAGATAATGAGGTGAATGAACTTAGCCTACGGGAGCTTCATTACCTGTCATTATTCACTAGAGGAGGGAAGTTATGATTAAAAAGGAATTTGAATACTTTAATTTGGAAAGCGAGATAATGAGGTGAATGAAATTAGCCTACGGGAGCTTCATTACCTGACATTATTCGCATGTGATGGTTATGTTGATTTAATGGTATGGATTTCGTATCACTTGTCTAAAGATTAACCTTATTTGATTAAACATAAAAGAAGAGTAAATTCTATATTTAGTATGAAACATCAAGAGTATGACCCAGAAAGAGATGTATGATTTGAAATCATCCTTCTAAACTATAGGAGTTTTAGTAAGGTATATGTAAGTTGTAATTGGACACAATTTAGAATGCGGGTTTGGGATCTATCTTTAATTTTTATTCTGTCTATTCTCACTGGGCTTTGTTGTTAGCTCATGATATTACAAACATTTTTAGGTAATGCTTTTGCTAGAGGTCATGGGAGAGGAGCTGGTGCTGCATGATCGATGGATGATGTAACGTCCCGTTATTTTGAAGTGAAATTTTTTTTATATTATTTTATTTATTTATTTTCTTTTATTATATTTTATTTAATGTTATTTAATTATTTATTTATTTCAATTTAAGTATTAAGTTTAATTATTATTTTGTAATTTCGATTTTAGTAGTTAATTTCGCCCGAAATCCTTTTTAATCGTTTTAATACTTTAAATTCGTTTCGGTGACATTAATAATTATTAATAGGCCAATTAATAATTATTAATCACCTTTAGATTTATTTAAGAGCATCGGGTTTCGATTTAGAAGTCAAAAGTCATAAAAGGACGTAACCGTCATTTACAATTTCTTAAAATATCCAAATTACTATTCATTCATCTTTAAAAACACCTCATTGACTCAAAATTGACCACATTCCTCATCATTTTCTCCCTCAAAACCGTGGGTATGGTGATTGGGAGGGATTTCTTCGGGTTTTGCTCGTTTCTCGACGGATCGGCTTGATTTCGGTTGCATCGGAAAGCCCTCGGGTCTAGGATTCTTTTCCACCCATCAATCGTGCTTTTATCTCGAGATCCACGGAGTTCTCGGTAAGTAAAGTTTCAAACCCTAAGCTCCAAATAGTGTTTTAATGGAGTTTTCATTGTTTTCTTTCGATTTCTTGCCGTGAAACTCGGTGTTTGTAAATGCGGGAGTAGTTTTAAGAGTTTTTGGAAACTTTCCCACAACCCTAAAACCGAGTTTCAGTCGAAACCCTTCCCGTTTGAAATTTACCTTTTGGGATTTGAATATGGGTTATAAATTAGTGAATTAATGTTTATTGAAATTAAATTCGGGAAACCGTTTATTGTCCAAAAACCCGAATCATCGATACCCATTGAAATCGGGAACTACGAAATTGCTTAAAACCTACTCGAAACACCTCTAAAGTACCTAAAAGCCGGAAAACCAAACCCGAGACCCACTTTTCATGGGGGGGCCGAGAGCCTCATAGTGGGGTTTATGGGGTTGTTCGTTGTTTTGAGCTTTTAGATGTTAATTGATCGATGTATGTTTATTTATTAATTGTTAGATGTAATTGATTGTAGGTGTTTCGAATCATTGTTTGATCGTGCTTTCGGAAACTTGGAGCGAACTCTTATTTGGCTAAAGTGAGAATAATTAGGATTTAAAGTAACTATAGAAAGCGAATGAGTATGAAGGTTTGTAGAATTTAAAACTAAGATTAGAATTCGAATCTAAGATTAGAGAGATGTGAGTTAGTGCCCTTAGGATTAAAAGTTAATCCTTTAAGTGAGAACTTAGAAGTTCTCAAGAAAACTATTGAATCTTAGAAGATTCTAAGTTAGATTCGATTCGAAATTAAGGTTGGATCATTGGAAGTTAAAAGATCCAAACTTTTATATAGAACGATTAATAGAACCTCGGATTATATTGGAAGTTTAGAATCCTTGAAGGTATAAGTTAATCGTTTAAGTTATGATTCTACTTTTATTATTGATACCGGAGTTTGATCGACATATCGTTCGTCCGAGATTACTATCTATTTTACTTATGTCTTTTACTTTATGTCTTTACTTTTTGCTCCTTTACTTTATGCATGTTTCGGTTATTTTATTATTTACATTTACTTATTTACTTTTGCAAGCATATGCATAACATCTCGCATCATTGAAAAGAAAAGAAAGTGAGAAAAAAAAACGAAAGGTTAAAGGTGGAATATGAGAAAAGTCCACACTATTTGCATGCATAAGTTTTGGTGGATACTACGGGAAAAGTCCACACTACTTCCATACATAAGTTTTGGTGGATACTACAGGAAAAGTCCACACTACTTCATACATAAGGATAAGGGTGGATAGTATGTGAAAATCCACATTACCTTCATTTCATGCATAAATGGCGAATGCGTATCCTACGGGATGTACTCATTACTTTTATGCATATGATAGATGAGAAAGAGAATCGAGATGTTATATCTAAGCAAAGTTTTATTTATTATTCTTATTTATGTCATAACAAGTAATTGGATGAGGATTGACTATGAGAGTTAGTAATAACATCCTTTTAGAGAATATAGAATGAAATTACCTAGAGTTGAAGGACTTTAGGAGTGAATTGTGTCAGATTAATTGGACACAAATCGAAATGCGAGTTTGAGGTCTATCTTTACTTTTTATTCTTATTATTCTCACTGGGCTTAAGTTGTTAGCTCATGATATTACAAACATTTCAGGTAATGTTTGGGATCGTGGAAGAGGAGCTGGTGCGCGCTTGATCGAGAGGATGATGATTTTGAGATGGACTAAGTAGTTGTAAAAATCCATGTACATGGTTTTGTGAATTTTATATAATTTTGAGATTTGTACAATTGTATATAGCTCTTAAGAGCTTTTGTCTTTATGTTTATGATTATAATCATTTTGAACTCCTGGATAGGAACTTAATGTTCCTTGTGTATTTTAGATTTTGAATTTAAGATGTAAACAGGTTTTGGCCAGCAAATTTTTAAACATAACCACGCCAAATTTTCTTAAAATAAAAGACTTCCGCTGTTTTTCTCTGATTTAATTTATTTAGAGTGACGGGTCATCACAGTTGGTATCAGAGCCTTAGGGTTCTGTAGACTACATGCGATGCATGTTTGTTTTCATGTTTTGTTTTAAGTCCATTCTCAAGTCATCATCTGAGATCAGCTGCACCAAGTATGCCTAGAACCTTATTCTCAAGCTTTAAATTCTTTAATAGTATTAAAGTTATGAGAATGTTGTTTATTTGTAAATGTGATAGTTTACATCCTTGTGAAACCACTATGTGGTTATGTTTATTTGACCCATTTTGAGATTTGGGTAAGGGTGTCAAGAAGATGATTGACCCCGTGCAGTTTTGGAGGTTATACACCTCGTTAAGAGTATTGACATAATGTCAAAGTAAAGGAGACGAGATACTCCGAGAGATCAATCGTTTGATCCTTAAAGCCGATTAAAGTGTTATTGTCACACAATTGCTAAGTAGTTGTCTTAGTAGATGTGTGTGGATATTTCTGTGTAAAAGGGGACATGTTTGTCTTGAGCTCATTATTAAGAGATGAAACACCTGTTTGAGGTGAGAAATTGTGAAAAGAAATCGGTCAGGCTCGAATTCAGTAACCTAGACTTAACTCAATGGACAAGTTCCTGGTTTGAGTTGAGAAAGTAGAATTTTGGTAAGTGGTAAATCCTTATGGTAGTGTTGTGCTAAAAGGAAAGTGTGTTGCCACTCAAAAGAGGAAGTAAGGACTTTACGTGATAAGTCTCAACGAAGACCATTAACGGCAATATTAATTGGTGAATGGTCTAGTTTGGTTGCTATTACACTATGGTGTATCCATCTGAATTGGAAATACTCGAGGTCGAGTAATGAAGATCCATATTCAATAAATTCTCAAGTTTGGCTAACACTAAGGTGGAGTGTTGGTATTTGATTGAAATATAAAAGGAAGTTGATGGACCATGATATCGGTAACTTCTATAAGGCAATGAGATGGTTTGGTGAATTTCAATTCACATTGTGTTGACCATCTGATTGGATGGTGAACTTTGAGAAACTTGTAGGTCATAGTTTGGACCTACTGAGTCTTTTCAAGATAGACTCTAAAGTAAATCCTATGTTGGAAGGATGGGACGTTAATGGACTAAAGTGTTTAACAGACACCAGATTTGCTTTGCAAGAAAGCAAATGATCTCTGAGGTCGAGTTTATTCAAGATTTGAATAAGGAGGCTTAGGAGTCGTCCTTATCTTTTATTTCACACCTTCTAAAAAGAAGAGAGGATTAACTACTACGGGACAGACTACCTCTCAGAAGAAGAAAGCAAAGAATGACGATGCCAGTCAAGGGATACCGCAGAAGCAACAACAGCAGCAGCAACAACATCAACAATAACAACATCAACATCAACATCAACAACAGCAACAGCAACAATTGGTTCGAGGTGGAGCTGAACAAGGATAGGATCATCCTTACTACAATAGTTGTGCTAGTTTCCATCAGGGAGATGCACACTTCCATCAAGATGCTATGTTGTGATCAAACTTGGATTCACGCCACTTTTATAGGGCGTATAAGATACAACCATCACAACGTAGTAATAAGGTCAGGATTATCAGGAAAAGCTACCAGTATGGTAGTGATTTATATTTGTTATTTTCAGGCCATTTGACTTTTATTTTGTTTGATTCTCAAGCTAGCCACTCATTTATTTTTATCGTATTATGATGAGTTGGTAGCTTTTGAGCCGAGACTGTTGAGTTTCGAGATGTGTTTTTATCCAATGGGGAAGTTTATTATGATGATAGTGCGTATGGCACTTATTACATTTGCATTATGAGTAGATGCTCACATTTTACTTTGATCGTTATGCATATGTCTGCTTTTGAGGTGATATTAGGTGGCTATCAGCTAATCGTACCATCATTATAGTTTGTATCGAGAAAGTTTTGATTGTATGAGTCCATGTGGGACTAGCTTATGCTTTCGTGGGTCTAGTAGACGAGTAACACCCACTTTGATATGTATGTTAGAAGCTAGAATGCTTCTAAGAGATATAGCTTGAGATGATTTAGCTAGTGTTGTCGATACTTTTGTACCGAAGACTAGCTGAGTTAAAAGAACTTAAGAGTGAGTTATAAGAACTCTTAAACTCAGGGTTTATTCACCTTAGTGCATCCTCGTAAGGAGCACCTCGTTGTTTGTGAAAAGAAAGACAGTTCAGTGAAACTGTGTATTGATTATCGAGGGTTGAATCAAGTTACAATGTAAAACAAGTATCAATTGCATTGGATTGATGATCTATATGATCAGTTGGGGAGCCCCGGTGTTGTTTGTGAAAAAGAAAGATGGCTCTATGCAATTGTGTATCGATTATAAAGAGTTGAGCCGTGTTACGGTGAAAAACAAGTATCCTTTGCCAAGGATAGAGGAATTGTTTGATCAATTGAGAGGAGCCACTATCTTTTCAAAGATAGATTTGAGATCTGACAATCATCAGTTGAGGATTCAGGATGAGGATATTCCCAAGACTGCATAAAGGACGCGTTGTGGACATTATGAGTTTGTAGTTATGTCCTTTGGCTTGACCAATGCGCCTGCAACTTTGATATTGTGATTAATGATGACAGTCTGATTTATTCTAAGACCGAGGAGATGCATGATATGCATTTAAATGAAGTTTTGACAGTGTTAAGAAATCAGAAGTGTATGCCAAGTTCTCAAAGTGTGAGTTTTGGCTGAGAGAAGTGCCATTTTTAAGCCATGTAGTATCGAGTAGAGGAGTATCTGATGATCCCTCTAAGATTGAGGTAGTTAGTAACTGGCCTAGACCGACGAGTGTGGCTGATATTCTCAGTTTTCTGGGACTTGCAGGCTATTATAGACGGTTTGTGCAAGATTTCTCCAAAATTGCTTCAGCCTTGACACGTTTGACTCGGAAGGGAGTTGATTTTGTATAGTCTGAGGATTGTGAAAACAGCTTTGAGGAGCTCAAGAAAAGGCTTGTAACAGCACCTGTTCTAGTGTCGCCTGATAGCACCGGTGGTCTGACTGTGTATACAAATGCTTCCCAGAAAGGTTTGGGATGTGTGTTGATGCAACACGGGAAAGTGATAGCTTATGCTTCTCGTCAGTTGAAAGAGCATGAGAAGAAGTATCTGACTCATGATTTAGGGTTGGTAGCTCTTGTTCATGCATTGAAAATATGGTGGCATTATGTGTATGGTGAGAAGATTCTGATATTTACTGACCATAATATTAGGAATGGTGTCCTAGAACTTGTAATTATTTAATAATAATAATTTATTTAGAATAAATTAAATAAATAAACATAAGTTCTTTATATTATCTATATTGATTCAATTGACGATATTAGGAATATATGGAAATATATTAATATCAAACATTCAAATAGTAAACCCTAAATTACTCTTATGAAATCACGACTTAGTATGTGAGTCATACGAGAGGATTAAAGTCGAGATGAGTAACTTAAACGTGTCTACAGTCAACGGATAACGTTTGGGAACCTTATCCTGGTAACACTGTTGATAGCTTCGCATTTTGTTTATAGAAAAATGATCGAATCCTGATCATTCATGTGGGAGACATGAAATGGAAGTATCATATGCAATGTTGATTGTATAAGACAGGATCACGATGTTCGATCAAATTTCTCATTAGTACCGTTTACGAGAAATAATCGAATATCAAACTAAGTTTATCAACCGTGATAGATCTCAATCCTGAGTGAAATGCGGACTCCTATTTGTGGAGTTATGTTCTTTGATTCACATAGTTGAGAGCGATCTGTAAGAATGCTCAATACACTCCTGTTTTGGGAACATGACTAGATAAGTAGCTGGGAACTCATTTTCACGAGTTGGAATTCATAACGTTCCTATAAATTAACGGTATCAGTGTGATACCTAAACATTTGAGGAACTTTAGGAAACTCCCTTGATGTACTGATTCGAGACACGAACAAGTGACGTCACGACTTCTATTGATCACAGAAGTATCTTATCTCTAGTTCGAGTAAAGATAAAGTTCACTGGAGAATCAGCGGGAACACAAGGATAAAGTGGTAATTACAGGGGCAAAACGGTAAATTTATCCGCCTGTAATTATGAGGGTTCCACGTGAAGGATATATCACAGATATAAATAAAAGATAAACTAAATGGACATAACTCATCTATAGTGAGGGGAGTTCAGCTATGAATCTATAGTGGAATTATTCATAGTTAGATAATAAGTAATTAACTGATTATGTGTTAATCACTTAATTGACTAATTATTAAGCCCATGATCTATAGGTCCATCGGGTCCCATGCTAGCCCAAATATTGTAGTCGCGAAATCAAGTAGAAGAAATGAAAATTTTAAGTAAAGTGAATTACTTAAAATAGGCTTGTTTAAATATTGAGTATATTTAAACGGTAATTAATATAAACATTATTAATTGTTTAAATAATGATTTTATTTATTATTTAAACATGAAATTAATAATGAAATATTATTAACTAGATATTATTAATTATTTAAATATTGAGTATATTTAAATGGTAATTAATAATTTGAAATTAATTAACAATTATTACTTGTTTAAATAATAAATTTTATTTGAACGGAATTAATAATTAAAAATTAATTAATTAATAATAAAATGTTATCAATAAAATTATTAATTAAATAATGAGTTTATTTAATGGAAATTAATAATTAAAATATTTATTATTAATTATTTAAATAATGAAAATTATTTAAATGGAAATTAATAATTAAATATAATTTGATAATATTTAGTCAGGAGAAAATATTAATATTATTAATTGTTTAAATAAAATATTTTATTTAAATGGTAATTAATAAATAAATTAATTAAGTTGGACTTATTAATTTAAGGGAGAATTTCAAGCCCAATTGGATTAATGAACCCAATTGAAATTGGCCCAAAATAATTAATTAAACAAATTAGAATTATTTATTAATTATTAAGCCAATTTTCGGCCATGACATGTATTTTAGGAAGAGATAATTGTTTGAATTATATCCTAAAATAATTACATAGATTTATTTACCCAAGATAAATAAAAATAAAGAAAATAAGATAATCTTCTATTTATCTGTGGCATTTTTGAAATTGCAAAATAAAGGAAAGAGATAATCTTTTTTTCTTTTTGTATTTATCTCTATAGATTAATCCTAATGGGATTAGGATTCCTATTTTCCTATAAATAGGAGGGTTGGGTCATTCATAAATCACAAAATTCAATTCCTTAGAAATTCGGAATTCTCTCTTCCTCCTCTCCTCCCCTATTGCCGATTTTCATAGGCCATTGGGAAGAAAAATATTTTTCTTCTTCCCAATTTCTTCTTAAGTGATCCCACAATCGGATTTCGTTTGATCGATCGGGATATAGCGTAGAAGATCCGGTGTTGCTGAGGATTTGATGCTGTAAAGAAACCTCCAACCGATTCTCCATTAATCAGTCAATGTAAGTTCCAGTTTTAATTTTCGAAAATATAAGCATGTTCTTCGTGTTTTTATCACAAATTGCATGATATTAATAGATCCTAAATTAAGTATTAATTTTTGTTACTAAATAAATTCCGCTAATTTAGTAAATCATCCCTTCACATAAGAGCTTAAGTATTTCTTCACTCAAGAAGGAATTGAATATGAGACAGCGGAGATGGTTAGAGCTCGTTAAGGATTATGACCGTGATATTCAGTATCATCCTGGGAAGGCCAGTGTAGTGGCTGATGCACTTAGTAGAAAATCTTCTCTATTCATCCAGGTAGTATGAAGATGTAAAAGGAACCGAGACAATATTATTGATGGTCGGGGATAAAACATAAGATTGTAAAGTACGTGAATAGGTGCTTGATTTGTTATCAAACAAAGCCCTAAAGATCTACGGGGTTATCTTACCTTTGAAAGTGCTTGAATGGAAATGGGAGAAGGTTTCCATGGAGTTCATCAGGGGTTTGCCGAAAGAGAGCAAAGAGTTATGATATCATTTGGGTGATTGTAGACCATTTGATGAAAAACCGCACACTTTACTCTTGGAAGGATCATCTATCCATTTAAGACTAGGGTACAGTTGTACCTAAGAAAGATTGATAGGTTGTGGTATGCCGGTGAAGATTTTATCAGATCGAGATACTCGCTTTGTCTCGGAGTTTTGGCACTTTTTAGGCACTTTGTGGTAGAAAGTGTCGTTCTTCCACTCATTTGGATGAAATTGGAGAAAAGAGACTTTTGGTACTCAAGTTGTAACAAATGACTAGCGAGTCTATCATTTGTTTAGAAAGAGGTTAAGGGTTGACCAAAGTTGACAACAGGATTCGGTGTAGTCCGTCCAAGTTGTAATAATGGATCTCGTATACTTCAAGTGACACGAACGAAGGGTGTTATGGAAGTTGAGAATAAGGGTCAGTTGAGCCCTAAGTTTATTGGCTTATCGAGATACTCAATCGAGTAGAAGTGGTAGCTTATTGTTTAGCTTTACCACTTTCGTTATCGGCCGTTTGTAATGTTTTCCATGTATCGATGCTTAGGAAATACATGGTGAATCTGTTCCACGTGATTGATTATGAACTGGTTGTTTTGAATTCTAATAAGTCTAATGAGAAGACACCAGTTAAGATATGAGCATTCGAACAAAAGTTGATGAGAAATCAAAAGGAATTCACTTGGTTAAGGTTCTTTGGAAGAACCAAGTGTCAAAGGAAGCAACGTGGGCACGTGTGGATGAGATACAGTCTAAGTACCCTCGCTTTATTCACTTAGTGAACGTACTTTTCGAGGACGAAAAGTCTTTTAAGGAGGGTAGACTGTAACATCCCGTTATTTTGAAGTGAAATTATTATTTTTTATTATTTTTATTTATTTATTATATTTTATTTAATGTTATTTAATTATTTATTTATTTCAATTTAAGTATTAAGTTTAATTATTATTTTGTAATTTCGATTTTAGTAGTTAATTTCGCCCGAAATCCTTTTTAATCGTTTTAATACTTTAAATTCGTTTCTGTGGCGACCCGTCACTTTTAAATAAATTAAATTAAATTAAATTAATTCAAATCAGAGAAAACAGCGGAAGCCTTTTATTTTAAGAAAAATTGGCATGGTTATGTTTGAAAGTTGGCTAGCCAAAACCTGTTTACATCCTAATATTCAAATCTAATAAAATCACATGGAACATTAAGTCCCAATTCAGGAGTTCAAAGATGTAATATCATAAAAACATCATCCATAAGCTCTTATGAGCTAAATACAATACAAAATCATCAAAGTCTTTAAAGTTCACAAAAGTAAATACATAAACTTTACAATAACCGAGTCCATCTCGAGGTCAACATCCCTCGATCACGCAACACCATCTCCTCTCCCTCGACCTCTGGCCAGGGCATTACCTGATTTGTGTCCAATTAATCTGACACAATTCACTCCTAAAGTTCTCCAAACTCTAGGTAATTTCATTCAAAATTTTCCAAAGGATGATATTACTAACACTCGTAGTCAAAACCTCATCCATTAACTTGTTACGACATAAATAAGAAAAGTAAATAAACTTTACATAAATATAAAACATCTCGATTCTCTATTTCATTGATCATAAACATGAATGCATGAGAGCATCCCGTAGGACTTCGCATTTGCCCTTATGCATGAATGAAGATAATAGGTACATCCCGTAGGATACCCATTCAACCTTATGCATGAGAAGTAACGAGTACATCCCGTAGGATACCCATTCAACCTTCTTTCTTAGTTTTACTTTCTTTTCTTTTTCTGAAGGTGATGCGGACACTACCCGTAGGCTCCAACATTCTTCCCTTCCTTTCTTTTTCAATGAATGATGCGAACATGTTATGGTGCAATATGATGCCCGCATATCCTTGTAAAAGTAAATAAGTAAAGTCCGGAATTAAAGTAGTCGATGCAAGCATAAAGTAGAGGGGCATAAAATAAAAGACATAAAGTTAAATAGATAGGAAACTCCGGACGAACGATATGTCAATCGAACTCCGCTACCAATAATAAAAGTAAAACCATAACTTAAACGATTAACCTATACCTTCCAGGATTCTAAACTTCCAATATAATCCGAGGTTCTATTAACCGTTCTAAAAACAAGTTGGATCTTTTAACTTCAAATGATCCAACCTAAGTTTCGAAACGAATCTAACTTAGAATCTTCTAAGATTCATTATTTTCCTCGAGAACTCCTAAGTTCTCACTTAAAGGATTAACTCCTAATCCTAAGGGCACTAGCTCACATCCCTCTAACCTTATATTCGGATTCTAGTCTTAGTTTCAATTCTACAAACCATTATACTTATTTGCTTTCTATAGTTACTTTAAATTCTAACTATTCTCACCTTAAAAGAGATGACTTCGCTCCTAAGTCCGGAAGAGCTATCAAGCGAGTGGTTCGAAAACACCTACAGTTGAATTATCTTACACAATCAATAAAAATTACTAACTATCGATCAAACAACAACCTAGCATACAAAACGACGAAAAATCCATCAAACCCCCATAAAGAGGCTCTCGGCCTTCACAAAGAAATTAGGCCTCGGGTTTGGTTTTCCGGCTTTTAGGCAATCTAAAAGTGTTTCGAGTTGGTTTTAAGCAAATTCGATATTCCCGATTTCAATGGGTATCGATAAATAAGGTTTTTAAACAATATGCCCTTTCCCGAATTGAATTTAAATAAACATTATTTCATTAAATTCTAACCCATAATCAAACCCAAAAAGGTAAAATTCAAACGGGAAGGGTTTCGACTGAAACTTGGTTTTAGGGTTATGGGAAATCAAGTAATAGTTACACAATAAGTTTTCCATCAACATTCAACAACAAAGGTTGAAGGGGATGAGAGTTTTGGCCAAGAACACAAAAACTTGAATCAATTTCCATGGAAGTTCAATGAGAATTCGAAATCTAGGGCTTACCTTAGAGAGTTGGAAATGTTCCAAGAGTAGAATGGGTAGAAAGGTCTCGGCGAGAGCTTTCCAACGCATCCAAAATCACGCAAAACGGCCAAGAAACGAAGCCGGGGCGACACTTTCTTCCTCTTCTCTTTTCTTCCTCTTGTTGCTCGGGTTTGGAGAGAAAAAAGGATGAGCAATGTCAATTTTTTGGTCAAAGGTGTTTTAAAGAAGATGACCAAATAGTGTTTAGATATTTAGAAAATTTGGAAATGACGGTTGCGTCCTTTTATAACTTTTGACTTACGAATCGAAACCCAATGCTCTTAAACTATCCCAATGGTGATTAATAATTATTAATTGGCCCGTTAATAATTATTAATACCATTAAAACGAAAATAAACTAAAAAGGTAATTAAAAGGACTTAAACCGAAATAAACTGCTAAATTCTAATTTACCGATAAATAAATAAACTTTAATTACTTAAATTAAAATAAAATAAATAAAAGTTTTTTTTATCACAAAATAACGGGACGTTACAGTTTCGGGGACATTAATAATTATTAATAGGCCAATTAATAATTATTAATCTCCTTTAGATTTATTTAAGAGCATCGGGTTTCGATTTAGAAGTCAAAAGTCATAAAAGGACGTAACCGTCATTTACAATTTCTTAAAATATCCAAATTACTATTCATTCATCTTTAAAAACACCTCATTGACTCAAAATTGACCACATTTCTCATCCTTTTCTCCCTCAAAACCGTGGGTATGGTGATTGGGAGGGATTTCTTCGGGTTTTGCTCGTTTCTCGACGGATCGGCTTGATTTCGGTTGCATCGGAAAGCCCTCGGGTCTAGGATTCTTTTCCACCCATCGATCGTGCTTTTATCACGAGATCCACGGAGTTTTTGGTAAGTAAAGTTTCAAACCCTAAGCTCCAAATAGTGTTTTAATGGAGTTTTCTTTGTTTTCTTTCGATTTCTTGCCGTGAAACTCGGTGTTTGTAAATGCGGGAATAGTTTTAAGAGTTTTTGGAAACTTTCCCACAACCCTAAAACCGAGTTTCAGTCGAAACCCTTACCGTTTGAAATTTACCTTTTGGGATTTGAATATGGGTTATAAATTAGTGAATTAATGTTTATTGAAATTAAATTCGGGAAACCGTTTATTGTTCAAAAACCCGAATCATCGATACCCATTGAAATCGGGAACTACGAAATTGCTTAAAACCTACTCGAAACACCTCTAAAGTACCTAAAAGCGGGAAAACCAAACCCGAGACCCACTTTTCATGGGGGGGCCGAGAGCCTCATAGTGGGGTTTATGGGGTTGTTCGTTGTTTTGAGCTTTTAGATGTTAATTGATCGATGTATGTTTATTTATTAATTGTTAGATGTAATTGATTGTAGGTGTTTCGGATCATTGTTTGATCGTGCTTTCGGAAACTTGGAGCGAACTCTAATTAGGATTTAAAGTAACTATAGAAAGCGAATGAGTATGAAGGTTTGTAGAATTTGAAACTAAGATTAGAATTCGAATCTAAGATTAGAGGGATGTGAGTTAGTGCCCTTAGGATTAAGAGTTAATCCTTTAAGTGAGAACTTAGAAGTTCTCAAGGACACTATTGAATCTTAGAGGATTCTAAGTTAGATTCGATTCGAAATTAAGGTTGGATCATTGGAAGTTAAAAGATCCAAACTTTTATATAGAACGATTAATAGAACCTCGGATTATATTGGAAGTTTAGAATCCTTGAAGGTATAGGTTAATCGTTTAAGTTATGATTCTACTTTTATTATTGATACCGGAGTTTGATCGACATATCGTTCGTCCGAGATTACTATCTATTTTACTTATGTCTTTTACTTTATGTCTTTACTTTTTGCTCCTTTACTTTATGCATGTTTCGGTTACTTTATTATTTACATTTACTTATTTACTTTTGCAAGCATATGCATAACATCTCGCATAGTTGAAAAGAAAAGAAAGTGAGAAAGAAAAACAAAAGGTTAAAGGTGGAATATGAGAAAAGTCCACACTATTTGCATGCATAAGTTTTGGTGGATAATATGGGAAAAGTCCACACTACTTCCATGCATAAGTTTTGGTGGATACTACGAGAAAAGTCCACACTACTTCATACATAAGGATAAGGGTGGATAGTATGTGAAAATCCACATTACCTTCATTTCATGCATAAATGGCAAATGCGTATCCTACGGGATGTACTCATTACTTTTATGCATATGATAGATGAGAAAGAGAATCGAGATGTTATATTTAAGCAAATTTTTATTTATTATTCTTATTTATGTCATAACAATTAATTGGATGAGGATTAACTACAAGAGTTAGTAATAACATCCTTTTAGAGAATATAGAATGAAATTATCTAGAGTTGAAGGACTTTAGGAGTGAACTGTGTCAGATTAATTGGACACAAATCGCACTACAAAAAAACTGTCAATTTGCAACCATGAAATTGCGACCAAATGGTCGTTTTTTGTCTATAATGCGACCAAAAAAGCGACAAAATATGTAACGACCCGATTTTCCGTTAAATTCTTTAAATTCAAATGCACAGCGGAAGACTTAATTTTTAAAGAAAAACGGCATGGGTTCGTTTAAAAGTCGAATATCCAAAACCTGTTTTACAACCCAAAGTCCAGAAAAAGCTATAAATCGGGAATGCACATTCCAAAGTAAAGTTTAATCATAAAAACATCAAAATACTTTACACATACACCCTTCACGGGCTCAAAATGACACAAAGCATGTAAAAAGTATATGATTACAAGCATTTTACTAATGCTTGTCAAAAGTGTTTAATATTGTCCCTTACACCACCTCGAACGTCAAGCGACACCATTTCGTCTACCTCGCTTCTTAGGACGGGGTTTACCTGAAAATATTGTGGTGTAGCACCATTAGCAAACAATGCTAGTGAGAGTAAAATGAAAGCAAGTAATCCTATGAACTAAATCTCATACCTGAAATCGTGTCCAAAGGCCTAAATGTTCATTATTACCTATAACCACATTCCAATTTCCATGTAAACATAAGATAGTATCATACTACCCGTATTCGTCATTCAAAACCATAAGATGGAAATAAAGACTTAAAGTAAAATTAACATTCACAACTAAGTCTCACTACACGTTTCTAAAGAATAGGTAAAAATAACATTAACTATCTTTATTACCAATCAAGTTTCATCGTATCGTGCTATTGTATGGATCGAAATCAACATACCACGTCACGGTCATACCATGTCACAACCATCGCACCATGATACGTATGGATCCGAATCAACATACTATCATGTGCCGTATCATAGATCATAATACCATGGTACGTACGGATCCGAATCCACGTACTACCATGTACCATATCACAACCATCGTACCGGGTATACCATATGGATAAATATCGCATACTAAGCCCGTACGGTATTACCATATCACAACCATCGTACCGGGTATACCATGTGGATAAATATCGCATACTAAGCCCGTACGGTATTACCATATCACAATCATCGGATATCAGGAGTTTCACCATAGGTATCAGGAATTTCACCATATAGATATCAAGAATTTCACCATATAGATATCAGGAATTTCACCATAGGTATTAGGAATTTCACCATAGGTATCAGGAATTTCACCATAGGTATCAGGAATTTCACCATACAGATATCAGGAATTTCACCATAGGTATCAGGAATTTCACCATTTCAGATATCAGGACTTTCACCATTTCAGATATCAGGACTTTCACCATTTCGCAACATGATATGTATGGATCGAAATCGACATACTATCATGTGCTAGTTACAAACCAAAGTACCAACATCACACCATGACTACGTATGGATCGAAATCAACATACTATCATGTGCTAGTTACTAAGTGCTCAAAGTTCCCACAAATTCATCACACCATGATACGTATGGATCGAATCAACATACTATCATGTGTGAATCATTGTGCCCTAGGTCTCCAATAAGTTAGCTAAACTCCGAAGAAGTCTACTAAGTTAAATAGAAACCTAACTAACTAGAATACACGAGTTATCACTCAAGTGCATCTTCTAATTACTTTACTTCCAAAGTCATCCAAATGACTTCAAATCCATCAAAGTAACTTCTAAATCAACCGAAGTAACTTTCAAATCAACTTTCATCTAACATCTCCAAATCACGTTACCATACTTCCAAACCTCCCCGATGATCTCTAATCATCGAACTAACCATAAGTCCAACTTTCTCCACACACACTTCCGAATTAAAGTTTCCACCCAAAACTTAATTCTAAGAAGTTAACCCCCTCTTAACATTGATAAACAATTACATAATGAAACTAAATTCATAAAATTGCTAACTATCATATTAAACTCACCTTAGCCAAAAAACTCCAAAAGTCCACTTTCCACGAAACAACAACCGAGCAATCGCACCTATAATTCACCAATTGCACAACATATTACAACTCATAACTAATATGCGAACAAGTGTGCAATTTCGGGTGAATAGTGATTTCGGATGAATAGTGTTTTCGGGTGAATAGTGTTTTTCGAAAATCCGGGCTCAAAATCGTCATTTTTCATGATAGAAATTCATGATTTCAACTTCAAATCTCATTTATAATCAAAAACGAACAAAACCACCTAAAAAGTCTTGAAAACTTACTTTTTGGGATTTCCCTTAGAGAACGGGAAACTTCGAAAAGCTAGGTTGGATAGGTAGCCCTCGTCCCTACCAATCCAACGCAACCGAAAACACGACGATCCGCCGAGAAACGAAAGAGAAACGAAGAAAAGAAAATATTCATCCATGGTGGAAAGCATCCACGGCAAGGAGAAGGAAAGGAAGAGAAAGATGAAGACTTTTGCAATTTTTGTGATTTTTAAAGATGAGTGAATAGTGATTTTAGATATTTTGGAAAATTGGAAATTACGAAAATGCCCTTTTTAGACTTTTTGCTTATAAAACGAAAACCGACGGTCTTAAATAAATCTAAAGGTGTCTAATAATTATTAATTGGCCCGTTAATAATTATTAGAGTCACCGAAACGAATTAAAACGATAAAAAGGATTTTCGGACGGAAATAACTAATAAAACTGAAATAACTAATTTTAACTAATTTTAAAAGCTTTAAATAAATAAAAATAATAAATTAATAAAATAAAATAAAAAATTTACCTCTAAAAGTAACGGGACGTTACAAAATAAGTGGTGGCCAAAAAGTTGGTCGGTCCGGAATTTGTGCGACTGGATAGTCACAAATATACGACCATAAATGTTTGGTCGCAAAAAAGTCAACCTTTTGAAAATACGACCAGATGGTCGCCTAAAAAGTGACCATATGGTCATAATTTATCTTGAAGATAAGTGACCAATTGGTCACATAAAAAAGTGACCAAATGGTCGTATTTTGTGTGACCAAATGGTCACTTTTAGACTCAGTCAAAATACGACTAGATGGTCGCCTAAAAAGTGACCATCTGGTCGTAATTTATGTGAAAGATAAGTGACCAATTGGTCACATACAAAAGTGACCAAATGGTCGTATGTTATGTGACCAAATGGTCACTTTTAGACTCAGTCAAAATACAAACAGATGGTCGCGTTAAAAGTGACCATATGGTCGCATTTAAGAATTTTTTTTTTTAAATTTAAATTTAAATTTCAATAATTAGTTAATTAATTATTAATTATTAATTATTTATTTAATTAATATTAAAATTTAATAACAAAAAATTGGAATTAAAATAAAAAATATATATATCAAATATTCAAAAAACGTTTTATACAGACGAAAGCATCCTAGAACTATTGGGGAGGGGTGAGGGGTGGCGGAGGAGGCGTAGATGATGAAGGTCCGCCGCCTAGGGATCTGAAGTACGCAGCCAAAGCTGATGCGACCTGGGCCTCGACTCGTGCCTGCATGTCGGCCTCAATCGCAGCGACTCGAGTAACGAAGTCCTCGCGCATAGCGTCCATGTCCGCCCGTAGCTGCTGCTCAACCGGAGAAGGGCCGGAGCTAGTGCTCGCTCCGCTCCGCTGAGGTCGGGGCACATCTGCGTAAAGGCGTTGCCCGTATGAGCCGAGCCCAAGAACTGACCCATCAGGCCGAACCCCTCCAACAGCCTCCAAGAACGCCTCTCTACGGTCCTCCTGAGTCGGTTGCGAGTCTGGTGTGGGCAACCGCTGACTCAAGACTCCGTGAAACGTTCCTAAACATTTAAAATTCAGAAAATAAAATAGTTAATATATAAGGTAGGAAAAATTTTAAAGAAAAAATAATAATTGAAAAAATTATTAAATACCTAAACTGCTTTCGCCTTATCGTCCACGAACGTCCCGTCCTTCTTTGTGTGAAGAACGCGGTGCAGCTCATCAGGCGGGACGGGGCACCCGTGCTTCGCTTCCTAAAAAATTAAAGATTGAAGAATAAAACATAATAAATTAATAACTAATTGAAAAAAGAAAACGAGAAAAAAGTACGTAAGTAAGAAAACGACGAAAAAAAAACTTACCAATCGACGATGGTGCTCGTCGTGTGTCCGGGCCCCCGGTGTGTGTTTGGTGGGATTCTTCGTGCGATTGGCCTTATTCCTGCTTGACACTGCCTTGCCCTCATGAGTGCTCAAGCTCGCGAGAAGCCGCGCGTGGTCCTCCGGGCTCATCCACACGAGGCGGTTTACTGCTTGCTTTCTGCGCGCCCGGTACATGAGGTCCTTGAATCGATCCCGGACGTGACTGTCCCATAGGGGGAACAATCTACCGTCCGTGATATCGGGATCGATAACAGGAAACTTGCCCTGAAAAAATTGAAATAAAAAATTGTTAAAGTAATAAATTTATTTCTATAAATTTCAAAATTAATTAATTATGAAAATAAATGATGTTTTTTACCTTCCAATTGTCGTACATCCGACGTTTCTCCGTCGTCAGGATCTTCTGCCAGCGAAGGTCACTGGGTTGAGGCATGCTCTGGAGGAACTCGTGAAATTATTTTGAAACGGTTGTATGCGGCTGTACTCTGCAAAATCATAAAAATTATTGTGCTATTAGAAACTATTAGTTAACGGGAAAAAAAACACTTTGAAAAAAGTTTAAAGGTTTGAAAATTAAGTAATTAAAATAATAAACAAAATTACTTACGTATCCCCTTCAATCCGAAGGGTAGAGTCTGTGGCCCGAGATGGCTGCGTGCATGAACTGGAGGGGCCAGCTGGATCCGACCCTGATGCAGACCTGGACGCAGACCCGGACGCATACCCTGATGCAGACCCTGATGCTAAGTCGGGAATCATGGCCAGGGAGTCCTGCGGCAGTCGTGGTGTCGCAGACTCGGTCTCAGGGACTGCATCATCGAGCGTGGCAGCAAGTCCCGTCTCGTAACTGAAGAAGATGTCCAACTCCTCTGTAGTCAGGTCCGCATCAGGGGCAGCGGCAGTAGGCGTCTGCGGAGACGCCTTGTCACCCGCGTCGTCAGGCTCGTCTGACTGGGGAGGACGTCATCTGCCCATCATAAGCCTACAACCAAACTAAACTAATTTAATACTAATTACGTAAGTAAAATATTGAAATAAATTAAATTAATTAATTAATGAAATAATGTAAATTAAACTAACATAAATTAAGTAAATAATTTAAAATAAACTAATTAATTAATTTGAATAAAAGTAAATTAAAATTAGATTAATTGAAACTAAAATTAATTGAATTAAACTAAATTAAGTAATGAAGAATTAAAATAACTTAGATTATTTGAACTAAAATTAATTAAATTAAACTTAACATTAATTAATTAAAACTAAAATAAAGTAATTATTTAATTTGAATTAAAGTAAATTAAAATTAGATTAATTGAAACTAAAATTAATTGAATTAAACCAAATTAAGTAATGAAGAATTAAAATAAATTAGATTAATTGAACTAAAATTAATTTAATTAAACTTAACATTAATTAATTAAAACTAAAATAAAGTAATTATTTAATTTAAATTAAAGTAAATTAAAATTAGATTAATTGAAACTAAAATTAATTGAATTAAACTAAATTAAACAATGAAGCATTAAAATAAATTAGATTAATTGAACTAAAATTAATTAAATTAAACTTAACATTAATTAATTAAAACTAAAATAAACTAATTAATTAATTTGAATAAAAGTAAATTAAAATTAGATTAATGGAAACTAAAATTAATTGAATTAAACTAAATTAAGTAATGAAGAATTAAAATAAATTAGATTAATTGAACTAAAATTAATTAAATTAAACTTAACATTAATTAATTAAAACTAAAATAAACTAATTATTAACATTAATTAATAAAAACTAAACTTAACTAAACAAATTAATTAAATTAAACTAAATTAAAATTAGATTGATTGAACTAAAATGTATCAATTAATTAAAGTAAACGAAATTAGATTAATTAACCTTAAGTAAACTAAGTACTTAATTAAACTAAATTACATTAATCAAACTAAAATTAATGAAATTAAGAACATTAAACTAAACTAATTAAATTTAAACTAAAACTTAAACTTAAAACTAACTAAAAATAACTTAAAACGGATACGAAACTCACCTCATAATAGAAACCGGGATTTTTTTTTTTTGCAAAAGAAAACCGGGATTGGAGGTTTAGGGTGTTTAGGTTTAGAGTAGGAACGGGGAAAAAAGAACGGGGAACGGAACGGGGGAAAGAGAGAAAAGAAAGAAAAGGGAGAAAGAAAAAGAGAAAGGAAGAAAAGAAACGGGGGAAAGGAAAAAGGATCTGATTGGTCGCAAATATGTAATAATGACAAGAAACGAAAGGATGCGCGTGCTGGGGAAAATGCGACCATTTGGTCGTATTTCTTGAGATATTTGCGACCATATGGTAGCATTTCTTGTAAAAACGACCATATGGTCGCCACTTTGCCATGATCCAGAACAGCTGTCATATCACGAGTCCCATCAAAAATTGCGACCATCTGGTCGCAATAATGAAATTCACCGCCAAATATTGCAACCAGATGGTCGTAATCTTTAAATTCACCGCCATAAATTTCATGAAAATTAAAATTTACCGCTCATATTTGCGACCATATGGTCGCAATTTCACTTATATTTTTTAAAAAAATATAATTATACTTTTCCAAAAATGCGACCATTTGGTCGCCTTTCCCTTCTAAATTACTACCATGTGGTCACCTTTTGTGTGAAATTGCGACCACATGGTCGCAAATATATATATATATATATATATATATATATAATTTTTCTTTTAACTGGGTTACTTTGTGGAGTTTTACTCTGTTAAATTGGGTTACTTTCTGATATTTAGATATGAAGGGAACTCTTGTTTCCATGTTGTTATATTTGATCATAGTGCTTCTGAAATCCAATATCCAATCAAGGAAAAGAAAGTGATGTTTAAAAGTGAGCATATTGAATATGAAGATGATGATGATTCTGTCCAAATATTTGACCATGTGGTCGCAAATACTAATATATATATATATATATATATATATATATATATATATATATATTTTAATCATTCCTTAAAAGAAATAGTTTTAATTAATAAACACACACACACACATTGAATAATCAAGTTAACGAAATATCTCATTCATCATCGTCTCCAAGAAGTCCGTCACATAAAGTCTTCTTCTTCTTCTTCTGTTTCTTCATCAGATTCATCTTCTCGAATAAATTCAGCATCAATGTCATGTGCGTGAGAAGTGGAAGCATTTGTATCATCATCATCATGCAATGTTATCGTTCCATTGTTCAAAGGACTAACAAGATTTGCATTCGACGACATCGTCGATTGCACGAGATCTTATCTCATCTTCTTGAAAAGCAACAGCTTCCTCTGCATGGTCGTCTTTCTCGGACAAGTTTTCTTCTACCTGGCGTGGTTTAACTTTACAAACAACTAACCAATCTGTCAGATCTCGTCTATTAATCGGATAGTTCAGGTAATAAACTTGAATCGCCTGTGAAGCCAGGACGAACCTATCAGCGGTGCGCATATGCTTAGACTTGTTTACCTCAACGATTTGTAAATGATCAATCTTACGGACTCCGCCTCGTCTGGTTGTCTTGAACCAAGTGCGATTGAACAGGAACAATGCGTTTTAGCGTCGAACTTGCGTATTGAATCTCAAGAATCTCATCGATTACTTGAAGTAATCGTCTTCGTTGTCTTAGAACACGTGACCTTTTATGCAAACACCACCGTTGTTTGTTGCCCTGCTTCACCGAATGCGCCTTCGTTTGAAATCAGAATCAGTATCGACGTATCCACCGCATTTACCTTGCTATCCGTCCAGGTCCCTTTGCCAAAGAAATGATGCGAGGATCATCCACCAGGTAATGTAGGGGAGTCAACCTGTGTCATTGTCCACATACGGAATGTTAGGAAGATAGTAATTGTTTCAACATAATGCAACGGTCTTTTTGACAATTTAAAATAACTCACGTATGCCCTGAACCAAGAACGAAACTCTTTGTCGATTATTGACCCCTCCTCAGCGTCTGTAAGATTAACTCGTGTCATTTGAACGTATACGTTTAGAAATAATCTGTATGTTACAAAAATAGTTAGCAAATAGTTTGTAATTGTTTATACGATGAAATAATGTTAAGTTACAAACTCACTCTTGAAGGGATGATTTACTAAACTAGTGGAATTTTTTTTTAGTAAACTTATTAACATTTAATGACGGATCTATTAACATCATGCAATTCGTGATAAAAACATGTAGATTCATGCTTAATTTCGAAAATTAAAACCAATTATACTTACATTGAGTAATTAATGGAGAATCGGTTGGAGGTTTCTTTACAGCATCAAATCCTCAGCAACATCGGATCTTCTACGCTATATTCCGATCGATCAAACGAAATCCGATTGTGGGATCGAACTTAAGAAGAAATTGGGAAGAAGAAAAATATTTTCTTCCCAATTTTGAATAGCAAAATCAGCAAAGGGAGAGAAAAGGATGAAGAGAGATTTTTCAATTTCCAAAGAATTGAATTGTGTGATTTATGAATAACCCAAGCCTCCTATTTATAGGAAAATAGGAATCCTAATCACATTAGGATTAATCCATGGAGATAGATACAAAAAGAAAAAAGAATTATCTCTTTCCTTTATCTTGGTATTTCTAAAATGCCATAGATAAATAAGAGAATATTTTCTTTTCTTTATTTTATTTATCTTGGGTAAATAAATCAATATAATTATTATAGGATATAATTCAAATAATTATCTCCTACAAATTATCTATGATGGCCAAAATTAATAATAAATAATTAATAAATCAAATTTATTTAATTAATTATTTTGGGCCAATTGCAATTGGGTTCATTAATCCAATTGGGCTTGAAACTCTCTCTTAAATTAATAAGTCCAACTTAAATAATTAATTTATTAATTACCATTTAAATAAAATATTTTATTTAAACAATTATTAATATTAATATTTTCTCCTGACTAAATATTATCAAATTATATTTAATTATTAATTTCCATTTAAATAATTTTCATTATTTAAATAATTAATAATAAATATTTTAATTATTAATTTCCATTAAATAAACTCATTATTTAATTAATAATTTTATTTGATAATATTTTATTATTAATTAATTAATTTTAATTATTAATTTCCGTTCAAATAAAATTAATTATTTAAACAATTAATAATTGTCAATTAATTTCAAATTATTAATTACCATTTAAATATACTCAATATTTAAATAATTAATAATGTCTAATTAATAATATTTCATTATTAATTTCCTGTTTAAATAAAATCATTATTTAAACAATTAATAATGTTTATATTAATTACCATTTAAATATACTCAATATTTAAACAATTAATATTACCTATTTTAAGTAATTCACTTTACTTAAAATTTCCATTTCTTCTACTTGATTTCGCGACTACGATATTTGGGCTAGCATAGGGACCCGATGGACCTATAGATCATGGGCTTAATAATTAGTCAATTAAGTGATTAACTCATAATCAGTTAATTACTTATTATCTAACTATGAATAATTCCACTATAGATTCATAGCTGAACTCCCCTCACTATAGATGAGTTATGTCCATTTAGTTTATCTTTATTTATATCTGTGATATATCCTTCACGTGGAACCCTCATAATTACATGCGGATAAATTTACCGTTTTGCCGCTGTAATTACCGCTTTATCCTTGTGTTCCCGCTGATTCTCCAATGAACTTTATCTTTAGTCGAACTAGAGATAAGATACTTCTGTGATCAATAGAAGACGTGACGTCACTTGTTCTTGTCTCAAATCAGTACATCAAGGGAGTTTCCTAAAGTTCCTAAAATGTTTAGGTATCGCACTGATACCGTTAATTTATAGGAAAGTTATGAATTCCATCTCGTGAAGATGAGTTCCCAGCTACTTATCTAGTCATGTTCCCAAAACAGAAGTGTATTGAGCGTTCTTACAGATCGCTCTCAACTATGTGAATCAAAGAACATAACTCCACAAATAGGAGTCCGCATTTCACTCAGGATTGAGATCTATCACGGTTGATAAACTTAGTTTGATATTCGATTATTTCTCGTAAACGGTACTAATGAGAAATTTAATTGAACATCGTGGTCCTGTCTTATACAATCAACATTGCATATGATACTTCCATTTCATGTCTCCCACATGAATGATCAGGATTTGCTCATTTGTCTATAAACAAAATGCGAAGCTATCAACAGTGTTACCAGGATAAGGTTCCCAAACGTTATCCGTTTACTGTAGACACGTTTAAGTTGCTCATCTCGACTTTAATCCTCTTGTATGACTCACATACTAAGTCGTGATTTCATAAGAGTAACTTAGGGTTTACTATTTGAATGTTTGATATTTATATATTTCCATATATTCCTAATATCATTAATTGAATCAATCTAGATAATATAAAGAACTTATGTTTATTTATTTAATTTATTCGAAATAAATTATTATAATTAAATAATTACAAGTTCTAGGACACTATTCCTAACAACTCTATGTAAGGCTCGATCTCTGCGCAGTTCCATAACACGTATGTCTGCATTACGTGATACTCAGAATCGGTCAACAGCCTACGCACTGATCTTCCAACTGTCATGCCAGGTTCCGTAAAAATTGGCAAGTCGTCATGTCAACACCTTCAAGTAAATTTTCGACAATGTTTCGTTTCGCCGGTTGAAACTGCTCTGCAATGTGTTGATCAAAGTAGTATGAACAAAATGTGGTAGTCTCTTGCGTCAGGTACGCACTACAGATAGATCATTCTACTCGTGATCTATTTCCAACCATCTTTTTCAACCGACGTAAGTACCTGTGGGTACAAAACATAATTTACATTCGATGATCACTGTACTGATTTATACGCGTACATTACAAAATAACTGTGCTTACCTTTCAAATGGGTACATCCAGCGTAATGTACGGGACCCCCTAAGAATGCCTCGTATGGAAGATGCACTGGAAGATGCTCCATGGAGTCAAAAAAGCCAGGTGGGAACATTCGCTCCAACTTACAAATAATAACGGCGATCTCTGAACTCATTGAAGCGATAGTAGCTTCCGTCGCCTCGTACATGTCAAGTCCCTGAAAAAAACACTCAACCGGGCAAGCGGCTCCCAATGTCTATTCTCTAGAACGCAGTCAACGCGACCGGCATCAATCGTTGCATGCATATATGACAGTCGTGGCTTTTCATCCCGAACATGATATGTTTTTGACTGTCTATACACCGACTCAAATTCGAAACGTATCCGTCTGGGAATTTGATGGATTTGATCCACTCAAATAATGTTTTCTTTTCATCCGCCGTCAACATGTACTTTGCTTTTGCGTAATTATCATTGTCGTCAGGCTCCAACTCAGGACAATGACATATCTCCCGTATATCGTAACGTGCCTTCAGATTGTCCTTCGTTTTTCCCGGAACGTTCAAAATCATATTGAAAATGTTATCGAAGAAATTCTTCTCGATATGCATTACATCAAGATTGTGTCTAATCAGTAGATCTTCCCAATACGGTAGATCCCAAAAAATACCCTGTTTCTTCCAACCCGTGTTTTTCCCAGCCGCATTGTTTGCACTTTCTGCACCTTCCACTGTAATCTTCTGCATCCCTATAGCGTCTATACAGTGAAGAATCTGTCTTCCACTATACATGGTCGGGGGGGTTTGTTTTCTTACTCGTCGACCCTTCTTCCAGTCACTGCCGTTTGAACGGAAAGTGTGATTCAACGGCAAAAATCGACGGTGATAGTCAAACCAACAAGTTTTCCGACCGTTTCTGAGATAAAATGCATCTGTGTCTAGCATGCAATGTGGACATGCGTATGTCCCTGCCGTACTCCATCCTTTAAGAGGAGGAGATTGCGGTTCACACAATTAACTACATTGACTAAGGAAAGCAATAACAAAAGCTAAACACAGACTCAAAAATGGATATGAAAGCAATTAAAGATCAACATACCTGACAACATTGAATACGCAGGGAAGTCACTGATCGTCCAGATTAACGTGGCGCGCATCAAGAAATTTTGTTTCTTTGAAATGTCGTACGTCATAACACCGTCAGTCCACAACCTTTTCAACCCTGCAACAAGTGGTTGCAAATACACATCCAGTTTCTGTTTTGGACTTTTCGGCCCAGGTACGATCACTGTTAGAAAAATCACCGGGTCTCGCATGCACATCGAGGGAGGCAAGTTATACGGGGTTACCATGACTGGCCAAACTGAATATTGTGCCCCGGATGCCCCGAACGGGTTGAAGCCATCTGTGCATAAGCCCAATCTGACGTTTCTCGGATCTTGTGCAAAATCCGGATGATAATTATTTAAATGCTTCCATGCCGTAGCATCTGAGGGATGTCTCATAACAATTTCATCCTGTGAATGCTCGTGATGCCATCTCATGTGCGAGGCTGTCACATTCGATACATACAACTGTTGCAGCGTGGGGTCAGCGGTAAATAGAACATGCGGGTGTTCGGAATCAGGCTACGTTTCCCTTGTTTGTATCTTGGAAGAAAATAGAATTTGCAATGATGTAGGTCCTCATCCACATCCCAGTAAATCATGCATCCGTTTTGACACGAATCTATTTTCTCCACGGGTAATCTAAGTCCCTCCACTAGCTTTTTCGTGTCGTACAAACTGTGGGGCATATTATTTTCTTCTGGAGCACATCGACGAAACCACGATGCAATCACATCAAATCCTCTACCGGGTATGTTGTCTTCGCGCTTTATATTTAAAAGTTCAGAGCAAGAACAATTTGACTTACCTCACACCCATCGTACAATGGTCGGTGGTCGTCTTTAGCATCTCGTGCATCTTTCGTGCATCCGGATTCATTTCCTCTTCTACAACCCGTTCATCTTCGTCTACGTTTAAACTTTCACGGAAATTTTCATTGCCCCCATACCCCGCACCATCAAGTATCATTTTCTGCATCTGACTATACTGTTGTTCATCATTCCCTTCTTCGTCAACAACCTCTACATTCGAGCTGCTACCTTCGTATCGTCTCGATTCCTGTAATGCAGCGTCGAACATTTCCTGTGTTTCCCCCTGAAACACCTAGTGATAATAATTCTACACAAATCCCCGACTATAAAGATGCACCTTCAACTCTGTAACCGGTATGATTCTCCTATTGTTGCACTTCCTACACGAGCAACGTAGCTTTCCACCATACTTTTCATAATAGACAGTTGTCATGCAAAACTCAACAAACTGTTCAACCCCGGCCACCAACTCATCGTTCAAATACCCGTCTATCAAACGAACATGCATCCACTCTCTCATTTTCTTTTTTCTTAATGCTAACAAACAATTGGTGGAGGGATTTTATAATGGACTCCTCTGCTCATTTACGACCAGATGGTAGTATTTTTGCTACCATCTGGTCGTATTTTCTCACCAAAATTTCCCGCCATTTTCATCACTGCCAAGAGTCACATAAAGTCAAAATTTACGACCAGATGGTCACTTTTTTGGTGACCAGTTGGTAGCTTTTATCCCACCAAATTTTTTATAAATTATTGGTCACATAAAATCACAGAATTTGCGACCATGCGGTCACTTCTTAATGTGACCACGTGGTAGCTTAATTCCTGCCAAAATTTTAAGCCACCACTGCTCAATAAAGGTCACAAAAATTGCGACCAGTTAGTCACTTTTAATTGTGACCACTTGGTAGCTTTTTTCCCTCCAATTTTAAGCTACAACTGGTCAATAAATGTCACAAAAATTGCGACCACGTAGTCACTTTAAATTGTGACCACTTGGTAGCTTTTTTCCCTCCAAAATTACGCGCCATTTTTTGTTACCAAGACATATTTTAGTCACAAAACTATGACCAGCTGGTCGTTTTTTTAGGTGACCAATTGGTCGCTTCTTTCGCGCCATTTTTTATGACTACTTCTGCTTTTAGTCGCAATCTGGTCGCAAAAAAAGTGACCAGATGGTCACTTAAAGTCAACCTTCAAAGAAAGTGACCAGGTGGTCACCAAAAAACCACCACTTTTGTTTGGTCGTAAATTTCTGGTCGCATTTTGACAGTTTTTTTGTAGTGTCGAAATGCGAGTTTGAGGTCTATCTTTATTTTTTATTCTTATTATTCTCACTAGGCTTAAGTTGTTAGCTCATGATATTACAAACATTTCAGGTAATGTTTGGGATCGTGGAAGAGGAGCTGGTGCGCGCTTGATAGAGAGGATGATGATTTTGAGATGGACTAAGTAGTTGTAAAAATCCATGTACATGGTTTTGTGAATTTTATATAATTTTGAGATTTGTACAATTGTATATAGCTCTTAAGAGCTTTTGTCTTTATGTTTATGATTATAATCATTTTGAACTCCTGGATAGGAACTTAATGTTCCTTGTGTATTTTAGATTTTGAAATTAAGATGTAAACACTATAAGAATTTCGGGAATAGGTGACATCCTTTTGGAGTCAACTATTCGAATAGGTGACGGTCTATGGCAGTGTCACCTATTCCAATAGGTGACATCTTTTTGACGTCACCTATTCCAATAGGTGATATCTTTTTGGCATCACCTATTCCAATAGGTGACCCGTTTTACCCGTCACCTATTCCAATTGGTGACCCATTTTACCCGTCACCTATTCGAATAGGTGATGCCAAAAGAACGTTACCTATTGTCTAAAATTTGAGAAAAAAAATATTTTTTTAATAATTGATTTCAAATAATATTTATAGTGCACCTATCAAATTTAAACAAAACATTACAATAATTACAATAAAAATTAAAATATCACTAAATAGCTACATGAATTACAATGTTTTTAAACAAAAAATTAAATTACATCATACTTAGACAATAAATCAAGAACCCACCCTTCTAAAATAAAAAGATACACCTACAAAATAAAAGGCTATGCTTAATCCTTTCTTCAGCTGACCACTGGGATCCGTATGAGGCCTCCATATTCATCTTGATTCCAAGTATAAAGATACACACCTACAAAATAAAAAGCTTTAAAAATTGATGTCTCGTCATTTGTCAAGAGTAAAAAGAACAGAAAAGAAAAGAAATCAGAAGAGAATTATACACACTCATATTCAAAAGTTTCATGCTTTGAAAATAGTAAAGAATCCACCCAACAAGTACGTTCATTAGATCTAAATTTGAATAAATGTATTAAGCCATCATAGAGAAACACCATGTAATAAAAGATCCATGCTTTTAGAGATCTTAAGTATATTTGAAATTAAAAGGCCAAGGCTAAGTCACTCCTTTCTCTTTATTTGGAAAGGCAAAAATGGAAAAATAAATAAAATTTTTAAAAAACACCGTGTAATGATTTTGAGCACCCTCCAATGTAGTTCAAGAGCAACACCCTTCCATCAAGTGCTCGATTGGGAAAAAGTGATGAGCTGTATATAGTTCCTGCAACAACCCGAGCATGGATTTTGATATTTTAATAGCCTAACAGTAACAATTGTAAGACTAATATCATGATATTTAGGCCAACACATAAGTAAGTTATAGCTTCAGCCATTATTAATGTAAAAAATGAAGACTCGCCTAACGGTGTTCACCACCTGGCTGCGCGGGGGTGCAATTGAGAAAACCCTTTTAATTCACCTATTTATCAATCATGACAACAAAAGCATTACACATTGGCAGTAAAGACATTCATACTTAAAAAAAATATTGATTCTAAAAATGCAGAAACTCAATTTTCTAATAAAATATCGACATCTTCTCAAATGATTCACTCATACCCAACACTTCTGAGAAATAGTAGAAACCAAATTGATTCTAAAAGAAAACTTACTCAAGTAGTCTTCTTATTATATTTGGTCTTTGAAATTTCTTTTACCTGAAAAGCAACAAATGTATATGAAAATTACCTGAATAAAAACAAGCAAACTACAAATGTTTGGTGATAAAGTGTTTAACCAATTAAACATTTATTTTAAACAAAACTTATTAGGTACTTCAAAGCTTACACTCATAAATTCCAAAAAAAAAACACCACAAAAAACTTAATCAATTTCAAAAATTAATGGAGGAAGGATAGACACCTGAATGGAATGATTTTTGGGTGTGGTTAGAAACATACTACATACTCTTGCAATCAGGTAGTGGGGATTATAACATACCGTCAATATACAAAACACGAAGAGTACGAATATGAAAGTTTTAAAACCACCAAGCTAGATATCATCAAATACCCTAACTAATTGAAATAAATGTCCATCAACAACTTGCCAAAACCTGCAATCAATGAAAAAATATCTATAAGAATATTTTAAATTGATCTTATTTTCTCTATGAATGAACTGACTCTAACTCTAACTATTGCAATGTAATTTAGATCAATCTTAAAAGTTAAATAAGAAAAAAAATGGGAACTATATTCTGTGGAAAGCTTACAATTGATGTATTCTTTGGTTTTTCCTTTTCAATTTAAATAAGAAGCTATACAAATAAATAAGAAAAATAGATGCAAAAACTAAGCTTGAGATAACAGCACAATATCATGAAAAATATTAGTGTTGAGTCAATAAATAAGACAGAGAAACAGGGAGAGACCGTCGTGCCTCAAAATGAGACTACTATACTATTAATCACCCAACAAATCTTGAAACAACATGTCTTTATTCCTTTAAAAGGAAAAAAATGCCAAAATATAATTACTTCAATATTTCTAATTCAAACCATTCCAAAACCCAAAAAAAATTTAGAGAAGTATACTAACCTTAGACTTTTTGATTTCCAAACATATCACAACAAAAACCAAATTATTTCCACTCATTTGGTAAAAACGAGACAAGTCCTTTGAAGAAAGATGTACCTAGATTCTTTCCACCGAGCTTGGCGCATGTTTAATCAGTTTTGTAGCTGCAACTTTAAACTCATTGAAATCAGAATCTATCAACCCTACAAAATGGTATAAGATTGTATTCAACCTTGAACTAAAATAAAAAAAGAACATGAATATAAATACAATTTTAGGCAAAACTTACTATTGCAATAACATGGCTGAAAAACAATTGTCAACTAGTATAAGGGCGGAAATTCCATATACTAACATTTGAGTAAACAAACAGTTGGGCTTGAGCCTTCCAAAGTAAAATTATTGTTAGAAGGATCCCTGCATAAGAAAAAGAGGAAAATGGAAACAAGTTAGCAATAACAATATATATAATTGTGGTTTCATATAACGAGTATCAAAACAGTCATCAATCTCCATCACGACAAAACAAAAGCATGATAAAAAAGAAAAACATTCCAACAAAATAAATTAGATAGGTTCGATTAATCATAGTCTTAGGCTCACTTGCGTTAGTAAAAAATATTTGCACTTCAGCTGCAATACCAAAAGTGCAATAATATGTATTACTTGACAAGAAGAAAGACCGTGCACCAAAAAATTGGCCAACAAAATAAATGGAAGTAATATGCATTTAAATAGTTAAAAGGATAGGAATAAGAAATTACTTTGCACTAGCAAAGTCAGTTATATCCCTCTCTCACTATGCAAAAACATCTCACACTCTCGATATAATATATATGAGAAAATAATAAAATTGGATAAAAAAGTGGCCCTATAGATGAATAAAAAACGCCACTATTAAGTAGACTAAAATGCCAAGAATGATTTTAGTTACCAACAATTTGGTGGGGGGGCGCAAACATTCAGCCTCCTAAAATATAAGTGTTAACCTTGAAAGAGAGAATCAATTTCAGTTGCTTGAATTATGTATGCAGAAGTTCACAACTGAATAAAATAATAAACTAAGATATTAGACCCCCTTTGATTTAAAAACATAGGTAACAAGTTTTCATTACAAAAAGTAATAAGAAGGGAGAAACCTCGGTTTCACGTTGAAAAAAAAACAAGAAAATGAAAAAGAAAGAAAATAAATAAGAATAAGAAGGGAGAAACCTCGGTTTCATGTTGAATATGGTTTTCTTGAGTTAAACTGCATCGTTGATATCACTGCAGTGTTTTTGTAGTATTGGAAATCAACGTTGAAACTGCAATATTTTAAAAAAAAAACCCTTGTTTTATAAAAACATTTAACAAATCAATCAACAATAATAATTTTTTCAAAAACCATAATAATTTATTTAAAAACCAGCATCACATAATGTAATCATATAATTATTCATATGATCCCTCAGCTTTATATAAAGACAACACAAAAGTTAGAAGGAAAGAAAAGTAAATTGAAAGAATATGAAAATGCAAGTAAATAATCAACATCTTGACATGGCAACCAATATAAAAGGTGAAAACAAATGAATTCAAGCATCAAGGAAGGTTTACTACATTGTCAAAGCCAAGAGCAGCAACGACTCGTGGTACGTTGAATGTCATCCAATTCTTAACTGTGTCTCCAAAATGCTCAAAGAAAAATTCTGCTTAATTTGCATAATCATTCCTTATACAAATGATTGATTTGATCAATAATAAAACTTAAGAAATCAATTAAGAATTTAAAAAAAATAACTTTGAACCATCAATAAATAGATCGAACTTACACAATTTGCTTGCCAAGTATTCCTCCATATTTGTCTTGAAGTGCCAATGTAAGATCATAATGATATAGATTTGCATAGGGAGTGATTCCTACAAGTTTTTAGAAAATCAAATTTGTAAAAAGGGTCCCAATATGACAAAAGTGAGTCAAAACATTCTCAAAATTACAAAAACAAGCCAATATGTTGTAAACAACCTGTAACAACAGACCTAAAATGATTAACAACTGTCCAAATAATAGCAAAAATTCTGTACAAACAGCCCAATAAGGCAAAAAAAAAATTGTAACAACAAATGACAAAAACAACCCAATAAATTACAAAAAAAACTGCAACAACAATAAAATAACATTCATACATTGTAAAGTAAGTGTAATTATTTATGCTAACCCAATTACTTGAAATTAACATAAAGAAGAAGAACTTATTTGCTATAAAATCCCGTTCCAAATGCTTGGAACAATCAACTCTACAGCTCTACTTACACATAACTCCATAGAACCATTTCCACGTCCTTGGAAGACGAATGTAAGGTATATTTCAATAAGTAAACCTTTCTCAGTTCTCACATAAACAACTTTCAACCTCCCAGCTTTGGCAACTCGTCTAAAGCTCATGCTTGCTTGAAAATAAAAACAGAAAGAAAGAGGAGTGATATTAGGAGATTAAACCTCTACTCTCGTGCTCGCTTGAAACTGAATAAATGAATCTCTATCATTCTAAACACGATCTCATGTAGCAGATTTTAGCTACCTCAAAATATCCACTAGATCCTTTCCTCTAATAACTAGAATCACTGGCTACAACAACAAAAATAAAGAACTTTTGCATATGTAGAGGAAGAGTATAAACAACTACACAAAAAAAAATTAAACAAAAAGAAAATAAAAAATACAACAACAAATCTGTTAATAAAACACCTAGTTACAAAATAAATCAATCGATCTAAACCATAAAGAATCTATAAATCGCCGCCACTATTATCAAACCCTTTTAAAGTACAAATAGCCAAATGAAATTCTATCCTAATGAGTTCAGGAAAGTTCAAAGTGAATCACCTTATGATTTCGATGCTCACGGGTCTATTCTCACGCCTCGACCCATGGATCAAAAGTCATGAGTTAAAGCCAAATGAAGAAGTGAAAGAATCAGCTAAGTTTACTGCCTAGATTCGGTTAAAGAATCAAAATTTGAAAGTGAAAGTAAATCATCTTGTGAAAAAAGCGGTTCGATTCTCGGTTTGCAGTAATTTCAAATTAAAAATCGGAGCTACAACAACAAATATCAGATCGATCAAATGAAGGAATATACGAGAGTAGATCGATCAGTGCCCTCATAAATTAGGGCTATTTATGGTGAGAAAAGAAGACAAACCCCATAACTTTGACTTCTGAAATTAGGGCATGAACAAACCTCATAGCTTCGTGCGATTGAGAGAGCGACGATGATAGTGAGAACGAGAGAGTCGAGAGAGCGAGAACAAGAGAGTTGAGAGTGCGAGAGAAAGATTGATGAACAGAGATCGATTTTATATGAGAGACAGATTGAGAAAGAGAGCGAGCGAGTAAGGGTTTCGATAATAGGAATCGAAGGGCATGATTGATGAACAGAGATCGATTACGGCGTGATTGATGAACAGAGATCGATTACGGCGTGATTGATGAAAAGAGATCGATTTTGTATGAGAGAGAGACTGAGAAAGAAAGCGAGCGAGGGTTTCGTCTGAGAGCGAGATTGAGAGAGAGAGCGAGGGTTTCGTCTGAGAGCTTGCGAGAATGAGGGATTTGGTGAGAGAATGAGGGATTTGGGCAGAGAAAGGGTTTTTCATTTTGAGAGATGATTTGGACGAGAGAGAACCAATAGGTGACGGGCTTGTTTTTTCCTTACTATTCATCCGCTTTTTCTCACACAAGTGTCACCTATTAAATTGTTTAGTGTGTTCTATTCTCATTTTTCTTATAGTGAAACAGGTTTTGGCCAGCAAATTTTTAAACATAACCACGCCAAATTTTCTTAAAATAAAAGACTTCCGCTGTTTTTCTCTGATTTAATTTATTTAGAAGTGACGGGTCATCACAGATGATGACCTCGAGATGGACTAGGTGGTTGTAAAAGTCCATGGACATAGTTTTGTGAATTTTATATAATTTTGAGATTTGTACATTTGTTTATAGCTCTTAAGAGCTTTTCATCTTTACTTTTATGATTCTAACTCTTTTGAACTCCTGGATAGGAACTTAATGTTCCTTGTGTTTTTAGATTTCAGTATTTACGATGTAAACAGGTTTTGGCTAGCCAACTTTCAAACATAACCACACCAACTTTTCTTAAAATATAAAGACTTCCGCTGTATTTATTTTTAAATGATTTTAAAAGAGTCGGGTCGTCACAAAAAGTATAGAAAAACAAAATATTAAAATATGTTAAACTTTTAAATACTAGAAAAAATATCACGTGTGACGCATGTGGTAAATGACTAGTTACTCAAAATAACACAAAAAGTTATCCATTAAATTTTCCTTTTTATCCTTTTTGTTTTTTGTTCTGGTTTCTAGGTAGGACGTAGGATCATGCCATATCCCGAAGCAAAATCCGATTCTGAATTTTAATTGTATCAATAAAATCATGTTATGTATATCTAAAAAAAAAACTCGTGTCGTCTTATGTTAACATAGATATAAAAGCTTGAGTTATTAGAATAAGAAATTTTTTATTTTTTAATCTATTCTCAACGCTCTCTTCATAAATGGGCTCAAATATACGAGACTTAATCAAGAGGAAATATAATCACAAAGGTTTGAACTTAAAACCTCCTCCCTTGATACCAAATAATTTAAATTCTTGGGCCAAAACAAGTTTATTTCTTATTTATGTTATTTCAACATTTTACACCTCTAAAATAAATGGATGGTAACGCAGCAACCATAACTAAACGATAAATAAAAGCAATGACATTCTGAAAGACAAGAAGAAAACTTTGGAGTGTATTGAAATCCAAATAATATATCCTTAGAATTACAGTTAAGTCGCTTCAAAACTTTAAACATAATTCTAATTCAAAATCTATTTAAAATAACACTATATAAATACCTGAAAGACCTACATCTTTTTCCACATCTATTTCAAATCAACTTCAAATTTTACTCAAATTAAAATGTCGACTGAAAATGGTTTCACCAAACCTCATATCCCTCCACCGCCACCCTTTAAGCCGCCGCCACCTCCGTCATCTCCATCACCGGATGGCAATCCCACCGTCATCGTAATCGTTTTCATATCCTTAGGAGCAGGCCTCTTCTTTCTCGCACTCATTGCAGCTGCCATCTGCTGTTTTATCAAGAAAAGAAAGAAGAAATCAAATCAAAACACTTCTGAGATGATCCATGTCGATGGACACCGGAAGATACACGAAGCTGTCGCACCCGGTCCCCATGGAAAGCAAGCAGTGGTACTTACAATTGAGGATGATGTTAACATTGATGAAGTGATTAAGAGGGAAAAGCACAAACATGGCCACCATGGTTTGCATGGAAAATTTGATGAAGGAAAATCTGGCACAATGGAAGAGGCTGTATCTTCTTCCTCTTCAGATTCAAATGCTAACCATAACCAATCTTGAAAAATGAAAGCCTGATTTCATTTAAATTTTATTTCTAAGAATAATTGTTGTTGACATACTGACAACTTTAATCCAAGAATCTGAGTGTTGCTATGAGTTATTGAAAATATATTTATTGGGTGGGAATATATTGATCTATTTTTTAAAAACCGATGGTTTTGCATTGTTTCAATTTTCATCATAATAATAATCCTTGACATTAACTACAAATGTTGTAGTCTGCCTTTAATTAATGGTAACTGATAAACTATCAATAAATAAAAGAATGGGGCATTTGCAAATTTGTTAAAATGTGCTATAATATTTATAAATATGTGAATCTCAAAAAATATTTACAAAAAATATTAGAATTTTAGTGGCCTAGTTACTGTTCATAAAAATGCCCTTATCTCATCCATAAGGGCATTTTAACCAGTGGTTAATTAATCATTGATATTCTATAATGAATTGATTTGTAAACTACCATTGATATACTATCGTTGATTGACTTATATAGTTGTATGAAATAAGGGTATTTTGTAAATATTTCACCTAATTATGGCATCCATGTAAATTTCCCTAAAGGAATATTATTTATTCATGTTTACCATTATTACTTTATAATAAATGCTTTGTTTATCCATCAAATGATACAGAGTTACTTTGTGACGTCCCGAGAAAAAAATATTGTAAATGAGTATTAGATAAACACAAATAATATTAATTTAACGAAACTAATATTATTTAACATGTCTAATAACATTTAAGTTAAGTTAGATTTATTTTGGAGAAAAGAATTAAAACTAAGGTTTCTTTTGCTATTTGGTACTCGTAGGAAAGTATGGGATACTTTTTTGTGATTCTTAAAAGTGAAGGGAAAGATGAGGATTCTGGAAAAAAGGTGTTAAGAAGTGCTAGGGGTTCATTGTGCTTGGAGGCTAAGAAAAGGTAAGCAAATTCCGAATTTCATAGTATGTCATTAACTGGTATTAGTTAGTATTCGAAATTTATTGTCTATTTTAGTAAAATTAGTGAAGTAGTAAAGTAGTAAGTTAGAATTAAAATGTTATTATTCAAATTTTCGTAGATGTCGATGTCAAGGCGTCAGGAAACTCATTCGCAAGATGACGTTTATCAGATTCATCCAAGAGTGCGGCTAGATTGGGGGATACTCAGGTATCCGACACACCACTCACCCCAGCACAAGACACGTCGGATATACAGTCTGAATATTTGGATATTTTCTCATGTTGATTGTGGATACAAAATAAGAAGTAAGTATCTTTACTTTATTTTTTTATTAATTATTTTTTATTTATAGTTAATTTTTAATTGTAAAGACCCGATTTTTCAGAGTTTCAAATCAAATATATTCAATGCAGCAGAAGACTTATATAGCATTTCAAACATCATCTCGAAAATACTTCCAAATCCAAAACCAATAAAATAACTAAAACATGATAAATCCAATTTAAAATCAAATAAAACAACTATCAACTCCGGAGTCGAAAACAAAATCAAATCCAAACAAAGAAAACATCAAACCAAATAAACATCCAACGACTAAAATAAACTCCTAAAAATCCATGCCAAAATCAAATATCACCAAATATGCAAAATAGCTCAAAGGAAATAGTTAAATAAATATGCATGAGTAAGCGGCCGCAAACGACATTAAACTTAGCCCGTATCCCTTCCGCGTCATCAACCGCCACCTCTTTGTCCATTTTTACCTGAAAAAAATGTTAGCACTGTGCGGCTAGGCCAGTGAGAAAACGATCTAAAGGAGGATAAGGTTTTAAATAATCTCTAACAACTTATACCGAGTCCCAACACTCAACACTCTCCAATGTCTCTTTCACACATAACGTCACTTAACCTCACATTCAATCTCTTTATATGAATAGGAAATTATTAACTAATTCCTTACCCAAGACCAACATTCATAATAATCCTCCCAATTCATATCCCAATCCGAAACATAAGCCAACTCTAAATTAATAAACAAACATAATCAATCAATTATTCATACCATCCACTACGAAGGCGGTCTCTCGGGACTACAAACCTTTCTTAGGCACTTAGTTACATTCGTAACCATAACTAATCTCCTAATGGATCATTCATACGAGCAACGTCCATTAGTCGTTATGAGCTCACTCTCATAACTATTTTTACTAAGTATGAGCTCGTAGCCTCATACTACTTTAACACACCTGTCAAGCCATCATTCCACAATCTCTTTACATTATCCTCTTGATAATGTTCATTCACAATCAGCAACACAATTAAAATACAGCAGCTCATTGAATCTAATTAAGGCATGCAAGTACATCATTACGATAAAACTGCCGAAAACCGTCAAAACTAACAATTCGATCTTCACCATGCTCAACTCAAATATCATGCCAAATTATCATAAAATACTCCATAATATTCCAGAATTAACTCCCAAATTAATCAGAATCAAATAGAATCGAGAAACATCAAAAACTGCCGAAAAACAACTAAACTAGTTCTAACCGAAAAATTGTTTCATCAAATGTTTTTTCGGTGTTTCCAACAAGCAATCACTTCCTAAAACTCCAGAATATTATATTTATATATATTGAATCATACAATCTACAGTAAAAGCCTTAGATTTCTCTAAAACCCCACCAACGAATAAACCGTTAACTCACCTCTTAACGCTTAAGTCCAAAAATTAACGCTACTTCCCTTGACGAATCAGACCTGAAACAAAAGTCCTAAAATACTTAAAATACAAATTAAAATATCCTAAAATAATACAAAAGGTTTGGGGTTCGATGGATCAAAGAATGGAAAACAAACGACGAAGGGAATTGGGCTATAGTTGGGGGCGTGCGTGGTGTGTGGGCCGCGGCTGGTCATGGCATTGGGGTCATGGTTCGGTTGCGGTTTCATGGATATGGTGATCGATCTTGATGGTTCTAGGTATTAGGATCGGTAATCATAATCGATTGGGTGTTTGGCCAAGGTTTGGAAAATTTGGAAATTATGGAGGTTGGATCAAGGGTTAGGGTTCTTGGTATTCGTGGAAAAATAAATGATAAAATTTCAAAATTTTAATGATTGATAAATCAATCATGAATGCTTACCCGCAAATCGAATTTCGTGAAAAAGGCTTCTGATTTTCCGTCCTCGATTCCGTGCGATTCCAACGATCTCCTAATTAACAAAATTGATGAAAACTCATCAATTCCTAACCTTAGGCTCACGACAACAAGAAGAAAAAGAGAAAGAGGGTTTTCGTTACCTTTGTGTTCAAAATTGATTCCCAATACGCATGAATTCAAAACCCGAATCACGATCAATCGAAGAACGAAACGAAAACGAGGCAGAAAATTTCTTTCTCTTCTTTGAGGGTGGCGGCGTGAGGTGTGGGAGAGAATGAGGGAATTTTTTTTCTTCTTTCCTTAATTATGATTAGGTTTTGGGCCTAATCTTGCCACATCATGAATTATCTCCAAATCCAAAATATCTCCTAAATTATCTCTCCAAAATATCTTCCTACAAGAATCTTCCAAAATATCTCACCATTTGCAAATGTGACACCTTTCATAAAGTGTCACCCAAAAGCCTATAATGATAAATGTAAATTATTTATCAATAATCTCCAAACCCGATAATTAAATTAAAAATTTTAATTTAATTCAAAATTGATCTTACCTTGTAACGGAGCGTTACATTAATATAATATATATGTTTATGTGTTGCTTTTGCAAATTAAAGCCGTCGGAGAAGGTTTCTCGGGTGTCACCAAGGTGTTAAAGAAAAGTCATGTGCTAGGGAAGTGGAAGAAAATATATGAGATAGCGAAGATGCGGTGGTTCAAAACCTGGAAAGTAATATTTTCTAAATTCCTAACTTAAAGTTTTCATGAGTTACTTTTTCAATTTTTAAAAATAATCATTTTTATGGTTTCAAAAGCATTTCAGTATCTCTGCGGATCTCATAGATGAAATCATATATCCTCTGTGAAGCAAACATGTGGTGAATTGGTATAGAGACACTATCTACAAAGTTAAAAATACAGACCCTAACAAACCGTCATTGTGGTTTGCTAAGGCGAATCATCAGCTTCCTGCTCAAGCATAGTCAGACTCCCAAGTAGTTACGTAGATCACAAATTAACCAGTCATTACACATCGGCGGGACCGTCAACCACGATGAGCATTATCTGAGATTGATAAGTTTGTTAAATGTTTTATTTATATATCTTATTTGTTTTTACGTTTATGCAATTATCTGACAATTATACAATATCTAATTTCCAGGCTGATAAAGAGGGGTATGAGCTCACTGTGACGAAGTGGCATCTCCATTTGCACACCCGGGGCCACGATGGCACTACATTTGTTAACGATAGGACGCAC
Organism: Gynostemma pentaphyllum; assembly: GCA_028015215.1. Taxonomy (NCBI): domain Eukaryota; kingdom Viridiplantae; phylum Streptophyta; class Magnoliopsida; order Cucurbitales; family Cucurbitaceae; genus Gynostemma; species Gynostemma pentaphyllum. The sequence goes on from CM051353.1 coordinate 43,111,159, forward strand.
GATATAGCGATTAGTTTTTTAACATCTTGTTAAGTTTATGGTTTATGTTCAACATTTTGTTACTAATACAAATGTTTGCCAAACTTTTGTAGGAAAAGTGTGAAGAGTCGCTCAGTCATATATTTTCGACTCTTGAGTCTCGGCTTACTCAGTTGTACCATTATATATTCAAGCACTAGGTGGTGTTTGCCCTGATGGATCTGTCTTTGGTTTTGAAGTTTACGGGAGGAACTCTTTATGATGACAACCCCTGTTCATCCACTTATGCTCGTGCTGAGACCGAGTCTTCAAGGAGGGACAACATCTCATTGCGACAAGAAGTCAAGGAGATGAAGATCAGTACTAAAGCTTTCAAGGATGATCTTCAGGCACAGTGTAATGACCCAACTTAATGAATAAATCTAAGCCGCGAGTACACTCAGCAGAAGCGTAGACCCTCGAAGGTTCACTTATAAATTCACACTTTCAAAAAAATTTAGGACAATATTCACAATTAAACAACACATCTTTCTAGCGATAGGCACGTCTGCCTCTTTAAAAGTTTTTACTCTAACAACTAAATAAATAAAGTGAAACCTTAGAAAAGAAACAAAGTTTAGATTAACTTTAAAAACTTTTAGGAGTTAGACGTTATTGCAACACCAAAATACAAGTTTAAGTTACTAGGTACAAAACAAAGACTACACATGAAAGTATCTCAGGCCCACGAGACACTCTAGCCTACCAAAACTGATATGAATCATGGAACGTCACAAATAGCTCAAGGATCAATTTCAAGATTAAAGTTCAAGACAAGCATTAACATCCATTTACATGCCTACATTAGAAAAGTCAAGACAAGATTTTGAAGATCCGAGCATGGTGACGTACAAAGAGGACTTGTTCAACTTTAATCTATGGTAAATGCATTTGGAGGAAGGTTATTGAAGACTTGTTCAACCAGAAATGAAGATGAGAGCTAATTTGGAAAGTTGCATCACTTTTGCAAACTTTCCTTATTTGGACCACTTTCCATATTTGTTATCGAACTTTCCATATTTGTTCCCAAACTTTCCATATATGATTCCAACGAATTTATCATGTATTTATACATGTTTTAGGCCTTTTATATTCATTTTATATGTTTGGAAAGGATTAGGAAAGATATTATTCTCTAGAAAAGATTTTCCACAAAATCTGCCAATTCACATAAGGCAAGTTTTGGGCAGATTTTGTGCTTCCTTGTAATCCGAATTTGCTTGTTATTTTTAGGGTTTCTTTGCCTATTTAAAGGCCTCATTTGTAACCCTAAACATGAAGAATTCATATGATAATAATATTGCTTTTTGCTTTGCTAAAATTGCTTAGTTTTGTAGCCTTGTTCTTAGGTTGCATGTTTTAGGAACATTCAAGCAAACCTTGATCTAGTTTGTTTGTGAATTGTTTCAATCTTGAAATAAGAACAAGTTCTCTTATTTCAAGGTCTTTGATCATTGGAATAATCTTCTTTTCTTGTTTTTCCAAAGGTTTTACCTTTTTGTTCATGGGGTTTTAGGATTTGCATCTAAGGGGTTCTTTGTGCATCAAAGGGTTTCTTTATCAATTTCCTAGGGTTTCATATCATTTGGTATCAGAGCTTAGGCTCAAGGGAAGATTTCTATCTTACTTGCTTTCTTGTTATTTTAATTTTTCTTGTCTTGTTCTTCGTTCATCAAAAATTCCAAAAAAAAAAAAAAAACACAAAAAAAACTGTTCCAGAATTTCCTTCTTTAGCTACTGTTTTTGTTCTTTTTCGTATAGTTTAAATCCGAATCTTAGAAAGTCATAAACTATAAAAGTGTTAATATTTGAGTCGTGATTATTTTTTATTCAGAAAAGTTTGTCAAAAAAAAAGTGGAAGATTGAGAAAAAATAGATCTTCGCAGACTGTCGGATTGTGCAGAAAATTGTTATAAAAAAAAAAAGTGTTCTTGCTATTTGCTTGAGTTTCTGGAAAAAAGTGTTTAGTGTTCTTATTTTTCTTGAAGAGTTCATCTTAAACTCATCATTTATGCATCTTGAATATGAAATTGTCAAGTTGAATGAGCCAAAGTTGTTTGTTTCCTAAAAAGCTAGAACTTACCATAAATAGCAAAAACTGTTTTAGGAAAGTATCAATTCTGTCCCATATTCAAATATATGCATATCTTGCTCAATTAAAGTCATTTTTTCTGATCCAAAACACATTAGGGAAGTCTAATTTCGAATTTTTCTCTTTTAGGAAAGTTTATTCTTGCATATTTTCTTTATTATTCTTTCCTTGTCACTAAAATAAACCATTTGCATGAATCTGTCTTGTTTTCTTCTTAACCAACCAATTTGCTTGTTTCTTATTTCTTGATTGTTACTTTTTACAAATTTCATTAGTATCTTTGTTGCTTGATAGTTGCTAAAGTGTGCTAATAGTTCAAGGTTACATTTAGGCCTTAAAATATGTTTTTGAGTGCAAACACGAGAGAACGAACATCATCGAGTGTAAACACTTAGGGAGTGATTGAGAGGTCCTATTTTTAATATTAACCTTTTTATTTGCAGCAATGTATCATGAAAGGTTTGATCAAATGATAAGTAAGAGATTTCGAGAGGTAGAACAGACCCAGAGCCAAAATAGAGAGGTTTATCATGGAGGGATGGAGCATAGAAGCTTAAGAGGTGATAAGCTCAAGTTAAATACTTTCTATGGGAGTTCTAATCAAGAGGAATACTTGCAATGGGAGACAGAAACCGAGCATTTCTTTGATTGCAACAATTATAGTGAGGAAAGAAAGGTAATGCTTGCTATTTCCAATTTCACTAATAATGCTCATGTTTGGTGGTCTCAATTGAAAGTGAAACTAAGGAGGGAGAGGAAACGACCAATAGAAACATGGTATGATCTTAAGTGCCATATGAGAAGGAGATTTGTTTCAAGACAACATCAAGAGCATCTTGTGCAAATGTTGGATAAGCTAATTCAAGGATGTAAAAGTGTGGATGAATACTACATGGAGATGGAGTTTCTCAAGGCTAGGGCTAATGTTGAGGAAGATGAGAAGTCTACTATTGTTAGGTTTTTAAATGGATTGAATAGAGATATTGCTTACCAAATGGAGTTAACACAATTTGAGGAGTTAGGAGAGTTGGTGCACATTGCCAACAAGGTGGAAAGAAGACTCCAAAGAGGGGCTGCAAAAAGGTATGTCACTAAACAATATTTCAATCCAATTTCTTCTTATCAAATGGGTGAAAATGGTACATTAATGGATAAGAATGGGCCTGCCTATGGCTTGGTAGAGGAAAATGCAAATTTGATTTTCGAGAAGGTCAAGATGATTGAAAGAGAACTTTTAAAATCAAAGGATGTTTTCAATGCTAGCATGGAGGAGATAAAAGAGGATATTCGTGCTAATGTTTTTGTGGAGGAAATTTGTGAGCTACAAAAGAGTTCTACGTTTGAAAAGAATGAGAATTGTCAAAAAGAGAGTGAGCCAAAAGAAAGAGAGATGAGTTTTCAAAAAGAAAAGTGTGGAAAAGAAATTATTGAAATAAGTGAGCCAAAAGAAAGAGAGATGAGTGCTCAAAAAGAAATGAGTGACATGAGTGAGTCAAAAGAAAGAGATTTGAGTTCAAAAGAAAGAGATTTGAGTTCAAAAGAAAGAGTGTTTGAAAAGAATGAGAGAGAAATTGGAAAGAAAGAGAGTTGTGAGTCAAAAATGAATGAGAGGAATGGTGAGAAAATTGTGAGTTTTGTAGAAAGTGAGGCTAGGAAAATAATGTTTTCAAATAAAACCCACTTTGTACTTGTGTGCAAAGATTCTTTCTTTCTAACTTATGAACTTAACCTTTGCTTTTCTAGTGTTTTAGCTAATGTTTTGCAGAATTACATTGATCAATTTTCAATTGGAATGGAGCACAAAGTAGATGCATTTCAAGGTGCTGAAATACTTAAGGCACCACCATACTTCATGGAAAAAGATGTTGCCAACGGGATCCAAGGCCAGAAAAGGAAGTTTCTTACTTTTAATCCTTTTGCATCGGTTTGTTTAAATGATTATTTCTTGTTTTCCAATTCTGATTTTAAGACTAGAAATCATCCAAACCAATTATATTTTTATGATAAACATGCATTCTTTTCTAGCAAAATTCTTTTGGATGATCTTTACTTGTTTGACAGCTTATCACTTGCAAAACATGTTAAGCTAGCCTATCCATTTACTTGTGATGATATGCATAGTTCTTGTTTGTTTGCTAAATTTGATCTCAACTATGATATTTTACCACTTCAATTTCATTCTAATGATAAACATATGTTTTGTGCTACACGAATTATCTTTGATAAGACATATGATGCATTTAGGGAGAGCATGGAGTTTTCATATTTTCTAATTTACCCCAACACATTAGACCTATTTGAGTTTGATTATGGTTCATATGCTTTGATTAATGTGTTACATTCACCATGTGATCATCTTGTGAGTAGTGTTGAGTATGAGAAAATTTACGAGATTGACTATGGTCCATATATTCTATTAGATGTGTTACCACTATCCACCAACCATATTGTCAGTTTTGTGGTCTTTGATAAGCTCGAACGTTTTACTGATTTAAAGGGAAGGAAACCAAAAATATTTGACCCGGGAGGTGTTAACTTGAAAGGAGAAAGAAGGGTACCATTGTTGCTCTCTTTGGTGCCAATTCACAATACACGAGGTAAGTGTGCTTTATGTGCTTTTATTTATGTTATTAACTTAATTTATTGTGATGTAGGTAATGTTATAGATTCGAGGACGAATCCTTTTCAAGAGGGAGGGGATGATATGAATCATGGAACGTCACAAATAGCTCAAGGATCAATTTCAAGATTAAAGTTCAAGACAAGCATTAACATCCATTTACATGCCTACATTAGAAAAGTCAAGACAAGATTTTGAAGATCCGAGCATGGTGACGTACAAAGAGGACTTGTTCAACTTTAATCTATGGTAAATGCATTTGGAGGAAGGTTATTGAAGACTTGTTCAACCAGAAATGAAGATGAGAGCTAATTTGGAAAGTTGCATCACTTTTGCAAACTTTCCTTATTTGGACCACTTTCCATATTTGTTATCGAACTTTCCATATTTGTTCCCAAACTTTCCATATATGATTCCAACAAATTTATCATGTATTTATACATGTTTTAGGCCTTTTATATTCATTTTATATGTTTTGAAAGGATTAGGAAAGATATTATTCTCTAGAAAAGATTTTCCACAAAATCTGCCAATTTCACATAAGGCAAGTTTTGGGCAGATTTTGTGCTTCCTTGTAATCCGAATTTGCTTGTTATTTTTAGGGTTTCTTTGCCTATTTAAAGGCCTCATTTGTAACCCTAAACATGAAGAATTCATATGATAATAATATTGCTTTTTGCTTTGCTAAAATTGCTTAGTTTTGTAGCCTTGTTCTTAGGTTGCATGTTTTAGGAACATTCAAGCAAACCTTGATCTAGTTTGTTTGTGAATTGTTTCAATCTTGAAATAAGAACAAGTTCTCTTATTTCAAGGTCTTTGATCATTGGAATAATCTTCTTTTCTTGTTTTTCCAAAGGTTTTACCTTTTTGTTCATGGGGTTTTAGGATTTGCATCTAAGGGGTTCTTTGTGCATCAAAGGGTTTCTTTATCAATTTCCTAGGGTTTCATATAAAAAACGTTCGCCTCGAAGGTTCAACGAGCACCAGCAAGCTGGCCACGACCCTGACCTCTACGGTACCAAAAAGGTGGTATGTAGCACCTTTGAGCATGACACTCAGTGAAAATAAAACGAATTATAGTAATGGTATGTAATGATTGAAATGATGCATTCAAAATGACAAGAAGACTAAAGCATGTATGTTTTAAGAATTAGTTTCCACAAGCAAACACAAAGTGTTGTTAGCATGAACTGATCAAACCAATACCACATCTTTCTTACAATTTTCACGCGCCTTACTATGCGCATCTCAGAGGCTACTCAGTAGTTTAGTCCATAAAACTAGGCTATCTCTGTAGCCACTCATAAATTTTACGCTATATCAGTAGCCACTCATAAATTCTAGGCTATCTCATCAAGCTTTTACTCATTTTACACTTCCAAACTATTCCAGTAGCCACTCAAGCTTCCAGGCCATTAACCACACAGCGCAACGGAGCTTTGCTCAACTTGCCACGGTAACAATATTTAACGTCTAACACCCTTTCACAATTACATAGGTTACAGCCACATGGCATTCAAACAATAAAGGTGAAATTCATGAATGCAATGAGATGCAAGTAGTCATGCTATAATCATATCACATATCAATCTTTAACGTCTAACATATTGAGTATATAAATTAATCACTACAATAAAAAAGTCAATTTGAGACCAGAAGGTCGTTTCTATAGCAAAATACGACCATAAAAGCGGCCAACATGGTGGTGGCAAAAAACCTAGTCGTTCCAGAATTTTGTGCGACCGGATAGTCACAAAAATACGACCTGGCATGTTTGGTCGCAAAAAAGTCAACATTTTTCAAAAACGACCAGATGGTCGCTTAAAAAAGTGACCATCTGGTCGTAATTTAAGTTGAAAATAAGTGACCAGTTGGTCACATGCAACGGTGACCACGTGGTCGTTTTTATAAGCGACCAAATGGTCACCTTGTTAATAAGATAAAATGCGACCAAATGGTCGTTGTGTTTAGGGATTAAATACGACCATCTGGTCGTTTATCTTCTTGGGTAAATGCGACCAGCTGGTCATATTTAATAATTTTTATTTATTTATTTAGATTACAATAATTAATTAATTAATTATTATTTATTTATTTAATTAATATCAAATTTAATAATAAAAAATTGGAATTAAAATAAAAAATATATAAATCAAATATTCAAAAAATGTTCTATACAAAAGAAATTATCCTGGAACTATTGCGGAGAGGCGGGGGTGGTGGAGGCAGCGTCGATGATGAATGGTCGCCGTCTTGGGATCTGAAGAACGCGGCCAAAGCTGTTGCGACCTGGGCGTCGACCCGTGCCTGCATATCCGCCTCAATCACAGCAACTCGAGAAACGAAGTCGTTGCGCATATCGTCCATGTCGGTGTGAAGCTGTTGAACCTCCTCGCGCAGCTGCTGCTCAACCGGAGAAGGGCCGGAGCTAGTGCTCGCTCTGCTCCGCTGAGGCAGAGGCACATCTGCGTAAAGGTGTCTCCCGTATGAGCCGAGCCGAGCAACGGATCCATCTGGACGAACGCCTCCAACAGCCTCTAAGAACGCTTGTTGACAGTCTTCCTGAGTCGGTTGCGAGTCAGGTGTGGGCAACCTCTGACTCAAAGAATCCTTGAAACGATCCTAAATATTTAAAATTCAGAATATATGTAAAAGTTATAAAATGATGAACAAATTCTAATTAAACCCTAATTAATAATTGAAAAAACATATTAAATACCTGAGTTTGTTGCGCATTTTCGTCGACGATCGTCCCGTCCTTCTTCGTGTGAAGGACTAGGTGCAACTCATCAGGCGGAACAGGACGACCGTACTTTTCTTCCTAAACATATTATAAAAAGAGACAGAAATTAAATTAATAAATAATTGAAAAAAAAACAAAATAATGACGTGAAAGAAAAAGGATAATTACTTACCAATAGACGATGGTGCTCGTCGTGAGGTTTCGCGCCACCTGTGTGTTACCTCGGGTTCTTGGCCAGGTTGGCCTTATTCTTCGTCAACACTTTTTTGCCCTCTTGAAACTGCAAGCTCGCTAGGAGCCGGGCATGCTCCTCCTCGCTCATCCACAATGGTAAGTTTTTAGCTTGCTTCTGCCGTGCCTGGTACATGAGGTCCTTGAATCGATCCTACACGTGCCTGTCGCATAGGGGGAACATTCGACTGTCTGTGACATCTGGATCGATCATAGGAAACTTGCCCTGAAAAAATTTGAAATAAGAAAACGTTAAAGTAATAAACTGATTGTTAAAAATTTATAAATTAATTAATTATAAAAATAATTGAAGTTATTTACCTTCCAATTGTCGTACATCTGACGCTTCTCCGTCGTCGGAATCTTCGTCCAGTGAAGCTCGCTGGGTAGAAGCATGCTCTGGAGGACCTCTGGCGAAACCGCTTTGAAGCTGTTTGATGCGGCTGTATTCTGAAAAAAAAAAAAAAATTAGTGATATTAGGTTATAAATAACATGAATATTTAATTAAAAAAAATACTTGTCTACTTACGTATCCCCTTCTATCTGAAGGGTCGAGTTAACGGGGGCCCGAGGACGCCCGGTGCCAGAAGTGGATGCTTCCGCTACAGTCGTGGCTGGAGCTGGTGAGTCTTCCCTCAAACGCGGTGCCGCGAGTTGCGACTCCGGTACTGCCGAGGGATATGCAGGGTCTGGATTGTCGTCCAACCGTAAGATCTCGTCCAGATCAACATGAGTCCAGTCCTCCGGAGCACTGTGCAACTCCGGTGCTTCATCCTCTGGCGGCGGAGTGCGGTCCTGTTCATCATCCCCAGACATTGGAGGATGACGTTGGCGTGCCATTTTCCTAATGAAAATAATTAAATTTAATTAATCAATAATTTATTATTTAATGTAAATTAATTAATTAAGTATATTAAACTAAATTAAATTAAAATAATTAATTAATTAAACTAAACTAAACTAAAGTAAATAGATGAATTAATCAAAGTAAATTAAATTAATTAATTAATTAAAGTAAGTAAACTATACTAATTATTTAACTAAATTAATTAATTAAATTAAAGAAAAATAGTTAAGTAAGTAATTAAAGTAATCTAATCTATTTAATTTACTAAATTAAATTAATAAATTAATGAAACTAAATTAAATTTAATTAATTAATTAATTAAAGTAAGTAAACTACACTAATTATTTAACTAAATTAACTAAATCAATTAATTAAATTAAAAGAAAAATAGTTAAGTAAGTAAATAAAGTAATCTAATCTAATTAATTTACTAAATTAAACTAAATTAAATTAATTAATTAATCAAACTAATTAAATTAACTTAATTAAAAAAAGTAAACTAAACTAATAATGTGACTAAATTAAATTAATAATTTAATCAACTAAATTTAATTAATTAATTAAACTAAATTAAATTAATTAACTAATTAACTAATTACTTAACCAAATTAAACTAATTAAATAAAACTAAACAAATTAAAGTAACTAACTAAACATAATTAATTAAGTAATTAATTACACTAGTTTAAATCTAAACTAAATTATTCAATTAAATTTAACGAAACTAAAAAAATTTATAATAACTAAAACGAAAACGAAAACTAACCTTAAATACGCTACCGGGTTTTGGAGAGGTTTTTTAAACAGGAATGGGTGAAAGAACAGGGAATGGGAACGGAGTAAGTAAGAACGAACTGGGGACGGGAATGGGCAAAAAACAACTGGGGGACGGTAACGGGGGAAAGAGAGAAGAGAATTCTGTGGGGGGGGGGGGGGAAGAATAGGCTGGGGCATTTAAATAAAAAATTGCGACCATCTGGTCGCAATTTCGTAATTATGACGAAAAACGAAGAGTCGCTATCTTACAACCAGATGGTCGCATTTTGTTTCAAAAATATGACCAGATGGTCGTATTTCATAAAAATGAGACCAACTGGTCGTAAGTGTGTCATTATGACCAACAGTTGTCACGTCACACTTCCCTTCAAAAATTGCGACCAAATGGTCGTAATTTTCAAATTCACCGCCAAAAATTTCATGAAAATTTAAATTTACCGCTGAATAAAGCGACTAGATAGTCACAAAATTACGACTATTTGGTCGTAAGTTAATACAAATTTTTAAAAAACTGAAGTCTATATTTTCAAAGTTACAACCATATGGTCGCATTTTAGTTCAATTTGTGACCATATGGTCGTAAATATAAATAAATATATATATATATATATATATATATATATATATATTGTTTAATGAAACACAACAATGACGATATTATAAAACATACAGTGAATCATATAAATTTACAAACTGTATTATTCCCCATCTTCAGTTTCTTTAGTCATTGCTTCTTCTTCTTCTTCTTTTTCTTCTTCTTCATCATCCCGAATAAATTCAGCAACAATGTAACGTTCGCGAGAAGTGGAAGCATTTGTATCGTCATCATGCAATGTTATCGTTCCATCGTTCAAAGGACGTGCCGTACCTGCATTCTGGCCATCGTCGATTGCACAACATATTATCTGATCTTCTTGAAAAGCACTGGCTTCATCTACATGGTCGTCTTTGTCAGACATGTTTTCTTCTACCTGGCGTGGTTTAACTTTACAAACAACTAACCAGTCTATCAGATCTCGACTATTACTCAGATAGTTCATGTAATAAACTTAAATCGCATGTGAAGCAAGGACAAACCTATCAGCGGTGTGCATATGCTTGTACTTGTTTACCTCAACGATTTGTAAATGATCAATCTTACGGACTCCGCCTCGTCTGGTTGTCTCGAACCAAGTGCAGTTGAACAGAACAATGCATTTTAGCGTCGGACTTGCGTATTGAATCTCAAGAATCTCATCGATTACTCCAAAGTAATCATCTTCGGTGCCGAACACTTGACCTTTGATGCAAACACCACTGTTGTTTGTTGCCCTACTAACAGAATGCGCCTTCGTTTAAAATCTGAATCCGTTACTGAAGAAGTAATGCAAGGATGATCTACAGATAACGTACAGGAGTCCACCTGTCATTCAGTACACATAAAGGATATACTATTTTTCAACAAATAACTTGACATGATATTTTTGACAATTTCAAATACCTCACGTATGCACTAAACCAGGAACGAAACTCCTCGATTATTGACCTCTCCTCAGCGGCTGTAAGATCGACTCGGGTCATTCGAACGTATATGTTCAGAAATAGTCTGTATGTTACGAAAATAGTAAGAAAATATTTTAAACAGTTGTGATTCTTAAATCAATGGAATAATGTAACGTTACGAGAACTCGCTCGATGTAAGGATCGACTTCTGGGCAGTTGCATAACACGTAGCTCTACATTACGTGATACTTAGAATCGGTCAACGACCTACGCACTGATCTTCCAACTGTCATGCCAGGTTCAGTAAATATGGGCAGGTCATTTACGTCAACACCTTCAAGTAAATTTTCGACAACGTTTCGTGTCGCTGGTCGAAGCTGCTCAGCAATGTGTTGATCAAAGTAGCATGAACAAAACGTGGTAGTCTCTTACGTCAGGTACGCACTACAGATAGATCCTTCGACTCTTTCTTTATTTCCGACCGTCTTTTTCAATCGACGTAAGTACTTGTGGGTACAAAGAATTAAGTAAACCTCTGTTAAGTTTAACATTAAAAAACTTGAACTATATATAAAGTAAGTGTGTTAACCTTTCAAATGGGTACATCCAACGATAATGGACCGGACCCCCTAAGAATGCCTCGTATGGAAGATGCACTGCAAGATGCTCCATTGAGTCAAAAAAGCCAGGTGGGAACATTCGCTCAACTTACAGATAATAACAGCGATCTCCGAACTCATTGAAGCGACAGTAGCTTCAGTTAGCTCTGTACAAGTCAATTCCTTGAAAAAAACACTCAACTGGGCAAGTGGCTCCCCATGCCTGTTCTCTAGGAACGGTCTGAACGCGACGGACATCAATCGTTGCATGAATACATGATAGTCGTGGCTTTTCATCCCGAACATGACATGTTTTTGACTGTCTATACACCGACTCAGATTCGAAATGTATTCGTCAGGGAATTTTATGGATTTGATCCACTCAAAATGTGTTTTCTTTTAATCCGTCGTCAACATGTACTTTGCTTTTGAGTAATTATCATTGTCGTTAGGCTATAACTCAGGACGGTTATATATCTCCCATATATCGTAACGTGCCTTCAGATTGTCCTTTGTTTTGCCAGGAACGTTCAAAACCGTATTGAAAATGTTGTCGAAGAAGTTCTTCTCGATATGCATTACATGTAGGTTATATCTGACAAGTAGATCTTCCCAATACGGTAGATCCCAAAAAATACTCTGTTTCTTCCAACCCATGTTTGTTCCAGCCGCATTGTTTGCAATCTCTGCACCTTCCACTGTAATCTTCTGCATCCCTATAGCATCTATACCGTGCAGAATATGCCTTCCACAATACATTATCGGAGGGGTTTCCTTTCTTACTCGTCGACCCTTATTCCAGTCAGTACCGTTTGAACGGAACGCGTGATTCAACGGCAGAAATCGATGGTGGCAATCAAACCAACAGGTTTTCCGACCGTTTCTGAGGTAAAACGTATCTGTGTCTAGCATGCAATGTGGACATGCGTATTTACCGACCATACTCCATCCTTTAATAGAGGATGAGGATCGATATTCACAATTATTAACTAATGAACTAAGCAAAACAATAACAAAACTCATACTCAAGAAATAATGAACGTGAATGCAACATACCTGACAACATTGAATACGCAGAGAACTCAGTGATCATCCAGATTAACGCTGTGCGCAACAAGAAATTTTGTTTCTTCGAGATGTCGTATGTCATGTCACCATCTATCCACAACCTCTTCAACTCTGCGATAAGTGGTTGAAAATACACATCCAGTTTCTGATTTGGACCTTTCGGGCTAGGTACGATTACTGTGAGAAATATCACCGAGTCTCTCAAACACATCAAGGGTGGCAAGTTATACGGGGTTACCATCACCGGCCAAAATGAATATTGCTCCCCGGATGCCCCGAACGGGTTAAAGCCATCTATGCATAAGCCCAATCTCACGTTTCTCGGATCTTGTGCAAAATCAGGATGATAACTATTTAAATGCTTCCAAGCCGCAGCGTCTGAGGGATGTCGCATAACACCTTCATCCTGTGAATGCTCGTGCTGCTATCTCAAGTGGGAAGCTGTGACATCCGATGCATACAACTGTTGCAGACGTGGGGTCAGCGGTAAATAGAATATGCGGGCATATGGAATCATCCCGCGTTTCCCCTGTTTATATCTTGGAAGAAAACAGAATTTGCAGTGATGCAGATCCACATCCACATACCAGTAGATCATGCATCTATTTCGACACGAATCTATCTTCTCTATGGGTAACCCGAGTCCCTCCACTAGTTTTTTCGTGTCGTACAAACTGTGAAGTATCAAGTTTTCTTGTGGAGCGCATCGAAGAAACCACGATGCAACCAAAATCAAATCCTCTACTAGGTAAGTCACTACAAAAAAATTGTCAATTTGCGACCACAAAATTGCGACCAAATGGTCGTTTTTTACCTAAAATGCGACCAAAAATGCGACCAACTGAGTGGTGGCCAAAAAGCTGGTCGGTCCTGAATTTGTACGACTGGATAGTCACAAAAATACGACCAAAAATTTTTGGTCGCAAAAAAGTCAACCTTTCAAAAATGCGACCAGATGGTCGCATTAAAAGTGGCCATATGGTCGTAATTTATCTTCAATAGAAGTGACCATTTGGTCACATAAAAAGTGACCAAATTGTCGCATTTTATGCGACCAAATGGTCACTTTTAGGCTCAGTTAAAATGCGACCAGATGGTCGCCTAAAAAGTGACCATCTGGTCGTAATTTATGTGAAAGATAAATGACCAATTGGTCACATAAAAAAGTGACCAAATGGTCGCATTTTATGCGACCAAATGGTCACTTTTAGGCTCAGTTAAAATGCGACCAGATGGTCGCCTAAAAAGTGACCATCTGGTCGCATTTAAGAATTTTTTTTAAAATTTAAATTTCAATAATTAGTTAATTAATTATTAATTATTTATTTAATTAATATTAAAATTTCATAAAAAAAAATTGGAATTAAAATAAAAAATATATATATCAAATATTAAAAAAACGTTTTATACAAATAAAGAATCCTAGAACTCTTCACGGAGGCGGGGGTGGGGGAGGAGGCGTCGATGATGAACGGCCGCCGCCTAGAGATCTGAAGTACGCGGCCAAAGAGGCTGCGACCTGGACCTCGACTCGTGCCTGCATGTCGGCCTCAATAGCAGCGACTCGAGTAACGAAGTCCTCACGCATAGCCTCCATGTCCGCGCGCAACTGCTGCTCAACCGGAGAAGGGCCGGAGCTAGTGCTCACTCCGCTCCGCTGAGGCCGGGGCACATCTGCATAAAGGCGTCGCCCTTACAACCAAAATAAACTAATTTAATACTAATTACGTAAGTAAAATATTGAAATAAATTTAATTAATTAATTAATGAAATAATGTTAATTAAACTAACATAAATTAAGTAAATAATTTAAAATAAACTAATCAAATTAATTTGAATAAAAGTAAATTGAAATTAGATTAATTGAACTAAAATTAATTCAATTAAACTTAAGATTAATTAATTAAAACTAAAATAAAATAATTATTTAATTTGAAATAAAGTAAAGTAAAATTATATTAATTGAACTAAAATTAATTGAATTAAACTCAAATAAATTTAATTCAATTAATTTTAGTTTCAATTAATCTAATTTTAATTTACTTTAATTCAAATTAATTGATTAGTTTATTTTAGTTTTAATTAATTAATCTTAAGTTTAATTGAATTAATTTTAGTTCAATTAATCTAATTTTAATTTACTTTAATTCAAATTAATTGATTAGTTTATTTTAGTTTTAATTAATTAATCTTAAGTTTAATTGAATTAATTTTAGTTCAATTAATCTAATTTTAATTTACTTTAATTCAAATTAATTGATTAGTTTATTTTAGTTGTAATTAATTAATCTTAAGTTTAATTGAATTAATTTTAGTTTCAATTAAACTAATTTTAATTTACTTTAATTCAAATTAAATGATTAGTTTATGTTAGTTTTAATTAATTAATCTTAAGTTTAATTGAATTAATTTTAGTTTCAATTAATCTAATTTTAATTTACTTTATTTCAAATTAATTGATCAGAATACTTAAACAAAATTATTCTAATTAATTAATCTAATTGTACTTTACTTTAATCAAATTTAACTAAAATTAAGTAATTAAACAATTTTTATTTATTCATTAAACTAAAATTAATTAATTAAATTAGTGTAATTAATTAATTTAAACTACTTAAGTATAATTGAAGTTAAACTATTTGAATTAATTACCCTACTTTAAATTAATTGATTTAATTAAAGTAATCTAAATTACATTAATTAAACTAAAATTAAAATTTAAACTAGTGTAATTATAAATTAATTGATTTAATTAAAGTAATCTAAATTACATTAATTCAACTAAAATTAAAATTTAAACTAGTGTAATTATAAATTAATTTAGTTTAATTTTATTAAATTAAAGTAAACTATCTTAAATAAACTAAATAAGTAATTAAACTAAATTAGATTAAGTAATTAAATTAATTACTACTTAAATTGAATTAAAGTAAACTAAGTTAGATTAATTAAACTATTAGATTAATTAAACTAAAATTACTTAAAGTAAAAAAATTAAACTAAACTAATTAATTAGTTAATGTAAACTAAAATGCTATGAATTAAACAAAAGTAAACTAAGTAATTGATTACACAAATTTAGATTCATTAAACTAAAACTAATTAAATTAACAAAAGTAAACTAAACTACTTAATTGAAAACTAAAAACTAAAACTAAGTAAAATAAATTCTTAAACTAAACTTCAATTTTATACGAAAACTAACCTCGTAATAGAAACCGGGATTGGGGTTTGAGTGTTTTAGATTTAGAGTAAGAACGGGAACGGGAACGGGAATGAGAAGAAATAACGGGGAACGGGAGAGGGGAAAGAGAGAAAAGAACAAAAAGAGAGGAAGAAAAAGAGAAAGGAAGAAAAGAAGAAACGGGGGAAAGGAAAACTGATGGGAATTTAAATCAGATTTTGTGACCAAATGGTCTCAAATATGTAATTATGACAAGAAACGAAAGGTAGCGCGTGCTGGGGAAAATGGCGACCAACTGGTCGCATTTCTTGAGATATTTGCGACCATATGGTAGCATTTCATGAAAAAGCGACCATATGGTCGCCACTTTACCATGATCCAGAACAGCTGTCATATCACGAGTCCCATCAATAATTGCGACCATCTGGTCGCAATAATGAAATTCACCGCCAAATATTGCGACTAGATGGTCGTAATCTTTAAATTCACCGCCATAAATTTCATGGAAATTTAAATTTACCGCTCATTTTTGCGACCATATGGTAGCCATTTTACTTATATTTTTTAAAAATATAATTATAAAATGCGACCAACTGGTCGCATTTCACTTCTAAATTACTACCATGTGGTCACCTTTTGTGTGAAATTGCGACCACTTGGTCGCAAATATAAATTTTTTTTTTTTAATCTTTCCTTAAAAGAAATAGTTTTAATTAATTAAACACATACACACACATTTGAATAATCAAGTTAACGAAATATCTCATTCATCATCGTCTCCAAGAAGTCCGTCACATACAGTCTTCTTCTTCTTCTTCTTGCTTCTTCATCGATTCATCGTCTCGAATAAATTCAAGATCAATGTCACGTGCGTGAGAAGTGGAAGCATTTATATCATCATCATCATGCAATGTTATCGTTCCATCGTTCAAAGGACGAACAAGACTTGCATTCGACCATCGCCGATTGCACGAGATCGTATCTCATCTTCTTGAAAAGCAACGACTTCCTCTGCGTGGTCGCCTTTCTCGGACAAGTTTTCTTCTACCTGGACGTGGTTTAACTTTACAAACAACTAACCAATCTGGCTGATCTCGTCTATTAATCGGATAGTTCAGGGTAATAAACTTGAATCGCTTGTGAAGCCAGGACGAACCTATCGCGGTGCGCATATGCTTAGACTTCTTTACCTCAACGATTTGTAAATGATCAATCTTACGGACTCGCCGCCTGGTTTGTCTCGAACCAAGTGCGATTGAACAGAACAATGCGTTTTAGCGTCGGACTTGCGTATTGAATCTCATCGATTACTCCGAAGTAATCGTCTTCATTTGTGCCGAACACGTGACCTTTTATGCAAACACCAGTGTTGTTTGTTGCCCTGTTCACTGAATGCGCCTTCGTTTGAAATCTGTAACCGTTACCGACGTATCCACCATACGACCTTGCTATCCGTCCAGGTCCCTTTGCCAAAGAAATGATGCGAGGATCATCCATCGGTAATGTACGGGAGTCAACCTGTGTCATTGTCCACATACAGTAATGTTAGGAAGATAGTAATTGTTTCAACATAATGCAACGGTTGTTTGACAATTTAAAATAACTCACGTATGCACTGAACCAAGAACGAAACTCTTTGTCGATTATTGACCCCTCCTCGGCCTCGTAAGACCAACTCGTGTCATTCGAACGTATACGTTTAGAAATAATCAGATGTTACAAAAATAGTTAGCAAATAGTTTGTAATTGTTTATGCGATGGAATAATGTTAAGTTACAAACTCACTCTATGTAAGGCTAGATCTCTGCGCAGTTGCATAACACGTATGTCTGCATTACGTGATACTCAGAATCGGTCAACGACCTTCGCACTGATCTTCCAATTGTCATGCCAGGTTCCGTAAAAATCGGCAAGTCGTTCATGTCAACACCTTCAAGTAAATTATCGACAACGTTTCGCTTTTGACGGTCGAAATCGCTTCCGCAATGTGTTGATCAAAGTAGTATGAACAAAATGTGGTAGTCTCTTGCGCCAGGTATGCACTACGGATAGATCCTTCTACTCGTGATCTATTTCCAACCATCTTTTTCAACCGACGTAAGTACTGTGGGTACAAAACATTATTAACATTCGATGATCACAGTCGATTCATACGCGTACATTACAAAATAACGTGCTTACCTTTCAAATGGGTACATCCAGGTAATATGTACGGGACCCCCCTAAGAATGCCTCGTATGGAAGATGCACTGGAAGATGCTCCATGGAGTCAAAAAAAGCCAGGTGGGAACATTCGCTCCAACTTACAAATAATAACGGTGATCTCCTGGAACTCATTGAAGCGACAGTAGCTTCCGTCGACTCTGTACATGTCAAGTCCCCCAAAAAACACTCAACCGGGCAAGCGGCTCCCAATGTCTATTCTCTAGGAACGGTCTCGAACGTGACGGGCATCAATCGTTGCATGAATATATGACAATCGTGGCTTTTCATCCCGAACATGATATGTTTTTGACTGCCTATACACCGACTCAAATTAAACGTATCCGTCCTGGGAATTTGATGGATTTGATCCACTCAAATAATGTTTTCTTTTCATCCGTCGTCAACATGTACTTTGCTTTTGCGTAATTATCATTGTCGCCAGGCTCCAACTCAGGACCCGGTCACATATCTCCCGTATATCATAACGTGCCTTCGATTGTCCTTCGTTTTTCCCGAACGTTCAAAATCGTATTGAAAATGTTGTCAAAGAAATTCTTCTCGATATGCATTACATCAAGATTGTGTCTAATCAGGTAGATCTTCCCAATACGGTAGATCCCAAAAAATACTTCGTTTCTTCCAACCCGTGTTTTTTCCAGCGCATTGTTTGCACTCTCTGCACCTTCCACCGGTAATCTTCCGCATCCCTATAGTATCTATACCGTGCAGAACTGCCTTCCACTATACATGGTCGGGGGGTTTGTTTTCTTACTCGTCGACCCTTCTTCCATCCATCGCCGTTGAACGGAAAGTGTGATTCAAAGGCAAGAATCGACGGTGACAGTCAAACCAACAAGTTTTCCGACCGTTTCTGAGATAAAATGCATCTGTGTCTAGCATGCAATGCGGACATGCGTATGTCCCCGCCGTACTCCATCCTTTAAGAGGAGGAGATTGAGGTTCACACAATTAACTACAATGACTAAGGAAAGCAATAACAAAAGCTAAACACCGACTCAAAAATGTATATGAAAGCAATTAAATATCAACATACCTGACAGCATTGAATACGCAGGGAAGTCACTGATCGTCCAGATTAACGCGGCGCGCATCAAGAAATTTTGTTTCTTCGAAATGTCGACGTCATAACACCGTTAGTCCACAACCTTTTCAACTCTGCAATAAGTGGTTGCAAATACACATCCGGTTTCGTTTTGGACTTTTCGCCCAGGTACGATCAACGTTAGAAAAATCACCGGGCTCGCATGCACATCGAGGGAGGCAAGTTATACGGGGTTACCATGATGGCCAAACTGAATATTGTGCCCCGGATGCCCCGAACGGGTTGAAGCCATCCGTGCATAAGCCCAATCGACATTTCTGGATCTTGTGCAAAATCCAGGATGACAATTATTTAAATGCTTCCATGCCGCAAAGATCCAAGGATGTCTCATAACACCTTCATCCTGTGAATGCTCGTGATGCCATCTCATGTGCGAGGCCACACATCCGATGCATACAACCGTTGCAAACGTGGGGTCAGCGGTAAATAGAACATGCGGGCATTCGGAATCAGGCTACGTTTCCCTTGTTTGTATCTTGGAAGAAAACAGGATTTGCAATGATGCAGGTCCTCATCTACATCCCAGTAAATCATGCATCCGTTTTGACACGAATCTATTTTCTCCACGGGTAATCCAAGTCCCTCCACTAGCTTTTTCGTGTCGTACAAACTGTGGGGCATATTATTTTCTTCTGGAGCGCATCGACGAAACCACGATTCAATCGCATCAAATCCTCTACCCGGTATGTTGTCTCGCCTTTATATTTAAAAGTTCCAGAGCGAGAGCAAGTTGACTTACCTCACACCCATCGTACAATGGTCGGCTGGCTGTCTTTAGCATCTCGTGCATTTTACGTGCTTCCGGATTCATTTCCTCTTCTACAACCCGTTCATCTTCGTCTACGTTTAAACTTTCACTGAAATTTTCATTGCTTCATACCCCGCACCATCAATTATCATTTGCTGCATCTGACAATACTGTTGTTCATCATTCCGTTCTTCGTCAACAACCTCTACATTCTAGCTGCTACCTTCGTATAGTCTCGATTCCTGTAATGCAGCGTCGAACATTTCCTGTGTTTCCCCCTGAAACACCCAGTGATAATAATTCTACACAAACCCCCCAGTATAAAGATGCACCTTCAACTCGGAATCTAGGTATGATTCTTCTATTGTTGCATTTCTGCACTGCAGGCGTAGCTTTCCACCATACTTTTCATAATAGACAGTTGTCATGCAAAACTCAACAAACTGTTCAACCCCGGCCACGAACTCATCGTTCAAATACCCGTCTATCAAACGAACATACATCCACTCTCTCATTTTCTTTTTTCTTAATGCTAAGAAACAATGGGTGGAGGGGTTTTTATAATGGACTCCTCTGCTTATTTACGACCAGATGGTAGTATTTTTGCTACCACCTAGTCGCAGTTTCCCGTCAAATTTTCCCGCTATTTTCCTCACTGCCCCGGGTCACATCACGTCAGAATTTACGACCACATGGTCACTTTTTGGGTGACCACTTGGTAGCTTTTATCCCACCAAATTCTTTATCAATTATTGGTCCTATAAAAATCACATAATTTGCGACCATCTGGTCACTTATAATTGTGACCAGTTGGTAGCTTTCTTCCCTCCAATTATAAGCTACCACTGCTCACTTTACGGTCACCAAAATTGCGACCATCTGGTCACTTTTTATTGTGACCATTTGGTAGCTTTCTTCCCTCCAATTATAAGCTACCACTGCTCACTTTACGGTCACCAAAATTGCGACCATCTGGTCACTTTTTATTGTGACCATTTGGTAGCTTTCTTCCCTCTAATTATAAGCTACCACTGCTCACTTTACGGTCACCAAAATTGCGACCATCTGGTCACTTTTTATTGTGACCATTTGGTAGCTTTCTTCCCTCCAATTATAAGCTACCACTGCTCACTTTTGGTCACCAAAATTGCGACCATTTAGTCACTTTTTATTGTGACCATTTGGTAGCTTTTTTCCTTCCAAAATTACGCGCCATTTTTTGCTACCAAGGAATATTTTAGTCACAAAAATGCGACCATATGGTCGCAAAAAAACACTTTTTATTGTGACCATTTGGTAGCTTTCTTCTCTCCAAAATTACGCGCCATTTTTTGCTACCAAGGAATATTTTAGTCACAAAAATGCGACCATATGGTCGCAAAAAAAGTGACCAAATGGTCACTTAGAGTCAACCTTCAAAAAAAGTGACCAGGTGGTCACCAGAAAACTACCATATTTTTTTTGTCGCAAATTTCCGGTGGCATTTTGACAGTTTTTTTGTAGTGAGTTATACTGCGCTTTGATATTTTAAAATTCTGTAGAAGAAGAAAGTTGACTAACCTGACAACCTTCGTACAACAGTCGGCTTGCTGTCTTCAGCAGCTCATGCATCTTACGTGCTTTCGGATTCATTTCTTCTTCAACAACCCCTTCTCTTTCGTCGTCTACATTCAAAATTTCGCGATAACTTTCATTGCCCCCACCATATCCCGCACCATCAAGTATCATTTGCTACATCTGACTATACTGCTGTAATTCATTGGGTTCTTCGACGACAACGTCCGAATTCGAGCTGCTACCCTCGTACTGTCTCGCTTTCTGTACTGCAGCGTCGAACATTTCCTTCGTCTCCCCATGATACACCTAGTGATAATAATTCTCCACAAATCCCCGACTATAAAGTTGAACCTTCAAATCTGGAACCGGTATGATTCTCTTATTGTCCTATTTTCTACACGGACATCGTAGCTTTTCACCATAATTCGCGTAATAGACAGTTGTCTTGCAAAACTCAACAAACTATTCAACCCCGGCCATGAACTCATCATTCAAATACCCGTCTATCAAACGAATATACATCCACTCTCTCATTTTTCTTTTTTCTTATCTTTACAAACAATGGGAGGAGGAGATTTTATAATGCATTCCTCTGCTTAATTGCGACCCTATGGTCGCAAAATTACTACCATCTAGTTGTATTTCTCGCGCCAAAATTGAAGGGATGATTTACTAAATTAGCAGAATTTTATTTAGTAAAGTTATTAACATTTAATAGCGGATCTATTATCATCATGCAATTTGTGATAAAATCATGTAGATTCATGCTTAATTACGAAAATTAAAACCAGATCTTACATTGAATAAAATATGGAGAATTGGTTGGAGGTTTCTTTACAGCATCAATCCTCAGCAACACCGGATCTTCTATGCTATATCCCGATCGAAAGCAAAACCGACTTGTGGGAATAGAACCGGAAGAACAATAGAAGAAGAAATTTCTCTAAATTTTTCCCTAAGGAAAATCGGCAATTGGGCAAAAATTTGAGATAGAATTTTCACTTTTCTAATTAAAGTGAGAAGTGTATAAAATATGAATCCCAATGGTCATATTTATAGGAAAATACGATATCTAATCTAATTAGATAAGTTTATCTCCTAATTATTAAAATAAATATATATATATATATATATATATATATATATATATAATATTTAAGCTTCCTATGCTATATATATATATAGGTGTATATATATATATATTATATATATATACAGTGTATATATATATATACATCCATATATATATACATACATATATATATATATATATACATATATATATATATATATATATATGTATATATATATTTACATTTATTTATTCTTTATTTAAACTATTTATTTATTTAATAATTATATATTTAAAATTAGAAAAATTCAAATAATTATTTCTAATTTAAATACATTTAGCCAAAACTAATATAATTAATTACTATTGAATCTTATCCAATTAATTAATTATTTTGGGTAAATGCCCATTTGTTTCTTAAACCAATTGAATTTAATTCTCTCTAGTATTAAATAAACTCATTATTTAATTAATAATATTAATTATTAATTTCCATTTAAATAAACTCATTATTTAAATTATTAATAATATTAACATTAATTCCCGTTTAAATAATTTATTTATTTAAACAATTAATTTTGCCTTATAATATTATAATTGATAATATTATATTAATTTACGTTTAAATAAACTATTTATTCAAACAATTAATATTGTATCAATATTAATAATATTAATTTTCATTTTAAATATCTCATTATTCAAATAATTAATATTGCCTAATTTTAAGTAAAATCAATTAACTAAATTATTTGTTCTTCCTAAGTTAAATTAATAACTTAGTTTTGCTACAACGATATTTGCGCTAGCATAGAGACCCAATGGACCTATAGATCATGGGCTTAATAATTAGTCAGTTAAGTGATTAACTCATAATCAGTTAATTACTTGTTATCTAACTGTGAATAATTCCACTATAGATTCATAGTTGAACTCCCCTCACTATAGATGAGTTATGTCTATTTAGTTTATCTTTTATTTATATATGTGATATATCCTTCACGTGGAACCCTCATAATTATAGGTGGATAAATTTACCGTTTTACCTCTGTAATTACTGCTTTATCCTTGTGTTCCCACTGATTCTCCAATGAACTTTATCTTTAGTCGAACTAGAGATAATATACTTCTGTGATCAATAGAAGTCATGGCGCCACTTGTTCATGTCTCGAATCAGTACATCAAGGGAGTTTCCTAAAGTTCCTAAAATGTTTAGGCCCTGTTTGGTATGCAATCTGAAAAGCAGAATTTGAATTTAGTGGATTCTAATGAATTCAGAGTTGTATTATGTGAATTTGTTGGTTCTGAAACTGTGTTTGGTAACAGATTCAGAATTTATAATTGAGATTCAGAAATTTGAAATATGTGTTTGGTTGGTTACTCAAAAAATTTAAAGTCAGATTGTGAATCAGAACAGTGTGAAAATAATACTTCCAACTTTAAATCATTCATTTTTAAGTTTGAAAAAACTAATAATTCATAACTTATAAATTGAAAACATCTTTATCCGCATCAACTATATAACTATTCTCATTCTTAGGATAAATTTTCTTTTTAAAAAAATTATAATAAAGATAATAGAAGCATTGCAAGTCTATCAAATAAACTCTTTAGATTAAAACAACTCAGTTTCTTCCAAAAAGAGAACTATACAAGACACAATGAGCTCCATTCTAAAATTCATAAGAACCTAGTGCAACCAAAGAGAGAATTTCTCAATAAAAGAGAATCTGACACTGAATGGAGAGACCATTTGGGCATTAAAAACCTCCAATAGCGTTATTCAAATAGTACTACGTACATTAGTAAACAATAAGCGGAGAAAAATGTGAGCAACAACCTCCAAAACACACACACACACACACACACATATATATATAATTTTATTTTTTATATTTAAATTAATCTTATATATAATTATAAAAACAAAGTATAAATAAAAAATAGGATATAGTGAAAAAATAAATTAACATTTTTTCCATCACTTTAGAATTAAGTTTAAGTTTAAAAAGTTAAAAATCAGCTTAAAATCATGCAATTAAAATTTTAATTAAATAAATAAAAGCTAGAACGGACCGGGTCAACCTCGAAAAACGGGCCCGACCCGACCCAAATCCGAAAATCGGCCCAACTCGTATTTTTATCTCATGTGTTCAAACCCGTGGATTAAATTGTATGGGTGAGGTCAATCTGTGTTTTTCAGTTTTTGAGTTGGATATTTTGGATTCTTGTTTTAGTTGAATTCATTTTTTAGCCTAAAAAAGAAATTGAATCCAAATTGCTTTTTTCTGGATTGTAAACCAAACACGAAACAAAGTAGATTCATTTTATTCATTCAATCCAGATTCATACAACTGAATCTGGATTGCAAACCAAACAAGCCCTTAGGTATCGCCTTGATACCGTTAATTAATAGGAAAGTTATGAATTCCATCTCGTGAAGATGCTTTCCCAGCTACTTATCTAGTTATGTTCCCAAAGCAGGAGTTTATTGAGCGTTCTTACAGATCGCTCTCAACCATGTGAATCAAAGAACATAACTCCACAAATAGGAGTTCACATTTCACTCAGGATTGAGATCTATCACGGTTGATAAACTTAGTTTGATATTTGATCATTTCTCGTAAACGGTACTAATGAGAAATTTTATCAAACATCGTGGTCCTGTTTTATACAATCAACATTGCATATGATACTTCCATTTCATGTCACCCACATGAATGATCAGGATTAGATCATTTGTCTATAAACAAAATGTGAAGCTATCAACAGTGTTACCAGGATAAGGTTCTCAAACGTTATCCATTTACTGTAGACACTTTTAAGTTACTCATCTCGACTTTAATCCTCTCGTATGACTCACATACTAAGTTGTGATTTCATAGAAGTAACTTAGGGTTTTACTATTTGAATGTTTGATATCAATATATTTCCATATATTCCTAATATCGTCAATTGAATCAATATAGATAATAGGAGAAACTTATGTTTATTTATTTAATTTATTCGAAATAAAGTTCTAAGACACCATTCCTGACAATTTTCCCGCCTTTTTTTACTACTAAGTGGTCACTTCTAGTAACAAATTGGTGACCACATAGTAGCAAAAATACTACCATTTGGTCGTATTGTTCCAGCCATTGTTTGATACCAATGGTCACTTTGAGTCACAAATTGGCGATCACATGGTAGCTTTCTTTCCGCCAAAATTACGTGCCTCTTTTATCTACCAATGGTCACCTTTGGTCACAATAAATGCGACCAGATGGTCACTTCCAAAGGCGACTAGTTGGTAGCTTCCTTCCCGCCAAAATTACGCGCCTTTTTTTGCTACCAAGGTATATTTTTAGTCACAAAAATGTGACCATTTGGTCATTTTTTAGGTGACCAAATGGTCACTTATTTTGCGCCATTTGTTGCTACCAAGTCATATTTTAGTCATAAAAATGCGACCATTTTTTCATTTTTTAGGTGACCAAATGGTCGATTATTTCGCGCCATTTGATGCTACCAAGGTATATTTTTAGTCACAAAAATGCGACCACTTGGTCAGGTGACCAAATGGTTGCTTCTTTCACGCCATAATTTCGCGTCATTTTTTATGACTACTTCTAATGTTGGTTGCAATCTGGTCGCAAAAAAAGTGACCAGATGGTCACTTCGAGTCAACCTTCAAAAAAAGTGACCAAATGGTCACCAAAAAACCACCACTTTTTCTTGGTCGCAAATGGCTGGTCGCATTTCGATTTTTTTTTTGTAGTGAATGCCACCCAATCAGTATATGACTCAATCTTCCACTTGACACATCTTATAAACACAAGTAAACATTTAATAGTAACTCAATGTCAGAATAAAAGCATGGTTAAAGTAATATCAATCCTCCTCGTTCCATTTTCTCGTACAATCCGCTACAATAACGGCTATCGGTTTCCCTTTCACTTTCACCTTTTTTTCTTACTTTCAAACAAATAGTAATGGCCCCATAACAACCACACATCAGCAATCACAACCCCATAATCCTCACAATTACAACCACGTTCAACCAACCATACTGTTACACGAACCTACTTTACTCTCACCTTGATTAATTTCACAAAACTTACTTATGCTTGGCATCCTCCTACATTAATTAATTTAAGACTTATTTAAGTTCATAATAACACAAATATTTCAGCCAATAACATCCAAATGAAACTCGAAACCCGATTTAACTAGAAAGTCACAAAACTAACTAAAAATATGTGAATGTATTTTCGGCCATTTGGGTGGTTTTTTGAGAAATCAAGTCTTTATAACTTGTTTTCCTATTCAAAATACATATTTAGACACCCAAATGTTCCAGAATTGAAAGAACTAAAATACAAGTCAAAAAACACCAAAAATTAGAAAAACTAGAAAGCTTGAAAATGACTATTAATGGAGGTTTTAAGCTTAAGTCCATGACTTCCAAATCCAAATGAACTTTTGAAAAGCAAATCCTAGGGTTTGGAATTACAATTTGAAAGTGATTTTCTAGTAATGTAAAAGTGAAAGAAACTCAAAGCAAGAGGGGTTTTACATTTTTGAAAGTTTGAATTTATAAGTGAACCTTCGTTAGACAACCTTTCCTTCACAAATCTCCCAAAATCCCTTTGATTTCTTCTTTGGAGATGAAAAATTCATGAAGAAATGCAACACCCTCCCTGACCCCTTGAAGCTGACGACAAAGAGAAAAGAGGAAGAGACTTGGAGTTTTTTGTTTTCTTTTCAATTTGACTCAAATGATTTTGATAACGAGACACTGAGTTTATAAGTTCCCATAATTGCTACTTGGTCCCTCTACCTCTTCAAATCACAAACCTCTTGCCTACAAGCCAACACATTATACTATGTCTTTCCACCTCTTGCTTACTAGGTTACTGTAACGACCCAAAACTCGTAAAATCCTTTAAATTCAAGTGCACAGCAGAAACACGATTTTTACGGAAAAACGGCATGGGTTCGTTTAAAAATCAGATTATTCAAAACCTGTTACATTGACCCAATTTCAGAGAAAGCAGTAAACATGGAATGCGCATTCCAATCTATGATAAAACTTCTAAAGAAGGTTTTTAAATCCAAAGACATTTACAAATTATACAAATATGCTCCACCGAGCTCAAAAGTACAACATAAGAAAATATGATGAGATGTTTGTAAGCATTTCAAGAATGCTAAACCAAAACTAGTCATGTTCCTATCCATCCATCGTCTCGATAAGTCACGCAGTGCCACCTCATCTACCTCGTCCTTTGCCATGAGTCTTACCTAAAAAATTGTAACTGTAGTAACATTAGCATAAAAATGCTAGTGAGAGTAAAATCAAAACAAGTAATCCTATGAACCAAATTCCATACCGGAAATTGTGTCCAAAGGCCTACATTTCACTTTTACTACCCATTCCACATTCCAAATTCCACACAATCATATAATAAGTAATATGCTTTTCATAAAGTAAACATATTAAGACTTAAAGTAAAAGTACCGACTATTACTAAGTCTTTCTAACCATTTTAATGAATATATGTAATTGCAACACTAACTTTCTTTGTTACCAAACAATTTTCATCGTAACGTGTTACCGTATGGATCAACAACAACATACTACCACGTACGGTCACACCATATCACAAGTCATCGTAACGGGTTACCGTATGGATCAACATTGACATACTACCCCGTACGGTCTTACCATAACAAAAGTCATCGTAACGGGTTACCGTATGGATCAATATCCACATACTACCCCGTACGGTCTTACGATATCACAAGTCATTGTAACGGGTTACCATATAGATCACATCAACATACTACCCCGTATGGTCTTACCATATCACAAGTCATCATAACGGCTTACCGTATGGATCAACATCAACATACTACCGCGTACGGTCTTACCATATCACAAGTCATCGTAATGGGTTAACGTATGGATCAACATCAACATACTACCCCGTACGGTCTTACCATATCACAAATCATCGTAACAAGTTACCGTATGGATCAACATCAACATACCGTACGGTCTTACCATATCATAAATCAACAAGGTCTCTAGTAAGTTAGCTAGATAGAATTCTACTAAGCTACTAAAGAACATAAACTACTTAAAATTACACTAGTTAACTCTCAAGTGCAACTTCTAAGCCACTTTGTCTCCCAGACCACTCAAAGTGCCTTAAACTTCCACTTTCATATAAAATCTCCAATTTCATCTAAAACTCTTCAATTCATCTTACAACACTTCTAAATCACTCAAATCTTACCTTTTTCACCCAAATTCACTAGAACTCCAAGGTCACTCCACTCACTTTCGAGTTTAAAGTCACCAACCAAGTATTAACTTCCAGAAGTTAGTTTCCCTCTTAACCTCGATAAATAATATCGTAACGAAACTTAATTCATAAAATTACTAACTTCCATTTTAAACTCACCTTAGAAAGTGAAGTCCAAGTTTCCAAAGTGTGGAGATCCAAACCACACAAGCAATCACAATCCTACAATAAAATACACCTAAAAATCATTAATTAACCGAAAATCAAGCAAACGACAACTAAATACATAAAATGACTAAAAAACCATGAATTAAGCCGAAGCTCTCGGCCATACAAGGGAAAGAGGGGCTCAGGTTCGGTTTTTCGGCTTTTATGCAATTTAGAGGTGATTCGGGTTGGTTTCGTATACTTTAGAAGTTCGAGTTATTAATGGGTAACCATATTTTAGGGTTTTACACTAATCGATTTCCAAAAAATTACATAAAATGCAAAGTCATAACAAACTAAACACCCTAGCTATGGCCAAGTGAGAGAAAATCACATGGAACAGGTTTTCGACTCAAACTCGGTTTTAGGGTTTAGAGAAGTTTCTAAAATCACCTAAAACGACTCGCTCGATTGAAATCTTCGAGTTTCTCGGTAAGAAATTTAGAAGCTTGAATTTAGAAACTTTATCATACCTTGAGGCCTTTAGAAAACGGATGAAAACCTCGATTGTTAGGTTAGAAACGATCCTTGGACTGAGGGCTTTTCAACGGAACTGAAATTACGGTGATCCAGGGAGTATTTAAGAAAAGCCAAAGAGAGAGGGAGGGGAGAAGAGGCCCACGGCCAAGGAGACCAAGAAGGAAAGAAAGATGAAGCTTTTGTTGATCAAAATTGACTTTTAAAGAAGGTGGAGATGAATAGTAGATATTTTAAGAAATTTGAAAATGACGATTAAGTCCTTTTTAAGTAATTTAATTAAAAATACGAAACCCGAAGATCTTAAAGTAATAAAAGGTGATTAATAATTATTAATTGGCCCGTTAATAATTATTAAGGTCATCGAAACTAATTTAAAGTAATGAAAGGATTAAAAAGGTTTTCGAACGAAAGAAATTACTAAATTTGAAATTTCTAAATTTAAACTAATCTGAAATAGTTTAAAAAAAAATATTTACCACCTAAAGTAACGGGACGTTACAATCTACCCTCCTAAAAGGGCTTTTCATCCCCAAAAAGTAGGCTCCCTACGTGAAAAGGTGAGGATACTTTGCCCGCATCTCGTCCTCACGTTTCCACATATCTTCCTCTGATACTTGATTATCCCAAAGAACTTTAACCAAGTTTATAGTCTTGTTTCTAAACATCGTTTGTTCTGTAGCTAGAATTTCAACTGGTACTTGCTCGTAAGATAGACTAGCATCCAGAGTCACTGGCTCATAATCTATAATATGTGAAGGGTCGGCCACATACTTCCTAAGCATGGACACATGGAACACATTATGAACTGCCGACAAGGCCGGTGGCAAGGCCAATCGATAAGCTACAGACCTAATCTGATCAAAGATCTCGAAGGGGCCTATAAATCTAGGGCTCAACTTGCCCTTCTTCCCAAACCTCATCACCCCTTTCATGGGTGTCACTTTCAGGAATACGTGGTCACCAACTTCAAACTCAAGTGCACTACGCCTCTCATCAGCGTAACTCTTCTGTCTACACTGAGCCACCTTCATCCTCTCTCTGATAACAACAATGGAATCACCAGTCATTTGCACTAACTCCGGTCCCAGAAGTTTCATCTCACCAACATCATCCCAATGAGCCAGTGATCTGCACTTTCTACCGTAAAGTGCCTCAAAAGGTGCCATGTCGATGGTAGTTTGATAACTATTGTTATAAGCAAACTCAACAAGATACAACTGAGTATCCCAACTACCACTGAAGTCTAGAGCAGAGGCTCTCAACATATCCTTTAGAATCTTATTGACCCTCTCAGTCTGACCATCTGTCTGAGGATGAAAACCAATACTGAAATCTAAGCCAATGCCCATAACAATATGCAGACTGTGCCGGAATTTTGAAGCAAAGTGGGTGTCTCAATTTGAAACAATCCTAACTGGCACTCCATGAAGTCTGACAATCTCTTTCATGTACAACTGTGCCCATGTCTCTACAGGGTAGGTTGTCTTCCCTGGTATGAAATGTGCACTCTTAGTCAACCTGTCAACTATCACCCAAATGGTGTCATAACCCTTTACGGTCCTCGACAAGCCACTAATAAAGTCCATCGATATTTCTTCCCACTTCCATTTAGGCACGCTCAAAGGGTTAAGGTAACAAGGTGGACTCTTCCTCAAAGCCTTTACTTGCTGACAAATCAAACATTTACTAACAAAGTCAGCAACTTCACGTTTCATCCCAGGCCACTAATAATGCTGTCTCAGGTCCCTGTACATCTTAGTACTACCTGGATGCACAGAAAACATAGAACTGTGAGCCTCCTCCAACAGCTCTTTTCTGTAAGTCGATTCTAGAGGCACACACAGTCTACCATGATACATCAATGCATTATGAATGGAGAAAGTAAAATGGCTAGGTAAATCGAACTCTGCCTCATGAAAACCCTCAGCCAAGTGCTTTTCACCTCGCTGGGCATCTAGCATCCTCTGTCTCAGAGTAGGCCCAACAGTCAAACTTGCCAAACTCACAGTAACCTCAGCTGTAAGAAAGACTATCTCAGCTCTTTCCATCTCCCATCTAAGCCTCAGCAGAATAATACTCAAAGCCGATAAGTGTGATGACTTTCGACAAGTGCATCAGCAACTACGTTGGCCTTCCCCGGATGATACTGTATGTCACAGTCCTAATCTTTCCCAATTTCTAACCACCTCTTCTGTTTCATATTTAACTCTTTCTGGGTGAAAAAGTATTTGAGACTCTTGTGATCGGTGAAAATCAGAATCTTCTCACCATACAAATAATATCTCCATATTTTCAATGCATGTACCACTGATGCTATCTCCAAATCATGAGTCGAATACTTTTTCTCATGCTCCTTTAACTGCCGAGAAGTATAAGCTATTACCATCCTAACTGCATCAATACATATCCCATACCCTTCTTGGATACATCAGTATACACTGTCAAACCCCAGACTCATCAGGTGATACTAAAACGGGGGCCGATACAAGTCATCTTTTAAACTCTTCAAAGCTATTTTCAGATTCATCAGTCCACACAAAATTTACCCCCTTTTTCCTCAAATAAGTCAAAGAGGATGCAATCTTGGAAAAAACTTGCACAAATCGTTTATAATAACCTGCAAGTCCAAGAAAATTCAGTATCTTAGCCGCACTAGTCGGTCGGGGCCAACCACTAATGGCTTCCACCTTAGAAGGATCAACAGAAATCCCTCTACTGGATACAACATGCCCAAGAAAAGCCACTTTCTTCAACCAAAATTCACATTTAGAGAACTTAGCATACAACTTATGTCTTCTCAAAGTCGATAACACCTTCTCTATATGCATAGCATGTAACTCTTCAGTTTTTTACTAAACAAGGATATCATCGATAAACACTATCACAAAGGAGTCAATAAACCTCTTGAACACTGTATGCATCAGGCCCATAAAGACCGTATGAGCGTTAGTCAAGCCAAAAGACATGACAACAAACTCATAATGACCATATCGTGTCCTTAAGGCAGTCTTAGGGATATCCTCATCTCTAATTCTCAACTGATGATAACCTAATCGAAGATCTATCTTCGAAAATACAGTGGCTCCCCTCAACTGATCAAACAAGTCCTCTATCCTGGGCAAATGATACTTGTTTTTCACTATGACATGATTTAGCTCTCTATAATCAATGCATAATCTCATATAGCCATCTTTCTTCTATACAAACAACACCGGAGCTCCCCAAGGTGATACACTATGACGACCCGACCAAAAAGAACCGGATAAATAAGTATATACACGACTCATTTGAGAAATATATTTAAATCAAAGTAAAACCAAATAGTTGCGGAAGCGTTATTTAATAACCAAATAAATATTCAATACAAAACCTTTATTTTGGCGCCATTTTAAATACTTAAAACCAATAAAAGGAATGAGAATCAAATTCCATAAAACAACTGACAAACTAATAACTAAAAGAACTATTTGAAAGGAAATAAATTAAATAAATGACAGGTCCTAGGGGCTCTCAGTGTAGCGCTATCCTCGTCAATCGCCATGGTTTCCAATCTTAACAGTGTTACCTGCAAAATAAAAGTTCACAAGGCATTCGAATACCGTGAGTTTTTAGCTCAGTAGATTAAATCCATACTCAAATAAGTAAATCAAATACAAAACACCTCACACTAATGATTTATGGATAAAAGTCCATTACCTCAATTTAGATAATAATTAGTAGGTACTTGGCCTACAACATCTTTCCAAAGAATAATATAGCTCAACTCTTCCATAGTGTAGGTACTTAGCCTACAACGTCTCTTTATCATTATTAAACTTGTGTGGCATGGATACTCGTCCATCTCTACCATTTATCAATACTTAGTAGGTACTTAGCCTATGTCATCTCTTTGTTGTTATTAAATTTGCATATATGTATCATAGTGGGATATAGGGCCACTCATGATACGTGCCATGCTAAGCATGCAGCTCTACAAATTTAATAGATGCTTATTATGTTCATCTTACTATTAGATTTGCATATATGTATCATAGTGGGGTATAGGGCCACTCATGATACGTGCCATACTATACAATTGAAAATATGATCATAGTGGGGTATAAAGCCACTCATGATACGTGCTAGAGTATACGCTCTACAAATGTAATATTTGTTAATTATTAGGTTCAACTCAAATTGTAAAACTTAAAGGCTCTAATTAAACCACTAATCAAAATAAAGTAAATAATATATAAAAAAAAACCACATATTAACACACAATAATGCAATAGGAACAGAAAAACAAATATTTATAACCACTCAACAATCAAATTGCAAATAACTAAAAGGAAGAAATTACACAATCAAGTCACAACAAGAAAATCATTAAGTTATTATTTAATTTTGTAAATTAACTACGTCATCATCTCATGAACGCCTCTAAAAATTATCCTAAACATTAATAGATCATTTAAAACTAATTATTAAATAGTTGTTAGTTATTAGTATTAAAACATCAAATTTATTAATAAAAACTCGATCACCAATTTCCTAATTTTTAATGTTTATAAGTTTAATTTCATAAATAAATTAAAATTAACCAATTAATAATAATAATAATACAATACATTAATCATTAAACCAATCATAGAAAAATATCAAATTAATATTAGTTTATTGTAGTTAAATACTCGATGAGCTATAATTATAATTAAATCCAATTAACGATTGCAAATTAAATAAATACAATATTTGCAATCAAACAAACGAACAAACGAACACATAATAATAATAATAATAAATTAATCATCACCCGAAAATATCACAATAATCACACAATAAACAAGCAAGCACAAAATATTTAATTTAACTTCTAAGTAGGAATTAACCTACCTTAATAGAAAATCAAGCAAGCAATCAAACTCCAAACGATGCCAAATAAAATCCTAGAGGTGCCCCAAACCTGTATTAACATTAATTTAAAGTCAATTTTAAGAAAACCGGAAAAACAGGACGAAAACCGGTTCGATTGGCCCCAAACAAGCTATGGACCAGCTGAACAGGTTCAATTGAACCAAGTCCAGCCGGTCCAATTGGACCGGTCATCTCCTACCTTCAGCCAACACGCAGACAGAAAGAAGAGAAAAGAAACTCACCCGTGCACGACTGCAAAAGCTGATCCTGGGTTCAAAACTACTTGGAAACGACTCGAAAAAGTCCGATAACAAGTGCTACAAAGAAGTCGATCCGAGACAACGCCAAACTTGAGAGATTCTGAGAGAACAGCCCGGAAAACAGCGAGCAAAATCCCAGATCTGGTGACCTTCCATTTGACAGAAAACCCACATAAAAATCGTCCATTTAGCTTGTGGTTGACTCGAAAATCAAAGGAAAATATGAGAGGATGAACTCACCTAGCGAGAAACGTGAAAGAACACGATGAATCCTCAACTTTCCGGCGATTCCAAAACAAGGAAGGAACGGTGTAAAAAAAACAATGATTTAATCGACTCAAACGGAAAGAAAAATGGTGGACAACAATGGATTCTAATATACCTTAAGAATCGAGGAAGAAAAACGGCGAAGGGACGTGCGGTCGAGGGAGAAAATGAACGTATTTTTTTTTCTTTTGAATAACTAGGTTTTCGTGCCCTTTTTATGTAGCTGGTGATTGCAAGAAAAAAATGACTAAATTACCCCTGGGAGAAATAATAGAAATCAAGGACATAAACGGTGTTCAGGTCGTATCTTTTTACTCCGAACTTAGAATTGAGCGTAGTCAATTGCGTTGAACTCGTAGCGACGTGACGGTTCGGGAAAATTATAGATAACGTTGGATCAAAATTGATGAAAAGGCTAAAATGCCCTTGGGTAAAAATCCAGGTTGTTACAAACACTTGGGCGTATAAACCCGAAGTCTAAAAGTTCTTGTAATTGTCTCTTAAGCACTTTAAGCTCAGCTGGCTCTATACGATAAGGTTCCTTGGACAATGGAACGGTCCCAGGAATCACCTCTATTCTGAAGTCTAACTCCCTTACTGGTGGTAAACCATGTAACTCTTCAGGGAAAACATCAATGAAATCCCTCACAACAGGTACAAAAACTAGGGTAGTCACACTAACAGACGTGTCTACTACGCTAGCCAGGTAACCCCAAGCACCGTCTCTCAGAAGTGCTCTAGCCTAGATCACCGAGATAACTACAGGTGTCACCCTACCTCGGTCCCATGAAATAAAAAATTAGTCCCACATGGTCCAACAAAGTCTACCACTTTCTCACTACAACCGATGTTGGCGTGGTTGGTTGACAGCCAATCCATACCCAAAATAATATTAAAGTCAGACATCGGCATCACAATCAATATAGCATGCAGAAAGCAACCCATAATACACAAATCATCAGTATAAACTACTCTATCCACAATCACATATTTTTCGAGCGGAGTAATAACATAAAACTCATGTCCTAACGGCTCAGAATTAAAGGCAGCAAACTCAACAAACTCAGCAAAAATAAATGAGTGACTAGCCTCAGAATCAAATAACACAAGAGCAAAGTGCCCTAATACTGACAAAGTACCTGTAACGACAGTACCAGATGCCTCAGCATCCTCTCGAGTAGTGTCAAAGACACGTGCTTGCTGTCATGTTTGGAGTTGTGCCTGAACTACCGGTGGCGCTCTCTGCTGCTTAGTAGGCCTCACCTGGCCTCTACAACCTGCCTGACCTCGGCCCAGACTCTATCCTCGGCCCTGACCCTGACCTGAACTCTGACCCTGACTTCCACGCTGCTGTGGTGTCTGTAAACTAGGGAAAAATTGTTTAACATGTCCAGTCTGTCCACACCAAAAGAACCTCCTCACATAACACCGACCCAGGTGGTACTCAGTACAATCAGGACAATAGGGCAAAGAAGGGGCCCGAGCACTAGACTGACCTGTATAAAACTGAGGTCCTGTCTGTCCCTTGCCCCAACCAGGAGCCTGTCTATGTGACTGTGTCCCTCGACCTGGAAGGTCGTCCACAACCTTCTTCTTCTCAGAAGAGGTCTGTGCAACAATCTCATTAGCCTTTTTCTCATAATCCCCAATATCTAAGGCCAAAGCAGCAGTCAAAGCATCAACATACGTAGCAGGCTGTAAAGCTCGTACCTGCCCTCGTAGCTCTGCCTTCAAACCTATAATAAGCCTTTTTCTCTTGCTCTCAGGATCAATAACATGTTTGGTAACAAATTTTGACAACCTATCAAACTCTCTCTCATACTCCACAACAGACCTATCACCCTGTCTGAGTGTGAGAAACTTTATCTCTAATTGATCTCGTGTATCCTCTGGATAGTATTTTTCAAAGAATTTTTCCCTGAACATCTCCCAACTAACCTGCAACTCAGGCCTGAGAGTACGGAATAAACTCTTCCACCAGTACAAAGTATCATTTACTAAAGAATAGGTCCCACAGTGGACCTTCAAATATTCGGACACTTAATGAATTCAAGTACCCTTTCTACTATGGTAATCCATCTTTCAGCAACTGCTAGATCAGTAGATGTCCCATCAAACTTAGAAGTATTATACCTAATATACTCTTTCAAAGTTTTTGTAGCATCAGTAATACCGGACTGGTCTACCACTAGAGCGGGTGCTCTAACAGGCGGTATAACCTGATCAGCATGTCCTCCACCACCTTGTAACAGGTCTAAAAAGTACTCCTCTGAAATGGTGATACTACGACCATGACTAGGTGGCTGATCAACTAGAGGCCCATCCTCCTGATAAACAGGTGGAGGGGGTGGCAGTGTAACTGCCCTCACCCGACCTCAACCTCGTACCCCAGCCGGTACTCTGCTCTTACCTCTCCTAGGTGCCATTGTCCTCGAAGGCATACTAAAATCACAATCAGAAAAGCCTCACATGAGATACTAGGAAAGAAATGGAAAAACTACAACTAAACTTGTAAAACGAGAAAGTTCTAAGGATACCTGGCGCCGTTGACCACGAACGATGATTGGACAAGAACAAAATCAAAACATGAAAACATGCGATGCATGTGGTCTACAGAACCAAAGAGGCTCTGATACCAACTGTAACGACCCAAAACTAGTAAAATTCTTTAAATCAAGTGCACAACAGAAACACGATTTTTATGGAAAAACGGCATGTGTTCGTTTAAAAATCGGATTATTCAAAACTGTTACATTGGCCCAATTTCAGAGAAAACAGTAAACATGGAATGCACATTCCAATCTATGATAAAACTTCTAAAGAAAGTTTTAAAATCCAAAGACATTTACAAATTATACAAATACTCCACCGAGCTCAAAAGTACAAAATAAGAAAATATGATGAGATGTTTATAAGCATTTGAAGAATGCTAAACAAAAACTAGTCATGTTCCTGTCCATCCATCGTCTCGATAAGTCACGCGGCGCCACCTCCTCTACCTCGTCCTTTGCCACAAGTCTTACCTGAAAAATTGTAAATGTAGGAACATTAGCATAAAAATGCTAGTGAGAGTAAAATGAAAACAAGTAATCCTATGAACAAAATTCCACACCGGAAATTATGTCCAAAGGCCCTACATTTAACTTTTACTACCCATTCCACATTCCAAATTCCACACAATCATATAATGCGTAAAATTCTTTTTGTAAAGTAAAGATATTAAGCCTTAAAGTAAAAGTACCGACTATTACTAAGTCTTTCTAACCATTCTAATGAATATATGTACACTAACTTTCTTTGTTACCAAACCAGTTTCATCGTAACGTGTTACCGTATGGATCAACATCAACATACTACCACGTACGGTCTCACCATATCACAAGTCGTCGTAACGGGTTAACGTATGGGTCAACATCAACATACTACCCCGTACGGTCTTACCATAACACAAGTCATCGTAATGGGTTACCGTATGGATCAGCATCAACATACTACCCTGTACGGTCTTACCATATCACAAGTCATCGTAACGGGTTACCGTATGGATCAACATCAACATACTACCCCGTACGGTCTTACCATATCACAAGTCATCGTGAATCGGTTACCGTGATGGATCAACATCAACATACTACCTGCAATGCGGTCTTACCATATCACAAGTCATCGTAACTGGTTACCGTATGGATCAACATCAACATACTACCTCGTACGGTCTTACCATATCACAAGTCATCGTAACGGGTTACCGTATAGATCAACATCAACATACTACCCCGTACGGTCTTACCATATCAAAAATCATCGTAAAGGGTTACTGTATGTATCAACATCAACATACTACCCTGTACGGTCTTACCATATCACAAATCAACAAGTTCCCTAGTAAGTTAGATAGATAGAATTCTACTAAGCTACTAAAGAACATAAACTACATAAAATTACACTAGTTAACTCTCAAGTGCAACTTCTAAGCCACTTTGTCTCCCAAACCACTCAAAGTGCCTTAAACCTCCATTTTCATCTAAAATCTCCAATTTCATCTAAAACTCTTTAATTCATCTTACAAGACTTCCAAATCACTCAAATCTTACCTTTTTCACCCAAATTCACTAGAACTCAAAAGTCACTCCACTCACTTCCGAGTTTAAAGTCACCAACCAAGTATTAATTTCCAGAAGTTAGTTTCCCTCTTAACCTCGATAAACAATATAGTAACAAAAATTAATTCATAAAATTACTAACTTCTATTTTAAACTCACCTTAGAAAGTGAAGTCCAAGTTCCTAAAGTGTTGAGGATCCAAACCACGCAAGCAATCACAATCCTACAAATCAAATACACCTAACAATCATTAATTAACCGAAAATCGAGTAAACGACAACTACACGAATAAAACAATGAAAAACCCATAATTAAGCCTTATGGAGCTCTCGCCCATACAAGGGAAAGAGGGGCTCGAGTTCGGTTTTTCGGCTTTTATGCAATTTAGAGGTGTTTCAGGTTGGTTTCGGATACTTTAGAAGTTCAAGTTATCAATGGGTAACCGTATTTTAGGGTCCAAAAAATTAAATAAAATGCAATGTCATAACAAACTAAACACCCTAGCCATGGCCAAGTGAGAGAATCACACGGCACGGGTTTTCGACTCGAACTCGGTTTTAGGGTTTAGGGAAGTTTCTAAATTCACCTAAAACGACTCCCTCGATTGAAATCTTCGAGTTTCTCGGCAAGAAATCGATGATTTCAATCTTGGACTCCATTAAAACACTATTCAAAGCTTGAAGTTAGAAACTTTATCATACATTGAGGTCTTTAGAAAACGGATGAAAACCTCGATTGTTAGGTTAGAAACGATCCTTGGACCGAGGGCTTTTCAACGGAACTGAAATTACGACGATCCACCGAGTATTTGAGAAAAGCCAAAGAGGGAGGGGAGAAGAGGCCCACGGCCAAGGAGAGCAAGAAGGAAAGAAAGATGAAGCTTTTGTTGACCAAAATTGACTTTTAAAGAAGGTGGAGATGAATAGTAGATATTTTAAGAAATTTAAAAATGACGATTACGTCCTTTTTAAGTAATTTAATTAAAAATACAAAACCCGAAGATCTTAAAGTAATAAAAGGTGATTAATAATTATTAATTGGCCTGTTAATAATTATTCAGGTCACTGAAACTAATTTAAAGTAATAAAAGGATTAAAAAGGTTTTCGAACGAAAGAAATTACTAAATTTGAAATTTCAAAATTTAAACTGACCTTTAATACTTTAAAAAAAAAATTTACCTCCTAAAGTAACGGGACGTTACAGTTACACCTGTTGCTCACAAGTCCATTAACTCACTTTTCTTACAAACTAACCACCATTAACTATTAACTATAGTTAAAACTTTTCTAACTTCCATTAACACAAACAATGGTTAATTATTAACCTAACCATGGTTAACCAAGTTACGAAATAATAAATAACCTCCATTTAAAAATTAAGCATAAGAATTCAAAACAAACACGCATACCATGTTTATTTCAATTTTCATTTATTTTATTTTATTTTATTAAAGCATATAAAATGCCAAACTCAATTACTCACTAACCCAGGGCCATTACACACAACATGATACTTTGAAAGCTCAGATAAAGGATTGGATAGACTTCCAGAAGACCTTTGGCTTCGAGTCCACTTCTCACGCCGATTCTGAGTATACTAACTAGTTTTATAGGATTTTTTTAAAACTAATTTTGTGAATTTTTTTATATTAATGAAACATTTGTTTTCATATATTTATTTTTGTATTAAATATTAGATGTATTAAAATTTATTTTATTTTTAAAAAGGAAGAGGATTAGAGATGATTTGTTGCTACGGAGTCAAATACGTTGTACTTTGACTTTCTATATGAGCGACACAATTGGTCGCAAGCTGGTCAAATGTCCAGGCTTAATAAGCGGCAAACTTTGTTGCTAAGATCAGCGACCAATTTAGTTGCGACACTATAAGAATTTTGGGAATAGGTGACATCCTTTTGGTGTCACCTATTCAAATAGGTGACGGTTTTTTGACCGTCACCTATGGCAGTGTCACCTATTTAAATAGGTGACGGGCATAAAAAACCGTCACCTATTTGAATAGATAGCTGACGGGTAAAACAGGTCACCTATTCCAATGATTTCCCATAAAAGATTCAAGTCATCAACCAATGGAGCTATTTATATCATAGCCCGATTGTTTTGGTCCTGATATCAACAATGACAACATCAAGAACTTTCTCTTCATGCACAACCATGGTGGAAGATTATATATTGAAAGCAGTACAGGCCAACAACTATACTTGCTACTCAAATCTCCATAAGGATTAACCCCATCTGCTGAGAGAGCCAACCGGATGTTTCTTGGTTCCGACCCAAAATCTGGCCATAAGTGATCTACTAACCTCCATGACGGCGAATCAAAAGGGTGTCGTAAAATCCCATCATTTTTCCTACTTGTTGCATGCCAAATCAAGTTTTTCGCATGATCAACACTTCCAAACAATCTTTTCAATCTTGGAATGATAGGAAAATACCATATTTGCTTCGCGGGAACCCTTTTTTCTCTATTTGTGAATTCTTTGTTGATTTCCATCTTGAAGTACCACAAATAGGACATCTAACAGCCTCTGAATATTCCTTTCTATACAAGCAACAATGCTTTGGACATGCATGTATTTTTTCATAAGTCAACCCTAGGGCACGTAAGGTTTTTTTCACTTCATACATGGAAATTGGCATTTCATTGGGTTTAGGTAAGAGATCACTAACTATGGATAGTAGTTCTGAGAAACTATTATCACTCCACCCAAATCGGACCTTCAAATTGTATAGCCTCACAAAAGATGATAATTTCGTATATTTTTTGCATCCTACGTATAAAGGCTTCTGAGCTTCACTAAAAATTGTTTCGAATGATATAGAATTCTTCTCTAATTGTTCTTGAGCAACTTGAACCATCTCAATCACATCTTCGAAATCTTCCTCTCCAAATTTTTCGTCAAATTCATTATATGGCTCATTGTGGTTAACTTTTTCCGATGGCAAATCTTCACCATGCCAATACCATACCTTGTAACTTTGGTCTATACCATTAATATACAAGTGAGTTCGAATGGTAGTAGGGTTATGACTGTGTAGATTCCCACATTTGAGACATGGACATCTTATAGTGTTTAAC
The DNA here is from genome assembly GCA_028015215.1 of Gynostemma pentaphyllum. NCBI lineage: Eukaryota > Viridiplantae > Streptophyta > Magnoliopsida > Cucurbitales > Cucurbitaceae > Gynostemma > Gynostemma pentaphyllum. The sequence continues at coordinate 43,153,129 of CM051353.1, forward strand.
GGTTTGGCATGACATAACCCAGACTCAATAAAAGTTTCAACCCCCAACTCGTACTCCTTAGAGAGTCTACTTTTAGCCATCCATGATTTGTCCATGACAATGAACCTGGTACAGTAAGACCAAGTCATGACACTACACTCCATAAGTGATATATGTTTAAAACATGTCAAGGGTACATGGACATGCTAATAAAGAACAACGTATGCTTTAAAAAAAAGCTTAACATTTTAACATTGTACATAACAATAAATCCCAATATATACTCTTAACATGAATCAAAGTCTTTTGCAATCCTAAATAAAAGTAACATTAGTTAATCAGCTTAATAACTTTAACACAAGGTAAAGGTCTTAGTCCATTGAGACATTGTTAATAAGTGATTTGTGAATGTGAAGAATTACACTACCTTCAGCAATGGTTCTCTTGATCAGTGAATCAAGCTCTTAATCTCCTCTGATAGTAAGTTGAGGATGTTTTGGAGTGATTCTCTTCACTTTCAAATCCTTGCTCACGTTTTCATCCAATTCAAGCACTTCAACTCCGAGAAACTCGAGATTTGATGCTAAGTGTACATCACTAGACAAAAGGGAGAATGGAAAAGGTAAATACATAAACAGAATGGAAAAAAATGATTAAGGGGAAATTGAAGAAAATTGAAGGCTGAGATTCAAAGGAACACGAATACCAAAACTAACAGAAAAATCCTTAATCCACAAGTACCTAAATCAAACTAAACTAAATTCATCAATTAAAAAAAATCAATTCTAGAATATGCCTTAGTAGAAATGGACTCAAATAGATTAAGAACGAAAGTGAGGTAAAGACTTTTCCTGTGTTTATTAAGTTTAGTTTATCAAATCATAAAAGTCATAAAATGTTGATATTGCACAGACTGTCACTATCCATTGTTAAATAAAAAGAATCAAGCTTATTCATAAACTAATCAGAATCAATGCATTAAACATACAAACACCATTTAACATACAATTACATTATAGAAAAGCATAGTTACATCACGTCAGTTTGAATTTAATATCATAAATAAATGGCTCAAAAACTTTAAATTCAATATCTAAGGTTCCATATTATTTTTTAATCAATATTTTGTACATTCCTTTCAAAAAAATAAAATAATGATGATCAAAGATATCATAAATATCCTCCATTTAAGAAGTTACATATCCAGGCAAGTGATTAATGGTGAAGAGATTAAGAATGAAACAATCAATTCATAAAGAATAAAAATTTATAACCAAAATCTATCATCTATTTAAGAAGTTTCACTAAACGGAGCAAAGCAACAATCAATTATCATTCAGAAAACATATTAAAATGATGAATCTAAAAAGTAGTTTAAAATTAAGTAATGACAAAACAAAGAAAATGATGGTGCCATTCCTAAATCTTTGTACACTTCTCTGATACTCAGAAACGCAGGTTTCAAAGTTACAATAAGTTCTTAAATCAAATCAATGATAATCAATCAAATTAAAATCTTCAAAGCTAATTTTGTTCTTTTTCTGCATTTTCTTTTTTTGTTTTGATTCATAAGTTTAATCTGAGCGATGACGGAGAAATCGATGAAAGTAAAGTACCTACAGGAGGTTCTGATGAAGAACAGGATGAAATCTATCAGACTTAGAAGCTATCCACGCTGCTAACAACCTAAATTTCATCACCAAATAGAATGATGAAACCTAAGTCTCATCACCGAACAAAGAATGATGAAACCACTTCAAACGATAAAACTTTTCAATTACTATATAAAAAACTTACTTGTGCTTGATTAAACAGAACAGATCGAGATTAAGAACTTCAATCTCAACCAAAAATCTTGAATAGATTCGAAATTGCTTCACTATGCCGCTTAGATTCTCAAGAAATCACATAAATCCTTCAGCGATTTTGGTGGAATCGTGATGATAAGACCAGGATAAAAAAATGATTCCATTTCTTTGACATAGATGAGTTTCAACTTTTGAAATTAGGGCATGAGTTTTGTCTTCATCTTCAACAGAGTTGAGCTTCGTGCGATTGAGAGAGTTTTGTGCGAGAATGAGGACGAGAGAGCGAGAACTGTGGTGTGACTTGCGAGATCGAATGGGAGGAGGAGAGCTTCGTTAGGGTTCGTTTGGGAGAGATGAAAAAGCGAGAGGAGCTTTCGTTTTTCGTTTTCGTTTGAGCACAAAAGAGGAAGAAGGAAGAGAGGGAGAGAGAGACAAAGAAGATGAAGAGGAGAAGAGAGAGAGAGCTTTCGTTTTCGTTTTCGTTTTCGTTTGAGCACAGAAGAGGAAGAATGAAGAGAGAAAGCTCGCGATTTGATTTTCTTTTTCTTTCTTTTTTCTCCCAAGTCTTCATCTGTGAGCGTGAGATTTGGGAATGGGTGACACTGTTTTTTTTTTTCATTTTACTGTTCATCCGTGATTTTTTTACTACCGTAACCCTTTCTTTTGACTACAGTCACCTAAACCCAAAATTCTTATAGTGCGAGCATGACCAATAATTCAATCATCAAATTGCGTCACGTTTTGTTAGCGACAAATTATTGCTGTGTCGCTAAGCTTTTTAGAGATCACTCATTTTTTGTCGCTAATTTTATCGCTTAACACGATTTTTCTTGTAGTGGTTTTGAATACAATATCGTTAATATATGTACTATTGCAACAGTTTGTGTGACAGATGCAACTTTTGACACAATGTAAAATGACTAATAAACGGAAAGTTAAAGATCAAGGTGAAGGGAATGACATACACAAATGATTAACGTGGGAGACTAATTGAAAAAACCCACGAGGACACGCCTATAGAAAAAAAAATCTACTAGAAGACCATTGTACATTCAAACAAGAAATTTAAGAAAAACAAAAATGAAAAACTCCCCATTATTTTTATCTTCGATTGCTTCTTGATGATGACGATCTTTGAAGTCAGATTATCCATAAGTCCCCTTGCGGATCTCAATCTAAGGAATCTCTTCCTTGTCACAAATGTGTTAAAATCTGAACTCCCTTCTGTATGTGTTAGTCTTCTCACAAGACTTTCATGAACTTGTATATTGAAAACACTAAGGGAGGCACTCTCAAATATAAGTAAATCTCACAAGAAATTACACAAAATAAAGAGTAATAAAAAAACACTTTTAATATTTTTGAGCTTTGTTTGAGAGATTGGTATAAACAACTTGTTGATATGTTCTTTTATAGATGGAAAACCTAGAGAAGCAATTTTATTAGAGGCTGCTAATAGCATAAATCAAGCAACCGTGTTTAAAAAAAACCTGTGAGATTCAATTTGCATGCTTACCAACCCAAGAAAACATTCCATCATTTATCATCCAATCAAATCAGAAAAATCAATGACAATAATATGAATTATAAAATTCCAGTGATAAATTAAATCAAGGTAATTGGAAAATCTTGTCCAAAACATTCAATATAAAGATGGAAATAATGAAGGAAGACACCTCAACTTACCGTTTGACAATTGACAACCAAGAAACTGGATTTTTTTCAAATTTAAAATAAAAACTAATCTCCAAATTCAAGTTCTATTTATTTAAAATTAAAATTAAATAAATTGATATAATTAAGAATGATTTAATTAATAAATGAATTAATCAATTCTAAATTCAAACAAAGTAATTTAATCATTATTAAAATTATAATTTTGTTTTGTCAAAATAAAATGTCAATCTAAAAGTATATTCTAACAATCTCTCCCTTTAAATTACTGAGTATTCCATTCCGTTTTTCAACTGGATCCGGACTTGGTTCGACTTGAAAAAGCTTGATTTAGTTCTCTTCCTTAGCCCCCCCCCCCCCCACGAGGGGGTATGGGTGGGTCAGCGTTAATGGAGCCATTGTCAGTCAGTTGGCGTGTGATTGTGGTGTTGTTGAAAGCGAATTAAAATGTAGGCCTCGCTTTTTCGGAGCTGGTCCCAGCTCACATTATGGTGGAAGAGACCATTTTCCTTATCTTTTGTAACGTCCCGTTAATTTTGAAGTGAATTTTTTTTTATTATTTTATTTAATGTTATTTATTTATTTATTTATTTCAAATTAAGTATTTAGTTTAATTATTATTTTCTTGTAATTTAGAATTTAGTAGTTAATTTCGCCCGTGATTCTTTTTAATCATTTTAATACTTTAAATTCGCTTCGGTGACATTAATAATTGTTAATAGGCCAATTAATAATTATTAATCACCTTTAGATTAATTTAAGAGCTTTGGGTTTCGATTTATGAGTTAAATTCATTAAAGGACGCAACCGTCATTTCCCGAATTCTTAAAATATCTTTCCACTATTCCATCATCTTCTTTAAAAGTCAAAGCAAGATTAAAAGTTCATAAAATCCTCTTCTCTTCTTCTCCATATTCGTGGGTCTCAAAACCCATGGAAAAAAATTCATGGCCTTTCTTCGTTTCTCGGTGGATCGACTTGATTTCGGTTGCGTTGGATTGGTAGGGACAAGGGCTACCTATCCAACCTACCTTTTCGAAGTTTCCCGTTCTCTAAGGGAAGTCCCAAAAAGTAAGTTTTCAAAACTTTTTATATGGATTTGTTCATTTTTTTATTATAAATGAGTTTTGAAGTTGAAATCATGAATTTCTATCATGGAATTTGACGATTTTGAGCCCGGATTTTTGAAAAACACTATTCATCCGAAATTACTATTCATCAAAAATTCAAACTTGTTCTCATCTTAGTTATGAGTTGTAATATGTTGTGCAATTGATGAATTGTAGGTTCGTTTGCTCGGTTGTTGATTCGTGGGAAATCGGAGATTTGGAGCAAAACTAAATGGGCCAAGGTGAGAATAAATAGGATTTAATGTAGATTTAGAAACCGAATAAGTTGAACGGTATGTATGATCGGAAGTTGAGATTAAGATTCGAATCTAAGAGTAAAGAAAAGTGAGCTAGTGACCTTAGGATTAGGAGCTAGTTCTTTGAGTGAGAACTTTTGGAGTTTCTCGAGGGAAACATTGAACTTTTGAAAGTTCTAAGTTAGAATCGTTCCGGAGATTAGAATGGATCATTGGAAGTTATAGGATCCAAACGTTTAGATAGAATGGTTAAAGGAATTCGAAAATAGAACCTTGGATTTTATTTGGAAGTTTAAAATCTTTGGAAGTGTAGATTACTTATTTAAGATAAGATCTACTTTATTTTAAGTATCGGAAGTTCGATCTACTTAATGTTCTTCCGGAATTCCTATTTATTTACTTTATGCATAAGGACATCTATGATCCTTTTACTTTATGCACTTTACTTTAAGCACTTTATCTTTATGTCCTTTCGATTATGTTGAATGTTTATATTTATTTACTTTTGAAAGCATATGCATATGCATATTGCATCATCACGATCTATTTACTTTTATGCCCTTTTATATTTATTTTACTTGTTATTGAAAAGTTTTCATAGCATATCACAAAGCCTGCGGGAGCTTACACATAGCCTGCGGGAGCTATCACATAGCCTGAGGGAGCTATCACATAGCCTGAGGGAGCTATCACATAGCCTGCGAGAGCTATCACAAAGCCTGCGGGAGCTTACACATAGCTTGCAGGAGTTATTATTATTGTCATTCATCACAAAACTGTTTTTATTTGAATATGTTAAGACCAAGAGAGCTTAGCGTAAGTTATTCTTGAGTTTTGGAGGTTTTGATAAGAAAATGTAAACTTTTATAGCCTGAGTTGCTATAGAGAAAAGAGATGAAATATTATGTAAGACGTACATTTCTAGAGAGAAAAGAAATGAAATTGATGTATAGCCGAGTGCTATAGGAAAAATGAATGAGATTGAATTGGATAATGAGAGAATACAAGTGTGTATTGAACCTCGTATAATTATTATGTGATACATATGTAAGAGAATTTGTTTCTCAATAAATTATATATGTAAGAGAACTAGTTTCTCACTAAATTGGAAGATCACATATTTGGGAGAATAAGATTTGATGTAAACTTTGTATATAGTATAATGTATATAAAGAAAATGAGATATAAATGTTATATGCATTTATGAAACCATACCCAGAAATGCTTAGAATGTAGTTCCACAATTATATTGGAGAATTGGTAAGTAAAAGTGGAACACTTGATATAAAACTCTTTGAATGGATTTATAGCAAAGAGTAAGTGAGTTTTACTTGGACACAAATCCGGATGCGGGTTTGGGGTCTAACTTTACTTTTTATTTTGTTTATTCTCACTGGGTTTTCTTGTTAGCTCATGATATTACAAACATTTTCAGGTAATGTTTGGGGTTGTGGGAGAGGAGCTGGTGCGTGCTTGATTGAGAAAATGATGACACGGAGGTGGACTAGACATTCTTTTAAAAGACCATGGTCTCATTTTGTTAATTTGTATCTTATGTTATGTAAATTTGTATATAGCTCTTTAGAGCTTTTGGTTTACTTTTATGATGTACTCTTTTGAACCCCTGAAATAGGAATTTGAAATTCCTTGTGTTTAAATTTCTGAATTGAAAATGTAACAGGTTTTGACTAGCCAATTTTAAAAAATAACCACGCCATTTTTTTTTAAAATATAAAGACTTCCGCTGTGTTTTACATTTAAAGTATTTTAAAAGAGTCGGGTTATCACATATTTCGTGCCTTTGAATAGCCCCGAAAAGAATTAGAAATACGTATATCAAGTACTAAATAAACTCTCGCGACCCCTACTAAATTCCATGATCTGACCAGCAACTTGTATATAAATTTGGGAATTTTTTTTTTCATTTTTTATGATCAATATGTTAAAAACTCTTTCATAATTATTTCGTGTAAATAATTCTAACTCCAATTAAACCATGTTTATAGCACATAAAAGATATCAATATCTATAATGAATAAAGAAGATACAATTAAGAAGCAATAAATAAATCTCTTTTGGGGAGGAAATATGAGAAGAGAATTTCATTCCACATATCAGGAATGCCAGGGAGACACCAATGGCTACAATCAGGAACAGATGGGTTGTCACTCCATATGCCAACATGCCCATCTCTTCTGTAAGATCCCATTGGAGTTAAATGCATTATTGTAATATTAATCTTCATCTTCTTCAAAACATCCATTATTATCTCTGATATTTTACTTTTCTCTCTTCCATTTGTTTCCAATGAAGGCCATCTTGTCACTTCACATCTATTATTACCACTGAAATAAAAAACAAAAAGTTTTTAATTTTTACATTAATATTCTCACCTGCTATGTTTCACTTCATTTGTGGCTTTTTAAATAGCTTTTAATATGCTGCTCAAAACATAAATAATAGCTTTTAATCTTTCTTGGTTTCTTTCTTTTTTTCATTTGTTTTAAGAAATTTTATTTTGATGTAATATTTTTAATTATATTATCATTTAAAACCTATTGGTAAACAAAACAATTTTTGATGTAACTGAATAGAAATATATAATTTAATATTAATCACTGACGCCCAACTCAATTTTTGTTATAATAAAAATAGTAACCGTGATATTTTATAAATATTACAGAAAAATTTGTTGACCATCCATTTTTTCCTTTTTCTATCTTTATTATAAATAAAAATAAACCACTTACTTTTTTTTTTCTTTTTAGTTACAATATATAATGAAACAAAATATGAAGAGTGGTTATTCATTCTTTCTCTTTTTTTCAGAAGAAATAAACTAAAAAGTAAAAGATTTACTTTCTCATTTTTTTAATATTAGATTAAAATTAATATTCAACCTCCTTTTATTTTAATTATATTTAATACATGATTTATGAGGTAAAAAATTAAAAAAAAAAAATCAAATATTGAATGCTGTTAACAACCTTTGAGAAAGGATAAATATTTATTTAATAAAGTACTAAATTCTTATTTTCCTGAAAAAAAAATAATGAAATTCAAGTTATCAATAATACCCTTACGTTATAAAAAGTTCCATAAAATTAGTAAACAGTCAATTAAGGAGGGTAAAAAAGAAAAAAAAATCTTAATTGGGATAGTTTTAAAACGCATACTCAATTTAGGGTTAAATATTATATTTTTTTTTTCAAATTCAGTGTATTGATCACTCTGAATAAATATTTTAAAAAATAATAATATTATTAAAAAAAAATTTAAAAAATATTATTTTCTAAGGAATAAAAAAAATGATATTCTTGAAAATTATCAAAAATTAAAAAAAAAATTATTATTTTAAAAATTGTTTTTAAAAAAAAATATCAATTCATAAAATATTATTTTTAGAAAAAACCCGAAAAATAAATAAAAATGGAAGGTTGGTAAAGAGGGAAAAGATAGATACCTCCAATGAGTAGACTCAAAAGTGCGAAAGAAGAGCATAGTTCTATTGGGGTTGATTCTAGTTTGTGCCCAAGATGCCCATTTCTCTATTGCTCGTCTGTATCCCTCTCCCACTGACATTCCATACTTCATCGTGTTTCCTTCACGAAAGTAACAACCCCTGTCTATTTTCAATTATTCAATTGTTTTGTTAGACCTTTTTTTTTTAATATATATATTTTTAAACAATTCTATATTTTTATTTATATTTTTTAAATTCTAGTCTATATTTAAAAATCAGGTTTTCTATTTTTATTTTTTTTATCTATCTTTAGTTTGATAATAAATAATGGATTTTTTCGAATCTATGTATTATTAATTACATATGAATCTTTATATAAAAAAAAATACTCATAGGCATACAAATTCAGTATAAATGTTTTCAAAAACTCAACTAGAAATAATTTATTCTAATTTAATATGAATGAGAGAAAAAATAGTTATTGAATTATCTTTATACTTTGTCCATGAAAAATACTATAAAATCTTCTTCCATCTTTTTTCTTTGTAAAATAAAAGGGAAAAAAAGAAACACACAAAGAACTTACATTTCATGAAAAAGCCTATTCTGAGTCCACCAATGCCCTGAATTAAAAACCAAAATATCAGAATCAATCCATTCTTCACTGATATCATCCAATTGATCCAATCTAAGGCTCATCTTCACATTCTTTGGTGAACCCTTAGGCACAGAATCAGTCTTCATCAGCAATACCGAACGATAGAAATCAATACTAACATTATATGAATCGAATCGAACTCCGAGAAACCGAATTTGCTTCGTAATTTTACTGCCATTGATTTCATAAACACTCCTCTTATCTTCAATTCCTGTCATGAGCATACAAATCAAAGACTCCCATTGCGTTCTACTAATTGAATCTCCAACGAAAACCACTCTTTTCCCACGAAGTCGATCAAGAATCTCGCTCACATTGAACCTCGGAATCTCACATTTCTTCGGCTTCCATCTCCATTTCATATAGTCTTTGTCTTTTCTTCCATTTTCCATGCAACTGAATCCTCTTTCTGCAAAAGGGCAGTCTGTGGAATTGTATAAAGGGTAGTTTTCGTCTTTGATCCACGTTCCGTCGAAGACGTTGCATTCGTCGTCGTTGTTGTTTTCGTTTTCTGCTGAATTTAGAAGGGTGTAGGTTTGAATAAGTTGGTTGATGTTTTGGAACAACAAAATGTATGTACATGGAATGGCTATAAGGAAGGATATGAGGGATAGAATTATCCAAGTTTTGTTCAAAGAATATTGATGGGAAATTTTAACATTTTTGGGGCTTGAGAGGCTTGAATAGGAAGTGTGGTTAAATTTATCAACCATTGTTTTCTTCCTTTGATTTTTGTGAATATTAAGAAGATGAAAACAAAATATGCATGTTTTATTATGTTTATATATATATATATATATATATATATATATATAAAAGAGGCTAAAGAAAAACGGCTAATTGTTTTGAAACATGAAGTTGAATTTAATGAAGTGTGTTGTTTCTTAAATTGAATGTAGTTATGAGGTTAGGTTACACACATGGAAAATTAATTGTTTTTTACTATTTATTAAAAAATGGGCGTCAGTTAATCCATCTGCATTGTTTGCTCTCCATAAGTTTCTGTTTATTTTTTAAATCATAATTTGCTCTTCATAAGTTAATCCATCTACAATATATATTGAAATATTTATATGGTTTAATTAATGTAATTTGAAAACTTATTCTAAAGTTATGTCCACTTTCTCAAACATGATGATTTTCATTTTTACTAAAAGATGGTTTCAACCACACAAAAAATATAATTAAAATTTAAAATAGGTTTTCTTTGCCTTTTTTATTGTGATTATCTAGTTTAAAATCACGTTAGGTAAATATATATACTGAATTATACAAAAATGACATTTTTTGAATGGTAAATTTTAAAAATAGCAAAAAAAATTCTAAATTTTCGAACAAATGTCCACATTTTGATTTTCTTCTTCTTCTTCTTTCTTCTTCCTTCTTCGAACACACTCATCATTTATTTACAGATTTTGTTGAGTTCTTTTTGTTTTGTAGCGTTTTTGGTTGTTTCTTAAATTTGGGCTTCCATATGGCTAATAAGAACATGAAATTTGTGCTTGCGTATGGCTATTTACTGTGACGACCCGTCACTTTTAAATAAATTAAAATCAGAGAAAACAGCGGAAGTCTTTTATTTTAGGAAAAATTGGCGTGGTTTTGTTTGAAAAATGGCATGCCGAAAACCTATTTACATCCTAATTTTCAAATCATCTAAAATCACATGGAATTTAAGTCCAAATCAGGAGTTCAAACATATGATATCATAAAACATCATCCAGAAGCTCTTATGAGCCAAAATATGATACAAAATAATCAAAGTCCTCAAAATTCACAAAATAAAACATAGACTTTACAAATCCAATAGTCCATCTCGAGGTCGGCATCCCTCGATCACGCAAGACCACCTCCTTCTCCTCGACCTCTAGCCAAGGCATTACCTGAAATTGGTTGTAATATCATGAGCTAACAAACTAAGCCCAGTGAGAATAATAAGCATAAAAAGTAAATATAGACCTCAAACTCGCATTCCGATTTGTGTCCAATTAAACCGACACAATCCTTCCTAGAATTCTCCAAAGTCTAGGTCATTCTAAGTCATAGTTTCCAAATGATGAAACTAATTAGCACACTTAGGCTAATTGTTCATCCTTTAACTTGTTATAACATAAAGTAAGAAAAGTAAATGACTTTGCAAAAAATATAACATCTCGACTCTCTTTCTCATCTATCATATGCATAAAAGTAATGAGTACATCCATAGGATACGCATTTGCCATTTATGCATGTAATGAAGGTAATGTGGATTTTTACAAACTATCCACCCTTATCCTTATGCATGAAGGTAATGTGGGAATCCACTCATCCACCATTCAACCTTATGCATGATGAAGGTAATGTGGGAATCCACTCATCCATCATTCACCTTATGCATGAAGGTAACATGGGAATCCACTCATCCACCGTTCCTTTCATTCTTTTCATTCTTTTCTTTTTCTCTTTTCAATGATGCGAGATGTTGTAGTATAATAAATAATGGTGCAAAATGTTATGCATATGCTTGCATATGCTTGTACAATTAAATAAAGTAAAGTAAATGATAAAGTAATTAAGATACACATAAGGTAAATGGGCATAAGTAAAGACATAAAGTAAATGACAAAAAGTAAAATAACCGAGAAACTCGAATGAACGATATGACGATCGAACTCCGATATTAGTAATAAGATTAGAATCATAATTTAAACGATTAACCTATGTCCTCCTGGATTCTATACTTCCAAATAACCTGAGGTTCTATTAACCGTTTTAAATTACAAGTTGGATCATTTTGACTTCAAAATAATCCAACCTTAGTTTCATAACGAAACTAAGTTAGAATCTTCTAAGATTCAAAGTCTTTCTCGAAAATTTCTAAGTTCTCACTTAAAGGATTAACTCTTAATCCTAAGGGCACTAACTCACAACCCTCTAATCTTAGGTTCGGATTCTAATCTTAGTTCAAACTCTCAAACCATCACACTAGTTTGCTTTCCATATTTAATTTAAATGCTAACTATTCTCACCTTATTAATAAGATGATTTAGCTCCTAAGTTCGAAGGAGCGATCAACCACGAAGTTCAAAAACACCTACAAACGAATTACATCGTAACAATCAATAACGAAACCAACTATCATTCAAACAATTACTAAACATACAAAGCAACGAAAACCCAATAAAACCCACAAAGAGGCCCACGGCCTTATCATCAAAAACAAGTCTCGGGTTTGGTTTTTCGGCTTTTTGGCAATTCAAATACGTTTTGAGTTGGTTTTAATCAAATTCGATAATCCCGATTTCAATGGGTATCGATGAATAGTGTTTTTGAACATTAATCCCTTTCCCGAATTGAATTTAAATAAACATTCATTCATTAATTTCTAACCCATTTTCAATCCCAAAAGGGTAAATTTCAAACGGAAAGGGTTTTATTTGAAACTCGTTTTAGGGTTATGGAATAGTTTCCAAAAACATTTAAAACTACTCCCGAATTGACAAACACCGAGTTTCACGGCAAGAAATCGAAAGAAAACAAGCAAAACTCCATTAAAACACTATTTGGAGCTTAGGGTTTGAAGAGATTCTTCCGAGAACTCCTCGGATCTCGAGAGAAACGGACGATGGCTAGGTGGGAAATGATCCTTGACCCGAGGGCTTTCCGATGGATCTAAGATTGAGCCGATCCGACAAGAAACGAACAAAATCAAAATTTTTCTTTTTGCTTCCTTGAACTCACGGCAAAGGAGGAGAGAAATGAATGAGCTTTTGGTCAAATTTTGAAGTCAAAGGTGAGTTTTAAAGACAAATGAATAGTGTTTTTTAGATATTTTGCAAATTGGGTAATTACAACTTTGCCCTTTTTCGACTTTTGACTTAAAAACGATTCCCGAACAACTCAAACCAACCCAATGGTGATTAATAATTATTAATTGGCCCGTTAATAATTATTAACACCATTAAAACGTAATTAAATAAATAAAGCCATTAAAAGGAATTAAAATGAAATAAATTGCAAATTTCTAATTTAATAATAAATAAATGAACTTAATTACTTGAATTAAAATAAAATAAATAAATAAAATTTTATCACAAAATAACGGGACGTTACATTTACACTACAAGAAAATTAATCACTACTGACGCCGGCAATACCGACGCACAAATTGAGCGCCGTATTGCAACTTAAAGGAGGGCATCGCCAGCGAAACATAGGGGCGCCGGTATTAGCGTATTACTCTTTATTCGAATCGATACATTAATTGAGAAAAGTCGGTATGGTTTTACCCTTGGGGCGCCGGTATAGTCTCTCTACAAAGTGTTATGGAAGATTTTATCATAATTTACACGGTCTTGGTGCTCAAAATGGAAATACTTATCCTAATTCTCAGCAGTCTACTGGAAGCTTTTCTAACGGTTCTTTCTTTAATGTCAACAAATATGACTGCAAATATGCATGGCTGCTTATATGGTCACTCCTAAGACTGCTAATGACTTTTATTGGTGTCCTAATTCTGAAGCTACCAACCATGTCACTTCAGATTCTCAAAATTTAGCACAAAAGAACTGAATATCAGGGTCAAAATAGAGTTCGTATGGGTAATGGCTATCCTCTCTCAATTCTTAACATTGGAAATTCATCTTTTAATTATCTTTTACAGTCCAGAACTCTTTTATCGTCTGATCTCTTGTATGTTCCTGTTATTACAAAGAACTTAATTAGTGTGTCTACATTTGCAAAAGATAATAAACCATTTTTTGAATTCCATTCTGATTTCTGCTTGGTCAAAGATCAGGATTCCAAGACCATCTCATGCAAAGGAAGCTTAAAGATTGTCTTTATGCATTTGTTCTAAAAATATATAATATTTTGTTTTTTAAAAAAGAAAAAAGAAATGTGGGTCAACTCAACATTTCTGTACGTCTTGAATTGCGAGGCGGCAGCTTGTTTTGAAAGTGAAAGGTACTTACTATGCGGGAAACGAGAAGAAGAAACATCTCTTGTCCGTTCCTAAAATTCCTTTTATGGGTTAGGAACTTATCTTTTTTAATTTGAGAACAATAAATAGAATGGTTGCCAAACAAATGTATTTCTTAAAAAATAAAAATAGAAACAAGACATGAGAAATAGTTAGGTTACCAAACAACCCATTAGTTTCTAAAAAAAAAAAAAAAAAACCTAATTTTCCATAAAAAGGTTCATCTATTCATTCCACCTAATTTATGGGGAGACAAAATTTTAGGCCACTGGTTAAGGTTATAAATAATATGCATTTAGTGATAATATTCATATAGTGAATAACCAATCTCCTAATTCGAAAATAACCAATCTACTAATTCGCAAAAAATACTGGATATAACATTGCCCCTGGTGAGTTTATCACGAATTCTCATTAAAAATGGAGTACACTTAGCATCAAGAGCATGGCAAATAATCAAGAATTTGCCACAATAATATTAATAACATGTTATTGTCTTTCTTGAATTGGTTGTACAAAGCCTCATCGTCCAAATAAAGAGGTAAATCAAAACGCATAATGAAGTATTACATTCAACAAGCTTACAAGTTACAAGTTCCCTCGATCTGGGCATATGGTAAATCAAAACGTATCTGACAACAGCAGAATTTGTGTACTTCACAAATTTTGAAAAAACTTCCTTGAACACTTAATTAAGACTGTTGTTGCCTAAAAATGGATAGCTTCCACGTAAGCAACGAACTGAAAGTATGGGACGAGTCGGATGTAGTGCGCTGCACTGGAGGTGCTGCGTAGGTGATATGCTGAGTAGTTGACGAGCACTGTATGTACCTGCAATGGAAATAAAGAGAGCACCGGTGTGGTGCCGGCCTAACACCCTCCGATGCTTAAGTCAGTGCAAGCAGAGCTAGTGTGCCAGAGAGAATTGTAGTAGAAATTAATTACCTAATGAATGCATTTCTTCTCCTATTTATATGAGAGGAGTTTGATGACATCATCGTGCCACGTGTCGCGTCTGGATTGGGCCACGTGTTGCTTCCCAACGACGTGTCACTTGTTGGTCATGCCACGTGTCATCGTTTGATTGGATATCAATATAATGTAGTTTCTTGGTCTTTGATACGTAGTCTTATTAGATGACGTAGACGTAGACTCTCGGGACTATGTAGACGTACCTTCCTAGGCGATGTAGACGTAGCCTTCCAGACGACGTAGACGTAGCCTTCTAGGTGACGTAGCTTTATCTTTTCAGGTGACGTAGACATAGACTCCCAGGTGACGTAAACGTGTCGATTGTCCATTCTTTGAACAAGTTGAGAAATTCCACGTGTCCTGATATAATTTCACCCCACAACAGAGGCCCCCTACTCCCAAGTTGAATTGAGATGTGAGTTCAATGCTACTTGGGAGTATTCTTTCAAAGTGGAATTTTACCTCGGTGATATATCTGAAAATATTCCAAGTGTTGAAGTTTGTAGCGTGAATTTTCTACTTTTCCAGTCGTCAAAATTTTGAAAAAATACTAAGTATTGGAGCTTGGTAGCTTGAATTTTCTGTCCTGATCGTTTTGGAATTGGCCAAGTTGTCATGCTTAATCATCACGTACTTCATCCCTTGAAATGTCTCACATTTGGGCGTTGTCATCAGGGCTATGTCAATAGGGCTTTGCCATCAGAGCGTTGTCATCAGGGCTTTGTCATCAGGGCTATGTCAATAGGGCTTCGTCATCAGCACCTTGTCATTTGTATTTTGTCTCAGACTTGTAAAAAATCGCATGGCCTCGTCTTTTGATCAGTTGACCCGTGACCAGTCGATGGTTGACTTTTTGACCCTTTGACCGTTGACTTTTTGACCTTCGACCGTTGACTTTTTTTTTTTTTTTTGCCTTGCCTTGCCTTGCCTTGAAATGTCTCACATTTGGGCGTTGTCATCAGGGCTATGTCAATAGAGCTTTGCCATCAGGGCTATGTCAATAGAGCTTTGCCATCAGGGCTATGTCAATAGAGCTTTGCCATCAGGGCGTTGTCATCAGGGCGTTGTCAATAGGGCTTTGCCATCAGGGCGTTGTCATGAGGGCTTTGTCATGAGGGCTTTGTCATTAGGGCTTTGTCATCAGGGCTATGTCATCAAGGCTATGTCAATAGGGCTTCGTCATCAGCACCTTGTCATTTGTATTTTGTCTCTGACTTGTAAAAAATCGCATGGCCTCGTCTTTTGATCAGTTGACCCGTGACCCGTCGATGGTTGACTTTTTGAACCCTTTGACCGTTGACTTTTTGACCTTCGACCGTTGACTTTTTTTTTTTTTTTTCTCTCCTACCAGGTGCTGCTCGTGCAAGCCCTGCACTCTCTGGTAGACTTAGAAAATTTTAGTCGTTTTAAATTCTTCTACCAGGTGCGGCTCGTGCGAGCCCTGCACTCCCTAGTAGACTTAGAATTTTTAAGTCGTTTTAAATTCTTCTACCAGGTGCGGCTCGTGCGAGCCCTGCACTCCCTGGTAGACTTAGAAATTTTTAGTCGTTTTAAATTCTTCTACCAGGTGCGGCTCGTGCGAGCCCTGCACTCCCTGGTAGACTTAGAATTTTTAAGTCGTTTTAAATTCTTCTACTAGGTGCGGCTCGTGCGAGCCCTGTACTCCCTAGTAGACTTAGAATTTTTTAGTCGTTTCTAAATTCTTCTACTAGGTGCGGCTCGTGCGAGCCGTGCACTCCCTGGTAGACTTAGAATTTTTTATCGTTTTAAATTCCTCTACTAGGTGCGGCTCGTGCGAGCCCTACACTTCTTAGTAGACTTAGAATTTTTTTTGTCGTTTTAAATTCTTCTACTAGGTGCGACTCGTGCGAGCCCTGCACTCCCTAGTAGACTTAGAATTTTTGGTCGTTTTAAATTCTTCTACTAGGTGCGGCTCGTGCCCTGCACTCCCTAGCAGACTTAGAATTTTTTAGTCGTTTCAAATTCTTCTACCAGGTGCGGCTCTCTTGCGAGCCCTGCACTCCCTAGTAGACTTAGAATTTTTGGTCGTTTTAAATTCTTCTACCAGGTGCGGCTCTTGCCCTGCATTTCCTGGTAGACTTAGAATTTTTTATTTAGCTCTTCCACCTTGGCGGACTTAGAACTTTTTGTTGTAGGTTCACGTAGTTGGCCCCCACCCGAGTAGAGTTTTATGTCTTGAAGTCTAACTCGAGTCTAATTTTTCTCGAATGATTTAACTCTAATAGATACAATAAGTAAAAAAAGTCCAATCTTATTAACTTTATTGTCGAACCGCTTACAATAAGAAATTTTAACGAAATTGAAAACTAAAATAAGTAAAATTTGAGTTGCTTGACATCCTCATGGTGTAGTAGAGCCTTTCTGACGAGATCAATCAATATGTTGATGCCTTGACCAATACCCCAGTAACCCAGCATGGTCCTTTCTAGAGCTTGGGCTCATTTTCAATAGTCGGGCCCCCAAAGATGGTTATTAATTCTCCAATTGGAAAATTTTGATTATCACAGTCCTGATCTTCCTCATCTCTTTTACTTCTCACAAATTCCTTCAAGTACCCTTTTTGAATTAGGGTCTCAATTTCTTCCTTGAGATCGAAGCAATCAGAGGTGGTATGCCCGTGGTCTTTATGGAAGAGGCAATACTTGTTTTTGTTCCTCTTATTTGACGCTGCCATCATCCTAGCAGGCCACCTCACTATGTTTTTGTCTTGGATCTCCATGAGTAGTTGTTCAATTGGGACCGTGGTGGGAGTGTATTTTTTAAATTTACTAGGAGGAAGACTCTGTTTATCAAGTTGGTCTCCCGACCTTTTCCTTTTTCGTCATCATGACGTTCGGACTCCTGGAAAGGTCTTCGCTTTCTCTCTTTTTGTGCTCCGATTGTTTTTTAATACCTCCCTCATCCCGGAGCTTTTCTTGCACTAAGTAATTCTCCAGCACTCATGTACTTTTGAGCCCTAGCAAGAAGCTCGGTGTACGTAGCTGGTGTCTTCTTACCAAGTGACCATAAGAATTTTTCATCTTTTAATCCAGCCATCATTGCGGTTAGAGCTATGTCATCGCTGTAACCTTCAACTTTCAATGCTTCACTATTGAATCTTACTACGTAGTCTCGGAGACTTTCCCCTGATTTCTGACGCACAGTCAAAAGGTGCGTAGCTGGTTTTTTATGATCTCTTCCGCCCAGAAATTGAGTTACGAAAGATTTAGTAAGGTCTTTAAATAATGAGATAGACCTTGGCTTGAGTTGTCTATACCACCCTCGTGCAGAGCCTCCTAATGTAAGAGGGAATGCCCTACATTTGATAGCATCTCGGACTCCCTGGAGTTCCATCCAGGTCCGAAATGTATCAACATGCTCAATTGGATCCTTTGAACCATCATAAGTTGCCATAGTTGGCATTTTAAACTTAGTAGGAAGTTCTACCTCCATGATGTCATCTGTGAATGGTGGTTCAGTTTGCTCGAGGAGATCTTCTAACACAAGGGGAGCCTTTCCTCGATACTCTTTCTTCATATGGCCAAGCTCGTCTTGGAACTTCTTCAGCTCTGGTGCCCAAGGCTGTGAACTTTCAGTAGTAGACTTTGCTATGCTAGTTTGTGCTTTTCTTTTTTCGTTGAGCACTTCTCTTAGGTCAGACCTTCCTTTCATGCTAGGATGCCTTTTGGGAGAAAACTTATTGGAAGAAGGAGAAGTGTCCCGAGTATGTTGCCTCGACTTCCTCTTCGAACCACCCTTCTCGTGATTCCGCGACTCTGCAACACCTTCTATAGGTTCTTTTTCTTTTTCTTTCTTCGATCGTAAATCATGATTGTCAGTGGGGGCTTGGTGATCTGACCTTCGCGTGAGTATCTCTAGTACTTTTGCAAGATCTCGGTTCACACCTCGAACTTGCTCTTCTAAGTCATCTACCCTTTTGTCTGGCACAGGCGCAACCCTTACCTCTTCTCGATTCTCTTCAGCTTGTTGTTGTCGTTCCCTATTGCTACGAGTTTGATATCTCGTATTACGAGGGTTACGGTTCTCACCGTCATCCACATCATCACCGTGTTGACTTCTTCGACTCATCCTCAATGGTAGAGCACTTAGTTATATACTCGCCTACCTGGTGGGCGCCAAATGTTGTTGCCTAAAAATGGATAGCTTCCACGTAAGCAACGAATCGAAAGTATGGGGCGAGTCGGATGTAGTGCGGCTGCACCTGGAGGTGCTGCGTGAGGTGATATCTTGAGTAGTTGACGAGCACCGTATGTACCTGCACCTGGAAATAAAGAGAGCACCGGTGTGGTGCCGGCCTAACACCCTCCGATGCTTAAGTCAGTGCAAGCAGAGCTAGTGTGCCAGAGAGAATTGTAGTAGAAATTAATTACCTAATGAATGCATTTCTTCTCCTATTTATATGAGAGGAGTTTGATGACATCATCGTGCCACGTGTCGCGTCTGGATTGGGCCACGTGTTGCTTCCCAACGACGTGTCACTTGTTGGTCATGCCACGTGTCATCGTTTGATTGGATATCAATATAATGTAGTTTCTTGGTCTTTGATACGTAGTCTTATTAGATGACGTAGACGTAGACTCTCGGGACTATGTAGACGTACCTTCCTAGGCGATGTAGACGTAGCCTTCCAGACGACGTAGACGTAGCCTTCTAGGTGACGTAGCTTTATCTTTTCAGGTGACGTAGACATAGACTCCCAGGTGACGTAAACGTGTCGATTGTCCATTCTTTGAACAAGTTGAGAAATTCCACGTGTCCTGATATAATTTCACCCCACAACAAAGACTAACTTCAAGAACTAGCCCCACAGTCCCCAAGTAAACTGTATGCAAAACTAGAGAAATATGAGTTCAATGACCTTGTTACCCAATACAAATTAAATAGATAGCGATAAAAATTGAAATCTAACAATTTTAAAAATAAAGTATCATAAAGGAAAGCCAGAGAAAAATAGCATGGAAGAAGCAAGAAATACAGAGGATTTAAGAATAACAGAATAAGAAATACAGAGGATTTTATTCCTTGTTACCAAATCTCTGTGCCATAATAAAGCGGACATCATCAAACATCAATCAGGGTCTCCAAAAAGTGAGGTAACTAAAGTAAGGAAGAATCTGAGGGATCATAAAACAAACTCTTAATTGGAATCCCGTGATTCAATTGTAATCGACCTGATTTGACTAGACTCAGAGCTAAAATTCATTGGAAGGTTTAAGTTATTCCTGTGATCAATTGCTCAATACAAGGTAGAATTATTAGCCATTAGGACCAATTGATGCTGCTCCACTAACTTTAGCATCATCAGAATTGCTGACTTCCATTGTGTTTCTCAAGGAAAGGCAGTATCGAATACTGGTCAGCAACCTCCATCAAACATTATACTCGACTGAGTATATATGTAATCATGAAAATAACTGACCTTGCCAATGTCACCATTCCCATTAAGAGGTAATTTCGAAACTATCATGTCAGAAATAAATAAAATCTGAAACGTCACAGGTTTGATTTTCGTGTGAGCTTCCGTTATTTATCCCTTCATCAGTTCCCACAACTGGCATATTAAGATTAAGTTTGCTCCCTGCATCGTTTTCGATATTAGTATAGTAGTGGACTTTAAAGTTATTGATCAAAACAGGAGAAAATATTGTTTCTATTTCAGAAGCGTTGGTTGGGGTGAAAACCAATCCATTCATGTCTACAACATTCACTGAAAATGGTGGTTGCCACTTCTAATGAGAGATTTCTTCATTAATGAGATTAATCACTTCTTGGTTTTTATAGCTACTAATGGATTTGATGTTGAAAGAAGCCACCTGACATTTTTTTAATACAACCATCAAATTCAAATGCGTCTTCAGGAACCATCAATTGACAACAAGCTTTTTTAGAGATCACACTAGATTTCTGCTTCGATGGAAAATGAGAGACCAAGTAGGGTACCTGTAAGTGATTGGAAGCAATGGAGGACGAATGTATCATCTTCGAGGAGTTCGATTCCGAAACAACCAGAGACAAGCGAAAGCTGCTGGGAGATAGCATAGCAATGCATTGAGTGCCATAAACTCGCAACTCTCAAGCTATCGTTTGTGTCCATTTGTCCAGCAGACCCATAATCCTAAATATCCAATACACGATGAAGATTATATAGTTTCAAGCAAAATCAATTTATTTATCTTATTTAAATTAATCACATGAACAATCAGAAATGTTATCCTCTTCACTTCAGAGGGAAAAAAAAAAATCCGTTTTCATTTTTATTTCCTTTTCCAAAAAAACAAACAAAGTATCAAATTTCTCCAGCCAGACCAGAAACTAGCAATACAAAATTGTACAACAAATAAAATGAACAAAAAGAAAATTAATTTTGGTTGATTACCTTTTAAAAGATGCCATTCCCCAGATATCTCCAATTGGAAATTTCCAAGTATTATATTATAAGTTATAACTGAAAGAAATATAATGGATATATTATAACTTAACAGGAACGGAATCGTACGAATCATACAGGTTTTGATTTGTTCGATCCATAAAATCAAAGAAGAAGATGTAGAGAAAAATGGAGAGAGATAGCTGCCTGATTAAGCCAAATCGGGCACTGGACTGGAAGAACGCATGGAGAGTATTTTCTTCTTCAAGAAGCCAATCGTGGAGGTAGCAGATCAAAAACCAACGAGACAAACACCACTAGAGAGAGAGAGTCTAAATTAAAATTTAGGTTTTTTTTTCTTTTTTTTTTAAAAGAATTTACATGAATATTAAAATTTGATTAAATATTTATGTATTTATCTTTTTTTTTTTTTTAAAAAAAAACTCTAATGAATCTTTTCAATTTTTAAATTGTCTTCATTTCATTTATCTATTACCATCTTCTTCCAAAATAATCTTTTCATATTTTTCTCTCACATTTTTCGTTCGTCGTTCGTCGCAACTTAATTTTTCATAAATATTTAAATTTGATTAAATATTTACATATTTATCATTGGGAAATATCATTAGGTAGCAGAACTTTCTGTAATATTTATAAATATAGCATTTTTTAAAGTATTTGCAAATATAGAAGTTTTTAAAAACCCTCATTTATATGAATTAAAGAAATCAATGATAACTTATAAGTTGATATTGTGTATTAGTAAAATCAGTGATTATTTGTACGGAAATCAGTAATTATTTTGGCAAAAGTAGTGGCAATTTTATAATATTTTAGGCGCGAATTTGAGTTTTTTTACTATTTTTGCAAATAAGTTTTTGGGCTGCTATTTTTACAAATATTTGACTTAATTATACTATTTTTGCAAGAGCCCCTTTATCATTTTTCTTAAATTTTTTAATGAATACCAACACGAGCATACCACAAGTGATTAGGCATCTGTTCCTTTCCCATGAGTTTGAAAGTTTGAGTCTTCCCTCCTCCTTTTTGATGTAATATCTAAAAAAAAGTTTAATGAATCTTTTTAATTTTTAAACTATCTTCATTTCATTTCTCTATTATCATCTTCTTTCAAAATTATATTTTCACATTTTTCTCTCACATTTTTCTATCGTTGTTGTCGCCACTTAATTTTCCAACAAAAATTAAACTGAGTCTGAAAATCATCACAAAACCATCGATTTTTCGATTAGAACTCATCCCCAAACTTAGATTTGACAAAACCCAAACCACCCAACTCTATTTTTTCCTTGTTTTCAAGACGAAAATTAAAAGTTTTCTGACGGGACCACATAATCATGGATTTTTTATTTTGATAATAGATAAACCAAACCCGAAAACCATCCCAAATTATTTTTTCGGTCAGAACTCATTCTCAAACTCAGATTTGATGAAATCTAAAGCTTTCAACTTCTTTTTGCCGATTTTTTTAGAATTTGAATTTTTCGATAAGACATTTTCTGATTTTGCAAACCAATACATTAGAAGAAGATTTCAGAAAATATTCAAACTGATAATTAATTATTTTAGATATTTAACAATCATATTTGAATTAATCAAATTAATTCATTATATTATTTGGCATGTGAGATGTGTCCAATAAGCCCACACGTCCCACCTCTCTAATACTGGGCTCGAGCCTTCACGTTTGGGCCAATTAGAAGTTTTTGAGCTTTTTTAATTCATTTTTAATCAATAGACTCAATTCATTAATTAATTAAATAGAACTCATCTATTTAATTTTCTTTTGGAATTAATTTCACAATATCGAATTAGTTATATAATTTTCCAAATGTTTTAATTAATCTAATTAATTAATGTTCTCACTAACAAGTTGTAACATCCCGTTATTTTAATTCATGATATTTTTTTTATTTTAATTAATGTATTTAAATTTAATTATAAGTTATTAATTAGAATTTTGAAGTTTCATTTCTTTAGTAATCTTTTATTTTGTTGGAAGTTTAATTTATAACTATGCGTATTAATGATTATTAACGGGTCAATTAATAATCATTAATCACCATTTTCTAATTTGCCCCTAAGGCCGCGAGCCTCTATTGGGTTTTCCCGGACTGTTTTATCGTTTACTTTGAGTACGTGTTGGATGTTTGCTCATTTGGTTAATTAATGCATTTTAGATATATTGATTGTAGGTGTTGGCCGTAACCGTTTCGCTTGATCAATCCTCCGGCGCTTAAAACATTATCTTCTTTGCCAAACTAAGTTTAAACTGTTGACTCGTAGTTTTATATTTCGGGTTGCATGACAATCTTGTTTGATCGAGTTTAAGAGAATTTCCCCTTGTGTTGAGTTTATAATTGTTTGGATGGTGACTTGAACTTTGGAAGTGAGATTTGAACTTTTTATATTTTACCGAGTATTTTTAGAGTTTTAGCTCTTGGTTATGAGTGTTTTAGTGAGTTTTTAGTGTTAATTGGAAATATTGTAAGGTTGTACTAATTTTGAAGGAATCTTGGGTTTAGAAAGTGTTTGAGTAGTTTGTACCAAGGTGACTTAGAGGTTTGATCTTAGAAGTTTGAAGTAATTCAAGGTGTTCTTTTGCCTTTTAGAATGTTTGTAGTGTCTAGTTCCATTACTTTGCTTATTTTGATTGGGCGTGACCTTCGTGCGTTTGGTAATGGTGTGAACTGGTTTGCTATTATTGAACTTGTTACTTATGTACGTTTGTGGATTATGGTTGGTAATGGTGACAATTTCGTTTTGTAAAAGTAAGTTTTGACGAGATGTGATACCATGTTGGGATATAATGGATTCATAGATGAAACAGGCTATGGGTGTTATTATATGAGGTGATCGGGACTGATGTGATACAGTCTTGAGATATAATGGATTCATAGATGAAACAGGCTATGAGTGTTATTATATGAGGAGATTAGGATTTGTGTGATGTGATCTTGGGATATAATGATCCATAGATGAAATAGGCTATGGGTGTTATTATATGAGAAGATTGGTGGATATTCGAGTTCTTGATTGGAGTAACATATGTCTTTGTAATGTTCATTATGGAAATGGAAAAGTGATTCTTATTTATTGTTTCAAGCGTAACGTTGTGAATGAGATACTAATTGTAGTTCCATGAGTATTTGGATTTGAATTATACTTGGTGAAATGTTAATTTGTATCGGGAGTATGGAATGACTTGTAAAGAGTATATTAGGCTTTGGACACAATTTCCGATATGGAATTTGATCCATTGGACTACTTGCTTTTATTTTATTCTCACTAGCATTTTATGCTGATGTTGCTACACTTTTATTTTTCAGGTACTCCACGTGGTAGAGGACATGATAGGGGGTGGTGCTGCTTGACTGACGAGTGATGAATGATGAACAATGGACTTAGTTTCAGTTTTTCTTTTGGCATTCTAGGATTGCATTAAATAGAACTTTCTCTTTCATTTTACTTTCCTTCTTTGTTTTTAAATGATGTTTATTCTGGGCTCTTGAGAGCATTTGGTTTGTTTTATGGATTATGTTTACTTTGATGTTTAAATTCAAAAGGAAATGCGCATTTTCATGTTTTGTATTTTATTTGTTGGGAAAATTGTAAACAGGTTTTGGCATAGTCCCAGTTTTAAATGGCACCATGCCAATTTTTACGTTAAAATTTAGTCTTTCGCAGTGTATTTTAATTTAAAGGACTTTAATGGATTCGAGTCTTTACAGTTGGTATCAGAGCTTAATGGTTATGTAGACTACATGCATCACATGTTTTTCATTTTTTGGTTTTAAGTCCTTGTTCAAATCATCGATCACATGTCGGGGTCGGGCTTGAGGTCTTGTTCCCCCTCTGCCGCCACCTGAAGATTAGGATGAGACTAGAGGATTAATTCCCAATGATGTTGAGCTGGTTGATGATGATGTTCCCCCACCTTCGCCATGTAGGCGAGGGTGTAACATTACCATTTCTTGGGAGGATTGTCTGGATTTTTTGCGTTGTGGTAGGGTGTAACGTCCCGTTATTTTGTGATAAAAAAAAAACTTTTATTTATTTTATTTTAATTTGAGTAATTAAAATTCATTTATTTATTATTAAATTAGAATTTAGTAATTTATTTCATTTTAATTCCTTTTAATGGCTTTATTTATTTAAATACGTTAAAATGGTATTAATAATTATTAACGGGCCAATTAATAATTATTAATCACCATTGGGATAGTTTGAGATGTTCGGGATTCGTTTTAAGCCAAAAGTCATAAAAGGGCAAAGTTGTAATTACCCAATTTGCAAAATATCTAAAATCACTATTGCTTCATCTTCTTTAAATGAACTCATTGACCAACCAATTGACCAAAAACTTGCTCATTTCTCCCTCCCCACCCGTGAGCATCAAAGAGGAAGAAAGAAAAATTGGCTTTTGTTCGTTTCTTGTCGGATCGGCTCAATCTTGGATATTTCGGAAAGGCCTCGGGTCAAGGATCATTTCCCATCTACCCATCGTCCGTTTCTCTCGAGATCCTAGGAGTTCTCGGTAAGTGAAGTTTCAAACCCTAACTCCAAATAGTGTTTTAATGGAGTTTTACTTGTTTTCTTTCGATTTCTTGCCGTGGAACTCGATGTTTGTCAATTCGGGAGTAGTTTTAAGTGTTTTTGGAAACTATTCCATAACCCTAAAACCGAGTTTCAGTCGAAACCCTTTCCGTTTGAAATTTACCCTTTTGGGATTGAAAATGGATTAGAAATTAATGAATAAATGTTTATTTGAACTCAATTCGGGAAAGGGATTAATATTCGAAAACCCTATTTATCGATACCCATTGAAATCGGGATTATCGAATTTACTTAAAACCAACTCAAAATGTATTTAAATTGCCAAAAAGCCGGAAAACCAAACCCGAGACTCATTTTGATGATAGGGCCGTGGGCCTCTTTGTGGGTTTAGTTGGGTTTTCGTTGCTTTTTATGTTTAGTAGTTGTTTGATCGATAGTTGGTGAAGTTATTGATTGTATGATATAATTCGTTTGTAGGTGTTTTCGAACCGCGTGGTTGATTGCTCTTTCGGTGTTTAGGAGCAAAGTCTTCACTTTTATTAAGGTGAGAATAGTTAGTATTTAAAGTAATTATAGAAATCGGACAAGTATGATGGTTTGAAGAGTTTGGAACTAAGATTAGAATCCGAATCTAAGATTAGAAGGATGTGAGTTAGTGCCCTTAGGATTAAGAGTTAATCCTTTAAGTGAGAACTTAGAAGTTCTCGATAGAGACTTTGAATCTTAGAAGATTCTAAGTTAGATTCGATTCGAACTAAGATTGGATCATTAGAAGTCAAAAGATCAAAGTTTGTTTTTAGAACGGTTAATAAAACCTCGGATTACTGGAAGTTTAGAATCCTTGGAGGTTTAGGTTAATCGTTATGTTATGTTCTTACTTTTATTATTATTGATACCGGAGTTCGATTTATAAATCGTTCGTTCGAGAATTCTTATCTGTCCTTTACTTTATGTCTTTACTTTACTCATTTACTTTATGCATATTTCAGCTGTTTCATCATTTATGTTTACGTTATCTACTTTTGCAAGCATATGCAAGCATATGCATAACATCTCGCATTATCGAAAAGAAAAGAAAGTGAGAAAGAAAAACGAAAGGTTAATGGTGGAATATGAGAAAGTCCATACTACTTTCATGCATAAGTACTGGTGGGACATGATAATTGCCCACACTACTTTCATACATAAGTACTGGTGGGACATGATAATTGCCCACACTACTTTTATACATAAGTACTGGTGGAATACGATAATTGTCCACACTACTTCATACATAAGGATAAGGGTGGATAGTATGTAAAAATCCACATTACCTTCATTCCATGCATAAATGGCGAATGTGTAGCCTACGGGATGTACTCATTACTTTTATGCATATGATAGACGAGAAAGAGAATCGAGATGTTATAATTATACAAAGTTTATTGATTTACTTTTCTTACTCATGTTATAACAAGTTATTGGATGAACAAACAGACCAAGTGTGCTAGTTAGTATCATCAATTAGAAAATATGAAATAAAATGACCTAGACTTTGGATTTCATGGAATAGAATTACCTAGAGTTTGGAGAACTTTAGGAGTAGAATGTGTCAGTTTATTTGGACACAAATCGAAATGCGAGTTTGAGGTCTATCTTTACTTTTTATGCTTATTATTCTCACTGGGCTTAGTTTGTTAGCTCATGATATTACAACCAATTTCAGGTAATGCCTTGGCTAGAGGTCGAGGAAGAGGAGGTGGTGCTGCGTGATCGAGGGATGCTGACCTCGAGATGGACTAGTGGATTGTAAAGTTTATGTCTTATTTTGATGAATTTTAAGGAATTGTACTTTGTATTTGGCTCCTAAGAGCCTAATGTTGATGTTTTATGATATTATATATTTGAACTCATGTTTTGGACTTAAAGTCCATGAGATTTTGTTAGATTTGAAAATTAGGATGTAAACAGGTTTTCGGCATGCCAATTTTCAAACAAAACCACGCCAATTTTTCGTAAATTAAAAGACTTCCGCTGTTTTCTCTGAATTTAAATTATTTAAAAATGACGGGTCGTCACATAGGGGATATGTGACTATGTTATTCCACCTGTTAGGAGACCCAGACCAGCTATAGACTCATCTGGGGTTACCGATGCTTCCAAGACATAGAAAGAGTATATTAGATATGCTTGAACTGAGTTTGATGGGACATCTACTGACCCGGCAGTCGCCGAGAGATGGTTCACTAGAGTTGAGAAAACACTCAGTTTCATTCGGTGCCCGAATCAACGAAAGGTTCATTATGGGACCTACTCTTTGGTTGATGATGCACTTCACTGGTGGGATGGACAAACTCGTTTCTTGAGCCCTACTTTGGTAGTCACCTAGGAGATGTTTAGAGAAAAGTTTTTTGATAAATATTACCCCAAGGCTGAGGACACCAGAGATCACTTAGAGGTACAGTTTCTAACACTCAAGCAGGATGATTGTTCAGTTGTTGTGTACGAGAGGGAGTTTGATCGATTGTCTAAGTTTTCCACTGGGCATGTTGCTGATCCTAAATGTAAAAGGAATAGGTTCATTATGTTTTTGAGAGCAGACATCTGAGGTCAGGTTCGAGATTTATAACCTGCCACTTATGCTGAGACGTTGGAGTTTGCTTTGGCCTTAGACATCGGTGCCTTTGAGAAGAGGCCATTGTAGCAGTTGCATAGTTCTCTTCACAGAACAGGAAGGTTGAGGACGACCATTCAGGTCGAGAGACACAGCCGCAAAGACAAGTTCAGGGTAGAGGCGGAGGGCACATTGGACCTCAGTTTCGCCCAGGCCCGCAGACAGGCCAGCATAGAGCTCAGGTTCCCTTGGCATCTATTAAATACGATGCATGAATGCACATTTAATGAATTCTAAAACCTTAAAACACAATTTCAATGCCATGATTAGTGTGACAGGAACGATGCCTACGTGGGCTGGTCAAGATTCCCTCCCACTAAAATGAGACTCCTCTCAACTAATGAACATCCCCAGGCTAACTCATATCCTACACTTCTTTAGTTACCATGTTTTGATCAGGTGAATCATCTAGATCACTTAAATATTAATTTTGATGAGTGTCACCGTAGGGAGAGTCAAACATCAAAACTCTTTAGAATCTTTCTAAATGAATCCCTTTGAGTGTTACCTAAGTTTTAGATCGATTAAATTTATTTTGATGAGTGTCACTGAAGGGAGAGTCAAACATTAAAAGCTTTGAAAAAATCCTGGAAAAATCATGTCCTATGATCTAACCTATCATTACCTACAATTTGACCGATCATTGTCTATGATCTGTCAGATCATACAACTGACCGATCATTGCCTATTGTCTTTTCTAGGTATAATGATCGGACAAATATTGCATGAATGATCTGACCGATCATAAGCAATGATCAGTCAGATCATTCATGCAAGATCTGTCTAATCATTAGCTCAAGAATTTACTAGTTGAAACCCTAACTGAATCGAAGAAACATACATTTTATCGTTCGATAAGTATCAGAGATTGTTCGTATGAGCTTGAGCGAATTATTCCGAAACTAATAAAACAAACTTATAAAGGAAATCAGATCTGATCCTTCTGTTTGAATGTAGTGATTATGAAGAAGATCGTGGGTTTGAATGTATCCTTCACTGAGATCGTGGTTTGGTCATTTGGAAGAGATTGTGGGTTTGCAATGTTTGAGATCGTGGGTTTGGAAGAGAAAATGGTGTCGTTTGAGATCGTTGAGATCTATCGTTTGGGTTGCATGTGCTTGCGTCAGTTCAGGTAAAGAGTTTTTGGTCTTTTCACGCTTGATGACATCAACAAAGGTTTTTATTTATAAAAAATAGAAAGTAGGGTCATGTTTCATTATAACTCAATTTTCGAGATCAAATAGGCCAATATCCCAAGAAAATGGTGGATACTCAAACAGGGAAGAAAGCCAAGAAACTCATAACTGATAATGGCCATGATTATGTGAATGAAGAATTTGAGAAACTATGCAAAGAAGAAGGCATGGTAAGACTCAAGACAATGAGATATACTCCTCAACAAAATAGCTTGGTTGAAAGGATGAATATAACCATTTTTTAGAGAGTTAGAGCAATTCTGTTAGAAGCTAAATTTCCCAATAAATTTTGGGCTGAAGCTATACACACTGTGGTGTATTTGATCAATAGAACACCCTCCACAGCCATTGAATTCAAAACCCCTCTAGAAAAGTTGAATGGTGAACCTCCAAACCTGGAAAATCTCAGGGTGTTTGGAAGTTTAGCATTTGCCCACACAAATGATGGAAAGCTGGAACCAAGAGCAAGGAAGTGCATGTTCCTCGGATATCTAGAGGGTGTCAAAGGTTACAAGCTATGGTATCAAGATGGAAAAACAGCAAAGATATTCATAAATAAGGTTGTAGTCTTCAGAGACTTAGAAATGTTTATGACATAACTCACCGATTCAAAGAAAGAGAAGACTTTTGACATTCCAATTGAGGTGGAGAATCCTGTTATCAGTAATAATCCTGACATCAATGAAGCAACTCAAATTGATGATCATAAGGACCAGTTTGAACCTTAAAATCCTCAATCTTATCAGCTTGCAAGAGATAGATCAAGAATGACTATCATTCCATCTTCCAGGTACAATGATTCTGATTACACAGCTTTTACTCTATCTGTTTATGAACTTCTAAATGAGCAAGAGCCTGAATCATACACAACTTCTTGAGATGTAAAGAAAAGAACAGATAGACTGAAACTATACAGGAGGAAATGAATTCCTTAATGAAAAATCAGACAAGGTATCTAATTGACAGAAAGTCTGATAAGAAACTTGTCCAATGTAAATGGTTGTTAAGGTGAAACCTGCAAATGAAGAAAGAGTCAAGCCCAGATACAAAGCTAGGCTGGTTGTAAAAGGGTTGACTCAGAGAGAATGAATAGATTACCATAAAATATTCTCTCCAATTATGGTACACACTTCTATCCAAATCCTAATGACCATCGCTGCTCAATATGACCTTGAATTAGAACAATTACATGTGAAGACTGTTGGTTTTTTGGGCCATTTAATCTCACTTAATTATGTTTTGATGATAAAAAACACTTAGTACAAATGAATTTTAGTACTTTATTGCTGTGTTTTGTATAGCGGAAAATAACGAGAATGGTGCAATTTGAATCGTCCAATTCCGAGCTAAAATGGAGAAGTTATCAAGAAAATAGAATTGGATTTATAATTAATATATATTATATATAATTCGGATTTAAAAAAAAAGGAAAAGAAATAAAAAATTCTATTTTCCATCCGATCGATTCCTCACTGCCATCCGAAGGTGATATGAAACCCTAGGAAATTGAAATAGAAACCCTTTGAATGCACAAAGAACCTCTAAGTGCAAATCCTAAAACCCCGATGAACAATAAGGTAAAACCCTTGGAAAACAAGAAGAAGAAGATTATTCCAATGATCTAATATCTTGAAATAGGAGAACTTGTTCTTATTTCAAGA
Organism: Gynostemma pentaphyllum; assembly: GCA_028015215.1. Lineage (NCBI taxonomy): Eukaryota > Viridiplantae > Streptophyta > Magnoliopsida > Cucurbitales > Cucurbitaceae > Gynostemma > Gynostemma pentaphyllum. The sequence continues at coordinate 43,184,485 of CM051353.1, forward strand.
TCGAAACAATCCACAAACACAATAGATCAACAAGTGCTTGAATGTTTCTAAAGCATGCAACCTAAGAACAAGATTACATAAATATGCAAGGTGAAATCAACCAAGCAAATAGAAACAAAGAAAAAGCTATTCATTCATATTGATAATCTGATTGTAAACCTTACAAATAAGGCTTTAAATAGCCAAAGAAGCCCTAAAAACAACAACGAAATTCGGATTACAAAGAGGCACAAAATCTGTCAAATCTTTCCTTAAGTGCAATGGTGCATTTTAGGAAAGTTTTGCCCTAGAAGATATTATTTCATTCCTAAACTATTATAAGCATGAAAACTGATAAATAAAGGCCTAAAACATTTCCAAATACATTGTAAATTCGTGGACATCATATATGAAAAGTTTGGGAACAAATATGGAAAGTGGTCCAAATAAGGAAAGTTTGACAGAACTTTCCTATTTAGCTCTTCTCTTCATTTTTGATTAAATAAGTCTTCAATTCTCTTCCTCCAAATACATTTTCCATAGATTGAAGTGCATCAAGTTCTCTTCCTTAACCTCCATGCTCGGATCTTCAAAGCTTGTCTTTACTTTGCTAATGTAGGCTTATAAATGGATGTTCAATGCTTCTCTTGAGCATTGATCTTGAGATTGATCCTTGAGCTCTGACGTTCTATGATTCATATCAGAAGGTCTCAGCTTTGCCACATCACGCATGTGCTTCAAGCTCTGACGCGCCCCTGCATCAGCTGACGCATATGGCCCCACTCAGTTGAAGTCGCCTCTACTAGCTTGATACGTGTCTGCGTGTTCCCAAAGCCTGATATTTACTTTCCTATGCGCATGAAAAGTCCTCTTTGCCTCTATCTTTTAGTTTAATACCTTACATGTCCTGACCTCTATTTGTTCATATTTCCTAACTGAATTTGGGCATCTCTCAAAATGATCCCCTGACCTTTTGCCCCTACCGATTGAATGAATTAATATTTTATTATTGATTCGAATTTCAAAATTACTCAGTCAATGAAGGCGTGACACGTGGCCCAACAGATTTATGCCTTTCTTCTTCAAATGGTCGAAAATTAGTGGCTAAAATGCAAGGAAAAATAAGATATTTGGCCTCCATTTTTGAATCAATTTGAAGCTATTTTTCATATTATTTTTGGTTTATGATGAGGGTTTAATTAGGCTATTTTGAGAGCCATTATTTGTAAGAGCAAAATTTTCATATTCAATCTTTTTGAGAGATTTGTAATTGCGTGAAAATTTATAATTCACACTTAGGTCGGTTTTCTAGCCCATGAAAATAAGAACGTGAGGGTTTGATCTTACTCCTGGAAAAAGGTTCGGGTTCGTTCTTGATCCCGGAAAAAGACGATTGGGTTTGACTTTGATCCCGTGTAAAAGAGTCAGGTTTGATCTTGATTCCGCAAAAGGATTGGGTTATACATTGCTCCCGGAAAAGGTAATAAATTCTCGAGAGGTGCTCGGGAAGTGGACTAGGCCAGATTTTGTCCAAACCACTATATATCTTGGTGCCATTTTTCCAACCGTATCCTCTTTAATTTATTGCACTATTAATTGCTATATATTTAATGTGTTAATTATTTGGGATCATTAATATCAATCATTGGAAATTAAATTGATGCTTCGCATATTTATTATATAACATTTATTGAAGTAATTCTTTATTGTTAGAAATTGATTGTGATTGAATATTTCCAATCTTTGTTGAAAACTGCTATACTTTGTTTAGGGAATTTTAGTATAAAATTCATCTTAATAATTTTGAGCTTAAAAAGTATAATTAATTTAATAATTATAAACCATAATCGAAAAAGTTTTTAAATTAACGTAAAAGCCTATTCACCCCCCTCAAGGGTTGTCATACCGATCCTACAATTGGTATCAGAGTCGGTTGCTCTTTATTTTAATAAAATCATATTGCTATATCTTTTTACTTGATATTCTTTGTAACTGTTTCACACTTACAATTAGTATCAAAGAGAAGTGTTCTTGATTGGAAATTATTTTTTGAAATATTTCTTGAAAATAATTTTGATATTTAAAGCTTAATTGCTAAAGAGCCATGGCAAATTTTTGAGTTGATAAAATTATTGATGAACAATGTGATGTTAGACCTCTTTTCGTTAATGGATAAAATTTTAAATTATGGAAAAATCAAATGAAGACATATTTGCTATCTATGGATATCAAAATCTTGTATGTTATTGAAAATGACATATCTAAATCAAATTTGGATAATCATTTGCCTACTTTAAATGCTAAAACTTTGAATGTTATATTTTGTGCTTTAGATAGACTTGACAAAGTTGTAAACTTTGAGTTTGCATTTGAAGTATGGAATTTTCTTGAAAAATTATACAATGTAGAAATTTCTCCTCGTACTTCTAATGTTTTTCTTGATGTAAAGGATTATTGTAAATCCAAAAGTCAAGGGAAATTACATGGAATGGAGAATGAAAATCTTGGTGAACCTCAATTGTGCTTAATGGATCATGGTGATGAGGAAAACATTGATGATGAGGTATGTGATGAAAATCCTTCTTATGATGAACTTATGAGTGCATATGATGAAATTAAAGATGAATTTGGAAAGTTGTGCTCTAATATTGACAATGAAAATAAAAATTATTTTATGTGTAAGGAGATTGTTTCTTTGAAGGATGAATTAATTGTTTTGAATAATGAGAACAAATCCTTAGTTGATGAAAATGCATGCTTGAAAGAAAATGCTTGTGATGTTAAGAAGCATGATTTGATTGAAACTCAAATGATGAAGAAAAGCTTGCATTGCTAGATAAAATTAAATTCCTTGAGCATGATATTTTTTTATAAAAATGAGTTAATTATCTCTCTAAGAGAGAATGAATCTTGCCTAAAGAGTGAGCTTAAAGTTGCAAATGAGAGTATTATAAAGTTGACAATTAATGAACAAAAATTAGAGAAAGGTAAATTTATTGATGAGAGTGCTAATCCATCAACTTCTAAATTCATCATTGTTAAAGCCTCTTCTAGTGTGCATAAAGTTGATTTACCTAAAGTTGTTCATAAACATTGTAATGCAAATATTGTTCCTACTTGTCATGCATGTGGTATTAAGGGTCATATTAGATCAAATTGCCATAAAAAGAATAATAATTCTCATAATTATGGAAATAGGAAATTTGTGTTTGAAGGTAATATGCCTAATCATGTTGTGTATAAAGTTGGTGTTTTTAAGAATGTAAGAACAAAATTTGTGCCAATTTGTCATCATTGTGGAGTTAAGGGTCACATTAGACCTAAATGTTACAAATTGAAAAATGCTCCAATTGTTCATGGAAAAAGAACTCTTCCAAATAGAATGAAATTTGGAAATGATTTTAAAAGGAAATCTCACATTAAAAAGAATGTTCATAGATATTATGTGAATGAGAATTTCAATGAAAATGTTACTTGCTTTAAATGTGGCAAATTTGGACATAAGTCTTATTTTTGTAATTTGCCAAAACTGATTGTGATTGATAAAGGAATCAAATTAAAATGGATTCCAAAAGTTACTACTAACCTACTTGGACCCAACAAAGTATGGGTACCAAAATTACTTGACTGTAGGTTATTTGAAAGCAAGAGGTTGCTTGAGCTTGATTATGGAATTTATCTTATGGATCAAGCAACATGTTGTCTTGCTCGGAGCTTGAAAGGAAAAATCCCACTTTGGTAACTTTAATTTTGAAAAAGTTATATAATTTTTAAGCTATTTGGTGATTAATATCATGAGAATATTATCCATATTTATGAATTTATTGTAGGAGATAATTATGAAATTTATGTTTTTGCTTTATGGATAGATTTATTTGAATTTGTTTTTGAGTTCTTATGGAAATAAGAATTTATTGGATAAATTATTTATATGCCCTTATGTAAACTTTTTTAATAAATTTTTGAAAATTGCTTATCGGGCTTGTTAATTAAATCTCATGCTTTGATGAGTTATTTTGAAAGAAAATTATTTTTGAACTTTTGACACTAGAAAAATTAGGTGTTAAATTCTTTTTGTTAGGGGGAGTACCTAAATTTGTATTGATTTATACTTCTTGGATTAAAATTTGAAATTGATTTCAAAAGGAAATTTGAAATTTAAAGTTTTTAAATGCTTATATTTTTAATTGGTATAATTCTTTCTATCCCAATAATTTTGATTATTTAAAATTGGTAATTCTTGTCATATACCATATTTTGTATGGATCATTGAGTTGTAAAAAAAATGTTAAGATTTTGTGTGATGACTCATTGAAATAATTGTTATATTTTGTAATGAAGAGTGCACGTTTTTAGGGGGAGTAATGTCTGTTTGAAAATATGAATTGACACTTTATGTGTTTAGCAACAACTTATTGAAACTTTAATTGAAAATTGTTTGTTTGTTTTGATACTTTTAAGTATGTGACTTTTATGAAAAGTTTTTAAGTTGAAATTATTGATATCTTTTTTTTAAAAAAAAGGGGAAGATTTTTTAAATCTTAGCGTGTCCCTTATTAAGGGAGAGTTTTTTTAAAATTCAAGGATGATTATGTTTTATTTTTGTTAAAATTGGAATTATCTTGAAAATTCTATTATTGCTATGTTATTGATTAAAATTCTGTATTAATTTTTTTTCAAAAGAGATTTCTATGCTTATTTAATTAAATTACCTATGGGAATTTTTTTATACTTAAATTTTTTTAATATTACATTTTTTTTGATTGATTGCAAAAGAGGGAGAAAAATTGAGGGAAAATGAACATATCATATTGAGTTGAAATGATTTACATTGTTTGATATATGATATATGTGATTTTTATTGAACATACACACACTTTCTTTCATTTTTCTTAAGTGGCTTGTCATCATAAAAAAGGAGGAGATTGTTGGCTTTTTGGGCCATTTAATCTCGCTTAATTATGTTTTGATGATAGCAAACACTTAGTATTAATAAATTTTAGTATTTTAGTGTTTTGTAGAGCAGAAAATAACGAGCACGGTGCAATTTGAATCGTCCAATTTCGAGCTAAAATGGAGAAGTGATCAAGAAAATAGAATTGGATTTAAAATTAATATATATATATATATATATATATATATATATATATAATATAATTCAAATTTTGAAAAAAAGAAAAGGAAATCAGAAATTTCTTTCTGTCGTCCGATCGATTTCTCGGCGCCATCCGACGATCTCTTCTGGGCCACGTCGAGCGTGTGCTTCTGCGCCCCTGCATCAGCTGATGCACACGTGCCCCACTCAGTTGAAGTCGCCTCTACTAGCTTGACACGTCTCAGCGTGTTCCCAAAGCCTGATATTTACTTCTTCTTATACGCATGAAAAGTCCTTCTTGCCCCTATCTTTTGGTTTAATACCTTTCATGTCCTGACCTCTATTTGTTCATATTTCCTGACCAAATTTTGGCATCTCTCACAACGATCCCCAGACCTTTTGCCCCTGCTGACCGAATGAATTAATATTTTATTATTAATTCTAATTTTCGAATTACTCAGCCAATGAAGGCATGACACATGGCCTAATAGATTTATGCTTTTTCTTTCTTCTTCAAATGATCGAAAAATTAGTGGTTAAAATGCAAGGAAAAATAAGATATTTGGCTTCCATTATTGAATCAATTTGAAGCTATTTTCATATTATTTTGGGTTTATGTTGAGTGTTTAATTAGGCTATTTTGAAAGCCATTATTGTAAGAGCAAAACTTTCATATTCAATCTTTTTGAGAGATTTGTAATTGTGTGAAAATTGATAATTCACACTTGGGTCAGTTTCCTAGCCCCTGAAAATCGAAACGTGAGGGTTTGATCTTGCTCCCGATAAAAGGACCGAGTTCGTTCTTGATCCTAAAAAAAGAACGATTGGGTTTGAATTTGATCCCAAGTAAAAGAGTCAGGTTTGATTTTGATCCTGCAAAAGGATTGGGTTATACATTGCTTCCGGAAAAGGTAATAAATTCCTGAGAGATTCTTGGGGAGTGGACTAGGCTGGATTTTGGCCAAACCACTATATATCTTGGTGTCATTTTTTCAACCCTATCCTCTTTAATTTATTGCACTAATATTAATTGCTATATATTTAATATGTTAATTAGTTGGGATCATTGATATCAATCATTGGAAATTAAATTGATGCTTCACATATTTATTATATAACATTTATTGAAGTAATTATTTATTGTTAGAAATTGATTGTGATTTAATATTTCCAATCTTTGTTGCAACTACCATACTTTATTAATGGATTCATCTTAATAATTTTGAGCTTAAAAAGTCTATTTAATTTATTAATTACAAACCATAATTCGAAAAAGTTTTTAAATTAACGTAAAACCCTATTCACCTCCTTCTAGGTTTGCCATACCGATCCTACAAAGACAACTTTTCTCCATGGAGTTCTTGATGAAGAGATACATATTGTCCAGCCTGATGGTTTTATCAATGGTTTTATCAAAAGGGGGAATGAAGAGAAAATGTGTCTAAATTTGATGAATTCATGCTTAAGAATTATTTCAGAAGAAGTAAGTATGATAGCTGCATATATCAAAGAGAAACCAGCAAACCCCTTAAAGTTATACTTCTACTTTATGTAGATGACATGCTCAGAGCCCCTTCAGACATCTCAAAAGTTGAAAAGGTAAAGGTTATGCTGAGTAATGAATTTGAAATGAAAGACTTTGGTGCTACAAGGAGGATTGTAGCAAAAACATCATCAGAGACGGGACAAAAAGAAGTATACACTTAAACCAGAGTAGCTACATTGAAAAGGTACTCATGAAGTTCAATATGCAAGATGTTAAACCAATGTTTGTCCCTATTGCTCAACACCTTAAACTGTCTTAATAACAGTCACCTACTGATGATGAAGCCCAAACTAAAATGAGCCTTGTTCCTTATGTAAATGCAATAGGTTGCATAATGTATTGTATGGTGTGTTCCAGACCAAATATCGCTCATGGCTCTAGTCCATTAAGCAGGTATATGTCTAATCCTGGAAACTACATTGGCAGGTCCTAAAAGGAGTAATGAGGTATCTCGCAGGCACAAGAAACACTGGATTAGTGTTTGAATGCTCTCTAAATATAAGCACAATCTTGAAGGTTTTGTTGATTCTGATTTTGCTGGTGATAGAGATAAAAAAAGATCTCTAACAGACTATGCTTTCATATTGTTTGGTGAAACTGTTAGCAGGAAATCAGTCTTACAGCCTATAGTTGCTTTATCTGCATCTGAGGCAGAATATGTTACAGCAACTAAAAGTATAAAGGAAGCATTGTGGCTTAATGGTTTGATAAATTAATTGGGATTAGAACAAGAGAGGGTTAAAGTATATTGTGACAATGAAGGAGAAATATACCTAAGTAAGAACCAAATGTTCCATGAAAGGACAAATGATATAGATATCAAGCTCAATTTTATCAAAGATGTTATAGCTCAAGGAGGAGTTTCGCTTGAGAAGGTTCATACTGATGACAATCCATCTGGCATGTTGACAAAAGTTGTCACTACAACAACGTTTAGAAAATGCTTAGACATTTTAAGGGTGATTAAATTTAAACCTCCTCAAGCCTCTACTGTTGATGTTCTCGCAATGTTTGCTCTCTCTTATGGTTTACTTGTTTAGTCTCAAGGTAGAGATTTGTAAAGTTATGAGGCAAAATAAGACTTTTTACAGCTCAACATTTTTACCCCTTCTACCTTTAAGTTTTAATGAAGTCAGAAGTAAATAATACTTTCATTTGAAGACTTTCATCTTCATCTTTTCTGTTTTTCAGTTGCTGTTCATGGTTGTGCAAGTAGCTGTTGTAGACTGTATAAAAGTGAAAAAGAAAAGGCTGAGTAATGTAATGTGGAACTGATCCATTGATGAATAAAGAGAGCTCCAAACTTGTGAGAGAAGACGTAGGATTAAATTTCGAACCCCTATAAATTTCTTTGTCTTTTTACTTTTCTTGTTTATGTGTTCTTGTTGATATTGCTTATTGAAGAATGAGAGAGAGTGTTCTTAGTAATTGATAGCTTGGAGAGTTGAGAGATTTTTAACAGGTTGTTTTGAGTTAAATTTTTTTTCCCTAACCTATTATTTTAGTCGTAAATTTATCCAACTTAAATATCCTTAATTAGGTGATAAATCAACTCAAGCCAACCATATAATATTAAGGTTAAGTTAAAAAGAAATAATCTCAAATAACATAAATCTACATACTAATTATTGAAGTATCATAATATTTTAAAAGCCATACAAATAACAATTCAGTAATTATGTGATTAAACTTTTTTAAACACCATAAGAGAAACCATGTTTGCAATTTTCAACCCTCAAAAAAGGGAATCAAGAAAAGTTTTGAGGCATTTGTTATAGACCCATGGCCGCTCCAGATGAACAAGATGACCTGCCTTCTCTATGAAATCTACCGTTGCTCTGCCTCCCACTTGCCTTTGATCATACCAAAATTATATAGTTTCAATCACTTAATTCAATCAATATTATATATTAAATAATAAATTTTGAGGAATAAGAAAAATACTTACTCCTTCAATTTATAGGCAATTTGCAGATAAAAAATGTGGTCACTTACTCCCCATATGATGTGTAATCTATGTTTCATGCAATAATTGAGTAAAAAAAACAAGTTGAGGTAAACATAATAGATTTATATTGAAAGGGTGTTTTTCTTATCTCTTTTTGAAAACAAAACTCAAGTCTTTGAAAACTATTTTTCCTATTTATAAAAATAAAAGTATATATTTAATAGAAAATATTTTAAATTTTAGATATTTCATTACTTTTGCATTTTACTTTAGTGTTAGATTTGTTATTCAATAATTTTTTGAAATCAAAGAAATAAAGAATTTGATTACCAAGGTTGGTTGAAAATTTGGTTTGTTTTTTAATTTTTTTTTTAAACATTACAAATTAATATTTGAAAGCATATGACTACGAAGAGCAAAACTGTATTTTTTATTTTGCATATTTAAAAATTGTATTTTTGATTTCACAAATGGAGTAGAAAAGGAGTATGTATTTTGCAGATTCTTATGAAAAATAAATTTGGTAGATTCCAATCAACACAGGTGATTTAGACTGGTTTTTCAGGTAAAGGGTATTTTGAAATAAAAAGTATATTCGATTGGTTCATTAACTATGTTGTTGTCTAAAAATAGAGAGCTTCCACGTAAGCAACGAACTTATAAGATGGGATGAGTCGGAGGTCATGCGCTGCACTAGAGGTGTTGTGTAGGCGGTGTGCTGTGTAGTTGACGAGCACTGTATGTACCTGGACAGGAAAGGAACAGACAACCAGTGTGGTGTCGGCCTAACACCCTTCGATGCTTAAGTCAGAGCTAGTGTGCTAGAGACAATTAAAGTAGAATCAGTTACCTAATGATTAAATTTCTTCTCTTATTTATAGAAGAAGAAGTTGATAACATCATGCCACATGGCACGTCGAGATTGGGCTATGTGTTGCTTCTCAATTACGTGTTGCTTGCGGGTTACGCCATGTGTCATTTCTGAAGTGGATACTTGTACTCAATCTCAAGTATGTTTGTATGTGCTGGAGATTGCGTAGTCAGGTGCGTAGATTTTATGACCAGTAACTATGTGTAGACGGCATGCCCAGGTATTGTGCTAAGACAGCGTGCCCAGGTACTGTGGTCAGATGGCGTGCCCATGTATTATGCTCAAATGGCATGCCTAGGAACTATGCTCAGACGATATGTGTAGACGTTTTTGCCAAGTTGTAAAATTTCATGTGTTATCAAATTTCACCACACAACAGAGGTCCCCTACTCTCGAGCTGAGTTGAGATGTGAGTTCAATGCTACTTGGGAGTATTCTTTCAAAGTAGAATTTTGCCTCGGTGATTTTTCTGAAAATATTCTAAGTGTTCAAGTTTGTAGCTTGAATTTTCTGCAATTGCAGTCTTCAAAATTTTGAGAGTTTGTAGCTTGAATTTTTCTCCCTTTGTAACTTGAATTTCTTGTCATTTCACTTGTCAAATTTTTGAGAAAATACTAAGTGTTGGAGCATGGTAGGTTGAATTTTCTGTCCTGTTTATTTTGGAGTTGGGTTGTATGTCTAAGTTGTCACACTTAATCATCACGTACTTCGCCCCCTTTGATGTTAAGAGTAAAAGTTCTCTTGAAATCAAAAATATTAAATTCATCCATTTATTATTGGAAAAAAAATCAAAAAATTTGAAAAGAAATTGAATTGATAAAGAGTGTAGAATAAAGAGGGAGGAGAGAGAGAAAAATAAATACAAAATTTCGTTTTTGGAAGGGGGGGGGGGTTCCAAACCCGCAGGTCAGGATTTGACCAGTATGGTTTTCAATCCAGTTTTTTTTCTCCTTTTCAGCTGCCTTTTAATTGTGACTAGTCAAACGGTTGGTCGGTGGACTTTTTTTTTCTAACCAATTTCAAATTGATTTTCTTGGGTCGACTTGTCGTTGAGTCTTGACACAAGCTTGATTGATTTAACTTCAAATTTTCTAAGTGTTACTTTGTAGGCGTAGCTTGTGAGAGTCCTACACTCGTAGTAAACTTAAAATTTTTCCTTAATTATTCTACGAGCCTTGCACTCTTGGTAGAGTTCGAATTTTTCTCATTTTAAATTCTTCTAGAAGGTGCAGTTTGTAAGAGCCCTGCATTTCCTAGTAGACATAGAAATTTTTGTCATTTTAAATTCTTCTACTAGGTGTGGCCATACGAGCCCATGCAGCTCATTAGAGCCCTGCACTCCCTAGTAGGCTTATAATTTTTATTTTTTTGAACTCTTACACTAGGTGCGGCTAGTGAGAGCCCTGCACTCCGTAATAAACTTAGAATTTTTCTCTTTTAAAACTCTTCCATCACGTGCAGCTCGTACGAGCCCTGGACTCTTTAGTAGACTTAGAATTTTTCTCTTAAAATTCTTCCACGAGGTGCGCGGCTCGTGTGAGCAATGCACTCCCAAGTAGACTTATAATTTTTTTCTTTTAAAATTCTTCTACGAGGGGCGGCTTGTGCGAGCCCTGCACTCCCAAATAAACTTAAAAAATTTTCTTTTAAAATTATTCTACGAGATGCGACTCGTGCGAGCCTTGCACTCTCAAGTAGAGTTTGAAATTTTTTTTCTTTTAAACTCTTCCACCAGGTGCAGCTCGTGAGAGCCCTGCACTCCCTAGTAGATTTAGAATTTTTGTTTTCTTTTAAGACTCTTCCACCAGGTGCGGCTCATTAGAGCCTTGCACTCCCTAGTAGACTTAGAATTTTTCTCTTTTAAAATTCTTCTACGAGGTGTGGCTAGTGCGAGCCCTGCACTCCCAAGTATATTTAGAACTTTTATTTAGCTCTTCCACCATGACGGACTTAGAACTTTTTTATAGCTCTTCCACCCTGACGGACTTAGAACTTTTTTGTTTATTGTAGAGCTCTTCCACTTTGTTGGACTTAGAACTTTTCATTTTGTTGTAGTAGATTCACATAATTGACCACCACTCAAGTAGAGTTTTATGTCTCGAAGTTTAACTTGAGTCTAATGCTTCTCGAATGGTTTAACTCTACATAGATGATATAAGTAGAAAAGTACAATTTAATTCATTTTATTTTTGAAGCTCTTGCAATAAAATTTTTTATTGGAAATGAAAACTGTGATAAATAAAATTGCTGAAATAAAATCTAAGTTGCTTGACATCTTTATACGTATAGTAGAGCCCTTTAGATGAGATCAATTAATGTGTCGATGTCTCAGCCTACTATGTTAGTGACTTAGCATGCTTCTCTTCTTCACTAGTCGCCCCCCAAAGATGGTTCTTATTTCTCCATCTAGAAAATATTGATTGTCACGGTCTTGATCTTCCTTATCTCATTTACTTCTCACGAATTTCTTCAAGTACCCTTTTTGAATAAGGGTCTTAATTTCTTCCTTGAGATCGAAACAATCAAAGGTGGTATGGTCGTGGTCTTTGTGGAAGAGGCAATATTTTTCTGTATTCCTCTTGTTTGTTCCCATCTTCATTTTTGCTGGCCATTTCAATAAATTTTTGTTTTGAATTTCCATGAGAAGTTGCTCGATTGGGACCGTGGTGGAAGTGTACTTCTGAAGTTTACTTGAAGGAAGACTCAGCTTCTCAGGTTGGTCTCTTGACCTCTTTTTCTTGTCATCTTCATGACGGTCAGTCCTCCAGATGAGGTCTTCTGTTGAGCCATTTCTGTTATGATCAAAATCTCTACCACTGCTACCTTTTTCATATAGAGTTTATCTTGCACTGAGTAACTCTCTAGCGCTCATTTTTTAATCTAACTATATAGTCTCGGAGGCTCTCCTATGACTTCTATGTACAGTCAAGAGGTGTGTGGTAGTTTTTTTAAGATCCCTTCCACAAAAAAAACTGAGTTACAAAAGATCGAGTAAGGTCTGTAAATGAAGAGATAGACCTCGGCTTGAGTTGCCCGTACCAACCGTGTGTAGGGCCTTCTAATGTAAAGAGGAATGCCCTACACTTGATAGCATCTCGGACTCCCTAGAGCTCGATCAAGGTCCAAAACATATCAGCATGCTCGATTGGTTCTTTGAACCATCATACATGGTCATAGTTGGCAATTTAAACTTGGTGGGAAGCTCCACCTCCATTATATCATCGGTGAATGACAGATCAGTTTGCTCGAGTAGATTTTCTAGTGCAAGAGGAGTCTTCTATACTCTTTTTTCATATGACCAAGTTGATCTTGAAGTTTTTTCAACTTTGGCGCCTAAGTCTGAGCACTTTCTGTGGTAGACTTCACAACATCTGCATGTTCTTTTCTCTCTTGATTGAGAACTTCTCCAAGGTCGGACCTTCCTTTCTGACTAGGTTGCTTATTGTGAGAAGAGTTATGATTCCCACAGACGGCGCCAAATGTTGTTGCCTAAAAATGAAGAGTTTTCACGTAAGTAACGAACTTAGAAGATGAGATGGGTCAGAGGTTATTCTCTGTACAAGAGATGTTGCGTAGGCGGTGTGCTGAGTAGTTGACGAGCACTGTATGTACCTATACAGGAATGGAACAGAGCATCGGTGTTGTGCCAGCCTAACACCCTTCAATGCTTAAGTCAGAGCTACTGTGGTAGAGAGAATTAGAGTAGAATTAGTTACCTAATGAATGAATTTATTCTCCTATTTATAGGAGAAGAAGTTGATGAAATCATTGTACCATGCGTCGTATCGGGATTGGATCATATGTTGCTTCTCAATTACGTGATGCCTGTAGGTTACGCCACATGTCATTTCCTTAGTGGATACTTGTATTCAATCTCAAGTATATAAGTCTGTGTTGGAGATTACATAGCCATGTCTTGTCAGGGGCGTTTCCAGGTACTGTGCTCAGATGGTGTGCCCATGTACTATGCTCCGACGACGTGCCTAGATACTGTGTTCCGACGACTTGCCTAGGTACTGTGATGAGACCGCTTGCCCAGGTACTATACTCAAACTATGTGTCCAGGTACTGTGCTTAGACAACGTACTCAGGTACCCTGCTCAAAAGACGTGCTCAGGTACTGTGCTCAAAAGACGTGCCTAGGTACCATGCTTAGACGACGTGCCTAGATACTGTGCTCAAGTACCGTGCTCAAAAGATGTGCCTAGGTATTGTGCTCAGATGACGTGCTCAGACGGCGTGCCCAGGTACCGTGCTCAGACGACGTGCCCAAATACCGTGCTCAGGTGGCGTGTCTAAGTAGCGTGCTCAGACGACGTGCCCAAGTACCGTGCTCAAATAATGTGCCTAGATATTGTGCTCAGTCGGCGTGCCCAAGTTATAAAATTCCCACAACAATCTGTAAATTGATTTTTTTTTTTCTTTCCCTCTTTCAGAATTCATAGGTTAAAACGTAAACAAAATTGTATTTTTTATTTTTATGTTAATTTGAACATATGTTTAGTGGCATATTTTTTTGAAACAAATATTATCTAGAATATCATATTTTGGAGCTATATTTATGAGGATGATATTAAATTCGGAATTTTCCTTAACTTAAAACTTTTACTTCGTGGTTTTTTGGGGTTTTCAAATATTTTAGACTTAAAATCTATTATTTGAGTAAATTCTCAAATGGAGGAGTGATATTTGAGTATTTTTATATTGAAGTAAGCTATTTTAATTTTGGGTAAAATGTAAATAAGACTCTTTGGTTTTTTTTTTCGGAATATAAGAATACCCCTGACAAATAATGTCTATGTTGCTTCAAATTATTCCAATGAGGTCTCTCCTCTTCAACGCCATTAATTTTCTTTTAATCATAACTTTTTCGTTTGAACTCTGATTTTGAAGAATCAAAATGTTTTAGAATCCTCATTTCGAACTCAATGTAATGATCAGTTCAAAACTTCTAAATCATTAGTAACCAAACGTATTAATGGTGTAAATCATACTTAACATTTTGATGATAATAAACTCTTTTATTTATTAATAATTTGAAGTTTTAAAGTGACCATGACGTAGAGCTCGAAACGAGGATTCAAAGGCATTTTGAATCATCCAAATCGGAGTTCAAACGAAGAAGTTATGACTAAAAAAAAATTTATAACATGAAAGGGGAGAAGTCTCATTTAGATAATTTAAAACTACAGATGTATGATTTCCTATTTTCAAACCACAATAGTGTTCATGCATTTGACAAAAATCACGTGATCTTATTTACATTTTATCCTTTTAATAATTGTCTCTCTAATTTTTTATAGGAGAGAATAAAAAGTTTATAACTTATATCTTAATTTCATTGAATTACTTTTACTAATTGAATAAATACGAAAACTTCTTAACAGTTTCTTCTTTTTTAAGCGAAGATTTCTTTAATAAAATTATCTCTTCAACTAAAGATTTTATGAAAAGGAATCAACGACAAGTTAACAGTAATCGACTATATTGGTTGAAAAAAATATTTTAAAAAGTTTGATCGGCAAAAATTTCTCTTAAAAATTACTCTATATCAAATGTATATTAAAATATCCAAACCTCTGGGTATTGAGTCATGGAAATAATTTCATCCTCTTCCACAATACCATCTAAAAGTGGTGCTCCATCCTTTCTGTGAATAACCATTGCCTGAAACACTCAACTAAGTGATTGAGTATAATTTTGATACTTATTAAAAAAAAAAAAAAAAGAGGGGTAAAAATACAGTTTTGGCCTTTGAACTTTCACTCAAGTTTCATTTTCGTCCCTGAACATTCAAAAGTTACCATTTTCGTCCCTGAACTTTCCGTTTTGTTTCGTTTTGGTCCTTCAAAATTTCCCCCCGTCTAAAACACTAATGGAGGGCTTATGTGGTGAGTAATTGATGATGTGACATTATAGAAATATACCGTGAGGTTAAATACCATGGAAAAACGAATATAAAGGAAGGTTAATCTCTTTTTTTTCTCTTTCATTCGAGTCTTAAATCTCACTATATTCGTTTTTCTACATCTTTTAACCTCATTGTATTTTATATAATGTCACATCATCAATTATATACCATGTAAGCGCTTCGGTGATGTCTTAGATGAAAAAAAAATCTGAAGGACAAAACGAAATGAATTGGAAAGTTCAGAGACGAAAATGGCGACTTTTGAAAATTCAGAGACGAAAATGAAACTTGAGTGAAAGTTCAGGGACCAAAATGGTATTAGTATAAAATAAAATATTTATTTTAAATGTATTTTATTGTTTATGTATCACAATTTAAATAATGCGGCAAGATTAATAATTAATATTAGTATTTTTTTTTTATTGAAGTGGCATTTAAATAAATCTTTATTCTTTTAATTTCTCTCTCTCCTCTCTCTACCTCTCTCTCTCTCTCCTCTTTCCCCATTACCTCTTCCATCTTCTTCATCGATCCCCACCTTTAACGCCTCCACAAAGTCTCATTTTGACCAAATTCAGTGGGTACATTTTTTTTTTTTAAAATTGACATAAACTCATGAATTTCCTTTTAGAGATATTTATATTTACCATTGAGATGAATTTATTAATAACAAAATTAACGCTGAACGAGAAATAAAAAATAAAAATCAAATGTAAATAAGTTTATGAAATTACTATACCTCCAAGTAGTGTTTGAAAACCCAGTCAGGAAGAGGAGGTGACCAATGTGTAGCAATTTGAATCATCAACCTTACACCATTCACTGAGTTAGGGATCAAAAACTCCGACCATGTTTTGATCCCTTTCTCATCCAATGCACGGCTGACCGTCGTCGTCGATGCCATCGCCGCACAAGTCGCGACCATCGCCACGACCGAATCCGGGAACATCTTTACAATCTTGAACCCCACCATAACTCCATAGCTAAAACCAACCAAAATAAACTTTTCCACCCCCAGCTTTCTCAGCCCTTTCATAACACACTCCCCTTGAAACTCCGGTGATCTATCCGGCCGGTCCGTAATAGAACTACCAAAGAAGATGAACTCCGGTAAATAGACGTCGTAGGATTTGGCTAGACTGAGGACCTGTGAAATTGCCAAGTGATGATGGCATTGGCGGCAAAACCATGAAGGAAAACAAGAGCAGGTTTGGAGTGGTCTGGTTTTCTGGTCGGAACCCAGAAATTCATTACTGTCCCTGGTTCAATTTCAATTAGTCTTGACCTTAATCCAGCAAACTTCATTAGCCATCGCAAGATACGATCGCCGAGGTCGAAAATGTTCACCATGAATAATTCAGGGGGCTCAAAAAGCTTGTGGAAATTTGGATGAATAATGATGAGGAAGTTGTACTAGGGGTATGCATTTATATACATTAATTAACTGTGTAGTGAATTTTAAATATAATATAAAACTTGTAGCCAACTAACTGACAATCTTGGGAACAAGTCTTTGCATGCAGCAGTAAGGCTCCATACGGCCCACGG
Organism: Gynostemma pentaphyllum; assembly: GCA_028015215.1. Lineage (NCBI taxonomy): Eukaryota > Viridiplantae > Streptophyta > Magnoliopsida > Cucurbitales > Cucurbitaceae > Gynostemma > Gynostemma pentaphyllum. The sequence goes on from CM051353.1 coordinate 43,201,383, forward strand.
ATGGCTGCTTACAGTTATTAATTTGTCGCCTAAACTCGGAGAAATTATTGGAGGAAACCACCTCATAACTATAAAAAGGGGTAAATGTAAAATACACCCCTGTTGAAATATGAACTTGATTTGGGCTAAGTAAAGGTTTTGGGTTTTAGTTGTCTAAGCCCAAATTCTAGAAAAGTGTAGAGAAGTCTTAGAGAAAGAAGTTTCTAGAAATATAGTTAAGATTAGTGGAGCATGTTCTAGAGAAGAACTCTCTAGAACAAAGTATTTTATAGAAATATCTAGAATAATGTGGATATAAAGAATATTTTAGATAGTCATTAATAGCCATTAAATTAGAATTGTAGTGGCATAATCCTAGCCGTTGATTGAGGAGGTGCCACTAGTATAAATAGGAGTGTGGTCTAAGTGTTTTGTATTAAGCAAAATCAAAAAGCAATTCTAGCAATAATATAAGTAGCCTACTTTCTCCAAAATCTCTCCTACATTTAAAATATTTCCTCCACTACTAAATTCCCTTCCAACAAAGTAGTATGAGAGCTTGAGGATCCTTCATAGAGAGATGGCAAATAATGGTATGAGTTCCTTCCAAGTTCCACAACTCACCAAGAGTAATTATGATAATTGGAGCATCAAGATGAAGACTCTCCTAGGTGCTCAAGACGTGTGGGAAATAGTAGAAAAGGCCACACCGAGCCAGAGAATGAGGATAATCTAACTCAAACTCAAATAGATGGTTTGATAAACTCAAGAAAGAGAGACAAGAAAGCTCTCTATCTAATCTTTCAAGGATTAGATGACGATGCTTTTGAGAAAGTTTCAGAATCAAAGTCTGCTAAGGAAGCGTGGGGTAAGCTTCAAATCTCATATAAGGGAGTCGATCCAGTCAAGAAGGTACGTCTTCAAACTTTAAGAGCCGAGTTTGAAAATTTGCGTATAAAAAAAGGAGAAGCCATCTCAAATTACTCTTCAAGAGTCTTAGCTGTCACCAATCAATTAAAGAAAAATGGTGAAAAATTAGATGAAGTAAAAATCATGGAGAAAATTCTTAGATCGTTGGATCCCAATTTTGATCATATTGTCACTGTCATCGAAGAAACAAAAGATTTGGAAGACATGACAATGGAGAACCTTTTGGGATCATTGCAAGCTTATGAAGAAAAGAAAAAGAAGAGAGAAGGGATCATGGAGCAACTACTCAAAACCCGACTAGATTCAACTAAAGAAGAAAGTGATCACAATGATAGAAGTCAATAAAGACAAGATCATAATCAAGTACGAGGTCGAGGTCGTGGGTACGGACGTGGACGTGGTTGGAGGCCCAATAATGACAACAATTTCCAAAGAGGAGAAAGCTCATCAACAGGCCGGGGGAGAGGAAACCAAAAATCAAGGTATGATAAGTCACGTGTGAAATGCTATAATTGTGAAAAATTCGGTCATTATGCTTCAGAATGTAGAGCTCCTAGCAATAATCGAGTTCAAGAGAAGGCCAACTACATTAAAAAAAAGAAGTCAAGAAGATGGAATCTTGTTACTATCTTACAAGGATAATGAAGGAAAAAATTGCACATGGTATCTAGACACCGGTGCAAGTAATCATATATGCGGACGAAGAAATATGTTCGTTGAGCTTGATGAATCTGTAAGCGGCAATGTATCTTTTGGAGACGAATCTAAGGTGGCAGTAAAAGGAAAAGGTAATATCCTCATCCGATTAATGGATGGAAGACACACATTCATCTCAAGTGTCTACTATGTGCCGAACATGAAGAGCAATATCCTAAGCCTGGGCCAGCTCTTGGAAAAAGGCTATGATATTCACTTGAAAAATAGAAGCCTTTCTATAAGAGATAGTGGCGGTAAGCTAATCGCCAAGGTGCCGATGTCAAGAAATAGAATGTTCGTGATCAAAATTCAAAATGATATCGCCAAATGTCTGAAGGCATGCTATAAAGATTCATCTTGGCTTTGGCATCTTTGAATTGGACATCTAAACTTTGGAGGCCTAGAGTTGCTGTCCAAGAAAGACATGGTGAAAGGATTACCTAACATTCGTCATCCCGACCAGATATGTGAAGGATGCCTACTTGGGAAGCAATTCAAGAAGAGTTTTCCAAAGGAGTCAAACTCAAGAGCTTAGAAGCCGCTAGAACTTATACACACAGATGTGTGTGGTCCGATTAAACCCAGCTCACTCGGTAAGAGTTACTATTTCCTTCTCTTCATAGATGATTTCTCAAGCAAGACATGGGTATATTTCTTGAAGCAAAAATCAGAAGTTTTTGAAGTCTTCAAGAAATTTAAAGCCGCAGTACAAAAGGAGAGTGGCTTAGTGATCAAAGCCATGAGGTCTGATCGAGGAGGAGAATTCACCTCAAAAGAATTTCAAGAATACTCACTACAAAAAAACTGTCAAAATGCGACCAGAAATTTGCGACAAAAAAAAATGGTAGTTTTATGGTGACCACCTGGTCACTTTCTTTGAAGGTTGACTTTAAGTGACCATCTGGTCACTTTTTTTGCGACCAGATTGCGACCAAAAGTAGAAGTAGTCATAAAAAATGGCGCGAAATTATGGCGCAAAAGAAGCGACCACTTGGTCACCTAAAAAAACGACCATCTGGTCGCATTTTTGTGACTAAAATATACCTTGGTAGCAAAAAATGGCACGTAATTTTGGAGGGAAAAAAGCTACCAAGTGGTCATTAAAAGTGACCACCTGGTCGCAATTTTGTGACCTTTATTGGGCAGTGGTAGCTTAAAATAGGAGGGAAAAAAGCTACCAAGTGGTCACAATTAAAAGTGACCACCTGGTCGCAATTTTTGTGACCTTTATTGGGCATTGGTAGCTTAAAATTGGAGGGAAAAAAGCTACCAGGTGGTCACAATTAAAAGTGACCACCTGGTCGCAATTTTTGTGACATTTTTTGGACATTGGTAGCTTAAAATTTTGGAGGGAAAAAAGCTACCAAGTGGTCACAATTAAAAGTGACCACCTAGTCGCAATTTTTTTGACCTTTATTGGGCATTGGTAGCTTAAAATTTTGGAGGGAAAAAAGCTACCAAGTGGTCACATTAGAAAGTGACCAGATGGTCGCAAATTCTGTGATTTTATATGACCAATAATTTATAAATAACTAGTTTTTTAACACGTGCGATGCATGTGGAATTTTTAGTCTTATTTTACAATTCAATTGTATACTTTAAGAGTTTTATGTGTATTAGTTAAAATGTTTGTTAACCAATTTTTAAATTATATTTATTTTATGAACAAATAAAATATTTAATGATTGTTGATTTTTTCCCACTGTATTTATGGGGTAAAATAGATAAAGTAAAAGAAAAATTACATTATAAGCTTAAGAAAGAAAAAATAAAAATAAGAATAGATGATTGAAAAAATTACCAATAATTCCAAAATTTCAAGATGTGGTTAATTTTATTGATTACATTTCTTAACAATAATAATAATGTCAATTAAATAAAAATTATTCACTTTCAATTAATATAAAACTCTTCAAGATCAAGAAGCTATCTAAACGCCTTTAGATTTTTCTAAAATTTGTGTAGAGTAAATAATAATATTTAACCTCGTCTTGAAAATATCCTGAATTTCATACAAAAGAGAGAACAATAATATTGTACAGAGAAGAATTATATTTTCCTTAAACCTCTAGTTGAATCTAGTCCTTTTGACTCTTTTTTGTTCAAGTAAAGCATTTACAATTATGAATAAAGCAATAGACCAAACTTAAAATCAAAAGATGATGAAATACGATGAAAATGAAATTAACTTTTTTTTTTATTATTATAAGAAAGATTCCTCTTGATTTCAACTTTGACATGTTTATATCGAATTCTGTAGTGGAATTGCTTCGAATGAATATGTGGATGCAAATTATATATAAATATGTACATCTTCAATAGTCTCTTTGGTTCCCTTCTAGCACTTTCTATCTTGAAAAACAAGAATAAAATTTATCTATATCTATTAAAAAAAAACTCTTAAATAGAATCAAATAGTTCCAAATCAAGAATTACAAAAATTTATCTCGAAAATCATGAAGAAACATATCAATGAATATAACAACATGGAAACAAGAGTTCCCGTCATATGTAAATATCAGAAAGTAACCCAATATAAAAAAAAAAGTATATAAATATTAATATTTGCGACCAAGTGGTCGCAATTTCACAAAAAAGGTGACCACATGGTAGTAATTTAGAAGGGAAAGGCGACCAAATGGTCGCATTTTAGGGTTTAGGGTTTAGGGTTTTTTAGGGTTTAGGGTTTAGGGTTTTGGAGAGAAAGGCGACCAAATGGTCGCATTTTTGGAAAAGTATAATAATATTTTTTTTAAAATACAAGTGGAATTGCGACCATATGGTCGCAAATATGGGCGGTAAGTTTAAATTTTCATGAAATTTATGGCGGTGAATTTAAACAATGCGACCATCTGGTCGCAATATTTGGCGGTGAATTTCATTATTGCGACCATCCAGGTGCAATTGTTGATGGGACTCGTGATATGACAGCTGTTCTTGGTAATGGTAACTGGGCGACCAAATGGTCGCTTTTTCAAGAAATGCTACCATTTGGTCGCAAATCTCTCTTAAAATGCGACCATATGGTCGCATTTGCCCCAGCACGCGCGACCTTTCGTTTCTTGTCATAATTACATATTTGCGACCAGTTGGTCGCAAATTATGATTTAAATTCCCATCCTTTTCCTTTCCCCCGTTTCTTTTTCTTTTCTCCGTTTCTTCTTTTCTTTTTTCTGCCTTTCTCTTTTTCTGCCTTTCTGTTTTTCTTCCTCATTTTTTGTTCTTTTCTCTCTTTCCCCTCTCCCGTTCCCCGTTATTTCTTCCCGTTCCGTTCCCCATTCTTACTCTAAACCGAAAACTCTCAACCCCCAATCCCGGTTTCGATTACGAGGTTAGTTTTCGTATCAAATTGAAGTTTAGTTTAAGAATTTAGTTTACTTAGTTTTAGTTTTTAGTTTTTAATTAAGTAGTTTAGTTTAGTTTTGTTAATTTAATTAGTTTTAGTTTAATTAATCTAAATTTGTGTAATCAATTACTTAGTTTACTTTTGTTTAATTCATAGCATTTTAGTTTACATTAACTAATTAATTAGTTTACTTTAATTTTCTTACTTTAAGTAATTTTAGTTTAATTAATCTAATAGTTTAATTAATCTAACTTAGTTTACTTTAATTCAATTTAAGTAGGAATTAATTTAATTACTTAATCTAATTTAGTTTAATTACTTATTTAGTTTATTTAAGATAGTTTACTTTAATTTAATAAAATTAAACTAAATTAATTTATAATTACACTAGTTTAACTTTTAATTTTAGTTTAATTAATGTAATTTAGATTACTTTAATTCAATCCATTAATTTAAAGTATGGTAATTAATTCAAATAGTTTAACTTCAATTATACTTAAGTAGTTTAAATTAATGAGTTACACTAATTTAATTAATTAATTTTAGTTTAATTATTAAATAAAAATTGTTTAATTACTTAATTTTAGTTACATTTGATTAAAGTAAAGTACAATTAGATTAATTAATTAGAATAATTTTGTTTAAGTATTCTAATCAATTAATTTGAAATAAAGTAAATTAAAATTAGGTTAATTGAACTAAAATTAATTCAATTAAACTTAAGATTAATTAATTAAAACTAAAATAAACAAATCAATTAATTTGAATAAAAGTAAATTAAAATTAGGTTAATTGAACTAAAATTAATTCAATTAAACTTAAGATTAATTAATTAAAACTAAAATAAACAAATCAATTAATTTGAATAAAAGTAAATTAAAATTAGGTTAATTGAACTAAAATTAATTCAATTAAACTTAAGATTAATTAATTAAAACTAAAATAAAAAAATCAATTAATGTGAATAAAAGTAAATTAAAATTAGGTTAATTGAACTAAAATATATTAAATTAAACTTAAGATTAATTAATTAAAACTAAAATAAACAAATCAATTAATTTGAATAAAAGTAAATTAAAATTAGGTTAATTGAACTAAAATTAATTCAATTAAACTTAAGATTAATTAATTAAAACTAAAATAAACTAATCAATTAATTTGAATAAAAGTAAATTAAAATTAGGTTAATTGAACTAAAATTAATTCAATTAAACTTAAGATTAATTAATTAAAACTAAAATAAACTAATCAATTAATTTGAATTAAAGTAAATTAAAATTAGCTTAATTGAAACTAAAACTAATTCAATTAAACTTAAGATTAATTAATTAAAACTAAAATAAACAAATCAATTCATTTGAATAAAAGTAAATTAAAATTAGGTTAATTGAACTAAAATTAATTCAATTAAACTTAAGATTAATTAATTAAAACTAAAATAAACTAATCAATTCATTTGAATAAAAGTAAATTAAAATTAGCTTAATTGAACTAAAATTAATTCAATTAAACTTAAGATTAATTAATTAAAACTAAAATAAACTAATCAATTAATTTGAATTAAAGTAAATTAAAATTAGCTTAATTGAAACTAAAACTAATTCAATTAAACTTAAGATTAATTAATTAAAACTAAAATAAAAAAATCAATTAATTTGAATAAAAGTAAATTAAAATTAGGTTAATTGAACTAAAATTAATTCAATTAAACTTAAGATTAATTAATTAAAACTAAAATAAACAAATCAATTAATTTGAATAAAAGTAAATTAAAATTAGGTTAATTGAACTAAAATTAATTCAATTAAACTTAAGATTAATTAATTAAAACTAAAATAAACAAATCAATTAATTTGAATTAAAGTAAATTAAAATTAGGTTAATTGAACTAAAATTAATTCAATTAAACTTAAGATTAATTAATTAAAACTAAAATAAACTAATCAATTAATTTGAATTAAAGTAAATTAAAATTAGCTTAATTGAAACTAAAACTAATTGAATTTTAGTTTAATTAAATTAATTTTAGTTCAATTAATCTAATTTTACTTTACTTTATTTCAAATTAAATGATTAGTTTATTTTAGTTTTAATTAATTAATCTTAAGTTTAATTGAATTACTTTTAGTTCAATTAATCTAATTTTAATTTACTTTTATTCAAATTAATTTGATTAGTTTATTTTAAATTATTTACTTAATTTATGTTAGTTTAATTTACATTATTTCATTAATTAATTAATTAAATAAACTAATCAATATTTTACTTACGTAATTAGTATTAAATTAGTTTATTTTGGTTGTAGGACTATGACGGGCAACGGCGTCCTCCCCAGGTCGAGGCGAGCCTGGACGACGCGGGTGATGAGGGGTCTCCGCAGACGCCATCGGCGTTGCCCCGATGCGGACTGACTACGGAGGAGTTGGACATCCTCTTTAGTTACGAGACGGGACTTGCCGCCACGCTCGATGATGGAGTCCCTGAGACCGAGTCCGCGACACCACGATCGCCGCAGGACTCCCTTGCCACGACTCCGGGCTTAGCATCGAGTCCATCGAGTATCGTAGCGTCCCGGTCGGCGTCCGGGTCCGCATCGGGTCGGATCACTGGCCCCTCGACTTCATGCACGCAATGTCTCGGGCCATGAGACTCTACCCTTCTGATTGAAGGGGATACGTAAGTAATTTTGTTTACTATTTTTCAAAGTGTTTTTTATTCCTTTTAACTAATAGTTTCTAATATATAGCACAATAATTTTTTTTGATTTTGCAGAGTACACACCGATACCGCTCGTTTCAAAACGATTTCGCGAGGTTCTCCAGGAGCATGCCTCTACCCAGTGACCTTCGCTGGACGAAGATTCCGACGACGGAGAAACGTCGGATGTACGACAATTGGAAGGTAAAACCATCATTCATTTTCATAATTAATTAATTTTGAAATTTATAGAAATAAATTTATTACTTTAACAATTTTTTATTTCAATTTTTTCAGGGCAAGTTTCCTTTTATCGATCCCGATATCACCACGGGTAGATTGTTCCCCCTATGGGACAGTCACGCACGGGATCGATTCAAGGACCTCATGTTCCGGCGTGCGAAAGCAAGCGAAAACCGCCCCGTGTGGATGAGCCCGGAGGACCACGCGCGCTTCTCGCGAGCTGAGCACTCCGAGGGCAAGGCAGTGTCAAACAGGAATAAGGCCAACCGCGCGAAGAATCCCGCAAAACACACAGCGGGGGCGCGGACCCACGACAAGCACCATCGTCAATTGGTATGTTTTTTTTCCGTCGTTTTCTTACTTACGTACTTTTTTCTCGTTTTCTTTTTTCAATTAGTTATTAATTTATTATGTTTTATTCTTCACTCTTTAATTTTTTAGGAAGCGAAGCACGGGCGCCCCGTCCCACCCGATGAGCTGCACCAAGTTCTTCACACGAAGAAGGACGGGACGTTCGTTGACGATAAGGCGAAAGCAGTTCAGGTATTTAATAATTTTTTCAATTATTATTTTTTCTTTAAAATTTTTCCTACATTATATATTAACCATTTTATTTTCTGAATTTTAAATGTTTAGGAACGTTTCACGAGTCCTTGACTCGGCGGTTTGCCCACACCAGACTCGCAAACCGACTCAGGAGGACCGTATAAAGGCGTTCTTGGAGGCCGCTTGGAGGGGTTCGGCCTGATGGGTCGGGTCCCTGGGCTCGGCTCGACGGGCGACGCCTTTATGCGGATGTGCCCAGCCTCGGCGGAAATGGAGCGAGCACTAGCTCCGGCCCTTCTTCGTCTGAGCAGCAGCTGCGCGCGGACATGGAGGCTATGCGCGAGGACTTCGTTACTCGAGTCGTTACTATTGAGGCCAGCATGCAGGCACGAGTCGACGCCCAGGTCGCATCCGCTTTGGCCGCGTACTTCAGATCTCTAGGCGGCGGCCCTTCATCATCGACGCCTCCTCCTCCACCCCCCGCCCCTCCGCAATAGTTCTAGGATTCTTTCGATTGTATAAAACGTTTTTTTAATATTTGATATATATATTTTTTATTTTAATTCCAATTTTTTTTTATGAAATTTTAATATTAATTAAATAAATAATTAATAATTAATTAACTAATTATTGAAATTTAAATTTTAAAAAAAAATTCTTATATGCGACCAGATGTTCACTTTAAAAGTGACCATCTGGTCACTTTTCTACTTAGTCTAAAAGTGACCATTTGGTCACATAAAATACGACCATTTGGTCACTTTTTTATGTGACCATTTGGTCACTTATCTTTCACATAAATTACGACCAGATGGTCGCTTTTTAGGCGACCATCTAGTCGTATTTTAACTGAGCCGAGAAGTGACCATTTGGTCACAAAAATTACGACCATTTGGTCACTTTTTATATGACCAAATGGTCACTTATATTGAAGATAAAATGCGACCATATGGTCGCCTAAAAAGCAACCATCTGGTCGCATTTTTAAAAGTTTGACTTTTTTGCTACCAAAAATTTTTGGTCGTATATTTGTGACCATCCAGTCGCACAAATTCAGAACTGACCAGCTTTTTGGCCACCACTTGGTTGGTCGCATTTTTGGTCGCATTTTAAGTAAAAAACGACCATTTGGTCGCAATTTCGTGGTCGCAAATTGACAGTTTTTTTGTAGTGACTGTGAGACTCATGGGATACGTCGACCAATGACAGTTCCAAGATCCCCCCAACAAAATGGAGTTGCAGAAAGGAAGAATAGAACAATCCTTAACAAGGCAAGGAGCATGCTTAAAAGCAAAAGACTACCAAAGGAGTTGCATGTGTAGTCTATCTATCCAACCGATCTCCAACTAGAAGTGTATGGGGAAAAACACCGCAAGAAGCATGGAGTGGAAGAAAGCCAGGTATTTCTCATCTTAGAGTTTTTGGAAGTATAGCTCATACACATGTTCCAGATGAACAAAGAAGTAAGCTAGATGACAAGAGTGAGAAATACATATTTATCGGCTATGACGCAAACTCCAAAGGCTACAAGCTATACAATCTTGTTACTGGAAAAACAATTATCAAAGATGTCATATTCGATGAAGAAGGAGAATGGGATTAGAGAACACGTGATGAAGACTATAACCTTCCAGACTTCGAAGAAGATGACATGGAACAAGGAAGAGAGGAGCCTAATACTCCATCCGCCTTACCAAATACGAGTTCTCAAGAAGATGAAAACTCAACTGAAAGAGTGCCACGTTATAGAAGCATAGAAGAACTTTATGAGGTAACTGAAAATCTAGATAATCCCACTCTATTTTGCCTTTTTTCCGATTGTGAGCCCATGAACTTCCAAGAAGCTGTGATGAACAAGAATTGGAAGAAGGCCATGGACAAAGAGATAAATGCAATCAAGAAGAATGACACATGGGAACTAGCTTCACTTCCAAAAGGGCACAAGGCGATTCGTGTAAACTGGGTGTACAAGATAAAGAAAAATACTAAAGGAGACATTGAGAGATACAAGGCAAGATTGGTGGCAAAAGTCTACAGTCAAAGAGCGGGAATTGACTATGATGAGGTATTTGCTCCGGTCGCTCGATTAAAAACTGTTAGACTAATAATCTCTTTGGCAGCTCAAAATAATTAAAGGATTCACCAAATGGATGTGAAATCTGCCTTCCTTAATGAAGTCCTTGGAGAAGAAGTTTATATTGAGCAACCACAAGGCTATGAAGTCAAGGGAAATGAAGATAAAGTGTTAAAGCTGAAAAAGGCACTTTATGGGTTGAAACAAGCTCCAATAGCTTGGAAAGCTCGAATTGACAAGTATCTGCAAGAAAGAAGTTTCATCAAGTGTTCATATGAGCACTCACTCTACATCAAAAATCAAAACAATGATGTTTTGATTGTGTGCTTGTATGTTGATGACTTGATATTTACAGGTAGCAATCCAAAAATGTTCGATGGTTTTAAGAAAGAGATGATGAAGGAATTTGAGATGACTGATATTGGGCTCATGTCTTACTACCTCGGTATTGAAGTGAAGCAAGAAGACAAAGGCATCATAATAACTCAAGAGGGTTATTGCAAGGAGGTCCTCAAGAAATTTAAGATGGATGACTCTAATCCAGTTGGCACTCCAATGGAATGTGGAATCAAATTATTGAAGCATGAGGAAGGAGAAAGAGTGGATCCCACACTCTTTAAGAGTTTGGTTGGAAGTTTGAGATACTTGACATGCACAAGGCCGGATATTCTATATGCAGTTGGAGTTGTTAGTCGATTCATGGAGAATCCAACAACAACTCATTTGAAGGCAGCAAAGAGAATCCTTCGCTATCTTAAAGGTACAATAAACTTTGGCTTATACTACTCTGTTTTTGACAATTATAAGCTTATTGGATATAGCGATAGCGATTGGAGTGGAGATATAGATGACCGTAAGAGTACAACTGGCTTTGTGTTCTGCATGGGAGATACTGCCTTCACATGGATGTCAAAGAAGCAACCAATTGTCACTCTATCCACATGTGAAGCTGAATATGTAGCTGCTACTGCATGTGTTTGTCATGCAACTTGGCTTCGAAATTTACTAAAGGAGTTGGGATTTTCACAAGAGGTACCAACCAAGATTTGTGTGGACAACAAGTCAACAATAGCCTTGGCCAAAAATCCTGTTTTTCATGATCAAAGCAAGCACATTGATACGCGTTATCATTACATTCGAGAGTGCATTGCGAAGAAGGATGTGGAACTTGAATATGTGAAGACTAAAGATCAAGCAGCTGATATATTCACCAAGCCTCTCAAGCATGAAGATTTTGCGAAGCTGAGAAGTATGATTGGAGTGACAAATCAAGTTTAAAGGGGGGTGTTGACATATAAACTTGATTTGGGCTAAGTAAAGGTTTTGGGCTTTAGTTGTCTAAGCCCAAGTTCTAGAAAAGTGTAGAGAAGTCTTAGAGAAAGAATTTTCTAGAAATATAGTTAAGATTAGTGGAGCATGTTCTAGAGAAGAACTCTCTAGAACAAAGTATTTTATAGAAATATCTAGAATAATGTGGATATAAAGAATATTCTAGATAGTCATTAATGGCCATTAGATTAGAATTGTAGTGGCATAATCCTAGCCGTTGATTGAGGAGGTGCCACTAGTATAAATAGGAGTGTGGTCTAAGTGTTTTGTATTAAGCAAAATCAAAAAGCAATTCTAGCAATAATATAAGTAGCCTACTTTCTCCAAAATCTCTCCCACTTTTAAAATATTTCCTCCACTACTAAATTCCCTTCCAACAACCCCTACATTTTGAGTTATTGTTAAATTATACCCATGCATTTTTTTTGTTTTAAAATACCAATGCATTTAGGAAAATTGTAAATCACACTATTCTATCGATTAGTTTAGCATATTCTAAGTTTTTACACATTTGTAGTTTTTTTTCATGAAATTAGACTATATGACATAAATAGAATATAAATGTATCTAAATTTTGTTAAAAATATTCGATAGAAGGGTGTGATTTGTAATTTTTCTAAAGTATAGAGGTATTTTAAAACAAAACAAAAATGCAAAAGTATGATTTTAAAATAACCTAAAGTGGAGGAGTATATTTTACATTTATCCCTTATTAAAAATGTATTATTTTTCATTTTGTATCACCATCGATTCTGTTATTTAATTGTTAAAATTATTGTTTGTAAATTAGTTAGACCATTTTTGAAATATTTTCAGAATATTTGATATTTTTTTTTTAAATTTTCATAGAAAGAAATGCTTGACATTTCTCTTTAGTTTATTTACAATTTTTTTAGATTTAGTTGTGGTTATGGGTTTTCAATACTGGGTTAGTGTTAATTTGATCGATATTTTAGGGGAGGGGTTTTTTTTTTAATTTATTTAAACTATGCAAGTTAATGAAAATGGTGTAGATATTTTTTCTGGAAAATGTACTATTGGAAAATTTGAATATAATTGTTTCTTTTATTTGTTTTGATCAAGGATACTACAAGAAAAACTATAATTAGTGATCCAATTTTAGCTACACAATTAATGGGATGCTGTATAGCGACGCATTTCGTCGTTAATCGTAAGATTGACTTTTAGCGACACAAATGATTGCTCACTAGCGTCAGCAAATTCTACATCGCTAACATTAATAAATTTGGAGGTAGCGATGTAGTTCGTCGCTATTAATCGTCCTAATAAAGTCCATTGTTAATGATTTGTCTCAAGAAATGGCGCGAAGCTTTCCGCCAGATTAGCGACTCATTTCATCCCTATATTAGCGACAAAATGTGTCACTATATCACTATTTTAGATATGAATAGTTATCTCCTTATTCAGAGACGTAGTCCGTTGCTGTTGAATTTTTTTTAGAGATATTTTGTCGCTAATCTTGGCGGGAAATTTTCCCTCCAATATTTTATGGTGGGAATACTTCCTGCCAAATTAGAGATAAATTTGGTTGCTAAAAGTGGCAGCATAAAAATTATAAATAGGTGTGCAAAATCATTTCAAAGAAAAGTAAATTTCATTAAAACGTATTCCCTAGAGAGAAAATGCATGTGTAACGTCCCGTTACTTTTGAAGTGAATTTTTTTATTTAATATTTTATTTATTTATTATTTAAATTAAAATATTTAGTTTAATTTTAGTTTTAGTAATTTAGAATTTAGTAGTTAATTTTGTTCGTAAACCCTTTTAATCGCTTTATTAGTTTAAATTAATCTTGGTTGTATTAACAATTATTAACAGGCCAATTAATAATTATTAATCACCATTTGACTAGTTTAAAAACTTCGGGTTTCATTTTTAAAAGCTAAAAGCAAAAGAGGGATGAGTTCGTCATTTCCCGAATTGTTAAAATATCTAAAGACTATTCATCTTCTTTAAAAACCCCAAAGTTGACCAAATTGACCAAGAATTCTTTTTTTTTCGTTTATCTTCTTCTTCTCCAAACGTGAGCATCAATGGTGTGAGGGGTTTTCTTTTGGTTTTTCTTCGATTCTCGACCGATTTTGATGATTTATGTTGCGTTGGATTGCTTGGGACGTGGGCTATCTATCCCACCTAACCTTTATGCATTTCTCGTTCTCTAAGGGAAGCCCTAAAAAGTAAGTTTTCAAAACTTTTTACATGGTTTTGTTCGTTTTTTATTATAAATGAGTTTTGAAGTTGAAATCATGAATTTCCATCAAGGAATTTGATGATTTCAAGCCCGGATTTTCGAAAAACACTATTCACCCAAAAACACTATTCATCCGAAATCACTATTCACCCGAAAATGACACTTTTTCTCATATTATATATGAATTCTAATTCGTTGATCGATTGATGAATTGTAGGTGCGATTGCTTGTTTGTTAGTTCGTGGGAAATTAATTGTCAAGCGAGCATTCGTGGTGAGAATAAATAGAATTTAAAGTTCGAGGTGAGAATAAATAGAATTTAATGTTTGAGGTGAGAATAAATAGAATTTAAAGTAGCTTTAGAAACCGAATAAGTTGAACGATTTGTAGGATCGGAAGTTGAGATTAAGGTTTGAATCGAAATGATAAAAGAAAGTGAGCTAACATGCTTAGGCTTGGAGTTAGTTCTAATTGAGTGAGAGAACTCATGGATTTCTTGAGGGAAACGTTTAACTCTTGGAAGTTCTAAATTTAGATTAGTTCCGAAGCTTAAGAATGATTATCGGAAGTTGAAGGTTTTGAGTATAATGGAATGAATAAGAAACTTGATTATGGAACTTCGAATACTTATTGGAAGAAATAGAATCATTTGAATTGGGGACTTTAAGATAAAGTGAGTAATTCAAGTTTAACTAAAAGCCGTTTGGCTTGATTTATTTAGTGTTTTCCTATCGAAAGTTCCTAATTTCTTATTTTATGTATAAGAGTGTTATGAGATCCATTTATCTTTATGCCTTTCGATTACTTTGAATGTTTTTATTTATTTACTTGCACTTGAAAGCATATTCATATCATATCATATTGTATAATCGAAATTGGGAGGAATAATGAGGTAACGAATAGAATGAGTGAGCTTGCATTGTCTAATATTATTCGTTTTATGTTTACGTATATGTATCATGAGGAATGCTAAAGGCTGCATGAACTTTGCATGATCGAAGGAGATGGATAATGAGATAATGATGGAACTGGAACTATGCGAGTCACATTATCTAGTATTATATCCATAATTACTATGATACATATACGAGGATACAAGGGTGCATTGAACCTTGTATTCGGTGGGTGAGATAATGGGGTGAATGGGCTTAGCCTACGGAAGCATTCATTACCTATCATTATTCACTAGAGGTGGGAAGATATTATTGAAAAGAATTCGTATATTTTATTTTGGAAAGTGAGTTTAATGAGGTGAATGAACTTAGCCTACGAGGGTTTCATTATCTGTCATTATTCACTAGAGATAGAAAGATATTATTGAAAGGACTTTGTATATTTTAATTTGGAAAGCGAGATAATGAGGTGAATGAACTTAGCCTACGAGAGTTTCATTACCTGACATTATTCGCATGTGATGGTTATATTAGTGTAAAGGTTGTGTGCCCTTTACACTTGTTTAGTGAGTTAATGAATGTTTAAATATGTTAAGACCGAGTGAGCTTAACATTATTTATTAAAGAAAAGAAATGAAACATTTTGTATATTATACTTTTCCATAGAGAAAAGAATGAAATATGATGATAGTCGAGTGCTATAAGAAAGAGGAAGGAAATTGAAATGTATAATGAGAGAATACAAGGGTGTATTGAACCTTGTATAAATATTATGTTACATATATAAGAGAACTAGATTCTCATTTTAATTGGAAGATATTGAAATTGGATATTAAACACTTGAATGTAAACCTTATGTATAGTATAAGGTATTAAAGAGAATGAAATACAATATTATGTGTGTTATGAAACACATCCTCTTAAATGCTTGGAAGTTAGATCCTCAACCATTTGGGAGACTTGGTGAGTAAAAGTGGAATACTTGATGTAAAACTCTTTGAATGGATTGATAGCAGAGAGTAAGTAAGTTCTTGGACACAAATCCGGATGCGGTTTTGGAGTCTATTGTTACTTTACTTTCTATTTATTTTCACTGGGCTTGCTTTTAGCTCATGATATTACAAACATTTTCAGGTAATGTTCGGGGTCGTGAAAGAGGAGCTGGTGCAGTCTGTCTGAATGATGATGACTCCGAGAGGGACTAGAGATAACTTTAAAGTCCATGGACACATTTATTTCATGTTTTTATCTTTTGAGTTGTATATTGTATATAAGCTCATAAGAGCCTTTGTTTTAACTTTTATCACCTTGAACTCCTTTAATCTTTATACAGGAATTGCATTTCCTGTCATTTAAATTCTCTGATTGTGAAAAGTGTAAACATGTTGTGGATAGTCCAAGTTTTAAACGTATCCACACCAAATTTTTATTAAATATTAAGTCTTCCGCTGCAATTCGATTTTAAATTATTTAAAAGGAGTCGGGTCGTCACAGCATGCGTGGATGTACGTCCGTTTGGTTGAAGGTCGGTTTCTCAATGACCAATTTGTAGCTGGGGTTGAAAAGTTTGTTGAATTCTGTCAATCCATCGTGATTTTTGATAACAATGGACAGAAGATACGATGTCCATGAAAAAGTTATAGAAAGAAAAAGATATTACCAACAGATGATGTGAAGTTACACTTGTACAGTCATGGTTTCGTAGATAATTATTATCAGTGGGTGTATAAGGGAGAATCTGAAGAAATGTTCAAATTCAAAAGTGAATGAAAGTTCAGAAAACATACAACATCAGTATGGTCAATTAGAACAAATGGTTTTTTATAGACGCGGTTATCAAGGAGATGATTCTCATAATTTATTAAATGAAGATTTAAATCCAGATTCGCAAAGAATGTTTCAACTGATAGAATAATGAGTATGCCATTGTACACAGGTTGTGATGTCACTCAACTCGCAGCTGCAATCGAACTATTGAATATCAAGACAGAGTTTCACATCCCAGAAAGAAGATTCAACTTGATTTCACAATGGTTTCATCGGTGCGCTCCTGCAAACAACAAGTTGCCACAGAGTTTGTACGATACGAAGAAATTAGTGGAGGGTCTCGATTTACCAGTGGAGAAGATCGACTGTTGCCCGAACGAATGTATGATATATTGGGGTGCAAATGCAAGTCTTCATATGTGTAAAATGTACAATCATACGAGATACAAACAAGGTAAAAAAAAGTCTTATTCCACATACTCGCATGTTTTATTTACCGATCACACAACGTCTGCAACGGTTATACGCGTCAGAAGTCACTACGGCATCATGAGCACTCTTAGGATGATGGAGTAATGAGACATCCTTCTGATGCTGAGGCGTGAAAACATTTAAAACGTTGTCATCCAGAATTTATGTGAGAAATTAGAAACATTAGATTGAGTTTATGTATTGACGGGTTTAGCCTTTTCGGGGATTCGGGAGCTCAATATTCATTGTGCTCAGTTATGTTGACGTCGTATAACTTGTTTCCATCGATATGCTTGAAAGATCCTGTGGTTTTCTTAACGGTAATTGTACCAGGTTTGAAATGTCTGAAAACAAAAGCTGGATTTGTACCTCCAACCATTAATTCCTGAGCTCCGTGGTTTAGGAAACAAAGGAGTTGTGACGTATGATGTTTCACAAAAAAGAATTTTGTGATGTGAGCAATAGTTATTTGGACGATAAATGACTTCTTGGCATATTCAATGTTATCAGGTACGTTTGTAAAATAATTCGTATGAAATTAATTTTTTCGTAATTTTATAATTTTCACGATTTAGATGAAAGTTTACGGTTTTACGCCCAACATAACAAATGTACTACCCTAACTAAATTCGTTAGGGTGGAGCACTTCAGGATTCATGCCCTTATTGCATGTACAATGTCGGTGCTTTCTCATTGGTGCATGATCAAAAAACATGTTGGTTTGACTGCCATTGAAGGTTCTTACTGCTAAACATTCATTTCGATCGAACAAAACTGACTGGTATAAAGGGCGGAGTGTAGGAAATGAAGGCCATCCTGAAGTTATCAATGGATACCAAATACTGCAATAGTTAAATGCGCTTGATATTCGAAGTGTGTTGTAGAGATTGGTGGTGAGGCTTGGAATAAGACAATAGGGAAAAATACAGGTTGGAAGAAAAGAAGTATTTTCTGGGAGCTACTGTATTGGGGAGATTTACTAATCAAACATAACTTAAATGTCATGCATATTAAGAAGAACGTTTTCAACAATGTCTTCAACACCGTTCTAAGTATACCAAAGAAAACGAAAGACAATCTGAAATCACGGTACGACATTCAAGAAATCTGTCATCAATCTGAATTAGAGTCGGGCGAAACTTGAAAATAATATGCGAAGGCAAAGAATATGCTAACTGCGGACCAGAAGAAAATATTGTTCGAGTGGATGTGATCGAATAAATTTCCTGATGGATATGTATCAAATCTGAGCAAGTCCTTGATGAAGTCATACTGTGTTTGAGATGAAAAGTCATGATTATCACGTATTCATGCAACGACTTATGACAGTTGTATTCAGACCATTTCTTGAGGGAAACATTGGGAACCATTGGAACAATTGAGTGTTTTCTTCAGACAGTTAACATGTGCAGAGCTGTCCCAAGCCATTTTTCTAGTCATTGAGTAGTGAGATTGCTGTCATAATTTGCAAGCTAGAAAGAATCTTTCCAACATCCTTTTTCAACTTGATAGAGCATCTACCATACGAGGCATATCTAAGAGGCCCAGTTCAATACCGATGGATGTATCTGTTTGAAAGGTAAATAATTTGACTAATTCTATTATTGTATCCTAAATGACTGGTTGTAACTAATTGATTTTTATGTCAGATATTTGCGTAGGTTAAAAAGAACTATAGGAATCAAGACTAGAGTGGAAGGATCTATATACAATGCATACCAAAAACATGAGACGACCAACTTCTGTTCATATTACCTTGATCAACGAATTGTAGAACAGTGAAGTGTAATTTTGTTCAAGATTAACTTCCTCTTGGAGTCGATCCAAATGATTTGTCTATTTTTACAGTATTAGGCAGACCTATTGGAAAGTCCGTGCGGAGACCATTAAACGAGGAAGAGTATCAGATTGCACAGACATACGTGTTATGTAATTGTCCGGAGGTAGAATCATATATCGAGTACAGATGAACTAATTTAAAACGTAAAATAGTTATATTAATGTAACGACCCGACTTTTCAAAGTTTAATTTCAAATATAATAAAACAGCGGAAGACTCAATATGTAATTTTTATTGAAATATAAAATCATCAACGTCTCAAATAATCATTTCAAATGAAATAGTAATTCTGGAATTACAAAATTATAATAAAGTTATACGGAAAATAAATAATACGACTCAAATAAATATTCAAAAACAATATAGAATATCAATTCTCAAAGTTTAAATAACCCAAACTATAAATTCTAACACGAAATAATATTCATAAGTAATTATGAATGACAAATGATGGCCACCAAATCGACATGACCCCTCATCTTCGCCACTTTATCAACCACCACCTCTCGGTCCATTATTACCTCGAAAAAAAAATAGCACTGTGAGGCTAAAGCTAGTGAGAAAACAGTTTAACTAACTGGTAAGATTTTAAATAATCTCTAAATGATTCATACCAAGTCCCAATCTCTCAAACACTCTCCAATAACTTCTAAGGCACAAGTACACTTAAACTTCAAGTCTCACTCGCTTATAGGAATAGGCAATTCTCACTAATTCCATATTCAAGACCTTTAATAAACTTCTCATACGTGGTTAAATAATTCTAACCACTTCTATAACCAAAGTTGTTATCCTTAACTTCTCATATACTCATTATCATATATGAATAGTCAACTCTAACTAGTTCCATATGAAGGCAATACATAAATAATTCCATACATGAATATGCAACACTAACGGGTTCCATATTCAAGGCATAACTCATTATATTAACTCTAACTCAATCTCATGAGCTCAACTAATCCAACATATAGTACCCATCATTTCTCACAATCACATCTCATGCATAAACCCAATCCAAAATGCATGGTCAATACTAGTAACAATAAACGATGCAACACTAGAAATGTGGTCCCTCGGGACTACTAACACTTTCTAGTACCTGGTTATAGATGCATATATAATTGAAACCTCTAATAATACATTCTTATCAGCAATGTATATTAGCTCCTTGTTATGGACTCTTCCATAACTGAAATATAATTAGTGTTAAGCTTGTGGCCTTAACACTAATTTAACTGAACATCTAATGAGACATTCTTAAGAGCAATGTATATTAGCACCTGGTTATGGACTCTTCCATAACTGAAATATAAGTAGTGTTAAGCTCGTAACCTCAACACTAATTTAACTCAACTTCTAATGAGACATTCTTACAAGCAATTTTCATTAGCACCTGGTTATAGACTCATCCATACCTGAAAATATAGTTAGTTGTTAAGCTCGTAGCGTTAACACGAATTCTCACAATTTGATGGGTCTCAAACCACAAGCTTTCCTTCATAAAAAACACATAATAAAAATATTATAATATCAATTATAAGTAAAAAATACAGCAGCCCAAGTTTCACATCAATCGGATCACTAAAAACTGACTTTCTCTGTAATTAGTTAAAAACTGTCGAAAACCCAAAAACTCATTAATATGCTTTCTAAATAAATTCTCTCAACTAAGATAATCTTAAACTCCCAAAATTCCAGAATTTACATTCATATCATTCAGATTCAAAACGATCTAAAGAAAACTCACTTTTACCGAAGATTTACTATTTTGACTCTAAACAAAAATCCAAATTCTCCCAAATTAAAAACGACATCTCATATGGTCTAAATTCATCCAAACATTCCATAATTATATTAAATAATATAATGAATCAAAATATCTACAGTTTGAGCTTTAGATTTCTCTAAAATCCCACCGTTAGTTAAACCGTTAACTCACCTCGATTACGCTAAAGACCAAGATAACCGAAGCTGATTTTTGCCACGAACCAGACCAGAAACGATGATCTAATATAATTAAAATCCATACTAAAACAGTACCAAACGATACCAAAAGGATTGGGGTTAAACGGCTCAAAGAACGGGACAACCAAACGACCAAAAAGTTCGCCATTTGAAGGGCACAACAACGACACTATTGTCCTTTCTGTGGCTAAACCGGGGCCTTCCGGTCTCAGTTTGGTCTTGGGTCAATGCTCAGGGTGATCGATTTCGATGGGTTTTTAGTTTAGGGCAAGGTGGATCAAAATTTATTAAGGTTTTAGGCTTTTGGGTTGAGGTTTAGGATCAAATGAGTTGGTTTCTCAAACAAGTTCTTGAAATTCAAAAACTCATGAACTTAATAAAAATCCAGAATTTAAATAAGAGTAAAATTGGTTCAAAACTTACCCAATGTGTTAGGATACAACGATACTATCTTCAATCTTCACCCAACGATCAACCATGCTTTCGAAATGATCACTGATAAGTGCTCAAAAGATATGATAAAGAGCCCCCTTTATAAGTTTATCTTAGTAAACATAAGAGTAATTTAATGTCGAATCGAGGCTAATTGTATATAGCTAACCATTTTTTAGCCTAATCCTTCTTTTGCAAGCACCCAATCATTCTTTTGTAATTCTTCTAATATTTTGTGGAGTTTCTGCATTTTGTTTGTTACTTTTTGCAGCTTTTGAATCTTGCTCCTGGAAGAACAAAGTTGTCCTGCCTAGTGCATAGTGTGCTCGTGCTGAAGCAAGGGTAACGTTTGTAAGAAGCAGTTTTTACCCCATTCCTGCCTGAGTGTAAAGACTCGAATTTTCTCAAATCTTTAAATAAAAAATAAACAGCGGAAGACTAACTTTTTAAAAAAAATGGCATGGATCCGTTTAAAATACGAACTCCCTAAACCTGTTTTTATGAACACAAATCAGAGAATTTGAAACACAAAAATTCCTACTTCAGATTATACTCAAATCAGAGAAAGTAAACTCGAAAATATATATAACCGATCTTAGGCTCTCGTGAGCCACAAAATACAAGTTTTAAGACTTCATTTCAAGTTTATGTATATATATGGCATTCCTAAAATGCTCCAAAACATAATTTTACTAGTCCAAGTATACAAAAGCATTCACTCGCGATCACGCAGCACCACCTCCACTACCACGTCTTCTACCACGAGTATTACCTGAAAAAGTTTTAAGTGTAGCAACATTAGCATAAAAATGCTAGTGAGAATAAGATGGATACAAGCACTTCTATGGACCAAATCCCATATCGGAAAATGTGTCCAATAAATCATAATGTACTCTTGCACTACCCATTCGATATTTCCAAGTACTTTGCATAAGAAAATCAATCCCATTCTACTATATCAAAATTTCGAAAGTAATCATTCAAACTCGTAAAATAAAGTACTAGTGCATAACAAAGTAATTAACAAAGTAAATAACAAAGTAAAATTCACATTTATGACCACAATGTCACATTTCACAAACCATACCGTAACCTCAATATCACCGTGACTACATTGTCACCATACACCAACCATAATATGACCTCAAAGCCATCGTGACCACATTGTCACCATACACAAACCATAATATGACCTCAAAGCCATCGTGACCACATTGTCACCATACACAAACCATAGTATGACCTCAAGGCCATCGTGACCACATTGTCACCATACACAAACCATAACATGACCTCAAAGCCATCGTGACCACATTGTCACTATACATAAACCATAGTATGACCTCAAAGCCATCGCGACCACATTGTCACCATACACAAACCATAATATGACCTCAAAGCCATCGTGACCACATTGTCACCATACACAAATATCACACGTATCATAACGCCATACGTACTACTTCCCTTTATTAGTACTAAATAGCGAATTACATCGCTAATAATATCATACTAACTTGATTCTATACGAAGAATCTCTCCAAAGTTTCTCTTTAACTATCTTATAGCCACTCAATTCATCGGAGTATCTAATACTCTTCTCCAATTTCCAGAATCTAATCCTCCTCGAGAATATAACTTAATCCACCAATAACACCTCACTTTAAATTACACAAACTTAACTAATTCTTTCCTTATGCACTTTCCTTAACTCCCAATTATAAGCATTCTTTGAAAAGTTCTAAAATGTAATAACCCTCTTAACTTCGATCGAACATAATCGTCAAGTAATTTGAAACCATAAAAGTAATCACAACCATTTTAAACTCACCTTAATAAAAGAAGTCAACTCCTAATCACCGGTTGACCGAAATCACGAACGATGCACAAAACCTATAATTAAAATACACCTAAAGTAAATTAATTAACCGAAATGAACAACGATCGTCACGTCATTAAAATAAAGGACAAAACAGCCCGGGAATTCATCCAAGAAGCCCACGGCCCTAGGAAAGTTCAAGGGGAAGTTGGTTTTCCGGATTTTTAAGCACTTTAAAAGGGTTTCGAGTTGGTTTTGGGCACTTTGGAGGTTGGTAATATCAATGGGTAAACATGATTTAGGGTTTCGGTCAAAAGTTCAATCCTGAACAATTTAGTAAAATCATAAAACATATCAAAATGAAAACCCTAACCATCATCAAACATGAGAAAAACTAAAAGAAATGGCTTTTGGCTCAAACCCGATTCTAGGGTTTAGGGAAAGTTCTAAATATACATAAAACTACTCCCTCGATCTAATTCTCTGAGTTCCTGAGCAAGAATTGGAAAATTAAAACCAAAATCACCATTAAAACACTATTTGAAGCTTTAGATTTTGAACTTAAACATACCTTAAAGCCTTGAGAGAATGGATGGAAAGTTCGATTGGTAGGTTGGAAATGATACCCGGGCCCGTGGCTATCCAACGCAACCGAAATTGTGACGATCCGGCAAGAATCGAAGAAAAACCAAAATTCTCTTTTCTCTCCTTGAAGCTCACGGCTAGATGAGGAAGAAAATGGAATTTTTTGTCTAATTTTGGATATTTAAGAAGAAGGATGAATAGTGTTTAGATATTAAGAATTTCGGAAATGACGCATACGTCCTTTTCTTGCCTTAAGCTTTTAAAACAAAACCCGAACCACTTAAACTAGCCCAATGGTGATTAATAATTATTAATTGGCCTATAAATAATTATTAATACCATCGAAACTAATTTAAGCTAAATAAATAGTTAAAAAGGTTTCCGAACGAAATTAACTATTTACTTCTAAATAACAAATTCTAAAATTATCTTTAATACTTTAATTCAATAATAAATAAAATAAAATAAAATAAAATAAATTCACCTCAAAATAACGGGACGTTATACTGAGAATGCAAATTCTGCAATCTGTCTTGTCTCACCTACCCGATGGTTTTGGCGCGAATTTACAAAGAAAAAAGAGGGAACGAGAGGAGACGAAGATAGAGAGTTTTCAAGATAGTTCTTAAATTTAGTTTTTTTTTCTGTAATGATTGATTCAACAGAACCATGTTAAGCACATTTACCGTTTTCCTTCTTGTTATTTTCCACACTATAGCCATGAGTGGCTAAAGCTTCTCAATGATGTCTGTGTAAAGGGTGGGGATATAAAAGTGATCAAAGACGAGAAGAATACTCAATTGTTTGTAATCAACGGTGTTGCTTGTGAAAACAATACCTCCTGTAAAGCTTTACGAGAGTCGATTAAGGAGAGTTAGTTTTGTATTGAGAGATATTGAAGCTAGCAATTTAATCATAAGTAATATTTGTTGTTGTTGCATTATTTGATTTCAGAAATGGGTTGGATGGTGTAACAAAAGCTCCATGATTAGTGTTATCAATAGGTATTAATTAAGAACTACATGTATTATGCAAAAGGGGGATTAGAGATAAGAAGTTGTTGTATCATACATGATATTCGAGAGAATGAGTTCTTGTTTTTACTGATTTGCATCAGCCTTAATTACTGAAGTTTTTTACATTGCATGAGTTATTTCCTGAATCAAGATTTGAGCTTGAAGAAAAAGATTATATCCCTACACCTTGTACACAGCATCATCACTCTCTCATTTGATTCATCTTCAACGATTGAATCTAACTTTACTTGTCTTAGACATTGAATCATTATCGCACTTAGTACATTACTACATCTATCCTCGTGGGACACGACACTCACTTACCACTCTTATTACTTGTTGACCATGTGTACTTGCATGCCATCCACCATCCACTCATCTTAATCCACACATAACACCAACAATCACCTAAAACCAAAATTGATGAAAAGACATCAATCCAAAACTCTTGGGGGCAGCGTCAGCGTGAGGGTCAAATATGAGAAGAAAAACTTTACCTTTCGATTGTAAATCAAGTTCCCAATGATACCTAAACTAGATTACGCTACGAATCGTCTTCCTACAGTCGAGATAGATGAAGAACCGTCAATTTTTCACCAATGGGGCGGCTGCCATTGAGGCAAGAATGAGAGTCTAAAACCTAAGAGTGGCAAATGAGAATTCATCTTAGGTTAAAAATCCCGAGTTGCAAAATTATGAAACTGCCACTCACCTTAAAACGTCTATAACTTACTCTATAGAACTCAGAACAACAAGCCGTCAGTTGCGTTGGAATCACCGTAATGAGACAATAAACATCAGATGAAAAGATTAGGTAAAACTTGAAGTATTAACCAAATTGACCTTATCGAATGATCTTGTAGTTAAAATTCCAATCAATCAATCAATCATCCTTATTAATATTATTTGAGAAAATAATATTAATTAAAAAAAATTGTCATACTTGGTAACAGGTTGTTACAGACTATCCTCCTTAAAAGACTTTTCGTCCCTGAAAAGTAAACTCTCTAGGGGAACAAAAGTGGGGTCCCCTGCCTACCTTTCTGACATCAATACAAGAAAAAAAAAACATTATGTACTGACGATAAGGCCGATGGCAAGGTTGAGCGGTATATGAAGGAATAAACTCTGAAACTGCTCAATCGTTAAATGACATAGCAAAAACGTTGTTTGATCCCAACGACTTATATATTAAATTTCCTTTTATTGATGATTCATCCCCTAACCATTCTGAGGAAGAAGACATTGAGGACAACAGTTATAAATCCAACACCCATGAGTTTGAAGATGATGATTAAAGTAACAATGAATTGTAAAACTCATAAGAGAACAAAAAAAGGATATTAGCGATGAACTGTGTCGCTATTACAGATAAAATAAGTCGCTACAAACCATTTAACAACGATTTGTATCGCTAAGGAAAGAGAGCTTCTAGGAACTTCTAATGTTAGCGATGTAGTTCATCGCTAACGGGGAAATATAATTCCAGAACATTCACTTTATAGGGACACACCTCATCGCTAACGAGGAAATATAATTCGAGAACATTCACTCTGTAGCGACACAGTTCGTCGCCAAAAGGGTAATCATTGTCTCAACAGATACTTTCCCTCATAGCAACGAAATGTGTTGCTCTAATGAAATCGATGATTCCAACATGTATTTTTTTCACATATAGAGACAATTGCGTCGCTAAGGGAAATGAAAAGGCGCCTATTTTGAATATTCACTCACCTTAGCGACGAATTGCATCGCTAAAAATGAAATTAATGGCAGTTATTTAAAAAAATTAGCTTCTTCAGCGACACACTTCATCGCTAAGATGAAATTAATGGCGCATGCTTTGAAACTCCGTGCACTAGCTGGTGCTTTTTCATTTAACTTAGCGACAAACTTTGAGTACCTCTGAAGGCAATACATACAAAATATATAAAGGGGTTCAAATCCTTTCACTCACAATTTTTTTCTTTCATTTTCCAGCCTTTGCCTCTTGCCTCTCCCCTGTCTTTCTATTCTTTTCCTTTTCAGCCTCTCCTCTCCCCTTTTCTAATTCCAATTTTTATTTCAATTTCCCGTCAAAGTGTCGCTGAACGGTAATTTCTTTTCTATTTATTTTTTCAATTCAAATAATTAGCATAAATTCAAGTAATAGCATGTTAAATACTTTTTAATTAGTTAATTAAAATGAAATTGCATGTTAATTGTTATGTTCTTAGTTTATTTAGACTAATTATATTAAATTTTAATTCATTAGTATGTTAATTGTTAAAATTTAGTTACATAGTATGTAAATTTGTATGCTCCCTTAATTAGATTAATGTTAATTAATCAATTAATTTGTATGTTATTTATTAAATTTTAATTCATTAGCATGTTAATTGTTAAAATTTAGTTACATAGCATGTAAATTTATATGAATTTAGTATGTTTACCATAATTAGATTAATTTTAATTAATTTGTATGTTATTTATTAAATTTTAATCCATTAGTATGTTAATAATTAATTCTTAATTAAATAACATGTTAGTTGGTTTAATTTAGTGTATTTAGATTAATTATATTAATGTTATGTAGTTAATTTGTATGTTATTTATTAAATTTTAATTAATTAGTATGTTAATTGTTAAAATTTAGTTACATAGCATGTAAATTTATATGAATTTAGTATGTTTACCTTAATTAGATTAATGTTAATTAATTAATTAATTAATTTGTATGTTATTTATTAAATTTTAATTCATTAGCTTGTTAATTATTAATATTTAATTAAATAACATGTTAATTGGTTCAATTTAGTGTATTTAAATTAATTATATTAATGCTATTTAAGTAATTAATTTGTATGTTATTTATTAAATTTTAATTCATTAGTATGTTAATTGTCAAAATTTAATTACATAGCATGTTAAGTGGTTTAATTTAGTGTATTTAAATTAGTTATACTAATGTTATTTAATTAATTAATTTGTACGTTATTTAATAAACTTTAATTCATTAGTATGTTAATTGTTAAAATTTAATTACATGGCATGTTAATAATTTATTTCGTAGATGTCTGCATCAAGGCGTCATCCCCCTCATTCTCAGGAGTTCAATACTCTAAGTACCTCTGATATTGTAGTTGCATTAGGGGATACATAGATATCCAACACACCTTTCCCACCGCACCGACCACATCAGACACCCTGGTAGCCTAGTAGTTGCCTATCACCGAGGTCATTTTGAGGATGATGAGAAAGAAGTGAGTGTACTTTATATTTTTTGTTTAAACTATATATATATTATTTTTTAACCTATATATGCTTATGTGTTGTTTTTATAGATTACATCCATCAGGTAAGGTTTCCCGAGTTTTCACGGATGTTTACAAGAAGAATCCTGAGTTCGGGAAATGGAAGGAAATTTCTGATATCTGCAAATTACGCTGGGTGCAGACATGGAAGGTAAATTTTATAAACTATTTTATTTATAACTCCATTCTAATAAGAGACAACATGCCACGACAGCTTTCGACAATCCTTTCTTCCTAAAAGCCTTTCCTAGAGTCTCAGCAAATATAGCTCAGAAAGAGAGAGAAAATGACTCAGTTGGAGGTGAAAACATACAAAATGAAAATATGTATCAAAATGTGATTTAAACTTAAATTCAATGTTTTTATATACAATCTTCAATCTATTTTCTAAATACAACCTAATTCTTCTTGAAATATTGACAAAATAGGGGCTTTAAAAATTCACTTTCATACACGTATCACACCCCCAAACTTGCATAATTGCTCGTCCTCGAGTAAGTCTTTAAATTTTTACACAAGCATTTGTTCACAACTTGAATTCTTTATTGGCTACGGCTAAATTACTATCAACATCCTTCCTTTTCTTTAGCAGAGTCAAACTATCAGGATTGCATATTTTAAAAGACAAACTTCAAAGTGGTTGTGTGCATCTAATATGCTAGTATCTCTCCCTTAAACTTTAATCATCTAAATAAGAAGATATCATCGAGTTCTTATCTTTAAGGCTCACTTTTATTTCTTTTATCCCTTTCTTCAAATTGCCATTCGTAAAAAGTTTTTCTTCCTTTACCTTGCAATAGTAAGAGCTTTATTGCTTTTGCTACATTTTTTAATTAGAAGCAACTTAGTGATGTGACTTCCTAGAAACCTTCACCTAGAGGCTTGACGTATAGGCTCACTCATTCCTATGGAAGAGGAGTAATTATTTTCCCAACCCTTTCCTGATCTGATCTCTTTTTTTTGATGCACTATGTGCACTTTAAGAACAAGATTTTGATTTTATAAGAGAATTGGAAGCATTTGGCTATGCAAAAGGAATTTGTGGCTATGCCACCCCCAAACTTATTTCTTTTTATTCACTTTGGCTCTATGCAAGGGTTTCGGGAAAAAAAAACTTTCTACTCTTGGACTATTAAAGGAAAAGACACAAGCTTTAATTGCTTGCCCTAAACATGTGGCTCTCAAGTTCATATTCAGCTAACTAGGCTTAGGTGGAGGATACAGTTCAAATATTAGTCAGTGTAGAAAAATTTCTTTTGGCAATGCTTTCCTTTGAGCTTGGCTCTACCATGACATAAGAAGGTTCATTGCCTCATCTATTAATTCTTTGAGCCAAAAAGCACAAACTAAGAATTAAACTTTGAACAATGCTAATCTCAACAAGCAATTCAGGAAGATAAAAAAAAGGGAAAGAAGGAAGAGCATAAATGAAAATACTAATGATAATCAAAATGCAAGATATATTTACATACTATTTGGATTTTTCTATTGGGAGCATACAAAAGAGAAGATCAACTTGCGAGTAATGGGGACTATCTTACCTCCCCCAAACTAAGACTTGGTTTTGCCCTCACAACCAACAGACAAAAAGTTTAAAGATGTTCCAACAAAGTAGAATATTACAAACAATAGATGTGGATAAAAGTAGTAAAAACAAAGAAAGTAATAGAAAACGCAGGTGGATGATCACTTGCAAATTGGCTCCTCATCCGACACATCCATGTCATAATCATCAACGCGAGCATTTTCTAACTCTTCCTTTAGGCTATCGTACTCATAATCAGCATCAGATTCATGATCACTATCCCAGTCACATTCATCAACAACACCAAGCTCATTGAGACGCCTTTCCAATGCTTCACGCTTTGGTTCAAAGTGAAGGTCTTCCTCCTCTTTCACAGGATCAACAACCTCTTCGAGTGTGACAGAAAGGTCATATTGAGGCTGATGGGCATAATTTGCTGTAGGGACGAAATCTTCATGGAAAAAGTCAAAGTCGCCCAGAATTGAAGTAGGAAATTTGGGAAAAGTGCGGGGACGATGAATTTGGTGGGCAGAAAGGGTGTCTTCCAAAACACAGTTCTGAATCTTTTGGTATGTCCACATGAGCTAGGTCTTTTGAATGAAATCAGTACGGCCAGTTTGACGTTTTAGGAATGTAGATTGGAGAACTTCCAAGGCTGCAACAGGTAAGGGAGGTTAGGGATCAGGGTTAGGGTGGGCTATTGGAGGCAGGATAGGGCTTGGGCGGCTCAATACTCTGGCCATGCAATCACTGTCAATCACCCTGTTCAAATTTTTGACCTCATCCCTATTGTCTATAGCGACACCAACAGACTCGCTGAGGCCTGTGATAAGGCTAGGAAATCCAAGACAACCCCAAACGCTGCATTCTCAAAACATTTTTTCCATTTCTCTTGAAATAATGAGACCAACATTGACAGGCTTACTAGTCATAATGAAATAAAGGAGAAGCATCCTCTCAGAAATTATCGTGGTTTTATAGGAAGTTAGCAGGATACGAGTGAAGAGGTAAATGAGCCAAATACGGGCAGTGGGCTTGAGATGCGCTTTCTTAACAGTGAAAACTCCATGTGTGGAGATAGACCACTGAGCTCCCGAATGACCTAGGTGCTGGAGGATCATGTCTAGGAATTCAAGCATCAGACTGTCAACATGGTAAGCAAAGTAATCATCTTGGGTAGGGATGGCGTAAAAGTCATTGATGGCCTCAGGAGAGAAGTTAATGTTTTTGCCTCGAACATGAATGAGGTAATCGTTGTGATCAGAGAAGTTGGCATAAAATTCTCGAACTAGGGTAAAGACAGGGTGCATGTTTGAGTGTTGAACAAGGTTTTTCAGATGAAGGCTTGATGGGTCCAGAAATGTAAGTTGGGAGACCCCATGCAACTGATGTGGTCATCTTGAATCCTCACTTAAAAAGGATTTCACAGCACTTAAAAACCTCGCGATACGCCTGATCTGCTTGAGGCAAGCAAAAATGAACATTCTTTAGAGGTACTTGAGGCGGCGAAGGGTCTTCAAGATCTTGCTCAGATGAACAGTCATCTGAGGTGGGGTCAAGATGAATGGGGCTCACAGAGGCTATGCCTTTTCCCTTAGAGGAACGACTACTGGAAGGATTGTTTTTACGGGAAGGTTTCTTAAAGATCATACTGAAGGCGAGTGAGAACCATGATGGGCTAGGATTTTGGTCAACAGAAAAGGAAAATGGATTTTTTTTCCAAGAGAGAGAATGAACGAGGGAGAAGTTAAGAAAGAAAATTTCGGGAGTGAGAAATTAAGTAGAGGTTTGGAGAAGTGCAACAATCGAAAAGTCTGAAATGACGTGATGCTAGGCAGAAGGGTACCATCATGACGTCTCACATGTTAGTCACAAGAGGCTGGCACACGTCGATTGAGACTTGGGGAATAAGTGGATCACGTGCAATAAGCGTGCAACAACTTAAAATGTAAGGTGCGCAAAAACATATCAACGGAAGAATTATTCCATAATAATTTTAACAACTGAAATATAATTACAAAAAGGAAGAGTGAAATTCGTTCCTGGGTGCAAAATACACTAATGAATGGCAGCAATAACTATCAATAAATAAATTTTTAAGAATGCGCTGACCACTCATAGACATATGCTTCTAATGCTCTGAAAGTGAGATGAACGTCTTGTTTCTGTCCACCTCGTGTCCCCAATATCTCTTGATTCTTTGAGTGTTCACCTTGAAAGAATTTGATGAGTTTACTCCAATTAAATCCACAACACCAAATGGGTAACCTGCCAAACTTCAAATGGTCCTGACCATTTAGAATTGAGGTTTCCTAGAAACAAACATAAACATCAGTTATAAAGTAAAACTGAGTCACTTTCTTAAATTCCCGATGCAAGATCTTCTTGCCATGCCACTTTTTAGTTTTGTCTTTGAAAATTTTGGTATTTTCATAGGCTTGATTCCGAATTTCTTCTAACTCCAATAGATCTTGACATCGCTTCTATCCACTTTGTTGCAGGTTGTAGTTTAAAGCTTTTAATGCCCTGAAAGATTTATGCTCCAATTCGAGAGGTAAGTGACAAGCTTTGCCATAAAATAATTGATATGGTGACATTCTCAGGTGTTTTGAAAGCAGTACGATAAGCCCAAAGTGACTCATCCAATTTGGTGGACCAATCCTTCCTGTTAGGCTGAACTACTTTCTCAAGGATGCGCTTGATTTCTCTGTTTGACACTTCTGCTTGGCCATTCCATTGAGGGTGGTATGTTGTAGCAATCTTGTGGTGTACTCCATAATTGGCAAGGATTCTTTCTAAAAGTTTGTTACAGAAATGAGTGCCTTCATCACTAATAAGGGCACGTGGTGTTCCAAACCGTGTAAATATGTTCTTCTCGAGAAACTTAGCAACTACCTTGGCATCATTGGTGGGGGAGAGAAACAGCCTCAAACCACTTAAACACATAGTTTACTCCAATCAAAATTTATTGATTTCCGAATGAAGGTGGGAATGGTCCCATGAAATCGATTCCCCATACATCAAATAATTCTACTTCCAAAATGTTTTTTAATGGCATTTCATGGCACTGAGAAATATTACCCGTTCTTTGACATTCATTACAATGTTGGGAGAATGCTTTGGCATCTTTGAATTGTTAGGAATGGTATCCTATAACTTGTAATTATTTAATAATAATAATTTATCTCGAATAAATTAAATAAATAAACGTAAGTTCTTTATATTATCTAGATTGATTCAATTAACGATATTAGGAATATATGGAAATATATTAATATCGAACATTCAAATAGTAAAATCCTAAGTCACTCTTATGAAATCAAGACTTAGTAGTGAGTCATACGAGAGGATTAAAGTCGAGATGAGTAACTTAAAAGTGTCTACAGTAAATGGATAACGTTTGAGAATCTTATCTTGGTAATGCTGTTGATAGCTTCGCATTTTGTTTATAGACAAATGATCTAATCCTGATCATTCATGTGGGAGACATGAAATGGAAGTATCATATGCAATGTTGATTGTATAAGATAGGACCACGATGTTCGATCAAATTTCTCATTTGTACCGTTCACGAGAAATGATCTAATATCAAACTAAGTTTATCAACCGTGATAGATCTTAATCATGAGTGAAATGTGGACTCCTATTTATGGAGTTATGTTCTTTGATTCACATGGTTGATAGTGATCTGTAAGAACGCTCAATACACTCCTGCTTTGAGAATATAACTAGATAAGTAGCTGGGAACGCATTTTCACGAGATGGAATTCATAACTTTCCTATAAATTAACGGTATCAGTGTGATACCTAAACATTTTAGGAACTTTAGGAAACTCCCTTGATGTACTGATTCGAGACATGAACAAGTGACGTCACGACTTCTATTGATCACAGAAGTACATTATCTCTAGTTCGACTAAAGATAAAGTTCATTAGAGAATCAGTGAGAACACAAGGATAAAGCGGTGATTATAGAGGCAAAAAGGTAAATTTAATCCGCTTGTAATTATGAGGGTTCCACCTGAAGGATAAGTTACAGATATAAATAAAGATAAACTAAATGGACATAACTCATCTATAGTGAGGGGAGTTCAGCTATGAATATAGAGTGGAATTATTCATAGTTAGATAATAAGTAATTAACTGATTATGAGTTAATCACTTAATTGACTAATTATTAAGCCCGTGATCTATAGGTCCATCGGGTCCCTATGCTAGCCCAAATATTGTAGTCGCGAAATCAAGTAGAAGAAATGGAAATTTTAAGTAAAGTGAATTACTTAAATAGGCAACATTAATTGTTTAAATATTGAGTATATTTAAATGATAAATAATATAAACATTATTAATTGTTTAAATAATAAGTTTATTTAAGCAGGAAATTAATAATGAAATATTATTAATTAGACATTATTAATTATTTGAATATTGAGTATATTTAAATGGTAATTAATAATTTGAAATTAATTTGACAATTATTAATTGTTTAAATAATTAATTCTATTTGAACGGAAATTAATAATTAATAATAAAATTAGTTAATTAATAATAAAATATTAATTAAATAATGAGTTTATTTAATGAAAATTACTAATTAAAATATTTATTATTAATTATTTAAATAATGAAAATTATTTAAATGGAAATTAATAATTAAATATAATTTGATAATATTTAGACGGGAGAAAATATTAATATTATTAAATTTTTTAAATAAAATATTTTATATAAATGGTAATTAATAAATTAATTAATTAAGTTGGACTTATAAATTTAAGAGAGAGTTTCAAGCCCAATTGGATTAATGAACCCAATTGAAATTGGCCCAAAATAATTATTTAAATAAATTGTATTTACTAATTATTTTATATGTAAAAATCAGCAACATCATGTAATTTTGGGAGAGATAATTGCTTGAATTATATCCTAAAATAATTACATATATTTATTTATCCAAGATAAATTAAAAAGAAAAGAAAATAATATCTTATTTATCTATGTATTTTCGAAAATACCAAGATAATGGAAAGATAATATCTTTTTCCTTTTTGTATTTTTCTCTATGGAATATTTTAATGAGATTAATTTTTCCATAAGCCTATAAATAGGTAGCTTAGGTCATTGATAAATAACACAATTAAATTCCTTAGAAATTCGGAATTCTCTCTTCCTTCTCCCTTCCCCCTTGGCCGATTTTCCTTAGTATATTGGGAAGAAAAATATTTTTTATTCTTCCCAATTTCTTCTTAAATTCGATCCCACAATCGAGTTTCGTTTGATCGATCGGGATATAGCGTAAAAGATCCGATGTTCCTTAGGATTTGATGCTGTAAAGAAACCTCCAACCGATTCTCCATATATTACTCAATGTAAGTTTTAGGGTTTTAATTTTCGAAAATTTAAAGCATGAATCTACATGTTTTTATCACAAATTACATGATGTTAATAGATCCGTAATTAAATGTTAATTAGTTTACTAAACAAAATTCCGATAATTTAGTAAATCATCCCTTCATCAAGAACTCGCCTCAAATGCTAGAGACATTGAGCAAAAGTTTCACCATACACTGAAAAATCATCCATAAATATCTCTAAGGAACCTTCGACCATATCACTGAATAGTGCCATCATGCATCGTTGAAAGGTTGCTGGGGCATTACATAAACCAAAGGGCATTCTTCTAAAAGCAAATGTACCATAAAGGCATGTGAAAGTAGTTTTCTCTTGATCTTCAGGAGCAATTTCTATTTTATTATATCTGAAATATCCACTAAAAAACAATAGAATTTTTTACCTGCCAATCTGTCTAGCATTTGATCAAGGAACGACAAAGGAAAGTTGTCCTTGCGTGTTGCTTTGTTGAGCTTTCTGTAATCCATACATACTCTCCATCCATTAACTGTCCGTTGTGGGATTAACTCATTGTTAGCATTGGTCTTCACCTAATGATAATAATTTGACACAAAACAAGAATTATACAGATGTTTCTTCAAATCAGCAACTGGTATGCTTTTTCTATTGTCGCACTTTTTGCACTGACATCCTAGCTTTTGTCCGTACTTTTCGTAATAGAGGGCAGCAGCTCAAATGTTGATGTTGTTATTGATAATGAAGAACAAGACTATGGTCAATTGCAGCAAATGGTACTTGACAGTCCAGGGTATGGTGCATGATTCGAGAAGACGGGGGGGGGGGGGGGGCATACATTCATGGAAGAGGAAATCAATGTTGAAGCACGGAAAATGCACGAGATGCTCGAAACGGTTAGTAGACCACTGTATCCGGGTTGTGATGTGAGTCAACTTGTTGTAGCTACATAACTTTTTAATATCAAGGTGGAGAACCACATCTTGGTGAGAGGCTTTGACTCAATCTCACAATGGTTTCGTTGGTGCGCTCCAGCAAACAACACATTGCTAGAGAGATTGTGCACAAGAAAAAGCTAGTGAAGGTTCTCGGATTACCTGTCGAGAAATCAGATTCTTATCGAAACGGAGGCATGATATATTGAGATGTTGTTGCGAGCCGTCATCACTGCAAAGTTTGCTTTCATCTCAGGTATAAACAAGAAAAACATCGTTTGATTCCACATACCCAAATTTTCTATTTGCCACTTACACCACGTCTACAACATGCATTAGACGTGACAGCTTCTCACATGAGATGGTGTGACGACCCGTCACTGTAAAATAATTTAAATTAGAAAACACAGAGGAAGTCTTTTATTTTAAGAAAAATTGGCGTGATTACGTTTGAAAATAGGCTAGCCAAAACCTGTTTACATCTTGAATTCAGACATCTAAAAACACAAGGAACATTAAGTTCCTATCAGGAGTTCAAAATGATTTATAAACATAAAAGTAAAGACAAAAGCTCTTAAGAGCCATTTACAAATATACAACTCCAAAATTATATAAAATTGTAACGTCCCGTTACTTTTAGAGGTAAATTTTTTATTTTTATTTTATTAATTTATTATTTTTATTTATTTAAAGCTTTTAAAATTAGTTAAAATTAGTTAAAATTAGTTAAAATTAGTAATTTCAGTTTTATTAGTTATCTCCGTCCGAAAATCCTTTTTATCGTTTTAATTCGTTTCGGTGACTCTAATAATTATTAACGGGCCAATTAATAATTATTAGACACCTTTAGATTTATTTAAGACCGTCGGTTTTCGTTTTATAAGCAAAAGGTCAAAAAGGGCAAAACCGTAATTTCCAAACTACCAAAATATCTAAATTCACTATTCCATCATCTTTAAAAGTCACAAAATTGACCAAAACTTGTCATTTTTCCTTGCCATTGCCGTGAGCAACTTCAAGCCATGGATGAGAATTTCTTTTCTTCGTTTCTCATTCGTTTCTCGGCGGATCGTCGTGTTTTTCGGTTGCGTTGGATTGGTAGGGACGAGGGCTAATCCAACCTACCTTTTCAAGTTTCCCGTTCTCTAAGGGAAGTCCCAAAAAGTAAGTTTTCAAAACTTTTTATATGGTTTTGTTCGTTTTTATTATAAATGAGTTTTGAAGTTGAAATCATGAATTTCTATCATGGAAATTGACGATTTTGAACCCGGATTTTCGAAAAACACTATTCACCCGAAAACACTATTCACCCGAAAACACTATTCATCCGAAATCACTATTCACCCGAAATTGCACACTTGTTCGCATATTAGTTATGAGTTGTAATATGTTGTGCAATTGGTGAATTGTAGGTGCGATTGCTCCGGTTGTTGTTTCGTGAAAAGTGGTGATTTGGAGTTATTTGGCTAAGGTGAGTTTAGTATGATAGTTAGCAATTTTATGAATTTAGTTTCATTATGTAATTGTTTATCAATGTTAAGAGGGGGTTAACTTCTTAGAATTAAGTTTTGGGTGGAAACTTTAATTCGGAAGTGTGTGTGGAGAAAGTTGGACTTATGGTTAGTTCGATGATTAGAGATCATCGGGGAGGTTTGGAAGTATGGTAACGTGATTTGGAGATGTTAGATGAAAGTTGATTTGGAAGTTACTTCGGTTGATTTGGAAGTTACTTCGGTTGATTTAGAAGTTACTTTGATGGATTTGAAGTCATTTGGATGACTTTGGAAGTAAAGTAATTAGAAGATGCACTTGAGTGTTAACTCGTGTATTCTAGTTAGTTAGGTTTCTATTTAACTTAGTAGACTTCTTCGGAGTTTAGCTAACTTATTGGAGACCTAGGGCACAATGATTCGCACAATGATTCACACATGATAGTATGTTGATTCGATCCATACGTATCATGGTGTGATGAATTTGTGGGAACTTTGAGCACTTAGTAACTAGCACATGATAGTATGTTGATTTCGATCCATACGTATCATGGTGTGATGAATTTGTGGGAACTTTGAGCACTTAGTAACTAGCACATGATAGTATGTTGATTTCGATCCATACGTAGTCATGGTGTGATGTTGGTACTTTGGTTTGTAACTAGCACATGATAGTATGTCGATTTCGATCCATACATATCATGTTGCGATATGGTGAAATTCCTGATACCTATGGTGAAATTCCTGATACCTATGGTGAAATTCCTGATACCTATGGTGAAATTCCTGATATCCGATATGGTGAAATTCCTGATACCTATGGTGAAATTCCTGATACCTATGGTGAAATTCCTGATATCCGATATGGTGAAATTCCTGATACCTATGGTGAAATTCCTGATACCTATGGTGAAATTCCTGATATCCGATATGGTGAAACTCCTGATATGCGATGGTTGTGATATGGTAATACCGTGCGGGCTTAGTATGCGATATTTATCCATATGGTATACCCTGACGATGGTTGTGATATGGTAATACCGCATGCGGGCTTAGTATGCGATATTTATCCATATGGTATACCCGTGCGATGGTTGTGATATGGTAATACCGCACGGGCTTAGTATGCGATATTTATCCATATGGTATACCCGATGCGATGGTTGTGATATGGTACATGGTAGTACGTGGATTCGGATCCGTGCGTACCATGGTATTATGATCTATGATACGGCACATGATAGTATGTTGATTCGGATCCATACGTATCATGGTGCGATGGTTGTGACATGGTATGACCGTCGTGGTATGTTGATTTCGATCCATACAATAGCACGATACGATGAAACTTGATTGGTAATAAAGATAGTTAATGTTATTTTTACCTATTCTTTAGA
Organism: Gynostemma pentaphyllum; assembly: GCA_028015215.1. Classification (NCBI taxonomy): domain Eukaryota; kingdom Viridiplantae; phylum Streptophyta; class Magnoliopsida; order Cucurbitales; family Cucurbitaceae; genus Gynostemma; species Gynostemma pentaphyllum. The sequence goes on from CM051353.1 coordinate 43,240,233, forward strand.
AACGTGTAGTGAGACTTAGTTGTGAATGTTAATTTTACTTTAAGTCTTTATTTCCATCTCATGGTTTTGAATGACGAATACGGGTAGTATGATACTATCTTATGTTTACATGGAAATTGGAATGTGGTTATTGGTAGAAATGAACATTTAGGCCTTTGGACATGATTTCTGGTATGAGATTTAGTTCATAGGATTACTTGCTTTCATTTTACTCTCACTAGCATTGTTTGCTAATGGTGCTACACCACAATATTTTCAGGTGAACCCCGTCCTAAGAAGCAAGGTAGAGGAAATGGTGTCGCTTGACCGGCCGAGGTGGTGTAAGGACAATATTAAACACTTTTGAAGCATTAGTAGTAAAGCTTGTAAATCATATACTTTTTACATACTTGTGTCATTTTGAGCCCGTGAAGGGTGTATGTGTAAAGTATTTTGATGTTTTTATGATTAAACTTTACTTTGGAATGTGCATTCCCGATTTATAGCTTTCTCTGGACTTTGGGTTGTAAAACAGGTTTTGGTTATTCGACTTTTAAACGAACCCATGCCGTTTTTCTTTAAAAATTAAGTCTTCCGCTGTGCATTTGAATTTAAAGAATTTAACGGAAAATCGGGTCGTTACAAAAATTCACAAAACCATGTACATGAATTTTTACATAACACCTAGTCCATCTCGAAATCATCATCATCTCGATCAAGCGCGCACCAGCTCCTCTTCCATGATCCCAAACATTACCTGAAATGTTTGTAATATCATGAGCTAACAAACAAAGCCCAGTGAGAATAATAAGAATAAAAAGTAAGAATAGACCTCAAATTTGTATTCCGATTTGTGTCCAATTTACCTGACACAATTCACTCCTAAAGTCCTCCAAACTCTAGGTAATTTCATTCTAAACTTTCCAAAGGATGATATTACTAACACTCGTAGTCAATCCTCATCCATTAACTTGTTATGACATAAAATAAGAAAAATAAATAACTTTGCATAGAATATAACATCTCGATTCTCTTTCTCATAGATCATAAGCATGAATGCATGAGGACATCCCGTAGGATTCGCATACGCCCTTATGCATGAAGAAGGTAACGTGGTCTATCCCGTAGGATCCATCGTTCTCCCTCCTTTTCTTTCTCGCTTTCTCTTTTCTTTCTGTGAAGGTAATGTGGTCTATCCCGTAGGATCCATCATTCTCCCATTCACGTCATTCTCATTCTCTCTTCTTTTTCTATGAAGGTAATGTGGTCTATCCCGTAGGATCCATCATTCTCCCATTCATATCTTTCTCATTCTCACTTTTTTTTCCATGATGCGAGACGTTATGATGCAATATGATATGTTTTGGAGTAAATAAATAAAATGCGGAATTAAAGTAGCCGATACAAACATAAAGTAAAAGGCATAAAGTAAAGGACATAAAGTAAATATATAGAAAACTCCGGATGAATGATATGTCAATCGAACTCCGCTAACAATGATAAGGGTAAAATCATAACTTAAACGATTAGCCTATACCTTCCAGGATTCTAAACTTCCAACATAATCCGAGGTTCTATTAATCGTTCTAAATACAAGTGGATCTTTTAACTTCCAATGATCCAACCTAAGCTTCGAAACGAATCTAACTTAGAATCTTCTAAGATTCAATAGTTTCCTCGAGAACTCCTAAGTTCTCACTTAAAGGATTTACTCTTCATCCTAAGGGCACTAACTCACATCCCTCTAATCTTAGATTCGGATTCTAGTCTTAGTTTCAAATTCTACAAACCATCATACTCAATTGCTTTCTATAGTTACTTTAAATTCTAACTATTCTCACCTTAAAAAGTGATGTCTTCACTCCTAAATCCGGAAGAGAGATCAAGCGAACGGTTCAAAAAAACCTACAGTTGGAATTATATCTCAAAAAATATTAAATTACCAACTATCGATCAAACAACAACTAAACACACTACAAGAAAAAACACTTTTAGGGACGAATTTTTTTTGTCCCTAAAAAGTGAAAATTGTTGCTAAAGCTTCATAGGGACGAAAAAAATTTCATCACATGTTTCGTGTCTAAAAGTGTGTCACTGAAAGTCACTAGTGACAAAAAAAAATTTTCGTCTCTAAAGATAGCGACGAAATGGTTTTCGTCCCTATTAAGTGACGAAAAAGATTTTTGTCCCTAAAATATTTTTTCGTCCCTAAAGCTAGCGACGAGTAAAATATTTGCGTCACTATCTTTAAGGACAAAAATCATTTTGTCACTGAATATAGACGAACACAATTTTAGTAACGAAATAGCATTTATCCCTAAAGTTAGTAACAATACCAATTGTTCGTTTCCAAATGTACATCTAAAAAAATCTTGAGATGAAATTTTTTTTTATACTTAATTACATATCTTTGTACGTTTCACATATTTTTAACATATTATGTTATTTAAAATTTGTTTTTCCCTCTAAAATATCCATGTATTCATTCTAACTAACAAACATAAAATACAATTAAGTCTTTCTTTTTAAATACTTACATGTAAATAAAAATTAATTCATAAAAGTTCAAGATCAACAATATAAGACATGTAATCAATAAACTGAACCAAATATTTACTACACTAAATTAGAAAGTACACAATCTATCTAAAAAACATTAGAACACTTCTAAACTCCTATTTTCTAATCCCTAAAAAGCATCATAAAAAACTAGTAATATCTAATCCTAAAAACATAGACATGAACAAAAGATAGTCATCAACATTTAATTTGAAAAGCATGTACAGTATAAACTTTAATGTACGATCCCATAAACTAAAAGCATCATAATTCCTAATGTTTGATAAAAAAAAAGTCCATATCTACAAGAGAAAAAGATGCAGTCTTCAATGTTCACTCTTGCACATTACAAAATAACTCAAGTCAGAAGAACATCATCAGAACTTGAAATGTATTTATACAAGAGTACCCATGAACTTGTAATGTATGATTCAAAAAACAAAAAGCTTCTCAACCCATAACCATGTTCACTAAAATGAAAACCAGAATCACAAGTTATGAAAAATCAAACATAAAACTCCTATAAAATCACTGCGATAACTTTAAACTAAGGTCATAAGGAAACATATAAACCATATCCATAATCAGACAAATATATAAATAAAATATCAGTTTAACAAAGAATCATACCTTCAGACCATGACCATAAAGACAAAAGGTAAAGTTACAAAACATAAGCCATAATCACTTTTATTGTAAACAAAATCATGAAAAATAACCAAACAAAAACTCATCATCACAAAACAAAAATTAAAACCATACTCATTTTTCATATTAGCCATTATCTTACTTCCAAACTAACCCCCATAATCTTCTTTCCAGCCACCACTAGTTATAGACCATAGCAAAATATTCAAAATGTAAATTAAACTACAATTTGTATCATATTTGAAATGAAAGAAAATACCTTACTACAATATGAACCTCCTTCCATAGACTTTTCCATGAACTCATTAAATTTACGAAATTTTTCTTCAAATTCACGACGTTGTGATTCCATCAATTCCTCTTGCTTCGCCAAACGATCCTCCAAAGATCTGACATACTCTCGAGATGGAGATGATGTTGGTTTAGAAGGAGGAGGTTTAGGTCCATATCCCATTCCTTTCATGTAAGATGATCTATTTCCAAGAACTGCCACCATGATCTCTTCTTCTGTCATTGGATCAATATCCGTATTTACGTATCCTTTTTTCAATATTATCATATCATCCTATACATGACAATTGATACACCAAATTATAAAATGTCTGAGCATATAACAATAAAGTTTGATTGATACTAAACAAAAAAAATACTCACATACGCTTCTTTGTCTAATGTGCTAGTCCAACCTTTCTTTGAATTATAATGAGTCTCGTAGAACAACTCTATAGGGCTTAGGTATGTACCATCATCCTTTCTCTGTTTCATAAATATCATGTAATATTAAATGAGTAAATATTATAAAGATATTGAAAATATAACTTAATGTATGTTACCTTATCCTCTCGATGAGCTAGAAAAGATTTGGTTCCAGCGCGATGGTTAAAAGGAATCTTGCTTCTACTTAACTTATTCATTGTAGATTTTTCCTACATAAAAAAATATTAATATTTATAATCATTAACCAGCTCTTAAATTATATTAAAAAGTTAATTAGTTACCTTCCAAGCAGATGTTTCCCATCTATCACAGAGCATATTCCAGTCTGAAAGTGACCTCACACTTTTATGTGGATCTTTACGAGCTTTTTTTGGGTCATTGTGTTTCTCATAATGCTTATAGAGCTTTGATCTGTAACTCCTGAATCGGGCTCCAATCTCATATTTGATATATTTCACAATATGATGTTGTGATATATCAACTTCAAAACGGTTTTGAAAAAATTAACACGTAGTTGCATTAGTAACTTCTTAAATTTAATAAACTAACAATGAACAAACAAATATATACCACTTACCAGTAATCGCTCAACTATTATATCATATATATCTGGAGCGATATCTTTTTTCTTCGTATACTTTAATGGTACCCATCGTCTAACTAAAGTTCCAATCTCAGTATTGAAGGGACTTGCATTTTTCCCAACCGGTTTCCCCATTTCTTTTGTCCATGTAATTTTTATAACACCCGTACTTTGTAAGATTTTGTCTAAACCAACTCCACGAGTAGGACCACGAACCTGCTTTTCCATACTTGTTTCTTTCTTACTAATCATTTCTTCATCAATAATCATTTCATCCTCATCATTACCCGGCCCGGATTTGTTCCTACACAATAGCATATAATTTATTGTCAATATGAAACATGCTAAACTTGATCATATAACCAAACATGATAAAAATATTATTTATAATTATTTAAATAAGATACATACAAATTAGATTTCTATATCTGTGTCAATATCTTGATCAATTTCATTGATCCTTTCAAATTCATCGCTATCCACCGATCTAATATCTTCTTCTCCTCCTTCTTCATCTTCTTCTTCTTCAACATTGAATGTTTCATCAATTTCATCTAATTCCAACATTGTCTCACTAGGATTTACATCAGTTCTATTTAGCATTTGTGTTTCAATATCAATGTCTTCAACAATACATTCCAGTTTATCAACTTCATGTAAATCAATTTCTTCCCTTTCAGGTACATCCCATAAATGTCTATGCTGAATCTTTTGAACTACTTTCCATCCATTTCCAAATAGCAAATCATCAATATAGAACACTTGTTGAGCTTGAGATGCAAGAATATAAGGATCGTTTTGATACCAAGTGTGACATGTATATATGCTTGTAAAATTGTGCTCTTCTTTAATACGGTTCTTCCGTGAATTCGTATCATACCAATCACACTTGAATAACAAGACTTTTTTATTATTAATATACTCCAATTCAATCACTTCTACCAACACACCGTAAAAGTCTATTTTCTCACTATCGTGTCCACCAAAGACAACAACTCCACTATTTTGAGTCGTACGACGAGCATCTCGTTCTTTTACATGAAATCTAACTCCATTGACAATGCAACCATTATACGAATGTATTCGGCTATCGAGACCACTGGAAAGAGCATATAACTCATTTGCAACTTCACTAGATCTTAAATGAACTTGAGATTTCATCTAAAAAATGAGAAATTTTAAATATCATCTTACTTTAATAATAAATAAGAAAATTATAACAGAAAAAAAAAAACTTACTTTTCTTCTGAACCAATCATGAAATTCAGTTTTGTGCTTTTAAGTTAAATTGATTTTGCTTCTCGTACTTAGCTCACTCTTATGTTCTCTTTGAAGGGAAAAAAAGATATTGAATGTTATAAATTCAATTATGAATAAATTTATAAAAAAATAAAGATCAAGAACCTTGTACCTTCTGTATTGATCTACTACTTCACAATTTGTTAAAACATACCAATGAGCTTTTTCCAATTCAGAAGATGACAACTCTTTCATTTGTCCACCACCGATTGGACGTGCATCTTGTGAAAATATAGACAATTGTTCATTTATTGTACTAGGTTTTGATCTATCTTCGTTTCTTTCCCCCATATTAAATCTCGTTTCTATTCCATAAAGATACATTGAACAAAATGTAAGTGCTTCATTTGCAATATAAGCTTCTGCTATTGAACCTTCAGGGCGTGCTTTATTTTTCACGTATTGTTTTAGAGTTCGTAGACTTCTGATAATTTCAGTTATACATATATTAGCTTACAAAGTTGAAGATTTTTTTTTAAACAAATGAAGAGTTAAAGGAAACATGCCTTTCAATTGGATACATCCAATTATAACTAACTGGGCCCACAAGTTTAGCTTCTTTTGGTAGGTGAACAAGTAAATGAACCATCACATCAAAGAAAACTGGAGGAAAAATTCTCTCTAACTTACATAGAATCAAGACAATTGCTTTTTGTAGTTTATCCAATGTTTCAACTTTTAATGTCTTCGCACTTATGTTCTTCAAGAAATTCGACAGTTCAGCTAATATGTTGCTTACTTGATTGGATAAAAAAGGACGAATTCCAAAGGGTATAAGTCGTTGTATCAACACATGTGAATCATGACTTTTGAGTCCTAATATTCTCCCATCCTTGATACACTTACTTAGATTTGAAGCAAAACTATCAGGAAACTTTACTGTTTTTAAGAAGTTGCAAAACTTGATTCGTTCTTCTGATGTCAATACATAACAAGCGTGTGGTTTCACCATTTTGTTCCCCACTTGTTTGATATGTAGTTCTTTACGAATTTTCAAGTCCTCTAAATCCTTGCGTGCTTTATCTATATCTTTTGTTTTGCCTTCAATATTTAACATTGTACCCAAAAAACTATCACATACGTTCTTCTCAATATGCATAACATCAAGCTTGTGTCGGATCTTAAGATTTACCCAATATGGCAACTCAAAAAATATGCTTTTTTTCACCCAATTCCAATCACTATGAAGTCTCTTTCTTTTAGACCGTAATGTATTAGTAGATTTTCTCAAAGGTGGAAAATCTAGGCTTTCTAATTGTTGAAGAACATCCATTCCTGAGAAACTTCGTGGTGGAACTCTATTTTCTGATTTTCCATTATATTGTTTGCTTCTACGCCAAGCATGAGTCATAGGTAAATAACGACGATGTCCCATATAACAAATTTTACTTCGTAATGGCATAGATGAGATATCTTCATTACATACAAGACATGCCTTATACCCTTTAGTACTCCATCCAGATAGATTACCATATGCTGGAAAGTCATTGATTGTCCACATCAAAGTTGCATGAAGTTGAAATGTTTGACCACTATAAGCATCATATGTCTGAACACCGTTATTCCATAAATCTTTCAACTCTTCTATTAAAGGTTGTAAATATATATCAATCTCCTTTCCCGGGGATTTCGGCCCTGGAATAAGTAATGACATGAAAGAAAACTCTTCTTTCATACATTTCCATGGGGGCAAGTTATATGGAATTAATATTACTGGCCACATACTGTACGAAGTACTCATGTTTCCAAATGGATTAAAACCATCAGTAGCCAATGACATTCTAACATTTCTAGGGTCAGATGCAAACCAAGGATATTGATCATCAAATTCCTTCCATGCTGCACCATCAGCTGGATGTCGTAAAACTCCTTCTATGTTCATTCTTTTATCTTTATGCCATCTCATTTCACCAGCAGTATGTTTTGAATGAAATAATCTTTGTAATCTTGGTTTCAATGGAAAGTGTCTTAAAATTTGTGGGGGATCTTTTTACCTTTGCTTTCACTTATTTTATAACGAGATTCGTTGCATTGTGGACAAAATTCAGATTTTTCATATTCTTTCCAGAATAACGCACAATCATTCTTACATGCATGAATGCATTCATATCCCAACCCCAAATCACGTAACATCTTTTTTGCATCATAATGTGAACCTGGTATCTTAGAACCAATAGGAAAAACTTCTTTTAACAATTGTAATAACATGTCAAATGACTTGTTACTCCAAAGGTTAAGTACTTTGATATGCATTAACTTAACTAAAAAGGTTAATGCAGAAAATTGAGTACACCCTGGGTACAATTCCTGATTCAATTCCTCTAATAAAGATTGAAACTCATTACTTGTAAATTGCTTGTTATCACTAGGTTCAACCTCAGTTGTATTCAATTGACTCCAATATTCAGTATCTCTTCCATGCTTTAAATCATTCAAAACATCAACCATTTCATCATCAACCACTCTATTTTGCATTTCATCCTTGCTTGATGTTTCTTCTAGAGTTCTTAAATAAGAAGATATATCTGAACTTTCACCATGAAAAATCCATCTACCATATGATGGAGACATCCCATAATTATACAAGTCACCTTCAATATCATCCAACTTTTTCATATTCGTATTTTGACAATTCTTACAAGGACAATGTGTCATTCCTTCCTCATTAATCGTCTTCCTTGCAAAATCAATGAATGATCTAATACCATCGACATATTCTTTACACAACCTATCTCGGAGTTTTATCCAATTCCTATCCATAATAATTATATTTGTTATAAAAATAATTTGTAATCCAGCTAAATAAAACATTATACACTAAATAAATTAGATTATAAAAGGCCATACAAAAAGCATATAAACACAATTAAATAACTAGGATAAATATAAATCTAATTATTTGAGATTGATCCAGATGAATTTGGGATATTTACCTATCTATATAACAACAAAAATCCACTATAATCTTAAATATACATTAAAAAAAAAGTACAATTAATTAATTAGAGTACAAACCTATCCATCTTTTTTGCCATCCAATATGTCTAGTAGGCTGCAGAGCTTCAAGTTAGATGAATAAGATTGTGAAAAAAGAGCAGACAAAAATTCTACACATTAATCTATTTTTCATAATTCTATAAAGTAAATGATTAAATTTTTTTTTAATAACTTAATTAGTTATTTTTTTATAATATATACTAAGCTACTGATACTGAAATAAGGACTTTTAAGGACTAGACTTTTCATATTTCAAATATTGAATAACAATATTTAGTTTTAGTTGATAATGCACTAACATTTTCAAGAAGGAATAAAAGATATTTGTATTCATGGAAGTTCTTTAACTTGGAAATTTTTTTGTAGTTGAAAACTTTTTAATATTTTTAAATAACTAATCAATGATTGATGTTTTAAAAAAATGATGGATATTTGGTTTTATAAAGAGGGAGCAAGGATGATGATGGTACAAGAGTTCGCCTATTGATTCTCCTAGGCTCGAGTAGTCGTGCGGGACAATTAGGTAAGAGTTGTTTCAAAATAAAATTCTATTCAATTTATAAATTGTAAATCTAAAATTAATTAATATTTTGAGGGGGTGGAATAGACTTGCAATAGTAATAAGTCGATGTTTTTATAAATTTAATTTAATTTTCTCACATATGACAATATATATATTCCTTTAACAAAAATCTATATTTCAATAGCAGTGAATTCCATAAGAAAAAATCTTCAAATAAATGTAGGCATACCACAAAAATCTATATATTTCAATAGCAGTGAATTCCATAAGAAAAAATCTTCAAATAAATGTAGGCATACCTTCAGAAGCACAACTTACCTTCTAAAAATGTGAAATAATAAAATTTGAATATTTGAATGTGTACCTACCTACAAACACAAATAACACAGTTTTTAAACTTTCAAGAGAGAAACATGCTAATGGTGAAAACCAAGTCTTACACCCAAGAAAACTTTTATTGTAAGTGGTAATCAATCAAAGCATTAAAATTCCCAAAATATAGTTACAAAAGAACCTACATAATAAATAGAAAGTAACTCACTAATGAAACAAAAGAAGACATGGAATGATCTCCATTTAACAATCATGCGTAAAAATTGAATTTCTCCAAACTCTGTAGAATAAATCTTTAAATAAGAAAAAGGAACATTGTACCTTTAATTTCTAAACTTTTTCATTATACCATTAATCCCTTAATCTCAAATAATGATGACAGTAATTTTATAAACATGTAAATTTAAGAGTCTCTACTATGAAATTTTAGATAGTAAGGAAAGCTTTTATGTTAGTATAAAATTGATTAAAGAAGGTTCATAGAACATATTTCACTATGTGCAAGGGTGAGTAGCTTGAGTCTAAAAAAAGCTCCTACTTCAATAAAATTTAAGGAGGGATCTCGAGACACCCAAATTGTATCTAAAAATTACACTACTTCAATATAATTATTATTACAATAAAAGATCAAATGGCATCATAATACCAGCAAAATTTTCAAAATTATTAAAAAGACAAAAAAAATTATGAAAATACAAATTTAAAAGGCGTATTAATTTTCTTCAAATGAAATTATAAAGCTACGAATTTTTTTCAGCTTCTGTGATCGTTTTCTAATTTGGGTTAAGATTTTACATATTTTTATAAGAATAGGAAAGGATGTATATAACTAATCAATGACAATATTCAAAACCTAAGAATAAGTTTTGTGAAAGAAGATGAAATGGGGAATTGAAGCTTCAAAATAATCGTTGTCAAGATAATCTACCAAATCTATTTGGTTCGTAAAAAACAAAGATCTCTTTTTAGAAACCAATCAAACTATTTACAATTGCAATTATTTAACCCACTAAAAATCAGTTCACAAACTTGATTTACATGATGAATTCCAAAAAAATTAGGGAACAATTAGGGGAAAAACGTACCAAATTTGCTAGGATTGAAAATCTTGGGAATATAGCCAAAAATAGAGTTTATAAAATTTGAGAAGAGTCTGAGCAACTAGATCAAAATTGTGAATTTCCCTTGCACAATTAATTGCCATAACTTACAAGATTTTTTCAAGAAGGTTGAAAATTGGAGGCATAAAAGAGCGGGGCAAAATTTTTATCGCGCGGGGAAATGTCAAAAGCTCAAAGTTTCTTGGGAGGCAAAAAGAAAGCTTAAGGCGTTGAAAAAAAAGAAGAATAAGCGTGGGTTTTTGTTCTACGGTTGGATCAAATAATTAAGTTGCTGTATTTGGTCTAACTTTTTTTCTACCGTTAGATTGAATAATAAGGCTAGCAAAAGGAAATCTTTTTTTTTCATGGCCACTTAAAACAAAACGTCACTGTTTTAATCTTTAATCTAAAGTAAGAGACAAAACACAATTTTTGTCACAATTAAATGATATAATTTCAAATCGTTCACGGATTTTTTGCGCTTTACATTTACTAAAAAATTTTTTTATCCAATCGCAGAGATTAGGGACGAAATTAAATTTTCATCCCTAACTGACTTATTTAGTGACGAAATTTTTTTATCCCAGAATGTTCTGTCACTAAAAGAGTATTTTTTTGTAGTGACATACAAAACGACGAAAAATCCATCAAACCCCCCACAAAGAGGCTCTCGGCCTTCACATGGAAATTGGGCCTCAGGTTTGGTTTTTCGGCTTTTAAGCAATTTAAAAGTGTTTTGAGTTTGTTTTAAACAAATTCGATATTCCCGAATTCAATGGGTATCGATAATTAGGGTTTTTGAACATTAAGCCCTTTCCCGAATCGAACTTCAATAAACATTATTTCATTAATTTATAACCCATAATTGAACCCAAAAAGGTAAATTTCAAACGGGAAGGGTTTCGACTGAACTCGGTTCTAGGGTTTAGGGAAAGTTTCAAAATTAGTAAAAACAACTCCCGTAATTACAAACACCGAGTTTCACAACACGAAATCGAAGGAAATCAAATAAAACTCCATTAAAACACTATTTGGAGCTTAGGGTTTGAAGTTTAACTTACCGAGAAGTCCGTGGATCTCAAGAGAAAGGCACGATGGTTAGGTGGAAATGAATCCTAGACCCGAGGGCTTTCCGATGCAACCAAAATCGAGTCGATCCACCGAGAAACGAGCAAAAACCAAAAAAATCCTTTCCCCTCTTGAGAGCCACGGTTTTGGGAGAGTTTTGGATGAGTAAAATGTCAACTTTTGGTCAATGGTGATTTAAAGAAGAAAGGAGAATAGTGTTTAGATATTTTTTAAGAAATTGGAAATGTCGGTTGCATCCTTTTATGACTTTTAACTTAAGAATCGAAACCCGATGCTCTTAAAAAGGTGATTAATAATTATTAATTGGCCTATTAATAATTATTAATGTCACCGAAACGAATTTAGAGCATTAAAACGATTAAAAAGGATTATGGGCTAAATTAACTACTAAAATCGAAATTACAAAATAATAGTTAATCTAAATACTTAAATTGAAATAAATAAATAAATAAATAATAGAATAAAATAAATAATTTAATTAAATAAATAAATAAAATTAAATTAAAAATTTCACTTCAAAATAACGGGACGTTACAGATGGCATCATGAGCATTACGAGGAGGATGAAGTTATGAGACATCCTTTAGATGTTGTAGCGTGGAAGTATTTGAACAATTGTCATCTCAAGACGCTAAAAACATGAGATTGGGATTATACATGAACGAATTTAACCCGTTTAAGGCTTTGGGGGCATAGTACTCTCTCTGATCGGTGATGTTGACACCGTATAACTTTCCACCCTCGATTTGCATGAAAGACTCGATGATTTTGTTAATAGTAATCATACCCGATTCAAAGAGTCCAACACAAAAGTTGTACGTGTACTTGCAACCACTTGTTGTGGAGCTGACAACTTTATGGAATGATAGAGTTATGAGGTTTCATATATCACGGAAGCTACATTAATCTAGAAGATTAGTGTCTTCCCAATGTATTTCATGTTATCTTGTACTTTGTATTATTCTATTTATTTTGCATTTTAAATTTATAATTGCATGCATACTCGGAAGCAAGTAATTTATATTTTCATATACATCTCCTCCCTTTGTAAAAGAATGGAGTACAACGGGAAAATATAGTATGTCCCCATTGTATGAAGATACATGGGCATTTTCTCTATGACACGAGTTAAAAATTTGTTGGTTCGATTGTCATAGAAGATTTCTATCTTTGAACCATTCGTTTTGTTAGAAGAATTCTGACTGGAAGAAAGGTCGATGTGCATGAAAGGAAATACCTCCTACAATGTATAGCATATGCCAAATTCTACACGGTATAGATGCGTTAGGCATGCACAAGATTACCGACATTGGGGCTGAGAATGTGAACAAGTTGGCTGGGAAAAACACAGGTTGGAAGAAACGGTGTATTTTTTTAGATCTACCGTATTGGGAAGATCTACTTATCAGACATAACTTAGATGTAATGCATATTAAGAAAAAAATTCAAAAATATTTTCAATGCATTTCTGAGTTCCAGGTAAAACAAAAGACAATCAGAAAGCACGTTATAATATCCGAGATCAATGTAATCGACCGAAGTACATGTTGACGACAGAATAAAAAAAAGCAAAATTTAAGTGAATGAGAACAATCAATTCCCTAATGGATTCGTTTTAAATTTGAGTAGGTGTATTGACAGTCAGAGACATATAATGTTCGGAATTAAGAGCCACAATTGTTACGTATTCATACAATAATTCATGCCAATTGCGTTCAAACCATTTCTGGACCAGAGACACTGGGAGCCGTTGGCGCAATTGAGTCTTTTTTTAGGGACTTGACTTGTACATAGTTGACCCTAGCTTCTGTCTCATCATTGAGTACGGAGATTGCAGTTATTATATGTAAGCTGAAGCGAATATTCCCACCTTGCTTTTTTGACTTAATGGATCATCTTCCAGTTCACCTTCCATACGAGGCACTCTTAGGAGATCCGGTTCATTACCGTTGGATGTATCTGTTTGAAAGATACTTACGTAGGTTGAAGAAGACTGTTGTAAATCAAGCACGAGTTGAAGGATCAATTTGTAGTATATAACTAATGTATGAGACCACCACATTCTGTCGTCCTATATTTATCAGCACATTGCAGTGCAATATCGACCGGTGAAACGAACGTGAGAACTTGGTAGAAGAGGTTGATGCGAAAGACTAGTCCATGTTTATAGAAGCTGACATGACTGTTGGGAAATGTGTGTGGAGGCCATTAAGCGATACTGAGTATCATGTTATTCAAAATGTGAAGATGCATACTGGCTTGTATGTGAACTAGTGCAAAGGTACCCTTTATACTACTTCTAAACCTTAGATCAAAGCGTGTCGTCACTAACTCTTTCATATCATTTTTTTTTCATACATATCCATATCAAGATTTTTTTTCTCATATTTGAGTTTGAACACTTCCCATATACTCTATTCATGATAAAATAACAGGAAAATTGCATCCCACATTGCAACGTAAAATCAAAGCTCTTTTCCCAATTCCTTTTCAATAACCCTTTAAATCAAAATCCACATTAAGAATAATGGTTTAATATTTTCAATGTTTTAGAATAATCTTGAAACTTAACTCAAATTTTATTTATAAAACACACTATCTTTGGTTGTCTCTGATATGATTTTTTTTTTTTAAAGAAAGTCTCTTAAACTCAGTGTTTTCAAGGTGAGAGCTGCATTCCAAGACGACGACCCCTTTTGTTGCCTCCAAGGCGAGAGGCGACAAAAACGCGTCGCCTTAGTGAAGCGAAGCGCATTTTAATAAATAAATATATTTCATAAAAAATTTATATTAAATAAAATATAGTTGAATAAATAACTTTAATTATTTTTCATATATATTATATTTATTTAAAAGAATTGTAAAATGATTTTATTTCCAACCATATCAAATTCTTAATTTTTTTTTCATTAAATGTTGATATTGGTAAGTAGAAAGTTTATCTCTTCATATTCTAGACTTTTCTTATTCTCTACCTCACAGTCAGATCTCATTCATCTGTATCCATTAATTTCTTTTTACATTCTACGAAGAAATCAGTATATGCCCCTCTCTCTCCATCATTTTGATATTCCCTGAGACATTTTCAGTCTCCCATCCCATCTCTTCGTCTTCTTTACGAATCCTCTGTTCTTCAACTAACAACTTTATTTCCTATGTATTTTTTTCAGTAACCCATTGTCTTCTTCATGAAATTAGGTTATTCAATTCTTGAGTTTTCTCTTCATCTTTTTCTTTAATTCTTCGAATCGATACATGCTAAACACGACCTCTTAACCCTCCATTCACAGAGGCGCTCGACTCATCGCCATCGCCATTTTGGCATGGCGATGAAAAGGCGATCAAGTTGAGCGACTTACTAAAGTGCTCGCCTAACCTTGTGGCAAGGTGTAACGACCCGATTTTTCGTAAAATCCATTAAAACAATTGCGCAGCGGAAATCTAGATTTTACAGAAAAACGGCATGGGTCCTTTTAAAATTCGGATAAACCAAAACCTGTTTACAAACCAGTTTTTCCAGAAAAAGCAATAATACTAGAATGCACCTTCCATGATATGATGAAAATGCTAAAGGAAGTTTAAAGTTCAAAATATATATACAAACGCTCCATCGAGCTCAAAATGTAACAAAATAAAAAGTGATGCAATGTTCATGAGCATTCAAGGATGCTACTCTCAAAATCAGTTGCGTTCCTGTCCATTCATTATCTCGATCGATCACGCGGTGCCACCTCCTCTACCTCATCCTCTACCACGAGTCTTACCTGAAAAATTGTAATTGTAGCAACATTAGCATAAAAATGCTAGTGAGAGTAAAATGAAAGCAAGTAATCCTATGAACAACATTTCATGTCAGAAATCGTGTCCAAAGGCCTAGATTTCACTTTTACTACCCATTCCACATTCCAAATTTCACACATAATCAACATGCATAGTAAACTTTCTTAACTTCGTGGCTCAACGAATCTTATGAGTTATGGATTTCCTCGAAAACATTCTATCATTATAAAAGAAATACTCAAACCAAGATACAAGTAAAAGAATGTGATATACTAAGTGCTAATAAAGTCGCAACCACACATGCTCAAATCTTCGAGTGCCAACCGTATCACCGCATGTGTAGTACTATAATAATAATAACAATAATAACACATCCATACACACTCAAATCTTCGAATGCCACCCTTACCACAGCGTGTATAGTACTATAATAATAATAACAATAATAACACATCCATACACGCTCAAATCTTCGAATGCCACCCTTACCACAGCGTGTATAGTACTATAATAATGATAACAATAATAACACATCCATACACGCTCAAATCTTCGAATGCCACCCTTACCACAGCGTATATAGTTCTATATCACAAATCATCGCACCATGATACCGTATGGAGCGTATCACATACTATCATGTGCCATATCACATAACCTCGCACCATGATACCGTATGGAGCGTATCACATACTATCATGTGCCATATCACATAACCTCGCACCATGATACCGTAGGGAGCGTATCACATACTATCATGTGCCATATCACATAACCTCGCACCATGATACCGTATGGAGCGTATCACATACTATCATGTGCCAGATCACATAACCTCGCACCATGATACCGTATGGAGCGTATCACATACTATCATGTGCCACATCAAATAACCTCGCACCATGATACCGTATGGAGCGTATCACATACTATCATGTGCCATATCACATAACCTCGTAGAATCCGTCAAACTCCCTAGTAAGTTAGATAAAGTTCCACTAAACTACTAAAGAACATAAACCGTTCGAATTACACGAGTCAACACTCAAGTGTAATTTCTAAGCCACTTTGACTCCCAAAACACTTAAAGTTTCTTATTCAACCTCTGTCATCTAAAATCTCCAAATCATCTTATAAGACTTCCAAACCACTCATACTTACTCTTTTACTTCCAAAACCATAAATACATCAAAAACACTCCACTCACATCCGAGTTAAAGTCTCCAACCAAGTATAACTTCTGGAAGTTAGTTCCCCTCTTAACCTCGATAAACAATAACGTAATGAAACATAATTCATAAAATTACTAACTTCCATTTTAAACTCACCTTAGATGTGAAATCCAAACTTCCAAGGTGCCGGAGTCAAAGTCACGCAATCGATCACAAACCTACATATCAAATACACGTAACAATCATTAATTATCCGAAAATCGAACAAACAACATCTAAACACATAAAACGACGAAAACTCTGAATTTAACCCCCAAGGGACCCATGGCCCATCAAGGAAGGGAGGGTTTGGGTTCGGTTTTCCGTCTTTTATGCACTTTTAGAGGTGATTTGGGTTGATCAAAGACACTTTGAAAGTCGAGATATCAGTGGGTCACGATATTTTAGGGACATAATAATCGATTTCCGAAAAATTAAGTAAAACGTAAAATCATAGCAAACTAAACACCCTAATCTTAGTCAAGTGAGAGAAATTAATACGGGACGGGTTTTCAACTCAAACTTGATTTTAGGGTTTAGGGAAGTTTCTAAAACTTGCTAAAACGACTTCCTCGATTGAAATCTTTAAGCTTCGGTGTTTGAATTTGAAGATTTCAACTCAAAACCTCCATTAAAACACTATTCACATCAAAATTTAGAAACTTTGTAATACCTTAAGGTCTCGAGAAAACGAGCGAAAACCTCGATTGCTAGGTTAGAATTGATCCTCGGGATGAGAGCTTTTCAATGGAACAGAAATTACGTCGATCCACCGAGTAAATAAGAAAAGCCAAGAGAGAGAGAGGGAGGGGAAGGGGGTTCGGCCAAGCAAGGAAATAAGGAAAGAAAAAAAATGAACAATTTGACCAAAAGTTGACTTTTTAAGGATGATGGAGATGAATAGTAAAATGAGATATTTTTTTAAGAAATTTGAAAATGACGTATACGTCCTTTTTAAGTGATTTGATTAAAATACGAAACCCGAAGATCTTAAATTAATCTAAAGGTGATTAATAATTATTAATTGGCCCGTTAATAATTATTAATGTCACCAAAACTAATTTAAAGTAGTAAAAGGTTTAAAAAGGTTTTCGAACGAAAATAACTACTAAAATCTAAATTACTAAGTTTAAACTAACTTAAATACTTTATTTAAAATAAAAAAAAAAATTACCCCCAAAAGTAACGGGACGTTACACAAGGCGAGGGTGGCGCTCGGTGCCTCGCCTCCTCGCCTTTCGCCATAGGAGAGCGTCTGGCGTCGCCCTAAAATCACTGCTTGAACTACAATGTAATATTAAAGTTGGAAAAGAACTCATGGTTCCATGACTTGTACTATAAACTTATGGTTTTTTCTACTTTCAATGTTATGAAATACAAATAGTTTTTTAAGAACTTTTTTCCAAAGAGCCTAAAATTTTATTTTCTGCTTGTTATGAAACACAAATAGGTATGTTTGATTTAATTGATGGATGTCTATTTTACTTGAACTTGAAGTCATGCTTGCCTCTTTATATAATTCCTTTTTCAGGCATAAAACTTGCATTTTATCTAGCTTTCATTCCATCTTATTTGTTCACCTCCCTCAAACCTCTATCTAATTGATTCTTATTTTGATTAACACTTGCAATACATTTTATTGTGAAATTGTAAGTTTGGTTGAATCAATATAGGTAGCTCTAACTTGATAAAAAAACTACAAGTTTTGTTTAGTAAGTATTGCATAAAAGTTTGAAATTTTTTTTAGCTATATCAATTTTTTATTGAACTAGCAGTTACCTATGAGGAATCGTTCTATTTTTTTTATGGTTCCCACACTTTTGCACGATTTTCTTCTCTTTTATTGCATTAGGGTGATCAATGCCCTTGCATGAGAATCAATTCCCTTTCATTAGAGAGTTATCTAGAATATTTCGTTACATTTGTCTTCTAGCTTATTAAAGGTGTGTTTGGGAGTGCTTTTGGTCAAGCCAAAAAGTGCTTTTAAATTAGCAAAAACACTTCCTAAATACAATATTTATATTTGGCTACATTCTATAAGCACATTTTGTAAAAGTCAAAAGTACTTCAAGGTGCTTTTTGAAGAAGTATTAGGTGCTTTTGAAATGCTTTTGATTTTTAAATCTTGTATTTCTAATTTCTTCTACACATTTTATCTCTCTAATTTCTCTCTACATACTTTCTCTCTCTAACCTCTCTCTACATAACATATTATCTCTCTAACTAGTCTCTACATTAAACTTTCTCTCTCTAACTTCTCACACATTTTTCTCTCTAACTTCTCAAACGTTTTTCTTTCTATCTTCTCCCACATTTTCTCTCTCTTGATTATTTTTTTACACTCTCTCTAACTTCTACTTAAACACTTTGTTTCACTAACTTATTTTCATATCTACACATATTTTTTTAGAAAGTACACTAAATATGATTAAAATCACTTTTAAATATTAGAACCAAATAATAAGATAATATACCACTAAACACTTTTTATCATAGTACTTATAATAAAAGTAGTTTGATTAAAAGCACTTATTTTCTAAACACTCCCAAACAAGCCGTAAATAAGTGGTGATGTTGACATTAAAGTTGGAGCTATTGAAAATTTCTCATCTTTCTCTGTAAACCATTTTAATTGTTGGTATTTGATGATTGTTTGAATTTATAATAATGGAAACTTTTTTTTTCCAATTCATTCTTCAATGTTTGAAGAAAACGGATTGCTACAAGTAATTGGTAGCTTTGACAAGATAATAGGTAAAGACAATTACATTCTCTTTACCCCCATAATACTTGAATATTGATTATTATAGAAAGAAAACAGTGAATTCATATTACCTTGTAAATTCTCCCTCAAATATTGAACTCCTAGGCAAGTAGTCTAGTATTTTACCTTTTATGTCATTACTTGGCTTAAATAACATACAAACCACATCATATGTTATGAACTGATTGTTATTAAAATTATTAGGATACAATTGATATGTTGAACTTTCCATTGCAAATAAATTCTAATAAATTACGATAGTATTTGATTTAACTCAAGTGGATAGTAATATCTTCTCTTTTTAATAAGTAAGAGAGATATCACATTATTTTCTGAATTCTGATGTGGGGCTTTAGAAAAAACATCTAAATGTTACTTCTTTCTTGTGCAGGTTAGCTAGGTTTATCGTTCTGTTTTGATCTAGCATCTTGCTATAGACATAGGTATGTTTTATAGTCCTACATACAAGATTATTAGCTTGCTAATAAATCTAAATGACAGGCGTCTTGCAACACACACACGATTATGACACAATTTTTTGAAGTTGAACACATATGGTCTTAATATGTTAACTAAAATGATTTTGCTTCAAGTATTGTTAAATTTTTAATTGGCATTATGGATCAACCATACTTGTAATTTAAACAATAAATATCACATACAAAGCATTTAATTTGAAATTTGATAATATGGAGTTTGATAAACTTTTTATTTTAGGAACTTGAGATTGAATTCAATGTTTTCTTTTCCTTTTGTAGATACCATATTTAGTCCGGTTTATTTTTATTTTTATCATCAAATTATCATGTGTTAGTAAAATATAAATATATATAAAGCAAACAAATATAAAATTGTTATTATTATTGAAAAAAAACATATCTCCCTCCTAACTTATTTTCTCAAACTTCTTAATTCTCTCATTCTCTTACCAAATCCCACATTCTTCTCCCTCTTTGTCCACTCAATTTCTCCACTTCTCTCGTCCTATTTTCTCTCCAACATCCACACTATCTTGATCCCATTATCTCTTCCTGATTCTTCTCTCACAACTACCTAACTTCCTCTTTATTCTCTAGCCTCCCACTTTGTAACGACCCGAACCCATTAAATTCTTTAAATTCAAATGCATAGCGGAAGACTCAATTTTTAAAGAAAAACGGCATGGGTTCGTTTAAAAATCGAATAACCAAAACCTGTTTACAACCCAAATTTTCAGAGAAAGCTATAAATCGGGAATGCGCATTTCAAAGTAAAGTTTAATCATAAAACATCAAAGTACTTTACACATACACCCTTCACGGGCTCAAAATGACACAAGTATGTAAAAAGTATATGATTTACAAGCATTTTTACGAATGCTTAACCAAAAGAGTTTTAACATTGTCCTTGCACCATCTCGTCAAGTCACGCGACACCACTTCCTCTACCACGCTTCTTGGCACGGAGTTTACCTGAAAATGATATGGTGTAGCACCATTAGCAAACAATGCTAGTGAGAGTAAAATGAAAGCAAGTAATCCTATGAACAAAATCTCATAACCGAAATCGTGTCCAAAGGCCTAAATGCTCATTACTACCCATATCCACACTTTCAATTTCCATACAATCATTCTATAGTCATATATTACACGTAATCGTCCTTCGATACCATGAGATATAAATAAAGACTTAAAGTAAAGTAACATTCACTACTAAGTCTTACTACACAATTCTAAAGAATATGTAAAGTAACATTAACTATCTTTATTATCAAACACGTTTCATCGTATCGTGCTATTGTATGGATCGAATCAACATACTACTATGTACTATTTACACTCTCGCAACATGATACGTATGGACTGAAGTCAACATACTACCATGAGCCATATCACAAATCATAGTACCATGGTACGTGCAGGATCCGAATCCACGTACTACCATGTACCATTCACAAACTCTCGCAACATGATACGTATGGACCGAAGTCAACATACTACCATGAGCCATATCACAAACCATCGTGACTCTCATCACATTGGATAACAGGAATTTCACCATATAGATATCAGGAATTTCACCATATAGGTATCAGGAATTTCACCATATAGGTATCAGGAATTTCACCATATAGATATCAGGAATTTCACCATATAGGTATCAAGAATTTCACCATATAGATATCAGGAATTTCACCATATAGGTATCAGGAATTTCACCATATAGATATCAGGAATTTCACCATATAGGTATCAGGAATTTCACCATATAACAAATCATCGCACCATGATATGTATGGATCAAAATCACATACTATCATGTGCTAGTTACAAACCATAGTACCAACATCACACCATGATTACATATGGATCAAAATCACATACTATCATGTGCTAGTTACAAACCATAGTACCATGGTTACATATGGATCAAAATCACATACTACCATGTACTATCCCACTAATCATCTCACCATGATTACATATGGATCTAAATCACATACTATCACGTGCAGAATCAAAGTGCTCAAGGTACCCACAAATCATCACACCATGATACATATGGACCAAAATCAACATACTACCATGTGTGAATCAATGTGCCTAAGGTCACCACAAATCATCTCACCATGATTTCATATGGATCAAAATCACATACTATCATGTGCAGAATCAATGTGCCGTAGGTCCCCAAAAAGTTAGCTAAACTCTAAAGAATTCTACTAAGTTAATTAGAAACCTAACCAACTAGATTACACGAGTTACTACTCAAGTGCATCTTCTAAATACTTAACTTCCAAATCCATCAAAGTAACTTTCAAATCAACTTTCATCTAACATCTCCAAATCACATTACCATACTTCCAAACCTCTCCGATGTTCTCTAATCATCGAACTAACCATAATTCCAAACTTTCCACACACACTTCCGAATCAAAGTCTCCAACCAAACTATAATCCTAAGAAGTTATCTCCCTCTTAACAACGATAAACAATTACATAATGAAACTAAATTCATAAAACCACTAACTTTCACATTAAACTCACCTTAGCTTGAAGACAAGCTCCGAATAATCCGAGGTTGTAAATTCACGAACAATTCACAATCCTACAAACGAATTATTCCTAAATTACATTAATTAACCGAAAAGCAATCAAACAACATCTAAACACATAAAACCACGAAAATCCCGGATTCTACCCTTATGGAGCTCTCGCCCAAACTAGGAAAAAAAGGGGTTCGGGTTTGATTTTCCGGCTTTTATGCAATTTAGAGGTGTTTTGGGTTAGTTTCGGATACTTTGGAGGCTTGCAGAATCAATGGGTAACCAAAAATTAGGGTTTTGCATAAAAATCCATTTTCGAAAAAATTAACTAAAAAGCAAAAACACAAAGAACCTAACATCCTAAACATAGCCCAAAGAGGGAAAATCACAAGAGACGGGTTTCCGGCTCAAACTCGGTTTTAGGGTTTAGGGAAAGTTTCTAAAATTGACCATAAAGACTTCCCCGAATGAAACCTTCAAGCTTTGGTGAACGAATTCGAAGATTACAACTCAAAACCTCCATTAAAACACTATTCACATCAAAATTTAGAAACTTTAACATACCTTTAAGCCTCGAGAAAACGAGCGAAAATTACGTTTGGTAGGTTGGAAATGATCTACAGGCCAAGGGCTTTCCGATGGATGTAGAATCGAGACAATCTACCGAGAAATAAAGAAAAACCAAAAATTGGGGTTGGGGTTTTGGTGGTCACGGTAGCAAGGAGGAAAGGAGAAGAGAAAATGATAGTTTTTGCCTAAAATTTGACTTTTAAAAGAAGAATGAATAGTAACTTTTAGATATTTAACAATTTAGGAAATGACGCCTACGTCCCTCTTTTACTTTTGCTTTAAAAACGAAACCCGAAGCTCGTAAATAAATCTAAAGGTGATTAATAATTATTAATTGGTCCATTAATAAATATTAATGTTACCAAAACAAATTTTAATTATTAAAACGATTAAAAACAATTTTGGACATAAATAACTATTAAAATTTAAATTTCTAAAATTAAACTAATCTTAAAAGCTTTATTTTTAAAATAAATAAATAAATAAAATAAAGTAAAAAAAAATAAAAAATAAAAAAATTTTACCCCTAAAAGTCACAGGACGTTACACACTTTGACCCTCCTTCACATTTTCTCTATAAAAAGGCCAACAAAAGTAAACAAAAAAGGGAGGAGGACCACCGTTTCTTTTTTAAATCAAGATCAATACATGTTTCCTTTCATGAATATGTTTCTTCAAAATAACGATTCTAATCAATCAATTACCTACCTTCACCATATCTCATACAAGGAGTTTTAGCCTTTTCGTCATCATGAATAAAAAAGTTCTTTGGATGGGAAGTTTAATTGGCAGAAGATTTGAGATCTAATTGAAATTTCAGAGACTACTAACAAAAAGGAGGCATTCCCAATTTTATGAAGTAATGATTTTATATATATATATGTATGTATAGATGTATACATATATATATATATATATATATATATATATATATATATATATGTATGTATTGTAACGTCCCGTTATTTTGAAGTGAATTTTTTTTTTATTCTATTATTTATTTAATGTTATTTATTTATCTATTTATTTCAATTTAAGTATTTAGATTAATTATTATTTTTGTAATTTCGATTTTAGTAGTTAATTTCGCCCGAAATTCCTTTTAATCGTTTTAATACTTTAAATTCGTTTCGGTGACATTAATAATTATTAATAGGCCAATTAATAATTATTAATCACCTTTAGATTTATTTAAGAGCATCGGGTTCATTTTATAAGTCAAAAGTCATAAAAGGACGCAACCGTCATTTCCGATTTCTTAAAAAATATCAAAACACTATTCTCCTTTCTTCTTTAAATGACCATTGACCAAAATTGACTCTCATTCTTCATTTTTCTCTCCTCCAAACCGTGGGTGTGCCTTTGGGAAGGGAAATTTTTGGCTTTTGTTCGTTTCTCGGCGGATCGACTCGATTTCGGTTGCATCGGAAAGCCCTCGGGTCTAGGATTCATTTCCACCTAATCATCGTGCTTTTCCCTCGAGATCCACGGAGTTCTCAGTAAGTAAAGTTTCAAACCCTAAGCTCCAAATAGTGTTTTAATGGAGTTTTCTTTGTTTTCTTTCGATTTCTTGTCATGAAACTCGGTGTTTGTAAATACGAGAGTTGTTTTAAGAGTTTTTGGAAACTTTCTCATAACCCTAAAACCGAGTTTCAGTCGAAACCCTTCCCATTTGAAATTTACCTTTTTGGGTTTGATTATGGATTATAAATTAATGAATTATTGTTTATTTAAATTCAATTCGGGAAAGGGCATAATGTTCTAGATAATATAAAGAACTTATGTTTATTTATTTAATTTATTCGAAATAAATTGTTATAATTAAATAATTACAAGTTCTAGGACACCATTCCTAACAATCTCCCACTTGTCCTAGATCTTTGGAGATTTGACTTGTAATTCCAGTCAAACTGGATGACTATCAACTATTTAGCCATGGTAGTCATTTTAATACTTTATCAGTAACGTTTTCATCTGTTTAGTATGTATTTCTTTTGTCTGATGTTAGTTTCATTAAGTGTAATAGATTCCATATTTTATCGCCATAAAATAAACTCTATTAACTATTGATTTGAAACCATCATGCTCATACACCTTTCATTTACTAACGACTTAGCAATCACGCGAATTTAGAGTTTAGTTAGTAAAAACTCATTTTACTTATACTTAACTCATTTGATGTTTAATTCGCAAAGGTCTTTTGTCGAATGCTTACATGGAAGTAAATTCATGTTCTAATTTGAGCCCGTGCAACTCATAAAATCTCCCATTTTATCTATGTGCACTAACATACTATTTGTAAATTTTATTTTAGTCACATTGGTTCTAGGATTCTCAAAATTCTTAAGCTCCCACTACAAAGTAATTCTCCATTACTTTCATTTGTTTAATGATTACAATTTTATACTTGTTATTATTTCAAAAATAATGTATAAGTATAAGTGACTCTTTTCAACTCTACTATTGAAAATTCGTGTCGGTTTTATTTCACTTATTTTTGAACTTTATTCATTGATTTTGAAGTCAATGAGTTTCACTTGGACTTCTAAAAGTCCATTTGGTTCGTTCTATGACGCTCCCACTCAAATAAAGTTCTACAAGTAGTTTAACAATTTAAACTTTTAAATAACTACTTGTTTTTATTGTGAAATAAAATCATTGTAATTCTTTTATATCTTAAGTAAGGTTTAAAGCCTTCAGTATCACTGATTTACTGAGCTTTTCTTTAATAATTTATGAATTCAATTACTCACTAATTATTACTTTCTGATTTCTGTTTTGTTTATTCCATATCAGTTATTACCTTTAAAACATCCTTTTAAATAACTAAATGTTTGGAATATAAGAAATCGATTTAATGTTTACTTATCACTTAAGTTCTAACATCTAAATGTCCAACTTTAGTGATGTTTAAGTCTAGTTATCTTTGATAAATCAAAAGATATTCGATTTTACTTATCCCATAAGTTCGTGGATTAATATGGTTATCATCTCAAACTCCTTGAGAACCATCTTTAAGAGATTAATCCCTCTAACTTATTTAAGTAATTTTAGACTTAAGTATTTAAACATTTTTAAACCTTATAACTCATTTAGATAGACCGGAGTTTAGAATTTGGATTTGGAATTTATTTGTTTTATACTAAATATTTTGAATAACCATCCAATCACACTTTGGAACTTTGTAATATAATTTTAAAGGAATATCTATCTAAATAACTCTTATTTAAAATATTCTCAAACTTGGTTCATACGAAATGAGAACCAATAGTTATTACATAATTCAAAATAAAAACAAATTGATAACTAAACTAAACTCGAAAACTATGGTTTGGGAAGAGAAATATTTTCTTCCCTTTTAGACTATTGTAAAATCGGTTACGAGGAGAATAGGAAGAAGAAGAGTTTTCAATTTCAAAAATTGAAATTAGAAGCTTTTGAATGAACAACCAAGACGTTTGTATTTATACGCAAAACAGTTTTCTAATCGAATTAGGAAATACTATTAAAATAAATACAAGATAAATGCCAAGAATAAAATCAAATTTTATTCCTTATTTATCTTACGTGCCGATTTTATGTGTATAAAATCAATAAGAAAAACTAATTTTTCTTTGTTTAGTTTGTCTTTGGTTGAACATTCTTTTATATATTTATTTTAGACAAAATAATTCAACAATTATTTCCTAAAATATTATATATGAGTCAATTTTGGTATTTAATAATTCAAATAATTTGAACCACAATCCATTGAATTCATTAATTCAATTATAGATTCTTCCTTTATTAATAAATCTTATTTACTTCATATTTATTTAAATCATCATTTAAATAAAATATTATATTCCTATTTTTGTACTTAATTATTAATAAATACTTATTATTTTCTATTTAAATAATCGAAATTATTTAAATTAATAATAAATAGGTTATTTAATATTATCCTTTTAAATAATCACTATTATTTAAAATTAATAATAAATGTTTAATTATTGATTTCCATTCAGGTAAACACATTACCTAAATAATTAATAATAATTTATTAATAATATTTTATTATTAATTACCATTTAAATAAACACATTATTTAAATAATTAATAACAATGATATTAATTTCCATTTAAATAAACTCATTATTTAAATAATTAATATTGTCTGTTTATTTAAGTAAACTGTTTTACTTAAATTATTCATTTCCTATTCTAGGAAACATAGTTTCATCGTTCAGTTTGTTATTTTCAAGTATAGTGACTAAAGCAGATGCTGTATTACTGAAAATTTAAATAAACCTTATCTTAGTAATCTAACATGCTTTCAACATTCAAATACTCAAAGTTTTGACATATAATTAAATATGATGCATGAATGCGAACATATTAATGAACAGAAAAGCCCTAAAACATGTTACTATGTCACGATATTTTAATGATACCGGTGAAGTGTCGTCGAATGATAGGTCAGTTACCATCATTAAAACGAGATGTCACTCGAACAATTGACAACTCCAGAATAACTCATATTCCTATGTCATTGTTTACCGTGTATTTGGTCAAGAATTTTGATAACAAACTTTATCAAATTTTCTTTTTAAGTGTGACCCACTAATTTAGTCTTTTAAATAAAATTGAAGAGTGTCTACGAAGTGTAGATTCAGTCTTCAATCAATCTCATTTAAAATTCTTTATCCCTTTCGGGAGACCCAACTTGATATTGATTTATACAATAAACCTTCCTATGGGAATGAACACCTGCAGCAGTGTTACAGAGGCCATGTATAAATCTCACGTTTCGAGCCCATTAGTGGAGACCATAGGATACATTGACATGTTTCCTTCTCCCACTTAATATTTTGAGTTAGGGTTTCATAACTTAGACTAATTTAGGCTAACTCATTAATCCAAGTTTTAATTAACCTAATCAACTTTAACTCTTAAATTGGTTAGATTAATTTTATAAAGTGATTGTTCAAGTTTTCCTAATTAAAACTAATCACATTATGAGCCGTCTTAATAATTTTGATTTATTAATTTGAACTTTTCTCCCAGATCGCTCCCAGTTAGAGGCGCTCCGTGTTAGGGGAACTTTATGAAACCTCATCGCTTTGGCAGAGCTTTCTCGCCAGAGATCCATTCAATTCAATTAATCTCAATTATTAATTTTTTAATTAACCCTTAATTAAAAGTTTCTATTTGTTTACCTTATATGGATTTTGGCCCAATTGTTTAAACAATAATTCCATATTACAAATAATTTATTTAGTTTCTATTCAACTTTTAAACTAGATTTAACTTTTGAATTTTAACTAAATAAGCATGCTTTTAATTCTAAAACAATTAGAATATAATTTTTGATAATAACATTTATAAAATAAAATTATAGCATGCTTCACATACATTAGCATATAATAACACATATTATATCATGATGCATGTATGTACAATTAATTAAAATCATACAACCTATGGTGGGATTTTCTACATGACATACTCTTATGCATGAATATTATTTAAAACAATTATATCATACATATAAACAATTTAAATAATAAATAGCTAAATTGACCGGTATTCTTGGCACTATTTCTAAAACGGAAAATTAAATTACAACTTAATTTAAATCTTCCATTGTAGAATTTTGAGGCTTCAACTTTCTCTCTCCTCCATGGTGTAGGCGTGGGCATGGGTATTTATGGGGTAAATATTATCTCCTTAATATTTCCATAAATACTTGTTTTAAAATAATTATCTTTTAATTAAATGGAAAAAATAAAGAAAAATATTTTCCATGTAATCTTATATCAATTTCTAAATTCATAATTTAAGATAGGGATATAATCTTTAAAAAGATTTTATCCTTATCTTAAATATTTAAATTTTTAAATTGAGATAACAAGATAATTATGATAAAATATCTTACCTTATCTTTACCTTTTCTCTCTCCTTGGGCGTGGACCTCATGGAATGGTGGGGAAAAATTTTCTTCTCTTCTCCCTTTGATGTAGTCGATTTTGCTTCTCTTTGGTATGGGAAAATTACAACTTTTTCCTATACCCTAAAATTAGGGTTTACAAATTTTCTACTAAAATTTAAAATCCTAAGTGCCTCAAGAATACCTAAACAGTCAATTAGCAAACCTCCACAATTTATATAGCACAATTTATATAAACATACATAAAACGATTTTTATGTAACCCACCAAAATTTTCGAAAACTCACAATTTTGCATGATAATTAAAATTAGCTCTGATACCAATTGAAAGGATGATTTACTAAATTAGCGGAATTTGATTTAGTAAACTAATTAACATTTAATTATGGATCTATTAATATCATGCAATTTGTGAAAAAACATGTAGATTCATGCTTTAAATTTTCGAAAATTAAAACCGGAACTTACATTGACTGATTAATGGAGAATCGGTTGGAGGTTTCTTTACAGCATCAAATCCTCAGCAACACCGGATCTTCTATGCTATATCCCGATCGATCAAACGAAATCCGATTGTGGGATCGAACTTAAGAAGAAATTGGGAAGAAGAAAAATATTTTCTTCCCAATTTTGAATAGGGAAAATCGGCTAAGGGGGGAGAAGGAGGAAGAGAGAATTCCAAATTTCTTAGGAATTGAATTGTGTGATTTATAAATGACCCAACCCTCCTATTTATAGAAAAATAGGAATCCTAATCACATTAGGATTAATCTATAGAGATAAATACAAAAAGAATAAAGATTATCTCTTTCCTTTATCTTGCAATTTCGAAAATGCCATAGATAAATAGGAGATTATTTTATTTTCTTTATTTTTATTTATCTTGGGTAAATAAATCTATGTAATTATTTTAGGATATAATTCAAGCAATTATCTCTTCCCAAAAATACATATATAGCCGAAAATGCATATATTAATTAATAAATAATTCTAATTTATTTAATTAATTATTTTGGGCCAATTCCAATTGGGTTCATTAATCCAATTGGGCTTGAAACTCTCTCTTAAATTAATAAGTCCAACTTAATTAATTTATTTATTAATTACCATTTAAATAAAATATTTTATTTAAACAATTAATAATATTAATATTTTCTCCCGACTAAATATTATCAAATTATATTTAATTATTAATTTCCATTTAAATAATTTTCATTATTTAAATAATTAATAATAAATATTTTAATTACTAATTTCCATTAAATAAACTCATTATTTAATTAATAATTTTATTGATAACATTTTATTATTAACTAATTAATTATTAATTATTAATTCCGTTCAAATAAAATTTATTATTTAAACAATTAATAATTGTTAATTAATTTCAAATTATTAATTACCATTTAAATATACTCAATATTTAAATAATTAATAATATCTAATTAATAATATTTCATTATTAATTTCATGTTTAAATAAACTCTTTATTTAAACAATTAATAATGTTCATATTAATTACCGTTTAAATATACTCAATATTTAAACAATTAATATTGCCTATTTTAAGTAATTCACTTTACTTAAAAATTTCCATTTCTTCTACTTGATTTCGCGACTACGATATTTGGGCTAGCATAGGGACCCGATGGACCTATAGATCATGGGCTTAATAATTAGTCAATTAATTGATTAACTCATAATCAGTTAATTACTTATTATCTAACTATGAATAATTCCACTATAGATTCATAGCTGAACTCCCCTCACTATAGATGAGTTATGTCCATTTAGTTTATCTTTATTCATATCTGTGATATTATCCTTCACGTGGAACCCTCATAATTACAGACGGATAAAATTACCGTTTTGCCCCTGTAATTACCGCTTTATCCTTGTGTTCCCGCTGATTCTCCAATGAACTTTATCTTTAGTCGAACTAGAGATAAGGTACTTCTGTGATCAATAGAAGTCGTGGCGCCACTTGTTCATGTCTCGAATTAGTACATCAAGGGAGTTTCCTAAAGTTCCTAAAATATTTAGGTATCGCACTGATACCGTTAATTTATAGGAAAGTTATGAATTCCATCTTGTGAAAATGAGTTCCCAGCTACTTATCTAGCCATGTTCCCAAAACAGAAGTGTATTGAGCGTTCTTACAGATCGCTCTCAACCATGTGAATCAAAGAACATAACTTCATAAATAGGAGTTCGCATTTCACTCGGGATTGAGATCTATCACGGTTGATAAACTTAGTTTGATATTCGATCATTTCTGTAAACCGGTACTAAGGAGAAATTTGATCGAACATCGTGGTCCTGTCTTATACAATCAACATTGTATATGATACTTCCATTTCATGTCTCTCACATGAATGATCGATTAGATCATTTGTTTATAAACAAAATGCGAAGCTATCAACAATGTTACCAGGATAAGGTTCCCAAACGTTATCCATTTACTGTAGACACTTTTAAGTTACTCATCTCGACTTTAATCCTCTTGTATGACTCACATACTAAGTCGTGATTTCATAAGAGTAACTTAGGGTTTACTATTTGAATGTTTGATATTTATATATTTCCATATATTCCTAATATCGTCAATTGAATCAATCTAGATAATATAAAGAACTTATGTTTATTTATTTAATTTATTCGAAATAAATTGTTATAATTAAATAATTACAAGTTCTAGGACACCATTCCTAACACAATCTTCTAAGGTCACAACTAGGAAAACAAATGTGGATAATTGTTTGATGACATTGACTACATCACTTAAAGAGAAAGTTGAGTATGTGACTAGTAAGAGGTTGAGGGTAGAGATAACCATTAATAGCCCAAAGGAGTATTCAATCAAGGACTGTATGACCAAATTATCCCAAATTTCTGGAAACCGGCCAAGTGTCGTGTTTTCAAAGATGGCACAAGAGTTTGGGTCCACTAATTTTAGACAAGTCTTCATGACAACGCCGGATAATCACATGGAGGCATTTTTAGGTTTAGGGTAGAACATTTATGATTTATGCTTCTTATTTTTGTGTATGCTCCTCATGTTTTAAGATAGCCTAGTACTTACTGTAGTACTTTATCTATTTTGGTAAACAATGGTTGTTATTTTATATGAGCTCCTTAGCATTTCATCGGAGCATATGATGTATTAATCAATTTGATCGTTGTCCTTTTACTGCTAATTTTTGTTAATTTTCACTGTTTTGTGGTCATTTTTCTTGGGATTGAGGCTTCTAAAAGAGTTCTCAAACGGAAGACCCAAGGATCTTTCCTTGCAGTATAATATTAACAAAGTTCTAAATGCATAAAATCGAATACTAACCCTTGTTGAGAAATGTCTGGCTCTTCCTCGTTCTTCGATGGTTACGATCCTGAGACCACCAAAAAGATCTTCCTCACTAAGCACAAAATAAAATCGGTGCATGGGCACTATCCTCTTTGGAAAAAGGAAGAGGGAAGAAAAAACTTCTTCCCTATATCCTAAGGGCGGCGGCGGCAATGAGAGAGGGAGAGAAATTTTCTGAGCCTTCTCTTGGTTGCTTAATCGTGTGTTTTTTGGGGGCACCCCAAAGGTCCTATTTATAGGAAAACCAAGACCTCATAAAATCTTTGAATATCTTTTTAATTATCAAATAATTTATAAAGATATTCTAAAATATATTTTAAATCATTAAGATATAATATCTTATTCCATAATAAGATAATCACATATCTTTTATTTAAATTAATCTTTATTAATTTAAAATAATTATTCCATATCTTAACCATTAAGATATTCATATATTTTAATTAAAATAAAATGCAAATAATTTGTTACATTTAGTGGGTCACACACCCACCACGTCATCTCCATGACTATATCGGGCATGTTATTTTCCTTTTTATTTAATAGAACAATTCCATTAAATTAATAAATAAATAAAACTCTTTTTATTTATTTTCTCTTTAATTGAACTTCTTCAAATTAAATATTTAAATAGACTCCTCTATTTAAATCCCCATTAATTTTTGACAGCTTCAAAATTAATTTAATTAAATAGACTCCTCTACTTAATCTCTCTATTATATAATTTTAAATAGACTCTTCTATTTAATAAATAATTAAATAGACTCTTCTATTTAATTTCACCATTAATTAAATAATTAAATAGACTCTTCTATTTAATTTCATTTAATTAATTAAATAGACTCCTCTATTTGTATGTGCCTTAATTGATTTGACAACTTCAAATCAAATGCTTGAAATCGTTTTTCCAAAGAAATTAATCACCATTGATTTATGTTCTCAATTACATGTGTTAGCTCGAAAGACTTAATGGGCCTATAGGACTAAGCTCCAATGATGTAGAATTACATTGATTGAACTCCTTCAATCAATTAATTCTTATTCATTAACTCCTAGATAACTCCACTAAATATCTAGAGTTGCACTCTTAGTACTATAGACATAGTTATGTCCATTGGCTAATATCATTAACTACACTTTGATCCTTCACAAGTTAGTTCGTATCCATGGCTAGGTATTTGCACCGTATTAACCTCCATGATGCATCTTGTTCCTTAAGCCCAACTGATTTTCCAATGAACAACCTTACATAATCTCCATTATGCGTCTTTAACCTTTTCCTTGATCAGAGGAATATGGGGCCCCGCTGTTCAAGACCGAATCAGTCCATAAGGGAACTATTTTTCTATTTTCCTATATGGAAATGAGTGAATTTCATTATTGTGTAATTACGTTCCTAGCTATAAGCAAGATGCAATCCCCAAAGTGGGAAGCATATTGAGTGAACTATATCGAGTCACTCTCACCTATGCAAATCAAAGGCTTGTCTCTTGCGAACAGGAGTTCGTAATCCACTCAGGATTAAGATCAATTGTACATGATCAACCAGTTGATAAACGAAGTGTCTTTCTGTAACGGCTTTCCCAGAAGAAAGTAAGTTTATCTTAGTCCAGTCTACTAGAATCTTTATTGCAGCAACACCCCCACTCACATGTCTCTACATGAGCGATCCAAATGAGATCACTTGTGCCAATTCACAAGTGGGCCGTGTTAGTGGTGTTACCAGAAATAAGGCACCCAACCTATTCATATACCACAGACTATTTGATTTACACTTAAGTGATTCTTCGCTCATCATATGCTCTTTTTAAGTTATCATAAGTAACTTTGGATCTTATGATTGATTACATTTATTAAACTAATAGTAAATGACAATGTAAATATTACTAATTAATAATTCTTTTATTTATTTATAGTTTAATTAGATTGCATAAGATTTAGGGCAGAAACCCTAACAATTTTAACTATAATAGAGATTAAAAAGCTATTTTTGGCATTAGACAACTAATTTGGAGACTAAAAACATGTGCTTTGCTGTTGTTTTTGGTAATTCTTAGCTATTTTTTTAGACAAAAATGTTGTTTAATGTAATTCCTTGCTGTTTTTAAAGGTACAGACAAAAACATATTAAAGGTACAAGCACACATAACATTTTGAGTTACAATGACCTTTCTTCCCCTATACAGTACCTGCTTCGATGATGGCGCCCATGCACTTACTTGAGTTCCATCAATAGCACCAACACAATTCTGAAGAATTCACGTCATTACTTATAGTCAATTGTTTTAATATAAAAAATGTGCGATAATAGATTTATAAGGATATGTGTACCTCAAACCACGACATTAAATTTGACCCTCGTTCAATATTTATGGCGGAGTTTCATTCATATTTGGAGGTTGAACTACAATGCATGCCAACTTGTACATAGCTCGAAGTACTTTAGAGAAGTGACGAGACACGATTTGCTTCGAGTGTTGAAATCATTCTGAGACAATTCTATTACGTGTACTATGACATACTGTAAAGAGAAACATCCCAACTGCCTCTTCCACACTAATTTTCTTATCATTTTGTAAGAAGTCGTGCTGTCTCAAGGTACGACATAAAGTTTGAAATGTAAGTTTATACATACGAAATGAATCAAATATCCTAATAGGATGCCATTTAATAGTTCTATCATGTACTCACAACCTGATAAAGAAGAATCATGACATATTTGTCTCGGAACCTGATTATCCAAATCCTCTTGTAAACAAACTAATATAACTGCAAGAGCTGCCTCTTCATCTTATGATAAATATGCCTCCTTATCACTATCGCTAGTGTTTGACATTATACCTAACAGGTCACTATAGAAAGGAATTATATTAAATAGCAGCAAAAAAAAGACTATTAGTCTAACAAAACAGCAAAGAATCACCAAAAATAGCAGAAAAAAAATGTTTATTAGTCTAAAAAAAATGACCACAAAACAGCAGTAAAAACACCCTATTAGTCTAAAAAAAGAGCAAGGAATTACATTAAACAACACCAAAAACATGTGCTTTGGTGCATAGACTTTATGACTAGGCACTGTGCATAGACGATGTGCGTAGACATTTTCACCAAATTGTAAAATTCCACGTGTTATCAAATTTCACCAACAACAACAGCTAACTGACATTTTGAGAGAAGAGAGAAGGAAATTAAAAGGGAAAATGGAATCCGAAAGGCTCAACATAATTGTGTTGAGGGCCAAACTTTCATTATGTAGGGAAAGTAAACGCATGTGTCACTACATGATTCGTAGGAAAATAACAAATATAAAAGCAAAAATAAATATACTAAATACTCTAACATCCCCCGCAAGTGAAACGGTCAAAGAAGAACGGTGAGCTTGGAGCTAGAAGAGTCATCAAAATGTCTGTCATCTGGAAGCTAATAGATCAATGAAATTTTTTTTTTAATAAGGGTAAAATGCAAATGAGACCCCTATGGTTTGTTTCAAATGCATGAACACCCCCTGTGGTTTGAATATGGCAAATCACACCCCTGTGGTTCTAATTTTTTTCAATCAGACCCCTCTATTTCAATGTCATTAATTTTCTTTTAATCATAACTTCTTCGTTTGAACTCCGATTTGGATGATTCAAGATGTTTTGGAATCCTCATTTCAGTCTCTACGCTACGGTCACTTAAAAACTTCTAAATCATCAATAACCAAAAGAGTTAACGGTGTCAATCATACCTAGTACTTTGATGTTAATAAACTCTTTTATTTATTAATCATTTCAAAGTTTAAAAGTGACTATTATGTAGAGCCTAAAAGGAGGATTCTAAAACATCTTGAGTCATCCAAATCGGAGTTCAAAAGAAGAAGTTATGGCTAAAAGAAAATTATTGGCATTGAAGGGGAGTGGTCTGATTGAAAAAATTTGGAACCACAGGGGTGCGATTTGCTATTTTCAAACCACAGGGGGTGTTCATGCATTTGAAACAAACCACAAGGGTCTCATTTGCATTTTACCCTTTTAATAATGGTAGAAACATAGCTGGATCTCATATTCTAAATTAAAAGAGATAATTATCACAAGGTTGAGAAATGACCATAAGTTGACATCGTCAAAACTTATCAAAACCCAGAAAAGTAAATATTAAAAAGAAAAGATTTTCCTACCCTTTACTCTATCACTAGAAAAAAAATCAAGTTAAGAAGATGAAAACTCCAAGAGAATGAAAAGAGAGATCGATTTAAGTATCTATAGAGAAATGAAAGAAATGGTGATGAGGTAGGGAAGTGAGAGAAAGTTGAACTCAGGTTTGGCCATATCCAAATCAAAAAATTGGCAGTAAGAAAAAAATGATAATGGAAAAATAGAGAGAAAAAGAAAGATTAGGCTTTTTTTATTAATGAAGTTGAGATATGAAATTTGAAGATAACAAGAGAGGATAATAGAGATTTTGCTAAAATAGGA
This sequence comes from Gynostemma pentaphyllum, assembly GCA_028015215.1. NCBI lineage: Eukaryota > Viridiplantae > Streptophyta > Magnoliopsida > Cucurbitales > Cucurbitaceae > Gynostemma > Gynostemma pentaphyllum. The sequence goes on from CM051353.1 coordinate 43,277,157, forward strand.
AGAAAGAACAAAAAAGGAAAAGAAAATAAATTGTGTATAGACAGGCTGTAAAAGTAAAACATCTGAAAGAAAAACTCTAGATCTGTATTTTTTTATTTTTTTTATTTTTTTTAGATTTGGAAGATTTGAGTATGAACATAAAATAGAGAAATCGGTGATATAGATTGCATCAGATCTAAAAGATAATAAAGAAAGGAAAATGTGATAAAAGAGTAAAACTAAGGGATCTGGTTTTTTTTTTTAACGTTGAACAATAAGAAGGAGAACATGAAATTCCCAAGAAAATAAAATAAAAAGAGGAAAAAAAAATGAAGAAATGACATTTTTTAAGGAAAGAAATATGAGATTGAGATTTTGGACCAAGATGTTTGACAGAAAAATTAAATCTCATGATTTACCTTTCTATGAATCAGATTGGAATATGGGGCTTTCACCATTTCTATGGTTGTGGAGTCTTGTTGTTGATGTGATTCTTCTTGCAGAAGAGAAGAGAGATTTTAGATATGAAGGATTTGTTTGAAAATAAGGAGAGACAAGATTTGTTTGAAAGAGATCTTACATCCCTGGATCTGAAAGAAAATAGCAAGGGGAGTAGAAAAGACATTGATGAGAGAGAAGAGGAATCTGATTAGAGATCTAATTTTTTTTTTTACGAATACAGATCTAAAAAAATGAGAACAAGAGAGAGATTGGGGGAAGAGAGTAGAGGATTTGATTTACAGAGCCGTTGGATTTGATTTTTTTTTACGAATACAGATCTAAAAAAAGTGAGAATAAATTATTTCAGATCTAAAAAAAATGAGAACAAGAGAGAGATTAGGGGAAGAGAGCTTTTAATGGGAATCTGGGGTATTGGTAATTGCGGAAGGTGAAGCAGTTGAGGAAGTAAAAACCCAGCCCCTTTTTTTTATAATTGTTTTACAGGAAGAACTCGTGAAAAAGAAAAGTGGTCTTTGAATGAGAGAGAGAGAGAGAGAGAGAGAAAGGGAAAGAAAGAGAGAGAAAAAAATGTTGCAGAGACAAGAGGAAGAGTCACCGTGAAGAAGTTTTAAGATGATTAATTTCCTAGAAAACAAGGGATTTTTTTTTTTTTTTTTTTTTTGTGATGTTCAACCATTTTAGAAAGGAGGATATTGAATTGAAAAACCCATTCCCAGAATCTGATGAAAGTTATTCCATCTTTTTTTTTGGAGCTACCATAGCGCTCTGATACCATGACAATTTGAGAGAAAGAGAGAAGGAAATTAAAAGGGAAAATGGAATTGAAAAGGCTCAACATAATTGTGTTGAGGGCCAAACTTTCATTATATAGGGAAAGTAAACACATGTGTCATTACATAATTTATAGAAAAATAATAAACATAAAAGCAAAAATAAATATACTAAAATAAACTAATTGTCCTTTCTAAACTCTAACACTAACAAACATATACTTGTGTGATACTTTCTTTATTAGTAGCATCAAGATTCAAATAATTTAAGGCAATGTTTCTTTACAACCAATGGATGCATAAAGTATATGATTATTTCCTTTAAAAAGATTGGAAAAGAATCATAAAGTAAAGAAGAAAAAGTGACAGAAAGAAGATTATTCCACCATCCACTAAGTAAAGAAGCATATAGATTAAAACACATCCTCATAGCTATATTAATCATGGACCCTCTAAAGATGTATGTTGGAATTTGGAATCTCTTTATTTTCCAAGTGTTTTTATAGGAAAACGAAATAACACTGTCGCGAGTCTCATTTAGATTGCTTGTTTATAAACCTTAGTGCAAATTGTATAAACCGTGAACTCTAGGGGTTCCAATAGTTACATACTCTCAGATTTTTAATTTGAACAATTGCCACTTAAATATTATAAAGTATCAAAATTAAATAAAAAAAATTCTAAGAACTGTTATTCTCTTCAAATTATTAATTCACAGATTATTATTATAAAATGTTTATGGAATTGAGTTTTTGAGGTCACCATCCCGCCCTGTTCTATCTTTGAGCTAAATATTCATAGTGATGGAAACAGGGAGTTCTTCTTCGATATCATCTCTTGACATCTTGATGTTATTAGAGACATATTTCTCATCTCTATGAATTTTTAGTGTAATTTAATAATTTTAGAAGATAATTTGTTAAATTAAAACTATATGAGTCTAATTTTAATACTTAAAAGTTTAAGGGGTCAATTACTAAAATTCTGTAAGTGTCATAACTCCTATAGTTCAAGATGGTTTATACAGTTTTCCCGTACTCAAATTCCGAAGGGCATTTGAATATATATCCATACTAACTGAAACTTGTGGCGGGAGATGTAACAACACAATATACATGAAAGAGAAATGGGGAATCCTTTTATGTAATACAAAGATAATAAAATACTACATGGAAAATTTACTATCGAAATTGCTTGAAGTTGTAGTGTCATCCTCAAGGAATGAAAAAGGATAACTATTTGTTTCATTAAACATGTCTACGGTCTCATTAACGACAACTTCTGAATGTTTTTCGTACTTTTTCACCATTACCTCAAGCTCCATTGCAACATCTTTCATTGATGGCCTTTCTTCTCCTTTAATGCTCAAGCACTTCCTTCCAAGCTCCACCACATCCTGGAGTTCTTCACTATTCCCTTCTTCCACTACATGATTTTCAAAAACATCAATCAATCTATCCTTTCTCATATACGAAAGAAACAACATGGCAAGTGTCCTTTCAGTTTCAGGTCGATCAAAGGAAATCGCCTTTTTTCCCGTTAATAGCTCCACGAGAACTACTCCAAAACTATAAACGTCACTCTTCTCTGTAAACTGACTTGTATGTACATACTCGGGATCAATATATCCAAGTGTTCCTTGCACTATTGTCGCCAATTGAATGTGATCGGTTGGGACAAGTCTCGAAAGTCCGAAATCGGAAACTTTTGCCATACAATTTTCATCCAGAAGAATATTTGTTGATTTCACGTCTCGGTGAATTATCGGTGTAGAAGCCGAAAAATGGAGATACGAAAGAGCATTGGCAGTATCGGTAGCTATTCTTAACCTATGCTCCCAAGAGAGTGCTAGTTTTTTGTCTTCATTGTGTATGTAACTTGATAAGGTACCATTTGAGACATATTCATAGACAAGTAGAGGAACCTGTGTCTCCAAACAACAACCCAACAATTTAACAATATTTCTATGATTGACTTGTGAAAGCACAATCAATTCATTAATGAATGACTCAATTTGGTTTTCACTCATGATTGTGGATCTCTTAATGGCAACAACTCTACTATCAGTTAAAAATCCTTTGAAAACGGTACCGAAACCTCCTTTACCGATTACTCGTTGATCGTCAAAGTTGTTGGTAGCATTCTCAAGCTCAATGGTTGAGAAGATTGTGATTGATGCAGAGCATCCTTGTGCAGATAGGCGTTGTTGCAATATAAAACCACCATTTTTTCTAAAGAACTTTTCTTTCATATGAATGATCTTTCTCTTCTTCAGGGCAAAATAAATCCAACAACAACCAACAATAGCAGCAACAAAACTTATGGCACTTGCTACAATATCGTATCATAAATTTGTTAGTAGATATCAAGCAAAATAAATGATATTTGTAGTTGCCCAAAAACTTATTTGTAAATATATTATAAAGCCTAAATTCACATATATAATATTATAATGAGGCGAATCTAGCAAATATTTGTAAAAATATTTATAAATATAATAAATTAAGATCGGGTGAATCAGTGCTAAACATCGAATTACAAATATTTTACACTAAGTTGATCACCAATTCACATATTAATCATTTTTATCACTGATTAACATAGTAAAAATTGTTATATTTACAAATAGTTTTAAATGATGATATATTTACAAATATTACGTCAAAATGTGTTACCCAGTGAATTTTTCATATTACAAAATTTCACTAGTTTCGCACATAGAATCACGTATTTCGCACATATAATCACTAATTCACTTCATACATAGGCTCTTATTTTAGTGATTCAAGTGTGTTTTTAAAAAAAAATGTTATATGTGTAAATAATTTTTAAAAATGCTATATTTACATAAAATTGTACTACCCATGAGATTTCTTGAAAAGGAATACTTAATTCATCATTTTTTGAAATAAAAATCTTGAAATTAGTTTAACTTACCGACTGCAATTTTAATGCTGAACAATGCGTCGTTTGGGATACAATCCTTTCCATCTTGTTTATATCCCTTATGATATGAGCATTCATAACCTCCAATTGTATTTTTGCAATCATGTGTGCAGTTATTTAGCTTTGGATCGTTGCACTCGTTTATATCTGCAACAAATTAAATATTTAATGGAAAAATGCACCGTCACGAGTAGCTCCTCCTCACGTTCCTACGTGTTTCAATTCTATTCGATCAAATATATTAATGGATAATAAATATATGAGACCCACTATATGTTTTATCTAATTAAAATAAGATACAAAATGCAAGTATTATCCATATTGAATTTATTCACAATGTTCCCTTTATATAAAAAAATAAATCATAATAATAATAATAATTGGTTAAATTATAAATTTAGTCTTTTTTTTTACTTATTTAGTCTCTATGGCATTTAAAATTTTAATGTAGTCTCTACGATTTTGAATCCGTGGCAAGTGAGTATCTAAATTTAGTCGAATTAGTTTTATAAATAAAACTCTCAAAACATCAATGTCATTACCAAAAAATTAACAAATTATTTAGAGAAATTTGAACAAATGATACTTTTTTACAAGTAATTCAAAAATAATAATTATTTTGAAATATTTCAAAAATAACATTTCTTAGACTGTGATTCCACCAATCTCTTTCTAAGATTAGATCTATCTCAATCAGAGATTGGTGAATCTCAAGTTGAGAAATGTTGTTTTAGTTGAAAACTTTTGCTTTTTATGAAAATATCAATATGGCAACTACTAGATATTTTTTTAGTTTTTATGAAAGCATATAGACTAAAGTAAAACTATTAAAAGCATATTCAAACTAAATTGATACAAATCCTAACTAGTAACATTACATTGAAACTTTTAAAATCATAGAGACTGAATTGAAACGAGCCACGAGAACAAAACTTATAGAAAAGGAATTATGATAATAATACCTTGGCAACCTTGTGGTAAATATGGATTTCCTTGGTAACCATCAAAGCAACGGCAAAGATAGCCAAGACCGTCTTTAATATTTTTGCATTCGCTCTTCTCGTCTTTACATGCGTATTTAACCTTATTCTTTACAGCTGATTCACAGGTCTCGTTCCTGATTGCCCAATCCAATACCATGGGAGATCTATGGAACAAGAAATCCGAAAGATATTTGCGCGAAAAATTAAACTGCCTTCCATCTACAACAAAGGCATATCCACAAGGATTGAAATCCCAAACCTCCGTATGATTTTTGAAACTTTTTACACTATAATTAATAAAAGTTGAACCCTCTGGAATCTTAATTTGACAGCAACCGATACCGTTACAAGATCCGTCCGTCACGCTCTCGAGGCTGTGACAGACGGATATGCATCCGGTCGTGTAGTTTTTTCCGAATCTAATTCCATCTAAGGTTGCTATAGTGTCACACCCAATTGCAGTGAAAAAGTTTTCATCTGAAAGTGAAGAATAGGCAGATGTGTCTAGATATATATAGTCGTAATAATCATCAATGTCTTCATCTTTCCGCCCGAATTTGTCGTAACAATACGCTGCCGGGTCTTGAGTGATTTGAATGAAGCCTTCAGATAGGGAAATTTGTTCAACTTGATCTGTGACATCAATGAATGGCTTTGGAGGTTGAAGGGTTTGATTGCAATTAATAAGAAACGAGTCGTCTAAGGAACAAGCTTTGGTCAATCCAAATGGATATGGGATTTCTTTATTGCCACAGTGAGACGGGCAGTCAGGCTTAGCAAGACGAGGCCGATCCTGTATTCGTGCCGCTGTCATTGTCGTTGTTGTTGCGCCGATTTGGATCAAAATCATTGCTATTGCTAACCGTGACACAAGGACAGATATTAAGACCATGTTCATCTCTTCGATTCTATTGATGAAACTCTCTCTTTTTTTACGTCTATATATATTTCAGAAAAAGATGTTTGTTCTTTCTATATATATAAAGTGCTCAATATCTATATAATTTATGTCTATGTCAAACAGAAATTAATTAATTAATATAAAGTAAACGTGGGGGGATACATGGAATCGTACAAGATTATACCTTTCAGTTTCACATTCACCTTAATATATAATTTTAGTTTGTTCTTTTGGAAAAGTTGGCAATTTTCTTTCCTTTTCAGTTTCACATTCACCTTAATATATTTTAGTGTACTCCTTTTGAAAAAGTTGCCAATTTTCTTTTATAATTGATGACTTAGTTTTGCTTTTACATGTCAATTAATCCATTTGGTCACCTTTCAAGTTTATGTTTTCTTTGTTTCTATTTTTCATTTTTAGAGAAAGAGAATGGTTTGATAACTCTATCTAATTTCTTATTTCTCATATTTTAGAAACATTCTTAAAATTGTGTAGAAAATTTAAAAACAACAAATTCTAGTTGCTTGTTTCAAATTTTTCCAAAAGATTAATAGTATTATTAGTTTGTCCCGTTTTGATTTTAAAATGTTATATAAATATCCAAAAATGAAATTAATATAGTATTTTTAAATAATTTATTTAAAAAAATCATAATTTTTTTAATGAGTAAGAGAAATAAGAAAGAGTTACCAGACATGTGTTTTTTTTTCTTCCTGAATACACGATAAAAAAAAGTTACCAAACATGTTTCTCTTTATCTTTTAAAGAAAGAGTAACAAGAAATGAGAAATAGAAATCAGAAATAAGAAACTAGAAAGGTTACTAACACTACAAGAAAAACTGGAAAGGGTGTGGATTGCTATCTTGCGATGAAATCCATCGCTGAGACGTGAGTTGACTTAAAGCGACACAATTCGTCACAATATAGAGACAAAATCATTCTCATTGCATATAGTAAGTCGCTAGATTTAGCGGGAAGACTCCCACGAGTGATGAATATTAATGCAAACTTTATGGATGAAAATGAATCCTGAAAATCCTAAACATTTAGCAACGAATTATGTCTCTGGTTTGAGACAAAACATTTACCATCACAAATGTTATTCCACTAGAAAAAGCGGGAAGTGTTCCCACCACATACAGCGATGAACTTTATCACAAACTATTGCGGGAAAACTTCGCGCCAATCTTTGCGACGAGTTGCATCGTAGATATGGGCGTAAAAAATTCCCGCTAGAAATAGGGATGCATTTGTTATGAAAAAAGGCAGGAGATGTCCTACCAACTTTAGGGACAAATTGTGTCGCAAACGACAATCCAGAAACTTATAAATAAATGTGTTGTCTTCGTTGGTTTAAATGAAATGAAGTTGAGAAGTTAGAAAGAAGAGAGAGAAAAATACGTGAGTGGATGTATGTTTGTTTAATCGGAGGTTTTTTGAATGATCGGCTCATTGCTACGATCGAACAGTTCGTGGAATTTTATATATCTACCGTATTTTTTGAAAAATATGGTCATAAAATAAGATGCCCATGTAGAAAATGCAACAACAAGAAAATAATACAGCCCGATAACGTGAAGGAACACCTCTGTAGATGTGGGTTTGTGGAAAATTACTATCAGTGAGTGTATCAAGTGGAAACTGTAGACATGTAAAATGAAGCGAGAGATGATTCGACATTGAATGAAGAAGCAGTTCACAGTATGAGAGAAATGTAATAGACGGAGATGAGAATGTGTAGGAAGAATATGGGGATTTATAGTAAATGGTAATTGACGAGGTGGGTTATAATACATTTCATCTGGAAGAATGTACGGAAATATTTGTAAAGGAAGAATTGAATCCAAAATCGCGAAGAATGTTCCAAATGATTGTCAGCTAGTAAACCCTTGTACCTGGGTTGTGATGTCACTCAACTTACTACAGCAACAAAATTACTAAATATCAAAGCTGATCATATCCCAGAGAGAGGTTTCATAGGTGTGCCTCAGCAACCAACACGTTGCCCCCAGGCGTGTATGACACGAAGAAATTAGTGGAGGGACTTGGTTTACTTGTGCAGAAGATAGATTGTTGCTTGAACAGATAGGTGATTTTTTGGGGTGTGGATGATAGTCTCCATCAATGTAATTTTGCAATCATATGAGGTACAAACAAGGTAAAAAAAAGTCCTATTCCACATGCACGCATGTTTTATTTACCGATTGTACCACATCTACAGAGGTTGTACACATCAAATGTAACAGCTTCACACATGTGATGGCATTACTAGCACTCTCAGAATGATGGAGTCATGAGACATTCTTCCAATGTTAAGGCGTGGAAACATTTAAGTCGTTGTCATTCGGATTTTGCTCAGGAGATTAGAAACGTCAAATTGGGTTTCTGTATTAATCGTTTTAATCCATTCAGGGCTTCAGGAGCACTATATTCCATCTGGACGATTATGTTAACGCTGTATAACTTGCCTTCATTGATGTATATAGAAGATCCAGTGATTTTCTTAACGATAAATATACTCGAGCCCAAAGGTCCAAAACAAAGACTTGATCTGTATTTGCAACCACTGATTGTTGAGCTACGTAATATGTGGAATGATGGAGTTTTGACCTATGATGTATCACGAAAATAAAATTTGTTATGCGAGTCGCGGTTATTTGGACAATAAGTGACTTTCCAGTGTATTCAATATTATCAGGTACGATTTTCTATTCTCATTAAATTAGTCGTATTTTACAATTTATGTACAAGCTAAAGTGAATAAAGTTAATGTATTCGTGAGGGTGGAGCATAGCAGGAAAATTTGTATGTCCTCGAAATTTTTTAACGAGCAACACTACAAAACAAATGCCTAATTGCGACAAGAAATTTGCGACCAGGGGGTCGCATTTGACAAATTGCGACTAGAAATACGACCGGAGGTTGCGTAGCCAAAAAGTGTGTCGCCTTGAAAAAATTGCAACCATGGGGTCACATAATTCTGACTCGAAGTTTTTTGGTCGCAAAAAAGTCAACCATAAAAATTGCGACCCTAGGGTAGCATTTATTTGCTACGCTGGGGTAGTTTATATTTGTGACCCCAGAGTAGCAATATTTTCTACTCTGGGGTCACGAATATAATTATTTATAATATTTTATACAGAAAAATTGTGACCCCAGAGTAGCAAATATTACTACTCTAGGGTCATAAATATTATTATATATTTATTTTTAAAAGAATCTTTGCGACCATATAGTAGCAATATTTCCTACTCTAGGGTCGCAATTATTATAATTAAATTATTTTTTAAAAGAAATATTGCGACCCTGGGGTAGTAAATATTTAATTTTTTTTTATAACTTTAATAAATAATTTTAAATTGAATATTATTTTAATAAATTAATATAATAATTGATAGTTTATTATTTTAATTTATTAATTATTATTAATATAAAAAAATGGAATAAAATAATTAAATATATAAAATACCAAAATAATTCGTATACAGCCCAAAATGTATAAATCCAAAAACTACTGCAGGGGTGGGGGAGAGGGTGCTGAAGATGAAGGGCTAGGGTCATTGGGTCCACGAGGATCGAAGAATGCAGCCAAAGCAGCTGCAAGCTAAGCCTAGACCTGAGCCTGGACCTGCTCCTGGACAAGTGCAGCGACCTGAGCCTCGATGGAAGTATGCATCTCATGCACCTTTGACTGGAGCTGCTAAACCTTCTCACGCAGCTGCATCTCAACATAAGTGTTCCTCACTGCGAGCTACTCTCAGGTCAAGGTACGTCTGCATATAAACGTCTCCCGTAAGATTCAAGCCCAGGTACAGATCCATCTGACTGAACGCCACCTACTGCTATCAAGAAAGCTTCTTGTCGGTCCTCCTAAGTCGGCTAAGAGTCTTGAGATGGCAACCGCTAAGATAAATCGTCGTTAAAACGCGTCTGTTCAAATAAAAGGTAAAATAAACACTTAAGTCATAATATTTTATGTAAATAAATATAAAATTACAATGAAAGGTAGACAAAATATTACCTGAACCTCTCGAGCCCTGTCGTCTACAATAGTCTCGTCCTTCTTCGTGTGCAAGACTAAGTGAAACTCATCGGGCTGGACAGGACGTCCGTGCTTTTGTTCCTAAAAATAATATAAACAAAAAAAGTTATATTATTTGAAAAGATTGAAACTAATTTATTACACTATGAAAACAAATTATAGATAGACAACTTACCAAAAGACGATGGTGCTCGTCATGAGGGCGAGCCTCGCCCGTGTGTAGAGAAGGGTTGGCCAAACGGTTAGCCTGATTCCTCGTAGATAGCCTTATCGCTTCAGTAGTCTGCATGCTTGCAACAAGCCGGTGTGTTCCTCTTCACTCATCTAGACAGGAAATTAATAATGAAATATTATTAATCAGACATTATTAATAATTTAAATATTGAGTATATTTAAATGGTAATTAATAATTTGAAATTAATTGGTGATTATAAATTGTTTAAATAATTAATTTTATTTAAATGGAAATTAATAATTAAATTAATATCATTAATTAATAATAAAGTATTATCAATTAAAATATTATTAATTTTTTTAAATAATGAAAATTATTTAAATAGAAATTAATAATTAAATATTATTTGATAATATTTAGTTGGGAGAAAATATTAATATTATTAATTGTTTAAATAAAATATTTTATTTAAATGGTAATTAATAAATAAATTAATTAAGTTGGACTTATTAATTTAAGAGAGAGTTTCTAGCCCAATTGGATTAATGAACCCAATTGGAATTGGCCTAAAATAATTAAATAAATAAATTTGATTTATTAATTATTTACTATACAATTTTCGGCCATAATAGATAATTTGTAGGAGATAATTGTTTGTATTATTGTTAGGAATGGTGTCCTAGAACTTGTAATTATTTAATAATAATAATTTATTAAGAATAAATTAAATAAATAAACATAAGTTCTTTATATTATCTAGATTGATTCAATTAATGATATTAGGAATATATGGAAATATATAAATATCAAACATTCAAATAGTAGAACACTAAGTCACTCTTATGAAATCACGACTTAGTATGTGAGTCATACGAGAGGATTAAAGTCGAGATGAATAACTTAAACGTGTCTACAGTAAACGGATAACGTTTGGGAATCTTATCCTGGTAACACTGTTGATAGCTTCGCATTTTGTTTATAGACAAATGATCGAATCCTGATCATTCACGTGGGAGACATGAAATGGAAGTATCATATGCAATGTTGATTGTATAAGACAGGACCACGATGTTCGATCAAATTTCTCATTAGTACCGTTTACGAGAAATGATCGAATATCAAACTAAGTTTATCAACCGTGATAGATCTCAATCCTGAGTGAAATGCGGACTCCTATTTGTGGAGTTATGTTATTTGATTCACATCGTTGAGAGCGATCTGTAAGAACGCTCAATACACTCCTGTTTTGGGAACATGACTAGATAAGTAGCTGGGAACTCATTTTCACGAGATGGAATTCATAACTTTCCTATAAATTAACGGTATCAGTGCGATACCTAAACTTTTTAGGAACTTTAGGAAACTCCCTTGATGTACTGATTCGAGACATGAACAAGTGACGTCACGACTTCTATTGGTCACAGAAGTATCTTATCTCTAGTTCGACTAAAGATAAAGTTCATTAGAGAATCAGCGGGAACACAAGGATAAAGCGGTAATTACAGGGGCAAAACGGTAAATTTATCCTCCTGTAATTATGAGGGTTCCACGTGAAGGATATATCACAGATATAAATAAAAGATAAACTAAATGGACAATAACTCATCTATAGTGAGGGGAGTTCAGCGATGAATCTATAGTGGAATTATTCATAGTTAGATAATAAGTAATTAACTGATTATGTGTTAATCACTTAATTGACTAATTATTAAGCCCATGATCTATAGGTCCATCGGGTCCCTATGCTAGCCCAAATATCGTAGTCGCGAAATCAAGTAGAAGAAATGGAAATTTTAAGTAAAGTGAATTACTTAAAATAGGCAATATTAATTGTTTAAATATTGAGTATATTTAAACGGTAATTAATATAAACATTATTAATTGTTTAATTAATGAGTTTATTTAAACATGAAATTAATAATGAAATATTATTAATTATACATTATTAATTATTTAAATATTGAGTATATTTAAATGGTAATTAATAATTTGAAATTAATTAACAATTATTAATTGTTTAAATAATTATATTTAAACGGAAATTAATAATTAAAATTAATTAAATTAATAATAAATATAAATTGGATAATATTTAGTCGGGAGAAAATATTAATATTATTAATTGTTTAAATAAAATATTTTATTTAAATGGTAATTAATAAATAAATTAATTAAGTTGGACTTATTAATTGAAGAGAGAATTTCAAGCCCAATTGGATTAATGAACCCAATTGGAATTGGCCCAAAATAATTAATTAAATAAATTGTATTTATTTATTATTTTATGATGATAAAATCGGCCATGACATGTATTTTGAGGAGATAATTGTTTGAATTATATCCTAAAATAATTACATAGATTTATCTACCCAAGATAAATAAAAATAAAGAAAATATAATAATCTCCTATTTATCTATGGCATTTTCGAAATTGCAAGATAAAGGAAAGAGATAATCTTTTTTCTTTTTTTTTTGTATTTATCTCTATAGATAAATCCTAATGTGATTAGGATTCCTATTTTTCTATAAATAGGAGGGTTGGGTCATTCATAAATCACACAATTCAATTCTTTGAAAATTGAAAAATCTCTCTTCCTCCTTTTCTCTCCCTTTGCCGATTTTGCTATTCAAAATTGGGAAGAAAATATTTTTCTTCTTCCCAATTTCTTCTTAAGTTCGATCCCACAATCGGATTTCGTTTGATCGATCGGGATATAGCATAGAAGATCCGATGTTGCTGAGGATTTGATGTTGTAAAGAAACCTCCAACCGATTCTCCATATTTTACTCAATGTAAGTAAAGGGTTTTAATTTTCAAAAAACGAGCATGAATCTACATGTTTTTATCACAAATTGCATGATATTAATAGATCCTAAATTAAGTGTTAATTTGTGTTACTAAATAAATTCCGCTAATTTAGTAAATCATCCCTTCAATTATATCCTATAATAATTATATAGATTTATTTACCCAAGATAAAAAAAAATAAAGAAAAGAAAATATCATTTTATTTATCTATGGCATATTCGAAATACCAAGATAAAGGAAAGAGATAATTTCTTTTTGTTTTTTGTATTTATCTCCATGGATTAATCTTAATGTGATTAGGATTCCTATTTTCTTATAAATAGGAGGCTTGAGTCATTCATAAATCACACAATTCAATTTCTTAGAAATTTAGAATTCTCTCCTCCCCCCCCCACCAATTGCCGATTTCCATAGTGTAATTGGGAAGAAAAAAAATCTTCGTAATTTCTTCTTAAGTTCGATCCCATAATCGGATTTCGTTTGATTGATCGGGATATAGCGTAGAAGATCCGGTGTTGCTGTGGATTTGATGTTGTAAAGAAACCTCCAACCAATTCTCCATTTATTACTCAATGTAAGTAAATCAGTTTTAATTTTCAAAAAACTAGCATGAATTTACATGTTTTATCACAAATTGCATGATGTTAATAGATCCGTAATTAAATGTTAATTAGTTTACTAAATCAAATTCCGCTAGTTTAGTAAATCACTCCATTCAATTAGTATATTGTTAGGAATGGTGTCCTAGAACTTGTAATTATTTAATAATAATAATTTATCTCGAATAAATTAAATAAATAAACATAAGTTCTTTATATTATCTAGATTGATTCAATTAACGATATTAGGAATATATGGAAATATCTGTAACGACCCGCTTTCCGTTAAGTTCTTTAAATTCAAATGCACAGCGGAAGACTCGATTTTTAAAGAAAAACTGCATGGGTTCGTTTAAAAATCGAATAACCAAAACCTGTTTACAACCCAAATTTCCAGAGAAAGCTATAAATCGGGAATGCACATTCCAAATTAAAGTTTAATCATAAAACATCAAAGTACTTTACACATACACCCTTCACAGGCTCAAAATGACACAAGTATGTAAAAAGTATATGATTTACAAGCATTTTTACGAATGCTTAACCAAAAGAGTTTTAACATTGTCCTTACACCATCTCGTCAAGTCACGCGACACCACTTCCTCTACCTCGCTTCTTAGGACGGGGTTTACCTGAAAGTTTGTAAGTGTAGCACCATTAGCATAACATGCTAGTGAGAGTAAAACGAAAGCAAGTAATCCTATGAACAAAATCTCATAACCGAAATCATGTCCAAAGGCCTATAATGCTCAATACTACCCACATCCACACTTCCAATTTCCATACAATCATTCGATAGTCATATATTACCCGTATTCATCATTCATTACCATGAGATAGATATAAGGCTTAAAGTAAAGTAACATTCACTACTAAGTCTTACTACACAATTCTAAAGAATATGTAAAGTAACATTAACTATCTTTATTACCAAACACGTTTCATCGTATCGTGCTATTGTATGGATCGAATCAACATACCATGTACGGTCGTACCATATCTCAAATCATCGGATATCAGGACTTTCACCACATCGGATATCAGGACTTTCACCATATCAGATCTCAGGAATTTCACCATATCAGGTCTCAGGAATTTCACCATATAGGTCTCAGGAATTTCACCATATCAGGTCTCAGGAATTTCACCATATAGATCTCAGGAATTTCACCATATCAGGTCTCAGGAATTTCACCATATAGGTCTCAGGAATTTCACCATATAGGTCTCAGGAATTTCACCATATCAGGTCTCAGGAATTTCACCATATAGGTCTCAGGAATTTCACCATATCAGGTCTCAGGAATTTCACCATATAGGTCTCAGGAATTTCACCATATCAGGTCTCAGGAATTTCACCATATAGGTCTCAGGAATTTCACCATATAGGTCTCAGGAATTTCACCATATCAGGTCTCAGGAATTTCACCATATAGGTCTCAGAAATTTCACCATATTAGGTCTCAGGAATTTCACCATATAACAAATCACCGCACCATGATACGTATGGATCCGAATCAACATACTATCATGTGCCATATCACAATCATAGTACCATAGTGAAGGGATGATTTACTAAACTAGCGGAATTTGATTTAGTAAACTAATTAACATTTAATTATGGATCTATTAATATCATGCAATTTGTGAAAAAACATGTAGATTCATGCTTTAAATTTCGAAAATTAAAATCAAAACTTACATTGAGTAATAAATGGAGAATCGGTTGGAGGTTTCTTTACAGCATCAAATCCTCAGCAACACCGGATCTTCTACGCTATATCCCGATCGATCAAACGAAACCCGATTGTGGGATCGAACTTTAGAAGAAATTGGGAAGAAGAAAAAATATTTTCTTCCCAATGGACTAGGGAAAATCGGCTAAGGGGGAAGGGAGAAGGAAGAGAGAATTCCGAATTTCTAAGGAATTTAATTGTGTGATTTATCGTGACGACCCGTCACTTTTAAATAATTTAAATCAGAGAAAACAGCGGAAGTCTTTTATTTTAAGAAAATTTGGCGTGGTTATGTTTGAAAATTTACTGGCCAAAAACCTGTTTACATCTTAATTTCAAAATCTAAAATACACAAGAAACATTAAGTTCCTATCCAGGAGTTCAAAATGATTATAATCATAAAATCAACGACAATAAGCTCTTATGAGCTAATTACAAAGTACAAATCATCAAAGTGATATAAAGTTCACAAAACCATGTACATGGATTTTACATAACAGATAGTCCATCTCGATCATCATCATCCTCTCGATCAAGCGCGCACCAGCTCCTCTTCCACGATCCCAAACATTACCTGAAATGTTTGTAATATCATGAGCTAACAACTTAAGCCTAGTGAGAATAATAAAAATAAAAAGTAAGGATAGACCTCAAACTCGTATTCCGATTTGTGTCCAAATAAATCCGACACTTTCTTTCCTAGAATTCACCAAAGTCTAGGTAATTCTATTCCATATTTTCCAAAGTATAACACAATTAACTCCTAAAGTCATCCAAACTCTAGGTAAATTCATTTTTACATTCTCTAAAGGATGATACTACTAACTCTCGTAGTCTTAATCTCATCCAAATTCTTGTTATGACATAAACAGGAAAAGTAAATAACCTCTCATAACAATATAACATCTCGATCCTCTATCCAGGATATATATTTTTTCATCAATCATATGCATGAAATGCATGAAGAAGGAAATGCGGACAATCCCCGAAGGGTCCAACATTCTGTACTTCTTTTCTTTCTCATTTTCATTTTTTTTCTCAGAAGGAAATGTGGATAATACCTGTAGGCTCCAACATTCTGTACTTCTTTTCTTTCTCATTTTTCATTCTTTTTCTCAGAAGGAAATGCGGATAATACCCGTAGGCTCCAACATTCTGTACTTCTTTTCTTTCTCATTTTTCATTCTTTTTCTCGAAGGAAATGCGGATAATACCCGTAGGCTCCAAACATTCTCGTACTTCTTTTATGCGAGATGTCATGGTGCAATATGTCATGGTGCGAGATGCAATGATATGCTCGCACATACTTACAAAGTAAATAAAATAGAGTGCGAATAATAAAGTAACTGAAATAAACATAAAGTAAATGACATTAAGTAAAAAGAAAGAAATAGATTGTATCCTCGGATGAACGATATGTCGATCGAACTCCAATATCAATAATAAAAGTACAATCATTACTTAAACGATTAACTATACCTTCCAGGATTCTAAACTTTCAATAAATCGAGGTTCTATTAATCATTCTAATTACAAGTTGGATTCTTAACTTCCAATGATCCAACCTTAGTTTCGTATCGAATCTAACTTAGAATCTTCTAAGATTCAAGTCTTTCTCGAGAACTTCTAAGTTCTCACTTGAAGGATTAACTTCTAATCCTAAGGGCACTAACTCATAACCCTCTAATCTTAGGTTCGGATTCTAATCTTAGTTTCAAACTCTTCAAACCAATACACTCATTTGCTTTCTATAGTTACTTTACATACTAATCATTCTCACCTTAGCCAAATAATTCCAAATCTCCAATTTCCACAAAACAACCACCGAGCAATTGCACCTACAATTCACCGATTGTACAACATATTACAATTCATAACTAATATGCGAACAAATGTGCAATTTCGGGTGAATAGTGATTTCGGATGAATAGTGTTTTCGGGTGAATAGTGTTTTTCGAAAATCCGGGCTCAAAATCGTCATTTTTCATGATAGAAATTCATGATTTCAACTTCAAATCTCATTTATAATCAAAAACGAACAAAACCACCTAAAAAGTTTTGAAAACTTACTTTTTGGGACTTCCCTTAGAGAACGGGAAACTTCGAAAAGCTAGGTTGGATAGGTAGCCCTCGTCCCTACCAATCCAACGCAACCGAAAAACACTGACGATCCGCCGAGAAACGAAGAAAAGTCAAGAAGATTTTCTTCTCATCCATGGATGAGAAGCTCACGGCAATGGCAAGGAAAAAATGACAAGTTTGGTCAATTTTGGTCAAAAATGCATTTTTAAAGACAAATGAATAGTATTTGGATATTTTTAAGAAATTTGGAAATGACGGTTACGTCCTTTTATGACTTTTGACTTATGAATCGAAACCCGATGCTCTTAAATAAATCTAAAGGTGATTAATAATTATTAATTGGCCTATTAATAATTATTAATGTCACCGAAACGAATTTAGAGCATTAAAACGATTAAAACGAATTTCGGTCGAAATTAACTACTAAAATCGAAATTACAAAATAATAATTAAACTAAATACTTAAATTGAAATAAATAAATAAATAAATAACATTAAATAAATAAATAAATAAATAAAATAAATAAATAAAATTCACTTCAAAATAACGGGACGTTACATTTATGAATGACCCAACCCTCCTATTTATAGGAAAATAGGAATCCTAATCCCATTAGGATTAATCTATAGAGATAAATACAAAAAGAAAAAAGATTATCTCTTTCCTTTATCTTGCAATTTTGAAAATGCCATAGATAAATAGGAGATTATTTTCTTTTCTTTATTTTATTTATCTTGGGTAAATAAATCTATATAATTATGATAGGATATAATTCAAATAATTATCTCCTACAAATTATCTATGAAGGCCAAAATTAATAATAAATAATTAATAAATCAAATTTATTTAATTAATTATTTTGGGCCAATTTCAATTGGGTTCATTAATCCAATTGGGCTTGAAACTCTCTCTTAAATTAATAAGTCCAACTTAATTAATTTATTTATTAATTACCATTTAAATAAAATATTTTATTTAAACAATTAATAATATTAATATTTTCTCCCGACTAAATATTATCCAATTTATATTTAATTATTAATTTCCATTTAAATAATTTTCATTATTTAAATAATTAATAATAAATATTAATTTCCATAAATTAATAACTTTATTGATAATATTTTATTATTAATTAATTAATTTTAATTATTAATTTCCGTTCAAATAAAATTAATTATTTAAACAATTAATAATTGTCAATTAATTTCAAATTATTAATTACCATTTAAATATACTCAATATTTAAATAATTAATAATATCTAATTAATAATATTTCATTATTAATTTCATGTTTAAATAAACTCATTATTTAAACAATTAATAATGTTTATATTAATTACCGTTTAAATATACTCAATATTTAAACAATTAATATTGCCTATTTTAAGTAATTCACTTTACTTAAAATTTCCATTTCTTCTACTTGATTCGCGACTACGATATTTGGGCTAGCATAGGGACCTGATGGACCTATAGATCATGGGCTTAATAATTAGTCAATTAATTGATTAACTCATAATCAGTTAATTACTTATTATCTAACTATGAATAATTCCACTATAGATTCATAGCTGAACTCCCCTCACTATAGATGAGTTATGTCCATTTAGTTTATCTTTATTTATATCATTGATATATCCTTCACGTGGAACCCTCATAATTACAGGCGGATAAATTTACCGTTTTGCCCCTGTAATTACCGCTTTATCCTTGTGTTCCCACTGATTCTCCGATGAACTTTATCTTTAGTCGAACTAGAGATAATATACTTCTGTGATCAATAGAAGTCGTGGCGCCACTTGTTCTTATCTCGAATCAGTACATCAAGGGAGTTTCCTAAAGTTCCTAAAATGTTTAGGTATCGCACTGATACCGTTAATTTATAGGAAAGTTATGAATTCCATCTCGTGAAAATGAGTTCCCAGCTACTTATCTAGTCATGTTCCCAAAACAGGAGTGTATTGAGCGTTCTTACAGATCGCTCTCAACCATGTGAATCAAAGAACATAACTCCATAAATAGGAGTCCGCATTTCACTCAGGATTGAGATCTAGCACGGTTGATAAACTTAGTTTGATATTCGATCATTTCTCGTAAACGGTACTAATGAGAAATTTGATCGAACATCGTGGTCCTGTCTTATACAATCAACATTGCATATGATACTTCCATTTCATGTCTCCCACGTGAATGATCAGGATTCGATCATTTGTCTATAAACAAAATGCGAAGCTATCAACAGTGTTACCAGGATAAGGTTCCCAAGCGTTATCCGTTTACTGTAGACACGTTTAAGTTACTCATCTCGACTTTAATCCTCTCGTATGACTCACATACTAAGTCGTGATTTCATAAGAGTAACTTAGGGTTTACTATTTGAATGTTTGATATTTATATATTTCCATATATTCCTAATATCATTAATTGAATCAATCTAGATAATATAAACAACTTATGTTTATTTATTTAATTTATTCTTAATAAATTATTATTATTAAATAATTACAAGTTCTAGGACACCATTCCTAACAATATCCCACTTGTCCTAGATCTTTGGAGATTTGACTTGTAATTCCAGTCAAACTGGATGACTATCAACTACTTAGCCATGGTAGTCATTTTAATACTTTATCAGTAACGTTTTCATCTGTTTAGTATGTATTTCTTTTGTCTGATGTTAGTTTCATTAAGTGTAATAGATTCCATATTTTATCACCATAAAATAAACTCTATTAACTATTGATTTGAAACCATCATGCTCAACCACCTTTTCATTTACTAACAACTTAGTAATCACGCGAATTTAGAGTTTAGTCAGTAAAAACTCATTTTACTTATACTTAACTCATTTGATGTTTAATTCGCAAAGGTCTTTTGTCGAATTCTTACATGGAAGTAAATTCATGTTCGAATTTGAGCCCGTGCAACTCATAAAATCTCCCATTTTATCTATGTGCACTAACATACTATTTGTAAATTTTATTTTAGTCACATTGGTTCTAGGATTCTCGAAATTCTTAAGCTCCCACTACAAAGTAATTCTCCATTACTTTCATTTGTTTAATGATTACAATTCTATACTTCTTATTATTTCCAAAAATAATGTATAAGTATAAGTGACCCTTTTCAACTCAACTATTGAAAATTCGTGTCATTTTTATTTCACTTATTTTGAACTTTATTCATTGATTTTGAAGTCAATGAGTTTCACTTGGACTTCAAAGTCCTTTGGTTCATATTATGACGCTCCCACTCAAATAAAGTTCTACAAGTAGTTTAACAATTTAAACTTTTAAATAACTACTTGTTTTTATTGTGAAATAAAATCATTGTAATTCTTTTATATCTTAAGTAAGGTTTAAAGCCTTCGTTACCTCGATTTCTTGAGCTTTTCTTTAATAATTTATGAATTCAATTACTCACTAATTATTACTTTCGATTTCTTTTTTGTTTATTCCATATCGGTTATTACCTTTAAAACATCCTTTTAAATAACTGAATGTTTGGAATATAAGAAATCGATTTAATGTTTACTTATCACTTAAGTTCTAACATCTAAATGTCCAACTTTAGTGATGTTTAAGTCTAGTTATCTTTGATAAATCAAAAGATATTCGATTTTACTTATCCCATAAGTTCGTGGATTAATATGGTTATCATCTCAAATTCTTGAGAACCATCTTTAAGAGGTTAATCCTTTTAACTTATTTAAGTAATTCTAGACTTAAGTATTTAAACATTTTTAAACCTTATAACTTATTTAGATATTTCGGAGTTTAGAATTTGGTTTTGGAATTTATTTGTTTTATACTAAGTATTTTGAATAACCATCCAATCACACTTTGGAACTTTGTAATATAGTTGTAGAGGAATATCTACCTAAATAACTCTTATTTAAAATATTCCCAAACTTGGTTCATACGAAATGAGAACCAATAGTTATTACATAATTCAAAATAAAAACAAATTGATAACTAAACTAAACTAGAAAACTATGGTTTAGGAAGAAAAATATTTTTCTTCCATTTAGACTATAGTAAATCGAATATGAGGAAAAATAGGAAGAATAATAGTTTTCAATTTTCGAGAATTGAAATTAGAAGCTTTTGAATGAACAACCAAGACGTTTGTATTTATACACAAAACAGTTTTCCAATCGAATTAGGAAATACTATCAAAATAAATACAAGATAAATGCCAAGAATAAAATCAAATTTTATTCCTTATTTATCTTACGTGCCGATTTTATGTGTATAAAATCAATAAGAAAAACTAATTTTTCTTTGTTTAATTTGTCTTTGGTTAAACATTCTCTTACATATTTATTATAGACAAAATAATTCGACAATTATTTCCTAAAATATTATATATGAGCCGATTTTGGTATTTAATAATTCAAAGAATTTGAACCAAAATCCATTGAATTCATTAATTCAATTATAGATTCTTCCTTATTAATAAATCTTATTTATTAACTATTGATATTTATTTAAATAAATCAATTATTCAAATAAAACATCATATTCCGATTTTGTATTTTATTATTAATAAATATTTATTATTTTCTATTTAAATAATCGACATTATTTAAATTAATAATAAATATGTTATTTACTATTATCCTTTTTAAATAATCGCTATTATTTAAAATTAATAATAAATGTTTAATTATTAATTTCCATTTAGGTAAACACATTACCTAAATAATTAATAATATTTTATTATTAATTTCCATTTAAATAAACACATTATTTAAATAATTAATAATAATATTAATTTCCATTTAAATAAACTCATTATTTAAATAATTAATATTGTCACTTATTTAAGTAAACCTACTTTACTTAAATTATTCATTTTCTTTTCTAGGAAACATGGTTTCATCGTTTAGTTATTTATTTCCAAGTATAGTGACTAAAAC
Source organism: Gynostemma pentaphyllum (assembly GCA_028015215.1). Taxonomy (NCBI): domain Eukaryota; kingdom Viridiplantae; phylum Streptophyta; class Magnoliopsida; order Cucurbitales; family Cucurbitaceae; genus Gynostemma; species Gynostemma pentaphyllum. Next base: position 43,299,568 of record CM051353.1, read on the forward strand.
AGATGCTATATTACTGAAATTTAAATAAACTTTATCTTAATAATCTAACATGCATTCAACATTCAAATACTCAAAGTTTCGACATATAATTAAATATGATGCATGAATGCGAACATATTAATGAACAGAAAAGCCCTAAAACATGTTACTATGTCACGATATTTTAATGATACCGGTGAAGTGTCGTCGAATGATAGGTCGATTACCATCATTAAAACGAGATGCCACTCGAACAATTGACAACTCCAGGAATAACTCATATTCCTATGTCATTGTTTACCGGTGTATTTGGTCCAGGAGTTTTGATAACAAAATTTATCAAATTTCTTTTAAGTGTGACCCACTAATTTAGTCTTTTAAATAAAATTGAAGAGTGTCTACGAAGTGTAGATTCAGTCTTCAATCAATCTCATTTAAAATTCTTTATCCCGTTCGGGAGACCCAACTTGATATTGATTTATACAATAAACCTTCCTATGGGAATGAACACCTGCAGCAGTGTTACAGAGGCCATGTATAAATCTCACGTTTCGAGCCCATTAGTGGAGACCATAGGATACTTTGACATGTTTCCTTCTCCCACTTAATATTTTGAGTTAGGGTTTCATAACTTAGACTAATTTAGGCTAACTCATTAATCCAAGTTTTAATTAACCTAATCAACTTTAACTCTTAAATTGGTTAGATTAATTTTATAAATGTGATTGTTCAAGTTTTCCTAATTAAAACTAATCACATTATGAGCCGTCTTAATAATTTTGATTTATTAATTTGAACTTTTCTCCCGGATCGCTCCCGCCAGAGGCGCTCCGTGTTAAGGGAACTTTTATGAAACCTCATCGCTTGGGCAGAGCTTTCTCGCCAGAGATCCATTCAATTTAATTAATCTCAATTATTAATTTTTAATTAACCCTTAATTAAAAGTTTCTATTTGTTTACCTTATATGGATTTTGGCCCAATTGTTTAAACAATAATTCCATATTACAAATAATTGATTTAGTTTCTATTCAACTTTTAAACTAGATTTAAATTTTGAATTTTAACTAAATAAGCATGCTTTTAATTCTAAAAACAATTAGAATAAAATTATATAATTTTCGATAATAACATTTATAAAATTATAGCATGCTTCACATACATTAGCATATAATAACACATATTATATCATGATGCATGTATGTATAATTAATTAAAATCATACAACCTATGGTGGGATTTTCTACATGACATACTTTTATGCATGAATATTATTTAAAACAATTATATCATACATATAAACAATTTAAATAATAAACAGCTAAATTGACCGGTATTCTTGGCACTATTTCTAAAACGGAAAATTTAAAATTACAAATTAATTTAAATCTTCCATTGTAGAACTTGAGGCTTCAACTTTCTCTCTCCTCCATGGTGTAGGCGTGAATAGGGTATTTATGGAGGCAATATTATCTCCCATAATATTTCCATAAATACTTGTTTTAAAATAATTATCTTTTAATTATATGGAAGAAAAAATAAATAAAATATTTTCCATATAATCTTATATCAATTTCTAAATTCATAATTTAAAATATGGAGATAATCTTTAAAAAAGATTTTATCCTTATCTTAAATATTTGATTTTTTAAATTGATATAACAAGATAATTATGATAAAATATCTTATCATATCTTACCTTATCTCCTCCCTTTTCTCTTCCTTGGGCGTGGACTTCATGGAATGGTGGAAAAAATTTCTCCTCTTCCTCCCCTTTGGTGTAGCCGATTTTTACCTCTTTGGTATGGGAAAATTACAAATTTTTTCCTATACCCTAAAATTAGGGTTTACAAATTTTCTACTAAAATTTAAAACCTAAGTGCCTCAAGAATACCTAAACAGTCAATTAGCAAACCTTCACAATTTATATAGCACAATTTATATAAACATACATAAAACAATTTTTATGCAACCCACCAAAATTTTCGAAAAATCACAAATTTTGCATGAACATTAAAATTAGCTCTGATACCAATTGAAGGGATGATTTAGTAAACTAGCGGAATTTGATTTAGTAAACTAATTAACATTTAATTATGGATCTATTAATATCATGCAATTTGTGAAAAAACATGTAGATTCATGCTTTAAATTTCGAAAATTAAAATCAAAACTTACATTGAGTAATAAATGGAGAATCGGTTGGAGGTTTCTTTACAAGATCAAATCCTCGAGAACACCAGGATCTTCTACGCTATATCCCGATCGATCAAACTAAATCCGATTGTGGGATCAAACTTTAGAAGAAATTGGGAAGAAGAAAAATATTTTCTTCCCAATTTTGAATAGGGAAAATCGGCACTCAAGGGGGGAGAGGAGGAAGAGAGAATTCCGAATTTCTAAGGAATTTAATTGTATGATTTATGAATGACCCAAGCCTCCTATTTATAGGAAAATAGGAATCCTAATCACATTAGGATTAATCTATAGAGATAAATACAAAAAGAAAAAAAATTATCTCTTTCCTTTATCTTGCAATTTCGAAAATGCCATAGATAAATAGGAGATTATTTTCTTTTCTTTATTTTATTTATCTTGGGTAAATAAATCTATATAATTATTATAGGATATAATTCAAATAATTATCTCCTACAAATTATCTATGAAGGCCAAAATTAATAATAAATAATTAATAAATCAAATTTATTTAATTAATTATTTTGGGCCAATTTCAATTGGGTTCATTAATCAAATTGGGCTTGAAACTCTCTCTTAAATTAATAAGTCCAACTTAATTAATTTATTTATTAATTACCATTTAAATAAAATATTTTATTTAAAAAATTAATTATATTAATATTTTCTCCCGACTAAATATTATCAAATTATATTTAATTATTAATTTCCATTTAAATAATTTTCATTATTTAAATAATTAATAATAAATATTTTAATTATTAATTTCCATTAAATAAACTCATTATTTAATTAATAAATTTATTGATAACATTTTATTATTAATTAATTAATTATTAATTATTAATTCCGTTCAAATAAAATTTATTATTTAAACAATTAATAATTGTTCATTAATTTCAAATTATTAATTACCATTTAAATATACTCAATATTTAAATAATTAATAATATCTAATTAATAATATTTCATTATTAATTTCATGTTTAAATAAACTCATTATTTAAACAATTAATAATGTTCATATTAATTACCGTTTAAATATACTCAATATTTAAACAATTAATATTGCCTATTTTAAGTAATTCACTTTACTTAAAAATTTCCATTTCTTCTACTTGATTTCGCGACTACGATATTTGGGCTAGCATAGGGACCCGATGGACCTATAGATCATGGGCTTAATAATTAGTCAATTAAGTGATTAACTCATAATCAGTTAATTACTTATTATCTAACTATGAATAATTCCACTATAGATTCATAGTTGAACTCCCCTCACTATAGATGAGTTATGTCCATTTAGTTTATCTTTATTTATATCTGTGATATATCCTTCACGTGGAACCCTCATAATTACAGGAGGATAAATTTACCATTTTGCCCCTGTAATTACCGCTTTATCCTTGTGTTCCCACTGATTCTCCAATGAAGTTTATCTTTAGTCGAACTAGAGATAATATACTTCTGTGATCAATAGAAGTCGTGGCGCCACTTATTCATGTCTCGAATCAGTACATCAAGGGAGTTTCCTAAAGTTCCTAAAATGTTTAGGTATCGCACTGATACCGTTAATTTATAGGAAAATTATGAATTCCATCTTGTGAAAATGAGTTCCCAGCTACTTATCTAGTCATGTTCCCAAAACAGGAGTGTATTGAGCGTTCTTACAGTTCGCTCTCAACCATGTGAATCAAAAAACATAACTCCATAAATAGGAGTCTGCATTTCACTCAGAATTGAGATCTATCACGGTTGATAAACTTAGTTTGATATTCGATCATTTCTCGTAAACGGTACTAATGAGAAATTTGATCGAACATCGTGGTCCTGTCTTATACAATCAACATTGCATATGATACTTCCATTTCATGTCTCCCACGTGAATGATCAGGATTCGATCATTTGTCTATAAACAAAATGTGAAGCTATCAACAGCGTTACCAGGATAAGGTTCCCAAACGTTATCCGTTTACTGTAGACACGTTTAAGTTACTCATCTCGACTTTAATCCTCTCGTATGACTCACATACTAATTCGTGATTTCATAAGAGTAACTTAGGGTTTACTATTTGAATGTTTGATATTTATATATTTCCATATATTCCTAATATCATTAATTGAATCAATCTAGATAATATAAAGAACTTATGTTTATTTATTTAATTTATTCTTAATAAATTATTATTATTAAATAATTACAAGTTCTAGGACACCATTCCTAACAGTTGATTCATGGAAAAAACTCCACCTTGTGCACGAGGACGTCCTACTTCACACTTCTGCTTCATATTGCTTGTACTTGTTGCAGTACCTTGCCCTACACCACTCACCGTTGTACTTTGGACATTAGATCCCTGTTGTTCTTGATTACTTCCTTGCCCACCCTGAGATGGTTGCACAGTAGTTCCCTATACACTACCACGTTGAGAAAACATCAGACAATCTCTTTTCATATAACCTTCCTGACCGCAGTTAAAGCAAACATTTGCACCCCCTCAAACATTACCAAGATGGAATCTGCCGCATGTCAAACACTGAGGGTATCTAGATGTCGTGAACTATGGAGAATTACCAGATGATTGTTGGGAGCTACTACTTGAGTCGATCTGAAATTCGATGAGCCCCTAAAATCCTGTTTGAAATTTCCACGACTTGTCATGCCAAGCCAAGACCCTCGATTACCTCTCATGTGTGGTCATACAATAGACGTATCGGTGCTAAAAGATTGAGCATCACGACTAACCCTTTATTGTTCCCCTTGACTTTTTCTTTCTATTATACCTTTCTCAACACGAATTGCTGCTTCCACCATTTTGCCAAGATCATTCCATGCTAAGAGTGTAACAACTATTTTAATGTCTCCTCGAAGGCTCTCTTCAAACCTTTTGCATCTATTAATCTCATCAGTAATCACAGTAGTAGCATGTATTGATAGTTCAACAAATTTCTTGCAATACTGTGCAACACTCATAGAACCTTATACCAACTTCCAGAATTCATTTCGTTTAGCATCTCTGTACGATTGAGGATAGTACTTTTCATAAAATGCATCCTTGAAGTCAGCCCAAGTGGTAGGTGCAAGGTTTCGACGTTTACTCACAACCAATTTCCATCAATCTTTAGCTGCCCTTCTAACAAGAAAGTAGCCAACCTCAATTTTCTATCATCGGCAGGGGTGTTACTTGTTCAGTTCCTACCGGTTCTTGTCAAGAACCGGAACCGAACCGGTAAGAAGAAATTATTAAAATGGGAATTGGAACCGGTTCCCTTAAGAATCGGATAGGAACCGAACCGGTATTACTGGTCCGGTTCTTGTTCCTAACCAGTTCTTCTTATCGGTTCGGTTCCTTACCGTGTCCTAAAGCAAAAGAGTAGCAAAATTCAAAAAATTGAGTTATTTACCTGTTCGGGTCCCACAGAAATGTCTTCAAATTAATTGACAATCAATGAAATCCTAACTTCATCCATAATCAAATTATCACAAATGAAATCAATAAAAACTCAAAAAATCCATTCTAAAATTCATATATATATGAATATGATCATCAAATCCATAAGAATATCAAAAAAATTGATCCAAACTCCTAAAATCAATTCATAAAACAAAGTTCCATAGTTTTTTTAATTAAAACCTTACCGGTCCGGTTCCGGCTTTCTTACTGGTTCTTTGTAAGAAACCGAAACCGTATGAACCGGTTCCGGTTCTTCTTGGAGCCCTAATCATCGGGACACTGTATCACCTCAAAACATTTTTCTATTTTCCCTATTCATGCTTCTACCTCAGCTGGGCCAATTGTTCCTGCAAAACTCTTTACACCAAGAGATGTTGCTCGCTCTATTTTATAATCTTTCTCAACTTCTTTACTTTGACAATGCATTCTCAACCCAGAAGCTACCGCCTGAGCCATACTCTCAAACATTTACTCATTCATAACATTAGCTCGTTCAAGTTGCTCTCCAACTGGTCGATTAGTTCCCAGATTCATTTCCTCTTGAAACGTGTTTTCATTCATTGGATTTTGCCTTCCAATAGCTTGTCAAGTTTCAATAGAAATATCCTCAAGCCTACAAGTTCTGCCACCACGAGACATGCGTACCTACAACATGAAGCATGTCATGCAATAACACTCAAATGCAATGAACTTTAAATGTAGTGTCTAAATAAATCACAAAAGGAATCGTATTGCTCTGATACTAAAGTGTCACGACCCATTCTGATAACCCCCTAAACACTCGAGACGACACGTGCTGATGGCAAGCAAAAGCTAATGCCAACGCAAACAATCAAGCAGAACTAAAATAACTAGTTAATCATCAATTTAAATTCTACTTATTTAAGGAATTTTTGGTAGAGTTTCATTTATTTTTTTAGTAAACCAACCTGTGAATACATTTAACATAAATCTGCATATATTCTAAAGGGTTCTGCCCTCAGAAAATAACTCGAAAACAACTAAACACACAAATCTTTATTTTACTAACAATTAAGATAAACACTTACACCGTTGTTTCACTATAAACATCTCCACCTACTTGACTAGCCTAAAAAATCATAAAACCACTTACTCGAGCTAACACTGACGCTTATAAACAAACATATACAATCACACACAAAATGTCATACACATGCTAGGTGAAAATGAAACGAGAACTGGTGGTGCAAATGTCTCTCATAAGGCTTGTCCTTGAAACTCAAAAGCTACTTGGAGAGGAAAAAACAAAACATGAAAAATCATAAGCAAAAACTCAATGAGTGGGATCTTTAATAAACTAACATATACTTTTGAGTTAAATATCGTAGAAAACATGACTTTTAGTAAACGAATATATTTCTGAGCAAATCACTTTTCATACATAATAAAAACTCATAGCTAGAGAGTTCATGTAATAATATCATATCATAATCATAATAGAAAACCGACACCAAATGCATACCCACAACTGGTCATACTACACACAAGATAAATCAAGATATACAGCAGAGCAACTGATTATACTGAATTTGGTCATACGCGAGCAGAGCTGCCCCCAAAGGGCTATTCACCCTAACATACGGCCCAAAGCCTATGTGTATGCTAAAGTGGGTCCTAAAGACTAGGGATGTGCATAATAACCGGTGAACCGAAAAACCGGACTGAACCAGCCTGAACCGGTCAATTTGGTCCGGTTTTTTTATTGTCACGGTTCTCTCGATTTAAAATATAAAAGAACCAAAAATTATCGGTTTTTGACTGGTTTATTGAATTGCAAAACCATTATAACCTAATCGAGCCATTTATATATATATATAATATTATAATATTTGTCTTGTGACCTCGAGCCCTACGCCTTCAATTTTCTCCTCTCTACGCTGACACAACATCATCTCTCTTCATTATTTCTTTCTAATTCCAACACGCAAGCCCATTCATCTCTTCTTCTTTTTTTCATCATTAGCTTTTTTATCTTCTCTGACATGCTACTCCATGCCCTTTTTTCCTTTATTCTTTTTTCATTTTCATTTTTTTTCTCTTTTTCTACAGACTCTTATTTCCCTCTCATCTCAGTTCATTAACTCTCTCGTCTGATTTCATCACCGCCTCATCGGAGTGCATCACCACCTACTGTCTTATGAGTACTTCATTTTGATCATCGCCATTGATCCTCACTCTTCATGATTGTTTTTTTTTCATCTCCACTTTTCATTTCTTCATCTTTAATGTTTTCTCTTTTTATGAATCAAATCACCTCCAACTTCATGATTCATGATTTTAAAGCTCAGATCTAAGGTTTTGAATTTCATATCTGAGTTTTAAATTAGCAGATCTCAGGTTTTTAGTCTCAAATCTGAGATTTAAAACTTCAAATCTAAGGTTTTTAGTCTCAGATCTGAGTTTTAAACTCATTAATGAATCCTAAATTAAGAATTTGATTTGAGATCTGGGTGTGTAAACTGTAAGTATATGATTTTTATTTCAGGAAAAAAAATTCTTATGTGAGGAAAATCGAAAAACAGAACCGATCAAACCAAAAAATTCACAAAACCGAAACCATTGGTTCCCCTAAAAACGTAAAACCGCTCGGTTCACAACTTTGATGAACCGAGCACCTCGGTTTGGTTTTTGATTTCTTCTAAAACCGGACCGACCCCAACCCTACCAAAGACCTGCTGAAAGCTGAGCTAGTGGGTACGACAATTTGGCAGTTTGAAAATAGCTTACGAAAACTGTTATATAACTTGCAAACCCTCATAAATCCATGGAAACTAATACGTTTTCCCATAATAACATAATATTCAGCTTCAAAAGAATATTCATAAGTAATCGTAAATCACATAAACATAATTTGTAAATCTTAAAAACACGTATATAATAAGCTATTCATAATATATAAATTCACTTGAATTTTATAAGCAAATAGTTATGGATATTTCAAAATTAACATTTTAGCCACTCACAAAAACTATCCCACTTACGATCCCGGGTTATAAGTGGTGCCAATCTCCGTATCACCTGAAATATATATTGAATAAAAATACCTATTAATAATCTATTAGTATTTTTATATATAGAAAAACATATTGAAAACACATAAAATGACAGTTAATATCTCAATGGCTAGAGTTTCATTTTTCCTTTAATGACTACACTTTTCAAGCCAAATAATATCAATCTTGTTGTTCTTCCTCTTCCCACACATAATCCCAACTCAAATTGAAGAAAAACCACACATAATCCTCTTTCTAGTTCAACAATTTTCCTGAACAACTCCATCAAAATGTGGAAAAACTCCATTTCTACACCATTCTTAATTTATCTTAAACACCAACCTCTCAGTTTAACCCATAGCACTTAAAATTCATAAATAACAAAACTCATAAAACCCATAAACCAACTTTGAAGCATAGCAAAACTACCAAAATCCATCAAATAGAAGAATTGGGTTGAAGAAATCACTTACCAACAAGCAATTACACCTCAAATTGAACTCAAAACTCCACAATTAATGTTATTTTCAAAAATTTCCAAGCCAACTTCCCAATTTTTCCTTTCCTTTCTTCTTTTCTCTTTTCCTTGTTTTCCCTTGCTCTTTCTTTCTTTTCTCACGGGTGCTACAGCAAAGATGACTTTTAATTTGTTTTTTTTTATATATACAATTCCTTGCCATGCATCGAGCCAAGAACCAACTACATGCCTTTGTTTTTTTTAACCTTATCTTCTTTTCTTTTTTTGAACTTATCTTCTTAGATTTTTTTTTTCAAAAAAAAGAGTTTATAATGGTTCATTGAGCTTTTTATTCCGAACTGCTGCTTTACAAGTGTAAAGTTATATGTGAATTGGAGAAGAAGATAGGGAAGAAGAAAATGTGAAGAGAGGTCTAACGAGAGTCGACACATGAAGATGCCATTTTTTTTTATTCTCTTTGTGTTTGTTACAAATTTTAATGAATTGTTGATGATGTATAGAAGTGTAAATGGATTTAGTGTTGAGATTGACAATTCAATAATTTATTGCGTTGGCTTCAATAAATTATTGAATTAAAATTTTGATACTATCTTACAACTACATGAAAATATTATCTTATATTTCAAGTTTATAATCACTAATATTGGTTGTTGATATTGCATACTAGTGTAAATGAATGTGGTTTTTATTTGCAGAAAGCTTGAGATTTGAGGTTGGAGGTTTTTTTTTAATTAGCAAGATCAAAACCATTATTCAATATTTTATTAACATCAATTCAATAACTTATTGATTTAAATTCAATAACTTATTGATTTAAAATCAATATGAGGTACCTCGATTATATATAGTTAATTTAATTCAATAAATTATTGATGAAGTGGGAAATTTTATTGAATTAATAACACTCAAATTTAATTCACTAAATTATTGACTAAGGGGGAAAATGTAGTGAATTAACAAAGTTCATATTTTAATTTACTAAATTATTGAATAAGAGAACAAATTTAGTGAATTAATAAATGAGTGGCATTTTTATAAATTAATTAATTTTGTTATATTATAAAAAATGTCATTTGGGGAATTATGAAAAGAGGGTGCTATATGAGGAATTAACTTTATAAAATATGTCATTTGAGTCCATGCCCCTTATAAGATATATGTTTGATAATATTGTTTCATTAATTATTTATTTTATTAAAAAAAAAACATAAATCGACATTTAGTATTTGTTATTGTTGTGTTTAGTGGCTCTAATCCTATGATAACTCTTAGGAGGTGTTTGTTTGTGGTGTTTGGGGATGTGGATCTAAACCCCATGGTGATCCCATCCCCAACCCCATGTTTGTTTTGCCAAAAGAGAAATGGGATCCAAACCCCATAGGGACCTCATAGCCCCCTTCCATGGAGTTTGGAACCCCTTCAAAACACATGGGGTTTGGATCAACTCCATGACATGGATGAGAGAGAAAGGAAGAGAAGAGAGGAGAGAGAGAGAGAGAGAGAGAGAGAGAGAGAGAGATAATTTATTTATAATACAATTTTATTATTCTCATTCCCATGTAAAACCAAACACAGTGATCTCTTCCCCGGTCATCTCGTCCCCGTGCATCTCATCCCCAGACATCTCAATCTAATGCAAACCCGGAAACAAACATCCCCTTAGGGGGTGTTTGTTTCTAGTGATTGGGAATGAGAATCTAAACCTCATGGTAATTGCATCCTCATCCCCATGTTTGTTTTGCCAATAGGGAAGGGGATCCAAACCCCATAGGGACCTCATAGCCCCCTCCATGGGGTTTGGAAACCCTTCAAAACACATGAGGTTTGAATCAACCATATGGAATAGATGAGATAGAAAGGAAGAGAAGAGCGGAGAGAGGGAGAAAAATTGTTTTATAATATAATTTTATTATTCTCATCCCCATGTAAAACCAAACATAGTGATCTCATCCCCGGACATCTCGTCCGCATGCATCTCATCCCCAGGCATCTCAATTTCATGGAAACCTGTAAACAACCCCCCCCCCCCCCCCACCCCCACCCCCCTAATGTTCTAGCTATTAATTGCTAAGTGAATGATAGAAGCTTCAGCTGTCCTTGTAATCTTTGAGGGCTTGCTGTCAAAGTCAGTTACTCACACACCTGAATAAAAAATATATTTTAGAAAAATAAAAAATATATTTAAAAAAATAAAATCCAACTGGACAAATGAAAGTGTAGGGGGTGAAAACAATTAAATTGTCCAGGGGTGAAAATTGAAAATGCTCAAAAATGCGTCATTTAACTCAATATTTAATTGATATAAAAAACACAATTTCAGATCTTGTTTGTACACAGATTTCTTAAAAAAAAAAAAATCTCAGTTCTAATTTTTTTTTTAAATCACATATTTTTCAAAAAATAAATAAATAAAAACAAAAACCCAAATTTGATTAAAACTTCATATCTCTACATACATGTCTTCTAGAACTAATTCTACAATCTTCCCCTCCTCCATCGACCAACTATACCCCTTTCTTGTGGCATGAATATGGGCTTCAGTTGACGCCATTCATGAAAACTCCGACCATGACCGCCACTTTCACCTTCATCCTCGAATCAATGACCACCCGCTTTGTTGAAGAAACATAGCTTGAACTTCGCGAAAACGATGAAAGATCCGCGATGGATCAACAGCAATCCTTTTTCAGTCACCTCTGATTTTTTTTTCTTTTTTCTGTCAGAAATTCTTGAATGTGACGTGGTTTGACGAGCGGTCATGAAGAGAAGCAGACATGTGAGAGGGAAGAAGGTGGTATTTAATTGATGATGTTTTTGGGAATAGGAAAATGTAGTTAATGAGGAGATAAAATAATTTTTTTTTTTTATAAATATAATATAAAGGGTAATCGGTAAAACAAAATTGGGAGGCGGTTATTTTTGAAATTTCAAAACAGATTGGTTATTTTTCTTTTATGAGAGTTGAGCATTGGGTATGAGTGATAATTTCTCTTTTTACCAGAGAAGATAGTTTTCGTACTGAGTTTAACTGTCAGTGAATGAACGAGTGAATGGAAGGGAGCTTGCATTTACCAAAACGGCATGTTATTAGTTATTTTGAGGTATAGAAGAAGCAAACGATGAAGGCGCGGCCATTACAGCACTTTAGAGCTCGGATACCGAAAAGAACAGTTAACAAAGAGAAGAAGATGGCAGAGAAACTTACTGTGTTTCTCTTATCCTTCCATAAAACAGTAAAAATATATATAATGTGCTATTTTTAGTCACATTGTTAACTTAGCTAGGACAGGTAAATGATAAGACAACAAACATCGCATAGAACTTGAACTCGAGAAAATACAGAGAAACACTTCTTTTCATTTTATCTTAAACCCAAACTTCCAAAGAAACTCAATCGGAAGCAACCGGTAATAAACCAAGCAACTCTAATATTTTAATCTGCCCATATTTTGGACTGAGATTATTTTTTCCGGTTTTGTATGATTCATAGATTGAAAGTAGAGTAATCTGTGTAAAGATTTCCCAAATCATTAATTGAAAGTAACCTGTGTAGTAAAATATTCCCTAATCATCGATTGAAGGACGAGTTGAATTAGGTAGTCTACGGCCATGGATAAATGAACTAAACAGATGCAGAGCTCTTGATGGCTGTGCATATGGTACCATATGAGCCGCTCCTCTTACAGTAGCAAAAGTCAACAGATCTCCGTACTCGGTTGCCCAACCTCCCACCTGTACATATAGAGAGAGAATGAGTTAGAGAGATGTTTAATGTAAAAGTTCAGCTACAATTTAAAAAGGAAACTGATGAAATAATTAGAAAACAAAAGCACCTGGCCTTTGTGAAACCAAGCTCCATATGGGACTGTAATCTTGAACTTCAGATCACCAGCAAGTTCACGAACCAGTGTTCGAGATCCCAATAACGGTACAACAGAATCTTGATCCCCACTACAATGTGATCAAGTTTTTGAGAAAGTTCATGTTAATTCGAGTATAGAGACTCTAGTTTCTGACTTTTTATATACGCAACAAAATTACCTGAAAACCCAAACTGGAATATGATTTTCAAGTATCCTTTTCAGCAAGGGAAGGATGTTGATATTACCATCAGTATCACTGTAATTTAACAATCTGTCAAGTAGAAAAAATGTCAATGTCAAGTTCTTCCTGAAATGGATTATACGAAATAAAAGAAGAATAGTTCCTTTCGTCGAAACATAAGCAGTAGGGCTTCAAGGATCAGATTCTTAACCAAGAATGATCTGATTTCTTGTTGTTTCAAAATTACGGGTTTTTCTTTTGTACAAGCTACTATTTTGCACTACTAAAAGCTAACGGGAATTATTAGAAATTTGAAGTTCTTTGAGCTTTAAAGTGTTGAATAATTGAACTTACGGACTGCACATTGACCAACGGTAAGGTAATTTAGTTCGGTTAGCGTGAAGGGCTTTCTGAACCTCTGGAAGGTTAAGATAGAATCTTCTTTCCAAGGTCATGCACACATCTACCCCCAAGCTTATCTTAGATGCCTGCAAAAGATAAAGTATATAAATGAAGATTTAAACTAACTGCAGCAGAAGTACTAATCTTTAAAGTAAATTACAAGGACAAAGTAACCGATACCATTTTCTTCAATCGTAACTCTTGTTCCACTAGAGATGGATAACACACGTCAAGGATGACATCGTAATTGTTAATGTAATTACCAACAATGTTGTTTGCTTTGGATATAGCTTCGTTGCAAGTATGTGTCACGTTGTGAGGACTCGCAAAAGTATAATCATCAAAATCACATTCACTCATTATGGCGAGACCAATTTCATCCGAAATCATTCCGTGAGACCAAAAGTACTCATATGTTGCTGGAATATCTTTATCAAGTCTTAGTAGAGGATTCCCAATCTAACAAGAGGAAACCAAATGAACTGTAAATAAGTTTACGTAGCCCTGATAAACACTTAAAGTTCAAAGGCAGATATCATTTTTGTATCAAATGGAAAAACGGAAATCGAATTCTAAAGTTTTGTATTACTTACGGCAACTCCTTTGATGTTGAATTTGAAACCAGTGGACCGTGCATTATGGTCCAACAGAGCAATAGCCAACTGTGGTATGTAGTGCCCTGTGCACAAGAACGAATCTAATTAACAAAGAGTAAAAATTCCTGTTCCCTTCACTCATTCTCAAGTCATCAAATTTTGTTAGAAAATAAAGTAGTATCAATACACCAAAAATGCCAGTTTGTCAATGAAAACGAGAGATTGATCTTATTTTTGTTGGGCAAACCTGCATAACTTTCTCCAGTAAGAAACAATGCTCGGGCTTTGAAAGCTGGAAACTTCTCGTACCATTTCAACATAAAAACATACATATCCCTGGCTGCATAAATAGTTCAAATTAGATTACATCATAATCGATGGTCGTTTTCTTTCTCGCTTCATAAATCATAGCTAGAATCACTTAAAATAGAAAAGTTGTGGGCGGTTTTCTTTACCAGTTGAGGCATCCCCACAATTATAATCTGAACTTGTGTTTGAGTATGACCATCCCACTCCAGCAGGAGATTCAACAAAGAGAAGATTCGAAGCTTCAAAATGCAAATATAAACCGCAGTAGGTACAAATTAAATAAATAAATAAATAACAACACCAACTACATGCAAATCCCACATCTTTTTACCTTTATTCCAAGACATGGGATTTTTTCGAAGGCCTCGACCATCAGCTCTCGGATAGAAAGGACCCAACTCTGTAAAAGCTCCTCCACCAAGAGAGGAACAACCGGGACCTGAGCACAAAACAATGTATGTAACAAATGGTGTTTTCAATCAGAAATTGTCTGTCTTTACCTATATGCAGCTAAATATATAGATTATTCAAAACAAAATGATGATACAAATCTGAAAATCCTCTCTAATTTCACTTTAAAAGACATTCAAATCACAACTTAGGCTATGAAACTAAGAAGACAGAGTGTCAGTAGTGAGTTAGAGGTTAGACAACTCTAATCAGCGTTTGTCTCCTAGTTTTGAAACCCAAAATGATGGGTTTGTTAAACCCCTCTTAACAAACTCATCCATTTTATGTTTTATACAAACCAAATACAATGTTAACAACCCCTTCATAATCTACATTTGAGATCGTTCAGCTTTTCGTCGCTACACGAAAAGCTAACAAACAGAAACATTATCAACAATCCATTACCAACAATCATATGACTCAAAAGATTGAGAGAGAAAAAAGTGAATTTCAATTTGAAATGAAAATAATAATCATAAAACAAACCTCCATTGAGCCAGAGAGTAAGAGGTTGGTTATCAGGCAGCACTTCTGCTTCAACAAAGTAATAAAACAGGCTTCTTCCAGCCTTCAAATCAACATCAACATAGCCAGAAAATTGCCTGAAGTTAACTAGTGGCTGACCAGGAAGATTCAACACAAGATCCTCAATTGGATAACCCAATACTCCACCGACGCTTAACACAATCAAAACCCAACTACAATTCCACCTACCCATCTCACAAAAATTGACCAAGTTTCCTCCTGATTTGATTTTGCTATACCCTTTTCTCCATTTAAAGAGTTCACAACATAAATGCTAACAATAATGTATTTTTTTTAAACAATTTCTGTTTCATTAGGCACGTGAACTCTGCTTCCTTTGATAAACAAGATCTGCAATTTTAAATTGGAAATGGCGTTTGTGCGTGTGAAGAATTTAAAGGCTGAATCTGCAAGTTGCATAATTGGGGAAGTGACTTTTGCATTGCATGCCTGTTTTTAGGATGGAGAAAGAAACAAGTGTGTTTGAGTGTGTGTCTGAGAGTGAAGTGTTGGAATTGGTGAAAGATTTGTAAAGTTATCCATTCTACAGTTTTTCCTTCATATGATTAGTCAACAAAGTGAAACCAAAAGGTTTCTTCCTTCGGCCTTCTTTTAGGTGCGCTTTTTAAGAAACTATTTTCTTTTTTTCTTTTTTATCATATAAAAATTAATGGGAAATTTTAACGTAGAGCAATTTTTTTATAGTTAATTTTGAAAATAGTATTATGAATCTGAGAAATATCAATTTTTTAAAAATTTCAAAATTTTTATTAATTTTGAAAAATCAATTCTTAAAAAGTCATATTTTAAAAGCATCCAAATATTAATTTAGTTGCTATAATTTGAAATGGAGATCTTACATGTACACAAGAATCATGTCTAATTTTTATAAAAATAATCATCCTTAAACTTATTTATGAGTATACATAAAGCCCAAATTTAATATGACTTTTTATGGATTCTTCAGTTGAGTAGTTCATTGTGAACTCTTTAAGTATGATTTTTTAATTATGAACGGGGTGAGTTATAAATATTTTTTTTAATTATTGTGTGATGGCGATCATTTGTTGTTGTGGTCAATCTCGGTCCTGGACATGTGCACTATGTTCAATAGTTGGAGCCCAAAATTGTTTTCTTTTTTGGAAAATTTGTTTTTATTAAATGAATTAATGAATATTATATATATAAAAAAAAAAATCTCCTTACTTTATATGGATTAAGAAAAGCTATTTCTAAAATCCCTCAACCATAACTTCTTCCTCACGTTGAAAAAAATGAAACAACGATTATATTGAATTCTTTAAAAGAGATGAGCTGGTTTTCAAATGCTTCTATTTCATATAAAATATCAATATATCATTGACTATGCTAATTATTGTTGCCTAAGTTGAAAAAAGTTGTTAAAATGTTACTTACGATCAAATATGTCACAAGAATGGATTGACTTTGATATCAAACGAGAGTGACACTTGTTAAGGGGAACACCGGGCCTCTACAACTCCACATTGGTATGATATTGTCCACTTTGGGCCTAGGCCCGCGTGGCTTTGCTTTTGGTTTCATCCAAAAGACCTCATACCAATGGAAATGTGTCATTCCCCTTATATTCTCATGATCATCCTCTTCCCTAACCGATGTGAGAATTTATTCGCACTCTAACAATCCTCCCCTCGAACAAATCTACCGAGCCTTCTCTTCATCCGTCCACTCTATCCAGGCCAACTCTCTCTCCGGAGCTCACCTCCTGTCCAATAGAGCCCACCACAGGATCGGGTTTCCGAGACTCCTCATCTTGTTTGGCACCTGAGGATTCCACCCACATCATTTGGGTCGGGGCATGGCTCTGATACCACTTGTTAAAGGGAACACCGGGCTTCTACAACTTCACATTGGTATGATATTGTCTACTTTGGGCCTAGACCCGCATGGTTTTGCTTTTGGTTTCATCCAAAAGGCCTCATACCAATGGAGATGTGCCCTTCCCCTTATATTCCCATGATCATCCCTTCCCTAACCGATGTGGGAATTTGTTCGCACTTTAACATATGTTGTTGGGAAAAAACCACTCTTCCCACATTCACCGCTAGGAATAAAAGAAAGAACGTGAGAAAAATAAGAAACAAACACAATCAAAAGACACAAGGATTTATACTGGTTCACCCAAATTGGCTACGTTCAGTTGCTACAGCTGCGGATTTCACTATGATGAATCAAGAGTTACAGTGAAAAATATTCAATACACTAAACCGTGTATTACGCTCAAAAGCCCTCAAGAAAGTAAACCCTTTCTTTTATAATATTTCTCACACTCTCATCAAAGCCCTCCCCGAACCCAATACAAATATACTTTCAGTATTTTTGGGATGCATTTGCCAACAAAGGTTGCCACTATTTATAATACAAATAGCCTTGGTCACCAAGTATAATCTAACAGTCATAATTCATTCTTGCCCACCAAGCAAATCCAATGGCCACAATTAAGACTTGGTCACTTTTCAAATTGATATAAAAAGTTTAATGAATGATTTTACATCTAAATATTCAAAATGAATGTCACTTTTCAAATGAAAGTTTGAATTAATATTTTTTTTGGTTACTATGTGTTAATAAAAATTAATAATTTTTTGTTTTTGTCTTTTTGTGATTTTGTTATGGTTTTTATCTTTTCTGTCGCACGATTAGTCAACACATCGTTGAGGTTGATCGAGGGAAAGGGCGCGTTCTGCTTGATGGCCTGGATCGGCTCGTGTGGTCGGCTTCAGACACAGAAAGTGATACGGCGACGACGACTTTGCTTTGCCTGGGGTGTGGCTTACACGGCTTCAGCAGATTAGCATTTAACTTTTGCACGATTTGAACTCAGTTTTACCTATTTAAAGTCTCATTTATGTTGGGTCTCGCCTACATCTCTATTTGGGCTCAACCATAACTAATGACCATTAAGGCTTTGCTTTATTTTTAACAAGGGAAAGTGTATGTGTGCATGTGAGGTGGCTGCCAACTAAAAAACAAAAGAAAGAATTTTTAACGTGCTTGTTTTTAAGGGTAACTCTGTCACAGCCAAATAAATCAAAAAAGAAAAACATTGTGTGTTCGTGTGTGTGGTTCGCCAGTAGTAGCCGAACAAAAAATAGGAGATTTGTGAGGTGCTTTTGTGTGGTTGCATATGATAAAGAAAATAAGTCATATTTTCTTCGTGAGATCTCTCTTATTTCTTATATTCCATCTATATTGGTGAAGGGTATTTCATATACCGATTTGTTAGCTAGATTTAATTCTGAGGTGATTGTTGCTTGTTGTGATTTCCTCTAGTCTTATCTAGAGAAGAATATTGATGTTTTCCCATTATTTCGATAGACGTTAATCAAGGTTTGGTTCATGAATCCGGAAGGTTTTTATTCTTAATTTTAATTATATTTTCCCTTTATTCATTTTTTTTGCATATATTATTGTTGGTTAATTGTGGTGTAAACTAGCCACTTGTTCAATGATTTTTTCATCATATTGCTTAATTAGAACTTCAAATCTGTAATAATTTGTATGTTCTAATCTAAGTAGTAAATTAGCATAATTGATTAGAGAGACTATTCAATTCATATTATGGGGATGTATAATCTAACTTAAATGAATATAGGATGTTCCATATTTATTGGTTAGAAATGGGTTCTTCTCTTCTTAATGCTTTCGATAAATTAAATTATATTATCGTATTCTAGGGTTGTTTATTGATTAGAAAAATTGTAAAGATCGTATCTTAGCTGTCGAATAAATAAGGAAGAATACTTTGTTGTTAGGGTTATCTTGATAACTACAACCAATTTAGAGAAAAATTTAGGAATGCATATTTATAAATCGATGATCAAATTACTGAACCATAACCAAGATTAAGTCTTTAGTTGGAAGTCTTTCTACTTGATTTCTTATTCTTTTTTGTTTGTTTTCTTTTTATTTTCAAACTCAATCTCAACCCCTTTTTTCTTAATTGCTTTAATTTAATTACTCATTCCCTATAGAGATCGACCTTACTCACCACTACTAAAAATTTCTAAATTCCAAAAATAAGTTACTATTTTTTGTGGTTTCGACACCCATTAAATTTTACAACTTGCTAATAGATAAATTTTAATGTAATAAACATATTTTAATATTATATTTCAACCTATTTTATTGTATTTTTCACATTTTTGTTATGTTTACCATTATTTTATGGATGTATAATTCTATTATTTGATCGATTATGACTTAATTAAACTATTATGAAAGTTTCATTCAAAAAGTCAAAAAATTCATATGTTTCTATCGTTTCTGTGATACTATCTATCGAAATCGACATTTCCCTAAATGTGAACCTCGACATTTTACTCCTTGCTCTCAACCATGGACTTCAATTCACAAAATTTGTGGGAATTAAGGCTCGTATTATGATGTCAAATATATGGTGGATATCATATTCGAGAAGGTGGATTGTCCCTCCCATTTCATTTGCTTGAAGGAGGAGATTTTACATTTTATGTATGATTTTTATTTTTCCTTATTTATCTATATTAATAGGATATCGAAATTTGTTTTCCAGGCTTTGGCTAGACAAGGCTTGTTAGATGTCTTTTGTTTTGCTTTGCCTTTCAATAAAGTCCATGTTTAGAAGGAAAAAAAAGTCATTGATTCACACATTAATTAATCTCTGAACAACACAACAAAAATTATTATATTTATAAGGGTAAAATGTAAATAAGATCACCGACCCTTGAGTTTTTCTCCCCCGATCTATCTATATCTATATCTATCTATACTACTTCTAAAAGGGACTTAAGAGGAGAAACTTTTGATTTCCTCTTTTGCCCCTCTTTTAATTATCTTTAATATATTATTATTTTATTTTTATTATTATTAAATGACATATTTTATATTAAATGAATTAAGATGTAATTAATTGGTTCATGAAATAGTATGTGATTTTATTCTTTTTGATGTATCCTCATCCCTCGATCAGTGCACTGAGTTTTTTGAAAATTTAAAACAAATTTATTAAATTAATTGAAATTGATCTTATTAAAGGGGAGAAACATTGGTTGCAATTTGATAAAATAGAAGTGTACTTTTTGGTTGATGCTTGAAGCCCCGTATGGTTTATCAGGGTATGAATTTTGATCAAATTTTTTGGTTTTTATTTGGTTAAACAACCATGTATAAATTTGATCATTTTGTTAAACACAACGTTAATTTAATATTCTCGATCATTATATAAAGTTTGAATTTAATTTCCAATCTCAGGTAATTATTTTCATTACAAACTTAAATGAATTAAGATGTAATTAATTGGTTCATGAAATAGTATATGATTTTATTCTTTTTGATGTATCCTCATCCCTCGATCAGTGCACTGAGTTTTTTGAAAAGTTAAAACAAATTTATTAAATTAATTGAAATTGATCTTATTAAAGGGGAGAAACATTGGTTGCAATTTGATAAAATAGAAGTGGACTTTTTGGTGGCTGCTTGAAGCCCCGTATGGTTTATCAGGGTATGAATTTTGATCAAATTTTTTGGTTTTTAGTTAAACAACCATGTATAGATTTGATCATTTTGTTAAACACAACGTTAATTTAATATTCTCGATCATTAAATAAATTTTGAATTTAATTTCCAATCTCAAGTGATTATTTTCATTATAAACTTTCAGTTTGATACAAGTCATTTTTTAAGTACTCCTTTTGATACAAGTTTGTCCTTATTTCAACAGTAGATGCATATTTTTATTAATACATTTATAAAAATATACCTTCTCATCATTTTGAATACTATATAAAAATTACTATCAAATATTTATTTTTAAACGTTAAAAACTACGTGCAATACACGTTATTTTGATCAATTTTCTCAATATTTTTTTAATATCTATTTTTATTTTCTTTCTGTTTCGGTAGAAAAATTAAATTGTTAACTTCAGCTGGAGAAAACTAATCAGAACGAACAATTGATTTTTTCAAATGTTCGTAAATTGAATTCACAAAGGATTGACAATTTTTGTGTATCAATTTTGGGTGGATTAAGACAATTAACAAATTTGGTGAAAACGTGGTCTTCAATTGCTTTTAATTTTCATGTCCACTTAATTCTATATTTTTCTTTATTATTATATAAGAGAGTGAACACCCATTGATTAAATTATCTCCAACTTTCATATGGTCTTAAAAGGTCTTTTTCTTAATTCTTATTTTTGCTAATATTCTTCAAAGACTGTAATGAAAGGATTTGTACCCCAATTTGCTGAAGAAGAGGTGATGATATAATATAATTAGTGTTAATAGTGTCGTCTATAT
Organism: Gynostemma pentaphyllum; assembly: GCA_028015215.1. Lineage (NCBI taxonomy): Eukaryota > Viridiplantae > Streptophyta > Magnoliopsida > Cucurbitales > Cucurbitaceae > Gynostemma > Gynostemma pentaphyllum. Next base: position 43,321,334 of record CM051353.1, read on the forward strand.
ATATATATAATTAAAATTAATACACGTTACATGGGTGGTAATTTTAATTAAAACTTCATTCACATATCAAAATAAGAAATGAAATTTTGAATAACCAATTTATGACTTCTTAGTGCAATTTAATTTCTCATTAAAAAAATAAAATCAATATTATATGTGAAACCTAGATATTTTATGTACTAATGTCTAACATTAAAATTATCAAACAGGTGAACATTGATAAAGAAACCTCTTAGACGCATTGAAGAGATGTGGGCGTCAAAGAAGAAACAAGCCGACAATGTTAGTGTTAGCTTAGAAAAAACTCTCAGTTGGCTCGAATGAAGTATCATGTAATCTTTTCAATCAATTTTTATTAGTTTAATTTTAAAAAAAAAAATTGTAATTTGGGATTATTAATTGTAATTTTTCTATTTTATGCATCAGTTCTTTGTTTTAAACTCTTCATCTATCTCTTAGTATTTTTATTTATAAATGTGATCTTGATTGAAATTACTACATTTATAAGTAATATTAACTTAATGACAAATAAATTAAAAAGATAGATTTTACAATTAATTGAAATATAAAATAATATATTCTATTATTGCAGGTCAATTGATGTTTTTTTAAGAATAAATAAAATAATATGGTATTGAAATTATAATTATTAAGAATAACTTTTTTACGTTGATAAATGAAATTTATTAAATAGGAAATGAAATTTGAAGGATCACCAGAGTTTGATTTATTCAAACTTGCTTAGGGAGTTTCAAAAGACCTTAAAACTGGCTGGCATTAGGATTGTAAAGGTCTCAAACTTGCATGGGGAATCCAAAAGAAAAATCGAGAAAAAAAGTTTAAATATGATGATTGAAATGGTATTGGACAACTCCATTGCTCACGCTATAGCCAAAGCTCTTTAGTTGAGTCAATACTATTTTGTTTTTGGTCGAAGAAAATCTCAAAAACTGACATTAGTTTTTATACTGTTTAGGTCTGCGACCCACGAATCAGTCGATCAAAATGAAGCAAGGCCAGAGACACCGCATCACATTACAAACCAAAGTATAAAATTCGCATATGTTACAAGACAAAGAGAGCATGTGAATGGTGAAAATGAGGGATGTGTAAAAAAGAAAAAAGGTAAAAATTTCATAATCAAAGATTACCTTTAGTGTAGTTGCAGCAGTGGGCATAAAAGATACAAAGACAGAGAGGAAGGGTGAAGGTCATGAGAAAGGGGGTTTTTATTTTATTTTAAATTTTTCTGGTTACGTATTGTTTGTTTATGAGAAGTTTAGGCTTACGTTTATTGAGTTTAGACCTCATAGATGAAAAGGAAGAGGTAGCTATGAGGCTTCATAAAATTTCAATTTTTTCTTAACTTCAATTCCAATATGAGTAAGTTCATAACTATTTATGTGTAAAATAATGTCAAATGCTAAATAAAAAATAATCGAATCACGTGCATAGCACGCGTTGGTTGACTAGTAGTTAAAAAAGGGTGGAAAATTATAATCGCCACTTGGGGTGGGTTTTTTTTAGTAGACGCTCATGTTTGTTAAAAGTAACAAAAACAATTTTTTTTGTTCATTTCAATTTTACCCTCCCCGTATATTGTGTATGTTTCTGACATTTTTTATTTTTCTTTCCCAAATGCCACAATTTTTTTTTCTCTATAAAATTTGAAATTCATTTTCCCTCTCATTTATTATCTCTCTTTCATTTCTTTTTCTTTTTTATTTCTAATATTTATTTTTTTATCTCTTTCTTTTATTACTGAAGTTTAGTATAATATTTCTAATATTTTTTGGTATATTTGGTATAATTTTATTATTTTTATATTTTGATTTTAATTAAATTTTATACATTCTCTTCATTTTTCTATATGACGTTTAGTATATTTTGTATATTGTTCTGCACTTTGCAATGACATTTGAGAGAAAAAGAAGATATGTGTAATAGTGTTTTGTACATTTTCTCTCTCCTCAAGATGTTTTAGAACGATGTTATAGTCACTTAAAAATATCAAAATCATCATTAAATAAAATAATTTATTAACATTAACATATTAGATATGATTGAAGTTATAAATCGTTTTAATTACTTATCATTATTATTTTTTCCAACTAATTCCTTTGAGAAAAATGGTATGAACCATAATTTTTCATGATTTTAAGCCCGAACCAACGGACCCGCAATCTTCAAACGGGCAGGCGGGCACAGAATGGTATGAGCGTGAATTGGAAAGAAACGGCAGGGTAAAAGTGTAAAACAGGTAAAGTTAATTAGGGTTTCTCCTTGTAATGCCTATATAAGAATCGGAGCCTTAAATCAAAACAATTATCAGCCTCCGCTCTCCATCCTTTTTTCCTTCTTCTATCTAAGAATCGTCGTTCTCTGTTAATTTAATTTTGTTTTAGAAAAATTGAAGCAATGATGAGTAATTGAGATAGTCATGCACCACTCTGATGATTGATTTTATCAATCCCTGCTGATAAATTTCTCTAACCCATTTTTTCTGAGCTTCAAATTCATTTTATTTCTTCAATTTTGTTTCTCTGTTTTTTACTTAATTCTCCCCTGATTTTCTTTTTCTTTTTGTTTATTTGATTGAAAATAAGGAACCAAGTGATGGGTATCTTTTGATATAACCATGATGCGGACCGTACAGCTTTTTTAGCTTCTGGTGATTAATTTTGGTTTCTGATGGTTCCTTCCTTTTTCATTCCTCTACCAATTTACTCTTTTTTTTTTTTAAGAAATTTATTTATTTTTCCCCAAATTGATGATGCCTTACTTTTCTAGCATTTGTTTCAAATTTGATGTCTTTGTTTTAAATATCAGTCGGTTTATGTTTTTGTTGTTGATTTTATACTAATTGAGATTAAGAATATGAATAATTGTTAAACCATTTTTTTTTAATAATGGGTCAGCAATTATTTAGGTTGATTTTAGGGCGAGAAAAACCAGAGAAATTTTCAAATCAAAAGTTTGAATTTGGGAGTGGTGTACCCATTTTTTTTTTTATAATTATTTCTCATTTAAAGATAATTAGATGTTTAATATTGATATAACTTATAAAACCAAACTGAATTTCTAACTCAACCACTTGAAATTTGAGTTTACCATTCGATGGGTTACAAATCGTTCTTGTTCTTGAAATTAAATTACCCGTAAATAAAACTTGGGTTTTTTACATTACTAATATTAGAACAAAGCCGTTTCAGAATTTCTACACAAAAATAGATTTTATGATTCAAGCTTATAAGAAATGTCCCTAAGAACCTGATTAGGAGTATTTTTGCTGAAAACAAGATTGCGTATCGACATTTGTCTCTTGACTTAAGTTATCTCCATGCAACTTCAAAATACCCTCAAGTTCTTTTACCTCCCCAACTTGGGTTTACAAATAAGTAAAGAAGTCATCTGCAAATAAAAGATTTGTAATACAAGTGCCCTATCTGGAAATATTAAAACCATGGATCGTATTTTTTCTCACAGCTACCTCCATAAGACTAGTTAGGCATTCAGAACAAAGGACAAAGGTATGAGCAGATAAAGGGTCTTCTTGATAATGTCCTCGATTGGGTTTAAAAAAACCATGGGGTTTCCCATTTACATTTAGACTAAAGGAAGTTGTTGAAATACACTCCATAATCCAGCCAACCCATTTATCACAAAACCCCAATTGTCGCATCAAAGTTTCCACAAAATACCACTCCAATCGATCACAAGCCTTGGTCATATCTAACTTGAGGCCTAAATTAAAATCCTTACCAATCCTCTTATTATTCTTAGAATGGAGAATTTCATGAGCTATAAGATAATGTTATTTGAAATATTCCTTCTACGAATGTGTAAAGACCCGAATCTTTAAAATAGAATTAAATAAATAACGCAAGCGGAAGACTTGAATTAATAATTGGAAACCTGTAAATTGATAGAGGCATGCTTTTCATTTCAAAATAAAATCCAAAATCTTTAACATTCAAAGATGGGAAGTGCTTCCCTTTTCATAAAGTTTCAAACACACAATGTAGATAGATTCGTAAATTCAGAAACCCATAGAAATCAAATAAACATAAGTAATAATGATCAAAAGAGCTCACCCAAAGTCAAACAAATAAAAGACATTATAATTCCATGGACTAAAACCGACTCAAGTCCATCAATTATCATCGATCCGAAATCATGCCGCACCAACTCCACGACCAAGATCGCGACCTCGTCCTGTACCTGAAAGTGTAATATCATGAGCGGAAGACCCAGTGAAGATAAATTAAAAATAAAGTAACTTTAGATCCCAAATCCAAATTCGAATTTGTGTCTAATGAATCCTATTAAATCTTGACTACCCAATCATACTTGCAAAATGAAAAAAATGCAATTCTCCCAAGAACATGATCAAGAAAGAAAAACTATACAAGTAGTCAAGTCTCCCAAGCTCGTAATAACCATAACACGTAATCATACGTTACAACTTTCAGGAATACAACTAGAACAAGTTAAGCTCACGCAGTCTCAACAATGAATAAAAACAATGTGAATAATGTCAGATGATGCAAGCACACGCAGTCTATGCATGATCTCATTATCTCACTCCAATATCATGCAAAGCTCACATAGTCTTTACATTCTTAACAAGAATCATGCAAAGCTCACGCAGCTTTTACATTTAAATAAGAATCTCCCCAGTGAATAACGTCAGATGATGCAAGTACACGCAACCAATATATGATCCCGTTAGCTCACCAATGACATGCAAAGCTCACACAGTCTAAGCTGTCTATAATATATATGTATCATAGAAATCATGAATAATACAAGATAATGCAAGCTCACACAACTAAACATTATCTCATTATTCATCTCCCCCGTTCATGCAAGCTCACGCAGTCTATGCATTCCTCATGATACATATATAGCGGAACAACGAATAATACCAAACAATGCAAGCTCACGCAGTCTATGCATTATCTCATTATTCCTCCATGCAAACAAGTGTGATAATAAAGAATCAGAAAATCAAATACAGAAAATATAAACAGAGACCCAATTTTAGAATAACTCAACAGAGTCACATTAATCAAGAACATTATAACATAAAGGCTTGTAAGCCCATACTTTCATCGATTACATAATCCTGCAAATTTGAATAACTTATATGCCAAAAGGCTCCAATTGCTGGAAAATCCCAGTCTCAGAAAATAAGTCCAAAGTAAACAGAAAGTCTCAATATCTTAAATTAAATATCCAAGAACACATGTTATCCACATTCATACTTGAACCCAATAATTCCATATTTTAACTTCCAAGAATATATAATATCTTTAAATATCCAAATATCGATTCTATACTCCCGAGTCCTAATCAATCATATAAATAGCATGCTTGAATCACTTAATTCCAATTTTAACTTAACTCCCGAGCCAAAAAAATCATTCAAGAACTTAGCTCCTAAATTTACCGTAAATTCTATTTATCCTCACCTTTGTGCAATTAGCTTGAAATCGAAACCCAAAGCGAGCAACGAGCGAGCAATTAAGTACCACCTACAATTAAATATACTCTAATTGCATTACTTTAATGAATCAAGCAACAAACGACGTGTAAAACGAAAAGAACGGAAAACAGCCCGGTAAATCCCTCAATGGTGCTCTCGGCCAAACTATCCAAGACGGGGGGGGGGTGTCTCGGCTTTGAGGTGATTTTTGAGATGACACGGGTTTGTTTCGGGTAGATTTAGGTAGGTAATTAACAATAGGTAAACCAAATTAGGGAATTTGGACAAGATTTTACCACCCAAATTAAAAAGAAATTTGAAAATTAAAAGGGAAATTACCTAATGAGGCCCACGGCTATGAGGGGGTTTTGAAGGGTTCGGGTTTTGTGAATTTCTTTGATGTCTAAGCCAAGAATACTCAAGAATAAGCTTAAACATCCCTTTGATTTGAAATCTTCAAGTTCCATGGAATGGAATTGAAGATTTCAACTCAATCCCACACAAAAGAATGAAAAGAAATAAAAACCCAAAGATGAAAACAAGAAATCTTACCCTTAAGCCTCTTGGAAGTTGGAGGAACGCTTCCAAGGTTAGATCAAAAGATAGATTGGAGCCCGATCTATCCAACGCACCCAAAATCACGTGAATCAGAGAAGGGATGAGAAAAACCCACCCCTTGGAGAGGAGAGGTGGGCGGTGGGAATATGGTTTTTGGTGAGAGGGTTTGGTTTCTAATTTTCTTACGCTTCAAATGAAGGAGGAAGGAGGTGACATCTAATTTTAGATGAGTAAGAATTTAATTGCTAAAGAGTCCCCCAATACTTTTCTAACTTTTAAAATAAACCCCATGCTCTTAAAACACAAACTATCCTCTAAAATTAGTCAACACAATTAATCTAAGATAGAAGGTAATTAATTACTATTAATTGACCTATTAATAATAATTAATGCACCTAGTTCACAATAATTAATTGAAATCTAAAATTACCAAATAAAGATCAAAACTTCTAAATTCTAAATTATTGAAATTAAACTAATTAAATACTTTAGTTAAATAAATAAAGGAATAATTAATAAATAAAAGGAAAAAAAAATTAATTCTACCTCAAAATAACGGGGCGTTACAGTCTACCCACCTTAAAAGACTTTTCGTCCCTGAAAAGTGCCCCTAAGTAAACAAATGAGGGTATCGAGCTCTCATATCGTCCTCACGTTCCTACGTGGCCTCTTTCGATACTTGGTTCCTCCATAGAACCTTGACCAAGTTTATCGTTTTATTCTTCAATACTTTCTGTTCCGAAGCTAATATCTCAACCGGTGTCTCCTCATAAGTCAAATGCTCATCTAGGACCACCGGCTCATAATCAATCACATGAGACAGGCCTGCCACATACTTTCGAAGCATCAAAACATGAAAAACATTATGAACGACCGACAAGGTGGGAGGCAAGGCTAGACGGTACGCCATTGCTCCAACTCGATCTAGAATCTCAAATGGACCAATAAACCTAGGGCTCAATGTGTTCTTCTTCCCGAATCTCATAACACCCTTTATAGGTGCTACCTTCAAGAACACATGGTCCCCTACTGTGAACTTAAGCAGTGATGGGTGTCGAAACCACCAAAAATAAATACTTACTCTTGGAATTTAGAATTTTGTAGTAGTGGTGAGTAAGGTCGATCTCCACAGGGAAAAGGGAATTAAATTAAAGTTAACTAAAAAGGGGGGTTTTGAATTGTTGTGTGTAAAAATAAAAATAAAACAAAATTAAAAAGAATAAGAAATCAAATAAAGAAAAGCTTCCAACTAAAGGTTAATCTCGGTTATGATTCATAAATTTGATCATTGATTACTAAATATGCATTCTAAATTCATCTCTAGATTGACATAAATCATTAAAGCCTAATTAACAACTTTTATGTTCTTCCTTAATTTGTCGATAGTCAAGATACGATCTAATGACTAATTCCCTAATTGATAGATAACCCTAGAATACGATAATAGGATTTAACCTTTCAAAAGCATTAAGAAAAGAAGAACTATCAATCCTAACCAATAAACACAGTATGACCGATTTATTTAAGCTAGATCATAAATTCCAATAACATAAATCAAAAAGTGTCCTTTATCAATTCATGTTATTATGCTACTTGTATTAGAAATATTAAACAATTACGGATTTAACAGTTCTAACTAACGATATGCTAAATTAACAATTGAACAACGGGCCCTATTGCACAAGAATTAATCAACAATAAGATATGCAAAGAGAATTCATGAATAAAGAGAAAATAGAAATTAAATTGAAGAACAAAACCTCACAAATTATGAATCAAACCTCGATAATCCTCTAGTTGGAATAATAAAACTAGCTAGAAAACATAACTAAAATAATCTAAAAGTCCTAAAGAAATTAGGGGAAGAAGAGATTTTTGAATTAGGGTTGAAAGGGTGCTTTAAATAGGCTAAAAAGGGATAAAATCGGATAGAAAATCAACAAAATCTGCTCCAAGCCGCCGTATGAAGCCAGCCGAGCCGACCAGCCGCCGCCGCTTCGCTGCTGCATGTGAGAGGAGCCGTCCACGCGAGCCGACAAGCGAGCCGCGCCGTCCGGATGAAGCCGCACGCGCTCTGTCCCTGGTCCTGAAGCAGCGACGTGTCGCCACTGGGCGAGCGACACGTCGCTCGCCTTCTTTGCTGCAGCCACGTGTCGCTGACGTCATCATGACATCAGCTTCCACTTTCTTCCTTCTTTAGATGACGTCATCACAGCCTCAAATCCATATTTTTCTATTTTTCTCATCGCCGCGGCGACGGCTCTCACCGCCGCTGCGCCCACTCTCGGGTTTTTGGCCCGGAATTCAATTTTGGTCACCGCCGAGGCCGCGGATCCCACCGCCGCGGCGGTGGGTCTTTTCCAATAATAAAATGGGCATAACTTCTTCGTTATAAGTCCGAATTGAGCGCCGTTTTCGCCTACGTTCATGAAATTCAAAGATTAATAATATTATGGACATTTAAATCAATTATCATTCATATTTTAATTATTTTGGAGATAAAACCACTTATAAACATGCGGAATTTACGAGTTATCAAATACCCCCAAACTTAGACAATTGCTAGTCCCTTAGCAATTCTAGCATTAAGCACAATTAAAAATCAATCATGAAAATCTTCGAAATTATGCAACCATCAAACTTGTAAACAATTAATACCTAAACAATCAAAGCTTCATGCTAACCCCAAATGTGTGCGATCAATCCCGTTTTTATGCAAATTTTTATAAAACCATGAAGAACAAATGCTAACTCAATTTCGCAAGTCACATCAAGAATAGAAACCTAAACAATCTTCTCAAAATCAAAGCATACAAGAATAGATACCCTCACGAGATATTCACTCAAATCGCTCAAATTGTTTATGGGAGTCAAAGAATATCACTCAAGTCAAAACATGGAAGAAATTTACCATAAGCTTGCAAATATATCAAATCAAAACCGTAAATGCAAGAAATTGAAACACATGAATCCAAGGGTCTTTAAAGGTTGTAATGGGGCTTAGGAAAAGGGTAGATGGAAGACATTTAGGCTAAAAGAATTGAGAGATTACTATGAGCATATTCAATAAATTCAATCAAAACTCATATTTTTCATTTGAATCACAACCTCTCACATTTAAGCAAACAACTTCTTCTCACTTCCTTTTCTCAACTTTCTACTTTCTTTTTCGGATTTTCAATGACAAACTTTTTTCTTTTTCTTTGCACTTTTCTTTTTCCACATTTTTTTTTCAATCAACTCATAACACAATTTCCTCACTTTTACCAACTTTTTCAAATGAGACATAAATCTTTCAAGAACATAGCAACCTCTCAATTGGGTGAAAAAGGAGACAAAAGAACGGGAAAGTGTTATTAATTTTGTGGCTAAAAATCAAAGAAAAGGTTAAGGCTCAAAATTGGCATCTAATGAATTAAGTTCGGTTGGCCTTTAGAAAGCTAGAATTGGTTCCCCTAATTTGCCCTTATAGATTTCAAGCATTCAAATTCAAACAAAAACAATCTTAACATGCATAACAGAGCAAGTTCTAGAAATAAACAACCATGAATGACATACTCTCAATGAAGAATAAACGAGCATATGTTATGATAATTGCTCAAAAGGCTCAAAGTCTCACAAAAAGAGGCTAATGTATCACATCCTAATACACTTCTCAATCAATTAGAAAGCAAGATCAATACTCAAAATGTGACAAGTGAAAAAGGAAGCATGCTTTAGACAAAAACAAAAAATTTCAATGCAAAAAGCGTGACCGAAAATGCACAAGAAGCATGGGATTAAGCATGAAACAAAGATTGCAAAAGCATCAAAAGTAAACAAGCCCAACCATTGTACAATTTCTAGAATTTTCAGAAAGCATATTAAGCACATCAAAAATATGAAATTCTACCCCCAAACTTAAACTAAGCATTGTCCTCAATGATTTAAAATTAAAAACCAGGTGGTAGAAAAAAAAACTTCCCTGAATGAGCAATCCTCAGCAGTCGGATCACTATCAGCTCGAGAATGTGAGAGAATTCGATGAAAACTTCAAGCTTTAGCATGCACATCCCCTCTTTGATCCTAATTTCCTTTTTCCTAAAAAAAAATAAAAACAAAGAAAAGTAAACAAGTAAAATAGACTAAAACTTAAAACTAAAAACTAAAAATTGAAACAAAAAGCGTAGAAATTTGGGTTGCCTCCCAAAAAGTGCCTTTCTTTAACGTCTTTAAGCTAGACGGTGTTGCTTCTTCTTTAATGAGCATCCCAAATTGATTTCACATATTTCCTGATTACAGCTTTAATTCCTGCAATTTTGGGTTTAGGAGTAGAAGCAACATGTTGTTCATCCTTTTCAAAAAGTTTTAAAATATCAGTAGCCAAAGGATCAACAAAATCAGTTAAAGCAAAAATTGAGGAATTGACACTAGAATGTCCCGTGGAGTTATGAATATTGAATTTAATGATCTCACCATCAAACTCCATGGTAATTGTTCCCTCATGCACATTGATTACTGTTTTAGAAGTATACATAAATGGTCTTCCTAACAGTATTAAAGGGGGAGTAAGATCATCTTCTCCCATATCGACAACATAAAAATCAGCAGGAAAGACCAAACCATTTACCTGAACTAAAACATCCTCTAAAAGACCATCAGGATAAACATTAGATCTATCAGCTAGTTGAAGTATCACACCAGTTTCTTTCAATTCACCCATGTTTAAAGATTTAAAAACAGAAAGAGGCATGACATTAATTGAGGCTCCTAGATCTAGCATGGCTTTTTTAAATTTAACATCTCCTAACTGACAAGGAATAGCAAACATACCCGGATCTCCACCTTTAGCAGGCAATTTCTTTTGAAGAACAGCAGAAACACTCTCTCCCATACTCACCCTTTCATTACCTTTCAACTTTTTCTTATTTGTGCACAGATTCTTGAGAAATTTAGCATAACGAGGTATTTGTCTAATAGCATCAATCAAAGGAATATTTACCTCGACTTTTCGGAACATCTCGAGCAACTCGTTTTCTTGTGCCTCATTTTCAATTTTTCTTGAGTTAGTTAAACGAGATGGAAAAGGAGGAGGAGTCAATAATACCTTAGTCCTATTTTGATCAGAAATCTCCAATTCAGCTTTTGGGGGTGAGACAACTTCTTTTTCAAGTTCGGCTTTTGGGGTGTGATTGATCTTTTTCATTATAGGCTCTCCCAAAGTTGTTCCACTCCTTAACATGATTGCACTAACATTCTCTCTTGGGTTGACAACAGTTTGTGAAGGTAATTTACCTTGGGATTCGAGTCGACTAAGAGCTGATGAGAGTTGATTCACTTGGACTTCCAAGTTCTTGATGCTTGTCTGAGTTGTCTGCTGAAATTGATGAGTGTTAGCAACAAGATTTTGAACCATTTCCTCCAAAGACTTACCTGATTTAGAATTGTGATTTTGATCTTGAGGAGGTTGTCTTTGTTGTGGTGGTTGGTATTGAGGTAGCGGTGCGCGTGGTCCATAATTGAAGTTGGGATGATCCTTCCATCCTGGATTGTAAGTATTTGAGTAAGGATCATATCTTCGTTGTTGGTTACCTTGATAACCTTCTTGATACCCTCCCACGAGATTGACGAATTCTTGAGAGTCATCTTGAAGCGTTGGGCACATGTCAGTTGGGTGATTTGGTGCAGTGCAAATCCCACACACTTTTACCTGTTGAATGTTTCCTGCCACCCATTGTTGAACAATAGAAGTTAGATTTTTAAGTTGATTTTCAAGAGATGAATCACGTACCTCATAAATGTTTCGAGAATTGAGTGTATCTTGAAGTGCTCCACTTTGTTGACTAGTTGCAGCCATGGTAGTGATCAATCTTCGAGCTTCAGTTGGAGTTTTATTAACTATTGCACCACTACTAGTGGCATCCATCAACCTCTTCTCTATCGATGTCAATCCTTCATAAAAGTACTGAATGAGGAGTTGTTCTGAAAAACCGTGTTGAGGGCAACTCGCGCAAAGCTTCTTGAATCGAGTCCAATACATGTGTAAAGTCTCATTGTTCTTCTGTGTAATCCCAGAAATCTCTCTTCGAATGTTTGAGGCTCGAGATGAAGGAAAGAATTCATCTAAAAATAATCCAGCCAATTCAGCCCAAGTACTTACAGAATTAGGAGGTAAATCGAACAACCAATCCTTAGCATGATCAATCAATGAGAACGGGAAGGCACGCAATTTAATTTGATCTTCAGCTACCCCTTCTGGCTTCATGCTTTGACAGACGACATGAAAAGCCTTCAGATGCTTGTTGGGGTCTTCATTATCTAGACCTTTAAAAATAGGGAGAAGATGAATTAGTCCAGATTTTAATTCAAAATTTACCTGTACAGCGGGGTATTGAATGCATAAAGGCTCCTGATCAAGTGTAGGAGCAATCAACTCCTTTAAAGTTTTCTCATCGTTTGCCATCGTTTCCTTGGCTTCAGAATCACTAGAGGATTCAAAAATATTGTGCAGCAAAGCCTCTTTGTCAGATGAAGATGATGAGGTTTCTAGCTTATTTTTCAGTTTTTCCTTCCTCAAGTGTTTGGCCGTCTTCTCGATCTCTGGATCAAATATTAGTTTACCTGTACGAGAAGAACGGGGCATCAAATAGAACAAAACAAAAATAAAATAAAATAAAAACTAAAATTCAATTAACACCGATTCCCCGGCAACGGCGCCAAAATTTGATGGGTGTCGAAACCACCAAAAATAAATACTTACTCTTGGAATTTAGAATTTTGTAGTAGTGGTGAGTAAGGTCGATCTCCACAGGGAAAAGGGAATTAAATTAAAGTTAACTAAAAAGGGGGTTTTGAATTGTTGTGTGTAAAAATAAAAATAAAACAAAATTAAAAAGAATAAGAAATCAAATAAAGAAAAGCTTCCAACTAAAGGTTAATCTCGGTTATGATTCATAAATTTGATCATTGATTACTAAATATGCATTCTAAATTCATCTCTAGATTGACATAAATCATTAAAGCCTAATTAACAACTTTTATGTTCTTCCTTAATTTGTCGATAGTCAAGATACGATCTAATGACTAATTCCCTAATTGATAGATAACCCTAGAATACGATAATAGGATTTAACCTTTCAAAAGCATTAAGAAAAGAAGAACTATCAATCCTAACCAATAAACACAGTACGACCGATTTATTTAGGCTAGATCATAAATTCCCATAACATAAATCAAAAAGTGTCCTTTATCAATTCATGTTATTATGCTACTTGTATTAGAAATATTAAACAATTACGGATTTAACAGTTCTAACTAACGATATGCTAAATTAACAATTGAACAACGGGCCCTATTGCACAAGAATTAATCAACAATAAGATATGCAAAGAGAATTCATGAATAAAGAGAAAATAGAAATTAAATTGAAGAACAAAACCTCACAAATTATGAATCAAACCTCGATAATCCTCTAGTTGGAATAATAAAACTAGCTAGAAAACATAACTAAAATAATCTAAAAGTCCTAAAGAAATTAGGGGAAGAAGAGATTTTTGAATTAGGGTTGAAAGGGTGCTTTAAATAGGCTAAAAAGGGATAAAATCGGATAGAAAATCAACAAAATCTGCTCCAAGCCGCCGTATGAAGCCAGCCGAGCCGACCAGCCGCCGCCGCTTCGCTGCTGCATGTGAGAGGAGCCGTCCACGCGAGCCGACAAGCGAGCCGCGCCGTCCGGATGAAGCCGCACGCGCTCTGTCCCTGGTCCTGAAGCAGCGACGTGTCGCCACTGGGCGAGCGACACGTCGCTCGCCTTCTTTGCTGCAGCCACGTGTCGCTGACGTCATCATGACATCAGCTTCCACTTTCTTCCTTCTTTAGATGACGTCATCACAGCCTCAAATCCATATTTTTCTATTTTTCTCATCGCCGCGGCGACGGCTCTCACCGCCGCTGCGCCCACTCTCGGGTTTTTGGCCCGGAATTCAATTTTGGTCACCGCCGAGGCCGCGGATCCCACCGCCGCGGCGGTGGGTCTTTTCCAATAATAAAATGGGCATAACTTCTTCGTTATAAGTCCGAATTGAGCGCCGTTTTCGCCTACGTTCATGAAATTCAAAGATTAATAATATTATGGACATTTAAATCAATTATCATTCATATTTTAATTATTTTGGAGATAAAACCACTTATAAACATGCGGAATTTACGAGTTATCAAGCAGGCTTCACTGCTTATCGACGTAACTTTTCTGTCGGCTTTGAGCAACCTTCATACTCTCTCTGATCAAAGTAACTGACTTACTAGTCAACTACAATAACTCAGGGCCCAAAAGTCTCCTCTCACCGATCTCATCCTAATGAGCGGGAGATCGACACTTTCTACCATAAAGTGCCTCAAACAATTCCATCTCAATAGTAGCCTGAAAGCTATTATTGTAAGCAAACTCCACTAAATACAACTGAGTCCCAACTGCCACCGAAATCTAGAACACAAGCTCGTAACATATCCTCTAATATATGGCTCACTCTCTCTATCTGACCATCGGTCTGAGGGTGGAAAGCTGTGTTAAATCTAAATTGGTACCCATGGCGGTATGTAGACTCTCCCAAAACTTCGAGACAAAACAAGTGTCCCGATCTGAAACAATCCACACCGGCACATCGTGCAATCTAACTATCTCTCTCATATACAACTGAGCCCAAGTCTCAACTAGGTACGTGATCCTCTCTAGAATAAAGTGTTTAGTCTTTGTCAAATGATCAACAATCACCCAAATGGTATCATAACCCTTTACCGTTCTTAGCAAACAACTAATAAAATCCATGGAAATCTCCTCCCATTTCCATTCAGGCACACTCAAAGGGTTAAGGTAACCTGGTGGGCTCTTCCTCAAGCCTTTCACTTGTTGAAAAATCAAACATCTACTCACATACTCAGCTATCTCATGCTTCATCCCTGGCCACCAATAGTGTTGTCTCAGGTCCCTATACATCTTCGTACTACCTGGATGTACAGAAAAGATGGAACTGTGAGCCTCCTTCAACAGTTCTTTTCTGAAAGTCGATCCTAGAGGCACACATAGCCTCTTACGATACATCAAGGCACTATCGGTGGAAAAAGTGAAGTGGTTAGTCATGTCATACTCTAACTCTCAAAATTCGGCCTCTAAATGAGCCTCGCTCATTTGAGCATCAATCATCCTCTGTCTTAAGGTTGGTCCAATAGTAAAACTGGCTAAACTCACAGTAACCTCGAGCGTAAGGATGGCTATCTCAGCTCGCTTCATATCCCATCTCAATCTCAACGATATAGCAAACAAGGCCAAATAGTGTGATGACTTCCTACTAAGTGCATCCGCCACTACGTTTGCCTTTCCAGGATGATACTAAATGTCACAATCGTAGTCTTTAACCAATTCCAACCATCGCCGTTGTCTTATATTAAACTCCTTCTGAGTGAAGAAGTACTTAAGGCTCTTGTGATCGATGAAAATCAAAATATTCTCATCATACAAGTAATGCCTCCAAATCTTCAAGGCATGCACAACTGTGGCTAACTCCATATCGTGGGTAGGGTACTTCTTTTCATGCTCCTTCAACTGACGAGAAGCATAGGCTATAACCTTACCATGTTGCATCATAACGCAACCCAAACGCTTCTTAGAAGCATCGGTGTACACAGTCAAACCACCTGATCTATCTGGCGATACAAGAACAGGTTCGGTCACTAATCACTTCTTGAGATTCTCAAAGCTCACCTTGCACTCATCAGACCAAGTAAACTCAGCCCTTTTCTAGTCAGACGCATTAAGGTAGACGCAATCTAAGAGAAATCTTGAAAAAAACGTCTATAATATCCTGCAAGTCCCAATAAACTCCGGATTTCTGACACACTAGTCGGTCTAGGCCAACCGCTAACTACCTCTATCTTAGAGGGATCAACTGATACCTTTCTACTCGACACCAAGTAGCCTAAAAATGCCACCTCCTTCAACCAGAACTCGCATTTTGAAAACTTAGCATACAACTTCTGATCTCGCAAAAATAGACAAGACCTTCTCCAAATGTACGGTATGGAACTCCTCGGTCTGGGAATAGATCAAAATATCATCTATAAAGACAATGACAAAAAGGTCAATAAATCTCTAAAAAAATGGTATGCATGAGATCTATAAAAACGACAGGTGCGTTAGTCAAGTCGAATGACATAACCACAAACTCATAATGCCCATACCGAGTCCTGAAGGAAGTCTTAGGGATATCCTCATCCCGAATCCTCAACTGATGGTATCTAGATCTCAAATCTATCTTGGAAAAGACAGTTGCCACTCTCAACTGATCAAACAAGTCTTCAATCCTTGGCAAAGGATATTTGTTCTTCACAGTGACCTGATTCAACTCCCGATAATCTATACACAATCTCATCGAGCCATCTTTCTTCTTCACAAATAAAAAGGGTGCTTCCCATGGAGACACACTAGGGCGAATGAATCCTAAGTCCAAGAGCCCTTGTAACTCTCTTTTTAGCTTTTTCAAATATGAAGGTTCCATTCTATAGGGTGCCTTAGACAGCAGCACTGTCTCAGGAAGTCTAACTCTCTAACAGGTGGTAATCCTGGTAACTCCTCTAGAAACACCTCGGCAAAATCCCTCACTACTGGCACTAAACTCAAACTAAGCTTGGATACTGTGGTATCTATTACACTGGCTAAGTAACTCCATGCGCCATAATTCAAAAGCGCTCTAGCCTGAACCATAAAAATGATAGCAGGTGCGACTCTACCACTAGTCCCACGAAAACGAAAACTAGTCCCACATGGACCCATAAAGTCAACGACTTTCTTAGAACAACTAATATTAGCATGATTAGCCGATAGCCAATCCATACCTAGAATCACATTAAAATCAGATATAGGCATCACAATCAAAGTAGCATGTAAATAAAAGCCCAAAATTCATAGATCATCAGTACAAATAATCCTATCCAAAATGATAGATTTCCCAAAAGGGGTGGTAACGTGCAACGCATGCCCTAACGACTCAGTATCACATGCAGTAGACTCAATAAACTCCGTAGTGATAACATCTCAGTGGAAGAGTACATCTCCCTGAATGGTAACTAGCACAATTGTGACAATAAGAGTGAGACTGGGCCCTACCCTGAGCCTTCTACTGCTACTGTTGTGGCCTCTAGTGAGACAGAGTCCCTCGACCAGCATGGTCGTTCTCTACCTTCCTCTTCTGAAAGGAAGTAGCCAATCCATACCTAGAATCACATTAAAATCAGATATAGGCATCACAATCAAAGTAGCATCACAATCAAAGTAGCATGTAAATAAAAGCCCAAAATTCATAGATCATCAGTACAAATAATCCTATCCAAAATGATAGATTTCCCAAAAGGGGTGGTAACGTGCAACGCATGCCCTAACGACTCAGTATCACATGCAGTAGACTCAATAAACTCCGTAGTGATAACATCTCAGTGGAAGAGTACATCTCCCTGAATGGTAACTAGCACAATTGTGACAATAAGGGTGAGACTGGGCCCCACCCTGAGCCTTCTACTGCTACTGCTGTGGCCTCTAGTGAGACAGAGTCCCTCGACCAGCATGGTCGTTCTCTACCTTCCTCTTCTGAAAGGAAGTCTGTCCGGTCACTGCCAACTTGCCTTTCTTTTTTGAAGACACAACGTCCAAAAAAAGGGGAAATGGCAAGGGTATTCTCATATGTGACAGGACGCAATGCGCACACATTTCCTCTAATATCAGCTCTCAGACCGACAATGAATCTTCTCTTTTTACTCGAGCATCAATAACCTGTCCCACAACAAACTTCAAAAAATGATCAAAGTCCCTCTCATACTCTACCACAGTCATGTCTCCCTGCTTAAGCGTAAAAAACTCCACCTCCAACTGGTCTCGTAGGTCCTTTGGGTAATACTTGTCAAAGAATTTGTCACAAAATATCTTCCAGGTCACTTCCAAAGTAGGAAGAAGTGAGTTAGCAATCGACTACCACCAGTAAAGTGCATCATCAACCAAAGAATAGGTCCCATAATCAGCTTATCCAGATACTAGATAAAGATAAAAGCTCTCTTCACCCGGGTCACCCATCTCATAACTAGGGCGGCATCCACAGATGTTCTGTCAAACTCACCCGACGCATAATGCTTATACTCTCTCAAGGTCTTAGCTGCATTAGTAATGCTACTTCGATCAGCTACCGGGTCAGCTGCTCTACGAGGAGGAACAACATGCTCAACGGGCCTACCCGCATCCCGAAGTAACTCATAGTAATCATCTTCCTCCATATAAACTCTTCGGGTAGCGATACCATGGGAACATCATCTTCTGGCTCGACATCACTGGGTATCAAGCCTCTATCATCCTCCTGATCCTCATATGGCGGCGGTGGCGGGGGAGTAAGAGGTCTAGACTGACTCTGACCTCGTCTAGGGGCAACTGCCCTTGCTCCCCCCATCTAACACCTCGTCTAGGAGGCATACTGCATCACAATCATATAACTTGATAAGCTACTTAGCAAAATAGAACCCACTACTCTACTACTAAAGCATAAGTAAGTAGTTAAATTCTAAAGTTAAAGGTCTAGGGATACCTGGTGCAGCTGATTCAAACGATGACTAGATGATGGACTTAAAGCAAAAACATGAAAAACAAAACAAAACGTGTGATGCACGAAGTCTAGAAAATCGTTAGGCTCTGATAACAACTGTAAAGACCCGACTCTTTAAAATAGAATTAAATAAATAACGTAAGCGGAAGACTTGAATTAATAATTGGAAATATGTAAATCGATAAAGACATCCTTTTCATTTCAAAATAAAATCTGAAATCCTTAACATTCAAAGATGGGAAGCACTTCCCTTTTCATGAAGTTTCAAACCCATCATGTAGATAGATTCGTAAATCCAGAAATCTATTGAAATCAAATAAGCATAAGTAATAATGCTCAAAAGAGCTCAATAACCCAAAGTCAAACAAATAAAAGACATCATAAGTCCATGGAGTAAAACTGACTCAAGTCCATCCGAAATCATACTGCACCAGCTCAACGGCCACGACCTCGTCTCGTACCTGAAAGTGTAATATCATGAGCGAGAGACCCAGTGAAGATAAATTGAAAATAAAGTAAATTTAGATCCCAAATCCAAATCCGGATTTGTGTCAAACGAATCCTACTAACTCTTGACTACCCAATCCCACACAAAAGAATGAAAAGAAATAAAAACTCAAAGATGAAAATAATAAATCTTACCCTTAAGCCTCTTGGAAGTTGGAGGAATGCTTCCAAGATTAGATCAAAAGATAGATCGGGGCTTGATCTATCCAACGCACCCAAAATCATGCGAATCGGAGAAGGGACGAGAAAACCTGCCCCTTAGATAGGAGAGGTGGGCGGCAACAATGGGGTTTTTTGGGAGAGGGTTTGGTTTCTAATTTTCTTTTGCTTCAAATGAAGGAGGAAGGATGTGACATATAATTATAGATGAGGAAGAATTTAATTGCTAAAGAATCCCCCAATTCTTTTCTAGCTTTTAAAATAAACCCCATGCTCTTAAAACACAAACTATTCTCTAAAATTAATCAACACGATTAATCTAAGATAGAAGGTAATTAATTATTATTAATTGGTCTATTAATAATAATTAATGCACCTAGTTCACAATAATTACTTGAAATCTAAAATTACCAAATAAAGATTAAAACTTCTAAATTCTAAATTACCAGAATTAAACTAATTAAATACTTTAAATAAATAAAGGAATAATTAATAAATAAAAGAAAAAAAATTAATTCTACCTCAAAATAACGGGACGTTATAAATGAAAGCTCTTTGACAACCATTCACAACCATAGGCAGCAAACTTTTTAAACGATTACACAAAACTTTAGAAATTGCCTTATACGCAACATTGCATAATGTAATGAAACAAAGTTGTTTCATATTGGCACGACATTTAACCTTTTGAATAAGAGTAATATTTGTGTGACTTTATTTTCATAGCATT
This sequence comes from Gynostemma pentaphyllum, assembly GCA_028015215.1. NCBI lineage: Eukaryota > Viridiplantae > Streptophyta > Magnoliopsida > Cucurbitales > Cucurbitaceae > Gynostemma > Gynostemma pentaphyllum. Next base: position 43,341,390 of record CM051353.1, read on the forward strand.
CGCCTTGTAACAAAAATACCCTTCACAATCTGAAATATATCAAACTGGACAATATCACAATTATCCAGAAAAAATCCTTTTGTCATCCGATCAGGATCTAGGGATTTGTTTAAGTGAATTTGAAACTGTGCCCGAGTAATTTTAGAATTTGAATTACATTCAATCAACATCCTGTTATCTTCAGCCCTCACCTTCAAGATAATGCCACTTAAGCTAGCAACTAAATCAGTAATAAAAGATGATCTAAACAAATCTTTAAAATATTGAATTCCAATATAAGAAACCTGATCACCACCATCTCTCCAAACTTCACTTGCATCTTCAAACCCTTTAATAGAATTATAAATTCTCTGTAATTTAACTTTTGAGTGAAAAAGGAAGTATTTTGTCCTCCATTTTAACAAAATGTGAGATTTAACTGTAATGACCTAGACTTTTAGGTAAAATTTAACTCTTACATTAATATCAATTTCTTTAGGAGAGTTTAAATTGAAAGTTCAATTTATAAATTTATTATGATTTGGAATTTGGATTAAATTTTGTTTAAAAGAAAGTGTAGTTTTGATGAATAAATCAATTCTGGACAATTCTACTTCAGCCAATTCCTTGAGTTATTTTGTGGCTTGTTCTATTGAGAGGATATAGATAGGGGGTAACCGTTTGGGTGGATTCACAAAGGTTAGGTATAATTGTGAGTAATTGTACACTTTCTATTATTTATCTCAAATTGAGGTAATCTTAAATTTCATTAGTGGAACATGTAGACTCTGTAGAAGACAAGACGTAACCCATTTTGGTGAACCTGTATAAATTATGGTGTTATTTCTCTTCCCTATTTATTTATTATGTGTATTGCATATTTTATCGTTATGGGATTAGAGAGTTTAGAGTTTTCAACACTTCAAATTCCCAACAAGAATGAGTACTGATGTATAAAAAAGGGTAAATTACATAAAAGACCCTTGTGGTTTTGGTCAAATGCATGAACATCGCTCGTAATTAAAAAATGGTAAATTAAACCCACGTAGTTCAATATCAGGTTATAAAAAATTGTTTTTTCAATTATAGACAAAAACAATTACATTCATGTTTGTGCTGCAGGTTGACTCACCTATATTGCCAGTGTCTGACTCCCGCATTATTTCTTTGGCAAAAGAACCTGCACGAATTGCAAGATCATATACTGGTTATGTGGGCAATGGCTATAAATTTCAAACCAATGCACATTTTGTTAACAGAGCAACATATAATAGTGGCGTTTATTAAATGCCAAGTATTCCAAACAAATTAAAAAGATTACTTTGGAGTAATTGATGAGATTATTGAGATCTAATACGCAAGTCCTACTCTAAAGTGAATTTTTATATTAAATTGCACGTGGTTTGGGAGAACCAGACGAGGGGAGAATCGCAAGATGGAACATTTGAAAATCGTGGAGGTGAATAAGGCAAACATATGAGCACAAACGATAGATTTGTGATGGCTTCACAATCAATTCAGGTATATTATCTGAACTATCCTCCTAGAAGGCGTGACCTGACAGAATGGTTAGTTGTATGCAAGGTGAAACCGTATCACATAAAAGAAAGTCTTGATCCCGATAAAGATAGTGTGGAGCAAGGTGCTTTTCAAGAAGACGAGTTACAATTTCGTGCAATCGACAAAGGTTAGAACGCTGAAACTGCACGAACTTTAAATGATGGAATGATGACACTTCATGATTCAATAAATACTCTAATTTCTCGTCTAGAAGTCAATGAAACATCACCAGATGGTTCATATGAGGAGGAGTCGACTGAAGAAGAATCAGAACCAGGATCAGAAGAAACTGAGGATGGTGATGTTCGAGAAGACGATTACGATGAGTATGATTAAAGTTTAGAGCTTTAAATTTTGTAAATTCTTATGTGTGTGTGTTAAAAAAAACAATCTAGATGTTTCCGACGCTGTTGTCGACGTTTTGGCTACTTCAGTGTTGCCATTTATAAAACTACAAAATATGTGGGCACTACCGACGTATATTTGCGTCGGGAATGCCTAAACTACACGCCGATAATACCTTCGCCGACGTAAAATCTACGTCGATATTTACTTGTCGGGTTTGCCCCTTTTTAGCATGTCAAGCGAGATATTTTTCTACGTTGATGATGCTTTATGCATCCTCGATGCATCATATGCCAGCGTAAAATTAAATGTCGGTGGTAGCTAAGGGCATTACCGGCGCTATAGTGCCGGCAAAGGGGGCAAAAAAAAGAAAAAAGAAGGGATATTGCCGACGCTATAGCGCCGACAAAGGGGTAAAAAAAAAGAAAAAGAAGGGGTATTGCCGGCGCTATAGCACAGGCAAAAGGAAGGGGTATTTCCGGCATTATGGAGCCAAGAATACCACTGTAGTTTTTTTTAAAAAATTTTGTTCGTTTTAGGCGCCTTAAATGCTACTTGTTTCACTATTAAATTTCATTTCATATTTCTTAATCACCAATATCCAGAATAACAGAGAACTAAAGTAATTTTTTTTATCATTAACATAAACCACGAAACTTTCTCAATAAATCATCACAAAGAAAACGAAATTACTAATATAACTAAAGTTTAACACAAACCACGAAATATCTAAAGTTTTAATACAAACGAGAGTACTACAATAACTAAAGAGTTAACAAAATACAAACATCCTAAGCATCCTTACTCCCACTCCCACCTCCACCTTGAAACTTTCTCAAGAAATCATCCCAAGCCGATCGAAGTTTATTAGTTTCTGCATCACGTGCCAAAACAAGAGCTCGAAGTTCTTCAGCTGCTCTATCACGTGCCAAATCACGAGCTCGAAGTTCTTCGGCTTCTTTATCACGTGCCAAATCACGAGCTCGAAGTTCTTTGATAGTACTGAGGGCCTCTGTTAGTTGTGTTGGGACAATATCCACTTGTGAATATACAATCGATCTCGATTAATAAAACATGCAAACTATAAAAACAATGAATTTAATAAAAATAATGATAAAACATGCTTTGAGACAGCTAACTTTGTTGCAGGATAGCCGTCTCCCACAATAAAGACATTAAAAAATATAACAACTTTATGCAAAAATGATAAAAACATGCTTTGAGACGGCTAACTTTGCTGTAGGATAACCGTCTCCCACAATAAAGACATTAAAACTATAGGTTAAGGAAATTAACCTGGATCATGACATTGTTGCGCTCACGAAAATATCAGAAAATATGATCTGTTTCAATTTACAATTGCAAAAATTAGACATTTTAATATGCAAATTTAAAATTAACCACATAATTAAATACCAAAAACAATAAATTTAAAATTAAATAAATTGTTCATTCATATTTTTAATTTATTGTTTAAATAATTTATAAAAAAAAAGATTGAATCAAAACATATTAACAATACCTAGAACACACAAGATATGGTCAATTTGAAAAAAATCCATATTCATAAAAAGTAAAAAACTTCTCAAATCTCCAATCAATCATGTATTGTGTAACAATTTACTTCATAACAACCAATTTGTAACAATTAAACAATAAATTTACAAAGAAAAGATTTAATAAAAACATATTAACAATACCAACACATCAAATATAGTCAATTTAAAATAATTCATATTCATAAAAAAAGATAAAAATTCTCAAATCTTAAATCAAACATGTATTGTGTAACAATTAACTTTATAACAACCAATTTTAAACAATAAAACTACAAAAAAAAAATCAAATTAAAAAAAACCTAAAAAACTATAAATCCATATTGATAAATAAGAAAAAAAATCATCTCAAATCTCAAATCAATCGCGTATTGTGTACCTAATCTACCTCATAAGAACTAATTTTAATCAATTAAACACTAAAACTACAAAAAACACCCAATTTTTCAAAAAAAAAACCCTAAAAGGAAAAACTATGAAATCTAAGAAAATAAAAACTATTTTAGTAAAATAGGCTAATGAAACGTACCTAAAACGTTGGATTATGAAAATTTCGCCTTTTGAACGGAGGAAAACGATCAAGATTTGACCAAGAAAATAAAAAAAAAGGGATGAAGGTTGCGTTTTTCGACAGTCTGCTGCAATGGGGGGGAGTGTTTTCTCTTTTAGGGGGGGGGGAATAAGGGATTTTTTTAAAGTCGCATAGCCCGCGCACGTGTGCGCCGACGATGCTTAAACAAGCGTGCGCCGACAATGGGCTTTCCATTGCCGGCGCACAGAAAGCCTAGCGCCGGCTTTGGGCCTCGCTGGGCTCCAATACTAGCGTAATTTAAGCTTGCGCCGATATTTGTCTACCATTTCCGGCCAACATTATGTGCGCCGGTGATGGTAGTGTTGCCTATTACATTGCCGTCGCATTTTGTGTGTGCCGGCAATGGTGACGCCGGTAGTGTCCTTTATTCTTGTAGTCTAATATGGGTGACGCGACCGTCGCTCATGTCACATGGGAAACCGCAAACCATTTCAAGAATTCTAGCGACGATCGCGTCGCAATTCTGATTATGAGTGACAAGCGCGACGCTGCAAGTAATGATGACCAATTATGAAGTGACTGTTGGGATGCCCTTTTTTGTAACGCCTGCGTCGCCTCCAATCATTATCACCGTTTAAAACGTCCATTGATATTTTCTTTGTTGTGACGCCACCGTCGCCGTTTGCACGAGGAATTTAATTTTTCACTAAAATATTAGCTGTTATTTTGAATACTCGTGACACCAACGTCGCTAATAGTCAGCAAGCGTGACTTTTCACATTATAATTATTACTTTTTTGTGACGCGGGAGTCGCAAAAAAAAAAAATTTTAAATCACAGAACGGACTTCTTGTTGAGTAATTGAGCCAAATCAATTTAATATTAAGTTAATGCCTAAAAACCAATTAACTCATTTTAAAAGGAAAGGCCCAAATCTTAAGGTCAAAGTCCATTTGACCAAATTGATTATTCTGCCATTTGATATGAATGTAAATGTCTTTTCAGCGTGTGGTTTCATCTTGAGGCGGTGGAAGGGTATTCTGACATATATATATATATATATATATGTTATGTTGAAGATATATTAACCTAGCGAGTGGGAGAAGAAAGAAAAGAAGCCGGCGGCCGTTTTTTGTTTCTTCTTCACCGAGAGAATTGTGGTGTCAATTCTATGAGAGTCGATTAGACGACTTTCAATTGGGTTAATTAGGGTTTGTTCATATTGAGAGAAAATAGGGAGGGGGCAACCGTTTGAGTGATTCTCAGGGTTATGTATAATTGTGAGTAATTATACACTCTTTTATTTTTGTCTCATTGATGTAATCTTCAACTTCATAGTGGAACCTGCAGAGTCTGCAGAAGACAGGACGTACCAATTGGGAACCTGTATAAAATCTCTGGTGTCGTTATTCTCTCTTACTGTTATTTATATTCTTTGTTGCGATAATATTCATCGTTCTTGTGTTAGTGGGAGTTTAGGGTTTTAACAAACCCCTCAAATTCCCAACAATTGGTATCAGAGCTTCAGGTTTCGGGGACTTGTGTTAGAGATCGATGGATAGCAAAAAGAATATTGGGATCGAAAAATTTGACCGTTCATATTTTTCATTCCTGATGATGCAGATTGAGGATTACTTTTTTTTTTTTTTTTGTAAGAAATTGCATCTTATGTCATTGGGAGAGAAGCCAGAGGATATGAAGCATGAAGATTGGAACAAACCAGTGAGGTCGTTGACCTTGTTAATTATTGTTGTCAATTATATGAGTTCTACACAAAGTGCAAAATCAGAGAGTTGTTGATGTTCCCTCGGATCGGAGGGGTGAGCCAATAACGCAGGAAAGGACAGTTAGCTCCTAATCCATCAGTTCATGAAGAGGAAACAGTTGGGAGAATCTGGAAGCGCTCAGAAAGTAGCCTCAACTGACAGGCAAGATAGCGAACTGGTGAAGTTGCTCGAGGGCAATAGTGCACTTTTGACTAGGTTCAGAGTCAATGTGGGTGTAGATGTTGGAGATGAAGTCTCTATTTTGACAACCGACTTGAATGCACACATGTCAAGTCATTGGTGGAAAATTCCTTTCTCAAAATTCGTTGTAGGCGGATAATGGGTAAGATGGTAGATCCCGCCACATAGATGGAGTGGGAGTTGGTGGAGTATCTTTTCATGCCTAAAAGATAGCTCACATCGGGAAACCTTGCAGAGGTTATGTTAGTGGATTCTAACATGTTTTGTTTTGCAAATCGGTTTGAATTTGCAGGTTGAAGCCTTGGTGTTCCAAGCAAGTGATGAGCTTTGTTGCAGTGGGAGTTGAACATGTTTGATTTGTCTCAAAGTGGGAGATTGTTGAGTAATTGAGCCAAATCAATTTAATATTAAGTTAATGCCTAAAAACCAATTAACTCATTTTAAAAGGAAAGGCCCAAATCTTAAAGTCAAAGTCCATTTGACCAAATTGATTATTCTGCCATTTGATATGAATGTAAATGTCTTTTCAGCGTGTGGTTTCATCTTGAGGCGGTGGAAGGGTATTCTGACATATATATATATGTGTTATGTTGAAGATATATTAACCTAGCGAGTGGGAGAAGAAAGAAAAGAAGCCGGCGGCCGTTTTTTGTTTCTTCTTCACCGAGAGAATTGTGGTGTCAATTCTATGAGAGTCGATTCGACGACTTTCAATTGGGTTAATTAGGGTTTGTTCATATTGAGAGAAAATAGGGAGGGGGCAACCGTTTGAGTGATTCTCAGGGTTATGTATAATTGTGAGTAATTATACACTCTTTTATTTTTGTCTCATTGATGTAATCTTCAACTTCATAGTGGAACCTGCAGAGTCTGCAGAAGACAGGACGTACCAATTGGGAACCTGTATAAAATCTCTGGTGTCGTTATTCTCTCTTACTGTTATTTATATTCTTTGTTGCGATAATATTCATCGTTCTTGTGTTAGTGGGAGTTTAGGGTTTCAACAACCCCTTCAAATTCCCAACACTTCTCCCTCCCCCATTTTCTTTCTTTCTCTCTTTTTTTCTTTTCTTGTTTCTTTCTCTTTCTTTCTTTCTTTCATTTTTTAAAATTTTTACTTTTCAGACACGATTGCATTAACGGTTAGTATTTGTTTTTTCTTTTTAGTTTTATTTATAACATTATTTTTAGGTATGTTTAGTTTAAAGATGTCAAATTTTTAATTTCATTATATCAATTGGTTAAATAATTGTATTTAAATTAATTATATTAAATTTTCTATTAGTTTATGTTAATTAATTTAATAAAAAATTTCAATTAGATTATGTTAATTAATTTAAATGATTGTATTCAATTAATTATATTAACTTTTTAATTAGATTAATATTAACTAGCTTAAATTCATTAGTTTACTCAAGTTATGGAATTCAACTGAGTATCAGGTTAAATATTAAATGTACTTCTAATTATCCTTTTGCTTCTTTAAATTGAATACTTTATATTTTGAAATGTGTGCAAGGAGTCAAAGAAACCGTTCAAAATTAAATGTGTATCATATATGCGGTTCACAAAGCATTTAACAAATGGCTGATAAAGGGGTAATTTTTTATAGTTGGTAGTTAATTGGCTTCAGAATTGTCATTATTAACACTGAAGTTTTATGTTTGTAGTAATAAATAGATTGAGTAATTGAAGCTTTTGTAGGTTTAGGTCGAAGTTTTTTGCTTTGAAAGTTAGGAAACTATTGGTAATCTTTTTTGTGCTTGAAAACGAGCTTCGAAGCGAGCACGTAATGTCGTTGCTATAGGCTAATGATATTTCTATTGCTATTTATTTAATGCAGTTGGAAAGGATGATTTTTACTAGTTTGTAAGTTCAATATGAAGATATTATATATGGATTTGAATCCAGAATAATTTTGATATGTTGATCCATGCAAGGGAGTTGACCACATCTATTTTCAACTGTATTTATGGAACAAAAGGATCTTGAAAAGCCCCATTTCATTGAGCCTTGAGATTTATTTTTACTTCGTCTGCTTTCATGCATCTACATTAAATTTTATATTAGATTATATTAATTAGTTTAATCCATTTAATAAAAAATTTCAATTTCATTATATTAATTAGTTTTAATGATTGTATTTAATTAAATATATTAACTTTTTAATTATATTAATTAGTTTAATTAATTATATTAAAATTTCTATTGGGATTATGTGAATTAGTTTAATTTAATTAATCTCATTAAATTTTTAATTTCATTACGTTAATTAGTTTAAATGATTGTATTTACTAAAATATATTAATTTTTTAATTAGATTGATATTAATTAGTCTAATTCATTAGTTTAATTAATGATATTAAATTTTCTATTAGGATTATGTTACTTTGTTTAAATTAATTACTTGACAATTAAATAAATATTTAATTTCAATAATTATAAGTATTATGACGAGTGTTAGGCATGCTCCAAGGTTGCATGATAACTCGGTTGAGGATTCATTAGATGAGGCAGAGTTGGGCGCATTGCTGCCAGGTTATGAGATGACTGATCATGTCCCAGGGACTGCACCTACTGCAGATCCTCCTATCCCTGAGACAGCATCGATCTGCCTCAGCTACTCTTGTCAGGAATTGAGGCCTCTAAAAGAGTTCTCAAGCGGAAGTCCCAAGGATCTTTCCTTGCAGTATAATATTAACAAAATTCTAAATGCATAAAACGAATACTAACCCTTGTCGAGAATTGTCTGGCTCTTCCTCGTTCTTCGATGGTTACGATCCTGGGACCACCAAAAAGATCTTCCTCGCTAAGCACAAAAGAGAAACGGTGCGTGGGCACTATCCTCTTTGGAAAAAGGAAGAGGGAAGAAAAATTTCTTCCCTATACCCTAAGGAGGGTGGCGGCGACAAGGAGAGAGGGAGAGGAATTTTCTCGAGCCTTCTCTTGGTTGCTTAACCGTGTGTGTTTTGGGGTCACCCCAAAGGTCCTATTTATAGGAAAACCAAGACCTCAGAAAATCTTTGAATATCTTTTTAATTATTAAATAATTAATAAAGATATTCTAAAATATATTTTGAATAATAAAGATATTATATTTTATTCCATAATAAAATATCTCATATATCTTTTATTTAAATTAATCATTATTAATTTAAATATATTATTCCATATCTTCCATTTAAATTAATCACATTAATTTAAAATAAGATATTCATATATTTTATATAAAATAAAATGCAAAACTTAGTCAACTCTTTGACCAAGGTGGCGTGTGGCCCCACCATGGGTCACACGCCCCTATCATCATCTCATGACAATATTGGGCATTTTATTTTCCTTTTTAATTTGACAATCTCAAATTAAATATTTAAATAGACTCCTCTATTTAAATCCCCTCAAAATTAATTTAATTAAATAGACTCTTCTATTTAATCTCTCATAATTAATTAAATAGACTTTTCTATTTAATAATTAAATAGACCCATCTATTTAATTCCACCATTAATTAAATAATTAAATAGACTCTTCTATTTAATTTCTTTTAATTAATCAAATAGACTCCTCTATTTAATTCCATTTTTCCAAAGAAATTAATCATCACTGATTTATGTTCTCAATTACATGCGTTAGCTCGGTGGACTTAATGGACCTATAGGACTAAGCTTCAATGATCCAAAATTACCTTTGATTAAAACTCCTTTTAATCAATTAATTCTCATTCATTAACTCCTAGATAACTCCACTAAATACTAGAGTTGCACTCTTAGTACTATAGACATAGTCATGTCCATTGGCTATAATCATTAACTACACTTTGATCCTTCACAAGTTAGTTCGTATCCATGGCTAGGTTTTTGCACCGTATTAACCTCCATGATACATCTTGTTTCTTAAGCCCAACTGATTCTCCAATGAACAACCTTACATAATCTCCATTATGCGTCTTTAACCTTTTCCTTGATCAGAGGAATATGAGGCCCCGCTGTTCAAGACCGAATCAGTCCATAAGGGAACTACTTATCTATTTTCCTATATGGAAAAGAGTGAATTCCAATTATTGTGTAATTATGTTCCCAGCTATAAGCAAGATGCAATCCCCAAAGTGGGAGGCATATTGAGCGAACTATATCGAGTCACTCTTACCTATGCAAATCAAAGGCTTGTCTCTTGCGAAGAGGAGTTCGTAATCCACTCAAGATTAAGATCAATTGTACATGATCAACCAGTTGATAAACGAAGTATCTTTCTGTAACGGCTTTCCCAGAAGACAGTAAGTTTATCTTAGTCCAGTCTACTACAATCTCTATTGCAGCAACACCCCCACTCACATGTCTCTACATGAGCGATCCAGATGAGATCACTTGTGCCAATTCACAAGTGGGCCGTGTTAGTGGTGTTACCAGAAATAAGGCACCCAACCTTTATTCATGTAGCACAGACTATTTGATTTACACTTAAGTGAATCTTCCCGCATCACATGCTCACTTTAAGTTATCATAAGTAACTCTGGATCTTATGATGGATTACATTTATTAAACTAATAATAAATGACAATGTAAATATTACTAATTAATAATTCCTTTATTTATTTATAGTTTAATTGAATTACATAAGATTTAGGGAAACCCCAGCAACTCTTACATCAGTTACTCCCGGGTTATCAGGTTCTGGTACCGTCACTCCAGCTCCCATACCAGCTGACTCATCAATTTTTTTAAATTTACCGTTAACACTCAACTTACACTAATATACATTTGTAATGTCATTTCTGATTAGAGCCACACAAGACCATTTCCAAGCAAGTTTCGCTAGACAAAGATTACTCATATCGAGAAACAACAAATGTTTGACAACTGGAAGGTAAATTACTACGTTTTTTCATTTTTTTGCTGGTAAATTAATTTGTTTAACACTAATACAAACACAATTTTTTTATAATTTTGGTTTCTTAGGGAAAATTTACTATCGATACAGACATCTCGGAGAAGGTGTTGTATCCCTTATGGGATAAACACGTTATGACCATCTTTGCTTCGTTGAATTTAAACTTGTCCTAAGAAACTGAAACAAATGTTTTTATTAGGTTTTCTAAGGGAGGTTTTGTTTCAAGTTAGTTGGAATAACTTGTGGGTGGGTGCATATAACTCAAATTATTACCATAATAATGATTTCCATGATTAAAAGGCTCTAATTGGTAATAATTTGGTATATGATTTCCTTGAAAGCTATAATTCATATTTTCATAGATAGGGTAGTGTGAACGATGAGAAATATTTGGCTCAATGTGAAATCTATTAAGAGGTATTCTTGATTGAGCTATCAGAGAGGACAATTGGTATGAAAGTACTGCTATTTGATTTGAAAGAAGTAAAATATGAGTTCTATCTACTTCCTGACTCCATGACTCCTCATTAGGTCTCTGATAATTAAAATCCATACCTATCAACAAAGCTAGTAAAAAGATAAAGCATATAAAATATTAATAAAAATAAAGAAAAATAAAGAAGATTAAAAATTAAATCTAAATTAAAGCTCAGTTAAATTAAAATAATATCAGGTAAAATTAAAAATTGCCAATCCATGACAACGGCGCCAAAAACGTGTTGATGAAAGTATCCATACTCGAAAGCGTACTGAGTCAAGTTTTAATATAGTGATATTAAAAGGGTTGACGTCCTCTAGGATTGGTATTTTAATTAATAACTGAGTACTGTTCTTGTAACGCCCCAGGTTTTTTTGTGGTTTTGATTAATAATGTTTAGTAAAATATATTGAGATTAGTTGTTTTGGGGTTGTTATTAATTATTTAAGAATGATTTTGTTTCCATTTAATTGGTTTTAATAGTTAACTATGGTTAAAAGTTAAGTATGGGTGGGAAAATTAATTGGAAGAGAACATTTAACCATAGATAGTTATGGGGGAAGGTTTGAATAGCAAATAAAAATGGGGAAGGACTAGTTGGCAACACATGGGGTTCCTAGCTTGATTTGGATAAGTGGAGGGGTTCTTTAGCAAATAAGGAAGAATTAAAATCATCAATTCCTTATTCAAAGTCATTAGAGTCAAAAATTAAAAAAAAGAAAAGAAAAAAAGAGACATTTCTCTCAACTATCTCTTCTCCACCGTCAGCCTCAAAGGGTTCATGGAGATTGTTTTTTTTTCTTGCCTCCAATTTCGTATCCAAGCTTGAATTCAAAGAGAAAAGGGTAGATTTGTGAGGGAAAATGTTTGTTAGGAAGATTGGAGAAGGATTCCTCAAGAAATTGATCAATTTAAGGTAAGATTTCATTCTTAGAATTCAAGTTTTTCACCTAGGTTTTATGAGATTTGTTGTCCTCTTGCTAGTTGTTTTAAAAGACCATTTGTTTTGAAGTTTTAATATCTTTTAAAATTCTGGGAAATGACTTTCAAGAACCTATCTCAAAGCCTAAGATTTTCTATTCACAAGATCTCTTGAAACTGGAAGCCATGGATGAACACCAAGCTCAAATCCTCCATTAATGGCTATTTTCAAGCTTTCTAGCTTTTTCAAATTTGAGTTTTTATGAATTTTTACTTAGTAACTTTAAATTCTGGTATATATGTGTGCTTAATTATATATATATCATAGGAAAAACAACTTGGAAGAGCAACGAAATGATTTTTGAAGATTCTCAAATTTGGCCAAAATATTAGTGTTAAACTTAGCTAGTTTTGAGTTTTCTTAACTTTTATTGAAAGGTTTCCAATTCTGGAATTTTTGAGTGTTTATATATATATATTACACATGAAAAACATCTTAGGAAAGTAACCCAATGAATTTGTGATAGTTCTCTTGTTGGCCAAAACTTCATACTAAAATTGCTTAGTTTGGGGTGTTTTTTCTTAGAAATTTTAGGGAGTTGTTAAATCTGGAAATTTTGGGTGTTTATAAGTATATTTCCTACAAGGAAAATACCATGGAAGGGTAAGATATTGAAACTTTAATAAACACCATTGTTGAGCCAAAATTATGCCATTTTTGGATATTTTTTGGGACTTTTTCTCTTAACGGGTGTGGGGGTTTTGGTGTATTGTTACAAACTGATTGTGATGGTAATTTTAACATATATTTTTGGGTGGATCGAGCGGTGATCCACGGGGCCAACTTCGAAGGTGAGAACACAAAGAATCGGAGGGGTGAATGGCGTGTATTCACGAGTTTTTTTTCCATGTTATCTTAAAATGGGAAATTGTGGTTATAAGTGGTAGTGATTGGTGGTATAATTGGTATGGTTATGAGCGTAAGAGAAGTATGGGAATGGATATTGACCCTGACATTGGTTTAAGAGGAGCCGAAATGCTAATTAACACAAAACCGGTTTATGTTTTGACTAGTTCTTTATTTAAGCATGCCTACTTGCTTTATATTTGGGTTCATAGTCCATGATCGAGTCATATACTGATTTGGGACTATGATTATGCATACTTGTCATATTTTTGATTTATGCTCGATGGATAGTTACAACTGTGGTAATAGAGAAAAGTGTGAACGTGAATCATGTGATTACGTGAATTTTGAGCATTATGTATGTAATGATAGAGTCATATACTGATTTTTGGAAATTGACCTATTTATACTCGTTAAATCGATATTTCATTACATGATGTTGTTGAAAGGAAGCATGCTCATTCCATTCCATTACATAACATACCACTCATGCATATCATGCGATCGACATGTGGCCATAGGGTCGTAACCCGTGAAATGGTGTATGGGTGTTGGACGCTACACGTGGTTACCGTGGCGGAGTTGTGATGAAGCTCCGGAGTGCTTTATGATGAATGGCCCGGATGCTAGTGGTTATTGGGATAACTTGAGATTGAGATGAGCTACGGCTCAGATGTGAGATGTGGCAATTCTTGATTTATGCATAGTGAGACGCGGGTTGTAAGCAAGGGACCGAATGATATTTTGGAAGGAAAAGGAAAAGAGGAAATGGCTTATGCGTTGTTGATCGGTGAAATCTTAAACATGAAAGTTGATTATTTGCATAAGCATCCATGTTATGTGTTGAGCATATTTATGCATCCATGTTTTGCTATCTCTTTTGTTTTGAGTTTTCATATTGAGAAGCGGATGTGTAGAGGTAGACGGAAGGGAAAGTAAATTGAATGTGGTATTAGTTGTTTGAGGCTTGATGTAAAGCCAGCAAGTGTAATACATTACGAGCTATGGCTCGGGTACTGATTAATGACTGTATGTGTGTATAGGGTGTAGTGAGACGTCGGGTCTTGTGACCGTGATGTGATTTGGGCGTAGTGAGACGTCGGGTGTTGTGATGGAAAAGTTTGTAGACTAAAGAAAATGGTAAATGTGATACGCGAAATTTGTTATGTGCTTGACGATAGTACGAGTTTGAAAGGTTTACAGTTTGAACATGTTATCTACCTACTTTGCAATACTCGATAATTTGCTCTCTTATACATATGTTTCTGTTTGTGCATCATGTTGTGAACATCCGCACTACCGTTCATATTCTTTTGTTTTCACTGAGTGTCATGCTCAAAGGTGCTTTATATCACCTTTCAGGTCTCGGACGAGGACGGGACGAGGCGCGGCAGGTGGTGCTTGTTGATGCATCGAGATGAAGCTTTTTGGATTAGGTCTCCGGTCACGCGAGCCGCGTTTTCTGGGAGTGTGGTTGTCTTTTGTTTTAGAGTCGAGATTTAAAGTTAAAGTACATACATTATGTTTGTATAATAGTTTTAACTCGGTGCACCAAACTTTATATTGGTTTGAATTTATGTGATACTTTGAACCGACCGACGAGCCGATGTTTCTGATGAACAGGTTTTATATTGAATGTGTGTTTTGGAATTTACGAATACTACATGCCAAAATTTTCAATAATTTTCCAAATCAATTGTTTTAAGCTTTAAGTTCTTCGCTTTCGTATGTGTACTCGCGTCCTGGACTTCTAGAATAAGTCAGGTCGTCAGAGTTCTATTTCAACCAAACTTTATCTAGAAATCAAAATTTAATGATACTTAATTAAACTAATAAAATAAAGAAAACTAATTAACCAAACAAAGGAGAAAAGTGATGGAGGCGAACCCTAAAGAATGATTTCACTACTCTAGTTTATGGAATAAAATATTAATTTAGTAAAAAAATAACAAAATAACATTCTATAAATCAAGAACACATAAATTCTTAATTACCTCTTACGAGCGTCGAATTAAAGTTCACTCCTAATTAAGAAACCAATGTTCCTATTCAATTTCAATAATTAGAAGCGTATTAATCACATGTTCTTTTTAGACTTCTAAGAAAAAATCAAGTTTCCCAACTCTAATTTTCTCTTAGTTATGTTCCTAAGTTCTATCCCAAAACAACCTCTCTCGAATGTTAGATTTATGGATTAAAATCAATTAATCTATGGCCAGTAGATCAAGGGTATTAAGCATATAAGAACGTAAATAGAATAATTAAATTGTATTTAAAACTAAATTAAATAAATCAAAACATAAACATAGAGTACCTACATAAATTCTCTAGGAAACATAAACTAACAATCCATAAAACTAAAATTAACAAAATTAAATTAAAATATGATTCTAAATGACATAGATAGACAAACAAAAAGAATTGGAGAAAATCTTAATGCTCCCAAGCTTCCTAGCCTTCGAAACCTTCAAAATCCCAAAATTTTATCAAAATCTGCTCCCTCGCGCCTTCAGAATGGTGAAAATAAGGTTCAACCCGCTATATATATAGAGAAAAGAGGTGGTGGCTCAAATTATGTACGAGCGAGATGTCATTGAACAGTCTAGCAAGCGAACGCTCCAATTCAAGTGAGGCGTTCCTTGAAAGTCTAGCAAGTCATCGCTAAAATTCAAGTGAGCCATTGCTTGACCAAGTTTTCCCACCATCTTATTTTTGCCTATTTTGTCCACCTTTTATCTTCTTTTTTTTCATCCTTTTCTTTTCTTCTTTAAATCTTAAATATTTTATCTAAGAAATTTCTCTTTTCTTCATTAACCTACAAAATAAATAAAATTAGAAAGTTAGTTAATTTAATTCCCAAAAACTAATTAAAATTAAGAATAAAGATATATAATAAGTGGCCCACTTAGTTGATGTACGGCTCCACTTCTAAACAGCTGCATAACACATATGTTTGAATAGCGTGATACTCAACATCACCCAACTGCATCCACACACATTTTCCAACAGTTATGCTAGCTTGTGTAAAAATCGACAAGTCATTTACATCAACCCCTTCAACCAAATTAGTAACAACTTTTCGCTTTCCCGGTCGATATTGCTCTATAATGTGCTGATCAAAATAATACAAAAAAAATGTGGTGGTCTCGTGCGTAAGATGAGCACTACAAATTGATACTTCAACACATACTTTATTTCCAACCATCTTTTTCAACTTTCGTAGGTACCTGAGATTCATAATATTAATATTTTCATTATTTTGAAGTATTAAAACAAAGAAATTGTAAAAGTGTATATGTTTACCTTTCAAATGGATACATCCATCGGTAATGTACCGGACCACCCAACCTCGTATGGAAGGTGAACTGGAAGATGCTCCATTGAGTAAAAAAAGGGTAGGTGGAAACATTAGCTCGAGCTTACATATAATAACTGTAATCTCCGTACTCATTGATTTGACAGTAGTGTTAGACAACTCCGTACAGGTCAAGTTTGTAAAAAAATACGCTCAACTGCGCCAACGACTCCCAATGTTTATGCTCCAGAAATAGTCTGAATACAATTGACATCAATCGTTGCATGAATACATGACAATCATAGCTTTTCATCCCGAACATTATATGTTTCTAACTTTCAATACACCTACTAAAATTCGAAACATATCCATCAGGGAATTTGATTGACCTCATCCACTCAAACAAGACTTTCTTGCCATCCGTCGTCAATGTGTACTTCTCTTTGGCATAATGATCATTATCATCTGGCTCCAACTCTGGTCACGACATATATCCCTGATATCATAACGTGCTTTCAAATTGTCCTTTGTTTTACTCAAAACATTTAGAAGTGTATTGAAAACATTGCCAAAAAAAAATTATTCTCAATACGCATTACATCCAAGTTATGTCTGATTAGTAGATCCTCCCAATACGGTAGATCCCAAAATATACTTCTTTTCTTCATACCTGTGTTTTTCCCAACCAACTTGTTTGCATCCTCAGCCCCAATCTGTAATCTTCTGCATCCCTAACACATCTATAACATGCAAAATTTGTCTTCCACTATACATTGTAGAAGGTACTTCCTTTCTTACACGTAGACCCTTTGTCCAGTCAGAATTATTAGAACAAAAAGAATTATTCAAAGGTAGAAACCTCCTATGACAATCAAACCAACAAGTTTTTCGATCGTGTCTAAGGAAAAATGCTCCAGTGTCTAGCATGCAATGGGGACACACATATTTTTCGGTCGTGCTCCATCATTTTTAAAAAGGAAAATAGATGTATAAATGAATTTACTTCTCAACTAGAATGCAATGAACAAAATAAAAATACAACATATATAAAATAACACAACGTACTAGATAACATGGAATACGTTGGGAAGTCACTCATAGTTTAGATTAATGCAACTCACAATAAGAAATACTACTTCCACGATATATCATACGTCATAACTCCATCATCCCACAAAGTTTTCAGTTATGCTATAAGTGGTTGTAAGTACACGTCCAACTTTTTTTTTGGACTATTCAGACAGGGTACGATTACTATTAAGAAAATCACAGGGTTTTTCATACACATCGATAGTGGCAAGTTATACAGGGTTAACATCACTGGTTAGATTGAGTATTGTGCTCCTGGTACCCCAAATGGGTTAAATCTATCTGTGCATAATCCCAATCTAACATTTTTGTGGTCGTGTGCAAACTCGGAATGACAGTTGTTGAAATGCTTCCACGCTGCAGCATCTGAAGGGTGTCTCATAACTCCATCCTCCTGGGAATGCACATGGTGCCATATCATGTGAGAAGCTATCACATCTGATGCATACAACCGTTGGAGTCACGGTGTAAGCAGCAAATAAAATATGTTGGTATGTAGAATCAAACGATGTTTTCCTTATTTATATATAGGATGAAAGCAAAATTTGCAGTGATGAAGACTTGAATCAATATCCTAGTAAATCATGCATTCGTTTCAACAACAGTCTATTTTTTCAACAGGTAATCCGAGACTCTCCACTTGCTTCTTCGTGTCTTATAAACTCTCTGGCAATGTGTTTTCTGCTGGAGCTCAACTACGAAACCATTGTGTGATTGAGTTAAATCCTCTCATTGAGATGTGGTACTCCGTCTTAATATTCATAAGTTCTGTAGCTGCAATAAGTTGACTCACATTACAACCCAAATAGAGTGGTCTACTCACTGTTTCGAGCATCTCGTTTATTCTTCTTGATTCTGGATTCATTTCCTCTTCCACGAATGTCTGTTCTCCTGGCGCTTCTTGATTCACTGCATCGTATCCTCTACCTTCAATTATCATTTGTTGTAGTTGTCTGAACTATGTAAGTTCTTCATTTTTGATGATAACATCAATGTTTGAGCAGCTGCCTAGGTAATGTCTAGACTCGTTTAATGCAACGTTGAACATTTCTTCTGTTTCACCCTGGTATACCCAATGATAATATTTTGGAACAAAACAGTGACTATAAAGAAGTTTGGAATTATTTTTCTATTGTCACACTTTTTGCACGGACGTCATATATGTTGTCTGTACTTTACGTAACAGACAGTTGTTTTACAAAACTCTACAAATTACTGAGTTCCACCAACAAATTTATCACTCATCGTCAACTAAACGTACATACATCCACTCACGCATTTTGTTTTGATGGTAGAAAACAAAGTTTGGCTATTAAATATATAGGCAATCCAATGTTGGAATTTAGTGACGAGTTCTATCACTAATTGTGGCAGTAAAGATATATAATTCCCTCCATTAATGGTGACGCTAGCGTTGCCTTTGAGGACAATCGGCGACGCCGGCGTCGCCAATGATGCGATAAAGGAGTCGTTGTGTCATAGTATTTCCCACCTTTTTTTTTTGACTCGGTCGTCATCGGTGACGTGTATCGTCACTTGTTTCGCGCCTAAATTTGGGCGCCAAATCTACCGATGCTAGCATCGCCATGTCTATGATGGTCACAATGTTCCTACCCTTTTTCTGCGCCAAGACTTGCGATGCTGCTCGTCACAGTAATAGCGACGCCACTCATCCCACTCTTCCCGCCAATCTTTCGTGCCTTATTAAGTGACGCGGTATCTTTTTGGGTCGCTAATTCAGATATGAGGCGCGTCAAGATTGGTCAACGCCCTTAACAGTGATGCACAACATCGCAAATATGTTACGCTACTTTGTCGTCGCATATGTGCCATCATAGAAGATCAATTTTCTTGTAGTGTTATTGCTTCAATCATACATAATATTTTGATGATAATAAAATATTTTATTTCTTGGTGTTTTCAAAGTATTGAATCAACCAAAGCAGAGTTCAAAACAAGGATTTCAAAACATCTTAAATCATTCAAATGAGAGTTCAAACGAAGAAGTTAGGGCTAAAAGAAAGTTAACGGTGTTGAAGGAGAAGAGTCTTGTTAGACATAATTTTGAAGTATGTGGGTGTATTTTATCATTTTTTAGCTACATAAAGTTGTAGATACCGTATTTTGTCCGGCTCAATTTATTATTATTATTATTATTATATTTTATATTATTTGAATTCCACTTTTATAAAAAAATAATTAATTAAAGATTTATTTGATAAAGTCTTTATATTTTGTTAATTAAATCTATAATTCAATTCAAATAAATAGTTGATGATAGTAAGATATGTTTAGATAAAATTAATTAATTAATAAAAAATAGAGTTTGAGAGAGTTAAGGAAGATTATCCTGATATCTCTCTCAAACTAATTTCAAACATTCAATTTACTTTGATTCCCTCTCCACATCTCTCCATTTCCTCCATTTTCTTTCTTTTGTCCATCTTTTTCTCTCCATCTCTCTCACTCCTCCTCAGTCTCACGTATCCATGACCTTAAATAACTCCCTGCATGTATAAAAGAATTTAAAATCAATAAGAAAGGGGGGAAGAAAAAAAAAAACAGAGGAGAAAACCATACCATTCCCACCAACATTTTTTTATTTCTTTACATGTAGTCACAAATCTCCATCACCATATCTTCTTCCCCATCAGAGTTTAAAGGTAGAGGAAATAAGAAAATTTTCTTACCAAATCTCAAGAACAAACCATTCAAAGAAACTCACAATGTTAGAGAGAGAATGGGAGAGCTTTTGAGAAATTAAGTTGGAGAATTACAATCCCGTTTTGGATTTTCAGCAGCTTGTTCAGAAATCCTTTTTCCATTGGATCGTTTTGAAATTCGGACCATGTGTTTTTAAGACAAGGTATTTCAATCTGAACGGTGGAGATCAGGTTTCAAGTCTTCTAACATCATATTTCATTGGGTATAATCTAAGTCATTTGTAAGTTTCATGATTTAGAAGTCCAATTTGTCTAGGTTTATCTATTAAAAATATTAGTTTTTAATTCATAGTTATGTATTTCATTATATATTTTAGCCAAGCATTTTTAATCTCATAATAATGTTTAAATTGTTAATAAAAATTATGTGCATTTAATATATATGATATTTCAAAATACCTTTTTTTTCTCTTTCTAAAAATATTAAGATTGAAATTAAATTCAAAGTCTTTTTAAACTAAGATCTTTAATATAAAATAAAATGAGATAGAAAGAGCTACATCCATTATGATATGCTAAAACCATCTTCAGGTAAAGGTCTCGATAATGGATATGTAAAAAAAATGTTACCTCCATTGTGATCAGCTAAGACCGCCTTCGGGTAAAGGTCTCAGTAATGAATGTGTAAAAAAATGAATTGAGATAGAAAGAGCTACCACTTATTGTGATCAGTAAGAGCCACCTTTGAGTAATTTGAGTTTGCCTATCACAAATAGTCAAAGGACGAACTACCATTGGTATGGTACTCCTGTAGTTGGTGTGTGAAAGCTACTGTAAAAAAAAAAAGGTTCGAGGGTCATTTCTCCTAAGTCCCGACGATCTGAGTGCATTATTACCTAACTCAAGTGGAGGGTAACGTGAAGGAAAATTATAGAGCTATTAGAGGCCAATTGAATTTACATTTACATAAATAGATTTTGAATTGAAAAATAGAAAAATAAAAAGGACTGATCGTACACACACACACGTGTATAGAACCTTAAATGCAGTGAAACCTGTTTACAGTTTAAATTGGTTAACATTGCATGATATTTTTTTATTTTTTCATCAACTTTGAAATTTTTTGAGATGAGGTCTGGGTCTCCCATTTCAAATATTCGGACTAGCAAATTTAATGCAAATTAGTTATCACATTGGGGCAAAGTCGAATTTTTTTTTAAAAAAAGTGAAAGTAAGTTGTATCATACTCTTGAGATGTAATGATCAAAATATTTTATCGAGATATGACCAGAACAATAAATTGGGGTAAAATAAAATTGGTTGCATCATAATTAAAGGGGAAAGATAGTTAATTAATCCTACATTGGGACAACCATAATTGAATTGATATTTTTCATATTTTGAGGCACATCTTTCTAGGGTCCATGATATATAATCACCTTATAAAAAACAAATAATCATGAACTGGTATAGTCTTTCAAAAAAGGGTTATTAAAGCAATCAAGTTTTAGAGGAAAATACTATGATTTACTATTGATAGTTTTCTAATTTAGCACATGAGTACCTTACCTATGATTTCATAATTGGCCAAAGTCTAAATGTCATACCAAGGATTCCCAGTCGAGATGCATTAACAAAGATTCCTTGATAAGCTTGTCCAAATGATGTCAATAATCCTCAAAGGCTAGACTATATGTCTAACCAAAGACTCCCAAAAGCCAACTAGGTGCTTTATATTAGATTCCCGAAAAAGTCAATCCAAGTTCAGATGCCTTACCAAAGATCCCAAAAAATTAGTCTAGTACCTTGTCAAGCTTATAGGTGAGATTTTCTTTTTGATAAATAACCCTCAGATGAGAACTTAATTAAAAAAAGAGAGAGAGACATTTCATCAATTTCATTGGTCAATCATTGTTTATCCATGATTTTGATTCAAAATAAAAAAAAATGAAGACATTTGGCTAAAAAAATGCACATATCATGCATGTTTGTCAATTTTTTTGCTCATGCATTTAAGTCATGTCACATTGTTGAAATCATCAAATCCATATTTGTGTATCATCCACAATAAGGTTGTAGTTGTAAAAATTCATGCATCTCAAAAATTGAACGAGCATTAAATCATTCAGCTTAGGAAAAATATAGTTTTCAAAAAATACATCACATGCATATATAAAAGTCTCATCCAAGTTTATCAATATATTTACTCATACATCTAGTTACTGTTGTATGTTTTGACCTCGTGTAAATCTATACTAGTGTCTAATTAGCAGTTAGGTTGTACATGCAGAAGATCATGCATAGATCAAACTTAGAGTCAATCAACTTTGAAAATTGAGATCACAAAAAATATGCATCACATCATACAGCAAGTTTCACATAAATTTCACATAGTTACTGATATTTCCACTCATATAGAATCATGCATCTCATGCTTTTTCAAAAATAGAAAGAAAAATAAATCTCGTAGATTCCATATCATCACCTACATGAGTAAAATATATGTTGCATCAATGATGCATCTCACATATTCTAAAAAATGATCAGGCAAACCTCATAGGTCATTGTCATCTCATTTGTAAGAAAAAACCAATCATACATCTAATGCATTTCTCAATAATGAAACAGACTTTAAAGTCAATTTGTCATCTAATTTTCAAAAAAAATTCAAACGTGTATCTCAAGCATGGATAAATCTTCCAAAATCATTTGACATTTCATTTGCAAAACCAAAAAAGATCAATTATACATCACATGCTTTTCTAAATATTAGAGAAAACTTTATAAGTCATTTTCCATGTCACTTGTACAAAAACAATCTTATGCATTCCTCAATAGGGAAAAAATCATTTGTCATTTGCTATCTCATTTGTATGAGCACAAAAAATGTATTTCATGCATTTTTCCTCATATATAATTTGTAATATCATTTGAAAGAGTATAAAGTGAAACATGCACCTCATGCATGAGACAAACTTCACATGTCATTTATTATTTTGTTTTCATGAGCTTGCGCAAAGGGTGATATATGCAAAGTCAACTTACAAATATTTTGTTCTAGAACATGAATTTAATCGTTATAAGTGCATGCATTGATATATGAAATGTCAAATATTGCATGACCAGCTACCATTTTTCATCATTTTTGGCATGATGGTTTGCTCTTTCTTATGACTTAAGTTCAGAGACATTTTCATCTCAAGTCAACCAGTCATTTCTCAATATTGGGGCAAAGCCCGCATGACGATTCTACACACATCTCAGTTGAAAAACAAAAAAATCTTTGTTTGTTAAGGTGATCTTGAGTAAAGTTCCAGGACATTGCCATTTCACTTAAGTTGATTTGAGATTTGAGCATTCGACAACATTATTTGCTTATATTATCTTATGCGTCATTTGCATTATGAAGCTGGCGGATTTCATGTAAAATCATCAATGTCACTTCATCTTGAGCAAGTCTTACAAATATATTCATTTAGCATGCATCATGCATCGATTTCTCAATATGGTATGATGTTTTAAAAAAATCCTTCATGCATTCATATCTCATTGTCTTCAATATCTTGTGAAGATCTTTAAAAAAGAAATAGAATTTCAATAAAAAAAAAAAATCATCGATCATCGATCATTGATCATGCATCACAATTACATTTTTCTCAATATCATTGAGGTAAAAAAAATGCATCATGCCTTCATATCACATTGTCTTCAATATCTTTTGAAGATCTTTAACTAAGAAATTGAAGTTAAAAAAATCATCGAGTATGCATCATGCATCACAATTACATTTTTCTCTGTATCATTAAGTTAAAAAAAATGTAACCTGCATTCATATCATATTGTCCTCAATATCTTTTGAAGATCTTTAATTAAGAAATAGAAGTAAAAAAAAATCATCAAGCATGCATCATGCATCACAATTACATTTTTTTCAATATCATTGAGTTAAAAAAAATCATCATGCATTCATATCACATTGTCTTCAATATGTTTTGAAGATGTTTTAAAAAAAGAAATAGAAGTAAAAAAAATCATCGAGCATGCATCATGAATCACAATTACATTTTTCTCAATATCATTGAGTTAAAAAATACACCATGCATTCAATATCTTATTGTCTTCAATATCTTTTGAAAAACTTTGAAAAACAAATAGAAGTAAAAAAATATATATAACAAGCATGAATCATGCCTCACGATCTTTTTCTTCTCAATATCAATGAGTTTTTGAAAGAAAAAAAAATGCAACCTGCATTCATATTTTATTATTTTCAATATGATTTGTAGCTAAAAAAAAAATCATTTCATCTGATGCAAATAAATGTTTGTCACATCAAATTTTCTTCAACATTGTCAAAAGTAAAAAATAGAAGGAGTATCATGCATTCATTACACATTGATTTCAATATTCTTTTAAAATTTAATGAAAACAAAAAATAAACATCCCTTGCGAATCAATTTTTATCACATTAAATTTGCTTCAATAAATGCATTATTCATTAAATTTTCATTGACTTCAACATTATTTTGACGTTAAATAAAAAAAATCGAGCATAGGTTTAAAACCAAATTATGTGGTGAATAAAAAAATAATGCATTGGTTTTTATACTTTGCATTTTAGAGGGTTAAAATGTTTTTTCATTTTTACTGACATACACCACAATTTTCTCACCATAAGAATGGGGCAAGCTCATTAATAAAAAATTACCTTTTTACATCTTCTACCGCGATTCAATTCCTATAGAGTTCTGAAAAGGTTTTTTTTGCAGCGATTTAATCTCGGTAGAAGTCTTGCCTAGCCAGGTCCATCATAACTTTATTTCATCTACCGCGGTTTAATCCTTGTAGAGGCTTGACCAAGCCAGATCCATCACTTCTTCATCTACTGCGGTTTAATCCCCGTAGAGGTCTGGCCAAGCTAGATCCATCACAATTTTTACTTCATGTACTGCGGTTTAATCCCTATAGAGGTCTAACAAGCTAGATCCATCACATTTTTTACTTCATCTACTGCGGTTTAATTCCGGTAGAGGTTACTAAGCCAATACCATCACATTTTTACTTCTTCTAGTGCTGTTTAATCCCGGTAGAGGCAACACAAAGCCAAATCCAGCTCGATAGAGATCACAGTCTTGCCACGTAAGCTTCATCACATTTTTCTTTTCACATACTGCGGCTGAGACCCTGTACTTTTACTTTTCGCATTACTGCAACTCAGACTCGGTATTTTTACTTTTCGTTTTACTGCGGCTCAGACCCGGTATCTTTACTTTTCACACTACTGCAGCTCAGACCAAGTATTTTATTTTCCCATTACTGTGGCTCAGACCCGGTATTTTTACTTTTCGTTTTACTGCGGCTCAGACCCGGTATTTTACTTTTCGCACTATTGCGGCTGAGACCTGGTATTTAACTTTTCGTTTTACGGCGGCTCTGACTCGGTATTTTACTTTTCGCATTACTGCGGCGTAGATCCAATATTTTTACTTTCGTTTTATTGCGGCTCAGACCCGGGCTCTTTACTCTTCGCACTACTGTGGCTCAGACCCGGTATTTTACTTTTCGCACTACTGCGGCTCAGACCCGATATATTTACTTTTCACACTACTAATGCTCAGACCCGGTATCTTTACTTTTCGCACCACTGCGGCTCAGTCTCGATATATTTACTTTTTATACTCCTGCAGCTTAGGCCTGGTATCTTTACGTTTTGCATTACTGGGGCTCAATCCCGACATCTTTCACATCTTCAAAATAAAAAATTTTGCCTTCGAAATACTATATCTATTCATTTGTCCAACTTTATAATTCTTTAAAGATGTACAAATGGGGGAAAACTGTAGATACCGTATTTTGTGTGGCTTAATTTATTATTATTATTATTATATTTTATATTATTTGAATTTAAATTCCACTTTTATAAAAAAAAATTAATTAAAGATTTATTTGATAAAGCCTTTATATTTTGTTAATTAAATCTATAATTCAATTCAAATAAATAATTGATGATAGTAAGATATGTGTAGATAAAATTAATTAATTAATAAAAAATAGAGTTTGAGAGAGTTAAGGAAGATTATCCTGATATCTCTCTCAAACTAATTTCAAACATTCAGTTTACTTTGATTCCTTCTCCACATCTCTTTAATTCCTCCATTTTCTTTTTTTTGTCCATCTTTTTCTCTCTATCTCTCCCATTCCTCCCCAGTCTCACGTATCCATGACCTTAAATAACTCCCTTCAGAGGAGAAAACCATACCATTCCCACCAACATTTTTTATTTCTTTACATGTAGTCATAAATCTCCATCATCATATCTTCTTCCCCATCAGAGTTTAAAAGTAGAGGAAATAAGAAAATTTCTTACCAAATCTCAAGAACAAACTATTCAAAGAAACTCACAATGTCAGAGAGAGAGAATGGGAGAGTTTTTGAGAAATTGAGTTGGAGAATTACAATCCCGTTTTGGCTTTTCAATATCCTGTTTGGAGAACTATTTACCCTTGGATCGTTATGAAATTTGGAACATGTGTTCTTGAGACGAGTTATTTCAATCTAAACGGTGGAGATCGGGTTTCAAGTCTTCTAACATCATATTACATTGGGTATAATCTAAGTCCTCTGTAAGTTTCATGATTTAGAAGTCAAATTTGTCTAGGTTTATCTGTTAAAAATATTAGTATTTAATTCATAATTATGTATTTCATTATATATTTTAGCTAAGCATTTTTAATCACATAATGATAATTAAATTGTTAATAACAATTATGTCTATTTAATATATATGATATTTCAAAATACTTTTTTTTTCTCTTTCTAAAAAATATTAAGATTAAATTAAATTCAAAGTCTTTTTAAACTAAGATCTTTAATATAAAATAAAATGAGTTTGAGGTTGATTAATTGCCTCTTTGAAAAACTTTTTACAAATGCATGAAATTCCTCGTTAAAAAAAAATCTTTTATTTTGAAATAAAGTTATTCCTTAGTAATAAAAGTGACATGTGTTAACATTTTTAAAATTAAAAATTAATTACATAGTGAAATAAGTAATGTCTCTTTGTGGAATTTTCCATAAATGCATGAAATTCCTCTTTAAAAAAAGATAAAGTTTTCTATATTACATTAAATTATTTAACATATAAAATTCCTTATAAAACTAAATAAATAAATAAAGTGTCTTGTTTAAAAATTAAAAAAAAAAATATACATATAATTAATGTTGAATTAAGTAATGTCTCTTTGTGGAACTCTTCCACAAATCCAAGAATTTCACATTTTCTTTTATAAAATAATATTCAAATTTTAAAGAAAGATTACTTAAATAATGGACTATTTTTAAATAAATAAAATAGGATAATAATTGATAAAATATGATAACCGTTTTCAAATGGGTGTTGTAAGATGCTAACATCTTCCCTACACACAATCGACTCCTGAACCTAACTTGGTTTTCAAAGACCAATTTATTTTTATTTTTAATACAAATGGTGACCAATCACATTCGAAATGGTTGGTGGCGACTTCAAAACATTCTTATGACGTCGGTCGCTCCGCGTCGAAATCACGTTGTGACATGAAGTCTTCATGCACTTGACCAAAACCATAGCATTCTTATTTGCATTTTTCTCTAAACAAAGAAATTTAAAAAGTTAATAATATTATATTTTTTTAGGGAATAGTCAAAAGTCAAAAGTCAAAAGTAATTAGTATTTAAAATTTAAAGTCATTTTTTTAATATAATTTTTTAAACTTCTAGTGTTCCGGTGGGTTCGGTTGGTAGCTAAAACAAAATTACGTAGTCACTGACGTTGTAATGGATATCCAACTTCTCTCAGTGTTGGCTATAAAATGGGTTGATTGAGAGAAATCAGAAATATAAAATCAGAGTTTGTTAGGTAAGTAATTAAAGAAGATGGCTTCGACAGGAACCAATAGAGATCCATATCGTTATATTTTGAATGGAGATTTAGAAAAGGACACCACATGGAGGTTCGGATATCGTCCAAACTATGATGTTGTCAACAAGCTTTTTGAAGAAGGCAGAACCAAGGTAGATCTCTCTCTCTCTTAAAATTCACGTTTTCATAATAATGTTTGGAAAATAATTCATTGTTGTCTTTTATTTGATAAACCTTTTTTTTTTAAAAATACAATTTTCTTTTGGTGATTACAAATTTACAATACTTATTATAGTATTTGCAAATATTTTTATTTATTTTTTAAATTCAAATCTATCCAGATTTATTGAGTACATTAATTAGTGATTACTATAATTTAAATTTATAGTCAGTAAATATTTTATGGTCTGTTTTGGACTCCTAATTTTGTAAGTACTGGGGTCTGATTCTACTATATGTGTCAGAACCCTTGAAAAATTGAGTTACCCACTAAATTTTTCTTTTAGAGCAATTATTTCTATAAAATTGAAATATTAACATTTAAAAAAAAATATTTCATAAAATATGGTGTTTTTAAAATTATATTAGATGGTGATAAATGATAGTTTAATTTCACACAATAAACATTTATTTACGTAATTTAATGATTGGCTTAAATATTGGTAGATAATAATTATAGTAATAATTGATGAATTTTTCAATAATTTAATATTTTTTTTAAAATATTATATTTACCAATATTTTTTGAAATTGTATTACCTACGAAAAGCTATCACAAAATACTGTTAAAAAAAAAGCTATCACAAAATAATATTTTCTATTTTTTTTTTAAATAAATACTTATGCTGTTTGACCGTCTTGGGCATTTGGAAGATTTGGCCGGCAGGATCTCTGGAGGAAGAAGTGCAAAACCTAGTGAAAAGTTGGGAAGTGGAGAATATCCATAAAATATTACCTCAAGATTTCAAGACAATGGATCCCCACAAGGTTACTTTCAGTATCAATGGTAATTAATATAGCATTTGTCACTAAAAAATATTCCCTTATAACTTAATTCATTTATATTTTCAAAATTGATGTTAAAGGCTTAAATGTTGTTTGATAACCATTTCATTTTTTTAAAAAAAATAAGATTGTCTGGAACCAATGCAGTTTTTAATAATTAAAAAGAAAATCGTATTTCAATTTTAATTTTGATTCTATTTTTTTTTCCTATTTTCGAAAAACCAAAAACAGGTACCAAACATATTTTGTTCTTTTATTTTTGTAAAAATGAAAAAATAAAACAAGCATCAAACATGCATTAGTTTTGTTTTTAAAAAAATAGAAAACTAAAAACTAAAAAAAAAAGTTGAAAAACCAAAAATAGAAAACTAAAATAGTTATCAAACGAGACCTTATTTTTTGTTTAAAGTATTATACCAAATCCTTTAATTTTGGAGTTTTTCAAAAATGACATTTTCAAAAATCGAAATTTTCAAAACTAGTAATTTTTATTTTTGTATTTTTTGTAATACTATGACATATCTCAAACTGAGATCCACCAATGTTAGTTTGAGAAATATTATTTTTGAAATCTCTAAAAACATTTGTTATTTTTGAAATTACTCATAAAATAACTTCCATCTATTGAAAAATTTCCCTTTAATTTTTTGGTTTTATATCTTTAAATTCTAAATTTATTTTACACAAAAACATTTGGGAAAATTACATCACTTACACATGAATTATAAGAGTATAACAATCCAATATTCAATTTTAACAATTTGCCCCTAGACTTTGTAATAGGTTTAAATTGGACTCACAAAATATAAATCTTAAAAATTATATATTTAACCTGGACCTCAAAACCTTCAAGGGTCTTGAATAGGAATTCTTTTTCAAACTCTCAAATTTTTCATCCTCTTGGACTTAGAGATGTATTCCTAGTCTATATGGTTATTTTGTAAGGGGACGTTACTCAAACAGAATGTTTATGGATGTAATTGTTACAACCCATAAAATTCAAAGGTGGTTTGTATAATTTTCTCAAAATATTTTTATTTTGTTATTCAAACATGATAATAATTTTAATTTAATTTTAAAAATTAATTAAACTTATTCACCCATAATTTATTCTCATTTTTTTAAACTATTGAAACGATATTCAAATTTTCAAAACCAAGACAAGATTTGGTATGAGAATAAGACTTTATTATTATTATTATTATTATAATAATAATAAGTATAATTTATTTTATAAATTGTCCTCTCTATAAAAAATTACAGTTGGATGAGAATAAGAAGATCGTGAAGGTTGAGATGTTTTATGATCCTTCCGAATTACTTGGAGCCCTTGTAAAGGGTCCTCTTTTGGATGATTCTGTTCAGCCATCACCATCAGAGTTTTCGAGCTGCCCAATTATGAAGAATACTGGATTAGGTTAAAACATATATGAAAGTTTGGAGGGAAACACTTTCCGTCAATAAATACGCTCTTAATCGAGCATTTCCTTTTATGTATTACCATATTATATTATTGTTCGCCAATTGAAATAATGTATCCTATCTCATATGTAACTTGAGTAGGATAATAAAAATTGTCTCAAATAACATAATTTTATTTATGTCGTTATTTTTAGTTTTTTTCCCTTCTTCTCGATAAGAAAATTTATTTTTTAATAATTTATTGAAATCAAAACAATTAATTATATAAAAATGGAAATAGATTATTAAAATTATGTTAACATTTAATTTATTTTAATAAAATGAGAGTTGAGTTTCTAAAATCTCATCTAAGATGATAATTATTTAACCCCAAACAAAAGTTAAAATAGCTAAAATTAAAAGTCGATTGTTCAATAACTTATTGAAATAAAAGCAATAGGTTGTTTTAGTAAATTTTTAAAGTTGTGTTATATGATGATTCCATTTTTCTTTCTGTCATTTTGATCATTCCCCCTTCATAACTTGGTGCTTAAATTTTTAGCTTTCTTAATTTTACATTTTCAAATGACTATTTTTATTAAAAAGTGTTTTAAAATAATAAAACATGTTTGGAAATTATAATTAAAAAAAATCTATTCTTATAAATTAAGAACAAATTCCTATTAAAAAATTGTTTTACAAAATATTGTTCAGAAACAAATTTTAAAACAGAACACGTTAGAAAAAAAAAGTATGTTCTTGATTTCATAAGTTTTATTTATTGTTTTCTATTTTAACTAGGCATATGTAATTGTTAATTATAAATTTTAAAATAAGTTAATTAAAAATATTATATTTTAAAATTAATATATAGTACAAGCAAATGAAAACACAAGATTAAATATATAGGGATATTTTCAATAATAATCAAAAGAAAGAGACTAATTACAAAAATGTTGGTGGTAATACTTTTATTATGAATATGGTCAAATACCACCAACGGAAAATGTAAAAAGAAGAAAAATACCCTCTATTTAATATTCTTTAAATCATACAATATTTAAAGAATTTAATAAATTCCTTAAACCGTGCACAAATTTAAGCAAATTAAAAACTAAACAAATTAAATAAAAAGGAAATTTAATTCTATTTCACCCTTCAAAATCCTTTCATCTTCAATCTTCCTCTAAGTTCCATAAAACCTCCATTGATGCTTCTTCAAGCTTCAAAATTTAAAAAACAAAAAAACAATGGTTAGTTAAAATCCAGAAAATAAAAAAAAACTATTGTTAGTTTACACGTGTTTATATTTGTTAAAAACCAATAAAAAAAACTATGTTTAACATTAATAAACAAATATGGTTCATTTAATCATGTTTATATTTCTTAAATCGATAAAATATAGGAGAGAACAAAAATATGGTTAGAAATAATAGGTTTTACAATGTCAAATGATAGGGACATTTGTGACATTTTTGAAAGTATAGGGACGAAATTAACATAAACTCAAAAGCATAGGGACAATAGTTATACTTAAACCCAAAAAAAATCTTAATATCTCGGCTTGCGCACCAAATTTCCACACCTCATTGCTTTCCTATATTTATCCTTTCAATGTGTATTCCACTTGCTTATCATAATGTGACCTTTTTATCTACATGACAATACAAAATGAAAATGTAATTAATGTGAAAGATTATGTTACATTTAACTTGTTTCTTTCACAACAGTGATATTTGTTAAACCCAAAAAAAACGTAGAAACAAACCAAACCTCCAATGATTTTAGTCTTAAACAAAACCACTGTAAGTTTACACATGTTTATATTTGTTAAAAACCAATAAAAATCAATAATGTAACATTATTAAATTAAATTAAATAATGACAATATATTCATACGTATGAGTATTACAAGTTTATTTTTGTTAAACAAATAAAAATTATAAAATTAAAACTAATTAAGTATAACAAGTTTATATATGTTTAACCGTTGAACATTATTAAATAAATATTATGGTTATTCTAACATATTTATGTTTGTTAAACCAATAAAAATTAAAAATACATACCTCGTTGCCCCAAACACAAAGTTCCCAAAATCATTGCCTCTAACAAATCTTCCGTTGCCGATTCAATTCGTCACCACCTCTGATGACCTATGTGATCAAGATCTAGGGATTTGAGAATAAGAGAAGCTAGATCTCGAGGAGAAAAAGAGAGAGTCTTGTATGCTTTGAATAAAATCTTAAATTCAGATAAATAATTAAGGAAACGAAAAGAAATTGAGAATAAGAAAAGCTAGATCTCGAGGAGAAAAACAAAAATCTTCTTTTTCAATACCTTAGCCCACAAAAGAATAGATTTCTACATATAGCAGCAAGATGTGAGAAGAATGAAGATCTGGTCATCACAATTTTGAAAATAAGTTCACTGTTAAGGGTTTAATCAAAACGATAATGGATATACTCCAATTTCATATTGCAGTCAAGGAAGGGAAACATAAATGAACAAACAAAAAGACACAAGAACGTAATGGATAAAAAAATCGAAGTCTTGCCGAACCAAGAGAATCGAAGAGGAGGAAGAAGAAATCGGCAAAAAAAAATTACAATGTATTCAAAGAAGAAGATATTGGAGGAAAGACACAAGAAGTATCTCTTGAAGCGATCACTAAGGAGAATGCTTCATGCAAACAAAGTCAGGAAAAAGTAGATGATTTAATGGAAGAAAAGAAAGATGAAGAGGTATCGTATTTTCTTTGTAAAATGAAGTAAAGTTATTTTTTTTTTTCTATTTTGCATGCCTCTATTATAACAAACGATTTTCCATATGTTTGGGTTTAATATCAGAAAATTAGTGGAGAAACAAGTAATAAAGTGGATGTGGAAGATATTCAACCCGATGAAGAACAAAAAACAAGAAATGAGGAAGATTCATTTGAATAAGATAGCATTGAGGATTTTGAGACTGATGATGATATTAATGTTAAAAAACAGAGTAAAGTTGAAGAAGATGAAGCTGTGAGTTGTATTTAAAGATGACTGGAATAAGTATTTATATTCAATAAACAAAATTAAACATTGTTAAATAGGAATCAATCATACTCTCAGTACATAAATTACAGATTTCTGTATATATTAATTTATTTTCAGTAAACGAAGTTAAACATTTCCGTCAATTAATACTTCTGTCTTACATATTATTTATGTTTGTATATTGTTTTTAAAAAATTTCAACAGGTTGGTGATGAAAAACAAGAAATTCATAGAAAGAGAGAGCATGAACGAAAAGAATTGAAAAAAGGAAAAGAAAAAAAAACAAATAGAAGACTCTAAGGAAAAAGAAGAAATGTATGAAGATGAGGAAGAAGCTCTAATGGAGGTAATATTTCAAACACGGGTTACTTATTAAACATTTAGTTTCATTTATATTTCATAAACATTTAATTTAATTTATATTTCATAAACATTTAATTTAATTTTTATTTCATAAACATTTAATTTAATTTATTGTAAAGACTCGAATTTTCACAAATCTTTAAATCAGAAGTAAAACAGCGGAAGACTTATTTTTACAAAAATTTGGCGTGGATCCGTTTAAAATACGAACTCCCTAAACCTGTTTTTAAGAACTCATCTCAGAAAATTTTAATCACATATATTCCTACTCCAGAATATACTCAAATCAGAAAAAGTAAACTCATAATATACATACAACCGATCTTAGGCTCTCATGAGCCACAAAATACAAGTTTTAGGACTTTATTTCAAGTTTATATGTATATATGGCATTCCTAAAATGCTCCAAACATAGATTTACTAGTCCAAGTATCCATAAGCATTCACTCGAGATCACGCAACACCACCTCCACAACCTCGTCCTCTACCACGAGTATTACCTGAAAAAGTTTAAGTGTAGCACCATTAGCAAACAATGCTAGTGAGAATAAGATGGATGCAAGCACTTTTATGAACCAAATTCCATATCGGAGAATGTGTCCAAATAATTCTAATGTACTTTTGCACTACCCATTCGATAATCCCATGTACTTTACATAAAAGATCAAACCATTATACTATCTCGTAAATTCGGAAAGTAAACATTCAAGCCCGTAGTTAAAGTAGGTACTAATGCTTAACAAAGTAAATGACAAAGTAATTAACAAAGTAAATAACAAAGTAAATTTCTCATTTCATCCGTGACCACTTGTCACCAATCACAACCATACCGTGATCTCACTGTCACCGTGACATCCGTGCATAACAATATGCAAGTCACCAATCACAAACATTCCGTGACCTCACTGTCACCGTGACATCACAGTCACCAATCACAAACCGTGCATAACAATATGCAAAACTTACTACTCTCCTTAGTAACACCTAAAAATGAATCTCATCACTAATAATAACGTACTAACTCGATTCTACACAAGAATCTCTCCAAAGTTCTTTTAACTATTCTAAAACCACTCAAAAGCATCTTACTTTAAGCAACAACCAATCTTAACTAAACTCCTTAAGCACTTTCCTTAACTCCCAATTAACATATATTCTTAGAAAGTTCTCAAGTCTATTAACCCTCTTAGCATCGATCTAACATAAACGTCAAGCAATTCGAAAACATAAAAGTAATCACAACCATTTTAAACTCACCTTATAAGAGTAGTCAACTCCTAACCACCGGTTGATCAAAAATCAAGAACGATGCTCAAAACCTATAATTACAATACACCTAAAGTATATTAATTATTCAAAATGAACAACGATCGACACGATACAAAATTAATAGACAAAACAGCCCGTGAAACATGCCAAGAGGCCCACGGCTCAAGGGGAAGGAAGAAAAGGAATTTGTTTTCCGGATTTTAAGCACTTTAAAGACAATCCGGGTTGGTTTCGGGTACTTTGAAGATTGGTAAACTCAATGGGTAAACCTAATTTAGGGTTTAGGTCAAAAATTCAATCCCGAACAATTTAGTAAAGTCATTAAACTAATCAAATTCAAAGCTCTCATCAACAACAAACAAGAGGAAAATTGAAATAAATGGCTTTTTGGCTCAAACCCGAATCTAGGGTTAGGGAAAGTTCCTAAAAAATGAATAAAACGACTTTCCCGAATGATATCTTAAAGCCCCGATGAACGAATTCGAAAATTACAACTCAAAACCTCCATTAAACACTATTCACTTCTAGGTTTTGAAACTTTAACATACCTTAAGGCCTCGAGAAAACGAGCGGAAATCACGAAGAGTAGGTTGGAAATGATCCCCGGGCCAAGAGCTTTCCAACGGATATAGAATCGATGCGATCCGTTGAGAAATAAAGAAAATCAAAAATTTGGGGGAGGGGTGTTGATCCTCACGGCAGCAAGGAGAAGAAAAAGATGCAGAAATTGTCTAAAATTTGGCTAAGTGTTGGTATTTAAAGGATGATGAATAGTGTTTTTGTGATTTTTAGTAAATCGGGTAATAACGCCTACGTTCCTCTTTTACTTTTACTTTAAAAACGAAACCCGAACCACTTAAACTAGCCCAATGGTGATTAATAATTATTAGTTGGCCTATTAATAATTATTAATACAACCAAAACTAAAATAGGCTAATTAAGCGATTAAAAAAGGTTTCCGAACGAAAATAACTATTTAAATCTAAATAACTAAATCTAAATTAACTTTAAATAAATAAATACTTATATAAATAAAAAAAAATTACCTCTAAAATAACGGGACGTTACATTTATATTTCTTAAACATTATTAATAAATAAAGTTGTAATTTTATTCTTGTAATTACTGATTACAGGAGTTGGATGACCCAGAACAAAACGTCATATTTCTGCTATTGAATCAGTTGTTACTAGGCGCAAAAAGTGTTTTCGTTGTGGTACATTGGGACATAACAGAAAGGCACATCGTAATGCTCTGAGTCAAGGATTTTCTTCTTCATCATCTACTGGATATCCATCATCTACGTAGGAATATGTGTTTATGACCTATGTAATTCTTAATTTTGTGGCTAGTTTAATTATGCATTGTTTGTTTTCAAATATTTTCGATTTACTTTTATGTTGTAAGGATAATGGATGCTTGTGTTAACATAATTCTTTCTAATTGAATGTTTTGATTTTTGAGTTTATGGCTCGTTCTGTGTTATAAATGTTATTTTATTTCTTGAATGCATATAAATGTTTACTATAGTTAAACGATATTAAAAGAAATATCTATATGTTATTACTGTTGCCTGTTGTAAATTATTAACTCTCTTGCTCTCTTAAACACATATAAATGTTTAATATAGTTAAACTAAATTAAATGCAAATTTTCATAAGTAAACAATATATTTAAGTTAACATTCTAACTTAAGACTATGTTTATTTTGGAATGAGTAATGTTGTTAACCATGTTAATAGTTGACTTATAAGTTAAGTTATTTATGGTTTACTCATACTTTGATTTTTAAATTGATATTATACGATTTCTACATTTATTAGTAGTAAACGTAATTAAACAAACATTATACTTCAGATAATATAAATAGTGTAAATTTATCCACAATAAATAGTAAGATGCAATGGTATAAACCATATCAAATAACACTATAATTTGACATGATTATCAAAAGAATATTGAAAATGTGCAAAACATTGCAAACTATCCAAATTATCATAACTGGTTTATCATATCAAAACATAAATTCTTAACACAGGAAAAAAAGATCAACTTCATTTTTTAAGAACCCTAGGTGGACTTAAACTAAATTTGAATGTTGGTTGCGAGTGATCCGGTTGTGAGCTCCCTCCTTGTATTGTTGTTAAGTCGGGTCCGAATTTTGCTGTAGATGGCTTTATAGTTGCATGCTGCCTGTTTTGAATTCTTTGTAATCTTGGTCTAACAACTTGAAGCTTATCGTGTAACGTCCCGTTATTTTGTGATAAAAAAAAATTTATTTATTTTGTTTTAATTTATGCATTTAAATTCTATTTTAGAATCGGTAATTTAGAATTTAGTAGTTTATTTCGGTTTAAGTCCTTTTAATTGCTTTTTAGTTTAATTTTGTTTTAATGGTATTAATAATTATTAACGGGCCAATTAATAATTATTAATCACCATTGGGATAGTTTAAGAACTTCTGGTTACGATTTATAAGTCAAAAGTTATAAAAGGACGCAACCATCATTTCCAAAATTCTTAAAAATATCAAAACACTATTCCCTAATCTTCTTTAAATCTCCATTTGACCAAGATTGACTATCATCTTCTCATTTTCTTCCCCAAGGCCATAGGTCTCAAAGCCAAAAGAGAAATTTTTGGTTTTTGTTTAATTCTCAACCGATCGACTTGATTCCGGGTCCGTTTGAAAGATATCGGTCCTACGATTCATTTCTAACTAACCATCTTGCTTTTCTCTCGAGATCCACGGAGTTCTCGATAAGTTTATCTTGAAACCCTAAGCTCCAAATAGTGTTTTAATGGAGTTTTCATTTTGATTCTTCGATTTCTTGTCGGGAAACTCGGTGTTTGTAAATATGGGAGTTGTTTTTACTGATTTTGGAAAGTTTCCCTTAACCCTAAAACCGAGTTTCAGTCGAAACCCTTCCCGTTTGAAATTTACCTTTTGGGGTTTGAATATGGGTTATAAATTATTGAAATAATCTTTATTGTAATTCAATTAGGGAAATTACATATTGTTCAAAAACCCTAATTATCGATACCCATTGAAATCGGGAATATCGAATTTGTTTGAAACCAACTCGAAACACATCTAAATTGCCTAAAAGCCGGAAAACCAAAACCAAAACCCTTTTATGGAGGGGGGGCCGAGAGCCTCATTGTTGGGGTGGTTGGGTTTTTCGTCGTTTTGTACGCTTAGATGTTGTTTGATCGTTATTTGGTAAATTATTGATTGTTAGATGTAATTCTGATTGTAGGTGGTTTGAACTTTGCTTGATCGCTCTATCGGAGGTTGGGAGCGAAATCATCTTTTACGAAGGTGAGAATAGTTAGGATTTAAAGTAACTTTAGAAAGCGAATAAGTATAATGATTTGTAGAATTAGAAACCAAGACTAAGATTCGAATCTAAGATTAGAGGGAAGTGAGTTAGTGCCCTTAGGATTAGGAGTTAATCCTTTAAGTGAGAACTTAGGAGTTCTCGAGGAAAGCATTGAACCTTAGAAAGTTCTAAGTTAGATTTGTTTTGAAACTTAGGATGGATCATTGGAAGTAAGAAGATCCATACTTTTAGATAGAACGGTTAAGGAACTTGAATGTACAACGTTGGATCTTATTTGGAAGTTTAGAATCCTAGGAAGATAAAGATCATACTTTAGTATGTATCAGTTGTACGGTTTACTTATCATTCTTCCGGAATTTCCTATCTACCTTACTTTATGTCTTTTAATTTATGCCCTTTACTTTATGCTTGTTTCGGCTACTTTAATATTCGTATTTTATGTTTAGTTACTTTTGCGAGCATACCATAACATATTGAACCATAACATCTTGCATCATTGAAAGAAAAGAAGGGGAGAATGTTAGACCCTACGGGGAGTGTCCGCATCACCTTCAGAGAAAAAGAAACAAAGTGAGAAAGAAAGGAAGGGGAGAATGTTGGACCCTACGGGGAGTGTCCACATCACACTATAAGAAATTTTGGAATAGGTGACGTTTTTTTGGCGTCACCTATTCGAATAGGTGACGCTTTTCTGGGCGTCACCTATGGCAGTGTCACCTATTCGAATAGGTGACGCCCAAAAAAAGCGTCACCTATTCGAATAGGTGACGCTAAAAACGTCCACCCATTCGAATGGGTGACGCTAAAAAACGCCACCCATTCGAATGGGTGACGTCAAAACGGGTCACCCATTCGAATGGGTGACGCCAAAAACGGTCACCTATTCGAATGGGTGACGCCAAAAAACGTCCCCCATTCGAATGGGTGACGCCAAAACCGGGTCACCTATTCGAATGGGTGACGCCAAAAAAACGTCACCTATTCGAATGGGTGACGTCAAAAACGGTCACCTATTCGAATGGGTGACGCCAAAAAAACGCCACCCATTCGAATGGGTGACGCCAAAAAACGCCACCCATTCGAATGGGTGACGCCAAAAAACGTCACCCATTCGAATGGGTGACGCCAAAAAAGCGTCACCCATTCGAATGGGTGACCCGTTTTACCCGTCAGCAGGTTTTACCCGTTTTACTCGATTTACCCGTCACCTATTATAATTTTAATAATATCACCATTTAGTGACTTTTTGATACCCATGAACCTTATATTGATCAATCAACATAATAAAGAGTAAATACATGGTCATTACAAGAATAACCCACAAACTTTATATACAATATATAACAAGAATACGTCACAAATTTAGAGTACAATATTACAAATGATGGTTTTCAAAAACTAGAATATACACAAGAATTTCTAAACCTCCACAAAAAGCGCCATTGAACAACTAACCATACCAACAAAACCGTTGTTCCACTGCTTCCAAAGCTGCAAGTAAGGATAAAAATGTTCAAACATCATTAATCCAAAGCTGAAAAAATGAAGAACACATGCTTTTAGAGAGTTTAATAGACCAAAAAACTAATCCCTTCCATATCCATGAATGATTCAGAAATACACATGATATCGATATGAACAATAATAACGAGTAATCAAATTTACTAGTGAAATTTATGATCAGTTAAATAAACATGAACAAGAAGATTAAAATTGAGATGGTAGTTCCTAATCCTAGCCATACGCTTACACAACACTTAGTGAACTCATTTGAGTTAGGTTTGGCAATGGACCTCTCAGGTTATTAATTCTTGAAACAGAACACAAGAACATGGATGGAAAAGGAGAAGTTGATTACTTACCAAATAGAAAAATGAATCAGTTATACATCTCAAAAGGAGAATTGATTCATCACTGTGAAAAGAGGAAAAAATATATCAAAAGGGGGGGGGGGGTAAACAATGACATCAAAGGATAAATCTTTTGGATAAAGAGAATGATTATAAAACAAAGAGCATAATTAACGAACATAAGCCACAAATTAAAAGCTGAACCTTGAAAAACATGGTAGTATAACCTCTTGAAGCTCCAATAACTGATAAAGTTTAGATTTTATTGAAGCTCCAATATGACCTCTTCCCAAGTGATACTTCTTTTTTTTTTAAGCAGGTGAGATTTTAAAATCTCAAAACCAAATCTTTTACCTCTCCTCTTTCACTTCCATCAGTTCCTTCCAAGTCCATGGCAATTGTGCAAGGCTCGATCCCAACGCACTTTGCAATTCAAATGCGCTTGGTAGTTTGATTCCTGAAGCATATGATTTATTACTTATTTCTCATATAGTAAAATTGCAAAGAATTATAAATTAGCTTATAAGAAAGGAACTAATATGAATTTTCTATGACATCACTCAATTAGTGATCTCTTTGTATGTGTGTGTGTTGAGAGAAGAAAATATATTGGCTAAATGAAAATGCACTCAATCCAAAATCAGTCACTTCTAAGAACATCATATGAGTCCAAAAGAAGATTTTCAATAAATTACATTTTTTCTAATTGTAAAGAAACTCAAAAGTAACTCACTAAGAAGGCATATAATACAACGGCCATTAGCTACTCCATACCCAATCAGAATAACAAAAAACTAGAATATGAAGTGGATCCATGAATTTTTGTCATCTCTCAAGCTATCAATATGAACACAAAAGAAGAAAAAAAATTAAATACTAAGCCAATGAACACAGCCAATAGAGAATAGAATAACTACCATCAAATGCCTAGTCATTTTAACCATAAAGAATAGAAAAACAACAGTACTAGGAATGAAGTTAAGTACCTTGATGTTAGGATCATGTAATTCTTAAGTCTGCAATAAGAATTAAGTAATAAACCAAAGTAGAAAGTCACATAACAGATTAATACTTAAATTGAATAACATTTTTGTGCCGAACTTTCCTGAAAAATACATGGGATTTAATCTAATAGGGAAAGGAAATGGTTATAACTACTTATGATATTCAATTAGTAGGTAAATATATAAGAGAAATTTGGAGGCTATTGATTTAAATTGCTTCAGATGCTTTTAACTTTTTATTATCATGTCATATTTCTTGAAGCCATCCCAACCATAATAATGCAGGATCCATTAAGTGAAATAAATCCAAGGAGACAAGAAGGAAGAGACATAGATGATTGATTATGGTGTGACAAACCTCAAATTATGGTGTTTAATCTCCAGCTAACCTTCTCCTGTACCAAATTTGTGCCACCAAAACAAGGTTTCCAATGTGGTGGGGCTATAGTTTATTCAAAGAAAAGGAGATAAAAAAGAGAGTACCTTCCAAGATGATTTTGCATAAAATAGGGATCTTTGACGAGATCGATAGTTTCAAGAGCAAGTCGCATGAGACGTTTTCTATGATCAATTGCTTCATGCCAATCGCTTTCATTTCTTTTAAAGAAACTCGATCATGTGGCCATGCAAAATTCAGAAGAAAACATTAGATTGAAAATACTTAATCATACTCTGGATGTTCTAATATATCTTAAATTTACCTTTTTGGTCCTAATATGCAAGGTTCAATATCCACAAGATTCGGTTCAAGAATGGATTCCCAAACATTAGTTATGCTAACGAGCCGATGGCGGTTTCTCACGACCTTCAAGTCACATCCCAATCTCACCCACACATGGACATGGATTTGGAAGCAAACAACTTTAAAAACCAGATTTGGATTTAAATTTATAAACTTGTACAGTTTCTGCAAGTATAAATAATAATCGA
This sequence comes from Gynostemma pentaphyllum, assembly GCA_028015215.1. Taxonomy (NCBI): domain Eukaryota; kingdom Viridiplantae; phylum Streptophyta; class Magnoliopsida; order Cucurbitales; family Cucurbitaceae; genus Gynostemma; species Gynostemma pentaphyllum. The sequence goes on from CM051353.1 coordinate 43,383,670, forward strand.
ATTTATAGCAGACACTACACCAATAATGCTACTAGTAAGATATTTGTGTATAAGAATTGTGTTCAAATAAAGCTTACAGTAAATTATTAACTATTTCATCTTATATAAATTACAGGATTAAATTATATAACAATATCTGTAGATTATTCCCCAAGAAAATAATCATTAAGAGGGATGGTTACATAGAGACTAAAAAAAATTTCTTGACATATGGAAAATTCCCCAAGAAAAAAACCCAATTTTATTACAATTACATGGGCTTAAGTTCTTAATAGTGGAATCGAAAGATACCAAGGCATTCAGTGGAATGTCACAAAATATAAAGAAAGACAGCACTTGTATAGCAAAACTAGAAGAAGTAAGATAAAAAAAATTATTTGTACAGATCTACCCCAACCTCCTTTCTTCCTTACTTGCTGATGTGTGTATTTAGATGAGTGCTATCTTTTTCATTCTATTAATAAATAAAATCTTCAAAATATACAAATCTAAGAAAATACAATCAATATATCAATTTGCTTCCTGAAACTTCTTAAATATATCAATCAATGATCATTCCATATTATAAGACCAATGCTATCACAAAATTCAAGAAATTTAAGAGTAATTTTGTACCAATAAACATGGGAATATCAAATTTAGGTGAGAATCATTATGAATTAAACAATATAACTCAAGATTTTAAATAAAGTAAAATCAATAGAAAAGATAACTTACGTAGAAGGGGCTTGAAGCAAGCAATATGCAAGAAATACAACAATCATTGCCCATACACCCCTACAAGAAGCGGCATGAACGGAAAGTTCCGAGAGGAAAGTACAAAATTACAAATTCTTAAAGGGGCATTTATCATTCTCGAGCGGACCTTTTAACGAAGCAACAAGATCACTTGAAGCGGTGCATTCAGGACCAAGGGTTCCACTGCCCAGCTATAAAACACAAACAACAAAATAAATTCATAATTGAGCACAACAAAATAAATTCATAAATGAGCACTGTCAAGTGTCAATAACAACATTCGCTAAAAAGCAAAGCGGGAGGACTTCATTCAGATCAAAAGCAAAGTAATTTTGTGGAAGGCTACAATAATGTCCAGGATTGAAAATTACCATGCATAAGGAAATACGAGTCTCTAATGCCCTCCCTTTATTCTTCCTATCCAAAGTGTTAGAATCCAAACCAAAATTATTAATGTCGAAGACCATTGTGCTGAAAGTGATGAAGAGGATAGGTGATAGAAAATAAGATGAAATAGAAAAGGACAAATTTAAACTAACTAAGCCAAAAACATTGTTCTATTCTAGACAAAATGAAAGAGCAATTAAGACTAGGACAAATGAGTTTCACGTAATAGAGAATAATACTTAAAGCGGCTCAATTGCCCATTAACCATTCAACCATCGACAATGGAAACATGAAGTTTAATTTTCCAGAAACAAAGAGCCACGATTTATAAAGATCTCAGGTCACAATAATTCTTCATTCAAATTTAAAATTGACAATCCAAGCTTTGATATGACAAAAAAAGGCAAAAGATAAAAGTAAAAAGTAGCGGACTCGATCCAAAAAATATTTATGGTCACAGGGGGTGGAGAGATGGGAGGGATCCGACCACCACTTTTGATTCTTCAAGACAAAATGCGGAAACGATAACTAAAGGATCCATAGTAGGATATTTTTATGAACTAACTTAGAGAAGGAACAAGTATAGCTCTACTTTATTTTTCAATGGATTTATGTCATATTAAGCATTCAAACCTATTAAAAAAACGCATTGACAGCCAATATTTGACTGAAGGAATGGGTGATAAAAAATTGAAAAGATAGGATTATAAAGCACAATTGAAAGGAAGACAGAATCCTGACAATGTTGTATAATCAGTCATTTGGAAATCATACTGAACAAAGTAGACATTTAAACATTTTATAGAGTTAGATTTACAAAGTTGTAAACAGAAAACAGAACACTCACATAAGAAAGCAGGCACCAACAAGTAATAGGGAAACAGTACGAGGTTTATAGGCCCATGCAGTCCAGGGATCAAGATCTTCAACAATATTTGATAAAGGAGAATCACCATTTTCTCGAATTAGGTGATTCTGTCTATTCACTCCCCTTGGACCAAGAGCTTCCATAGATTTAACTAATAAGGTCCAATTTTCCTACTGCAAAATATAGAGTCACACTATTAATGTGTATATAAGACACCATTATGCAGAATTAGCACGTGTTCAAAGTGGTCAAAGCATGAGAATGGATAGAGAAAAGAAAACAACATCCATAACATTCATAGTTTAATCAAACGAGCAGAGTATCAAAAATAGGAAGTCATGGTCTATAATTAAGATTGAGAAAAGAATAATTTAAAAAAAAAAACAACAAATCAAGAACAAAATCAAAGTTCTTGCGGTAGCAATCAATCGAGTAAAGAATCTCCCAAAAATTAAAAAGACTTGCAAATGAAACTTACACTCACTTGGTCAAAATAACATTGTAAACCTGAAAAAAAAAAAATAAAAAAAAAAATCTTGCTACTAAAGATGCAAGAGAAGCAACAAAAAGAGAAGGAAAGACAAAATAATTCTGCTAAATAAGAAGACATAGAGCAAAGACCCTATAACTATAAGCAATATAGATACAAACACGCCACAAACAACAGGCACATCAAGATAACCAAGAGATAATCCATCACATATCACACCAATGCGTAAAATGAAACATTGGTAAACATAAAAAAGAAAATAAAGAAGACAAGATTATCACTGAGGAAACACACACAGCTGAGTTCTTAAACTTGCAGTCAGAGCTTAACTTTTCACTCTCGAATAAGTTATTGAAAAATTAATATCTTCACCACCAATGCAATGAAGTTATAAATAGGACCATTGAGAAATTTCAACACAGAATGCAAACAAATGAGACAGACATACTTTGGTCAAAAAGTATGGAACAAACCCACAACTGTTTCCATAAGCTAAATGAAATGATCTGCACAATTAAATTATAAATAGAACTTAAATATCAATTAATTAATCTATATTCAATTGGAAATGCATGTAGATTTCCGACATTTCCCCTTCAAAATTTTAAGCAGAATCAAACAGAAAGAGATAAACAATACTATGATTCATTGAAATATAGAAATTAATAGGGATTTTAAAACAAGCAAGATTAAAAAGAGTGCTTACCCGTTGAGAAAGCAGGAGATTGATTAACAGAGAGAGAGAGAGAAAAACGCGCAGAAGGGAACAGAGAGAGATTGCCGCGAAATAAACGTACGTTGCAGGGCTTTTTAATTAAGTAGAGGAGTTTTCGAATTCCTTTACACATATTTTACCTATTTACCACCTCCACTTCCAAAAATGAGTTGACCTTCAAAAAATACCCCCCATAACAATAAGAAATAAGAGGCTGTTCATAAGTTTAAAAAGGAAAATTAGAAGTTTTTGGTTTTACCTTTCTCATTAACGAAAACATGCCCATAAAAAAATAACAATTTACACACACACACGATAGTTAGTTGTTGCAATCGAGGAACTGAAACAAATGAAAGAAAAAGGGCATATAAGTGTGGAATCAAAATATACCCTCCGTTTAATGATCGATGCAACAAAATCAAAAAGTGAAATTGAAGATAAAACGGATCATAACCCTAAGTACCTTGGGGCAGTATTTGTCGCTGTTGGAGCATCGAATGAATTTCACATGTCCACAACCGTGCTTGTTTGGTCCGCCGTTTTTTCGCTTGAAAGTCTGAACAAAGAAAGAAATTTACGAAAATATTAGCGAGGACGAAGAAATCAAAGAGAAAGAGAAGGAATAGGGGATTGTTTTACCATGGTTTTCTAGGGTTCTTGAATGAGAAGCAAGCACGAGAGAGAAGAACTCATCGACTAGATTAGGGCTTGAATTTAAAGTGCTTCCTTCGATTCGATTCACCAAAACCATTGTGCTTCCTTCCTTCGATTCGACTCACCCTTCCTTCGATTTTGATTTCACCCTTTGATTCGGGAAATTAGGGCTTGAATTCGTCTGATGAGAAGAGAACGCGAGAGAGAACGTGAGAAGAGAAAGCTTTCATGAGTTTGGCATCTGATGCGAGAGAGAAAACGTGAGCCTTCATTTTGTTTTGTTTTTTTTTTCTAAGTTTTTTAAGTGAGAGAAAAAAAATAGAGAATAGGTGACGCGTTTTTAAAAAAAATTACTGTTCATCCGTGATTTTTAATAAAAGCGTAACCTTTTCTTTTGGCTAGTGTCACCTAAGCCCAAAATTCTTATAGTGTCACCTTCTTCATTCATAAGGTTGAATGTTGGACCCTACGAGGAGTGTTCGCATTACCTTCATTCATGCATAAAGGGCGAATGCGAATCCTACGGGATGTTCTCATTACCTTCATGCATATGATCGATGGATAGAGAATCGAGATGTTATATTTATGTATAGTTTATTTACTTTTCTTATTTATGTTGTAACAAGTTAATGGATGAGGGTTTGACCTTTAATGTTTGAATATCATCCTTTGGAAAGTATAGAATGAATTTACCTAGAGTTTGGAGAACTTTAGGATTGATTGTGTCAGATTAATTGGACACGAATCGGAATATGAGTTTGAGGTCTAACTTTACTTTTTATTCTTATTATTCTCACTGGGCTTAAGTTGTTAGCTCATGATATTACAACCAATTTCAGGTAATGCCCTGGCTAGAGGTCGTGGGAGAGGAGATGGTTCTGCATGATCGAGGGATGATGACCTCGAGATGGACTAGTGGTTGTAAAAGTCTATGGATTTAATTTTGTGAACTTTAAGGATTTTGTGATTTGTACATTTGTATTTAGCTCATAAGAGCTTATTGTCTTTATCTTATGATTATAAGTCTTCGAACTCCTGTTTTGGGACTTAAAGTTCCTTGTGATTTTATTAGATTTTTAAATTAGGATGTAAACAGGTTTTGGCTAGCCAATTTTCAAACATAACCACGCCAATTTTCTAAAAATATAAAGACTTCCGCTGTATTTTCTAATTTAATTTATTTAAAAGTGTCGGGTCGTCACATATCGGGTCTACTCTTTGTAATAAGTTCCACTTTCTTTCCTTTGCCCTTTAACTCCCCTTTCTTCTCAACCATAGCTTGAGTCAGCCTTGATTTCTTAGAATTCTTTCTCACAAGCGGAATATCATCCTTTTAGTCACAATTAAAAACATTTAACTATATTTATTAAATATAAATGTTTAAAAGTGCTAATATATAATAAACAATTTACCTCGTCCATTTCTTCTCCTTCATCATCCTTTATACCTTCATTTTGTAGTATGCATCAAAATCAATTTGCTGTGAAAGTGTGTCGTTTTCTTTGTTATGAAATGAAGGTGACTGATAATCCACGTACTCCTTCTTTTCATCAAATCTTCCATCATGTAGCAAATTGCATTCAATAAAACGACCCATGACAGCAGGGCCGGTCCTAAGAAAATAGGGGCCTAGTGCGAAAATTATAGTTTAGGACCCCTATCATATAATTTTTAATATAAAAAAATTAATTTTTATAAAAATGCAATGGAGTATAAAGATTTTAGAAAATATATTTTTCTTAGTCCACATGAATAAAAATGAAGTATTTTTTTTCCAAATATATATATATATATATATATATATATATATAATATTTTTTCAATTTATTTAATAAAACACTATCTTGAGTATTAACAGATATATGATTTAGGTTCAAGAGCATAATGACGGACGATCTACATACAAAATTAAGTATAACTAAGTATAACTATACTACTGACATTTTAAATGATAATTTTTTGAAAATATATTTCAAATAATAACATAATATATTTTAGAATATTATAAAATGATATTTTTTGAACGTTAAATGAATAAAATAAAAAATTAAATCAATAAATTTATAACAACAAATCAAACTAACAAATTTAAAAAAACAATTAATTCAATTTCAAAATATACTAACAATGTGATAGGTAAATCGACAATATTAGAGAAAAAAATTGTTGTTTTTTTAAAATCAAAATTTAGTTAAATTATAAATTAATATTAAAAATTTATTGGGTTATATATTTCATTACATAAGGTAAATTTGAAATTGATAAAGTGAGAGGTAAAAATTTTAATCATATATAAAATTTTATTTTCTAAAATCTATAAATAAACAAATATATAACAAATAAATAAGAAATAACTAGCATAAAAAAAATCTAAAAACACATTATTTCAATTTATTTAATAAAACTCTATCTTGAGTATTACATATATATGATTTAGGTTCAAGAGATGGACGAACTACATACATAATTAAGTATAATTATACTACTGACATTTTAAAGGGTAATGTTATCAAAATATATTTCAAATAATAATATAATATTTTAGAATGTTATAAAATGATATTTTTTTAACGTTCAATGAATAAAAGAAAAACATTAAATCAGTAAATTTATAACAAATCAAACTAGCAAAGTTAAAAAACAATTAATTCAAATTTCAAAATTTTTCCAACAATGTGATAGGTAAATCTACAATATTAGAGAAAAAATTTGTTTTTTTTTTAACTCAAAATTTAGTTAAATTATAAATTAAGATTAAAAATTTATTGGGCTATATTTTTTATTATATAAGATAAATTTGAATAGATAGAGTGATCGGTAAATTTTCTAATCATATATAAAATTTTATTTTCTAAAATCTATAAATAAACAATATATAACAAATAAATAAATAACTAGCAAAAATCTAAAAAACACAGCAAAATAACCTCCAACTAGGAACGAACCCGTGTGTTCGCGGACAGGAGATATCAAAGTGGAAGGATAAGAGCCAACGTGCCAAGGGCTTTTCATTGTGATTGTTCCGTTTTTTTAAATTATATTTAATAACATATCATTTTAAATACTATATACCGTCCCTTATTTTGGGCCCTCGATATTTAGGGGCCCTGTTCCGTCGCACATGTTGAACATGCCTAGGGCCGGCTCTGCATGACAGAATCCGATATTCGTAGAAGAATTCAGAGAAGAAAGTTTGAAAGAAAGAAACTAGGATTCTTACGTATGAACTTGCAATTGCTGTTACGATTACATTAAGAAATTAATTACAAAAATAAAAATAAAAAAAGACAACTGCATGAACGGGGAATAAGGGACGGAAATCATGGCTAGAAAACTGTAATTTAAAATCAGACATAAATTCAGACAGTTATAAACAAAAAAAGAAATATACATTTATAAATTGAAAAGGGCAAATCAGTCAAAATATTTTTTAATAACCACCGTATAAGGCCTGATTTGTCTATTTTTGTAAATAAATTGGTATAGTCAGATTTTTTGAAAATATGATTACCGATTTGATTATTGGTGTAAATATCTGTTAACAATATTTCATATAATATAAGCTTTTAAATTTAATTTATTTTTTGATGATATATATATATATATACACACACACGCTTTTGAATTGATATCCTAGTCTCTTATTTTTGTCCACTGCCTGCTTTAGTGCTATCAAATGCTAAGGTTATTTTTTTTTCCATACTTTAATATATATATATATATATAAAAGCTTATTTATAAAAAAAGCTAGTTCTGGACTTGATTTTTAAGTTTAGTTATATATATATATATATATATATATATATATATATATATATATATATATATATATATTAAGGTAAGAGTTTAATTTAGTAATTAAAAATTTAGCACCTTATTTTAAATTTAAGATGTGAATTTCTTATAGGTGGCAAGTGACCGATTTCAATTCTCTTTGTGGAAAAAGGATAATTTTACTAGCATGATCGTGGTGAGTGGTAAATTAGGATTTGAATGATTCTTTGGGGAAACCCAACGAATCATTTGATAGGTGGCTTTTATTAATTTAATATATCTTGCTTTTCTATCCGGATAGATTTGGTTATGAAATTGCATGGCTTGATATATAACTATGGATATAACATGTGAATTGGTGATGTATAATTATACTTGCAATTGTTTAGACATGTATTGTAATGTTAATGGGAAGCTAACTAGTTGCTTCGATATGATTTCGTTATTGAATTTAGATATGTTAAATAAACTGTATGAATAATGAACCTTGTTTGTATTGAGTGAATTGTCTGATGGGGTGTGTTGCAATAGTACCATGTGAGGTTTGATGAAATCGAAGGGAACAGCGTATCCCAGAGATGCTTGTGATGAAATCAAAGGGAACAACGTATCCCGGAGATGTTAGGAATGGTGTCCTAGAACTTGTAATTATTTAATAAAAATAATTTATTTCGAATAAATTAAATAAATAAACATAAGTTCTTTATTATCTATATTGATTCAATTGAACATATTAGGAATATATGGAAATATATAAATATCAAACATTCAAATAGTAAAACCCTAAGTCACTCTTATGAAATCACGACTTAGTATGTGAGTCATACAAGAGGATTAAAGTCGAGATGAGTAACTTAAAAGTGTCTACAGTAAATGGATAATGTTTGGGAATCTTATCTTGGTAACACTGTTGATAGCTTCACATTTTGTTTATAGACAAATGATCTAATCCTGATCATTCATGTGGGAGACATGAAATGGAAGTATCATATACAATGCTGACTGTATAAGACAGGACCACGATGTTCGATCAAATTTCTCATTAGTACCATTTACGAGAAATGATCGAATATCAAACTAAGTTTATCAACCGTGAAAGATCTCAATCCTGAGTGAAATGCGGACTCCTATTTATCGAGTTATGTTCTTTGATTCACGTGGTTAAGAGTGATCTGTAAGAACGCTCAATACACTTCTGTTTTGGGAACATGGCTAGATAAGTAGCTGGGAACTCATTAACACGAGTGTAAGAACGCTCAATACACTCCTCAAAGACAGCCCACTCTTCACGGCAGCCATGGGAATGAAGGGTGAAGCTTAATCCTTACCTTTTCTTTCATTTTCCGTAAATTTCAGGGCATTTGGGTAGCGGGAGGGGTCCGGGAATGAGCCAAAGATGTCGAATCTAGCAATTGATCGAAGCTTCGTCCATAGTCTCTTTCAAACACGTGAGTTTGTTCCCGTTTTTCGGTGAGCCTTTAAATCTGTCCTGGGATCGTTAATACGAGCATGGTTTAATTCGAAGCTATAACGTCCCGTTAATTTGTGATAAAAAAAACTTTTATTTATTTTATTTCAATTTAAGTAATTAGATTTTATTTATTTATCGGTAATTTAGAATTTGCAGTTTATTTCGGTTTTAATCTTTTTATTGACTTTTTTAGTTTATTTTCGTTTTAATGGTATTAATAATTATTAACGGGCCAATTAATAATTATTAATCACTATTGGGATAGTTTGAGAAGTTCGGGATTCGTTTTTAAGCTAAAAGTCACAAAAGGACGCAACCGTCATTTCCAAATTTGTAAAATATCTAAATTACTTTTTGGTCATCTTCTTTAAATCTCCTTTGACTTCAAAATTTGACCAAAAGCTCTCCAATTTTCCCTCCCCACCCGTGAGCATCAAAGAGGAAGAAAGAAAATTTGGTTTTTGTTCGTTTCTTGCCCGATCGACTTGATTCCGAGTCCTTTGGAAAGGTATCGGTCATACGAATCTTTTCCACCTAACCTTCGTACTTGCCACTCGTGTTTTACGAAGATCTCGGTAAGTAAAGTTTCAAACCCTAAGCTCCAAATAGTGTTTTAATGGAGTTTTCTTTGATTTTCTTCGATTTTGTGTTGTGGAACTCGGTGTTTGTAAACTCGGGAGTAGTTTTAAGTGTTTTTGCAAAACTATCCCTTAACCCTAAAGCCGAGTTTCATTCGAAACCCTTTCCGTTTGAAATTTACCCTTTTGGGTTTAAAAATGGGTTAGAAATTAATGAATAAATGTTTATTTAAATTCGTTTCGGGAAAGGGCTTAATGTTCAAAAACCCTAATTATCGATACCCATTGAAATCGGGAATATCGAATTTGCTTAAAACCAACTCAAAACACTTTTAGATTGCCAAAAAGCCGGAAAACCAAATCCGAGGCCTATTTTCCTTGTGATGGCCGAGAGCCTCTTGTGGGGTTTTGTTGGGTTTTTCGTCGTTTTGTACGTTTGGTTGATGTTTGATCGATAGTTGGTTAATTATTGATTGTATGATATAATTCATTTGTAGGTGTTTTTGAACCGCTCGCTTGATCGCTCCTTCGGACTTAGGAGCAAAGTCATCTTTTAATTAAGATGAGAATAGTTAGAATTTAAAGTATCTATAGAAAGCAAATAAGTGTGAAGGTTTGTAGAGTTTGAAACTAAGATTAGAATCCGAACCTAAGATTAGAGGGTTGTGAGTTAGTGCCCTTAAGATTAAGAGTTAATCCTTTAAGTGAGAACTTAGGAGTTCTCAAGGAAAGTATTGAATCTTAGAAGATTCTAAGTTAGATTCGATTCGAAACTAAGATTGGACTATTGGAAGTTAAAAGATCCAACTTGTAATTAGAACGGTTAATAGAACCTCGGATTATATTGGAAGTTAGAATCCTTGAAGGTATAGGTTAATCGTTTAAGTTATGATTCTACTTTTATTATTGATACCGAAGTTCGATCGACATATCGTTCGTCCGAAGTTTACTATTTATTTACTTTATGCCTTTTTACTTCATGCTTGTTTCAGCTACTTTAATATTGTACTTTACGTTTATTTACTTTTGCGAGCATATCATAACCTCTCGCACCATAACATATTGCACCATAACATTTCGCATTATGAAAAGAAGGAAAGAATGTTGGACCCTTCGGGGAATGTCCGCATCGCCTTCAGCGAGAGAAAGAAAAGAAGGAAAGAATGTTGGACCCTTCGGGGAATGTCCGCATTGCCTTCGGAGAAAAAGAAAGGAAAAATGAGAAAGAAAAGAAGGAAAGAATGTTGAACCCTTCGGGGAATGTCCGCATCGCCTTCAGAGAAAAAGAAAATAAAGAGAGAAAAGAAAAGGAGGGAAGAATGTTGGATCCTTCGGGGGATGTCTGCATCACCTTCTTCATTCATTCATGCTAAAGGGCGAATGCGTATCCTACGGGATGTTCTCATTACCTTCATGTATATGATCGATAAGAAAGGGAATCGAGATGTTATATTTTATGCAAAGTCATTTACTTTTATCATTTTATGTCATAACGAGTTAATGGAGGAGATTTGACTATAAGTGTTAGTAGTATCATCCTTTGAAGAGTATAGAATGAATTACCTAGAGTTTGGAGAACTTTAGGAGAGAACTGTGTCAGATTACTTGGACACAAATCGAAATGCGAGTTGGAGGTCTATCTTTACTTTTTATGCTTATTATTCTCACTAGGCTTAAGTTGTTAGCTCATGATATTACAAAAATTTCAGGTAATGCCCTGGCTAGAGGCCGTGGAAGAGGAGATGGTGCTGCGGATCGAGGGATGCTGACCTCAAGATGGACTCGTTTTTGTAAAGTATATGTAAATATTTTTGTGAATTTCAAGACTTTGATGTTGTATTTAGCTCATAAGAGCTTTTGATGTGGTTTTTATGATATGAAATATTTGAACTCCTCATTTGGGACTTAAAGTCCATGTGAATTTATTAGATTAAAAAATTAGGATGTAAACAGGTTTTCGGCATGCCAACTTTCAAACAAAACCACGCAAAATTTTCTTAAAATAAAAGACTTCCGCTGTTTTCTCTGTCTTTAAATTATTTAAAAGTGACGGGTCGTCACAGAAGCTTACTAAAAATGATTTTTAAACAAGGAAATAAAGAGCCCACCTCGAGGAAGTTCAAAACGAGGAGCTTCCGAGCTTAAACCTCCGAGTTTCCATGGCTTCTTGTGGCGGCGTGGTCCCTTGCTACTAGCGGTGAAAGGTGGTGGCGGTGCTTCCGGGTGGTTCACGACGAACGGTGGCTTGTTCAAACGAAGGAGGAGAGGGGGGGCGTGCGGTGGTTGTCTCGTGAAGAAGAAGAGAAGAACGAAAAATGAAAAAAGAAAAAAAAAAAGAAAAAGAGCAGTCTGATGCTTGCGGCTGCGTGGGGATGAGAGAAAGAATTTGATTTTTCTTTGCTAAGTTTTAGAGAAATGCAATTGGTTGCCCTAAAATTTAGGAAAAGACAAAATTGGGAGATAAGCCCCATCATTTAGGTACTTTTCTAATTAATTGACAATACTAAATTAGAACTAAAGAAAATTAATCATGTCTTAAGTTATGCAAAATTAAATTAACTACTTAATGAAACTTTAATTAATCTAACCCAAATAAGTAACTAAATAAATAAATTAAATAAAAAAAATAATAAAAAAAATTACTACAAAATTAACGGGACGTTACAAATTAATTATAAAAATAAATGATGTTTTTTACCTTCCAATTGTCGTACAGCCGATGTTTCTCCGTCGTCAAAATCTTCTGCCAGCGAAGATCGCTGGGTAGAGGCATGCTCTGGAGGACCTCGCGAAACCGTTTTGAAACGGTTGTATGCGGCTGTACTCTGCAAAAACATAAAAATTATTGTGCTATTAGAAACTATTAGTTAAAACAACAACAAAAAAACACTTTTAAAAATGTTTAAAGATTTAAAAATTAAGTAATTAAAACAATAAACAAAATTACTTACGTATTCCCTTCAATCTGAAGGGTAGAGTCTGCGGCCCAAGGAGGCTGCGTGCCTTAAGTGGAGGGTTCCGCTGGATCGGGCTGTGATGCAAACCCCGATGCTCCCACGGAAGTTGTGGCCTGGGAGTCCTGCGCCAAGCGTGGTGTCGCAGGCTAGGTCTCAGAGACTGCATCATCGAGAGTGGCAGCAACTCCAGGCTCGTAATCGAAGAGGATGATGTCCAACTCCTCTGTAGTCAGGTCCGCATCAAGGGCATCAACAGTAGGCGGCTGCGGAGTCCCCTCGTCAATCTCGTCGTCAGGCTCGTCTGACTGGGGAGGACGTCGTCTGCCCGTCATAATCCTACAACTAAACTAAACTAATTTAATACAAAGTAATTAAAATAATGAAAGAAATTAAATTAATTAATGGAATAATCTAAATTAAATTGATTAAATAATGTCAATTAAACTAACATAAATTAATTAACTAATTTAAACTAAAATAATTAATTAAATTGAATTAAAGTAAATTAAAATTAGATTAATTTGAACTAAAATGAATTAATTAAAGTAAACTAAGTACTGAAGAATTAAACTTTTAGATTAATTAAACTAAAATTAATTAAATTAAAGTAAATTAATTAATGATCAAAAATAAACTAAATTAGATTAATTGAACTAAAATTAATTAAATTAAACTAACATTAATTAATTAAAACTAAGATAAACTAAATTAATTAATTAAATTAAAGTATATTAAAATTAGATTAAGTGAACTATGTAATTAATTAAAGTAAACTAAGTAATGAAGACTTCAACTATTAGATTAATTTAAACTAAAATTAATTAAATTTAACTAACATTAATTAATAAAAACTAAACTAAACTAACTAATTAAATTAAACAAAATTAAAATTAGATTAATTGAACTAAAATTTATTAATTAATTAAAGTAAACGAAATTAGATTAATTAACCTTAAGTAAACTAAGTACTTAATTAAACTAAATTACATTGATTAAACTAAAATTAATTAAATTAACAAAATTAAACTAAACTAATTAATTAATTAAAGTAAACTAAAATTAGATGAATTAAACTAAAGTAAATTAAGTAATTAATTACACTAAATTAGATTCATTAAACTAAAATTAATTAAATTAACAAAATTAAACTAAACTAATTAATTAAAACTAAGTAAACTAAATTTAAACTTAAACTTAAACTAACTAAAAACTAAAAACTAAAACTAACTTAAAACTTAAAATCTATATGAAAACTAACCTCGTAATAGAATCCGGGATTGGAGGTTTAGGGTTTTTAGGTTTAGAGTAGGAACGGGGAATGGGAACAAGGAAAAAATAACGGGGAACGGAACGGGGAAAAGAGAGAAAAGAAAGAAAAAAGAGAACGGAAAAAAGAAGAAACAGGGGAAAGGAAAACTAATCTGAATTTAAAATAGATTTTGCAACCAACTGGTCGCAAATATGTAATCATGACCAGAAACGAAAGGTCACGCGTGCTGGGGAAATTACGACCACCTAGTCGCATTTTTACACATATTTGCGACTACCTGGTCGCATTTATTGAAAAAGTGACCATCTGGTGGCAAAATTGGGATTATCTACAACAGCTGTCATATCACGCGTCCCATCAAGAATTACGACCAACTGGTCGTAATTTTTAAATTCACCGCCAAGGATTGCGACCAGATGGTCGTAATCTTTAAATTCACCGCCATAAATTTCATGAAAATTTAAATTTACCACTCAGATTTGTGACCATCTGGTCGCACTTATTAAATTAACCGCCAAAAATTTCATTAACCTTTTATAATATCCTTTGAATTTTGCGACCAACTGGTCGCATTTCACTTCTAAATTACTACCATGTGGCCACCTTTTGTGTTAAATTGCGACCATATGTTCGCAAATATTAATATATATATATATATATTTATCATTCATTAAAGAAATAGTTTTAATAAACACATACACAGTGAATCATAAAGTTACAAAATGTCTCATTCATCATCCTCAATTTCTTCGGTCGTCGATTCTTTTTTTATTTCTTCGTCAGATTCATCGTCTCAAATAAGAGTCCCTCACATAAAGTCTTCTTGTTCTTCTTCTTCTTGTTCTTCTTTTGTTTCTTCATCGGATTCATCGTCTCGAATAAATTCAGCATCAATGTCACGTGCGTGAGAAGTGGAAGCATTTGTATCATCATCATGCAATGTCTTTCCATCGTTCAAAGGACGAACAATACTTTCATTCTGACCATCGTCGATTGCACGACATCTTATCTCATCTTCTTGAAAAGCAATAGCTTCCTTTGCAAGGCCGTCTTTCTCGGACAAGTTTTCTTCTACCTGGCGTGGTTTAACTTTATAAACAACTAACCAATCTGTCAGATCTCGTCTATTAATCGGATAGTTCAGGTAATAAACTTGAATCGCCTGTGAAGCTAGGACAAACCTATAAGCGGTGGGCATATCCTTAGACTTGTTCACCTCAACGATTTGTAGATGATCAATCTTACGAACTCCGCCTCGTCTGGTTGTCTCGAACCAAGTGCAGTTGAACAGAACAATGTGTTTTAGCGTCAGACTTGCGTATTGAATCTCAAGAATCTCATCGATTACTCCGAAGTAATCGTCTTCGTTTATGTCGAACACATGACCTTTTATGCAAACATCACTGTGGTTTGTTGCCCTGTTAACTGAATGCGCCTTCGTTTGAAATCTGTAACCGTTATTGTCGTATCCAGTATACGATCTGGCAATCCGTCCAGGTCCCTTTGCCAAAGAAATAATGCGAGGATCATCTACCGGTAATGTAGGGGTGTCAACCTGTCATTGTTCACATACAGTAATGTTAGGAAGATAGTAATTTTTTCATCAAATTTTCACAGTTTTTTTGACAATTTAAAATAACTCACGTATGCACTGAACTAAGAACGAAACTCTTTGTCGATTATTGACCCCTCCTCAGCATCTGTAAGACCAATTCGTGTCATTCGAACGTATAAGTTTAGAAATAATTTGTACTTTATACGTATACATTACAAATTAACTTTGACTTACCTTTCAAATGGGTACATCCAGCGATAATGTACCGGACCCCCTAAGAATGCCTCGTATGGAAGATACACTGGAAGATGCTCCATTGAGTTAAAAAAGCCAGGTGGGAACATTCGCTCCAACTTATAGATAATAACAGCGATATCTGAACTCATTGAATCAACAGTAGCTTCAGTCAGCTCTGTACATGTCAAGTTCCTGAAAAAAACACTCAACTGTGCAAGCGGCTCCCAATGTCTATTCTCTAGGAATGGTCTGAACGCGACAGGCATCAATTGTTGCATGAATACATGACAGTTGTGGCCTTTCATCTCGAACATGATATGCTGTTGACGGTCTATACACTGACTCAAAATTGAAACGTATCCGTCTGGGAATTTGATGGATTTGATCCACTCAAATAATGTTTTCTTTTCATCCGTCGTCAACATGTACTTTGCTTTTGCATAATTATCATTGTCGTCAGGCTCCAACTTAGGACGGTGACATATCTCTCGTATATCATAACGTGCCTTCAGATTGTCCTTCGTTTTTCCCGGAACGTTCAACATCGTATTGAAAATGTTGTCGAAAAAATTCTTCTCGATATGAATTACATCCAGATTGTGTCTAATCAGTAGATCTTCCAAATACGATAGATCCCAAAAAATACTCCGTTTCTTCCAACCCGTGTTTTTCCCAACCGCATTATTTGCACTCTGCACCGTCCACTGTAATCTTCTGCATCCCTATAGCATCTATATCATGAAGAATCTTCTTTCCACTATACATTGTCGGGGGGTTTCTTTTCTTACTCATCGACCCTTCTTCCAGTAACTGCCGTTTGAATGGAAAGTATGATTCAACGGTAAAAATCGACAGTGACAATCAAACCAACAAGTTTTCCGACCATTTCTGAGATAAAATGCATCTGTGTCTAGCATGCAATGTGGACATGCGTATTTCCCCGCCGTACTCCATCCTTTAAGAGGAGGAGATTGAGGTTCACACAATTAACTACACTGACTAAGGAAAGCAATAACAAAAGCTAAACACATTCTAAAAATGTATATGAAAGAGCAATTAAAGATCAACATACCTGACAACATTGAATACGCAGGGAAGTCACTGATCGTCCAGATTAATGGCGAGCATCAAGAAATTTTGTTTCTTCGAAATGTCGTACGTCATAACACCGTCATTCCACAACCTTTTCAACTCTGCAATAAGTGGTTGCAAATACACATCCAGTTTCTGTTTGGGACTTTTCGGCCCAGGTACGATCAATGTTAGAAAAATCACCGGGTCTCGCATGCACATTGAGGGAGGCAAGTTATACGGGGTTACCATGACTGGCCAAACTGAATATTGTGTCCTAGATGCCCCGAATGGGTTAAAGCCATCCGTGCATATGCCCAATCTGACGTTTCTCGGATCTTGTGCAAAATCCGAATGACAATTATTTAAATGCTTCCATGTCGTAGCATCCGAGGGATGTCTCATAACACCTTCATCGTGTGAATGCTCATGATGCCATCTCATGTGCGAGGCTGTCACATCGGATGCATACAACCGTTGCAGACGTGGAGTCAGCGGTAAATACAACATGCGGGCGTACGGAATGAGGTTGCGTTTCCCTTATTTATATCTTGGAAGAAAACAGAATTTGCAGTGATGCAGGTCCTCATCCACATCCCAGTAAAGCATGCATCCGTTCCGACACAAATCTATTTTCTCCACGGGTAATCCAAGTCCCCCCACTAGCTTTTTCATGTCGTACAAACTGTTGGACATACTATTTTCTTCTGGAGCGCATCTATGAAACCACGATGCAATCGAATCAAATCCTCCAGCAGGTACGTTGTACTGCGCCTTTATATTTAAAAGTTCTATAGCAGCATCAAGTTGACTTACCTGACACTCATCGTACAATGGTCGGCTGGCTGTCTTTAGCATCTTGTGCATCTTACGTGCTTCTAGATTCATTTCCTCTTCAACAACCCGTTCATCTTCGTCTACGTTTAAACTTTCACATAAATTTTCATTGCCCCCATACCCCGCACCATCAAGTATCATTTGCTGCATCTGACTATACTGCTGTTCATCATTCCGTTCTTTGGCAACAACCTCTACATTCGAGCTGCTACCTTCGTATAGTCTCGATTCATGTAATGCAGCGTCGAACATTTCCTTTGTTTCCCCCTGAAACACCCAATGGTAATAATTCTGCACAAATCCCCGACTATAAAGATGAACCTTCAAATCTGTAACCGGTATGATTCTCCTATTATCGCATGTCCTGCACGAGCAACATAGCTTTCCACCATACTTTTCATAATAGACAGTTGTCATGCAAAACTCAACAAACTGTTCAACCCCGGCCACGAACTCATCGTTCAAATACCCGTCTATCAAACGAACATACATGCACTCTCTCATTTTATTTTTTCTTAATGATAACAAACAATGGGAGGAGGGGGTTTTATAATGGACTCCTCTGCTCATTTGCGACCAGATGGTAGTATTTTTGCTACGAACTGGTCGCATTCTCCCGCCAAAATTTCCTGCCATTTTCCTCACTGCCCCAGGTCACATTATATCACAGAATTTACGACCACATGGTCACTTATTTTTGTGACCACTTGGTAGCTTTTCTCCCACCAAATTGTTTATCTACCACTGGTCATTTAAAATCACAACATTTGCGACCATCTGGTCATTTAACAATGTGACCACCTGGTAGCTTATTTCCCGCCAAATTTCTAAGCTACCACTGGTCACTAAAGGTCACCAAAAGTACGACCCTGTGGTCACTTTAAAATGTGACCACATGGTAGCTTCTTTCCCGCCAAATGTTTAAGCTACCACTGGTCACATATGGTCACCAAAATTGCGACCATATGGTCACTTTTAATTGTGCCACTTGGTAACCTTTCTCCCGCCAAATTTATGTGCCTTTTTTTCTACTAAATGATAACTTGTGTCACAAAATTGAGACCACATAGTCGTAATTTTGTAGTGATCATATGGTCACTTTCTACGCGCCAAAAATTCACGCTATTTTTTATGACTAATTCTTTACTTGGTCGTAATTTGGTGGCCGAAAAGTGACCATATGTTCGTTTTAAGTCAAACTTCATATTTACTATCAGAGTGGTCATAAAAAAACTACCCAATACTTTGGTCCCAAATTTCTGGTCGCAATTTAACAGTTTTTTTTTTGTAGTGTAGAGAAAATAGTTTGTTCCAAAAAGGTAATATGACCAGATGCGTAATCGTTTAGAAATGGGGTCCCTACAACGAAAAACTTTATGTTCATGGCCAGAGATAAGAAAACGACATAATCGAGCACGAGGCTCAAGTTTTGTATGCTCATGAGGGTATAGAAAAACAAAACAAGCACAATAAAAAACTTTAAGATGAGAGTAATCATGAGAAGTACCATATAATTTTTCGAAAGGAGAAATATTTTGAATAACAGAAGATGGAAGGCGATTGATGATATAAACAGAGTTAAGAGTAGCCCCACCCCAAAACTTCTCTGGACAAGACGTAGAGAGAAATTGGGCACGAATAGAATCCAAAATGTGGCGATGTTTATGATATGCATGACCTTTTTGTTGGGAGATATGAGGACAAGATCGTTGGAAAAGAGTGCCCTGTTGTTTGAGAAATTGAAGAAAAACAAAGTCCTTATACTCCATAGCATTATCGGTGCGGAAGATTTTAATGGAACAAGAAAACTAGGTTTTAATTATATTAGAAAAATCAATATAAACTTGTGAATGCAAACCGATGTTTAAGAAAATAGATTCAAGTGGAACGAGAATAAGCATCAATTAAAAAATTATCGATATTCATTAACAGTAGAAGTAGGGGCAGGTCCCCAAATATGAGAATGAATTAAACTAGATGGAGTGCACAAGAAGAAGATGAGGTGGAAAAGGACAAAGCATGTTGTTTTGCAAGCTTACAGTTTAAATATATAATTAAAGGAAACAAATTTTGACGTATTACCCAAACTGCCATGTGACACCAAGGTGCGAAGTTTTTCTCCAAAGGCATGACCAAGACGAAGGTGCCACTGATAGATGGGAGAATCAGTGACCGGAGCAGAAATAGAAGAAGAAACAGAAAGTTGAAGTGAAGTGGCTCAAACAATCTTCCCACTTTTCGTCCTGTTCCAATCGTGTGTCCTGTTTGTGGATACAAAACCTGACAACCATGAGAAGAAAAAAGATCATTTAGACCTTGATAACATAATTTCCTAGCAGAGGCTAAATTGAAGGTTAAATTAGGGACATAGTAAGTGTTGAGAAGGGTCAAGGTAAAGGTGGTAACGGTGCCACTATGAGAAATATACATACAATTCCCATCAACAGCCTAAATGGGGGGAAGAGACGTAGTTGGAGTGGAAGACGAAAGAAAACAAATATCATAGGTCATGTGATTACAACAACTAGAATCAAAAGGCCAAGAGTTATCTAAAGTGACAGCTAAAGCATAAGATTTGGAGGAGAGTACCTAGTTGAAGATATGTTGGAGATCACTTAGCAAAAAAGTGGGAGGAGAGGCGACATTAGATGGGTGGTAGCAGCACCAACAAATGAGGAACCATTGATAGAAAAGTGTTGTTTTCATGGATCATCTAAAAGAGCGAGGCGGACGAGTGAGACAATTTTTCAAAATGTGACCATGTTTATGACAATACTCACTACAACAAATTTCACAAAAGATAACACTGGGTGTTTTTAAAAGATGACACATATGGCAAAAGATAACACTTTTTAAAATTTTATTAAATCATGTCATACGTTGAATGACATCGTTTCTTAAGTAAAATTACAATACGCTCAACAAATTCTGCTCTCGAGTTTGACGTTAATTTTAGGAAAATGCGTTCTTTTTTTTTTCAATAATGTCAGTTAATGTATGTCATTGTTTATATTCGTCATTATTTTTTTAATGTCAGACTTTGTCCGTCATTGTTTCGTATTGAAATTAGTTCAGGCCATAGACCCACGAGAACTTAGGGTAAAATTTGATTTTCTCAAAACGTCTTCCTTCGCATCTGTTTCTACGTTCATCGTTCTTCATTGGTTCTCAATCGTTCGTTCGTCCGTTGATCATTCCTTTCTCCATTCTCCATCGTTTGTCGCTTGTTCTCCATCGTTCTTCCAATACTCAATGGTTTTGAGATCGTCAAAATCCCCAAATATCAGTACGTTTTTAAGGTTTTTTTTATAATTCTGTATAAATCACTTTTTATGTATGGATTTTTTCCATTGCTTGAGAGAAACTCTTCAGTTTCTTAAATTTAAGACCCCTAAACTGTAATGATTGATGATGAACTTGAAAAAGAAATTTTGAAAAATTGTTGCAAGAAAAACATCGAGGACAAAGCTTATTTAATTTGAGCTATTTCTCATCATGTTGAAACTATTTAGTTGTAACATTTTCTATTGATCAATCTCTTTCTACAGTTGTATGACTGATATTTTGTTAATGAGGTGAGTGTTCAGCTAAAGGGATATCAACCATCTATGCTATGAGCTATTATTGAAGATTATAAATCTTATCATTAAGTTTCTGGTAATGAAAGTAGACTGCTTGAATTTTTGGTTTTTAATGATATATGGTATGAGTTATTAACACCTAGTTTGCCAATCTCAGTACTTAAAGCCAAAATAACAGCTAATTGCAAGAGTTTTAGAACTCAGTGTAATTTACAAACCATTATATTTTCAAGTTAAAGTTTTATATGTTTGCCAATCTTAGTACTTAAATTGACTAAACTTGTGGGTGAGATATCAATTTTTCCTATTATCTTTTTAGAATGCGATATAATTTTATAGGCATACATGTTAAAATATATTTAGTGGAAAATTTATTTGAATATGTTATCTTTTTGTATCCTTTATTTTATTTCTCTGCTCAAGTATTGGTCTCATTTGCACATTTTAGAAAATTGGTGACCTGAAACCTTACAATTTGTGCATAAAGAAGAACTAGCGGTAAGGCATGGAGGACAGAAAACGAGAATTTTTGCCATAAATAAAGTCACATTAATCTCCAAAGAGGTTCGAGTAGTTGGAAAGGGGCACATGCAGTTTGGGAAGTAGGAAAGGGGCGGGTAGCAGGCAAGGGTTTGGGCAGGGGTGCAGGCAGGCTGCTGGATTAAACTAAGAAAACGGGTAGGCTAGGGTAGGGGCACGGGAAGAAGTTAAGGGTAAAAAGGAATGGGCAAGCACAAGCAACTTATTATGAACTTGGGGAGGGGGGAGGCAGATGTAAATTTGGGCAAAAGTGGGCAGATAACAAATTTAGGGAAAATAGAAATGAAATAAGGAGGAGATAGCTCGTCTGGAGATTAATGGCGGATGTGGAAGAATGATAAATTCATGGCTGGGTTAGGGAGATGGAACGACGATTGGCTTGGCTGGGTGAGGGAAAACTCGTTGGAAAGCTAGGAACCTGCACCCCCTGATTGTAAACTAAAGAGACTGCAAATCTAGGTGAAAATGGCAGATGTGGGTGAGGGATGGGTGTGATTGTGACTAAATATTCTAATCAAATCGAAGAAGTGTTAGGAATGGTGTCCTAGACCTTGTAATTATTTAATAATAATAATTTATTAAGAATAAATTAAATAAATAAACATAAGTTCTTTATATTATCTAGATTGATTCAATTAATGATATTAGGAATATATGGAAATATATAAATATCAAACATTCAAATAGTAAACCCTAAGTTACTCTTATGAAATCACGACTTAGTATGTGAGTCATACTAGAGGATTAAAATCGAGATGAGTAACTTAAACGTGTCTACAGTAAACGGATAACGTTTGGAAACCTTATTCTGGTAACACTGTTGATAGCTTCGCATTTTGTTTATAGACAAATGATCGAATCCTGATCATTCATGTGGGAGACACGAAATGGAAGTATCATATGCAATGTTGATTGTATAAGACAGGACCACGATGTTCGATCAAATTTCTCATTAGTACCGTTTACGAGAAATAATCGAATATCAAACTAAGTTTATCAACCGTGATAGATCTCAATCCTGAGTGAAATGCGGACTCCTATTTGTGGAGTGTGACGACCCGTCACTTTTAAATAAATTAAATTAAGAGAAAACAGCGGAAGTCTTTTAATTTACGAAAAATTGGCGTGGTTTTGTTTGGAAGTAGTGTGGGCAATTATGGCGTCCCACCAAAACTTATGCATGGAGGAAATGTGGACTTTCTCATATTCCACCATTAACCTTTCGTTTTTCTTTCTCACTTTCTTTTCTTTTCAATAATGCGAGATGTTATGCATATGGTTGCATATGCTTGCAAAAGTAATAAAGTAAATGTAAATGATAAAGCAACCGAAACAAGCATAAAGTAAAGGGGCATAAAGTAAGGGGCATAAAGTAAAGGGGCATAAAGTAAAGAACATAAAGTAAAGGGCATAAAGTAAAATAGATAGAATCCCGGATGAACGATATATCGATCGAACTCCGCTAACAATAATAAAAGTAAAGGTCAAAACATAACGATTAACCTAAACTTTCAAGGATTCTAAACTTCCAAATGATCCAAAGTTCTAAACTCCGAAACTAATCTAACTTAGAATCTTCTAAGATTCGAGGTTTTCATCGAGAAATCCTAAGTTTCTCGCTTAAAGGATTAACTTCAAATCCTAAGGCACTATCTCACATCCTCTAACCTTAGATTGGATTCTAATCTTAGTTTCCGATTCTACAAACCATCACACTTATTCGATTTCTATAATTACTTTAAATCCTAACTATTCTCACCTTAATTAAAAGATGACCTTGCTCCTAAGTCCGGTAGAGCAATCAAACAAGCGGTTCAAAAACACCTACAAAAGGATTAATATCCCGAAAATTAATAAATTACCAACTAACGATTAAACAACGATGAAACAAGCAAAAAGACGGAAAATCCACCAAACCCCCATCAAAGAAGCTCTCGGCCCTCCCTATAAAAAGGGTCTCGGGTTTGGTTTTTTGGCTTTTTGGCAATTTAAATACGTTTTGAGTTGGTTTTAAGCAAATTCGATAATCCCGATTTCAATGGGTATCGATAATTAGGGTTTTTGAACATTAATCCCTTTCCCGAAATGAATTCAAATATGCAATTATACATGAATCTATAACCCAAATTCGAACCCCAAAGAGGAATTTTCAAACGGGAAGGGTTTCGACTGAAACTCGGTTTTAGGGTTATGGGATAGTTTCCAAAAACACGTAAAACTACTCCCGAGTTTACAAACACTGAGTTCTACAACACGAAATCGAAGAAAATCAAGTAAAACTCCATTAAAACACTATTTGGAGCTTAGGGTTTCAAGAAAAACTTACAGAGAACTCCGTATAATACGAGCAGCAAGTACGAAGGCTAGGTGGAAAATGATCGTAGGATCAATACCTTTCCACTGGAACGAGAATCGAATCGATCCGGCAAGAAACGAACGAAATCGAAAATCTCTTTTCTTCTTTGATGCTCACGGCAAAGGAGGAGGAAAAGAATGAAGACTTTGGTCAACTTTTGAGTCAAGATGAGTTTTTAAAGACAAATGAATAGTGTTTTTAGATATTTTGCAAATTGGGAAATTACAATTTTGCCCTTTTACGACTTTTGGCTTAAAAACGATTCCCAAACATCTCAAACTATCCCAATGGTGATTAATAATTATTAATTGGCCCGTTAATAATTATTAATACCATTAAAACGTATTTAAATAAATAAAGCCATTAAAATGAATTAAAATGAAATAAATTACTAAATTCTAATTTAATAATAAATAAATGAATTTTAATTACTCAAATTAAAATAAAATAAATACAAGTTTTTTTTTTTATCAGAAAATAACGGGACGTTACATGGAGTTATGTTCTTTGATTCACATAGTTGAGAGCGATCTGTAAGAACGTTCAATACACTTCTGTTTTGGGAACTTGACTAGATAAGTAGCTGGGAACTCATTTTCACGAGATGGAATTCATAACTTTCCTATAAATTAACGGTATCAGTGCGATACCTAAACTTTTTAGGAACTTTAGGAAACTCCCTTGATGTACTGATTCGAGACATGAACAAGTGACGTCACAACTTCTATTGATCACAGAAGTATTGTGACGACCCGTCACTTTTAAATAAATTAAAATCAGAGAAAACAGCGGAAGTCTTTTATTTTAAGAAATTTTGCATGGTTTTGTTTGAAAGTTGGCATGCCGAAAACCTGTTTACATCCTAATTTTTCAATCTAATAAATTCACATGGACTTTAAGTCCCAAATCAGGAGTTCAAATAATTCATATCATAAAAACATCGATAAAAGCTCTTATGAGCTAAATACAACATCAAAGTTTTAAAATTCATCAAAATAAAGACATAAACTTTACAAACAAAAGTGTCCATCTCGAGGTCAGCATCCCTCGATCACGCAGCACCACCTCCTCTCCCTCTACCTCTGGCCAAGGCATTACCTGAAATTGGTTGTAATATCATGAGCTAACAAACTAAGCCCAGTGAGAATAATAAGCATAAAAAGTAAAGATAGACCTCAAACTCGCATTTCGATTTGTGTCCAAATAAACTGACACATTCTACTCCTAAAGTTCTCCAAACTCTAGGTAATTCTATTCCATAAACTCCAAACTCTAGGTAAATTCATTTTATACTTTCTAAGGATGATATTGCTAAAATCATAGTCAATACTCATCCATCAACAATATTATGACATAAGTAATAGAAGTAAATAAACTTTGCATCATATTAAACATCTCAATTCTCTCTTTCATCGATCATATGTATGAATGCATGAGAGCATCCCGTAGGATTCGCATACGCCCTTATGCATGAGGAGGTAACGTGGTCTATCCCGTAGGATCCATCGTTCTCCCTCCTTTTCTTTCTCATTTTCTCTTTTCTTTCTATGAAGGTAACATGGTCTATCCCGTAGGATCCATCGTTCTCCCTTTCATATATTTCTCACTTTCTCTTTTCTTTCAATGATGGTAACGTGGTCTATCCCGTAAGATCCATCGTTCTCCCATTCATTCTTTCTCACTTTCACACTTCTTTTTCATGATGCGATATGTTATGATGCAATATGATGTTTTATAACGTAAATAAATAAAGTGTGAAATTAAAGTAATCAATACAAACATAAAGTAAATAGCATAAAGTAAAGGACATAAGTAAATGACATAAAGTAAAATAGATAAGAATCTCGGACGAATGATATGACGATCGAACTCCGGTATCAATAATACAAGTACAATTATAATTTAAACGATTAACCTATAGCCTCAAGGATTCTAAACTTCCAATGATCCGAGGTTTTATTAACCGTTCTAAAAACAAACTTGGATCTTTTAACTTCTAATGATCCAATCTTAGTTTCGAATCGAATCTAACTTAGAATCTTCTAAGATTCAAAGTCTTTCTCGAGAACTTCTAAGTTCTCACTTAAAGGATTAACTTCTAATCCTAAGGGCACTAACTCACAACCCTCTAAACTTAGATTCGGATTCTAAACTTAGTTTCGGTTTCTACAAACCTTCACACTCATTTGCTTTCTATAACTACTTTAAATACTAACTATTCTCACCTTATAAAAGTGAAGACTTTGCTCCTAAACACCGGAAGAGCAATCAACCACGCAGTTCGAAAACACCTACAAACGAATTATATCGTAACAATCAATAACTTTACCAACTATCGATTAAACAACGACTAAACAAGCAAAAAGACGAAAATCCACCAAACTTCCCCTTTGAGGCCCACGGCCCTCTCATCAAAATGAGTCTTGGGTTTGGTTTTTCGACTTTTTGGCAAATCAAATACGTTTTGAGTTGGTTTTAATCAAATTCGATAATCCCGATTTCAATGGGTATCGATAATTAGGGTTTTTGAACATTAATCCCTTTCCCGAATTGAATTTAAATAAACATTCATTCATTAATTTCTAACCCATTTTCAATCCCAAAAGGGTAAATTTCAAACGGGAAGGGTTTCGACTGAAACTCGGTTTTAGGGTTATGGGATAGTTTACAAAAACTCTTAAAACTACTCCCGAATTGACAAACACCGAGTTCCGCGGCAAGAAATTGAAAGAAAACAAGTAAAACTCCATTAAAACACTATTTGGAGTTAGGGTTTGAAACTTCACTTACCGAGAACTCCTAGGATCTCGAGAGAAATGGACGATGGGTAGGTGGGAAATTATCCTTGACCCGAGGGCTTTCCGAAATATCCAAGCTCGAGTCGATCCGGCAAGAAATGAACAAAAACGAATTTTCCCTCTTTGCTCCTTGAAGCTCACGGGTAGAAGGAGGAAGAAATGAAGAAGTTTGGTCAAATTTTTGTGGTCAATGACTCATTTAAAGAAGAAGCTCAATAGTGTTTTTAGATATTTTGCAAAATGGGTAATTACAACTTTGCCCTTTTATGACTTTTGGCTTAAAAACGAATTCCGAACATCTCAAACTACCCAAATGGTGATTAATAATTATTAATTGGCCCGTTAATAATTATTAATACCATTAAAACGTATTTAAATAAATAAAGCCATTAAAATGCAATAAAATGAAATAAATTACTAAATTCTAATTTAATAATAAATAAATGAACTTTAAGTACTTAAATAATTAAAATAAAATAAATAAAAGTTTTTTTTTTATCACAAAAATAACGGGACGTTACAATTTGATACTATAAAGAAACCTCCGACCGATTCTCCATTAATTACTCAATGTAAGTAAACCGGTTTTAATTTTCGAAAATAAAGCATGAATCTACATGTTTTTATCACAAATTGCATAATATTAATAGATCCTAGATTAAGTGTTAATTTGTGTTACTAAATAAATTCCGCTAATTTAGTAAATCATCCCTTCAGTTGGTATCAGAGCTAATTTTAATTATCATGCAAATTTGTGTTTTTTCGAAAATTTGGTGGGTTGCATAAAAATCGTTTTATGTATGTTTATATAAATTGTGGAGGTTTGCTTATTGACTGTTTAGGTATTCTTGAGGCACTTAGGTTTTTAAATTTTAGTAGAAAATTTGTAAACCCTAATTTTAGGGTATAGGAAAAATTTGTAATTTTCCCATACCAAATGAGGAAAAAATCGGCACCACCAAAGGGAAGGAAGAGAAGAAAATTTTTTCTCCATCATTCATGATGCCCACACCCAAGGAGAGAGAAAAGGATGAGATAAGTCAAGATAATGGTGAGATATTTTAAGATAATTATCTTGTTATATCAAATTGAAGATATCAAATATTTAAGATAAGGATAAAATCTTTTAAAATTATCTCCATATTTTAAATTATGAATTTAGATTTGATATAAGATTATATGGAAATTTTTTCTATTTTTATTTTTCCTTCCATATAATTAAAAGATAATTATTTTAAAACAAGTAATTATGGAAATATTATGGGAGATAATATTGCCTCCATAATTACCCATTGCCACACCTACACCATGGAGGAGAGAGAAAGCTGAAGCCTCAAGTTCTACAATGGAAGATTTAAATTAAGTTGTAATTTTAATTTTCCGTTTTAGAAATAGTGCCAAGAATACCGGTCAATTTAGCTATTTATTATTTAAATTGTTTATATGTATGATATAATTGTTTTAAATAATGTTCATGCATAAAAGAATGTCATGTAGAAAATCCCACCATAGGTTGTATGATTTTATTAATTGTACATACATGCATCATGATATAATATGTGTTATTATATGCTAATGTATGTGAAGCATGCTATAATTTTATTTTATAAATGTTATTATCGAAAATTATATAATGTTATTCTAATTGTTTTAGAATTAAAAGCATGCTTATTTAGTTAAAATTCAAAAGTTAAATCTAGTTTAAAAGTTGAATAGAAACTAAATGAATTATTTGTAATATGGAATTATTGTTTAAACAATTGGGCCAAAATCCATATAAGATAAACAAATAGAAACTTTTAATTAAGGGTTAATTAAAAATTAATAATTGAGATTAATTAAATTGAACGGATCTCTGGCGAGAAAGCTCTGCCCAAGCGATGAGGTTTCATAAACTTCCCCTAACACGGAGCGCCTCTAACTGGGAGCGATCTGGGAGAAAAGTTCAAATTAATAAATCAAAATTATTAAGACGGCTCATAATGTGATTAGTTTTAATTAGGAAAACTTAAACAATCACTTTATAAAATTAATCTAACCAATTTAAGAGTTAAAGTTGATTAGGCAAACGTCCTTGTTATTCATTCAAAAGCTTCTAATTTCAATTTTCGAAATTGAAAACCCGTCTTCTTCCTATTTTCCTCATAACCGATTTTACAATAGTCTAAAAGGGAAGAAAATATTCTTCTTCCTAGAACCATAGTTTTCTAATTTAGTTTAGTTATCAATTTGTTTTTTATTTTGAAATATGTAATAACTATTGGTTCTCATTTCGTATGAACCAAGTTTGGGAATATTTTAAATAAGAGTTATTTAGGTAGATATTCCTTTACAATTATATTACAAAGTTCCAAAGTGTGATTGGATGGTTATTCAAAATACTTAGAATAAAACAAATAAATTCCAAATCCAAATCCAAATTCTAAACTCCGGAATATCTAAATGAGTTACAAGGTTTAAAAATGTTTAAAAACTTAAGTCTAAAATTACTTAAATAAGTTAGAGGGATTAATCTCTTAAAGATGGTTCTCAAAGAATTTGAGATGATAACCATATTAATCCACGAAGTTATGGGATAAGTAAAATCAAACATCTTTGATTTATCAAAGATAATTAGACTTAAAAATCACTAAAGTTAGACATTTAGATGTTAGAACTTAAGTGATAAGCAAACATTAAATCGATTTCTTATATTCCAAATATTCAGTTATTTAAAAGGATGTTTTAAAGGTAATAACTGATATCGAATAAACAAAATAGAAATCAGAAAGTAATAATTAGTGAATAATTGAATTCGCAAATTATTAAAGAAAAGTTCAGTAAATCAGTGATACTGAAAAGTTTAAACCATACTTAAGATAGAAAAGAATTACAATGATTTTATTTCACAATAAAACAAGTAGTCATTTAAAAGTTTAAATGGTAAAACTACTTGTAGAACTTTATTTGAGTGGGAGCGTCATAGAACGAACCAAACGTACTTTTAGAAGTCCAAGTGAAACTCATTGACTTCAAAATCAATGAATAAAGTTCATAATAAGTGAAATAAAAATGACATGAATTTTCAATAGTTGAGTTGAAAAAGGTCACTTATACTTATACATTATTTTGGAAATAATAAGAAGTATAGAATTGCAATCATTAAACAAATAAAAGTAAAGGAGAATTACTTTGTAGTAGGAGCTTAAGAATTTTGAGAATCCTAGAACCGATGTGACTAAAAATAAAATTTACAAATAGTATGTTAGTGCACATAGATAAAATGAGAGATTTTATGAGTTGCACGGGCTCAAATTCGAAGATGAATTTACTTCCATGTAAGAATTCGACAAAAGACCTTTGCGAATTAAACATTAAATGAGTTAAGTATAAGTAAAATGAGTTTTTACTAACTAAACTCTAAATTCGCGTGATTGCTAAGTCGTTAGTAAATGAAAGGTGTATGAGCATGATGGTTTCAAATCAATAGTTAATAGAGTTTATTTTATGGCGATAAAATATGGAATCTATTACACTTAATGAAACTAACATCAGACAAAAGAAATACATACTAAACAGATGAAAACGTTACTGATAAAGTATTAAAATGACTACCATGGCTAAATAGTTGATAGTCATCCAGTTTGACTGGAATTACAAGTCAAATCTCCAAAGATCTAGGACAAGTGGGAGATTGTTAGGAATGGTGTCCTAGAACTTGTAATTATTTAATAATAATAATTTATTAAGAATATATTAAATAAATAAACATAAGTTCTTTATATTATCTAGATTGATTCAATTAATGATATTAGAAATATATGGAAATATATAAATATCAAACATTCAAATAGTAAACCCTAAGTTACTCTTATGAAATCACGACTTAGTATGTGAGTCATACAAGAGGATTAAAGTCGAGATGAGTAACTTAAACGTGTCTACAGTAAACGGATAACGTTTGGGAACCTTATCCTGGTAACACTGTTGATAGCTTCGCATTTTGTTTATAGACAAATGATCGAATCCTGATCATTCATGTGGGAGACATGAAATGGAAGTATCATATGCAATGTTGATTGTATAAGACAGGACCACGATGTTCGATCAAATTTCTCATTAGTACCGTTTACGAGAAATAATCGAATATCAAACTAAGTTTATCAACCGTGATAGATCTCAATCCTGAGTGAAATGCGGACTCCTATTTGTAGAGTTATGTTCTTTGATTCACATAGTTGAGAGCGATTTGTAAGAATGTTCAATACACTTCTGTTTTGGGAACATGACTAGATAAGTAGCTGGGAACTCATTTTCACGAGATGGAATTCATAACTTTCCTATAAATTAACGGTATCAGTGCGATACCTAAACTTTTTAGGAACTTTAGGAAACTTCCTTGATGTACTGATTCGAGACATGAACAAGTGACGTCACGACTTCTATTGATCACAGAAGTATCTTATCTCTAGTTAGACTAAAGATAAAGTTCATTGGAGAATCAGCGGGAACACAAGGATAAAGCGGTAATTACAGGGGTAAAACGGTAAATTTATCCTGTGAATTATGAGGGTTCCACGTGAAGGATATATCACGATATAAATAATGATAAACTAAATGGACAATAAATCATCTATAGTGAGGGGAGTTCAACTTATGAATCTATAGTGGAATTATTCATAGTTAAATAATAAGTAATTAACGATTATGTGTTAATCACTTAATTGACTAATTATTAAGCCCATGATCTATAGGTCCATCGGGTCCCTATGCTAGCCCAAATATCGTAGTCGCGAAATCAAGTAGAAGAAATGGAAATTTTAAATAAAGTGAATTACTTAAAATAGGCAATATTAATTGTTTAAATATTGAGTATATTTAAACGGTAATTAATATAAACATTATTAATTGTTTAAATAATGAGTTTATTTAAACATGAAATTAATAATGAAATATTATTAATTATACATTATTAATTATTTAAATATTGAGTATATTTAAATGGTAATTAATAATTTGAAATTAATTAACAATTATTAATTGTTTAAATAATTATATTTAAACGGAAATTAATAATTAAAATTAATTAAATTAATAATAAAATATTGTCAATAAAATTATTAATTAAATAATGAATTTATGGAAATTAATAATTATAATATTTATTATTAATTATTTAAATAATGAAAATTATTTAAATGAAAATTAATAATTAAATATAATTTGATAATATTTAGTTGGGAGAAAATATTAATATTATTAATTGTTTAAATTAAATATTTTATTTAAATGGTAATTAATAAATAAATTAATTAAGTTGGACTTATTAATTTAAGAGAGAGTTTCAACCCTAATTGGATTAATGAACCCAATTGGAATTGGCCAAAAATAATTAATTAAATAAATTAGAATTATTTATTAATTATTAAGCCAATTTTCGGCCATGACATGTATTTTAGGAAGAGATAATTGTTTGAATTATATCCTAAAATAATTACATAGATTTATTTACCCAAGATAAATAAAATAAAGAAAATAAAATAATCTCCTATTTATCTATGACATTTTCGAAATTGCTAGATAAAGGAATGAGATAATTTTTTTTCTTTTTGTATTTATCTCTATAGATTAATCCTAATGTGATTAGGATTCCTATTTTTCTATAAATAGGAGGGTTGGGTCATTCATAAATCACACAATTCAATTCCATAGAAAGTTGGAACTCTCTTTTCTTCCCTTCTCCCCCCCTTGGCCGAAATTCCCTTGTCATTATTGGGAAGAAAATATTTTTCTTCTTCCCAATTTCTTCTTAAGTTCGATCCCACAATCGGGTTTCGTTTGATCGATCGGGATATAGCATAGAAGATCCAGTGTTGCTGAGGATTTGATGCTGTAAAGAAACCTCCAACCGATTCTCCATTAATTACTCAATGTAAGTAAACCGGTTTTAATTTTCGAAAATAAAGCATGAATCTACATGTTTTTATCACAAATTGCATAATATTAATAGATCCTAAATTAAGTGTTAATTTGTGTTACTAAATAAATTCCGCTAATTTAGTAAATCATCCCTTCAAGAAGATGGTGAATAGTGAGTTTGGGAGATGGTTGCTGGTTTTCAGGCGAAACAATGATCGAGGTCCTAGTTTTCATGCGACGAACAAGGCGGTTCCAGGTGAGGGTTGCGGTGGATCCGAGCGGTGTTGGTGAGTGGTTTTTAGTGGCGGTGAGTTTGAATGAAGATGAACAACAACGAGATTCGACATGGGTTTTGTGAAATGGTGAGTTTCTGGGATTTCATTTTGAACAATGAGGTGAGTTTACAAGTGCGTGTAACAGAGAGATCAGATTAAAACAAATGGACTCGGATCTGCCTTCTCAGAAATCTAATAGCAAGAAGAATTTGAACAAAAATTGTACGAAGAATCGCCCCAAATAGATCTGAACAATAAAGCCTAGAAATCTCAGCTCCTCAAGAATTTCTAATGAGGTGAGAAAGCACAAATCTGAGAAATTTGCTTATGACAAAACTGAATTTTTTTCTAGGACAGGCATTGATACAATGTAAGTGAATTTAATATTATATTCAGAATCACACAGGTATAATGTGCATTTACATGTTCTTATAGATAAATACTAAGACCGGTAAAGAAAGCTAGCCTAATTGACTCCTGAATTAATTTACATCTTAATGACAACTTATTTACAATTGCATAAAATACATTAACAACCCATTATGTAAATCTTGAGTTACTTGATGTAATGAGTATGTGACTGTAACGCCCCGTCACCAGAAAGTTAAAAATCAAAATTATTTTGTTAAATAATATTAATCAGCTTGATCGATTAATTAGAACAGAAATATCGTGTTATTTCAAAAAGGGTATTATGGTAATTTTCCTGAAAAACCTCGAATTTTGAAACTTATGATTTGATTAATATTTTGACATAAAATTGATCATCTCGATGTCACGATTCCAACGCAACTGACGGTTTGTCATTCTGAGACCCGGTGATCAAGTTATCGACATTTTAAGGTGAGTGGCATTTTCGTAAATACTTGAACTCGGGATTGTTAACCTAAGATCACCTCCCATTTATCATTTTCCTTTCTCTCTTCTCTCCTTCTCACCCTTGCCGCCGCCCCCCTTTGAGAAAGAGAAGGAAGATCCGTCAATTCGTCTTGTTTTCGTTCGATCATGCATCGGGTTTTGGATTTAGGCGTTTTGGAATCGATTTTGGTCACGAAGGTAACGAAATTCCTCTCTTCTCTTTTCCTTCTTGATGCCGTGGGGTCTAGGGTAGATATTGATGAGATTTTCGTCAATTGTTAATTAGGAGATCGGTGAAAATTGCACGGAATCGAAGAAGGAAGATCAGAAGCCTTTTTCTTGAAATTCAAGTGACGGGTAAGCTTTCGTGATTGATTTCTCAACCATTTAAATTCTGGATTTTAGTTAATTAATATTCTTATGAACACCAAGAACCCTAACCCTTGTTTCGATCTCCATAATTGTCAATTTCCCAAACTATGGCCAAACACCTAATCGATCTTGATTACCGATACCTAGAACCATCAAGATCGATCACCCTAGCTACAAAACCGCGACCGAACCACGTCCCGATGACCATGGCCAGCCGCGGCCCACACACACCCCCACGCCCCAAGCATAGCCAATTTCCTTCGTCGTTTGTTTTCCGTTCTTTGATCCACCGAACCCCAAACCTTTTGTATAAATTTGGTATATTTTAAATTGTATTTTAAGTTATTTAGGATCTCCGTTTCAGGTCTGGTTCGTCAAGGGAAGTAGCTTTGATTTTGGATTTAAGCAATTTCGAGGTGAGTTAACGGTTTATTCGTTGGTGGGGGTTTAGAGAAATCTAAAGCTTTTACCGTAGATTTTATGTTTCGTTATATTCAAATATATTATTCTGGAGCTTTAGGAAGTGAATTCATATTGGGAACACCGAAAAATCATTTGGTGAAATAATTTTTCGGTTAGAACTAGTTTAGTCATTTTTCGGCAGTTTTCGTTGTTTTTCGATTCCTTTTGTTTCTGATTAATTTGGGAGTCAATTCTGGAATATTATGGAGTATTTTATGATGTTTTGGCATGAGATTTGAGTTGTGACTGATTGAGAGCGAATAGTTAGTTTTGGCGGTTTTTCGGCAGTTTATCGTAAAATGTATTTTGCATGTTTATTTAGTATCTTTGGGGCTGCTGTATTTTAATTGCCCTTGCTGATTATGAGTGAGTATTATCAAGAGGATAATGTAAAGAGATTGTGAATTGATGGCTTGACAGGTGTGTTAAACTAGTATGAGGCTACGAGCTCATACTAGTAAAATATATATAGTTATGAGAGTGAGCTCATAACAGCTAATAGACGTTGCTCGTATGAACGATCCATTAGGGGTTAGTTATGGTTATGACTATAACTAAGTACCTAAGAATGGTTGTAGTCCCGAGAGACCGCCTTCTTAGTGGATGATTTGATTAATTGTTTGATTATGTTTGTTAAATTAGAATGGGCTTATGTATCGGATTGGGATGTGCATTGGAAAGAGGATTATGAATGTGGATCTTGGATATGAAATTTAGATAATAATTGCCTATTCATATAAAGAGATTGAATGTGAGGTCTAAGGGAAGTTTTGTGTGAAAGAGACATTGGAGAGTGTTGAGTGTTGGGACTCGCTTTAAGTTGTTAGAGACTATTTAAAGCTTTACCTTCGTTTAGATCGTTTTCTCACTGGCTTTAGCCTCACAGTGCTATTTGTGGTTTCTTTTCAGGTAATAATGGACCGAGAGGTGGCGGTTGATGAAGTGGAAAAGATGAGGGGTTCATGTCTTGGTGGCTAGCCAATGCATCTTTATTTTCTTTGAGATTGGGATTTAAGCTCTTGAATTTTAATTACTATGTTTTGTTTTGTGAGATTTGAGA
Source organism: Gynostemma pentaphyllum (assembly GCA_028015215.1). Taxonomy (NCBI): domain Eukaryota; kingdom Viridiplantae; phylum Streptophyta; class Magnoliopsida; order Cucurbitales; family Cucurbitaceae; genus Gynostemma; species Gynostemma pentaphyllum. The sequence goes on from CM051353.1 coordinate 43,419,472, forward strand.
CTCATGTTAGTTTTTTTTGAAATACTTTGTTATTTGATTTAGTTCTTTGTTTCGTTTTTCTTGTTTTAAAGAATATAACTCCGGAGTTGTTGATTTTATTTAGATGACTATTTGTTTGAGGAAATTTTCATATTTTTCAATAAATTTCATTTATTGAGTCTTCCGCTGCATTAATTAAGCTTTGTTTAAACTCTGAAAAGTCGGGTTTTTACAGTGACATATGAAAAGATTCAGTCAAAGTTGCAACTCAACGAGTCTGCGACATAGGGATAAAGCTTGGATGTTAACATTGCTAATGTAGTTCACTTATAAATAGTTTCAAGCTATCTCATTTGGATCACTCATGTAGAGACATGTGAGTAGAATTGTGACATATAATAAAGATTGTTAAAAGAATAGACTTGATGTATTTACCATCCATCTGTAAAGTACTATTTGGAGAGATACTTCATTATTAAAAAGGTTGATCATGCATAGTTGACCTTAATCTTGAGTAGATTATGAATTTCTTTCTGTCTAAAATAACCCTTTGATTTCCATAAGTAAGAGTCATTGTAATGATCTGTTTATGACATATGAGTATTTTGATATTTGTTAGATTAATTTTAATTTTAATTTTAATTTTTAGTGATATTTAAATGAAATAATTGCACCAATAACCAAAATAAATCACCATACTCCACTTTTGATGGATGTTTAATATTAATTTCTAATTTACCCTAAAACCACATTTTATGGAGAAGTTTATGGTGGTTTCTGAAATCAAAGTTTATGTTTTTATCCTCTTCATTTTCATCAGCCTGTTTGCGTTATGTCTTTAATGCTTATTTCCTTTTTAATTTTTTTTATTTCTGCTTTAATTGAAGGGATTTGTTTGTGCATTTATTTTTCAATTTGTACGCTGGTTGATTGACAATTATACCTTTTTTTTCCAGTTTAGCTTCTTCTCTGAACGCATTTCTCTATTTTCTGTTTTTTCTAACACTGTTGTGTCTTTTGTTATATTATTTCTATCATTTTTTTAGTTTTATTAACAATGCGTTCATCATCAATGGACATTATTTATGATGGATTTTGAAATGATGCTCACATATATGAACGTTATGAACTCAGTTCTATGATGTTTTTTCAGAACACGAAACTCATTGATCTAGTCAACAAGGTTATACGTAAAGTCCCATTCAATCAAGATTCTCATTGCCCGTTGATTGAAGTTTTGACGAACTCTAAAGCCAGGGTATATTTTAGACATCAAATGTGACAATGACGTTGCTTTTTGGAATCGTTTCTTTTTTATAACTCCACCGCCGTTGTTTCTTAATGGTGGATTTTAAAAAAATAGTTTCTATTCCCGTACATGTTGACTCGATGAGCAACTCTTAAAAATCTCAAATTCACCCTCAGCATGTTTTTTGATTTTGGCGTTTATAACAATCCTATAGATTTTTACATTGACGAGGTCCCTTCTGGGTTTGATTTTATTTCTATGGTTAATGTTGAATGTTCTCGTGAATATATTTACCTCAAGACTGACAATTCAATTCATACTTCTAAGCATGTGTTGAAGAAAGCTATTGAAGTTTAGTCTTTCAAACATGAATTTCACTATCGTGTGGTTAAATTTGATGGTGGAAGATATTTTGCTTGCTGTAAAGACGTAGATTGTACTTGGTTTGTTAAAGTTTCTCTGTACGAGGGTACTGATTGGTGGTCCATCAAGAAATTTTGTTTACAACATTCATGTCCCGTTGACATTATCAAATCTGATCATCTTCGGGCCACATCTTATATTGTTTCTTATTATATCAGAGAATATTTTAGGGTCAGCAATGAGATGTTTATGTCTGTGAACCAAGTTATGCACTTCATGCATAAGAGGCATGGGATTCATATTTGCTATTCTAAGGCCTACCGTGCAACAAAACTTATTTTGAATGTGTAACGACCCAAAACCGTAAAATCCTTTAATTTCAAAGCCACAACAGAAGACTTAGTTTAAAAAAATGGGCATGGGTTCGTTTAAATATCGGATTATCCAAAACCTGTTTTACAACAACCCAATCCAGAGAAAGCAATAAACAAGGAATGCGCATTCCAGATTAAGTTTTAAACCTCTAAGAGAACTTAAAATCACAAGACCAACATGATATTTAAACACATGCTCTCCCTAGCTCAAAACATAAAGCATGAAAGATAGTAAAATATTTACAAGAATTTCTAAGAATGCTAAACCAAAATAAGTTTATGTTCCTGTCCATTCATCAACTCGGCATGTCAAACAGCGCCACCTCCTCTATCATGTCCTTTGCGATGAGATTTACTTGAAAAATTGTAAGTGTAGCAACATTAGCATGAAAATGGTAGTGAGAGTAAAATGAAAGCAAGTAATCCTATGAACCAAATTCCATACCGGAAATTGTGTCCAAAGGCCTAAATTGCACATTACTACCCATTCCACACTTCCAATTTCCACACAATCATACAATCATAATATGCTTCCCATAATAGACTTTCAATCTCATATGAAAATGACATAGAGACTTGAAGTAGAAGTAATAACTAATACTAAGTCTTGCTACACAATTCTAATGGATATATGTAAGTATAACACTAACTTTCTTTGTTACCAAATAAGTTTCATCGTAACGTGTTATCGTATGGATCAACATCAACATACTAACACGTACGGTCTTACCATATCACAATTCATCGTAACGGGCCACCGTATGGATAAACATCAACATACTACCCCGTACAGTCTTACCATATCACAAGTTATCGTAACGGGCAACCGTATGGATAAACACCAACATACTACCTCATACGGTCTTACCATATCACAAGTCATCGTAACGGGCCGTCGTATGGATAAACATCAATATACTACCCCGTACGGTCTTACCATAACACAAGTCATTGTAACGGGCCCCCGTATGGATAAACATCAACATACTACATGGTCTTACCATATCACAAGTCATCGTAACGGGCCACCGTATGGATAAACATCATCATACTACCCCGTACGGTCTTACCATATCACAAGTCATCGTAACGGGCCACCGTATGGATAAACATCAACATACTACCCCGTACGGTCTTACCATAACACAAGTCATCAAGTTCCCTAGTAAGTTAGATAATCTAAAAAGTATTCTACTAAGCTACTAAAGAACATAAACTACTTGAATTACATGAGTGAATACTCAAGTGTAACTTCTAAGTCACTTTGACTCCCAAACCACTCACAGTTCCTTAAACTTCCACTTTCATCTAAAATCTCCAATTCATCTTACAAGACTTCCAAACTACTCAAATCTTACCTTTTACACCCAAATTCATAAGAACTCCAAAGTCACTCCACTCACTTTCGAGTTTAAAGTCACCAACCAAATATTAATTTCCATAAGTTAGTTTCCCTCTTAACCTGGATAAACAATATAGTAACGAAACTTAATTCATAAAATTACTAACTTCCATTTTAAACTCACCTTGAATTTTTAGTCAAGCTCCAAAAAGTATCGAGGTCGAAAATCACACAAGCAATCACAATCCTACAAATCAATTACACCTAACAATCATTAATTATCCGAAAATCGAGCATACGACATCTAAATGCATAAAACGATGAAAAGCCTGGAAATCTTCCCTATGAGGCTCTCGGCCATACAAGGCTAAATGAGGTTCGGGTTCGGTTTTTCGGCTTTTATGCAATTTAGAGGCATTTCGGGTTGGTTTCAGATACTTTGAAAGTTCCCCAAATCAATGGGTAATCGTATTTTAGGGTTTTACACTAATCAATTTCTGAAAAGTTAAGTAAAATACAAAATCATAACAAACTAAACATCCTAACTAAGGCCAAGTGAGAGAAATTCACACGAAACGGGTTTTCCATTCGACTCGTGTTTAGTTCCAAGACAAAAACCTCATCCAAAGTGATTTTTCCTAACTAGAATTCACAAACAACACCCGGGAAAAACGAATGAAGGCTTGCATACAAGACTGGAAAAAAAAGAAAACCCAAAAACCCATTTCTTCCTCACCTCGTATCTCCTGGATCTTTAATGAATTGGCTCGATTGATGGAATGGGTAGAAATTACATCTCGAGAGCTTTCCAACAAGCTAAGGCACGATGAAAACGATTGAGAAACGAAGCCGGGGCGGCACTTTCTTTCTCTTCCCTTTTCCTCCTCTCCAACTACGGGTTTGAGGCCTCTTTTCCACTTCTCTTTTCTTTTTTTTTTCTTATCATTATCCTTGAAAATATGTATTAGATATATATAAATAAATTTTGGTAAAAGACCATATTGCCCCTCCTCTTATATCATTAAGAAAACTTATTCCGTGTGCTCGTTATTTCACGTTTCTAATTCTAATTTAACTTAACTACTTCTAATCTATCTTAAAAGTATTTAACAATAAATAATGGGCTCGCTAATAATTTTTAATACGACCAAAACTAATTTAAGCTAATAAAACGATTAAAAAGGTTTTCGGACGAAAATAACTACTAAATTCGAAATTACTACTTTTAAACTAACCTTAAATACTTTAATTAAAATAAAAAAAATTACCTCCAAAAGAAACGGAACGTTACAGAATGAAATTAGAGGTTGTCTAGCTGAATCATATGCCCTTGTTTCTAAATTTGGTCATGTATTAGGGTTGCACAATCCTGGTCAATATTTTTATTTTTTAAGTAATATTGTCTTTTTTATAGTTTATTTTTATTTAACATTTTTTTTAATTGTTACTTTCTTATTTTGTTTCCATGTTCATGTATCAGATACCAACTAAATGTTGAAAACAGGTTCCAATATATGTTTATGAGTCTCGGTGCTTGCATTTTAGCATTAAACATTGTAGACCAATTTTTTCGGAGTTTTATTGACTGCTTGTGCATTAGATGGGAATAATCAAATTTTGCCTATTGCTGCTGTTGTTGTTGATTCTGAAAACGACAATTCTTGGGAGTGGTTTTTCATCCACCTAAATGCAATTATTGGTAGTAGAAATAATTTATCTGTAATTTCAGATAGGCACCCTAGTATTTTTAAAGCTGTTTCCAAAGTAATACCTGATGTTTGTTATGGTGTGTGCATGCATCATCTTTCTCTAAATATTAAGAGTTATTTTCATAAGAAGTCATTGGCTGAACATTTTATACGTTGTGCTGAAGCGTATACAAAAAAGGAGCATGATTTTCTTTTTCATCGATTGGAACTAATAGATCGTAGAATAATCCCTTATCTAAATGACATTCAAAAATGTGTATGGTCTTGTGCTTACTCTCCTGTTGTTCGATTCAATGTTATAGCCACAAATATCTGTGAAAGTTATAATACAGTTTTGAAGAATGCAAGAGAATTACCTGTTGTTAGTGCTTTGGAAGAGATACGTTTTAAATTGGAGGAATGGTTTTTTCAACGTCATTCTTTTGCAAGTGAAGTTCAGTCATCTATAACACCATGGTTTGAATCTATTTTAAGGACTAACATTGAAGCCGAGAGGAGGATGATGGTAAGTCTTTATTTTCAGTTAGACAATGTATATTTTTATGTATATGTTTATTTTTAATAAAAAATTTTATTCTGCTATCTTATTTTGTTAGGTTCGTCATTTAAATAACGTGGATTCTGTAGAAGTAACATTTGAGATGGAGTATCGTGTCAACATTGCTAAGAAAACTAGTCAATGTAGACGTTGGAAACTTATGAAAATTCCTTGTCCTGATGCATGTGCGTCAATTATTTCTAAAAACCTTCCTCCTCCAGAATATGTTCATTGCTCGTATTCAATCAATTCACTATGTGGAACTTATGCTGGTATGATAATGCTAATTGGTAACCGAAAATAGTGGAAGACACCATTTGAGGTTGATGAAGTAGTAGTTCACCCTCCCAATGTTCGCCGTCCTATTGGTAGACCAAAGATGAAAAGACATATTTCTCATCTTGAATATAGCTTTGGATATGGTTCTAAGAGCTGTTCTCGTTGTGGTGGATCAGGTCATAATCGCAAAACTTGCAGGAATGTTGTTCGTCATAATATCAACTAGTTTTTCCCTGTTTTTCAGCATTTATTTTTAGGTTGCTGTTTGTTATGTTTAAATTTTTTATTAAACAATATTATGTTATTATGTTGCAAAAGTTTTTATTCATTAAACAGTTTACTTTTGGATGATGTTTATTTTTTATAAATATTTTTTTTCACATCAATTTTGATTGTAATTCGTTTCATTTTGTTTTTCATTTTTTTATGGGATTGTTGTTATTTTTTTCTGTTCTGTTTTTTTTATTCTATTGGCATAGGTTTTTGTTATTGCCGAATATGTTAGTAGATATAACATAATACTTATGTTTTTTTGGATTCGTTAAGTTATTCAAAGTTTATCACTTTGAAATAATTGATTTTTTATTAATGGTTATTCGTATACCTAACTGAATCATATTTGTTTGCACCATTCATTCATTTATGCAGTCATTTCGTCATTGGTTATGTTATATCTTATACATAGTATGATTTCATTACAAAACACAAAAGTATTTCATTATAAAAACATGAGAATATGTCATTAGCCATTAGTTCCCTTCAACTTGTTTAATATTGTTCAAAATAAAAATCAAAAGCATTACATTTCAAAACAACTAAATATTCATGTTGTCCAAGATCAGTTCAAAAGAAACCTATAAAATTAACATTTCTGTATCAGCCACAGTTTTCAACCCTTGGTATTGTCTTGAGTTGGAGGTTTCAGTATGTGCCACTTTGGTCCATCTTTCGATTTATCATTTGATCCAAATTCTTTAGTGTATGGATCTAATGTCATTCTTTCACACCTCTTACTCCTTTTTGGCAGAACATTTGATGTTTCTGCAACAATCTTCTTTCTTCTTTTCCTACCCTCTTTCCTAATCTTTTCAACTTCTTCATTAGTGATGTCATTTTCCATTACATTTGTGGGTTCTACTTGCACATCAGCTTGCTTGGAAGCTGTATTCTCTTGGTTAGAATCTTCTTGTGGTTCTCCCTGCTTTTATTCTAACAAAGTTAAACATTTGATAATATATAAATGTTTACTTTTTAATAAACGAAAAACAAATTACTAAATTATTACCCTATATACGACTATTGCCTATTCTTTATTTTTCAACCACTCCACTAATTCTGCTGTCATCTTTACAGGGGATATATCACAATCATTTTCCTTTCTTTTTTCCTACATGTTTTAGGGATTTATTTGTTAAAATCACATTATTTATGTAACGCCCCGTTACTTTTGGAGGTAATTTTTTGATTTAATTAAAGTATTTAAGTTTAGTTTAAACTTAGTAATTTCGATTTTAGTAGTTATTTTTATTCGAAAACCTTTTTAATCCTTTTATCACTTTAAATTAGTTTCGGTGACATTAATAATTATTAATCACCTTTTGATTCATTTAAGATCTTCGGGTTTCGTTTTATAAACTAAATCAATTAAAAAATGACGTAACCGTCATTTCCCAATTTCTTAAAAAAATATCTCATTTAACTATTCATTTTATTCTTCTTTAAAAGTCAACTTTGGTCAAAAGAAGCTTCATTTTTCTTTCCCTTCCCCTTCCTTGGGCTGTGACCTTCATCCCTCTCTCCCTCTCTCTTTGGCTTTTCTCCGTTACTCGGTGGATCGCCGTAATTTCAGTTCCGTTGAAAAGCCCTCGGTCCAAGGATCGATTCTAACCTAGCAATCGAAGTTTTCGTCAGCTTTCTAAAGGCCTCAAGGTATGACAAAGTTTCTAAATTCAAGCTTTGAATAGTGTTTTCATGGAGTCTAAGATTGAAATCATCGATTTCTTGCCGAGAAACTCGAAGATTTCAATCGAGGGAGTCGTTTTAGGTGATTTTAGAAACTTTCCAAAACCCTAAAGCCGAGTTTGAGTCGAAAAGCCATTCCGTGTTATTTTGTCTCACTTGACCATGGTTAGGGTTTTTAGTTTGCTATGATTTTATGTTTTACTTAATTTTTCGGAAATCGATTATTATGTAAAACCCTAAAATATGGTGACCCATTGATATCTCGGTTTTCAAAGTATCCTAAATCAACCTGAATCACCTCTAAAAGTGCATAAAAGACGAAAAACCGAACCCGAGCCCTCTCTCCCTTGTTTGTCCTTGGGTCCCTTATGGTTTAATTCCGGGTTTTTCATCGTTTTATGCTTTTAGATGTCGTTGCTCGGTTTTTGGTTAATTAATGTTGGTTAGGTGTAATTGATTTGTAGGTTTGTGATCGATTGCGTGGTTTTGATCTCGGCATCTTGGAAGCTTGGATATCACAATCTAAGGTGAGTTTAAAATGGAAGTTAGTAATTTTATGAATTATATTTCATTATGATATTGTTTATCGAGGTTAAGAGGGGAACTAACTTCCGGAAGTTAATGTTTGGTTGGTGACTTTAAACTCAGAAGTGAGTGGAGTGACTTTGGAGTTCTTATGAATTTGGAAGTAATAGATAGGATTGGAGTGGTTTGGAAGTCTAAGAGGCTTGAAGTTGCACTTGAGAGTTAGTTAGTGTAACTTTAGGTAGTTTATGTTCTTTAGAAGTTTAGTAGAATTCTATCTAACTTACTAGGGAACTTGATGATTGTGATATGGTAATACCGTACGGGCTTAGTATGTGATATTGATCCATATGGTATACCCGATACGATGATTGTGATATGGGAATAACGTACAAGCTTAGTATGTGATATTGATCCATACGGTATACCCGATACGATGATTGTGATATGGTATTACCGTACGGGCTTAGTATGTGATATTGATCCATACGGTATACCCGATACGATGATTGTGATATGGTAATACCGTACGGGCTTAGTATGTGATATTGATCCATATGGTATACCCGATACGATGATTGTGATATGGTAATACCGTACGGGCTTAGTATGTGATATTGATCCGTATGGCATACCCGATACGATGATACTGGTTTGGTAATAAGGAATGTTAATGTTACAGTTACATATACTCATTGGAATAGATAGAAAGACTTAGTAATAACCGGTATTTTTACTTTAAGTCTTAATATTGTTACTTTACAAGAAGTATATTATGTAAGTTGATTCTGTGTGGAATTTGGAATGTGGAATGGGTAGTAAAAGTGAAATATAGGCCTTTGGATACAATTTCCGGTATGGAATTTGGTTCATAGGATTACTTGCTTTCATTTTACTCTCACTAGCATTTTTATGCTAATGTTGCTACAATTATAATTTTTCAGGTAAGAATCGTGGTAGAGGACGAGGTAGAGGAGGTGGCGCCACGTGACTTATCGAGATGATGAATGGACAGGAACACAACTGGTTTTGGGTGTACCATTCTTGAATGCTTACAAACATCTCACCACTTTTTTTTCTTATGTTTCATTTTGAACTCGATGGAGCAATTGTATAATTTGCATATGTTTTTGAACTTTAAAACTTTCTCTAGAAGTTTCATCATAGTAAGGAATGTGCATTCCACGTTTACTGCTTTCTCTGAAATTGGGCCATTGTAACAGGTTTTGGTTAGTCCGATTTTTAAACGAACCCATGCCATTTTTCTGTAAAATTTGTGTTTTCCGCTGTGCATTTGAATTTAAAGGATTTAACGGAAATTGGGTCGTTACAACTGTTTTTTTTTCTTTTCACACGGTTTCAATATTTTTCATACCTCTTGATCTGGTGTTTTTGACATGAAGTTTCCTTCATCCTGGTCACTTCTTAAGTCCACCATTTCTTATTCAATAACTGTGTTTTCCTTTTGGTTCAACCCTGCATTATCAAATACCTACGATTCAACCTGTCAAATTAGCACATATTTATATGTTTCACATTTCTTCATCCTGTTTACATGCATACTTACCCCATATCCGTAGTCATGTCTTTCCCGTTCTTCAGGCATCCGTCCTTTTGAAATTATATCATACAGATCGTCCACTTTTTTGCTCAAATCCTTGATGCTTTGCTTCATCATGTAGTTTTAATGCAGTATTAATTTGATATCTTAAGCAATTTCAGACTGTTGTCATATGCCTTCATCAAAGATTCACTACAACAAAAAAGGCTCTCTATAGCGGCGGAAAAACGCTATGATTTAACATTCATAGTTGCACCCGTAATTAAAAGTTTGAGATTTTCTATAGCGTTTGTCTTACGCTATTGCATGCGCTATAATAAAATAAATTTGATTACATGTTTAATTTGTTATGAAAACATACTATAGCATTTTTCGCTACGCTATAAAAACATATAACAATAGCGTCGAATACACGCTATGAGTTATATTTCATAGGTTTTTTAACAATGTCACGGTTGCCCACGTAATTAAAAGTCTTAATCATATGATAGCGTTGGATACATGCTATCACATACGCTATAAACATATCTATGCATTGCATACTTTGATAGTTATGACAATATAACATAGCTTTCTACTAACGCTATGATAACGTTTAAGATAGCTATTTTAAAACGCTATTGTATATTTGTCTTATATTTCATAACCATTTATATTTTATAGCGTTTCAATAAGTTATCTAGTTTGCTATAAAAATCCTGTAATCAAGAATATTTATAAAAGGTATAAAACTAAGCTTTTTGAACTATTACACACAAAAAATATCACTACAAAATATCTGTAAACATATTCTTATTCAGACACAATAGTAATCGAACTTGAGTTTCTAATAATAATGTAATGATCCAAAAAGTATACCATTTAACTGAAGGGATGATTTACTAAATTAGCTGAAATTTATTTAGTAAACTTATTAACATTTAATAACGGATCTATTAACATCATGCAATTTGTGATAAAAACATGTAGATTTATGCTTTAAATTTTTAAAAATTAAAACTCTAAAACTTATTACATTGAGTAATATATGGAGAATCGGTTGGAGGTTTCTTTACAGCATCAAATCATCAGCAAAACCGGATCTTCTACGCTATATCCCGATCGATCAAACGAAACCCGATTGTGGAATTGAACTTAAGAAGAAATCGGGAAGAAGAAAACAATATTTTTCTTCCCAATTACTATAGGGAAAATCGGCCAAGGGGGGAGGGAGAAGGAAGAGATAATTTCAAATTTTTAAGGAATTTAATTTTGTGATTTATGAATGACCCAAGCCTCCTATTTATAGGAAAATTGGAATCCTAATCACATTAGGATTAATCCATGGAGATAAATACAAAAAGAAAAAAGCTTGGTATTTCTAAAATGCCATAGATAAATAAGAGAATATTTTCTTTTCTTTATTTTATTTATCTTAGGTAAATAAATCTATATAATTATTATGGGATATAATTCAAATAATTATCTCCTACAAATTATCTATGATGGCCAAAATTAATAATAAATAATTAATAAATCAAATTTATTTAATTAATTATTTTGGGCTAATTTCAATTCGCCTCATTAATCCAATTGGGCTTGAAACTCTCTCTTAAATTAATAAGTCAAACTTAATTAATTTTTTTCTAAATATTATCAAATTATATTTAATTATTAATTTCCATTAAATAATTTTCATTATTTAAATAATTAATAATAAATATTTTAATTATTAATTTCCATTAAATAAACTCATTATTTAATTAATAACTTTATTGTTAATATTTTATTATTAATTAATTAATTTTAATTATTAATTTCCGTTCAAATAAAATTAATTATTTAAACAATTAATAATTGTCAATTAATTTCAAATTATTAATTACCATTTAAATATACTTAATATTTAAATAATTAATAATGTCTAATTAATAATATTTCTTTATTAATTTTCTATTTAAATAAACTCATTATTTAAACAATTAATAATGTTTATATTAATTACCATTTAAATATACTCAATATTTAAACAATTAATATTGCCTATTTAAGTAATTCACTTTACTTAAACTTTCCCTTTCTTCTACTTGATTTCGCGACTACAATATTTGGGCTGACATAGGGACCCTGTGACGACCCGTCACTTTTAAATAAATTAAATCAGAGAAAACAGCAGAAGTCTTTTATTTTAAGAAAAATTTGCGTGGTTTTGTTTGAAAATTGGCTAGCCAAAACCTGTTTACATCCTAATTTTCAAATCTAATAAATCCACAAGGAACATCAAGTCCCATTTCAGAAGTTCAAGGATGTATATCATATAAACATCAACATTAAGCTCTTATGAGCCAAATACAAAATGCAATTCATTAAAGTTCTTAAAGTTCATCAAAATAAGACATAAACTTTACAAATCCATTAGTCGATCTCGAGGTCAACATCCCTCGATCACGCAACACCATCTGCCCTTCCACGGCCTCTAGCCAGGGCAATACCTGAAATTTTTGTAATATCATGAGCTAACAAACTAATCCCAGTGAGAATAATAAGGATAAAAAGTAAAGATAGACCTCAAACTCGTATTCCGATTTGTGTCCAATTTACCTGACACAATCACTCCTAAAGTTCTCTAAACTCTAGGTAATTTCGTTTTATACTTTCTAAGGATGATATTACTAATAATCATAGTCAATACTCATCCATCAACATTGTTATGACATAAGTAAGAAAAGTAAATATACTTTGCACATCATACAACTTCTCGAATCTCTCTTTCATCTATCATAAACATGAATGCATGAGAGCATCCCGTAGGACTTCGCAATTGCCCTTTTGTGCGGGAATGAAGGTACTGCGGACCTCCCGTAGGCTCCCATTCAACCTTATGCATGAGGAAGTAATGCGTACATCCCGTAGGCTACCATTCAACTCCCTATGCATGAAGAAGTAATGCGTACATCCCGTAGGCTACCATTCAACTTCTTTTCTTTCACATTCTTTCTTTTCTCTGAAGGTGATGTGAACTCCACGTAGGGTTCATCAATCTTCCTTCTTTTCTCTTTCACTTTCTTTTCTTTTCACTTTCATTTCTTTTTCACTTTCGTTTCTTTTTCACTGAAGGTGATGTGAACTCCACGTAGGGTTCATCATTCTTCCTTCTTTTCTCTTTCACTTTCTTTTCTTTTTCACTTTCATTTCTTTTTCACTTTCGTTTCTTTTTCTGAAGGTGATGCGGACACTACCCGTAGGCTCCAACATTCTCCCCTTCATTTCTTTTTCATGAATGGTGCGAGAATGGTATGATGCAATATGATATGCATATGCTTGCATATCCATGTAAAAGTAAATAAATAAAGTGCGGAATTAAAGTAGTTGATGCAAGCATAAAGTAAAGGGGCATAAAGTAAAAGATATAAAGTAAATGACATAAAGTAAAATAGATAAGCATTTCGGACGAACAATATGTAAATCGAACTCCGCTACATTAATAAAAGTAAAAACATAACTTAAATGATTAACCTATACCTTCCAGTATTCTAAACTTCCAACATAATAATCCGAGGTTTTATTTACCGTTCTAAAAACAAGTTTGGATTTTCTAACCTCCAATGATCCAACCTTAAGTTCAAATCGAATCTAACTTAGAATCTTCTAAGTATCAATACTTTCCTTAAGAACTTCTAAAAGTGTTTCGAGTTGGTTTTAAGCAAAATTGATATTCCCGATTTCAATGGGTATCGATAATTAGGGTTTTTGAACATTAAGCCCTTTCCCGAATTGAATTCAAATAAACATTATTTCATTAAATTCTAACCCAAAATCAAACCCGAAAGGGTAAATTTCAAACGGGAAGGGTTTCGACTGAAACTCGGTTTTAGGGTTATGGGATAGTTTCCAAAAACACTTAAAACTACTCCCGTATTTACAAATACCGAGTTCTACAACACGAAATCGAAAGAAATCAAAGAAAACTCCATTAAAACACTATTTGGAGCTTAGGGTTTGAAACTTTACTTACCGAGAACTCCGTATATCATGAGCGGCAAGTACGAAGGGTAGGTGGAAAATGATCGTAGGATCGACACCTTTCCACTGGACCCGAAATCAAGTCGATCGGGCAAGAAACGAATGAAAAGCAAAAATCTTTTCTTTCTCTTTGAAGCTCACGGCTTGGGAGGAGGAAAGATGAGCAAGGTTTGGTCAAACTTTGGTCAAGGTGATAGTTAAAGAAGATGAGGTAAAATATGTAGATATTTAGGTAGTTTGGAAATTACGAAATTGCCCTTTTTATGACTTTTGACTTATAAAACGAAACCCGATGATCTTAAACTATCTCAATGGTGATTAATAATTATTAATTGGCCCGTTAATAATTATTAATACCATTAAAACGAAAAGAAACTAAAAAGGTAATTAAAAGGACTTAAACCGAAATAAACAACTAAATTCTAATTTACCGATAAATAAATAAACTTGAATTACTTAAATTAAAATAAAATAAATAAAAGTTTTTTTTTATCACAAAATAACGGGATGTTACAGACCCGATGGTCCTGTATATCATGAGCTGAATAATTAGTCAATTAAGTGATTAACTCATAATCAGTTAATTACTTATTATCTAACTATAATAATTCCACTATAGATTCATAGCTGAACTCCCCTGACTATAGATGAGTTATGTCCATTTAGTTTATCTTTATTTATATCTGTGGTATTATCCTTCACGTGGAACCCTCATAATTACAAGCGGATAAATTTACCGTTTTACCCCTATAAATACCGCTTTATCCTTGTGTTCCCACTGATTCTCCAATGAACATTATCTTTAGTCGAACTAGAGATAATATACTTATGTGATTAATAGAAGTCGTGGCGCCACTTGTTCATGTCTCGAATCAGTACATCAAGAGAGTTTCCTAAAGTTCCTAAAATGTTTAGGTATCGCACTGATAACGTTAATTTATAGGAAAGTTATGAATTCCATCTCGTGAAGATGTGTTCCCAGCTACTTATCTAGCTATATTCCCAAAACAGGAGTGTATTGAGCGTTCTTACATATCGCTCTCAACCATGTGAATCAAAGAACATAACTCCATAAATAGAAGTCCACATTTCACCCAGGATTGAGATCTATCACAGTTGATAAACTTAGTTTGATATTCGATCATTTCTCGTAAACGGTACTAATGAGAAATTTGATCGAACATCGTGGTCCTATCTTATACAATCAACATTGCATATGATACTTCCATTTCATGTCTCCCACATGAATGATCATGATTAGATCATTTATTTATAAACAAAATGCGAAGCTATCAACAGTGTTACCAGGATAAGGTTCCCAAACGTTGTCCATTTACTGTAGACACTTTTAAATTACTCATCTCGACTTTAATCCTTTCGTATGACTCACACACTAAGTCGTGATTTCATAAGAGTAACTTAGGGTTTACTATTTGAATGTTTGATATTAATATATTTCCATATATTCCTATTATCGTCAATTGAATCAATCTAGATAATATAAAGAACTTATGTTTATTTATTTAATTTATTCAAAATAAATTATTATAATTAAATAATTACAAGTTCTAGGACACATTTCCAAACATTAACTCATTAAAGACAACATATAAAGTTCAATAATAAAAGAGTACTAAATTGATCAATCTACTATCTATTACATTTTCAAAAGTACTAAATTTGAAAACAAAAGTCATTGAACCCAGCGATTGCGGACCTCTTTTCTTTGTCTCTTGTTCATGTACCTATAAAAAGTAGCATGAAAATTAATATTCAACAAACCATGCATCTATATATAAAGCCCCATGTATACATAATCTCTAAACACTACCAACTAGGCTAATAAATGTAGAGGAATGATACATAAGACCATAGTCATCATTTTTGTCATTTCAGGAAAGAAGACTTTGAAAATAATAAACAATAAACGGAAAAGAAAACATTGAATTCAATCTCATGTTCCTAAAATAAAAAGTTTATCAAACTCTATATTATCAAATTTCAAATGCTTTGGGTTCGTGGATCTACGAGATAGAAAACTCATGCCACAAGCTAAATCTTTTGTATATAAAATTCTTATTCGGCATTTTTCAAATTAAGATACAACAACCAAGTAACACCTAAATACAAAGTGCAAAAACAGTTTCCCATTTCTGTACTCATTAAAAATAGTGTGTAGGGAGCTATTAATTTATATGTTATATAAAATAATCTCTATCAAACATATTAGGCTAATAACGTATTGGGCTAATCATCTATTCTCAGAGACATGATGGTATGTACAAAAATAAAAAACTTAATTCTTAAATCACTTTTAATAGGCTGAGGGAAAATACGTTGTTTGTCTTAGCCAACTTCTTAACATTCACCCAAGAACCATTCCCACCACAGCCTAAAAGTAATATCTGCTTGAAAAACCTGTGAAATTTGAGTAGTTTTCTTATAAGTTATGAATAGAGCAAATGCCATTACTAAATCATAAATTATCAAAATTTAAAATAGTTAGCAAGAATTAAAATAACTATGATATATAATGCAATATGATTTTTCATCTCATCGCTCTAGTAAATAGTATCAGATAATCATATTAATCATACTAGTTAAGGAAGAAATTTTAAAGTGTGTTGGTGATTAATAAAATCATATTAAAACTCTGAAATTGAATAGCCATTCATGGGTAATTTAAAAGTATATTTTAACATCATGTAGCAGCAACTATTATAAATAATGTAAGTCAAGCACCTATACAAGTTGCAAATAAGAAAAATGCATAGCCAACTTGTTTTTCAAAGCTAACTAGATTAAATAAAAAAGTAAATTGATGAAACTAATTATGAACAAACCTCACTCTTGAATGCAACTACAAGTCTTGCATCTGTAATAAAGAAAAAAGAAGAGTAAAATCGAAATTAAAATCGAACACATTTATTGTCATTGAGCTAAATGACCTTTTTTTTTCCTTATTTTCATTTAAGTCAGCATTCAAAAGTACAAAGCAAAATAAGTTTAGCAAACAAAAAAAACAATTATAAAAAATTTACTAAATCCTAGCTACATATCTGTTTATAAAGTGAAAAATGATAAGCTAGTTTACAAGTCAAAAAAAATTTCTATTTTTCAGAACAAATAGTAATACACATTCACGATTAGAACTGCACAAAATGATCAGATATATCAATTCATTATTGACCCACAAGGTTCATTATGCCCTTCTTCTATGTACGCACTCTTGTAACAATTATATACATTTGAGATGTTTGCCCCGTCAAATTCATTGTCAAGGCATGTGCGTTCGCCCGTAGTGATACCAAAACTTGTATGTTGGGTCTATACCATTGATGATAAGGTGCTCAAGCACGATGTCACTGTCATGATGACTCATGTTTCTACAGTCCTTACAAGGACAAAGAAATTTTTCTACATTTTCTACATGTTTTCTTCCATCCTTTACGAAGTTCAATGCTTCTTCCATAAACTCATTAGTGGTTCTAATATAAAAAAAGCAAATTCTATGTGATTATGTAACATAATTCATCCAAAGCCTAAATTAGCTAGTTATTAATATTCTCATACCAATTTAGATGAACCCAGTTTTTTTAAACATTCTTGAAGAATTGTTTGTTTACTTTCGTCTATTTACATGAAAACATAACTTGGTTACAATTGGGCCATAAAATGTAAGCAAATTTAAGTCATGGCTACCATAACTGCATGATAGCCATGAAACTCAATATATAATTACTTTATAATTGCCTTTTAAGTCATCACAATCAATTCTTCAATTGTAAATTTTTATAATAATAGAAATAATTAAAATCTTTTACTCTTTTGATCACAACAAAGAAACCTAAAATGGCTTTAATATGCTATTAAAGTCATGGCTACAATAACTGCAGGACAGTCATGACACACAATATATAATACCTGCACAATTACCTTTTTAAGTTATCACAATCAATTCTTCAATGGTAATTTTTTAAAATAATAGAAATAATTAAAAATTAACAAGGAAGAGAGGGAGGAACCTAAATATACTAAGTAAAAATCCAAAAAATAGAACCCTTTATCCTTCTTGTTCCTTATAAAATGCTTCCTAATTGAAACTGGCTTGTTGAGAAAAAGAGAGATCTGAAGCGAGTACCACAATTAGAGTAAGACCGAGAACATGATAAAGATTCTAATCATAATGATGGTGAAAGAATGTCATATATGGTTCATACATGCAGTATAAGAAGAAGTCCAATATAACTCGTGTTAGAAAGAAGCCTCTCAAACCTTTGAGATCTAAGTGGAATATTAGAAATTGAAATCTTATCAATATCACTAGTGGCTACATTTGATTTCAATTTGGCAATATCCACGAAATCAAAAAATTAACTGGCACCAGTACAACCCGCACAATAAATGTTGTAGGGACAGAGACTTTAACAAACTACTGCAAAAAAAGACACGCGTAAATATGCAACAATTTGTACTTAAAAATAAATAAACTATTGAGAGCTACTGATATAAGATTTGTGGTAGCCCAAATTGAATGGTGAACAGCAAAAATAGGCAGCAATTTGTACTTAAAAATAATAAGTTTTCCATAATATTCTCGGTCATAGTTCTTCAAAATAACAAAAGAAGGTGATAACCAAGCCATTTGATATTCCAAGAGCAAACCACACTACCCAAGCTATGGCCACAGAGATATATTTATCAATAGTCATAGCATAAATATAACGACCCGAAACCGTTAAATCCTTTAAATTCAAATGCAAAGCAGAAGACATAATTTTAAAGAAAAACGGCGTGGGTTCGTTTAAAAATCGGATTATCCAAAACCTGTTTATACATGGGCCCAATTCAGAGAAAGCGATAAACATGGAATGCACATTCCAGATTAAGATTTAAATTAATAAAGAAAACTTTAAAACCCGAAGACTTTTACAAATTTTAAACAAATGCCCTTTAGAGCTCAAAATGTAAATGTGACGACCCGATACTTTTAAATAATTTAAATTAGAAAACACAGCGGAAGTCTTTATATTTTAAGAAAAATGGCGTGATTATGTTTGAAAATTGGCTTGCCAAAACCTGTTTACATCTTAATTTCAAAATCTAAAATACACAAGGAACAATTAGCTCCTATCCAGGAGTTCAAAATGAATATAATCATAAACATAAAGACAAAAGCTCTTAAGAGCCATTTACAAATATTCAACTCCAAAATATGTGAAATATTCAAAAAACATAGTCCATGGACTTTAAATCAACCTAGTCCATCTCAAGGTCGTCATCCCTCAATCATGCAGCACCATCTCCTCTCCCACGACCTCTAATCAGGGCATTACCTGAAATTTTTGTAATATCATGAGCTAACAACTTAAGCCCAGTGAGAATAATAAGAATAAAAAGTAAGGATAGACCTCAAACTCGTATTCCGATTTATGTCCAATTTACCTGACACAATCAATCCTAAAGTTCTCCAAACTTAAGGTAATTTCATTCTAAACTTTCCAAAGGATGATATTACTAACACTCATAGTCAATCCTCATCCATTAACTTGTTACGACATAAAATAAGAAAAGTAAATAACTTTTCATAAAATATAACACCTCGATTCTATATTCCATCGATCATATGCAATGTAGGGTTCGCATATACCCTTATGCATGAATGAAGGTAATGCGGATATCCCGTAGGCTCCCATTCAACCTTATGCATGAAGAAGTAATGAGTACATCCCGTAGGCTACCCATTCGTCTTCTTTCTTAGTTTTACTTTCTTTTCTTTTCTTTTTTTGAAGGTGATGCGGACATCCCGTAGGCTCCAACATTCTTCCCTTCTTTTCTTTTTCTCTTTTCAATGATGGAAGATGTTATGGTTATGCTTGCACAAGTAAATAAAGTAAAGTGCAAATAATAAAGTTACTGAGACAAACATAAAGTAAAGGGGCATAAAGTAAAAGACATAAAGTAAATAAATAGGAAACTCCGGACGAACGATATGTCAATCGAACTCTGCTAACAATAATAAAAGTAAAAAAATCATAACTTAAACGATTAACCTATACCTTCCAGGATTCTAAACTTCCAATATAATCCGAGGTTCTATTAATCGTTCGATATAAAAGTTTGGATCTTTTAACTTCCAATGATCCAACCTAAGCTTCGAAACGAATCTAACTTAGAATTCTCTAAGAGTCAATACTTGTCTTGATAACTCCTAAGTTCTCACTTAAAGGATTAACTTCTAATCCTAAGGGCACTAGCTCACTTCCCTCTATCTTAGATTCGAATTCTAATCTTAGTTCCTAATTCTACAAACCATCACACTTATTTGCTTTCTATAATTACTTTAAATCCTAACTATTCTCACCTTTTTAAAAGAAGATTTCAATCGAAACCTTCGATAACACGGTCAATACAAAGTTCAAACCACCTACAATTAGAATTACATCTAACAATCAATAAATAATTCAACTAACGATCAAACAACATCTAAGCGTTTAAAATGACGAAAAACCCAACAATCCCAACTTTGAGGCTCTCGGCCCCCCCCTCACAAAAGGGTTTTGGTTTTGGTTTTCCGGCTTTTAGGAAATTTTGATGTGTTTCGAGTTGGTTTCAAGCAATTTTGATATTCCCGATTTCAATGGGTATCGATAATTAGGGTTTTTGAACACCCTTTCCCGAATTGAATTTAAAAAAACAATAATTAATTAATTTACAACCCATAATCAATCCCAAAGAGATAAATTTCAAACGGGAATGGTTTCGACTGAAACTCGGTTTTAGGGTTATGGGAAAGTTTCCAAAAACACTTAAAACTACTCCCGTATTTACAAACACCGAGTTTCACGACAAGAAATAGAAAGAAAATAAAGAAAACTCCATTAAAACACTATTTGGAGCTTAGGGTTTGAAACTTTACTTACTGAGAACTCCGTGGATCTCGAGAGAAAAGCACGATGGTTAGGTGGAAAAGGATCCTAGACTCTAGGGCTTTCCGATGCAACCGAAATCAAGCCGATCCGTCGAGAAACGAGCAAAAATGAAAATCCCCCCAATCCCCATTGATAGCCACGGCCAAGGAGGAGTAAAAATGAAGATGAGGTCAACTTTTGGTCAATTGCTTGATTTTTAAAGACAAATGAATAGTATTTTGATATTTTTAAGAAATTAGAAATGACGGTTGCGTCCTTTTATGACTTTTGACTTATGAATCGAAACCCGATGCTCTTAAATAAATCTAAAGGTGATTAATAATTAATTTCCCTATTAATAATTATTAATGTTACCGAAACAAAATTTAAAGTATTAAAACGATTAAAAAGAATTTCGGGCGAAATTAACTACTAAAATCGAAATTACAAAAATAATACATAATCTAAATACTCAAATTGAAATAAATAAATAAATAAATAACATTACATAAATAATAAATATAAATAAATAAAATAAAATAAAAAAAATTCACTTAAAAAATAACGGGACGTTACAGTCTACCCTCCTTAAAAGACTTTTCGTCCTCGAAAAGTTCGCTCACTAAGTGAAAAGCAAGTGTACTTAGACTGTGTCTCATCTTCACGTTCCCACGTTCCTTCCTTTGACACTTGGTTCTTCCAAAGAACCTTAACCAAGTGAGTTCCTTTTTATTTCTCATCACTTTGGTTTGAATGCTCTTATCTTAGCGGGTGTCTTCTCATAAGACTTATTAGCATTCAAAACAACCAGTTCATAATCAATTGCGTGGGACGAATTCTCCATGTATTTCCGAAGCATCAATACATGGAAAACATTACAATCGGCCGATAACGAAAGTGGTAAAGCTAAACAATAAGCTACCACTTCTACTCGATTGAGTATCTTGATAGGTCAATAAACTAGGGCTCAACTTACCCTTATTCCTAACTTTCATAACACCCTTCATTGGTGCCACTTGAAGTATACGAGATCCACTACTACAACTTGAACTGACTACAACGAATCCTGCTGTCAACTTTGGTTAACCCTTAACCTTTCTCTAAACAAATAATAGACTCGCTAGTCATTTGTTTCAACTTGCGTATCAAAAGTCTCTTTTCTCCAATCTCATCCAAATGAACGGGAGAACAACACTTTCTACCACAAAATGCCCTAACAGTGCCAAAACTTCGAGACAAAGCGTATGCTCCAACTTGATACAATCTTCACTGGCACACCACACAATCTAACAATCTATCTTAGGTACCACTGTACCCTAGTCATAACTAGACAGATGATCCTTTCAAGAGTAAAGTGTGCGGTTTTTCATCAAATGGTCTACAATCACCCAAATGATATCATAACTCTTGTTCTCTTTTGGCAAACCCTTGATAAAATCTATGGAAATTTCCTCCCATTTCCATTCAAGCACTCAAAGGTAAGATAACCCGGTGGATTTTTAGGGCCTTGATTTTCTAACAAATCAACCACCTACTCACATACTTTACAATCTCATGTTTCATCCCAGGTCATCAATAATATTGTCCCGATTCTCATACTTCTTTGTATTGCCTGGATGAACATAAAAGATAGAACTGTGAGCTTCCTCCAACAGTTCTTTTCAAAGTCTATCCTGAAGGCATTCAAAGCCTCTTATGATACATCAGAGCACTATCTGTAGAAAAGGTAAAATGGCTAGGAAAATCTGACTCAGCCTTTCTAAAACCGGCCTCCAAATGAATCTCACCTCTCTGTGCATCAATCATTCTCTGCCTCAAAGTAGGTCCCACTGTTAAACTAGCCAGACTCACAGTGACCTCGGCAGTAAGCAATGCTATCTCAGCTCGTTCCATAAACCACCTCAATCTCAAGGGTATTGCTGATAAAGCTGATGAATGAGAAGACTTTCTACTGAGTGCGTCATCCACTACATTGGCCTTACCAGTATGATACTGAATATCACAGTCATAATCCTTAACGAGCTCTAACCATCTCCGCTGTCTCATATTCAATTCCTTCTGAGTGAAGAAATACTTGAGACTTTTATGGTCAATAAATATCAGAATCTTTTCACCATACACATAATGCCTCCATATTTTCAATGCATGAACAATAATTGCCAACTTTAAATCATGAGTCGGATACTTCTTCTCATGCTCTTTCAACTAACGGGAAGCATAAGCTATAACTTTCCCGTGCTGCATCAACACACATCCCAAACCTCTGTGGGAAGCATTTGTATACACAGTCAGACCACCGGTGCTATCAGGCGACACTAGAACAGGTGCTGTTACAAGCCTTCTCTTGAGCTCCTCAAAGCTCTTTTCACAATCCTCAGACCATACAAAATCAACTCCTTTCCGAGTCAAACGTGTCAAAGCTGAAGCAATTTTAGAGAAATCTTGCATAAACAGTCTATAATAACCTGCAAGTCCCAGAAAACTGCGAATATCAGCCATACTCGTCGGTCTAGGCAAGTTACTAACTGCCTCAATCTTAGAGGGATCAACAGATACTCCTCTACTCGATACTACATGGCCTAAAAATGCCACTTCTCTTAGCCAAAACTCAAACCTTGAGAACTTGGCATACAATTTCTGATCTCGTAGTACCGACAAAACTTCCCGTAGGTGCATAGCATGCACTCCTCTGTCTTGGAATAAGCCAAGATATCATCAATGAATACAATCACAAATGAATCAATGAACCTCTTGAACACCGTGTGCATAAGGTCCAAAAAGCTGCAGGCGCGTTGGTCAAGCCACAGGACATAACTACAAACTCATAATGTCCATAACGCGTCCTGAACGCAGTCTTGGGAATATCCTCATCCCGAATCCTCAACTGATGATAGCCAGATCTCAAATCTATCTTCGAAAAGATAGTGGCTCCTCTCAATTGATCAAACAATTCCTCTATCCTTGGCAAAGGATACTTGTTTTTCACCATACGGCTCAACTCTTTATAATCGATACACAATTGCATAGAGCCATCTTTCTTTTTCACAAACAACACCGGGGCTCCCCAACTGATCATATAGATCATCAATCATATGCAAATGATACTTATTTTTCACTGTAGTTTGATTCAACCCTCGATAATCAATACACAGTCTCATCGAACTGTCTTTCTTTTCACAAACAACGAGGTGCTCCTTACCAGGACGCACTAGGGTGAATAACTGAGTCTAAGAGTTCCTATAACTCACTCTTAAGCTCTTTTAACTCAGCTAGTCTTTGGTACAGAAGTATCGACAACACTAGCTACATAATCTCAAGCTATACCACTTAGAAGCATTCTAGCTTCTAACATACAAATCAAAGTGGGCGTTACTTGTCTACTAGACCCACGAAAGCATAAGCTAGTCCCACATGGACTCATACAATCAAAACTTTCTCGATACAAACTATAATGAGGGTACAATTAGCTGATAGCCAATCTATACCCAATATCACCTCAAAATCAGACATATGCATAACAATCAAAGTAAAATGTGAGCATCTACTCATAATGCAAATGTCAAAAGTGCCATACGCACTATCATCATAATAAACTTCCCCACTGGATAAAAACACATCTCGAAACTCAACAGTCTCGGCTCAAAAGCTACCAACTCATCATAATACGATAAAAATAAATGAGTGGCTAGCTCAAGAATCAAACAAAATAAAAGCCAAACGGCCTGAAAATAACAAATATAAATCACTATCATACTGGTAGCTTTTCCTGATAATCTTGACTTTACTACTAGGTTGTGATGGTTGTATCTTATACGCCCTATAAAAGTGGCGTGAATCCAAATTTGATCACAACATAGCATCTTGATGGAAGTGTACATCTCCCTGATGGAAACTGACATCACTATTGTAGTAAGGATGATCCAATCTTTGTTGAGCTCCACCTCGAACCAGTTGTTGTTGTTGCCGCTGCTGTTGTTGATGTTGATGTTGATGGTTGCTGCTGCTGCCGTTGTTGCTTCTACGGTATCCCTTGACTAGCGTCGTCATTCTTTGCTTTCTTCTTCTGAGAGGTAATCTGTCCCATAGTAGTAAATTTTCTCTTCTTTTCAGAAGATGTAAAAATTCCAAGATAAAGATAACTTCTAAGCTTCCTTATTCGAATCTTGAATGAACTCGACTTCAGAGATCATTTTCTTTCTTGTAAAGAAAAATTGGTGTCTGTCAAACACCTTAGTCCAATAACATTCTATCCTTCCAACATAGGATTCACTTTAGAGTCTATCTTGAAAAGACTCAGTAGGTCCAAACTACGACCTACAAGTTTCTCAAAGTTCACCGTCTAATTAGATGGTTAAACACCATGTGAATTGAAATTCACAAAACCATCTCATTGCCTTATAGAAGTTACTGATATCACGGTCCATCAACTTCCTTCTATATTTCAATCAAAACCAACACTCCACCTTAGTGTTAGTCAATCTTGACCATTTACTGAATATGGATCTTCATTACTCGACCTCTAGTATTTCCAATTCAGATTGATACACCATAGTGTAATAGCAACCAAACTAGACCATTCACCAATTAACATTGTTGTTAATGGTCCTCATTAAGATTTATCACGTAAAGTCCTTACTTCCTCTTTTGAGTGGCAACACACTTTTCTTTTAGCACAATGCTACCATAAGGATTTACCACTTACCAAAATTCAACTTTCTCAACTCAAACCAAGAACTTGTCCCTTGAGCTGAATCTAGGTTACTGGACTCGAGCCAAACCGATTTCTTTTCAACAATTTCTCACCTCAAACAGGTGTTTCATCTCTTAATACTGGGCTTCAGACAAACATGTCCCCTTTTTACACCTAAATGTCCACACACATCTACTAAGACCACTACTTAGCAATTGTGTGACAATAATACTTTAATCAACTTTAAGGATCAAACGATTGATCTCTCTGAGTATCTCATCTCCTTTACTTTGACATTATGTCAATACTCTTAACAAGGTGTATAACCTCTAAAACTGCACGGAGTCATTCGCCTTCTCGACACCCTTACCCAAATCTCAAAATGGGTAAAATAAACATAACCATATAGTGGTTTTACAAGGATGTGAAATATCACAAACATCATTAACTTCTAACAATATTCTCATAATTCTTCCAATATCAAAGTAATAAAGCATGAGAATAGAAATTATAGGCATACCTGGTGCTGCTAATCTCAAATGATGACTTGAGAATGGACTTAAAACAAAACATGAAAACAAACATGCATCGCATGTAGTCTACAGAACCCTAAGGCTCTAATACCAACTATGACGACCCGATACTTTTAAATAATTTAAATTAGAAAACACGGCGGAAGTCTTTATATTTTAAGAAAAATGGTGTGATTATGTTTGAAAATTGACTAGCCAAAACCTGTTTACATCTTAATTTCAAAATCTAAAATACACAAGGAATATTTAGTTCCTATCCAGGAGTTCAAAATGAATATAATCATAAAGATAAAGACAAAAGCTCTTAAGAGCCATTTACAAATATACAACTCCAAAATATGTGAAATATTTACAAAACATAGTCCATGGACTTTAAATCATCCTAGTACATCTCAAGGTCGTTATCCCTCGATCATGCAGCACCATCTCCTCTCCCACGACCTCTAATCAGGGCATTACCTGAAATTTTTGTAATATCATGAGCTAACAACTTAAGCCCAGTGAGAATAATAAGAATAAAAAGATATGATAGACCTCAAACTCGTATTCCGATTTATGTCCAATTTACCTGACACAATCAATCCTAAAATTCTCCAAACTTAAGGTAATTTCATTCTAAACTTTCCAAAGGATGATATTACTAACACTCGTAGTCAATCCTCATCCATTAACTTGTTACGACATAAAATAAGAAAAGTAAATAACTTTGCATAAAATATAACACCTTGATTCTATATTCCATCGATCATATGCAATGTAGGGTTCGCATATACCCTTATGCATGAATGAAGGTAATGTGGACATCCCGTAGGCTCCCATTCAACCTTATGCATGAAGAAGTAATGAGTACATCCCGTAGGCTACCCATTCGTCTTCTTTCTTAGTTTTACTTTCTTTTCTTTTTCTTTTCTTTTTCTGAAGGTGATGCGGACATCCCGTAGGCTCCAAAATTCTTCCCTTCTTTTCGTTCTCACTTTCTTTTCTTTTTCTGAAGGTGATGCGGACATCCCGTAGGCTCCAACATTCTTCCCTTCTTTTCTTTTTCTCTTTTCAATGATGCGAGATGTTATGGTTATGCTTGCACAAGTAAATAAAGTAAAGTGTAAATAATAAAGTTACTGAGACAAACATAAAGTAAAGGGGCATAAAGTAAAAGACATAAAGTAAATAAATAGGAAACTCCGGACGAATGATATGTCAATCGAACTCCTCTAACAATAATAAAAGTAAAAAAATCATAACTTAAACGATTAACCTATACCTTCCAGGATTCTAAACTTCCAATATAATCCGAGGTTCTATTAATCGTTCGATATAAAAGTTTGGACCAATGATCCAACCTAAGCTTCGAAACGAATCTAACTTAGAATTCTCTAAGATTCAATACTTTTCTTGAGAACTCCTAAGTTATTAAAGGATTAACTTCTAATCCTAAGGGCACTAGCTCACCTCCCTCTATCTTAGATTCGAATTCTAATCTTAGTTCCCAATTCTACAAACCATAACACTTATTTGCTTTCTATAATTACTTTAAATCCTAACTATTCTCACCTTTTTAAAAGAAGATTTCAATCGAAACCTTCGATAACACGGTCAATACAAAGTTCAAACCACCTACAATTAGAATTACATCTAACAATCAATAAATAATTCAACTAACGATCAAACAACATCTAAGCGTTTAAAACGACGAAAAACCCAACAACCCCAACTTTGAGGCTCTCGCCCCCCCCCCTCACAAAAGGGTTTTGGTTTTGGTTTTCCGGCTTTTAGGCAATTTAGATGTGTTTCGTGTTGGTTTCAAGCAATTTCGATATTCTCGATTTCAATGGGTATCGATAATTAGGGTTTTTGAACATTATGCCCTTTCCCGAATTGAATTTAAATAAACAATAATTCATTAATTTACAACCCATAATCAATCCCGAAAAGGTAAATTTCAAACGGGAAGGGTTTCGACTGAAACTCGGTTTTAGGGTTATGGAAAAGTTTCCAAAAACACTTTAAACTACTCCCGTATTTACAAACACCGAGTTTCACGACAAGAAATCGAAAGAAAACAAAGAAAATTCCATCAAAACACTATTTGGAGCTTAGGGTTTGAAACTTTACTTACCGAGAACTCCGTGGATCTCGAGAGAAAAGCTCGATGGTTAGGTGGAAAAGGATCCTAGACTCGAGGGCTTTCCGATGCAACCGAAATCAAGCCGATCTGTCGAGAAACGAGCAAAAACGAAAATCCCCACAATCCCCATTGATAGCCACGGCCAAGGAGGAGGAAAAATGAAGATAAGGTAAACTTTTGGTCAATTGCTTGATTTTTAAAGACAAATGAATAGTATTTTGATATTTTTAAGAAATCGGAAATGACAGTTGCGTCATTTTATGACTTTTGACTTATGAATCGAAACCCGATGCTCTTAAATAAATCTAAAGGTGATTAATAATTATTAATTGGCCTATTAATAATTATTAATGTCACCGAAACGAAATTTAAAGTATTAAAACGATTAAAAAGAATTTCGGGCGAAATTAACTACTAAAATCGAAATTATAAAAATAATACTTAATCTAAATACTCAAATTGAAATAAATAAATAAATAAATAACATTACATAAATAATAAAAACAAATAAATAAATAAAAAATTTCACTTCAAAAATAACGGGACGTTACAGTAAAGTATGAAAATGTTAACAAATTACAATCATTTCAAGAATGCTAAACCAAAATGAGACATTTTCATGTTCATCCATCATCTCGATATGTCACGCGGCGCCACCTCCTCTACCACGTACTTTGCGACGAGTTTTACCTGAAAAATTGTAAGTGTAGCAACATTAGCATAAAAATGCTAGTGAGAGTAAAATGACAGCAAGTAATCCTATGAACCAAATTCCATACTGGAAATTGTGTCCAAAGGCCTAAATAACATTTTACTACCCATTCCACACTTCCAATTTCCATACAATCATATAATATGTAATATGCTTTTCATAAAGTAAAGATATTAAGACTTAAAGTAAAAGTACCGACTATTACTAAGTCTTTCTAACCATTCTAATGAATATAAGTAATTATAGCACTAACTTTCTTTGTTACCAAATAAGTTTCATCGTAACGGGTTTACTGTAAGGATCAACATACTAGCCCGTACGGTCTTACCATATCACAAATCATCGTAACGGGTTTACCATATGGATCAACATCAACATACTAGCCCGTACGATCTTACCATATCACAAATCATCGTAACGGGTTTACGGTATGGATCAACATCAACATACTAGCCCGTACGGTCTTACCATATCACAAATCATCGTAACGGGTTTACCGTATGGATCAACATCAACATACTAGCCCATACGGTCTTACCATATCACAAATCATCGTAACGGGTTTACCGTATGGATTAACATCAACATACTAGCACGTACGGTCTCACTATATCACAAATTATCAAGTTTCCTAGTAAGTTAGATTATCTAGAAAAGATTCTACTCAAGTACTAAAGAACATAATCTGCTTGAATTACATGAGTCAACACTCAAGTGTAACTTCTAAGCCACTTTAACTCCTGAATCACTCAAAGTTCCTTAAACATCCACTTTCATCTAAAATCTCCAATTTCAACTAAAACTCTTCAATCCATCTTACAAGACTTCCAAACCACTCAAATCCTATCTATTACTTCCGAATTCATAAGAACTCCAAAGTCACTCCACTCAGTTCCATGTTTAAAGTCACCAACCAAGCATTAACTTCTGGAAGTTAGTTCCCCTCTTAACCTCGATAAACAATATCGTAATGAAATATAATTCATAAAATTACTAACTTCCATTTTAAACTCACCTTAGATTGTGAAGTCCAAGCTTACAAAGTGTCGAGGTCGAAAACCACACGAGCAATCACAATCCTACAAATGAATTACACCTAACAATCATTAATTAACCGAAAAATCGAGCAAACGACATTTAAAGCATAAAACAACGAAAACCCAGAATTAAGCCCTATGGAGCCCACGGCCAAACAAGGGGAAGAGGGCTCGGGTTCGGTTTTCCGGCTTTTATGCACTTTAGAGGTGTTTCGGGTTGATTTCGGATACTTTGGAAGCCGCGATATCAATGGGTCACCGAATTTTAGGGTTTTACATAATAATCGATTTCTGAAAAATTAAGTAAAACGCAAAATCATAGCAAACTAAACACCTTAGCCATCATCAAGTGAGAGAAAAACAAACAGAACGGGTTTTCCATTCGACTCGGGTTTAGGTCCAAGACAACAACCTCATCCAAAGTGATTTTTCCTAACTAGAATTCATAAACAACACCCGGGAAAAAGAAATCAAGGCTTGCATACAAGATTAGAAATAAAGAAAACCCAAAAACCCATTTCTTCCACACCTTGTATCTCCTGGATCTTTAATGGATTGACTCGATTGATGGGATGGGTAGAAAGTACGTCTCAAGAGCTTTCCAACGAGCTAAGACACGATGAAAACGGTTGAGAAACGAAGCCGGAGTGACACTTCCTTTCTCTCCTCTTTTTTTCTCTCTAAGCTACGGGTTTGGGGACTTATTTTCACCTTTCCTTTTTTTTTTCTTATCTTTATTCTTAAAAATATGAAGTGGATATATATAAAGAAATTTTGGTAAAAGACGATATTGCCCCTCCTCTTATTTTCTTTAAGAAAGCTTGTTCCGGTTGCTCGTTATTTCACGTTTCTAATTCCAATTAAACTTAATTACTTCTAATCTATCTTAAAAGTATTTAACAATAAATAATGGGCTCGCTAATAATTTTTAATACAACCAAAACTAATTTAAGCTAATAAAAAGATTAAAAACGGTTTTTGGACGAAATTAGCTACTAAATTCTAAATTTATAATTTTCTAAAATTAAACTAAATACTTTAATTAAAATAAATAAACAACTAAATTAAATAATAAAAAAATTCACTTAAAAAAAATAACGGGACGTTACAATAAAGATGAGGAGAGATGGCATTGAAAGGAAGAAGAGAAGCCCAAGAGTCCACCCAAAATCTGATTCTGAGACTATTACCAAGCGAAAAGGCAGAGTGGGCTTCGAGGATTTTGCCAAGTTTGGCAATTTACTTCCACGAGCTATGGATAGAGCAATGTTGATTACAGGAAGGAGACCACCCCAAATAATTTTTACCTTGAAGAGCCATAATAACCTGATGCCATAAACAATCTTCCTCTTGGGGAACATCCAAAGCCACTTAAGCAAACTAGAAATTAATCTAAACAACCATTTCAATGCGAGACTGATCATTAATATTTTTATTTAAGAAACAAAAGTGAGACCAATTGGTATAAATTAAAATAACAAAAAAGTAACAGATGTTATAGAGAGTCGAGGATATAATAGAAAATATATACAATTAAACTTTTAGAATCTCTTAATAAAAGATGATAAACACATCTCCTACGAAAGTTAAATTTTTCTTCAATATAACATAATTTTTCATCAAATCATGTTTTACTCTTTAATTTCTTTCCAGAAAAAAAATACAGCTTGAGGGGAAAGGTAAGCACACTAAATTATCAACATAATTTATGCATTGATGATATTACCTTGTCACTAGCAAGCAAAAAATTATCTTTCCTCAAATGTCCAATTGTCTCTTCAAAAGCAACCTAGAGATGATCCCAATTCCTAGCATAACGACTACCACCAATCATTTTTTAGCCAATTAAGTATATAAAATAGGACTGAGAGTTATATTAGAGGGTCAAATTGAAATCCAAATAATAAAAAAATATTTGGTGTTGAAAAAATTGTGATTATAATTGAAGGACAGAAAAAAAAAGGACAGAAAAAAGAGCCAAAATTGGCTTATACATAAAATAGGCATATATCACAAATGATATTGAAAAAAAAGAATAAGAATGAAGGAATCTAATTTCAAGCATACAATAGACAAAGGAAATATAATTTGCATCTACTCCACATGAGATGAAACAAGGAATACTGGACGTACAAAATATTAAATTTAGAACCAAATCAAGAAGGGTTGCAAGAAGAAGTAGACCAAAAAAGAATTAGATTTGACCAAAGACATGAAATAGATTGTGTCTAAAAATATAAATGTTAAAATATCATATTATATGTTTCCAAATATCTTTGAGCATGTAATGCATTTGTTTACAAGATTTTGAATTCAAAATCACAACTTTCATGAAATAAATCACTTGTCTTATTTTATTGCCTTCCAAGATAGGAAATAAACATAGGAAATAACTTGTAAGATACAATTAGAGAAATCATAAATTAAATAAGAAAAAGGAGACCAAATGCTTAAATCTCAAGATCAATCATAAGTGAGTAGAAGAGGTTAATGTTCATTACTTTAATGCTGATGGTTTCAATTCAAGTTAAGTTTTACTCATGGTTTAGAATAATGCCTTAGTATAATTAATGAAAGCATGGAGCTATTGAAAACTCTTTCTTTTAATCATGTGCGTTTGTGATCCTCCTCTTTTGAGTTACTACACACTTTCCTTTTAACACAATACTATCACAATGATTTATCACTTACCATAATTCAACTTTCTCAACTCAAACCAGGAACTTATCCATTGAGTTGAATCTAGGTTACTGGACTCGAGCCAGACCGATTACTTATCAACAATTACTCACCTCAAATAGGTGTTTCATCTCTTTGTACTGGGCTCCAGACAATCATGTCCCCTTTTTACACATACAAAGTCAACACAAATTTACTAACATCACTACTTAGTAATTGTGCGACAATCAAACTTTTATCAATCGTTGAGGATCAAATTATCAATCTCTCGGAGTATCTTGTCTCCTTTACGCTGACATTATGTAAATACATTAAATGAGGTGCACAACCTCTAAAACTTCACGGGGTCATTCACATTCTCAACACCCTTACCAAGATCTCAACCTTGGGTCAAATAAACATCACCACATTGTGGGTTTTACGAGGAGGTGAAATATCACAAATACAATTAACATTTAACAACCTTCTCATAAATTTTCCACTATTAAAGAAATAAAGCTTGAGAATAAAAGTTCTAGGCATACCTGGTGCCGCTGATCTCAGAAGATGACTAGAAAGTGAACTTAAAACAAAACATGAAAAACAAACATGCATCGCATGTAGTCTACAGAACCCTTAGGCTCTGATACCAACTGTGACGACCCGACTCCTTTTTTTAAATCATTTAAAATCAGATTGCAGCGGAAGACTTAATATTTAATAAAAATTTGGCATGGATAGGTTTAAAACTTGGACTATCCACAACCTGTTTACACTTTTCACAACACTACAACAAAATAGTTGATTCTTGACCTTCAAAAAGAGTTAAGAATCATGATTCTTGACCTTCAAAAAGGGTCAACTATGCTAGAGTCAAGAATAATATAATGGTCAAGAATAATATTTTATTTTGACTGATTATAAGGGTCAACAAAATAATTCTTGACCCTTATTATGGGTCAAATGTTTAATTTACTTTGACACATTTAAGGGTCAAGTTTAATTACCAAATCTTGACCCTTTTTAAGACTATTCGTTGACTATTTTTATAAGTCAATGAATATATTTTTTTATTAAAAAAAATATGCACATTTTGATGCATACCTGGCCACCGGATCTTATTTTTAATTTTAAATAAGAAATTTCATTCAATGTAACAAAAATTCATTCAAATTAGAAATTACTAACATTATTACTAATTACAGACACGATGCTTCAACAACTTGAGATCCCAAAATAGGTTATATATATGTAATTTAAAGAGAAGATATTCTACGATATACAAATTCCAACCACAAAAAACTAAACCTTGAATCATAGTTTATAACATAGTCTATGAACATTGTGTAACGTCCCGTTATTTTGAAGTGAATTTTTTTTTTTTTTTTTATTTAATGTTATTATTTATTTATTTATTTCAATTTAAGTACTTAGTTTAATTATTATTTTTGTAATTTTGATTTTAGTAGTTAATTTCGCCCGAACTTCTTTTTAATCGTTTTAATACTTTAAATTTGCTTCGGTGACATTAATAATTATTAATTGGCCAATTAATAATTATTAATCACCTTTAGATTAATTTAAGAGCTTCGGGTTTCGATTTATAAGTTAAAAGTCATGAAAGGACGCAACCGTCATTTCCAAAATTCCTAAATATCTATTTACTATTCACTTCATCTCTTTAAATTGTCATTTGACCAAAATTGACCAAAACTCTTTGATTTTTCTCTCCAAACCCGAGCAACAAGAGGAAGAAAAGAGAAGAGGAAGAAAGTGTCGCCTCGGCTTCGTTTCTTGGCCATTTTGCGTGATTTCAGATGCGTTGGAAAGCTCTCGCCGAGACCTTTCTACCCATTCCACACTTGGAATGTTTCCAACTCTCTAAGGTAAGCCCTAGATTTCGAATTCTCTTAGTATTTCCATGGAAATTGATTCAAGCTTTTGAGTTCTTGGCCAAAACTCTCATCCCCTTCCAATTTTGTTGTTGAATGTTGATGGAAAACTTATTGGGTAACTATTACTTGACTTTCCCTTAACCCTAAAACCGAGTTTCAGTCGAAGCCCTTCCCATTTGAAATTTACCTTTTTGGGTTTGATTATGGGTTAATTATTATTGAAATAATGTTTATTGTAATTCAATTCGGGAATATCGAATTTGCTTGAAACCAACTCGAAACACATCTAAATTGCCTAAAAGCCTGAAAATCAAACTCGAGACCCAATTTTTATGGAGGGCCGAGAGCCTCATAGTGGGGTTTATGGGGTTGTTCGTTGTTTTGAGCTTTTAGATGTTAATTGATCGATGTATGTTTATTTATTAATTGTTAGATGTAATTAATTGTAGGTGTTTCGGATCGTTGTTTGATTGTGCTTTCGGAAACTTGGAGCAAAGCTATTTTTCTTGGCTAAGGTGAGAATAGTGAGGATTTAAAGTAATTTTAGAAAGAGAATAAGTATGATGGTTTGTAGAATAAGAAGCAAAGACTAAGGTTCGAATCTAAGATTAGAGGGAGGTGAGTTAGTGCCCTAGGATTAGGAGTTAATCCTTTAAGTGAGAACTTAGGAGTTCTCGAGGAAAGCATTGAATCTTAGAATTACTAAGATAGATTCGTTTCGAAGCTTAGGTTGGATCATTGGAAGTTAAAGATCCAAACTTGTATATAGAACGATTAATAGAACCTCGGATTATATTGGAAGTTTAGAATCCTGGAAGGTATAGGTTAATCGTTTAAGATAGGATTTACTTGTATTGATGTAGCGGAGTTCGATTTACATATCGTTCATCCGAGATTCCTATCTATTTTACTTTATGTCCTTTACTTTACTACTTTAATTCCGCACTTTACTTATTTACTTTTACAAGATATGCAGGCATATGCATATCATACTGCACCATAACATTTTCGCATCATTCATTGAAAAAGAAAGGAAGGGAGAATGTTGGAGCCTACAGGTAGTGTCCGCATCACCTTCAGAGAAAAAGAAACAAAAGTGAGAAAAAAAGGAAGGGAGAATGATGAACCCTACGGGAAGTTCACATCACCTTCAGAAAAAAAAAGAAAGTGAAAAAGAAAAGAAGGGAGAATGATGAATCCTAGGGGAAGTTCACATCACCTTCAGAGAAAAGAAAAGAAAGTGAAAGAAAGTGAAAGAAAAGGAGTTGAATGGTATCCTACCGGATGTACGCATTACTTCTTCATGCATAGGGGGTTGAATGGTATCCTACGAGATGTACGCATTACTTCCTCATGCATAAGGTTGAATGGGTATCCTACGGGATGTACCTATTATCTTCATTCATGTACATAGGGCAAATGTGAAATCCTACGGGATATCCTCATGCATTCATGCTTATGATCGATAAATTAGAGAATCGAGATGTTTTATTATATGCAAAGTATATTTACTTTTCTTATTTATGTCGAAACAAGTAATTGGATGAGAATTAGACTACGTGTGTTAGTAGAATCATCCTTGGGATATTATAGAATGGAATTACTTAATGTTTGGAGAAATTTAGGATTGATTGTGTCAGATTGATTGGACACAAATCGGAATACAGGTTTGAGGTCTAACCTTACTTTTTATGCTTATTATTCTCACTGGGCTTAAGTTGTTAGCTCATGATATTACAAAAAATTCAGGTAATGCCCTGACTAGAGGTCGAGGGATAGGAGATGGTGCTGCGTGATGAAAGGATAATGACTTCGAGATGGACTGGGTGTTATGTAAAAGTCCATGGACTATGTTTTGTGCATTTTTCACATATTGTGGAGTTGTATATTTGTAAACGGCTCTTAAGAGCTTTTGTCTTTACTTTTATGATTATAATTCATTTTGAACTCCTGGATAGGAACTTTGTAACGTCCCGTTATTTTGTGATAAAAAAAAAATTTATTTATTTTATTTTAGTTCAAGTAGTTAAAGTTCATTTA
This sequence comes from Gynostemma pentaphyllum, assembly GCA_028015215.1. Lineage (NCBI taxonomy): Eukaryota > Viridiplantae > Streptophyta > Magnoliopsida > Cucurbitales > Cucurbitaceae > Gynostemma > Gynostemma pentaphyllum. The sequence continues at coordinate 43,455,956 of CM051353.1, forward strand.
TTTATCATTAAATTAGAATTTCTTAGTTTATTTCATTTTAAGTCATTTTAATGGCTTTATTTTATTTAAATGCGTTTTAATGGTATTAATAATTATTAACGGGCCAATTAATAATTATTAATCACCATTGGGATAGTTTGAGATGTTCGGGATTCGTTTTAAGTTAAAAGTCATAAAAGGACGTAACCGTCATTTCTAAATTTGTAAAATATCTAAAATTACTATTCATTTATTTCTTTAAATATCTAAAATCATCAAGTATCCTTCATTTCTTCTCTTCCTTTTTCTTCCTCCACCGTAGCTTCATTTCCTCCATGAATGAAGTTTTCTTTTCTTTGTTTCTCATTCGTTTCTCGATGGATCGGCTTGATTTTGGTTGCGTTGGATTGGTAGGGACGAGGGCTACCTATCCAACCTACCTTTCTGGTTTTCCGTTCTCTCAAGGGAAGTCCCAAAAAGTAAGTTTTCAAACTTTTTAGATGGTTTTGTTCGTTTTTTATTATAAATGAGTTTCGAAGTTGAAATCATGAATTTCTATCATGGAAAATGACGATTTTGAGCCCGGATTTTCGAAAAACACTATTCACCCGAAAACACTATTCATCCAAAATTACTATTCATCCGAAATCACTATTCACCCGAAATTGCACACTTGTTCGCATATTAGTTATGAATTGTAATATGTTGTGCAATTGGTGAATTGTAGGTACGATTGCTCCGGTTGTTGTTTCGTGGAAAGTGGAGATTTGGAGTTATTTGGCAAAGGTGAGAATAGTTAGGATTTAAAGTAACTATAGAAAGCGAATGAGTATGAAGGTTTGTAGAAACCGAAACTAAGACTAGAAAGCGAATCTAAGATTAGAGAAATGTGAGTTAGTGCCCTAAGGATCAGGAGTTAATTCTTTAAGTGAGAACTTAGAAGTTCTCAAGGAAGTATTGAATCTTAGAAGATTCTAAGTTAGATTCGATTCAAAACTAAGGTTGGACCATTGGAAGTTAAAAGATCCAACTTGTTTTTAGAACGGTTAATAGAACCTCGGATTATTGGAAGTTTAGAATCCTAGAAGGTATAGGTTAATCGTTTTAAGTTAAGATTATACTTTTATTATTGATACCGGAGTTCGATCGACACATCGTTCGTCTGAGATGCTTATCTGCTTTTACCTTATGTCATTTACTTTGTCTTTTACTTTACACCTTTACTTTATGCTTGTATTCGATTACTTTAATTCCACATTCTATTTATTTACTTTTACAAGATATGCAGGCATATGCATATCATTTGCACCATACCATTATCGCATCATTCTTGAAAAAGAAAGGAAAAAGAGAAAAGAAAGTGAAAAAGAAAAGAAAGTGAAAAAGAAAGAGAAAAAGAAAAGAAAATGAAAAGAGACGGATGGGACCCTAAGGGATCTGCTCATCACTCTATATGAAAAGAGACGGATGGGACCCTACGGGATCTGCTCATCACTCTATATGAAAAGAGACGGATGGGACCCTAAGGGATCTGCTCATCACTCTATATGAAAAGAGACGAATGGGACCCTACGGGATATGCTCATCACTCTTGATGAAAAGGAAGTGAATGGTATCCTATGGGATTGACACATTACTTCATTCATGCATAAGGGTATATGCGAGCCCTACATTGCATATGATTGATGATATAAAGAATTGAGATGTTATATTTTATGCAAAGTCTTTACTTTTATTACTTTATGTCATAACAATTTAATGGATGAGGATTGACTACAAGTGTAGTAATGTCATACTTTGGAGAAAATGGAATAGAATTACCTAGATTTTGGAGAATTCTAGGAAAGATTGTGTCAGACTAATTGGACACAAATCAGAATGCAAGTTTGAGGTCTATTTTTACTTTTTATTCTTATTATTCTCACTGGGCTTAAGTTGTTAGCTCATGATATTACAAACATTTCAGGAAATGTTTGGGATCGTGGAAGAGGAGCTGGTGCACGCTTGATCGAGAGGATGACGACTTTGAGATGGACTAGGTTTATGTAATGTCCATGGATTTTGGTTTTATGAATTTTATACATTTTGTTGGATTTGTTTATTTGTATATAGCTCATAAGAGCTTTATGTTTTTTTTACTTTTATGATTATAAACTTTGAACTCCTGGATAGGAACATTAAGTTCCTTGTGTATTAAAAATTGTGAATTTAAAATGTAACAGGTTTTGGGCTAGCCACTTTTCAAACATGACCACGCCAATTTTTCTTAAAATAAAAGACTTCCGCTGTGTTTTTCTAATTTAAATTATTTTAAAAGTGACGAGTCATCACAAACTTAATGTTCCTTGTGTTATTTAGATTTTGAAATTAAGATGTAAATAGGCTTTGGCTAGCCAATTTCAAATATAATCAAGCCATTTTTTCTTAAAATATAAAGACTTCCGCTGTGTTTTCTAATTTAAATTATTTAAAAGTGACGGGTCGTCACACATTGCCACGAATTCAGCCAACTCGATCTGCACTTCATCAATCTCTTATTGAGAATACCCAACCCTTCTGTCGATCTACAGGTATAAAAAATTATTTAGTATGATTTTATACTTTTTACCATGAACATGAAGAAAATTACTAAAAAAATTACTCGGAAAATTTCCTAACATCAGAAAAAAAAAAACAACAAAGAACATATCCATTTAAAATATTAAGATTGTCTTCTATTTCTTAACTAAGATGTGATTAAGTATATACATAGTAAACTTACCAGGCTTCACATGAAATAGATAAGAATCAAAATGGAAGAGGGAAAACAAACATGTCTTACAGATATCAATAATCATCCCAAGTTACCAGAACATGGAAATAGTTAAATGACAATAAAGGGAGCAATGATAGAAAATATAATATCACAAATAAAAGGAAACATATTTAATTTTCGGATCCAACTTTGAGCTGTATGATTCAGTTTTTAGTAGGATGCTTAATTTGTTTGTTCCTCTATAGTATTATGACAATCAACATCTTGGCATATCAATAATCCAAACCCAATCTCAAATTTTCTTGCTTTTTAGTCTTTCATTATTGTATATTCATGCATTATTTAAAAATATCCATAAAATTAAAATCAGAATGATGCAAAGTTACTGCAGTAACTTATAAGCTTAACAAAAGAACATTCAGCTAAATTTTGAGAATGTCACTAACTTCCTCTCCAACTCATTCGCTACATAAAATTAATCTACACTACAATTCGCTCTTATTGAGGTATTTTTTTTAACATGTTCAGGGTGATTCTCCTATTTTTTCGTTAGCAAATATCAATGAAAAGGCAGCCCATTTCTCTTTAAAAAAAATAGAAACTCATATTGCTATAACCCAACAGTCTTGAGTATCGGAAATCAAGTTTCTTATTAATTCAATGATGATATAGGAAGTAGACTCAACAGTGAGGGGCAACATGTGTGTAGTAGAAACTTGTGCTTCATTTACAATAAGAAAGACAACCATGCAAAAATATTTCTATTAATATCTCAAATATCATTATGGAGATTTTTTAACGATAATATCACAATAAAGTAAAGAGTGTACCTATCTGGATCCGCTCCCGTTGCACTAAATGTTGTCATGGCTTTTGATATGATCTCATTGACAACTCCATGCCAATTCTGAGATAAGTATAGACGTTGGGCATCGAAACACATGACAAACTTCATATCTAAATAGAAATGCGCAAAATACAAGCAATCATCATGTAAGTCTCATTAAGAGCAATGTGGAAAATATTTCCCTGCCAAAGAACATAAATGCTGCCGTACTAGCCATTATGCTTTGTTTTACAAAGAGTTCCTGAATTGTGATTATAAAAAAACAAGGTTAGACTTTCTATGGAAAAATGAGTTGACGGTTGTTGAGTCATAAGATTCTTTGAAAGCAATTTGAAAAGATAAACAAATAAACAACTATTAAGAAAACAAGATATGCATAAACCACTTGGAATAGGGGTAGGAAACATCCTTCTATCTAGTAACTACTACTGCCACGTTCTAAATTGAGTTGCTAATGAAAAATAGACAGTTCATTCAAATTATAATTTTTATCAATGAAATATGTGACTGAAGGAAAATTGGATTGCTAGAATGAACATTTAGAGATGTTTGGTAGGTAGGAGAAAATGTTAATTCCAGGTTTACATAAACTGGGCTTGAGAAGCTTGGGTTTAATGTGAAGATGACAACATTCCCAATGACTATAAAATTTAAGAAAAATATTTCTCCAAACTTCTAAAACATTTGAAATCATCGAATTTAAGGAGTTGAAGAACCACAATGAAGCATTTCACCATAGACAAAATTTGGCAATAATAGAAAAAGAGGGAAAAAGATGAAATTTTGCAATGAAAGTTGCGGCTCGAAAAATCTTCTAGCATTTTAAAGTAATATATGAACTACGACGACTTCCTACATTGTCTTAAAACGCTTCACTGACCCAAAAAATAAGAGGACAAGACTAATGGTACAAGCAATTTTTAATTTGTTTCTCAAAACAAGAACGAACGGCAGAAAAACAAGACATACCTGAAACACCCTTAGATTGAGATGTCTTTGACTCCCGTTGAACGTAGACACAGCCAAGACACTTATTGTCACAACCACAATAACTTAACTTATGAGCAACCTATAAAAACATCAAAGTATATCATAAATAATATCAATGTTGGACCTACTTAAAAGGGTAGCAAAAATTACACTGGTTTAATGAAACAAAGATTTGAAAATCGAAAAATAAGTGTATCGGTATTAGAAAGATTCCAAGATGCTTAAACTCTTTAAAAAAGTAAGCTAACCTGATGAAACCAACTACAGAAATATTAGCTATTGATCTCTTCAGCCAAAAGAAGAAATGAAGGATTATAAAAGGAGACCTTATGTCATAATTGTAATAAATTGTAATTAAACAAACCTTTGGAACAAAACTAGGAAAGTAAGAAGACGTGATATAAAATATCCAAATAAGACATGTGATTAATGATGATAACCCCAGGTCTTTCAGACTTCTAAACATCAAATAAGAAGTATAAACAAATCACATTAAGATACCAATTAACAGAAAACATGAAAGAAGAAGAAGATGAAAAAAAAAGACTTAGGAAATCAAAGAACCTCATTATTTAACTTGTCTTCATTACATGGAATTCAATAAATTTCATTAATCCAATAAAACAGCAACACAAATAACATAACTCTACACAAAATCTTACAGTCCATTCAGTAATAAACCTCCTCAAACCCACCCAAATGGGTAAAATCTTCCAGTTCATCCACATGAAACATCGTACAAATCGTACAAATGGTGTAAAAAAATAAAAACAAACTCATTCAAACCATTACTCGTATAGGAACAAGAGTAATTAATCAATGCCATTACAAGCATAATGTGACGACCCAACACATTTTAAATAATTTAAATCAGAATTGACAGCGGAAGTCTTTTATTTTAAGAAAAAATTGGCGTGGTTATGTTTGAAAATTGGTTAGCCAAAACCTGTTTACACCCTAATTTCAAAATCTAATAAAACATAAGGAACATCAAGTCCCATTTCAGGAGTTCAATACTCATAATCATAAAGTAAAGACATTATGCTCTTATGAGCCAAATAAAAATGTAAAATCACAAAAGTCTTTAAAGTTCACAAAAATAAATACATAGACTTTACAACCATAGTCCATCTCGAGGTCAGCATCCCTCGATCACACAACACCATCTTCTCTCCCTCGACCTCTAGCCAGGGCATTACCTGAAATTTTTGTAATATCATGAGCTAACAACTTAAGCCCAGTGAGAATAATAAGCATAAAAAGTAAAGATAGACCTCAAACTCGTATTCCGATTTGTGTCCAATTAATCTGACACAATCAATCCTAAAGTTCTCTAAACATTAGGTAGTTTCGTTTTATACTTTCTAAGGATGATATTACTAATAATCATAGTCAATACTCATCCATCAACATTGTTATGACATAAGTAAGAAAAGTAAATATACTTTGCACATCATACAACTTCTCGAATCTCTCTTTCATCTATCATAAACATGAATGCATGAGAGCATCCCGTAGGACTTCGCAATTGCCCTTTTGTGCGTGAATGAAGGTAATGCGGACATCCCGTAGCCTCCCATTCAACCTTATGCATGAGGAAGTAATGCGTACATCCCGTAGGCTACCATTCAACTCCCTATGCATGAAGAAGTAATGCGTACATCCCGTAGCTACCATTCAACTTCCTTTCTTTCACATACTTTCTTTTCTCTGAAGTTGATGTGAACTCCACGTAAGGTTCATCATTCTTCCTTCTTTTCTCTTTCACTTTCTTTTCTTTTTCACTTTCGTTTCTTTTTCACTGAAGGTGATGTGAACTCCACGTAGGGTTCATCATTCTTCCTTCTATTCTTTTTCACTTTCTTTTCTTTTTCACTTTCATTTCTTTTTCACTTTCGTTTCTTTTTCTGAAGGTGATGCGGACACTACCCGTAGGCTCCAACATTCTCCCCTTCATTTCTTTCTCACTTTCATTTCTTTTTCATGAATGCTGCGAGAATTGTATGATGCAATATGATATGCATATGCTTGCATATCCTTGTAAAAGTAAATAAATAAAGTGCGGAATTAAAGTAGTTGATGCAAACATAAATAAAGGGGCATAAAGTAAAGGATGTAAGGTAAATGACATAAAGTAAAATAGATAAGCATCTCGGACGAACGATATGTAAATTGAACTCCGCTACATTAATAAAAGTACAATCTATCTTAACGATTAACCTATACCTTCCAGGATTCTAAACTTCCCATAATAATCCAAGGTTTTATTAACCGTTCTACCTAAAAGTTTGGATCTTCTAACCTCCAATGATCCATCCTATGCTTTGAAATGAATCTAACTTAGAATCTTCTAAGATTCAATACTTTCCTCGAGAACTCCTAAGTTCTCACTTAAAGGATTAACTCCTAATCCTAAGGGCACTAACTCACATCCCTCTAATCTTAGATTCGGATTCTAGTCTTAGTTTCAAATTGTACAAACCATCATACTTATTTGCTTTCTATAGTTACTTTAAATCCTAACTATTCTCACCTTTGCCAAAAAAAAGACTTGCTCCAAGTCTCAAATTTCCACGAAACAACAACCGAGCAATCGCACCTACAATTCACCAATTGCACAACATATTACAACTCATAACTAAGTTGAGAACAAGTGTGCATTTTCGGGTGAATAGTGATTTCGGATGAATAGTGTTTTCTGGTGAATAGTGTTTTTCGAAAATCCGGGCTCAAAATCGTCAATTTCCATGATAGAAATTCATGATTTCAACTTCGAAACTCATTTATAATAAAAAAAACAAATCTATATAAAAAGTTTTGAAAACTTACTTTTTGGGACTTCCCTTAGAGAGCGGGAAACTCCGAAAAGGTAGGTTGGATAGGTAGCCCTTGTCCCTACCAATCCAACGCAACCGAAATCAAGCCGATCCATCGAGAAATGAATAAGAAACAAAGAAAAGAAAAAGTTCATCCATGGTGGAAGTTGCTCACGGTGGTAGAAGAGAGGAAGGAGAGGAAAATGAAGTAATTTGGTCAAAATTGGAAATGACGATTGCGTCCTTTTATGACTTTTGACTTATAAAACGAAACCCGATGCTCTTAAATAAATATAAAGGTGATTAATAATTATTAATTGGCCTATTAATAATTATTAATATCACTGAAGTGAATTTAAAATATTAAAACGATTAAAAAGAATTTCAGGCGAAATTAACTAAAATCGAAATTACAAAAATAATAATTAATCTAAATACTTAAATTGAAATAAATAAATAAATAAAATTAAATAAAATATAATAAAATAATAATAAATAAAAAAATAAAAAAATTTCACTTCAAAATAACGGGACGTTACACAGAACCTTCTCCATCCACAGCAGCTCCCCTCGCCCTATTGTACCATAAACATCACGACGGACAAAAGGAGTAAACTTCAAGTCAAGATCATCGGAATTAATAGAATTATCTTCATAAATAGAGTTGGAATTGGGATTTAACAGTCGGAGATCATGTTTGCCAGAGGAATCATCGGAAGAGTGGGTTAATTGTTGAAGCTCAGAGGCCATTAGTAGAAACCCTAATAATGGTTGAAAGGGAAGGGGTTTAGTCAAAAAGAGATTGGGCATGAAATATCATATTAATTGGAATCAATTGCTTGATAAACTAGGGCTTGAAATATCTTTTGCCGAAACTTCTTCTAGGGCTCAAAACATGTTTCGACATTCTTCGTTGGTTTGGGTGACGAGTGTTAGTTCGAAATCTACAATCCACGAGCGACATTCTTGAGATCATGAAGGAGAACACAAGCAGCGTTCTTGAAAATCTCCAATTAGAGCGGCAATGAGGTTTGGCAGAGTGAAAATGGCGGGAAAGAGAAGAAGGGGTGGTGAGGGATAGACTAAAATCGCGTTAATTGGGAAAATCTTAATGAAATAATGTGTATGAGTTGGAAATTTTTTATTTCATTTTAAACGTAGACGCTCCTTCCCTTTTTATTTTTTCTATTTTGTTTTGACCTTTTTAATTTTAAAAACTATTTTCTTGACTATTTTTAATTAAAGGGTCAAGAATTAATAAATATTTTGTGGGTCAAGAATACTATATATTGTTGGAGTGCAATCAGAGAATTTTAAAGACAATGAAATGCATTTCCTGTTGTAAAGATTAAAGGAGTTCTAGGTTATAAAAGTTAAAACAAAAAGCTCTTATAAGCTTAGATACCAATGTACAACCCAAAAGACGAAACATGAAATAAATGAGTCCATGGACTATAAAAGTATCTCTAGTCCCTCTCGGCATCATCATCATTCAGATCAGACTGCACAAGCTCCTATCCCCCGACCCCGAGCATTACCTGAAAATTTTTGTAATATCATGAGCTAAAAGCGAGTCCAGTGAAAATAAACGGAAAGTAAAGTAACATTAGACTCCAAAACGCATCCGGATTTGTGTCCAAGAACTTACTCACTCTTTGCTATCCATCCATTCAAAGAGATTTACATCAAGTATTCCACTTTTACTTACCAAATCTCCCAAATAATCGAGGATCTATTTTCCAAGCATTTAGAAAAATGTTTTCATAAGACACATACCTTTCTTATTTCATTCTCTTTAATACCTCATACTATATATAAGGTTTATATTCAAGTATTAATCTCCAATTTCAAGATCTTCCAATTAATTGAGAATCTAGTTCTCACACATATATATATATATATATATATATATATATATATATATATATATATATCATGATAATTATACAAGGTTCAATACACCCTTGTATTCTCTCATTATACAATTCAATCTCATTCCTTTTTCCTATAGCACTTGGCTATACATCATATTTCATTTCTTTTCTATGGAAATCTATGTTATACATAATGTTTCATTTCTTTTTCTCTATAGCAACTCAGGCTATAAAATAAGGTTTACCTTCCTTCATTTTTAGTAATTAATGTTAGGCTCACTCGGTCTTAACATATTCAAACAGTAAAAATTTGCGATCAATGATGATAATATTCGCACACGCAGTCTAATCATTATTCATTAACACGCTAAACAAGTGTAAAGGACACACAACCTTTACATCAATATAACCATCAAATGCGTATAATGACAGTAATGAAGCTCCCGTAGTCTCATCAATATTTCATTATCTCGCTTTCCAAAATAAAATATACAAAGTCTTTTCAATATTATCTTCCCACCTCTAGTGAATAATGATGGTAATGAAGCTCCGACAGTCTCAACATTACCTCATTAACTCACTCACCGAATGCAAGGTTCAATGCACCCCTGTATCCTCATATATGTATCATAGTAATTATGGATAATACTAGATAATGTGAACTAGCATAGTTCCATCATTATCTCATTATCCATCTCCTCTAATCATGCAAAGTTCACACAGACTTTAGCATTCCTCATGATACATATACATAAACATAAAATGAATAATACCAGACAATACAATGCACGCTCAAGCTATGCATTGCCTCATTATTCCTCCAAATAATCGATTATGCAATATGAATATGAATGCGACTCAGTGCAAGTAAACATAAATATAATCATTCGAAATTATCGAGATAACATAGCGATAAAGGATAACAGAATCACGAATTATTCATTATACATAAAACAATATTTTAGGAACTTCTGAAAAGAAAACAATAAATAAATCAAGCCAAACGGCCTTTAGTTAAACTTGAATTACTAACTTCATCATAAAGTCTCCAATTCAAATGATTCTATTGCTTTTAGTAAACGTGTGAAGTTCCTTATCCAAAATCATTATTATACTATGAATCTTTGACTTCCGATAAACATTAGGAAACTCCGAAGTAAATCTAAACTTTGAACTTCCAAGAGTTAATCGTTACCATCGAATTACCTAAGAGTTCTATTACTCAAATTAGAACTAACTTCCAAGCCTAAGCATGTTAGCTCACTTACTTTAATCCTTTCAATTCAAATCTTAATCTCAACTTCCGATTCTACAAAAAGTTCAACTTATTCGGTTTCTAAGTTTACTTTAAGTTCTATTTATTCTCACCTTGAAAGTACGCGTGACAACAAAGTTTCCACGAACCATAAAACAAGCAATCACACCTACAATTAATCAATTGAACAACATATTACAACTCATAACTAAGATGAGAAAAAGTCTGATTTTCGAGTGAATAGTGATTTCAGAAGAATAGTGTTTTTCGAAAATCTAAGCTCAAAATCGTCAAATTCGTTGATGGAAATACATGATTTCAACTTCAAAACTTATTTATAAACAAAAACAAAGAAATCCATATCAAAATATTTGAAAACTTACTTTTTAAGGCTTCCCTTAGAGAACGAGAAACACCAAAAAGCTAAGTTGGATAGGTAGCCCTCGTCCCAAGCAATCCAACGCAATCGAAAACAAGATGATCCACCGAGAAACGAAGAAAACCCAAAGAAATCTCCAAGGGTTTTGATACCCACGGTCCAAAGAGAAAAGGAAGAGAAGAGAGTTGTGGTCAACCTTGGTCAATTTGGCAATTTAAAGAGGAGATGAATAGTGTAGGATATTTATAAGAACTCAGAAATTACGGTGACGTCCTTTTGATGATTTTAGCTTATAAAACAAAACCCGAAGCTCTTAAACTAGCTAAATGGTGATTAATAATTATTAATTGGCCCATTATTAATTATTAATACGACTAAAACTCATTTAAGCTAATAAAACGATTAAAAAGGTTTTCAAACGAAATTAACTACTAAATTCTAAATTACTATAACTAAGATTAAACTAAATACTTTAATTAAAAAAAAAAATCACTTAAAAAATAATGGGACGTTACACGGTGCGTGTAAATGACTTGGGTGTATTTGCTTTTTGTATGAAATCTATCATTTAAAGGTAATAAATCCTTTTTTTGGGGTACCTATGAAATTAACCCAATTTAAATTTTAAATAGTCTACTGCGATTGTTTCGTCATCACGATTTCAATACCATTAACATATCTAAATTATAATTTGTTGATATTAAATTGTGATTTTAAGTTTAATTTGTTGAACCATGCTCGTGGACTTTGCTTGAGACCATATAGAGCCTTTCTTAGTTTACACACATGAAGTAGGATTAGTGGAGTTAACAAAGCTTTGTGGTTGTGCCATGTAAACACCTTCACCATTAAGAATGGCATTGTGAACATCCAGTTGCCTTGTGTCCCACTTACTCAAAGCAGCAAGACTGAGTAAGATTCGAATTGTTGTAGGCTTGACTACATGGTTGAATGTTTCAAAATAGTCAATCTCACATGATTAATTGAAGCCTTGAGCTACTAAATGAGCCTTAAACCTTTCAAGTTCTCAAGTGGACTTTAGTTTAATTCGATAGACCCATTTGTAGCCAATTCACTTACAATTAGGAGGAGGTGGAATCAAATCTCATGCATTATTGCAAAGTAAAGCATGATACTCTTGTTCCATTGCCTTTTTCCATTGAGGAAAGATAACAACAGATTTGTAAGTGGTTGGTTCTTTGAATGGAGAGATAGTAGAGGGAGTTGTTTGGAAGAGCCAAGCTTTAGGCTTGAAAATACCAGCCCTGGATCGAGTAATCATGAGATGGGTAATGGAAGCTACACTTGTAATAAGAGATGGAGTGGGAGAAGGCTAATTGGAAATAGCAAAAGAGATTGTAGGTGAAGCAGAAGAGAAGGTAAATTGATTGGTAAAGGGAAAGTCTATGGAAGAGGGAGGGGAGAAAGAAAAAGGATGTATAAAGATTTGTAGGGATACTGGATTGAAATAGGTAAGTGTGGCAGAAGGGACATTAGGATGAGAATGAGAAGTATGTGGTAAAGGGAGAGGTATAGGTTGGGGCAGAATGTAGAAGCGGGGAAAATAGGATATGTCATATTGAAATTGTTGAATGGAAGGAAGAGGAGTAGGATTAGATGAGTAAGGGAAGTGATGTTCATTAAATATGATATGTCTTGAGAAATAGCACAACCAGATTTGGGTTCTAGGCATAGATAGCCTTTGTGATTGGAGCTATATTTAAAAAGGATGCATTAAGTGGATCAAAATTATAGTTTATGATTGTTATAAGGTCTTAAATAAAGGAAACAACCACAACTAAGGACCTTGAGAAGCTTATAATCTGGAAGTTTATTGAATAGGAGGTGATAAGGGAAGGTATTGGAGAGGATATGAGATGGAAAACAGTTGATTAAGTATATTACTATCTAAAAGGAAAATGTTTAGAAGGTGTAAGGTAGTTTAGAGTGAGCTAGCAAGGAGAGGCCCAATTCCACCATGTGTCTGTTCTTTCTCTCTATTCAGCCATTTTGTTATGGAGTATATGGACATAATATTTGATGGTGAATACCGTGGTGAGCTAGCAGGACAGACAAACCACAAAATTCTCCTCCCCAATTTGTTTGAAATGATATGATTTTACTGTCAAATTGGGTTTCTACTATTATCAAGAAATGAACAAAGTAGTTAATGGTTTCATCTTTAGTTTTAAGTAAATATAATCAAGATTAACTATAGTAGTCATCAATGAATAATAGAAAATATTTTACTCCGATGATTGAAGAAGTGTACAAGAGAAAATGGAAAGGAACTAACTCAGGAAGAACTACTAAAAGACAATATGTGGCTTTTGGCCATTTGACATCATTACAAAACTCAAAATGAGCGATGGGTTTTGAAACCACCAAAAATAAATACTTACTCTTGTAATTTAGAATTTTGTAGTAGTGGTGAGTAAGGTCGATCTCCATAGAGAATTGAGAATTAAATTAAAATTAATAAAAATGGGGGTTTTGAGTTTTGAAAAGAAAAAGAAAAAGAAATCAATGAGTAAAGCTTCCAACTAAAGTTTTAATCTCGGTTATGATTCATTTATTTGATCATCGACTCATAAACATGCATTCCTAAATTCTTCTCTAAATTGATTAGAAATCACCAAAACCAATCAACAACTTAAAATTGCTCTTCCTTAATTATTCAATAGCCATGATATGATCTAATGACTACTTCTCTAATTAACAGATAACCTTAGAATACGATATAATAAGATTTAACCCACAACATTAAGAAGAAAAGAACCCAATTTTAACCAACAAACATAGTATGACTGAATCATATTAAGTTAGATTATAAATTTCCATAACATGATCAAAGAAATATCCCCAATCAATTTGTGTTATTATGCTACTTGTATTAGAATAATTAAATAATTATGAATTTAACTTTCTAGCTAGCGATATGAAAATTAACATGAACAAGTGGCCAATTTACCTGACACAATCAATCCTAAAGTTCTCCAACTCTAGGTAATTTCATTCTATACTCTCCAAAGGATGATATTACTAACACTCGTAGTCAAATCCTCATCCATTAACTTGTTACGACATAAATAAGAAAAATAAATAAACTTTGCATAGAATATAACATCTCGATTTTCTATTCCATCGATCATATGCATGAAGGTAATGAGGACATCCCGTAGGATTCGCATTCGCCCTTTATGCATGAATGAAGATAATAGGTACATCGCGTAGGATACCCATTCAACCTTATGAATGAATGAAGATAATAGGTACATCCCGCAAGATACCCATTCAACCTTATGAATGAATGAAGATAATAGGTACATCCCGCAGGATACCCATTCAACCTTATGAATGAATGAAGATAATAGGTACATCCCGTAGGATACCATTCAACTCCTTTTCTTTCACTTTCTTTTCTTTTCTCTGAAGGTGATGTGAATTGCCCGTAGGATTCATCATTCTCCATTCTTTTCTTTTTCACTTTCTTTTCTTTTTCTGAAGGTGATGTGAACTTCCCGTAGGATTCATCATTCTCCCTTCTTTTCCTTTTCACTTTCTTTTCTTTTTCACTTTCTTTTCTTTTTCACTTTCTTTTCTTTTTCTGAAGGTGATGCAGACATTCCCCGTAGGGTCCAACATTCTCCCCTTCCTTTCTTTCTCACTTTCGTTTCTTTTTCTCTGAAGGTGATGCGGACACTCCCCATAGGGTCCAACATCCTCCCCTTCCTTTATTTTTCAATGAATGATGCGAAAATGTTATGGTGCGATATGATATGCATATGCCTGCATATGCGTGCAAAAGTAAATAAGTAAAGTGCGGAATTAAAGTAGCCGATACAAGCATAAAGTAAAAGGCATAAAGTAAAGGACATAAAATAAAATAGATAGGAATCCCGGAAGAACGATATGTAAATCGAACCCCGCTAATGTTAATAAAAGTAAAATCATATCTTAAACGATTAATCTATTCCTTCAAGGATTCTAAACTTCCAATAAAATCCGAGGTTCTATTAACCGTTCTATCTAAAATTTTGGATCCTTTAACTTCCATTGATCCATCATAAGTTTCGATACAAATCTAACTTAGAATTTCTAAGGTTCAAAGTTTCACTCGAGAACTCCTAAGTTTTCACTTAAAGAACTAGCTCCTAATCCTAAGGGCACTAGCTCGTTTTTTTCTAATCTTAGATTCGAATCTTAGTCTTAGTTTCCAATTCTACAAATCATTATACTTATTCGCTTTTTAAAATTACTTTAAATCCTAACTATTCTCACCTTAGCCAAATAAGATTTCGCTCCCAACCTTTGTTAGAGCGATCAAGCAAAGTTCAAACCACCTACAAATAGAATTATATCTAACAATCAATAAATTACCACATATCGATCAAACAACATCTACACGTACAAAATGACGAAAAACTCAACAACCCCAACAATGAGGCTCTCGGCCCCCCCTTCAAAAAAAAGGGTTTTGGTTTTGGTTTTCCGGATTTTAGGTAATTTAGATGTGTTTCGAGTTGGTTTCAAACAAATTCGATATTCCCAATTTCAATGGGTATCGATAATTAGGGTTTTTGAACAATATGTAATTTCCCGAATTGAATTTAAATAAACAATAATTCATCAATAAATAACCCATAATCAAACCCAAAAAGGTAAATTTCAAATGGGAAGGGTTTCAACTGAAACTCGGTTTTAGGGTTATGGGAAAGTTTCCAAAAATTCTTAAAACAACTCCCGTATTTATAAACACCGAGTTTCCCGACAAGAAATCGAAGAATCAAAGAGAAAACTCCATTAAAACACTATTTGGAGCTTAGGGTTTGAATATGACCTTACCGAGAACTCCGTGGGTCTCGAGAGAAAAGCACGATTGATGGGTGGAAAAGAATCGTAGACCCGAGGGCTTTCCGATGCAAGTGAAATCGAGTCGATCCGTCGAGAAATGAGCAAAACCCGAATATTTCTCCCCTCCCATTGATACCCACGGTTTTGGGAAGAAAAGGATGAGCAAAAAATGAGTCAAACTTGGTCAAGATGAGTTTTTAAAGATGGATGAATAGTGTTTTATTATTTTTAAGAAATTGGAAATGACGGTTGCGTCCTTTTATGACTTTTGACTTATGAATCGAAACCCGAAGCTCTTAAGTAAATCTAAAGGTGATTAATAATTATTAATGTCACCGAAACGAATTTAAAGTATTAAAACGATTAAAAAGGATTTTGGGCGAAATTAACTACTAAAATCGAAATTACAAAAATAATAATTAATCTAAATACTTAAATTGAAATAAATAAATAACATTAAATAAATAATAAAATTAAAAAAAATTCACTTCAAAATAACGGGACGTTACACTTATCTACTGAGAGCGATGTGTCGCTAGTAGTTGAGCGACATGTCGCTCATTCTTACCTCCTTCCCAGTGCGTGCTGACGTCAGTGCACACTTTTTTATTCATAGTAATGACGTCATTGCAGTATTATTTAATTTATTTATTTATTTTCTCATCGCTTCAGCCACCGTGCTCATTACCGCAGCCACCACTCTTGGGTTTTTGGCTTACAATTTATTATTCTACAGGTCGTGGTCGTGGACTGTTTGAACATTAAAATGTGCATAACTTCTTTGTTTTAAGTTCAATTTGTGCGCTGTTTTCATCTGCATTCATCAAATTCAATGATTAACAATATTATGGACATTTGAATCAATTAACAATCATATTTTTAATTATTTTGGAGATATTAACACTAATAAATATACGTGATTATGAGTTATCAATGAGACTCACTAAAAGTAGATTGATTATAGTAGGATATAACTTGATTAACAATAGATGGAGATGGATGCCCAAGTCTATAGTACCAAATAGTGGGAGATTGAAGATCATCTATAAATGAAGATGGTGGAAGGGTGGGCGGAGATGAAGATTAGGATGAGGTTTTGTAAAGACCATTGTCACGATGACCCTTGAGGAGGATTGCTTTGGTGTGGATATCCGCCACAAGAAAGAAAGAGGAGTAAATTCTACAAATTCCTTATTGTCATAGCATAGTCTTGCAATACTGATTAATTTATTTTACAGGGATGGAATATGAAGGGAAAAATTAAGTTTTAGAGGTGTAAAGGAAGATTGCAGATGAGTATTTCCAATGTGAGAGATAGAAGTAAACTTACCAATACCAATCAAGACCTGCTTATGGCCCATGTAAGGTGAAACATTTGTGAGAGAATTTATAGATGGTGTCATGTGTTACTCCAGAGTCAAGCAACCAATCCTGATTAGGATGAGATACCTGAGGGATAGTATTAGGAAAGGTATTTGAATTGACAGAAGGATAAGGATTGAAGGGAGATGAATTGGGAAATTAAGAATTTGGTTATGTCGGAAGGTGTTGATAAGCAATAACAATAGCAAGATTAACTTGAGATTGATTAGTTGAAGGGGTTATGGACCTATTGGCCATATGAGCTTGAGGGTGTTGGAGGATGGGAAGGTATATTTCTTTATTATCTGTATTATAACCGACAAGAGTAGTTGGCCCTATTTTAGTGCATATTTAACACTAAGGTCCGTTGGAAGATTTGGAAGGCCATCATGAATTTGATGCCCCAATTGGCCTAAGATTTAGATTAGGACCAAATGGTCTAAATGATGTATTAGAATTTGGATTATAATAAGGGAATTAAGGAGATGAGGGTTGTGAAGAAGATGTGGGTGTGTTAGAGGTAGTGGATTTAGAATATGACCATGGTAGCCTACGAGATGGATTGGTATTGAAAGTCAGATTTGCATGCACCAAATTAAGCTGATCATTAGAGTTTTGTCTTTCTAATAGAACCTCATAGCAAAAAAGTAAGCTTCTAATATCTTCAAGAGAAGGTTTATAAGTTATCTTTTTAATAGAGGTGATGAAGGGATCAAGTATATAGGTAACATGGCGTAAGACAGGGTTCCCCCAATAACATCTAACTTATCTACAATCTATTTAATTTGGGAAAGAAATTGGGTCTCATTTACACCATCATTCTTTGATTTTTTGAAGCTGAGATCTCAGACTCATTATGCTTGCAGTGGAGAAAGATTCATAGACTCTTCGTAGTGTTCCCCATATGTCACATGTAGAAGAACAACTTACAATTTCACTTACTTTATCTTTTGATAAGAAGAGTACAACCATCTCATTATGAGTCTATTTGATTTTTTTCCAAAATTAGTGTTCAAGGTTTACTTGAATAGGATTTGGATCTAGAAATTTGGAAGGCTCAGGAGAGTTCCATCAATGGTGTTGCGGCCCGTTTTCTCGGTAAGTATTTCTTTATTTAAATATTATGGAGTTATAATATTTAAATGATGAAATTAAAAGGAAGTTGGAAATTATTAATCAATTCCTATTTTTTTAGGACATAAATAATTAAAGGCTTTTGGTTTTATGGAAAAGAAAAGGGAAAAGGCAATCTAAAAAAAAAAGAGACAGAACATGCAACCCTGTCCTCTGAACGTGAAATGTGAAACTCTACCGAAAAAAAGGTAGGGTTTTCTTCACCTTTTCTTCTTCCTCTGTGACGACCCGTCACTTTTAAATAAATTTATTTTAGAAAACACAGCGGAAGTCTTTATTTTAAGAAAAATTGGCGTGGTTTTGTTTGAAAGTTGGCTAGCCAAAACCTGTTTACATCCTAATTTTTCAAATCTAATAAAATCACATGGAACTTTAAGTCCCAATCAGGAGTTCAAAGATTTAATACCATCAAACATAACCATAAGCTCTTATGAGCTAAATACAACATACAAATCCTCAAAGTCTTAAAAATTCACAAAAATAATTACATAAACTTTACAACAAAAGAGTCCATCTCGAGGTCAACATCCCTTGATCACGCAACACCACCTCCTCTCCCTCGACCTCTTGCCAGCGCATTACACCGAAATTTTTGTAATATCATGAGCTAACAACTTAAGCCCAGTGAGAATAATAAGCATAAAAAGTAAAGATAGACCTCAAACTCGTATTCCGATTCGTGTCCAATTAATCTGACACAATCACTCCTAAAGTTCTCTAAACTCTAGGTAATTTCGTTTTATACTTTCTAAGGATGATATTACTAATAATCATAGTCAATACTCATCCATCAACATTGTTATGACATAAGTAAGAAAAGTAAATATACTTTGCACATCATACAACTTCTCGAATCTCTCTTTCATCTATCATAAACATGAATGCATGAGAGCATCCCGTAGGACTTCGTAATTGCCCTTTTGTGCGTGAATGAAGGGTAATGAGAACATCCCGTAGGATCCCATTCAGCCTTATGCATGAGGAAGTAATGCGTCAATCCTGCAGGATACCATTCAACTCCCTATGTATGAAGAAGTAATGCGTCAATCCCGTAGGATACCATTCACTCCTTTTGAATCTAGAAGTAATGAGAACATTCCGTAGGATACTCATTCAACTCCTTTTCTTTCACATTCTTTCTTTTCTCTGAAGGTGATGTGAACTCCACGTAGGGTTCATCATTCTTCCTTCTTTTCTCTTTCACTTTCTTTTCTTTTTCACTTTCATTTCTTTTTCACTTACGTTTCTTTTTCTGAAGGTGATGCGGACACTACCCGTAGGCTCCAACATTCTCCCCTTCATTTCTTTCTTACTTTCATTTCTTTTTCATGAATGGTGCAAGAATGGTATGATGCAATATGATATGCATATGCTTGCATATCCTTGTAAAAGTAAATAAGTAAAGTGCGGAATTAAAGTAGTTGATGCAAGCATAAAGTAAAGGGGCATAAAGTAAAAGATATAAAATAAATGACATAAAGTTAAATAGATAAGCATCTCGGCAGAACGATATATCAATCGAACTCCGCTAACAATAATAAAAGTAAAATCATAACTTAAACGATTAACCTAAACCTTCAAGGATTCTAAACTTCCAATAATCCGAGGTTCTATTAACCGTTCTATCTAAAAGTTTGGATCCTTTAACTTCCAATGATCCAACCTAAGCTTCGAAACGAATCTATCTTAGTAATTTCTAAGATTCAATGTTTTCCTCGAGAACTCCTAAGTTCTCACTTAAAGGATTAACTCTTAATCCTAAGGGCACTAACTCACTTCCTTCTATTCTTATATTCGAATCCTAGTCTTAGTTTCTTATTCTACAAACCATCATACTTATTTGCTTTCTAAAATTACTTTAAATCCTAACTATTCTCACCTTAAAGAAAGTTAGCTTCGCTCCCAAGTCCGGAAGAGCGATCAAACAAGCGGTTCGAAAACACCTACAATTGAGTTATATCACATAATAAATAAATTACCAACTATCGATCAAACAACAACTAAACATACAAAACGACGAAAAACCCAACAAATCCCCACAAGAGGCCCACGGCCCTATCAAAGAAAATGGGATTCGGGTTTGGTTTTCCGGCTTTTAGGTAATTTTAAAGTGTTTCAAGTTGGTTTTAAGAAAATTCGATATTCCCGATTTCAATGGGTATCGATAATTAGGGTTTTTGAACATTATGCCCTTTCCCGAATTGAATTTAAATAAACATTATTTCATTAAATTCTAACCCCATAATCAAACCCAAAAAGGTAAATTTCAAACGGAAAGGGTTTCAACTGAAACTCGGTTTTAGGGTTAAGGGAAAATTTCCAAAAACTCTTAAAACTACTCCCGTATTTACAAACACCGAGTTTCATGGCAAGAAATCGAAAGGAAACAAAGAAAACTCCATTAAAACACTATTTGGAGCTTAGGTTTTCAAGAGAAACTTACCGAGAACTCCTTGGTTCTCGAGAGAAACGCACGTTGGTTAGGTGGAAAAGGATCCTTGACTCGAGGGCTTTCCGATTTATCCAAGATCGAGTCGATCCGTCGAGAAATGAACGAAAATCGAAATTTCCCCTTTGCTTCTTGGAACCCACGATTTTGGAGGAAGAATGGATGATGATTTTGTCAATTTTTTGGTCAAAGTGGATTTAAAGAAGATGAAGTGAATAGTGTTTAGATATTTAGGAAATTTGGAAATGACGGTTACGTCCTTTTATGACTTTTGACTTAGAAAACGAAACCCGATGATCTTAAACTATCCCAATGGTGATTAATAATTATTAATTGGCCCGTTAATAATTATTAATACCATTAAAACAAAAATAAACTAAAAAGGTAATTAAAAGGACTTAAACCGAAATAAACTACTAAATTCTAATTTACCGATAAATAAATAAACTTTAATTACTTAAATTAAAATAAAATAAATAAAATTTTTTTTATCACAAAATAACGGGACATTACATCCTCTTTCTCCTTGTCGCCACCCCTATAGGGTTCATGGGGCGTGTTTTTGATCAACCTCTTCCACTTTCTCGTGCTTTAGGTGTGGTCTTTTACAAAGTGTGATATGGTGAAGAATTGAAGTTGTTGTAGACGGTTTTCCAAGATTCAAGAAGATGTAAATTCAATTTCTCCTTCAAAATTTCAGAATTTAATTTTAATTAAATTCATTCTTGCAAAACTTCTTGAATTCTTTCTCTTTTACCTAATTGGAAACCCTCTTCTTGAATTCTCTAAACTCTAGAAAACCTAATATTTTCATTAAATGAAAGTGCTCTTAACAATTCGATTTATAGCCAAACGAGACGTCGGAAGACGCCCCGTGGACGTGCCACCGCTACAGCAGTAGCCCCACGATTTGCTGCTGCAAAACCGTGGGCAAGAACAGCCCAATAGAGGCTTTTAGTGTCGCTTTTTCGTCACGTGTCGATCCTTGTCATTTGATTATGTTTTTAGATAAATTAGGATATGTTTTAAATACATTAGGTGATGTTTTCAGGTTGTGGAGGTCTTGGATAAAGAAAAGTAAATTCTTGAAATCCAAGAACCAAAGGTGAGTATAATTAGTTAAGGGTTAATTACTTTCATGCGATGTTTTTCTGTTGTTTCATTAATAAGTAATGTGTAATTATGAATTGGAGTATTTAAGAGATATTTTAAGCATGAAATATATGACATTGGGCAGAATTTAGAGATGTTGAATTATGGAAATTAAAGGATGTTAAAAAGGGCGAAAACATGCATGTTTAAGGACTACTTGTGCCCATTAGATGTTATAATCAATTGTTATTATTTTTGGACTTTTTTATGATATATAGTATGATTTTATTGATATTTTAAGCCTTAAAATACTGCTGAAATTGTGTTATGCTTTGGAAAATTAGTGTCTACTAAGAACCGAAACTACCTTAGAAGGACGCTCAATTTTGCGAGATTGATTATGAGGTATTTTTGGGAGACTTCTAGGTGCATTAGACTGATCTTGAAAGTGAAATTAGAACTATTTTTCTGCTGTTTTTATTTATAAAATTAAACCATCATCTAGTGATCGAAAATAGAGTAAAATTACACTAGTTTAGTATAGTTTTGCACTTTTGGTAGAAAATTCGTTGGGACTTCTCTTTCTGAGTTGGGCTTGTAATCTTGGGTGATTTTAGTTCATGTTATGTTTGGAAAAATGCTATTTTTCAAGAATTTCAAATTTGCAAGTTTAAGCCACATAAAAGTCAGTTTTAGTATAAACAGGTTTTCTAGACTAGAAACTGGACCTAGGCTTGTTAAATTTTTTTGGTAATGATGCTTTTAGGTAATCATTTTTATTTTGGCACCTTAAACAACATGGTTGGTGGTTCGCACTAAGTAGGGCCTCACTCAGTGAAAAATATGTCGTTAAGGGGATAGTTATAGTTGTGCACATCATAATCTCACTTAATGGGGCAGGTTCATTCCATTTGATCAATGGGAAAGAATATACAAGTAGGTTCACTTGTTTGTCTTGCAAACACATAAGAAGAATACCTCAAAAAGTTGAAACGTGAAAACACTTATTTGATACTTTTGAGCCAGAAACTCACTTTTGTTTACGAACAACAGTTGAGTTTAATGCATTGTGTAAAATTGAACTCTTTAGAGTTGAGAGAATTTGTTGGAAGTTGTGAGGTCGATATTGGACTTAATAAAGTTAGGAATCTTCTCATGAAATTCCTTTTCTTTTAACTTTTTCTACTCATTGGGCACAGCCTCATGATTCTACACTTATTTTTTCAGGTAAAAAGAAGAAGAAAACTGGGCACTGATGTGGTTTGTGAGCGGTGGATGGTTGGCATGATTTTACACGTCAGCATATTATTTTCCTATTTTTATTAATTATCTGGTTGTGATTAAACTTAAATAATTATGTCAATACATGTTTTATCGATGTTTTAAACATTTGATTTGATTGGTTATTTGTTGAGAATTTATAAATTTTTGTTTTGAAATAATATTGATTAATCCATAAGCTGATGTCTTTGTGATTTAAATGAAATGAGAAGAGGTTTTGACCATTAGTTATGCTTTCACTGTGTTTATGAGTATTTCCATATTTTTGGGAATTTGGAGATGTTACACATGAACTGCTCAAGGCCATTGGAAAGGATAACATTTAGAAGTTGGTTTTTCCACAAAAGATATTTTGTGTCTGTTAATTTCATTGTGAGAGAGAGGAAAAACCAAGATCTGTTGGTAGATGAAATAGGGAAGAAAAAGTGGTTGGCTGTCCATTGGGTTGTTGAAAAGGATATTGATAAAATAGATATTGTTGAAAGTTTGGTTGTTAGAATGTAGGTGTTTGAATATTTGGCTGGAAATCTGGATATTAATTCCTAGGTGTGGATGATTTTGAGAGTATAAGACTAGTTTTCATTGTGATACTGGAGTATGAAGCTAAGGGAAAACATTCTTGTAACGTCCCGTTACTTTTGAGGTATAAAAAAAATTATTATTTATTTTATTTTAATTTAAGTATTTAAAGTTTATTTTAGAATCAGTAATTTAGAATTTAGTAGTTTATTTCGGTTTAAACCTTTTTAATCGCTTTAATAGCTTAATTTAGTTTTGGTCATATTAATAATTATTAACGGGCCAATTAATAATTATTAATCACCATTGGGCTAGTTTAAGAACTTCGGGTTTTGATTTATAAGTCAAAAGTCATTAAAAGGACGTAACCGTCATTTTCAAAGTTCTTAAAATATCTTTTCACTATTCATCTCTTCTTTAAAATCACCATTGACTTCATTTGACCAAGACAACGCCATCTTTTTCTCTCCTTTTCTCTTCCTTTGTCGTGGCTTCAAGGTTTTGGGAGAAAAGTTCGGGTTTTGTTCGTTTCTCATCGGATTGCTTCATTTCTCGTTTCTTAGGAAATGTCTCGGTCCTAGGATTCTTCTCAACCTAGCAATCGTGCTTTCCATCTGTGTTCTAAGGACCTAAAGTTATGTCAAAGATTCAAACCCTAAGCTCCAAATAGTGTTTTAATGGAGTTTTCATTTTGATTCTTCGATTTCTTGCCGAGGAACTCGATGATTTTAATTACGGGAGTTGTTTTAAGTATTTTTGGAAACTTTCCCTTAACCCTAAACCCGAGTTTGAGCCAAAACACATTTCGTTTGAACTTTACCATTCGGGGGTTGAATTTGGGTTATTTATTATTTATTATTTGTTGTTGCAATTAAATTCTAGAAATCACATATTGTCCAAAACCCTTAATTATCATTACCCATTGAAATCAGGAACTACCAAACTACTTGAAACCAACCCGAAACGTCTCTAAATTGCCAAAAAGCCAAAAAACTAAACCCGAGACCCATTTTTATGAGGGGGCTGAGAGCATCATTATTGGGTTTCTAGGGTTTTTCGTCGTTTTATGCTTTTAGATGTCGTTTGATCGTTATTTGGTTAATTATTGATTGTTAGATGTAATTCTAATTGTAGGTGTTTTTTTACCTTTGTTTAATCGCACTATCGGAGGTTTGGAGCAAAACTACTATTACCAAGGTGAGAATATATAGGATTTAAAGTAGCTTTAGAAACCGAATAAGTAAAAAGATTTGTAGGATCGGAAGTTAAGAATATGATTTGAATTGAAAGGATTAGAGTGAGTGAACTAACTTGCTTAGGCTTTAGAGTTAGTTCTATTTTAGTGAGAAAATTCATAGGTGGTTCAAAGGAAACGAGTAACTTTTGGAAGTTCTAAGTTTAGACTTACTTCAGAGTCTCCTATTGTCTATCGGGAGATGAATGTTTCAAATGTAATAAGGATTGTGAATAAGGAACTTCATTTGCTTGATAAACGATGGAGTAAGAAATTGGAGACTTTTATATTAAGTCAAATTCTCAAGTTAACATAAAGCCGGTTGGCTTGAATTACTCTTTGATTTTCAGAAGTTCCTAATTGCTCGTCTTATGTTTAAGAGTAATTCACGATCTATTTACTTTTATGTCCTTTCGATTACGTTGAATGTCTATATTTATTTACTTGCACTTGAAAGCATATGCATATCTTATTGCACCATCACGATCTATTTACTTTTATGTCTTTTCAATTATGTTGAAAGTCTATATTTATTTACTTGCACTTGAAAGTATATTCATATCACTTCACAAAGTCTGCGGGAGCTTACACATAGCCTGCGGGAGCTACCACATAGCCCATGGGAGCTATCATATAGCCTGCGGGAGCTATCACAAAGCCTGCGGGAGCTTACACATAGCCTGCGGGAGCTATTATTATTGTCATTCATCACAAATTGTGTTTATTTGAATATGTTAATACCGAGAGAAGTTAACATAAGCTATTAAAGACAAGGGAATATAAACCATATATCTTATTGGAGGTATTAAGAATTAAAGTAGAAGAAAGAAAATTGAGGAATGACAACTTTCTTCTAAACATTGGGTGTTATTATTCTCTAGTTTTGGAAGTTTTAGTGAGAAATCGTAAGAGTTACTTGGACACAAATCCGAATACGGGTTTGGAGTCTAAGGTTACTTTTTATTCTGTTTATTTTCACTGGGCTTGCTTTTAGCTCATGATATTACAACCAATTTCAGGTAATGCTCATGCTAGAGGTAGTGGGAGGGGAGCTGGTGCTGCATGATTGATGGATGATGACCTCGAGATGGACTAGGTGTTTATAAAAGTCCATGGACTTAGTTTGTGAATTTTGTATCTTTTGGATTTGTACATTTATGTATAGCTCTTAAGAGCTTCTCGTCTTACTTTTATGATTATAAATCCTTTTGAACTCCTGAATAGGAACTTGAAGTTCCTTGTGTTTTAAATTTCTGAATTGAAAATGTAAATAGGTTTTGGCTAGCCAACATTCAAACATAACCACGCCGTTTTTTTTTAAATTATAAAGACTTCCGTTGTGTTTGATTTTAAAATGATTTAAAAAGAAGTCGGGTCGACACAATTCTTCTGTCTTTTATTATGGATTTGTGTTGGAGGTGTAGTGATAATAAGGGGTTATGCCCGGTTTGTGTGTATCAGGACATAATTGATCACATGAAACACGTAGTCATATCTGGCCAGTTGGTTTGTCAAAGAACTATAAACAACTAGAGTAGAGCAATATCGTCTTAAGGACAGTGCAACTACATGCTTTGACATTCATTAACTTGTGGGAAGTTTTTATTATTGTGATTTCTATTCAATAAAATTCTTCTTAATAACTAAGATATTTTGATTCTGTAATCAGTACCGATATCAATAAACATTTCTATGTCTATCTCAATTGTTGTTATTGAGCTCATTTAAAATATAACACCCAACCAAGTTAATAAATAAAACATAACACCCTAGTGCCACATAAGATTAAAACTAATAAAATAATGTCACCTTTTTTATATAATATTTAACAGAATTTAGATGAAAGGGACAAAAATGATCGTTAAATCCAAACGCAGGGGTATATTTGTTGAATTTTAAAACTTAAGGACCAAATAGAAGCCTAAATGAAACTCAGGGACCAAAAATGTATTTTTCCCTATAATAGTTGTAATTAATTTGAAAAAAAAATAAAATAATTATTCCATAATTAAATACATATGGATGAAAATTAGTATTTAAATCAATTAATGGATTTCATCCATTCAGTTAATTATTTGGGCCAAAACCAATTGGGTTCACTTTAATTGGGTTTTTAACGCTCTTATATATGAACAAATAAGTAAAAATTATTAATTAATAAATTTATTATTAATTTTCATAAAATAATTAATATTATCAACCGTTTAAATAATATCATCAAGTAATATTCATTTATTAATTTTCGTTTAAATAATTCTTCTTATTTAAATAAAGGGTTAATTTCATATTAGACCATAATAAATAGGTATAATAGCATTAATACTTATATGTTTTATAAATTAGCAAACTTACCCACTTTAACTCCACGCGCCGTTTAAGGGAACAATGAAAAGACGTTTTCTGGCCTCTATTTATTATGGTATACAACATTTAAGGAAAGGGCGTGATGGTAATTGTTCAAAACGGAAAACATGGGATCACCACCATTTATGGTGTTTTTTGGGAAAAATTGATATTAAAAAAACACAACCGGTATTAGTGAATAAATGTGAATTAATGTGAATATTCTTGATAATATTTCTTAAATAAATCTGAATTACAATCTGATTTTTTTTTGTGTGCTTGAAATGAGAATGGATCCTACTATTTATAAGAGAAACAATCTTATAACTCTAGGCTAATGAAAAATGATAGGCACAACGAAGTGAAAAAAGTAAGAAACTTTCAACGAAAAATCAAATCTTTGAAATAAAAGCTTCGATTTGAGTGAAGGAAGTCAATTTGTTAGCCAATGAAATTTTAAAGCCTCAATTTATATTTAAGTTCAAATTGCAATAATCTCAAACCTAAATATCTACATAATATGACATTTAACTTCAATCAACCTATTATATATATATATATATATATATATATATATTAATTCCAACAATCCCCCATATGAAAGTCTGTGTCCTTTATAGCCTGAAAAATGTGAGAAACAAAAAATTTGAAAAAGTTGGAGAGCAGCGACCAAGCTATGAATCAGGAAAAATGTCTTTTGAACTTGAACCTTCCTTAATTGTTGACCATCGAATTTACCGAAGTAATAATGAAATGTATTTCTTGAGCTATCCTTCTAATGATAAATTAAGACAATAGTCTTTCACATATAGCTTAACTCATTCTATTCATTTATATATGTTTTATTCCATTTTGGTCTTGGACTGAATCCCACATTCATGGGAGTTTTTAGAGAACACAAGTCAATGTTGTTCTCAATGAACCGACTCAATTCTACTCTCATATAGATAACTATTGATTTATAGTATTCTAAAAATATATTTTTATCCATATTATCTCAATATTCACATTTACATACAATTCATAGAAACAGGGTAGGACTGAAAGTTCTTGGGTGTTGCTATGAACTATTTCTGCTTAGTTGGCTATTGAACCTAATCTTGGGATTTACAGTCAACAAGGTTAGGTTACCACCATGTAGTTCATTTAATAGGCTTTAATCCCATCTCCCTTTATGCATATGACAGTTGCTCTTTCATCACTCCTTTAGTTAAAGGTAGGGGTGAAAGAAAAAACCGAAAAACTGAAAACCGGAAAAATAAACCGGGCCGAAACCGTAAAAACCCGAACCGTCCCAGTTTCCATTATTCAAAAACCGAACCGAACTGAACCGGCTAAAACCGATTAAAACTGGAACCGAACCAGCTTCTAAAAAACAAGTAAAAATCTCATACCCCTTCCCTGTTTCCCCTAATTTTTATTTATTTTTTTTATTTTATATATTTATTTATCACTTTATTTTAATTTATATTTTATATATTTATTAATCTAATTTTTTCAACTACATTTTTGTTTATGTTCGATTTTTTTTTTGTTTCATCCTTCAATGTTGGAGGATTTTTTAAAAACTAAATGCAAATGGCCTATACTAGAAAAATCGGAAAAAACTGAAAACCGAACTGGCAAAAACCGTTCAAAACCGGGCCGGTTCCTATTATAAACCGAACCGGTCCGGTTTTTAAATTAATCGAAAAACCGGACCGAACTGAATCGGTTTCACCCCTAGTTAAAGGATTAAATATATTCTCTTTTGACTTCACTTAATCCATTAAACTACTGATTAAGTGAGCATTTGTCATTACGCCTACGCTAAATATGTCTCGACTTCCCATTGCAGACATTTTAGCTCTCATAGTAGCTAAAGTATCACAATATATACTTACAAGATGGTTTATTACTACCGACGTTGCTCTACATCAATAATAAGCCTCTTCAAGTCGGCAATTCGCAATGCCGACAGTAGCCCAAAGTCGGTCATGATGTCGGCAATGCAACACCGGCTTTACTAGTTTTTAGTATCACCGACAAAAACGTATTGTGTCGGTGATAATATCATCGGCACCACGTCGGCGCTTGGTAAGGGCATTGCCGACGTCATGGAGTCGGCAATTCCCTTACCAAAATGGCCATCAAGTAAGGCCATTACCGACATGGCATCGGCAATGGCCTTACTTGAAAGGCAAAAAAAGGCCCTATTGCTGACGCTTAGCGTTGGCAATTCCTTTTTTTTTTACCTTTTTTTTCTTATTTGTACTCCCCCTACTAAAGCAACCTGTTTTAACATTTATAAATTATAACTAAATTCTACAACAAACATAACAAATGTCAAATTGTCTAAAATATAACAAACATAAACAAACAAACAACACTTTTTATAAGTTTTAGAAGAATTTGAAGTATTTAAAACACGAATTGTCTAACAAAGATTGAAAAAGTAATGCACTAAGCATTACCCTCACCCCCACAACCTTGAGATGCTGTCCAATTTCGCATGAATTCTTCAAATTGTCTCGTTTGAATGGCCAAGTCTTCTCGAAGCTTTCTTGTTTCCACACCATGACGTTGTTCTTGAAGTGTCATCTCTTCTCGAAGTTTCTTTGTTTCCTCTTCTAGTTGATAAACTTTATGTTGCGTTTCAAACAGTTCAGTTTGTGATGATATAACTGAACCTGATGATGATCCACCCGATGAGGAAGGCTTTGAGCCTCTACCCAAACCCCGCATGTAACCCGATCTATGACCCAAAACCATATGCATAGCCTCTGTATCAGAGATAGGTTGTTTTCTTGACTCCACTGTATCTGATCCGTCAGCTTCATCCTCACTTTCGGTGTTCTCGGACGGGGTAATATACTCTACCATCTTTTCCTACATTATAAAAAAAAGAGTTATGTGATTAGTATTAAAAAATAGTAATAAAATGACATTAAATAAATTCAAATTAAGAAATAAACTTACATGTTGTTCCTTGGCCAAGTCGCTCACCCATGATTCTTATTGTACGAATGTTGTTGCTCAAAAACATCCACCCGAGTTGTATCTAGATTTGCTTGAGTCTAATATATTCATTTTGAAAAAATTTATGCTACTAAATATGTGAACCATAAAATAAAATTTACAAACAAATACATACCATCTCGTAATGTTTTTTGGCGTTCGATTTGGAACCTCCCTTATGCAAATATGGGAGTTGCGCTTGAGACTTAGAATTCTGTTCTGACAATTTATACACAACACAAATTTAGTTATGTTAGGTAACTAAAGAGATGAAATTTAAACATAGGAGATGTATATAATACGAGATTACCTTAAATTCAGGAGAATCAAACTTTTCCAATAATTTCTTCCAGTCATCTTCACACTGCACTCGTGGAAGCCGCATGCGTCGTGCCTTCTCTTCCCTATACTCGTCAATGTTTCTCCTGAAACCTCGATAGAGTTCATATCGAAACTCTCTTGCATCAGTGATCATTTGAGCATTTATAACATCGTAATGATTGATATTGTTGACATCAAGATCAAATTGATCCTAACCACAAACAAAATAAATGTTCAGTAGAGAAGTAAAAATAAATTTTGTAATATAAACACATTATTTTACAAATACTTACCGCAATACGATGTCTGATCGAGTCTAGAATCTCTCGTGGAATTAAGTTGTATTGCCTATGACTTGGGGGTACAAGTTGACGTATGAGTACGCCTACCTCAATGATTAAATTTTCTGAATTATCTCCAACCACCCGCTTAAGTTCTGGGGATATGATAACTTTCTTCTTACCCTCACTAGGCTTCCTTTTCCTCATTGGCATGTTTTTTGCAATGCCACGTCTTGACACTTTGCTTTGATTTGTCACTACAAAATAAAGTATTACATATTATGTATATATAAGAAAGACTAAACATATTTGTCAAGTAAGAATAATTCAAACCTGAAGTTGATGTCGGTAACGCTAAGTTTGCCGATACACCTGAAGTTGAAGATGGTATATGATTCATCTGTGAGGGCGTAGGTGAGACTGTCTCCGAGGACGGCTCTCGGATCTCTATCCCTGAACCACGCCGAGATGGAGTCCTCCTATTTCCCGGTGCAATGGGTTGTGCGTCAATCTTTTCTTTCCGCTTACCATTTCCTTTCCTGTTGAAAATAAACAAAACGAGTATATGCACGTGATATCCCGTGAATATGTAAATGTTCCCTAATTTTTCGAAGTGAGGTAAATATGGTGTTATAACAATTAATACAAGGACAACGAGCCTTCCCACTTCCATTCAAAACTCAACCTCTAAAAAAGACACAACTCCATCTATATACTTCTTACAAAACCTATCTCTTAATTCCATCCAATTTCTATCAGCATTCGACCTATTTCAAACAAAATATTTACTCAATTTAGAAATAAATACTAACCAATCGAAATAACTCTAAAAAACATATGCAAACCTAAATAAAATCTTATAAAACATATATTTGACGGCTAACTTTGCTACAGGTCAGCCCTCTCCCAACAAACAAAATTATAAGGCCAAACATGCAACCTATAAAATAAATTCGTACAATGAAAAAATGAATAGTAAAATAATCTTGATCACGACATTTATATAACTACGATCAATGGAGATGCATTGTAAATACAACAAATATTGTTTTAAATTTAAAATAATAAACTATTTCAATCTTATAAGAAATAATCATAATTTCGAAAATTAAATTCTTTGAAAAATAACAAAAATCTAAATCATAATTCAATTCAATTTATTGCAAAATAACTAAAACTAAGTTAATTAAACATTACTTGAAACAGTACCTAAATTGAAAATTGAAAAAAATGAATCACAAATTATATAATTACTCATCAATTTTTCTAATTTTACACAAAAACAATACAAACCAACAATAAAAACATCAACGAAATCAGAAATTCACAAAATAAAATCTATGAAAAAATACCCTAAACTCATAAATCAATCAAATCCCGAACTTGAAAAAATTCATCCCAAAATATACAATTACTTATCAATTGTTTCAAAATTTCACAAAAAACAATACAAACTAAGAATATTAACATCCATAAAGAAAAAAAAAACAAAAATATAAAAAAGCCCTAAATCCATAAATCGCTCAAATCTCAACCTATTTTGATTAAACAAAGCATGGAAACATACGTAATATAGTTGATGATGAAAACCTTGGACTTGGAACAGAGAAAAACAGCCGAAAAATGAAGAAATTTGAAGAAAAAAATGGTGGATTTTTGCGTTTTTTCGTAGGGTAGCCGAGAGGGGGAAAAGAATTTTGAAGAAGAAGGGAAAAATGAGGGGTAGGTTGCTGAAGGTTGGTTTTATGAGGTGGGCCATGGCCGACACCACGCAGGCGTCAGTAAATGGCCCCTCTAGTGTCGGTATATCTATGCCCACTTACCAAAACTTGCGTTTTGGTAAGTGGGCCCATTACCGACTTACTGTCGGTAATGGGAGAGGCGTTCTACCGACTCCACGTCGATAGAACTGGGATGACATACACGCCCATTTACAAGGGGACCATGTTGTCGGTAATGGAGATGCATGGAAGAAGCGTTCTATCGACGCCACGTCGATAGAACTGCCACGCGGAAGAAATTTGTGCCTATTACCGACATGTTGTCAGTAATAGTAGACGGTGATGCCAAAAAATTCCATTTCTGACATTACATCGGCGATGAAGGTAGTAATACTGACATTAAATTAGGCATCGATAATACAAAAGTCAGTAGAACTATGTCTTCTTGTAGATATAGCATTTATAGGCCTTGCCCATAAAGGAATATCATCTAGAAAATTCCTAAGCCATTATGCAATTTATAGTCCATAGTTAATTATGATATCTCAGCACTCTGACTAATATATCATAATGCTTACATCTATGATTGTTGGTATATCTAGTCAATATATTCATTAGGCTATATTAGGTCCTGTACAATTCATTATCTACAAAAGACTTTATATCAATTTGGAATACTCAAAAAATGATATACCATCATCTTTAACACTTGAAATAAGAAGTAACTATAGGTTTACTCTCATAGTATCAAATTTTTCTCAACACTTTTTCTAAATAGTGTGACTGAGAAAATGTATACCCGTTACGATTTCTCGTTATTCGAATTCCAAGAATAATATCTATAAGACCCATGTCTTTCACATCAAAGTTTAAATACAACATTCTGTTTCTTGATTCTATTATCAATCTTGTGATGCACATGATTAACATGTCATTCATATACAAGCAAATAATAATATAATCATTATTTACAACCTTGTAATAGACACATTTGTCACAGTAATATAATCATCCATTTGATATCAAGGTGTGATCAAATTTCTCATGTCTCTATTTGTGTTCTTGTTTTAACCCACATAAGGGTTTAACAAGTTTACAAACTTTGTTCTCATGTCCTTTCACAATAAACTCTTTCAGTTGTTCTATGTAGACTTTTTCATCTAAGTCTCCATTTGGAAATACAATTTTTACATTCATTTGGTGAATATCCAAATCACGTAAAGCTGTTGTAGAAATCAACATCCTAAACAATGTGATTCAGGTCACTGGAGAATAGGTATCAAAGATATTTATTCCCTCTTTTTTCTATAGTCTTTATCCACTAAACAATGTCTATAGACCCATCAGCCATAAGTTTTCCCTTAAAGTTACATTTGCAACCAACTGACTTACTTCTGAGATGAAGGTCAACCAATACCAAAGTATTATTTTACTCCATAGATTTGATCTCACTATCGATCACATGAAATCGTCATTGTCCCTAGTTGAGACTCACCTTTCTATCGTGTAGGTAAAAAGTAAAGATACAATAAATAGCTTTCTGATTTCAAAGTGATCAATTTCCTGATAATGACTACGACTGATCAACTTCCTATTCATGTTTAGTCTCCTGATAAACTTACCACCTCAAAGTACTTGTTTTATATTTCCTTTGATTCCAGCACTATGTTTTTTTTAAAAGATATGCATTTTCAAAGAACAAACTCTGATTCCAATACTATAGATTTCAGACAACTCTGAATTATGTATAATAAATCTATAATTTTCACTATGTAAGGCATAGTATATAAACAAACAATTTATCATATTAGGTTCTAAGCATTTAGAAATCTGTTATAATACTTAAGCTAGTCTAAACATTTAAATTATATGCCTTTCAATTCATATATATATATATAAATACTTTTGATAAAACTAAATGTCATTTAATTTTTAGACTAAATTAAAACACATTTATTTCAATATTATTTTATATAAAATTTTATATTTATATAAAATCCAAATTTTTTATAATTTTATCTATCTCATATAAAAGAGCCATTACCATATCTCCGACACAAGTTGAAGCCAAACTATTAAACTTCCTTTGACATAAATAATATAAATATTCTTACCTAATATATTCTCGGAACAATTCACATACACTACCACCAGCAAACCCAAGAATAATCTATATTTATATTATCGCACATACAGACTGAACCTAACCTCATTGTTGTCGTTAATGAGTTCCGAATATCATCTTAAGATTTTTTGATCCAGGGCTCAATAACAACAATTGAGATTTATATAATAGTGTTTATTGTTATCGATACTGATTACACAATCAAAATAGAAAAGTACTAAGAATAATTTAATTGAACCTTAAGAAGTTCCCAAAAATTAAGGAACGTTGAAGCATGCAATTGCATTGTCCTTAAGACGATATTGAAACTTGCTTAAGACTAAAGCAAAACCTAGAACCAAGAATACTTAGAGAAGTCAAATATTCCACACTTCCTCAATCTCTAGTATCCCGTATGCAAATCCAATCAATTAGGAAATGGACTTGAGAGCAACTTACTTAAGGTTGATAGTTTTAGTCGAGCACTTCGGCCTTAGAGGAACCAAACGCAAAAATCTTTCTTTGAAACCCTTGTACTGAGTTAAAGTGAATAAAAATAAATAAGTTTGGGGGTGGCATAGCCACCAATCCTTTTGCAAGTCAAATGTTTCCAATTCCTTTAGAAAAGAAAACCCTTGTTTCCAAAGTGCACATAGAAATGAGTGAGCCCACAAGGAAAGCCTCTAGGTGAAGTTGACTAGGAAGTCACATCACTAAGTTCCTTCTAAAAAAAAAGTAAAAGAAAAGAAAATGTACCAAGAGCAATAAAACTCTTATTATTGCAAGGTAAAAGATAAGCTTGTTGTGCTTGGGGATCCAAAGAAAGGAGTGTGAGTTGAGAAATGTTAGTCTTAAGAAAAAGAGCTTTAGGATAGTCACCTTGTTAATTGAAAAGAGCAACTCAGGTTGAGATGCACACAAACACTATTCAGTTCCGCCTTCCCTTTGTAAGCTTGATTGAACTTTAGTTATGCTCTTGTTGAAGAAGTGGTGTTGATAGGGGATCTCTACCTTAGTCATTGTAAATAACTAGCCTAATTTGGTAAATTTATCTTTTTGGCATCAATCAAGGACAAGTAATGATTCAAGTTTGAGGGTGTGATAAGTTTTCATGAGGGGAACATTCATGCAGCTAAACTTGGGTAAATTCTAGTAAAAAGACCAAATAATTTTGTATAAAAGCTAGAACTTGTAAGT
This sequence comes from Gynostemma pentaphyllum, assembly GCA_028015215.1. Taxonomy (NCBI): domain Eukaryota; kingdom Viridiplantae; phylum Streptophyta; class Magnoliopsida; order Cucurbitales; family Cucurbitaceae; genus Gynostemma; species Gynostemma pentaphyllum. Next base: position 43,491,740 of record CM051353.1, read on the forward strand.
AATTAGATTAGTTTTGTGAAAGCCTACTATTTAATTGCTTTTTTGATATTTTAATTATTTTTATGCTCTTTTCCTTTCCTTTTGCTTACCTTTGCTTTCAGATTTAGTTTTTTTTGTTGTGAGCTTAAGGCTCTAGGAGATGCTCTTTTGTTTCAGAGTAGCCTCTTTTAGCAGCAAGCTAAGTATATGTTGAAGCAAATGGTTCAGGGGAGATGAAGATATTTATTTTTCTTGTTGCCAGCTGTGTTTGATTTGACAGGCCGTTGTCACTTCCTGCTACAGTCTTCCAAGCATGTGTGTAATAGTTGCAATCCGGTAGTTGCAAGGGAGGAGGAGGTTCCGTTTTATCAAAGAAAAAAAGGAATGTAAACTTTTCTATTGAAGCTTTTAATTTTGGTTCTTTCCATGTATATTGAAGTTTGAGAAATCATAAATTTAAAGAATAGTACCAAGGTTAACAAAATCAAAACTTCAAAATGTTTTTGTTAATTGAGAGTTTGATTTAATTCCAATAATCCCTTCCTTTTTAACTTAAATTCTTTACTTTTCCATTGAATCCTAACATGAACTAAAAGCTAAACTTAAAGATTTTCATTGTAAAGCATCAATTTCCATTGTTTAGTTTATTATTCTTTTGAATTTATTACTCCCAAACTCAACCAAATCAAAATACCCAAAATCCCCAAATATCAAGAAAGTTAGGGTTGAGAAAACTTACCAAAATCCTTTGAAAACTTATAAGATTCCTTTGATTCTTCTTGAGTTAGCTTAATCTACACATTCCTTGAAATTTGGATTTTAATTTGAGATCATTTGGCTTCAAATAAAATAAAAATCCAAAGAGAATTTCCCCCACCATTGAGGTTCGGCAATTAGCAGGAAAAGAGAGAAAATGAAGTTGAAACTTTTATTCAATTAAAAGCAAAAGGAAAGCATTTATACATATATATACCCAAATTTTTTTCAAGAAAAACAAAACCCACTACTTGTCCCAACAAGCTGCTGCCGTGAGCAAGGAAATAAAAAGCAAGCATATTTTGTTTAGTTTTAATTTGAAGAGAAAGGATAGAATATGCCTTAAATAATTATTTGATTAAAGGGAAATGATAAAATATGCCTTTAATACTAATTTGATTATTTGCAAATGGTCCATTGTGTTTGTTTTTTTTTTTTGTTTTAATACCTATTTGGAACACTACCCCTTGCTTTTAAGTCCATCCATTTAGTTTAATATCAAAATAACCCCCAATTCTAAACTAACCATAGTTAGTTTAATCAAAACTTGAAATTTATACTTTAACCATGGTTAACCATTCTAAATATAATAAACCATTTTAACTTTTAATAACTATTCAAAACAATTCATTTAACAAATTTAAAGTAGAAATATAAATTTTAAAACCCATAAACCAATTTAACAAATAAATAGAATAAAATAAATAAACTAAATTATTTTCCAAACTCCGGGTTGTTACACTACGGTCCTCCTGAGTTGGTTGCGAGTCTGGTGTGGGCAACCGCTGACTCAAGGACTCCGTGAAACGTTCCTAAACATATAAAATTCAGAAAATAAAATAGTTAATATATAATTTAGGAAAAATTTTGAAGAAAAAATAATAATTGAAAAAATTATTAAATACCTGAACTGCTTTCGCCTTATCGTCGACGAACGTCCCGTCCTTCTTCATATGAAGAACGCGGTGCAGCTCATCGGGCGAGATGGGGCGCCCGTGCTTTGCTTCCTAAAAATATTAAAGATTGAAGAATAAAACATAATAAATTAATAACTAATTGAAAAAGAAAACGAGAAAAAAGTACGTAAGAAAACGACCAAAAAAAAACTTACCAATCGACGATGGTGCTCGTCGTGGGTCCGGTCCCCCGCTGTGTGTTTGGTGGGATTCTTCGCGCGGTTGGCCTTATTCCTGCTTGACACTGCCTTGCCCTCAGGAGTGCTCAAGCTCGCGATAAGCCGCGCGTGGTCCTCCGGGCTCATCCACACAGGGCTGTTTGCTGCTTGCTTTTTGCGCGCCTGGTACATGAAGTCCTTGAATCGATCCCAGATGTGACTGTCCTATAGGGGGAACAATCTACCATCTGTGATATCGGGATCGATAACAGGAAACTTGTCCTGGAAAAATTGAAATAAAAAATTGTTAAAGTAATAAATTTATTTCTATAAATTTCAAAATTAATTAACTATAAAAATAAATAATGTTTTTTACCTTCCAATTGTTGTACATCCGACGTTTCTCCGTCGTCGGAATCTTCTGCCAGCGAAGGTCGCTGGGTAGAGGCATGCTCTGGAGGACCTCGCAAAACCATTTTGAAACGGTTGTATGCGGCTGTACTCTGCAAAAACATAAAAATTATTGTGCTATTAGAAACTATTAGTTAACGGAAAATAAAAACACTTTGAAAAAAGTTTAAAGGTTTAAAAATTAAGAAATTAAAACAATAAACAAAATTATTTACGTATCCCCTTCAATCCGAAGGGTAAAGTCTGTGGCCCGAGACAGCTGCGTGCATGAAGTGGAGGGGCCAGCTGGATCCGACCCTGATGTAGACCCGGACGCAAACCCGGACGCATACCCTGATGCAGACCCTGATGCTAAGCTGGGAGTCGTGGCCAGGGAGTCTTGCGACAGTCGTGGTGTCGCGGACTGGGTCTCAGGGACTGCATCATCGAGCGTGGTAGGAAGTCTCGCCTTGTAACCGAAGAGGATGTCCAACTCCTCTGTAGTCAGATCCGCATCAGGGGAAGCGGCAGTAGGCGACTGTGGAGACGCCTCGTCACCCGCGTCGTCAGGCTCGTCTAACTGGGGAGGACCTCGTCTGCCCGTCATAATCCTACAACCAAACTAAACTAATTTAATACTAATTACGTAATTAAAATATTGAAATAAATTAAATTAATTAATTAATGAAATAATCTAAATTAAATTGATTAAATAATGTAAATTAAACTAACATAAATTAAGTAAATAATTTAAAATAAACTAATTAATTAATTTGAATTAAAGTAAATTAAAATTAGATTAATTGAACTAAAATGAAGTAATTAAAGTAAACTAAGTAGTGAAGAATTAAACTAAAATTAATTAAATTAAAGTAAATTAAGTAATGAAGAATTAAACTAAATTAGATTAATTGAACTAAAATTAATTAAATTAAACTAACATTAATTAATTAAAACTTAAATAAACTAACTAAGTAATTAATTAAAGTAAACTAAGTAATGAAGATTTCAACTATTAGATTAAATTAAACTAAAATTAATGAAATTTAACTAACATTAATTAAATTTAACTAACATTAATTAATAAAAACTAAACTTAACTAAACTAATTAATTAAATTAAACTAAATTAAAATTAGATTAATTGAACTAAAATGTATCAATTAATTAAAGTAAACGAAATTAGATTAATTAACCTTAAGTAAACTAAGTACTTAATTAAACTAAATTACATTAATTAAACTAAAATTAATGAAGTTAACAACATTAAACTAAACTAATTAAATTTAAACATAAACTTAAACTAAAACTAACTTAAAACATATACGAAACTAACCTCGTAATAGAAACCGGGATTGGAGGTTTAGGGTGTTTAGGTTTAGAGTAGGAACGGGGAATGGGAACGGGAAAAAAACAACGGGGAACGGAACGGGGGAAAGAGAGAAAAGAAAGAAAAAAGAGAAAGAAAAGGAAAAGGGAAACGGGGGAAAGGAAATCTGTGTGGTTTTTAAATCAGAATTTGCGACCAAATGGTCACAAATATGTAATCATGACCAGAAACAAAAGGTCACGCGTGCTGGGAAAAATACGACCAGATGGTCGCATTTTTAGAGATATTTGCGACCATCTGGTAGCATTTCTTGAAAAAGCGACCATTTGGTCGCCCATTTACCATTATCAAGAACAGCTGTCATATCATGAGTCCCATCAAGAATTGTGACCATCTGGTCGCAATAATAAAATTCACCACCAAATATTGCGACCAGATGGTCGTAATTTTTAAATTCACCGCCATAAATTTCATGAAAATTTAAATTTACCGCTCAAATTTGCGACCATATGGTTGTAATCTCACTTATATTTTTTTAAAAATATAATTATACTTTTCCGAAAATGCGACCATGTGGTCGTCTTTCCCTTCTAAATTACTACCATGTGGTCACCTTTTGTGTGAAATTGCGACCACATAGTCGCAAATATTAATATATATATTTTTTTAAATTGGGTTACTTTGTGGAGTTTTACTCTGTTAAATTGGGTTACTTTCTGATATTTAGATATGAAGGGAACTCTTGTTTCCATGTTGTTATATTTGATCATAGTGCTTCTGAAATCCAATATCCAATCAAGGAAAAGAAAGTGATGTTTAAAAGTGAGCATATTGAAGATGAAGATGATGATGATTCTGTCCAAATATTTGACCATGTGGTCGCAAATATTAATATATATATATTTTTTAATCATTCATTAAAAGAAATATAGTTTTAATTAATAAACACATACACACATTGAATAATCAAGTTAACGAAATATCTCATTCATCATCGTCTCCAAGAAGTCCGTCACATAAAGTCTTTTTCTTCTTCTTATTCTGTTTCTTCATCGGATTCATCGTCTCGAATAAATTCAGCGTCAATGTCACGTGCGTGAGAAGTGGAAGCATTTGTATCATCATCATCATGCAATGTTATCGTTCCATCGTTCAAAGGACGAACAGTACTTGCATTCTGACCATCGTCGATTGCACGACATCTTATCTCATCTTTTTGAAAAGCAACAGCTTCCTCTGCATGGTCGTCTTTCTCGGACAAGTTTTCTTCTACCTGGCGTGGTTTAACTTTACAAACAACTAACCAATCTGTCAAATCTCGTCTATTAATCGGATAGTTCAGGTAATAAACTTGAATCACTCAAATAATGTTTTCTTTTCATCCGTCGTCAACATGTACTTTGCTTTTGCGTAATTATCATTGTCGTCAGGCTCCAACTCAGGACGGTCACATATCTCCCGTATATCATAACGTGCCTTCAGATTGTCCTTCGTTTTTCCCGGAACGTTCAAAATCGTATTGAAAATGTTGTCGAAGAAATTCTTCTCGATATGCATTACATCAAGATTGTGTCTAACCAGTAGACCTTCCCAATACGGTAGATCCCAAAAAATACTCCGTTTCTTCCAACCCGTGTTTTTCCCAACCGCATTGTTTGCACTCTCTGCACCTTCCACTGTAATCTTCTGCATCCCTATAGCATCTATACCGTGAAGAATCTGTCTTCCACTATACATGGTCGGGGGGGTTTGTTTTCTTACTCGTCAACCCTTCTTCCAGTCACTGCTGTTTGAACGGAAAGTGTGATTCAACGGCAAGAATCGACGGTGATAGTCAAACCAACAAGTTTTCCGACCGTTTTTTAGATAAAATGCATCTGTGTCTAGCATGCAATGTGGACATGCGTATGTCCCCGCCGTACTCCATCCTTTAAGAGGAGGAGATTGAAGTTCACAAAATTAACTACACTGACTAAGAAAAGCAATAACAAAAGCAAAACACAGACTCAAAAATGTATATGATAGCAATTAAAGATCAACATACCTGACAACATTGAATACGCAGAGAAGTCACTGATCGTCCAGATTAACGCGGCGCGCATCAAGAAATTTTGTTTCTTCGAAATGTCGTACGTCATAACACCGTCAGTCCACAACCTTTTCAACTCTGCAATAAGTGGTTGCAAATACACATCCAGTTTCTGTTTTGGACTTTTCAGCCCAGGTACGATCACTGTTAGAAAAATCACCGGGTCTCGCATACACATCGAGGGAGGCAAGTTATACGGGGTTACCATGACTGGCCAAACTGAATATTATGCCCTGGATGCCCCGAACGGGTTGAAGCCATCTGTGCATAAGCCCAATCTGACGTTTCTTGGATCTTGTGCAAAATCCGGATGACAATTATTTAAATGCTTCTATGCCGTAGCATCTGAGGGATGTCTCATAACACCTTCATCCTGTGAATTCTCGTGATGCCATCTCATGTGCGAGGCTGTCACATCCAATGCATACAACCGTTGCAGACGTAGGGTCAGCAGTAAATAGAACATGCGGGCGTTCGGAATCAGGCTGCGTTTCCCTTGTTTGTATCTTGGAAGAAAATAGAATTTGCAATGATGCAGGTCCTCATCCACATCCCAGTAAATCATGCATCCGTTTTGACACGAATCTATTTTCTCCACGGGTAATCCAAGTCCCTCCACTAGCTTTTTCGTGTCGTACAAATTGTGGGGCATATTATTTTCTTCTGGAGCGCATCGACGAAACTACGATGCAATCGCATCAAATCCTTTACCGGGTATGTTGTACTGCACCTTTATATTTAAAAGTTCTGTAGCAGCAAGTTGACTTACCTCACACCCATCGTACAATGGTCGGCTAGCTGTCTTTAGCATCTCGTACATCTTTCGTGCATCTAGATTCATTTCATCTTCTACAACCCGTTCATCTTCATCTACGTTTAAACTTTCACGGAAATTTTCATTGCCTCCATACCCCGCACCATCAAGTATCATTTGCTGCATGTGACTATACTGTTGTTCATCGTTCCATTCTTCATCAACAACCTCTGCATTCGAGCTGCTACCTTCATATCGTCTCGATTCCTGTAATGCAGCATCGAACATTTCCTGTGTTTCCCCCTGAAACACCCAGTGATAATAATTCTGCACAAACCCCCGACTATAAAGATGCACCTTCAACTCTGTAACCGGTATGATTCTCCTATTGTCGCATTTCCTGCACGGGCAACGTAGCTTTCCACCATACTTTTCATAATAGACAGTTGTCATGCAAAACTCAACAAACTGTTCAACCCCGGCCACGAACTCATCGTTCAAATACCCGTCTATCAAACGAACATACATCCACTCTCTCATTTTCTTTTTTCTTAATGTTAACAAACAATGGGTGGATGGGTTTTTATAATGGACTCCTCTGCTCACTTGCGACCAGATGGTAGTATTTTTGCTACCATATGGTCGCATTTTCCAGCCAAAATTTCCCGCCATTTTCCTCACTGCCCAGAGTCACATCGAGTCAGAGTTTACGACCACATGGTCACTTTTTTTGGTGACCACTTGGTAGCTTTTATCCCACCAAATTATTTATAAATTATTGGTCACATAAAATCACAAAATTTGCGACCACATGGTCACTTCTTAATGTGACCACGTGGTAGCTTAATTTCCGCCAAAATTTTAAACTACCACTGCTCACTAATGGTCACCAAAATTGCGACCATTTAGTCACTTATAATTGTGACCACTTGGTAGCTTTTTTCCCTCCAATTATAAGCTACCACTGCTCAATAAAGGTCACAAAAATTGCGACCAGTTAGCCACTTTTAATTGTGACCACTTGGTAGCTTTTTTCCCTCCAATTTTAAGCTACCACTGCTCAATAAAGGTCACAAAAATTGTGACCAGGTAGTCACTTTTAATTGTGACCACATCGTAGCTTTTTTCCCTCCAAAATTACGCGCCATTTTTTGCTACCAAGGCATATTTTAGTCACAAAAATGTGAACAGTGGGTCATTTTTTTAGGTGACCAATTGGTCGCTACTTTCACGCCATAATTTCGCGCCATTTTTTATGACTACTTCTGCTTTTGGTCGCAATCTGGTCGCAGAAAAAGTGATCAGATGGTCACTTAGAGTCAACCTTCAAAGAAAGTGACCAGGTGGTCACCAGAAAACTACCACTTTTTTTTGTAGCAAATTTCTGGTCGCATTTTGACATTTTTTTTGTAGTGAAAAAAACCTACACATCCAAATAAAATATCGCAACTCAAGATATTAAATCTAGCAACAGTTTCTAACTAGCCGCCTAAGCCTAAACTTTCTTAATTGGGCACTATCATGAATCGACATTATAGCTTAACAGCAAACATTATAATTTACCCATAAACATTCTTAAACACTCAATAAACATCCAAGGACAGAAAAGAAATAATTCCTAAACTGCCAATCATCTCAAATCGATATCGATAACTTTCACCTTATGCTCAAACTTAAAAACACATTTCTCACTAAATTAGCAAATTCCTGATTCAACCCAAACAACCTCAATTATTCTTTTAACATCCAAATTTAATACCAAATTCAAGAGGTTAAAACTTTTAAAGAAAAAGGAAAATCAAACATGAAACAATTCAAACCTTAACAACTTCTACTCACCTTAGTTTGCAAATTAAATACTAAACCTTAAGCTTTTTCAACGATTCCGAGCACCTGAAAAATACCATCTAAACAATTTAAAATACATCCTAAAAAAATTACCCATACACACAAGGATGAAAGACGGGGACCCACGGCGAAACAGCGCTCAAAGGGAAGTGGAGCAGCGGCGGCGGCACTGCTGCCACTGCTCCTGGAGCAGTGGCGGCGGCCGCTTCCCCCTTTTCGGTGTCCCCGTCGCGTTGTTTCGTGGTGTTTTCAACATTAGGTAAGGTTTTCTTGAAAAATTAAGGTTTCAAGGGTTTGAAAATTGGAGAAAATATGATGGTTTTCCAAAGGGTTTTCAACATTAGGCAAGGTTTTTTTTAAGAATAAAATTTCAAGAAATTTAAGAATAGGAAACAATACCTTAAATCAAACTTGAAAGAAAACTCTTCTCCAAAAAATCCTTCACAACTCCACCAAAGAGAACCTAGTGAGTCTCATACCTAGAGACCAAGAATTTATGAATCGATTAGCCGAAATCGATTAATTTCACAACCCAATCAATTAAAGAAGGAGATGAAGAAGAAGAATACCTACCCCTTTCTGTCTACGTTTTCACGTGAAACAGAGAGATGAGATGTCAACAGAGAGATGAGATGTCTGCCTCTTTTTTTCTTCTTCTTTTCTTTCCTTCCCTTCTTCTTTTCACGCCCCACCCTTTTTTTTAAAAAAAAAATTATCATTTATTAAATAAAAATATTCCCAAAAACCTAAGGCTAAAGACATTTAAAATTTATATTCTTAATAATAAGAATTAAATTTTAAACACTCTATCCTTAAACCATTTAAGAGATTAAAATAGGGAATTTACTATATTTTTTTTTAATTCAAAACTTACCAAAAACCCGAGGCGTTACAATACTAAATGTTTATGGGTAAATTATAATGTTTGCTGTTAAGCTATAATGTCGATTCATGATAGTGCCCATTTAAGAAAGTTTAGGCTTAGGCGGCTAGTTAGAAACTGTTGCTGGATTTAATATCTTGAGTTTGCGATATTTTATTTGGATGTGTAGGTTTTTGTTTTTCTTTTGGGAGTTAAAAATATAGCCGCTATGCCACCGATTTCTCTTTAGAATTTTTATTAGATTCTAAGTTTTGTTTAAGGGGTGAAATGGCATAGGCGTAGGCTAGTTTCACCTCTAGATTTGTAAAGATATTGGGAGTGACTGAGTTCGAACCAAAGAGTTAGTTGGACCTTTTTGGCTTGTAAAGCGTTGTGGTTGATTTGGTGGGAAATCATATTACTTTAAAATATCTTGGGTAATATGGTTGTAGGTTCACATTAGGCAAGGCCTTGTCTAATGAAGAATAGCTGTTAGGGGAGGTTATTTAGTATGCACAACTTAAATAACACCTAACGGGGCAGGTTCATTCCATCCGTACAATGGAAAAGAATATCCCTAAAGGATTTAAATTGTAGAAAAATTATGTTTAAATTCCTTATGGGCGTAGTCTCTCTTTGTTTGTTAATAAAGAGGAGATTAAAGGTATTAACAGGAAAGTTTTCGATTAGTTTTAAATTGTAGAAAAATTATGTTTAAAACTAATTCAAATAGAGATGATTTTTTTAAGTTTTGGGGTAAGCTTTATGACTCCTTGGGAGTGAGTGATTTATCGGGTGTCGGTAAGGACGTATATGGACTTAAAGTCTTAGAAAACCTCTCTATGGCATAATTCTTTCTTTAACAATTTTCTATTCACTGGGCGTAGTCTCATGATGCTACATTATTATTTTTTTTTTTCAGGTAAAGGAAAGAAGAAAGCTGGTAAATGATGGATTCGTGGCAGGAATTGGTTGATGTGATTTTACACGCCGGCGGTGTTTGTCCTTTTCTTTGTTCATTGGTCAAAATGAATGATGTTTCTTTTGAATATTCGTCGTAGAATTATTTATTTGTTTTTGGACTTTGTTTTTGGGTTGAAGTTATTATTTTTAATTCTTTGATTATTTCAAGTGATTCAAAGGAATTTTTTTGTTTTTGAAATGACCAGTCTGAATAAAATGCTTAGTTTTGATCTTCGAAAATATGGCATGTTTAATTTTAATTGCTTCCGCTGTTGGTATTATGTTTTCCATGTCTTGGAAATTTTCGGGTTGTTACAGTACTTTATTATTAATAAATATTTATTATTTTCTTTTTAAATAATCGAAATTATTTAAATTAATAATAAATAGGTTATTTAATATTATCCTTTTGAATAATCGATATTATTTAAAATTAATAATAAATATTTTATTATTAATTTCCATTTAGGTAAACACATTACCTAAATAATTAATAATTATTTATCAATAATATTTTATTATTAACTACCATTTAAATAAACACATTATTTAAATAATTAATAATAATGATATTAATTTCCATTTAAATAAACTCATTATTTAAATAATTAATATTGTCAGTTATTTAAGTAAACCACATTACTTAAATTATTCATTTCCTTTTCTAGGAAACATATAGTTCTCATTGTTCAGTTTGTTATTTCCAAGTATAGTGACTAAAGCAGATGCTATATTATCGAAATTTAAATAAACTTTATCTTATCATCTAACATGCATTCAACATTCAAATACTCAAAGTTTCGACATATAATTAAATATGATGCATGAATGCGAACATATTAATGAACAGAAAAGCCCTAAAACATGTTACTATGTCATGATATTTTAATGATACCGGTGAAGTGCCGTCGAATGATAGGTCAGTTACCATCATTAAAACGAGATGCCACTCGAACAATTGACAACTCCAGAATAACTCATATTCCTATGTCATTGTTTACCATATGTTTGGTCAAAATTTTTGATAACAACTTTATCAAATTTCTTCTCAAGTGTAACCCACTAATTTAGTCTTTTAAATAAAAATTGAAGAGTGTCTACGAAGTGTAGATTCAGTCTTCAATCGCATTTAAAATTCTTTATCCCTTTCGGGAGACCCAACCTGATATTGATTTATACAATAAACCTTCCTATGGGAATGAACACCTGCAGTAGTGTTACAGAGGCCATGTATAAATCTCACGTTTCGAGTCCATTAGTGAAGACCATAGGATACATTGACATGTTTCCTTCTCCCACTTAATATTTTAAGGTAGGGTTTCATAACTTAGACTAATTCAGGCTAATTCATTAATCCAAGTTTTAATTAACCTAATCAACTTTAACTCTTAAATTGGTTAGATTAATTTTATAAAGTGATTGTTCAAGTTTTCCTAATTAAAACTAATCACATTATGAGCCGTCTTAATAATTTTGATTAATTAATTTGAACTTTTCTCCCAGATCGCTCCCAGTTAGAGGCGCACCGTGTTAGGGGAACTTTATGAAACCTCATCGCTTAGGCAGAGCTTTCTCGTCAGAGATCCATTCAATTTAATTAATCTCAATTATTAATTTTTAATCAACCCTTAATTAAAAGTTTCTATTTGTTTATCTTATATGGATTTTGGCCCAATTGTTTAAACAATAATTCCATATTACAAATAATTCATTCAGTTTCTATTCAACTTTTAAACTAGATTTAACTTTTGAATTTTAACTAAATAAGCATGCTTTTAATTCTAAAACAATTAGAATATAATTTTCGATAATAACATTTATAAAATAAAGTTATAGCATGCTTCAAATACATTAGCATATAATAACACATATTATATCATGATGCATGTATGTACAATTAATAAAATCATACAACCTATGGTGGGATTTTCTACATGACATACTTTTATGCATGAACATTATTTAAAACAATTATATCATACATATAAACAATTTAAATAACAAATAGCTAAATTGACCGGTATTCTTGGCACTATTTCTAAAACGGAAAATTAAAATTACAACTTAATTTAAATCTTCCATTGTAGAACTTGAGGCTTCAACTTTCTCTCTCCTCCATGGTGTGGGAATGGGTATTTATGGAGCAAATATTATCTCTTTAATATTTCCATAAATACTTGTTTTAAAATAATTATCTTTTAATTATATGAAAAAAAAATAAAGGAAATATTTTCCATGTAATCTTCTATCAATTTCTAAATTCATAATTTAAGATAGGGAGATAATCTTAAAAAGATTTTATCCTTATCTTAAATATTTAAATTTTTAAATTGAGATAACAAGATAACTATGATAAAATATCTTACCATATCTTTACCTTTTCTCTCACCTTGGGCGTGGGCATCATGAATGATGGAGAAAAAATTTTCTTCTCTTCCTCCCCTTTGGTGTAGCCGATTTTGCTCCTCTTTGGTATGGGAAAATTACAAATTTTTTTCTATACCCTAAAATTAGGGTTTACAAATTTTCTCTAAAATTTAAAAACCTAAGTGCCTCAAGAATACCTAAACGGTCAATAAGCAAACCTTCACAATTTTTATAACACAATTTATATAAACATACATAAAACAATTTTTATGCAACCCACCAAAATTTTCGAAAACTCACAATTTTGCATGATAATTAAAATTTGCTCTGATACCAATAGAAGGGATGATTTACTAAACTTGCGGAATTTTATTTAGTAAACTTATTAACATTTAATAACGGATCTATTAACATCATGCAATTTGTGAAAAAACATGTAGATTCATGCTTATATTTTCGAAAATTAAAATCAATTGTACTTACATTGAGTAGTTAATGGAGAATCGGTTGGAGGTTTCTTTACAGCATCAAATCCTCAGCAACACCGGATCTTCTATGCTATATCCCGATCGATCAAACGAAACCCGATTGTGGGATCGAACTTTAGAAGAAATTGGGAAGAAGAAAAATATTTTCTTCCCAATTTTGAATAGGGAATTTCGGCCAAGGGGTGGGAGAGAGGAAGAGAGAGTTCCAACTTTCTATGGAATTGAATTGTGTGATTTATGAATGACTCAACCCTCCTATTTATAGGAAAAAAGGAATCCTAATCACATTAGGATTAATCTATAGAGATAAATACAAAAAGGAAAAAGATTATCTCTTTCCTTTATCTTGCAATTTCGAAAATGCCATAGATAAATAGGAGATTATTTTATTTTCTTTATTTTATTTATCTTGGGTAAATAAATCTATGTAATTATTTTAGGATATAATTCAAACAATTATCTCTTCCCAAATAATGATGTGGCCGAAAATTGCAACATTAATTAATAAAAATTCTAATTTATTTAACTAATTATTTTGGGCCAATTCCAATTGGGTTCATTAATCCAATTGGGCTTGAAATTCTCTCTTAAATTAACAAGTCCAACTTAATTAATTTATTTATTAATTACCATTTAAATAAAATATTTTATTTAAACAATTAATAATATTAATATTTTCTCCCGACTAAATATTATCCAATTTATATTTAATTATTAATTTCCATTTAAATAATTTTCATTATTTAAATAATTAATAATAAATATTATAATTATTAATTTCCATTAAATAAACTCATTATTTAATTAATAATTTTATTGACAATATTTTATTATTAATTAATTAATTTTAATTATTAATTTCCGTTTAAATAAAATTAATTATTTAAACAATTAATAATTGTTAATTAATTTGAAATTATTAATTACCATTTAAATATACTTAATATTTAAATAATTAATAATGTCTAATTAATAATATTTCATTATTAATTTCCTGTTTAAATAAACTCATTATTTAAACAATTAATAATGTTTATGTTAATTACCGTTTAAATATACTCAATATTCAAACAATTAATATTGCCTATTTTAAGTAATTCACTTTACTTAAGATTTCCATTTCTTCTACTTGATTTTGCGACTACGATATTTGGGCTAGCATAGGGACCCGATGGACCTATAGATCATGGGCTTAATAATTAGTTAATTAAGTGATTAACACATAATCAGTTAATTACTTATTATCTAACTATGAATAATTCCACTATAGATTCATAGCTGAACTCCCCTCACTATAGATGAGTTATTGTCCATTTAGTTTATCATTATTCATATCTGTGATATTATCCTTCATGTGGAACCCTCATAATTATAGGCGGATAGATTTACCGTTTTGCCCCTGTAATCACCGCTTTATCCTTGTGTTCCCGCTGATTCTCCAATGAACTTTATCTTTAGTCGAACTAGAGATAAGATTGTAACGTCCCGTTATTTTGTGATAAAATTTTTTATTTATTTATTTTATTTTAATTTAAGTAATTAAAGTTTATTTATTTATCGGTAAATTAGAATTGAGTAGTTTATTTCGGTTTAAGTCCTTTTAATTACCTTTTAGTTTATTTTCGCTTTAATGGTATTAATAATTATTAACGGGCCAATTAATAATTATTAATCACCATTGGGATAGTTTGAGAAGTTCGGGATTCGTTTTTAAGCCAAAAGTCATAAAAGGACGCAACCGTCATTTCCAAATTTGTAAAATATCTAAACACTATTTGTTCATCTTCTTTAAAACATCTTTGACTTCAAAAATTGACCAAAAAACTTATCATTTTTCCCTCCCAACCCGTGAGCATCAAAGAGGAAGAAAAGAAAATTCGATTTCGTTCGTTTCTCGACGGATCGACTCGAGCTAGGATAAATCGGAAAGCCCTCGAGTCAAGGATCATTTCCCACCTACCCATCGTACGTTTCTCTCGAGATCCAAGGAGTTCTCGGTAAGTAAAGCTTGAAACCCTAAGCTCCAAATAGTGTTTTAATGGAGTTTTCTTTGTTTCCTTTCGATTTCTTGCCGTGAAACTCGGTGTTTGTAAATACAGGAGTAGTTTTAAGAGTTTTTGGAAACTTTCCCTTAATCCTAAAACCGAGTTTCAGTCGAAACCCTTCCCGTTTGAAATTTACCCTTTTGGGTTTAATTATGGGTTATAAATTAGTGAAATAATGTTTATTTAAATTCAATTCGGGAAAGGGCTTATTGTTCAAAAACCCTATTTATCGATACCCATTGAAATCGGGAATATCGAATTTGCTTAAAACCAACTCGAAACACTTTTAGATTGCCTAAAAGCCGGAAAACCAAACCCGAAGCCCATTTTCTTGTTAGGGCCGTGGGCCTCTTGGGGGGGGGGGGTTTGTTGAGTTTTTCGTTATTTTGTATGTTAGGTTGTTGTTTGATTGATAGTTGGTAATTATTGATTGCGTGATATAATTCAATTGTAGGTGTTTTTGAACCACTCGCTTGATCGCTCCTTCGGACTTAGGAGCAAAGTGATCTTTTATTAAAGGTGAGAATAGTTAGGATTTAAAGTAATTATAGAAATCGAATAAGTGTGAAGGTTTGTAGAGTTTGAAACTAAGATTAGAATTCGAATCTAAGATTAGAGGGTTGTGAGTTAGTGCCCTTAGGATTAGAAGTTAATCCTTTAAGTAAGAACTTAGGAGTTCTCGAGGAAAATATTGAATCTTAGAAGATTCTAAGTTAGATTCAATTCGAAACTAAGGTTGGATCATTGGAAGTTAAAAGATCCAACTTGTTTTTAGAACGGTTAATAGAACCTCGGATTATTAGAAGTTTAGAATCCTTGAAGGTATAGGTTAATCATTTGATCTATGATTCTACTTTTATTATTGATACCGGAGTTCGATCGATATATCATTCGTCCGAGATGCTTACCTACTTTTACCTTATGTCATTTACTTTTTGTCTTTTACTTTATACCTTTACTTTATGCCTTTTTCTTTATTTGTGTATCGGCTACTTTAATTCCGCACTTTATTTATTTACACCAAAACATATCATATTGCATCATAACATCTCGCATCATGGAAAAAAAGTGAGAAAGTGAGAAAGATATGAATGGGAGAATGATGGGTCCTACGGGATAGACCACATTACCTTCATAGAAAAAGAAGAGTGAATGAGAAAAATGTGAATGGGAGAATGATGGATCCTACGGGATAGACCACATTACCTTCACAGAAAGAAAAGAGAAAGTGAGAAAGAAAAGGAGGGAGAACGATGGATCGATCCTACGGGATAGACCACGTTACCTTCTTCATGCATAAGGGCGTATGCGAATCCTACGGGATGCTCTCATGCATTCATGCTTATGATCGATGAGAAAGAGAATTGAGATGTTATATTATATGCAAAGTTTTTTACTTTTCTTATTTATGTCATAACAAATTAATGGATGAGGATTGACTACTAGTGTTAGCAATATCATCCCTTGGAAAGTTTAGAATGAAATTACCTAGAGTTTGGAGAACTTTAGGAGTGAATTGTGTCAGATTAATTGGACACAAATCGAAATGTGAGTTTGAGGTCTATCTTTACTTTTTATGCTTATTATTCTCACTGGGCTTAAGTTGTTAGCTCATGATATTACAAAAATTTCAGGTAATGCTCTGGTTAGAGGCCGTGGAAGGGGAGATGATGCTGCGTGATCGAGGGATGCTGACCTCGAGATGGACTCGTTATTGTAAAGTCTATGTAAATATTTTTGTGAATTTCAAAGACTTTAATGATTTATATGTTGTATTTAGCTCATAAGAGCTTTTGATGTGGTTTTTATGATATGAAATATTTGAACTCCTGATTTGGGACTTAAAGTCCAGGTGATTTATTACATTTGAAAAATTAGGATGTAAACAGGTTTTGGCTATCCAACTTTCAAACAAAATGTAACGACCCGACTCTAAAAAAGACTGGCCGCGAGTACTCTCAGCGGAAGCGCGGGAAATAAGAAATTTAAATGTCATTTAAAACGTCTCGTAACGGAAAACAACAATTTCTACGGAAAATTTGCGTGGTTCCATTTAAAAATCGAATAAACCAAAACCTGTTCACATCAATTTTCCAAGCAGCAAAATAGTAAATAACGTTTCAAAAGTGAAACAACTTAAAACAATTTATTCAAGGACTATAAACAACGACATTCAACTAAAATTTCATAAGACACTTCTTATACAATCCACACGACTCGAGCTCGAGATGCAGTCCACTAGTCCTCTTCCAAACTCGACATCCAAGCTTCAACGCATACCATCTTCCTAGTCACGACCTCGACCGCAATAACCTGAAAGGTGATATAAAGCACCTCTGAGTTTGATAACTCAGTGGAAATAAAAGAAATAAAAGTAAATTTACGCTCGAACTCCATATTCTGAATTGTCCACGCACTCGGGACTCTCACCCTCGATTAGCCTTTGCCTTCTCTAGAGGTTCTATCTCATAATGTTCATCCTGTTCCCAACCAAAAGCTCTAACATTCCCGGTTAAAAACCAAGAATTAAATATTTAAATGATCTTCTAAACCATTATGAACTAACTCCAAATCCGTTCGTCACTCTTCTTCCCATCTCGTGCCTACCTACACTTAAAATTCACTACACTTTACTTTAGTACTTTCTTGATTCTCACTCAAACCAAGCTAAACCATTTTACCCTTCTTACACTCACATTTTCCTAAACCCGTATCAGCTAACTTTCCAATCCTCAAGCCCAATCTAGCTTAAAGTACACGTTAACATGTTCCCTATACTTAACCTTTACACACATCCCAGAATATATATCAGAAGTTAAACGAAAAATAAGAAATTCTATGATGCATTTGAAACCACTAAGAGACCAAAACATGTATGTTTAAAGATTAAGTTTCCACGAACAAAATTAGTATGATTAACACAATCACAAATGCTAAAGAATGCAATAACCGGCTATGTAATATAGATATGTACAATTGACCAATCCGTGGCATTTCAAACTCATAACCATGTCGAGTAAACATTATCCGTCTCATAATCACATTCCGCGAATTCCTTTCAATTACAAACCTTTCTTATACAATCTTAGCATCTCACTACGCACTTTGCACATATCATTGCAAATTACTATTCAAGCCGTAGCTTCTTATATTCTTCCAGGTTATTTAACAATAACCACTCTAGCTTCCGAGCCATCCACCACACAGCGCCTCGGAGCCTCACCACTTCCTCCACGGTAGCCACGTGTAACGTCCAACAACCACTCACCATTACACGGGCTACGACCCCATGGCCAAATTTCAAACGTTTAGAATGCATGGATGAAGTGAGATGGGATGAAATGCACTATTCACACTTTCTTTACTATTAGTATTAGATATACCACACGAGCACGACATTGCAAATAGAAGAATTCTCATACAACACGCTACCCATTATCGAACAACACTTTCAAAGTACCCAAAAATAAACATCAACTTCAAGCATGATGCCGTAGCGTTTCACCAAAACGTGTTTACTAAACAACAATCTAAACATAATGAGCAAGTGTATCATAAGACCCAATTCAGTATATGACTCGATCTTTAACTCGACCATGTGATAATGCAATTAAAAGATGTATGAGAAGAACACAAATCACATATAAATGCAAGACAATAGTCATTCGACAACTTGTTAAGTCTAGCTCGTCTCCCTCGCAATATTGATTCCTTCATCGTATTCCGACACCTAAGTTTCACTACCAGCCATGTCAAAATTAAAACCACCTCACACCCTTCGCAAACAACCACAACCTGTAAATCTATGGTAATATCATTCTCAACTAACACATATTTTCCTTCTTTACCTTCAAGGCCTAACACGTTCAACAATCAGCCCCAATACCTCAAACACATACCATAATACCCATCACTCAAATGGTATTCAAGTGTCTCGCGCCATTACAAAACTCGCTCTATTCTTACCTTCGCTAATAAGCTTTTGAGGCCAAGCTTAAAATTAATTTTCCCTACAACCACTATCCATAAATAACCTTCAAAATTCTTATTATATCATACAAAATTCAGTAAGAACAGTTAATTAACTCTGGAACCCAGTTTGAACCAAAAAGTCTCAAAACTAGCCAAATGAAAAAGTGGTGATTTTGGCATCTTGGGTACTTTTTGAGATATCAAAGGTTGGAGTTCCTATCTTGCTTTTCTTTTGTAAAATATGTATTTAAACACCCAAATAAACCAGAATTGAAAGACTTTAAGAAATGTCTAAGAAAACTCCAAAATTAGGAAAACTAGGAAAACTTCAAATGGCCAACAATAGAGGTTTTGAGCTTGGGTCTTGTTCATTGTTTTCTACTCTTCTGTCATATCCTAATGTCAAAAACCTCCCTTACTTTACCTTATCTCATAACCATTCTAACTCCAACTAATAAATTCAATGTCTTTACAAGCTCACGCTCCCCGTAACCCGTTCTTGTCTTACACATTTTCAATTTCTTTTTCATGGGCAACACCTCTACCATCTATTGAAACTCGTCAATCCTACCCAAACTTAAACATCAAATCCCATAACAATTCATTATATAAAAATCAAACATAAAAGTACTTTACATTCTTTTTATTCCCACCTTGCTACAATGGAATTAGCTTGCGTAACTTGTAGTTGTTTGATCCCTTACCTACACAAAACAACATTTATACACAAAAACACCTTAATTTTCATTCATTAACATTTATCACAAATGAAGCAACAATTTTATCAAAGTTCTCCAAAACAGCCCCTTTTATAGACAAATAATCTTTAATACCGATCATACTTCATTTTAAGACATAATAACACCATCCTGGGACCCCAAAACAGCCCCTCTACAAGCTAATACAAAACAGCCCCTATTTCATAGAAATACCAAAACAGTGGGGTGAAGAATCTCTTTTGAATGAAATTTTGCCAAGTCTATTTCCATTCTTTCTTCCTATGGTAAATTTATAAAACACATAAATTCAAACTCAATAATGAAAGTATCCATTCAAATTCTTAAAATTCAAAAGAGATTAAGAAATAATTCAAATACATGTCTATAATTCTATACAACCATTGAATTTTAAAGTTCCAAATTCAAAACAAAGTTTAATCTTTTCCTTTTTGTTTGGGTAGGTTCTATTAACATATTAAAACATAGTTTCCCATTGAATTCTTCCATTACAAAATAGAAATTCTTCAATTTAACCAAAAGCTTTAAATTTTAAAATTTTAGGGTTGAGAAAAACTTACTAAAACTCTTGATTTCTTGAGGGAACTTGTTTCAATCTTCCTTATTTTGAAAACCCTTCATGATTCAAGCTTTTTCCCCATGATTTAAACCAAACAAAGAGAGAAAAGGGAGAGCAAAATCGCAACTCCCCCCTGTTGCTGCTGTTCGGCGTGAAAGGAGAAGAAGAAGAGGATAAATAACTAGTAAATCTTGTTCTAATAGTCCTAGAATCCATTACCCATCAAAACCCATGATTTTTCCCTTTAGAATCAAGCAAAATGAAGAAGAAAAATTGGCAAAAATCGTGACCCCCATGGCTGGTGATGTTCAGCTGAAGCAGGGAAAAGAAAAGAATGTTAAAATCTCTTTTTGTTTTATTTGATTAGATAAGAAAAAATGAAGAGATGACACCTCATTAAATGGCTCATCATTTATTGTTTTCTAACCTTATTTTTCTTTAAAAACTTCATACTAACCCACTCAAATTAGACTATTACCTTTCATTTATTGTTAATTTAAAATTAACCCCAAATTACATTTAACCATAGTTAATTGTTATTTTTTTTTTCCAACTAACCATAGTTAGTTTCTATCCCAACCTAAATTAACTTATTTAAAATTAAGTAATTAGCTCAAAATAAATATCTAGCTTCAAATATGCCATAGAATATTATTTTAAATTTCAATTTACCAAATATCGGTTTTTGATAATTTTTCCAAGAACCCGAACCACCTCACGAACTATGGTTATTCATTTATCAAACCTTTAATATCCATTCACAAAAATTCATTTAATAAGTTTAAAATATAAATAACAAAGTAATACTCATTTAACCAATTTATAAATTTAAATAAATAAAATAGATAAACTCTATTATTATTCTAACACTCTGGCCATTACAGTTACCCCACCTTTGAAGACTTTGCGTGCCTGCAAAGGACACAAATTGAATTATAACTCACTACAAAAGGAAACATGCTTATTTCAAAACAAACAGACGTAACCTTATATTATTCATATTATAATTTCACACACATTTGCATTTCGCAATTCACTCTTAATGCAATTCCGACAAAAGGCTAACCCCTCACTTTACAATCAATCATACTCTCCAAACGAATAAGCTTTAATTTATAGTTTAACATCATCATAAATTTTCATACAAAATTATTCCTTTAATTATGAATAACATTAAAAAAAACCACTACATGTCTTCTTAATTCAATTGAAACATTAAACTAACTTTACCTTGCCATTGTATCTTTATAATCATCAAACTACTTCACAATCCTTTCAAACACAATCAATTGTGAGCAAACAACATGAAACACATGCAACATAGTCAAGGTCATTTATTCACACGAAACTTGATTCAAACAATTTCAACACATAGAAAAGTAAACAAAGCAAAGCATTAACAAGTAATATCAAACGATTTAAACTTATAAAGTTAAAGAGAATTCAGGAATACCTGGTACCGTTGAACTTGAATCGTGACTCGGAAAAGAACATAGTGTAGGACTCAAACACATAAACCGACTAGTAACAGAACCACATAGGCTCTGATACCAGGCTTCTTCTCAAAAGAGGAAGGCTGGGGACTACCTCTTTGGTCGAGGGACACAGCCACCGAGACATGCTCTTGGTAAGGGCAGTGGACAGACAGGACCTCAGTTTCATACAGGTCAGTCTAGTGCTCTAGCTCCACCCTTGCCCTATTGTTCAGATTGCACCGAGTATCACCTAGGTCAGTGTAGGGTGGTGAAGTGCTATCATTGTGGACGGCTTGGACATGTGAGACGTTTCTGCCCTACTTTGCAGACACTACGTGATAGTGGAGGTCAGGGTCAGAGTTCTGGTCAGGGTCAGGGCCGAGGACAGACTCAGGGGCGAGGTCAGACTGTTGGTAGAGGTCAGGGTAGACCTATTCAGCAGCAGAGAGCACCACCGGCAATTCAGGCACCTCCTCAGACACGACAGCAGGCTAGTGTCTTTGCCACCACTTGAGAGGATGCAGAGGCATCTGGTACAGTTGTGACAGGTATTTTGTCTGTTGTAGGACATTCTGCCTTTGTATTATTCGATTCTGGGGCTAGTCACTCATTTATTTCTGCTGAGTTTGTCGAGTCTGCTGCCTTACAGTCTGAGCCATTAGGGCATGAGTTGCATGTTACTACTCCGCTCGGGAAATCTGTTGTTGTGGATAGAGTCATCTATACTAATAATTTATGTATTATGGGTTGCTTTCTGCATGTTATGTTGATTGTAATGCCAATGACTGACTTTGATATCATTTTGGGGATGGATTGGTTATCAGCCAACCACGCCATTATCGATTGTAGTGAGAAAGTGGTAGACTTTATTGGTCCATGTGGGACTAGTTTATGCTTTCACGGGATCCAAGGTAGGGTGACACCTTTGGTTATCTCGGTGATCCAGGCTAGAGCACTTTTGAGTGATGTTGCTTGGGGTTACTTAGCTAGTGTAGTTGACACATCTGTTAGTATGACCACCCTAGTTTCTATACCCGTTGTGAGGGATTTCATTGATGTATTCCCTGATGAGTTACCTGGTTTGCCACCAGTGAGAGAGTTAGACTTCCAGATAGAGCTGATACTGGGAACAACTCCATTGTCCAAGGCACCTTATCACATGGCACCAGCTGAGCTCAGAGAGTTGAAAAGTCAGTTGCAAGAACTTTTAGACTTGGGGTTCATTCGTCCAAGTGTATCGCCGTGGGGAGCCCCGGTATTGTTTGTAAGGAAGAAAGATGGCTCTATGAGATTGTGCATTGATTATAGAGAGCTGAACCGGGTCACTGTGAAGAACAAGTATCCTTTGCCTAGGATAGATGACTTGTTCGATCAGCTTAAGGGATCCACTGTCTTTTCGAAGATAGATCTTCGATTAGGGTATCACCAGTTGAGGATTAGGGATGCTGATATTCCTAAGACTGCATTCAGGACACGATATGGTCATTATGAGTTTGTTGTCATGTCTTTCGGCTTGACTAACGCTCCTGCGGCCTTTATGGACCTGATGCATACAGTGTTCAAGAGATTCATCGACACTTTTGTGATAGTGTTTATTGATGGTATCCTTGTGTATTCAAAGACTGAGGAGTTACATGTTATCCATTTGGATAAAGTATTATCGACTTTGAGAGCTCAAAAGTTGTATGCAAAGTTCTCTAAATGTGAATTCTGGTTGAAGGAAGTGAATTTCCTTGGGCATGTAGTATCTAGCAGAGGGATTTCTGTGGATCCTTCTAAGGTGGAAGCCGTTAGTTGTTGGCCCCGACCGACTAACGTGGCTGAAATACGAAGTTTTCTTGGACTTGCTGGGTATTATAGACGATTTGTGCAAGATTTTTCTAAGATTGCATCCTCTTTGACTCATTTGACGAAGAAGGGAGTTGATTTTGTGTGGAATGATGGGTGTGAAAGTAGCTTTGAGGAGCTTAAGAGGCGACTTGTATCGGCCCCAGTTTTAGTATCGCCCGATGAATCTGGTGGTTTGACAGTATATACCGATGCATCCGAGAAGGGTCTGGGATGTGTATTGATGCAACATGGGAAGGTGATAGCTTATGCTTCTAGGCAGTTAAAGGAACATGAGAAAAAGTACCCGACTCACAACTTGGAGTTAGCAGCAGTGGTACATGCATTGAAGATTTGGAGACATTACTTGTATGGTGAGAAGATTCTGATTTTCACCGATCACAAGAGTCTCAAATACTTCTTCACACAGAAAGAGATCAATATGAGACAAAGAAGATGGTTGGAACTTGTGAAGGATTATGATTGTGACATCCAGTATCATCCGGGAAAGGCCAATGTAGTTGCTGATGCACTTAGTCGAAAGTCATCTCATTTGTCTTCTTTGAGTGCTATTCCATTGAGACTTAGATGGGAGATGGAAAGAGCTGAGATAGCCATTATTTCAGCTGAGACTACTGTGAGTTTGGCAAGTTTGACAGTTGGCCCTACTTTGAGACAGAGGATGATAGAGGTACAGAGGAGTGAGAAACACTTGGCTGAAGGTTTTCGTGAGGTAGAATCCGATTTACCTAGCCATTTTACTTTTTCCACAGATAATGCGTCGATGTATCGTAGGAGGCTTTGTGTGCCTTTAGAATCGACTTACAGGAAAGAGCTGTTGGAGGAGGCTCACAGTTCCATCTTTCTGTACATCCTGGTAGTACTAAGATGTACATGGACCTACGACAACATTATTGGTGGCCTGGCAGGAAACGTGAAGTTGCTGACTTTGTTAGTAAGTGTTTGGTTTGTCAGCAAGTAAAGGCATTGAGGAAGAGTACACCTGGTTACCTTAACCCTTTGAGCGTGCCTGAGTGGAAGTGGGAGGAAATATCGATGGATTTTATCAGTGGCTTACCGAGGACAGTGAAGGGTTATGACACCATTTGGGAGATAGTCGACAGGTTAACAAATAGTGCACATTTCTTATCGGGGAAGATAACCTACCCTGTTGAGACATGGGCACAGTTATACTTGAGAGAGATTGTTAGACTTCATGGAGTGTCAGTCAGGATTGTTTCAGATCGAGACACCCGTTTTGTTTCGAAATTCTGGCAGAGTCTGCATACTGCTATGGGCACTGGCTTGGATTTCATTACTGCTTTTCTTCCTCAGACTGATGGTCAGACCGAGAGGGTTAACCAGATTCTGGAGGATATGTTGAGAGCTTGTGCTTTGGATTTCGGTGGTAGTTGGGATACTCAGTTATATCTTGTTGAGTTTTCTTATAACAACAGTTATCAAGCTACTATCAAAATGGCACCTTTTGAGGCACTTTATGGTAAAAAGTGCAGATCACCGACTCATTGGGATGGAGTTGGTGAGAGGAAACTTCTGAGATCGGAATTAGTGCAGTTGACTAGTGATTCTATTGCTCTTATCAGAGAGAGGATGAGAGTGGCTCAGAGTAGACAGAAGAGTTACACCGATGAGAGGCGTAGTGCACTTGAGTTTGAGGTTGGTGACCAAGTATTTCTGAAGGTGGCACCCATGAAAGGGGTGATGAGGTTTGGGAGGAAGGGCAAGTTGAGTCCTAGGTTTATAGGCCCCTTCGAGATCCTGGATAGGATTGGGTCTGTAGCTTATCGATTAGCTTTGCCACCGGCCTTGTCAGCAATTCATGATGTGTTCCACGTGTCCATGCCCAGGAAGTATGTGGCTGACCCTTCTCATATTATTGATTATGAGCCTGTTACTTTGGATGCTAGTCTATCCTATGAAGAGGTACCAGTTGAGATCCTAGCTAGAGAACAGAAGGTGCTAAGGAACAAAACGATAGACTTGGTTAAAATTCTGTGGAAGAACCAAGTATCATCAGAGGCTACGTGGGAACGTGAGGACGAGATACGAGCGAAGCATCCTCATCTTTTCACTTAGGAGCTTACTTTTCGGGGACGAAAAGCTCTTTAAGGAGGGTAGTCTGTAACGTCCCGTTACTTTTAGAGGTAAAATTTTTTATTTATTTATTTTATTTAATTAATTAAAGCTTTTAAAATTAGTTAAAGTTAGTAATTTCAATTATATTAGTTATTTCCGTCCGAAATTCCTTTTAATCGTTTTAATTCGTTTCGGTGACTTTAATAATTATTAAACACCTTTAGATTTATTTAAGACCATCGGTTTTCGTTTTATAAGCAAAAGGTCAAAAAGGGCAAAACCGTAAATTCCCAAAACCCTAAATATCTAGATATTTCTTTACAAATATCTTCTTAGACTTAGCCATTAAGCAAATTTCACTCACCTTCTTCCCTCCTTCTCTCCTCAAGGCCGAAACCTCCCAAACCCTAACCCCCAAATTTTCATTTCGTTTATTTCTCGGTGGATCGTCTCGATACTACATCCATCAGAAAGCCTTCGTCCCGTAGATCATTTCCAATCTACCGTACGTTATTTTCGCTCGTTTTCTCGAGGCTTAAAGGTATGTTGAAGTTTCATTTCCTTGATGTGAATAGTGTTTTAATGGTAGATTTGAGTTGGGATTTTCAAATTCTTTCATTAAAGCTTGTTGATTTCAATCGGGAAAGCCGTTGTGAGTAATTTTAGAAAGTTCCCCTAAAACCCTAAAACCGAGTTTGAGCCTGAAACCCGTCCCGTATGATTTTCCATCACTTGGTTATGTTTAGGATGTTAGGTTCTTTATGTTTTTGCTTTTTAGTTAATTTTCCAGAAATTGATTAATATGCAAAACCCTAATTTACGGTTACCCACGGAAATTGCAAACCTCCAAAGTATCCGAAACCAACCTGAAACACCTCTAAAATGCATAAAAGCCGGAAAACCAAACCCGAACCCCTTTTTCCCTAGCTTGGCCGAGAGCTCCTTAAGGGTAAAATCCGGGATTTTCGTGGTTTTATGTGTTTAGTTGTTGTTTGTTTGTTTTTCGGTTAATTAATGTTGTTTAGGATTAATTCGATTGAAGGATTGTGAATTGTTTGTGAATTCGCAACTTCCGATTATTCGGAACTTGTCTTCTTTCTAAGGTGAGTTTAATGTTAAAGTTAGTGATTTTATGAATTTAGTTTCAATATGTAATTGTTTATCGATGTAAAGAGGGAGATAACTTCTTAGGATTATAGTTTGGTTGGAGACTTTAATTCGGAAGTGTGTGTGGAGAAAGTTTGGAATTATGGATAGTTCGATGATTAGGAAACATCGGAGAGATTCGGAAGTATGGTAATGTGATTTGGAGATGTTAGATGAAAGTGGAATTGGAAGTTACTTTGATGGATTTGAAAGTTACTTGGATGAATTTGGAAGTAAAGTAATTAGATGTTGCACTTGAGTGATAACTCGTGTAATCTAGTTAGTTAGGTTTCTAATTAACTTAGTAGAATTCTTTGGAGTTTAGCTAACTTATTGGAGACCTAGGGCACATTGGTTCACACATGGTAGTATGTTGATTTTGATCCATATGTAGTCATGGTGTGATGATTTGTGGGAACTTTGAGCACTTTGTAACTAGCACATGATAGTATGTGATTTTGATCCATATGTAATCATGGTGTGATGTTGGTACTATGGTTTGTAACTAGCACATGATAGTATGTGATTTTGATCCATATGTAATCATGGTGTGATGTTGGTACGACCGTACGTGGTATGTTGATTCGATCCATACGAGCACGTTACGATGATGGCACTACGGCACATGATAGTATGTTGATTTCGATCCATACGTATCATGGTGCGATGATGGTAATATGCCACTACGGCACATGATAGTATGTTGATTTCGATCCATACGTATCATGGTGCGATGATGGTAATATGGCACTACGGCACATGATAGTATGTTGATTTCGATCCATACGTATCATGGTGCGATGATGGTAATATGGCACTACGGCACATGGTAGTATGTTGATTTCGATCCATACGTATCATGGTGCGATGATGGTAATATGGTACGACCGTACGTGGTATGTCGATGATGATCCATACAATAGCACGTTATGATGAAACTTGTTTGATAATAAAGATAGATAACATTAGATTTACATATTCCTTAGATTTGTGTAGAAAGACTTAGTAATGATTGTACTTTACTTTAAGTCTTCGTTTCTATCTTATGGTATTGAATGACGATTACGGGTAGCATGTTACTATCGTATGTTTGTATGGAAATATGGAAGTTTGGTTATGGGTAGTAATGAATATTTAGGCCTTTGGACACGATTTCTGGTATGAAATTTTGTTCATAGGATTATTTGCTCTCATTTTACTCTCACTAGCATTGTTTGCTAATGGTGCTACACTTCAATATTTTCAGGTAAACCCCGTCCTAAGAAGCGTGGGAGAGGAAATGGTGTCGCTTGACTGGCCGAGGTGGTGTAAGGACAATGTTAAAACACTTTTGATGAGCATTAGTATAAATGCTTGTAATCATATACTTTTTACATACTTGTGTCATTTTGAGCCCGTGAAGGGTGTATGTGTAAAGTACTTTGATGTTTTATGATTAAACTTTACTTTGGAATGCGCATTCCCGATTTATAGCTTACTCTGGAAATTTGGGTTGTAAACAGGTTTTGGTTATTCGATTTTTAAACGAACCCATGCCGTTTTTCTTTAAAAATCGAGTCTTCCGCTGTGCATTTGAATTTAAAGAACTTAACGGAAAGCGGGTCGTTACAAGTATTTAGTATGTAAAAATATGCAATTGCCCCCAATATTAATGAATTTTAAAAATAGGTGGCCAGGTCTAATGATGCATTAAAAACCATTTACAATACTAAAATAGAAGAAGACACATCAAATAAGGAATTTATTCCGACTTTGATGGACGTTTATTCTAAAGCTGAAAAAAAATGGAACAATCAATAAAAAAAAGCCAACATAGCAAGTTTCATCTTATAAGTTCTTCTAAATAATTTCAAACAATTCATATATGTCATCGTCATTAGCCAATAATCCACCATCCAATTTGCGTGAATGCCATTATATTATAATAGTTGTCAATCAAGTAGCCGCAAAATCATAAATACACACCCACTTAAAATTTATTAGTAAATTTTCGGGGTAAAAAAAAAAACTTTGGCCTCATTTGATGAACAATTCATTTCCTATTTTTGGTTTTTTGTGTTTGAAAATAAGGATTGTTTGATTATCAATACAGTTTTTAATTTTTAAAAATATTTTCAAAATTATCAATAAATTAATTAAGAAATAAAGTTTTTTTAAAACAATTTTCCGATTTAATTTTTATAAAAACAAATGTTTATCAAACATATTTGGTTCTACATTCTCCCAGTTTTAAAAAAAAAAACACTGATAATATGAAAATATAAATATAAAACAAATAGTAAAAATTGTTATTAAATAGGATGCACCAACCCGAGCATAGCTCAAATGGTCAGGCACCTACTTCTTTCTCATGAGCTTGAAAGTTCAAGTCTTCCCTCCCTTAAATTGATGTAATATCTTAAAAAAAAACCTATAATTAATATGCAATTTAATTAGTGAATTACCCTGACTACTCTGTACTATTTTATTTTATACAACAATTAATTTATTTTTTGGGCCCGTCCTTATAAATAAGAGAAGTAAGTTATCAAACAGCGAGATAAGCTTGTATGGTAGAAAAGACATTTTCTTTAACTCATTCTCATTCTCATGAAAATATATAAAATATGGAGCACACATAATAATTATAAACGAGTGTGAGAACATGACTTTATATACAATAGTTATTTTTGAGAAAAATATGCAAAAACCAATCATATACATAATTATTCGACTGTATTTGAGAATGTGAGTTAATGTTGAAGTGAAAGCATTTTGTTTGATTGTTGTGCTATAATAGATTTTGAAGAAGGATTTTGAGAAAGAATGATTTCATATCCATCATGGTAGGAATTCATTTCTTCAGCCATCAGTTGCCAAACTAAACCACCACCCATAATTCCTTCATTTTTTGCAAGATTGAAGATACGTGTATAAACTGTGTTAAGATAGGAGTCTCTATCTCTCATATTGAATCCTGGTTTTACTTTACTCGATTTTCCAATGAATTGACGTCCATTTGTGCAAAAATTCCATTTGAGTTGTTTCAGTCTCTTTTGATAGGTTGTCATAATACAAATCTCTTTTCTCATTCAATATAATACTAAAAACACAAATTTTATATTTACTAAATATATTTAGAAACCATTATGAGTTACTTATCAATTCAATGGTATGTGAAATATATTTATGTTTTTTTCTTTCCAATAAAAAGAGAATAAATAAATAAATAATAATTTACCAAATTAATTTATTTTTTTCTTTGAAAAAAAAAAGAAATAGGAAAACAACCGTAGAAAATAAGAAACAGAAACATTACCGTATGAGACTTTATAGTTTCATTTTTTTAATTTCCATCTATCGTTTTTTGTTTCTTTATTATTTAAAGAAAAAAAAATATTTGATAATAGTTTTTTTTTGTTTTAGTAAAAGAAGCAACGAGATAGTTTTGCTAATATTTTAATCTCCTATTTTTCTTAATAAAGTAATAATGCAAAATAAATACTCACCAAACATCAGGATATGCATGTATTGTTGCAAAGTCAATCTGTCAAATCAAATGGGTACTAATGAAATCTGTTCCAACTTGATAACCATTTGGGTTGAATTTCTTTACCCTTCTCATCGTCAAATTCCCATAAAAACCTTCCATTCCAATTCCCACTAAATGTTTCTTATCAACCGTTTCACATAAGATGCCATTTACTAAGGATATAGAACTATTTGAAAGATATAACTAAATTTTAAGAATTAGAAATAAATTAAATAATAATAATAGAAAATTGACTCAAGTGATAAAATAGTGAGATTAAACATGTAATTTTACTCATTAAGAAAAGAACACACATATATATAACATGAGAAATTTCATGAGGTAACAATATTTTATATCGCTTAGAATTTACTATACTTATAAATATTTTTAAAACATGCTAATTTTATAAACATTTATAATTTTTTTTGCTAAATTTACCATCGTCTAATTATATGTATATAAATATATTTTATCAGTGGTTGACTCTTACATTAATGACTGTGCCTGAGTAATCAGTGTCACAACGGGGTTCGTCACAACGGGGGTTCAAATCTATTTTCGGTTGAAATTTTATATAATTTACCAAGCCATAATCGTTGGATCATCTTTATAAGTTGAACCAGTCATCGTGTTCTTCCTTGAGAGCAAATTCTATCAAATGAGAAAAAAAATCACAAATTAAAACCTCATCTGATAATGATTAAAGTCTCATTTCATGTTTTTTTTTTCTTTTTTTTTTTTAATTTTTGGAAAATATAAATATTTAACAAATGTTTTAATTTTTTTGCTTTTGACTTTTTGGTTTTAAAAAGTGAAAAAATAATTAAGACCAGAAACCTATAACTCAAAACCAATATAATTGTTAAGATCCAAAAACAAAAAAAAAAATCAATTCGGTTTTTAATAATACTATTTTTTCAAAAATTAAAATGGAAAACAAAAACCAAAAGTAAAATTATTATCATCAATGTAATAAAGCTTTCAATTAATTTATAAATTAATTGTGAGTTTATTTCGATGAAAGTATTTAATTGATAAAACTAATTGAAATTAAAGTAAGGTTTATTTATCTATATATATCAATCATATTGTGCCAAATTAGTAAGAAATATGGACAAATCCATTAGAATAAGGTACGTCAAGTAGTAGAAAATGATAATCCCCACAAGAAATTAATTTACTTCTTCTGTACTTGATTCTTAAACTTTCACTACCTATTCTAATTTTAGTCCTTATACCCTTAAATACATTATTTCTATTTCTTAAACATTCACAAGATTATATTTTTTTTTCCATTAAATGCTCACATCACATTTGATTACAAATCTCGGTCCATCTATTTTTAAATCTGAAACTAGATCAGAAAAAATACACTAATCCAATTCATGTTTAGTAAAGTTTATATTAAATTCACTAAAAAAATAAAATGATAATTAGGACCAATGTGACGACCCGTCACTTTTAAATAATTTAAATCAGAGAAAACAGCGGAAGTCTTTTATTTTAAGAAAATTTGGCGTGGTTATGTTTGAAAATTTGCTGGCCAAAAACCTGTTTACATCTTAATTTCAAAATCTAAAATACACAAGGAACATTAAGTTCCTATCCAGGAATTCAAAATGATTAAAATCATAAATCAAGGACAATAAGCTCTTATGAGCTAATTACAAGGTACAAATCATCAAAATGATATAAAGTTCACAAAACAACCATGTACATGGATTTTTACATAACACATAGTCCATCTCGAAAATCATCATCCTCTCGATCAAGCACGCACCAGCTCCTCTTCCACGATCCCAAACATTACCTGAAATGTTTGTAATATCATGAGCTAACAACTTAAGCTCAGTGAGAATAATAAGCATAAAAAGTAAATATAGACCTCAAACTCGCATTTCGATTTGTGTCCACTAATCCGATACAAACTTTCCTAGAATTCTCCACAGTCTAGGTCATTTTATTTCATAATTTCCAAATGATGATACTAATTAGCACACTTAGTCTAATTGTTCATCCAATAACTTGTTATGACATAAAAGAGAAAAATAAATAAACTTTGTAATATTATAACATCTCAATTCTCTTTCTCATCTATCATATGCATAAAAGTAATGAGTACATTCCGTAGAATACGCATTCGCCATTTATGCATGAAATGAAGGTAATGTGGATTTTTACATACTATCCACCCTTATCCTTATGTATGAAGTAGTGTGGGGGTCTCATGTCATCCACCAAAACTTATGCGTGAAGTATTGTGGGGGTCTCATGTCATCCACCAATACTTATGCGTGAAATCTTGTGGGGGTCTCATGTCATCCACCAATACTTATGCATGGAAAATAGTGTGGGGGTCTCATGTCATCCACTTTTCTTTCTCATTTTTCTCTTTTCAATAATATGAGATGTTGTGTATATGCTTGCATATGCTTGCAAAAGTAATAAAGTAAATGTAAATGATAAGGCAACCGAAATATGCATAAAGTAAATGAACAAAAGTAATAAAGTAAATGTAAATGATAAGGCAACCGAAATATGCATAAAGTAAATGAACAAAAGTAATAAAGACATAAAGTAAACGACATAAGTAAAACAGATAGGATTTCCGGACGAACGATATATCGATCGAACTCCGCTAATAAAGTAAAGAATCTTAACTTCACGATTATTCTAAACCTTCAAGGATTTTAACTTCCAATAATCCGAGGTTCTATAAGTCGTTCTCATCCAAGTCTTAGATCCTTTAACTTCCAATGATCCATACTTAGTTCGAAACGAATCTAACTTAGAATCTTTGAAGATTCGATACTTTCCTTGAGAACTCCTAAGTTCTCCTTAAAGGATTACTCTTAATCCTAAGGGCACTAACTCACTCCCTCTAATCTTAATTTGGATTCTAATCTTAATTTCCGGTTCTACAAACCCAAACACTTATTCGATTTCTATAATTACTTTAAATACTAACTATTCTCACCTTAGCCAAATAATTTCAAATCTCCAATTTCCACGAAACAACCACCGAGCAAATGCACCTACAATTCACCGATTGTACAACATATTACAAATCATAACTAATATGCGAACAAATGTGCAATTTCGGGTGAATAGTGATTTCGGATGAATAGTGTCTCGGGTGAATAGTGTTTTCGGGTGAATAGTGTTTTTCGAAAATCCGAGCTCAAAATCGTCATTTTTCATGATAGAAATTCATGATTTCAACTTCAAATCTCATTTATAATCAAAAACGAACAAAACCACCTAAAAAGTTTTGAAAACTTACTTTTTGGGACTTCCCTTAGAGAACGAGAAACTTCGAAAAGCTAGGTTGGATAGGTAGCCCTCGTCCCTACCAATCCAACGCAACCGAAAACACGACGATCCATAGAGAAATGAAGAAAAGCCAAAGAAAAGAATCTCTCCTTCCATGGGAGAAGGAACCTACGGCCATGAGAAGAGAAAGATGAAGGAAATGGCTTGCTTGGTCAACTTTGGTGATATTTAAAAAAATAAATGAATAGTAATTTTTGATATTTTAAGAAATTGGAAATGACGGTTGCGTCCTTTTATGACTTTTGACTTATGAATCGAAACC
The DNA here is from genome assembly GCA_028015215.1 of Gynostemma pentaphyllum. Lineage (NCBI taxonomy): Eukaryota > Viridiplantae > Streptophyta > Magnoliopsida > Cucurbitales > Cucurbitaceae > Gynostemma > Gynostemma pentaphyllum. Next base: position 43,525,646 of record CM051353.1, read on the forward strand.
CGATGCTTTTAAATAAATCTAAAGGTGATTAATAATTATTAATTGGCCTATTAATAATTATTAATGTCACCGAAACGACTTTAAAGTATTAAAACGATTAAAAAGGATTTCGGGCGAAATTAACTACTAAAATCGAAATTACAAAATAATAATTAATCTAAATACTTAAATTGAAATAAACAAATAAATAAATAACATTAAATAAAATATAATAACAATAATAACAATAAAATAAAATAAAATAAAAACACTTCAAAATAATGGGACGTTACAACCAAACTAGATTGTTGTTATAAATTACATTCATATAAATAAAAATAGAATAACTCTAAAAAATATAGAGAATAAAATAAGATATGAATAAATTAAGCAATATTATCACCTTAACATAGTTTTTGTAATAACTCTTGGCAACTTGATTAGTATAAAAATCATCATCACTAGGAATGCAAAAAGCCAGCATTTCTAGCCCATTGGGCATACCGTGGTCTTCCCCCATAGTCATTGTAATTATTGATTAAACTCAAAATCAGCCTAACTCCATACTTTCTTTCCTCCGATATCACAAAATCAAGTGCCTGAATAAAGAAAATAAAAGGCACAAAAACATATAATTAATCATCTAGAGATAATTACAAATTTATCGATCATATTTTTTTTCCTAACAAATTTATAAATATTATAAATTTTTTTAACATATTTAAAATTACCATAAAAATTTATGTAACTTTGAAAAAAAAAAAAGTAGTGGTTTTTGAAATAGGAAGAGGAACCTGAAAAACTTTTTCATCATAAACTCTAGGAGAGATTTGAAGGGCGTTGTAACCACCATCACTAAAGGCCCATGTCCGGCATACGGTGAGGCCAACGGAGGCGGCTTCCCGAAATACTTCAGAGATTTTGTCTTTCATTTGGTTCAGCTCCAACTGACATCATCCAATATGAATTGAATCCACTAAACAAAAATGAAGAACCATTTAATTCAAAATGGGTATCTCGAATTCGAACGAAATCTAGAGGAGGAGGAGAGGAGATTGAGAAAGCAATGTCACTTATTAAGACAAATGAAAGAATTGGGAGAATTCTCCAAATGAAACTGACTTTGAAATGGCTTCTCATTTTGATAAAAGCATATTGTGGGATGGGTAACTTTTAATTCTTGAGAGGAAGGGATTTATAGTAGATGATGAGAGAAAGACTTGGTTTTTTCTGTTTTGTTATTTTTGTGTAAAAAGGGAGACTTGTTAGAGAGTAATCCTTTCTCCGGAAAAATTTCTAGTACTACCGTTCTAGTGAAACTTTATCCTTTTATAAGATGGGAAATTTTAGAATCGTTTTTAAACAATTTTATCCTCATTGTTTAAAACAATTTCAATAATCACATTTTGAAAACAAAAGGACAAAATTAGAAGTGGCTAACGACAAGAGCAAATTGAATGCAATTGATAGTGGGAGATTTAAAAGTTTTAAGTTTGAAGAAAATGGTATTTTTAGGTGTTAGGTTTAAATTTAGTTAAATCAAGTATATTACTCTTTTTAATTAAAATTCTTTATTCAATAAGTAAAAGAATGAATGAATTTGTGTATAATTCTGTAATCTATATTATATAAATTTATTATTATTATTATTATTATTATTAAATATTATTATGAGGAGTTTTGAAAAAATATTTTTAGTTTATTTTATTCCTTTTTAAATTTTTTTAAATATAATACCATTATTACCTTTACATATCTAGAATATATTTAATAATAATTTTACGGGCATTTGTAAATCTAGCAATTTGTTTGTAATATTTATAAAAATAAAAGCTCAAAAAAATATTTGTAAATATAACAAATTTTGATCGGGTTTATCAGTGATAAACATTGAAATACATATTTTTACACTAAGTTTATCATTGATAAACACATAAATCACTGTTAATCACTAATAAACATGATAAAAAAATTTATATTTGCAAATATTTTTTTAGTTGATATTTTTACAAATATTACAGAAAAATTTGCCACCCAATGAAATTTCCAATAATTTTATATATAACTATGTGTATTTATATTTAGTATAATATTTAAAATAACAATCTCCAACTTCTAGATTTTAGATAATATAAGAAGAGAAATTACATATAAATTATTTACATCCTTAATCTATCTATTATCTATTACTACTTAAAAAGTGTGCTAATGGGAGAATTTTTTTTTACACTAATATCCCTCCAACTATTATTAATTATCTAAACCACCATTATTCTTCAATTTAAATATTAATTTATACTAAATAATAATAATCTATCTATCTATTACTACTTAAAAAGTGTGCTAATGAGAGAATCTTTTTCGGACACTAATACCCCTCCCACTATTATTAATTATCTAAATTACCATCATTCCTCAATTTAAATATTAAATATTAATTTATGCTAAATAATAAGTTATCTATTCCTACTTAATCTATCATCTATTATCTATTACTACTTAAAAAATGTGCAAATAGGAGAAATTTGTTTTACACTAATACCCTTCCAACTATTATTAATTATCTAAACTACTATTATTCCTCAATTTAAATATTAAATATTGTAAAGGATAAAAATAGCCTTCTTACGGACCACACACATCGGGCCGGTCCGCACGGGTCCAGGCCCATCAAAACAGTCATCTAGGAGACCTAACTCCCATTGGGCCATCAAAAGTTCCACAGAGCCTAGTTCTGAACTAGCCCAGCCAAGCAAGCCCACGATCAAAGGAGTATAAAAGACTTCTTAACCTATCCAATCAAGTAAGTGCGCAAATACCTAAACCTACATACTGTCTTGCGGCGCACTCTACCTACCTCAACTAACTTGATGGTCGGAGGGTCCTTGGTCGTTACCACAACAGTGCCCTTTGATTGTCTTTGATTCTGTTTCAGGTTGACGTGATGGCAAGAACCCAGCACATGTCTTCACATGCTCAACTGTGTGAAAGAAATATCACATACAGTTTGACACCCCCCCGTGGGGCCGTTCATCAAGCAGTTTCCAACCGATGATACTCACACGGTAGTCACAACTAGAAACAATAACCACTCGTTCAGCGAAACAACGAGCTCTCAACGAGACCCTTACCTTGGATAAATGAGGAGACGATGGTGTTCAAGACTATAACGCAGCACTGGGGACGGTAACCATCGCATTGGCGGAGCATAGAGAGATGATGGAAATGAACAGGCAACTGTTGGAGGAAGTGAGAAGAGTTAGAGCCTTGTTTGGAGAAGGATTAACGGTGGTCCAGATAAATGGCCAAAACCCTCTGAATGCGGATGAAGGGGGTTCTTCCAAGCTCAAAGTCAGTAAATCACAAGCTAGGCGACGACGTCAGAAAGCCACGGCATCCAAAAAAGGGAAGCAAACGGCTGAAAATGATCTACAAACCAAGCTGTCGACCCGACGACGAAGGGAAGATATCAGTCTAGGCATCTCATTTTCCGAATTAGGAGCCCAAAGTAAGCGGGGCTCTGTATGAGATGACACACATCGTAAAACGCAGAGCAAGGTACTTTCTCAGAAGCTGAGGAAAGTTCGGGTTCCACTAGGAAAGATAAAAAAAGATACAACTGAAGCATGCCGACATGTGGCAACTTATCGAAGAAAATGCGGTGAAGAGGCAGTCTGAGAAAAAGACAAACCCTAAAACCATTGCCCGGGAGCCCGAAAATTCTCCTTTCATAAGAAGAATCATGTCGGTCGAACAACCAAGAAACCTCATCCTTCCGAAGTTCGAAATGTATGAAGGCACCGAGGACATGATGGAGCCCGTGGCCCATTTTGTTAACATGATGGAGTCTATCTACGTGCCTATCGCGAACCTGGATGCAATGACTTGCAAGATTTTCCCGACGAGGCTGAAAATATCGCCTCTAATGTGGTTCAATGGCCTTGCTAAAAGGTCCATTGAAACCTTCTTGGACTTTTCCTTGACGTTCCTCAACAAATATAGCGTGAGTCACAAGTTCATCAAAACGAACCATGACCTTTATGACGTCCTGATGGTGGAAAAAGAAACTCTGAAAGATTTCATCTTTAGATTCAGGAAGATCAAACTGGAGGTCTCGGATTGCAATGATTCAGAGGTCGTGATCGCGTTCTCATGGACGATACACCCAAACCACTCTTTATGAGTGTCTTTCAACAAAAGAAGACCCACAAACATGAAGGAGGTGCTAGATAAAGCGATGGCAAAGATATCGCAGGACGAGTCAGAGAGGGTGGCCCGAGAGATATGAAGGATGCGGTCAAAGGCTGAAGGAATGTGGAAGAAGAAGGAAGGAAGAAGAAGAGATCGAGGTCACTCAGAGAAGAGAAAAGAAGAAAGAAGAAGGGAACCAGAGAGGAAATCGGTTTGAGAAGAGTAAAAGACCTGAGGAAAAGAAGTCCGGAGCGGATTTCAAATGAAGAAATGGTTGGGAGTTATTTCAGAAAAGAAGAAGTCCCAAGAGAAAAAAAGGCCAAGGTATGTACGGAAAATTTCGGAGAGGAGGCAGCCTGTATACTATAAAATCATTGCCTGGGAGATCGATCGTTTTTGTGAACAAGGTCTGAACCAGGGGAATGAGAGACGCGATGTTAGGGATGACGGAGAGAGATTAGCCTCACCGGTCGTGACTCTCGGAGAAGGCATGATGGACTCAATCCATTGCATTAGGGAATCCATCAATACGCACAATGGGGTTCAGCGTGAAGCTACGCTCCCCGTCTACTAGGTCGAGCATACTTCTGAAGAGCTCATCAAATATTCTCGGAAGGATCTGGAGGACGTTCACCTCCCTCATAATGATTCCTTAGTGATCTCTGTCTATCAGAACCCACACTATCAGCAGGGTCTTGATAGACCCAGGTTCCTCCATCAACATACTATACTTGTCAGCTATCCGCAGCAAGAACCTAAAGGACTCGACTTCTAGGAGTTAGTAGGATTCAACGGGATGACTACCAAGTCTTCAGGAACTATTAAGCTACCAGTCCAGGATCGATACTCGTTAAGGATATAACGCATTATTTGGAAGGCCTTGGATTCACGAAATGGGTGCACACCCATCGACTCTGCATTAGATGTTAAAGTATCCAAGGGGTCAAGGGGTCAAAATAATAAAGGGAGATCAACAAGTGTCAAGGTTCTGTCTGGTTGAGATTGTGAAGCTGAAATCCTAATGTCAGTCGTAGCAACTACAGGAGCAGGGTCTCGAAAGAGATCCGCCCCCTGCTCGACTAAAATATAAGCACCTGAGGACGAGTTTGAAAAAATATAGATTCATCCAGAAGACAAGGGAAAGACAACGAGCATGCATTGGGAAAGTGTTAAGAGAGGACCTGAAGAGTGGACTGACTGATAGACTTTTTGAAGAAGAATTAGAAAACGTTTGTAAGGGACCACACAGACATGCCAGGGATAGACCCAAGAATAATGACCCACAACTTTGAAGTTGATCCAAACAAACCTCCGGTTAAGCAGAAAAGGCATAAATTCGCGCTCAAACGAAATGACATTGTTAACGAGGAAGTGAGGAAACCTATAGAGGCAGGTTTCATCCAAGAGGTCAAATACTCTAGTAGTTGACAATCGCGGTTGTGGTGAAGAAAAAGAATGGAAAATGGAGGGCGTGTATTGATTTTATCGACCTCAACAAAGCCTGCCCAAATGATTCATTCATGTTCCCCAAATAGTTGGTAGACGCCACAGTGGGATATGAGTTGCTCAACTTTATGGACGCCTTCTCAGGGTACAATCAGATTAAAATGAACTCGAAGGATCAAAAGAAAACATTGTTCATAACTAACATAGGCACTTATTGCTACAAAAAAATGTCGTTTGGGCTGAAAAATGCTGGGGCGACCTATCAACGAAAGAAGTTGAGACAAGATCATTGCAACCTATGGGCCCTATATCAGGAGGTCTAGACCCTCAGCGTTGATGGATCCTCAAATTCAAGAGGATCCACCGTAGGTTTGGTTTTCCCGACCCCTAAAGGGTACCACTTAGAACAGTCAATCTGTTTCGGATTAGCCGCTTCCAACAACGAAGCCGAATACGAAGCGTTGATAGTCGAACTAAAGAGAGCCTTAGAGCTGAGAGTTGAAAGGTTGAATACTATAAGCGATTCCCAATTGGTAGTAAATCAAGTAAAAGGCTTGATTGAGGCAAAGGACCCTAGAATGGCAAAATACTTAGCAAAGGTCTTATCCATCCTCTTTCTATTTTCCGAGTAATACATCAACTAAGTGTCGAGGGCTAAAAACAGACAGGTTGACTCGCTAGCCAGCATCAACTCCACAGTGAGCTCCGAAGCAAGAAGAATGATCTCGGTCGATTACTTGCCTGAACCGAGTATAAACCTCGATCCAGACAAAGGGAGTGAGGGTGACAGGATCAAGCAAGCGATGTCGATAAAACAAAATAAGGGACCAGACCCGATTGTAGAAGTCAAATCTTCGAGTGTCTATGGACTGGTCAATTGCCTGAAGACAAGTTGGATGCCCATAAAACCCGATCCAAGGTCACCAGATATTCAATCATCCAAGGAGAAATGTACATGAGGTCTTTCAGTGGGCCATATCTCAAATGTTTGGGAGAGCCGGAGAGTTCTTATGTACTAAAGAAGTTACTTGTCGGGCAATGCGGAAATCATGTGGGACCGCAGTCCTTGAATCATAGAGCAATGATGCCAAGGACTTCATCACCAGATGCGACAAGTGCCAAAGGTTTGTCAAAGCCATTCACGCTCCGCCCAAATGCCAAGGACTTCAGCCCCTTGGCTCTTCATGTAGTGGGGACTAGATCTGGTGGGAAAATTGCCACTTGCTCCTGAGCAGAAATGTTATCTCCTTGTTGCAACTGATTATTTCTCCAAGTCGATCGAGGCCGAACCACTGGCCAAAATCACCGAGTGAAAAATTGAGACTTTTCTATGGAGGAACATCTTCATACGCTTCGAAATTCTCAAAGTTATCATCACTGATAACGGAACTCAGTTACGGGAAGATCCATCAAGAAGTATTATGCGGATAGAAGGTAGAACTCAAGTACTCAACGCCTGGGTACCCGTAGGCCAACGAACAAGCAGAAGCGTCAAACAAGACCATCATGGACTATCTGAAAAATAGGCTAGAACAAACAAAAGGGAGATGGGTGGAAGAACCGTCGGGAGTCCTATAGGTATATTAAACTACTCCGAGAATCCCAACAGGTGAAACACCTTTCGCCATGGCCTTAACAGCGAAAGCTGTCACCCTATCAAGATGATATCCCCACAACCTACAGTTCGATCCCAGAAGCAGAAAATGATACCATGATGAAGGAAGCGCTAGACTTCGAAAAAGAGAAAAGGGAACAAGAGTTGATTCGCCTCGCAAGCCATCAGAGGAAATTGACTAAGTACTTCGAGAAGAAGGTAAAATAGCACAGCTTCAGAGTAGATGACTTGGTTATAAGAAAAGTGTTTCAGAACACACAAGAACCTGAAGTTGGAAAGCTGGGACTGAACTGGATAGGTCTGTACTGAGTCACCGAAGAAGTTAAGTCGGGGGACTTACCGCCTCAGAGAAGTTAAGTCGGGGGACTTACCGCCTCAGAGAAGTTAAGCCAGGGGACTTACCCCCCCCCCCAAATGCTTGGAAAGCTACGCATCTAAAGATTTATCATGTGTATAATAGGGAAACTATGTAAAATTAGCCGAACAGGCTCACCTTTCAAGGTTAATATACAAGCATCACATAGTCTTTCCTACAAATGTTCAAGTTCTCCGCGAACTAAAGCCATAATCCGTTATGCAAATTCACAAAGCTTACTGCATGTCAAAGCCCAAAATCATTAGGAAAATCATCAAAATCCATCATACATCAAAATCCTAATTCATTAGGAAAACGCTCGGAAACATCGCAGTTAAGTCAACAAAAAATTGAAACAAAGTAAGAATCAAAACATCAACTATTATTTCACAACAAATAAGTAAGATATAGACGCACATGTCCAGAACGTAGCCGATGAAAAATACATGATCTTAGCAGAAAGAAAAAATTCACTACAAGTTTGTTGTGAGGCCGATCGAGGTCTGTTAGGGGTAATGCCAGTGGCATCGATAAAAACTCACAACTGGAAAGGCAAAAAGTTCTAATTGAGGAAAAATGACTCCTCCTCTATCTTGCAAATCACCAACAGCTAAAATGGACAAAGGGCACCATTCCCACCACTCTGGATACCGACGGCAGACTGTTTCTTCTTCACAAAAGTCATAGCCGAAGGAGGTTTAAAGAGAGGAAGAATTCTGATTTTCATCAGGTAGTCTGCTCCGTCTGACTAAAGGAAGGGAAGCATGGGACTTCTCCCCACATTCCCCAGGGATGGTTCGCTCCGTGCGAAACCCCATGTTACTTGCTTCGCATGACCTGAGGGGCACAAGGATGCCCGATGAGTCTATGCCTGATGTTGGTTTCCAGGGACGAAGACTCGGGCAGCGCCAACCGCAACGGAGCAGTGCTCCCTCGACTAGATGTTTTGATTTCTCCCAAAGATGGAAAAACCTTTAGAAGGCCAGCGAAGGGAGGTAGATCAAAAGGATGACATGAATCCCCCAAGATCTTGGATAGATCCTCACAGGTGTCGAGGATCACACCCAAAAGATTCAAGCGAACCAGGACCACCCCAACATGCATTGAATATCACATCCAAGTATTCCTTGCAAAGGCTAAGAAGAAGGCGAATGGCCAAACATGGAAAGTAATAAGAAAGAGGCGAAAAAGCCCCATAGAAATAAGCTGTCTGTGTTTGTATCAAAAGGTTTGGCAACAAGAAATGAACAGTTTTTGTGGGAAATTCAAATGTGGATTTAAAGCGTTCATCCAAACCTACTTAAGGGGCCAAACAACAGTAGAGATTGTGACACGTGTCAAAGATCCTGCATGGCGTCACAGCTGGCACTACATGCAAAGCGACGGGTGCATTAACCCACAATTAAAACGGTTAATATTTTATTAATTAAGTACATTTAAAGGCATTTAACGGGGAAGGTTGGCAATTGACTCGACCAGTCACATCGATACGTCATCACCTCAAAAATTGGAATGTCTTGATACAGCAAGTTACTCCGTATTAAATGAAGGTCTCTTCAACTTCTGACTTGACACAAACACTTCTCCATTATAAAATGGAAGTTGCTTGCAGATGTCCTCCAATTCTTAGGACTGACAAAAAGAGTCCTTAAGTTCGAGAATCGAGAGCTAAGGCTGGGCAAGATCGGACTTACCTTCGCCCTCCTTAAGAAGGATGAGAGAGATGGTGACAGGGAAGCAATGAGGCACGAGCTCAACAGTGTCCTGCAAGCTCAAGAGGCACTTAACAGCCGAATAGAGCATTCAAAGAGGGAAAACCACTCTCTCCAAGAAGGAGATTTTCAAGAATGTGGAGAGCTACGGCCCTTCGAAGCGCTAAAGGAACGCTTGCGAGCGGCTCATCACCTCTTGGATTATTACATTGAGGAGAACAACTCCCTTAAGGAGCGGCTCGCTTCATCAAAGCGATGGAGAAGGTTGACCTCGAAAGTCATCATTGACAGTGATGAGGATTGAAAATTCCTCTGAAGAGCCAAAGACATATAGTTAATTTTCATTGTTTAGTTCAGTATACAAGCAAAGAAAAAGGAAATGATATATTTTTCTTCATCAATAAAAATTATGTGTGTCGCAAGTATTCGAACTAAAGCCTTTTTCGAAAGCAAAAGCCTTGGTCCATCCAATTTGGCTATCACAAGGTCCACAAAACCTAGTCCTGAACTACCTCAGTCAAGCAGGCCCACGACCAAAGGAGTATAAAAGACTCCTAAACCTATCTAATCAAGTAAGCACACAAATACCTAAATGTACATACTGTCTTACGGCGCACTCTACCGCCTCACCTAACTTGATCGTTTGAGGGTCCTTGGTTGGTACCACACCGATGCCCTTTGATTGTCTTTAATTCCATTTCAGGTAGACGTGACGGCAAGAACCCAACACGTGTCTTCGCGTGCTCAACTTTGTGAGAGAAATATCTCATACAAATATTAATATATGCTAAATAATAAATGAACAAAATTATAATACATATCATTCTAAATATTAATATATATATATATATATATATATATCATACATATTAATAAAATTCTACAATTATAATAAATATCATTCTAAATATTAAATAAATTATCATACATATTTTTAATTAAACATAAAAATAAAAATAATAATTAATATTTGAAAAGACTCATTTGGATTATCATAAAAAAATTAAATTAACTATAAAAAATTAATAAATATTATTTGAGACGTGAAAAACTACCTTGATACATTCATTTTAGAAAAAAATAAAATACAATTCATACATATTGATATTATATAACATAATTATTTTCTTAAAAAAATACGGTTCAAGTGTCTCTCAAATATTATGTTTCACAATCATGATTGTATACAAGTTTTTAGATTTATAAGATCATGGCTAAAACATTATTGTTTCTCTCAATTAATTTAGTTTTAATGGTTTAGTAGATAATAATCCATTATTTATATTGTAAAAAATTGGAATTTAAAAAGTCCTTGACTTCAACAACATTATTGTGTGAAAATTCTTTTTCATTATGAGGCTTTTTTTTTTTTTAAGATACTTCATCAAATGGGGGTGGGGAGACTACCTGTGACGACCCGTCACTTTTAAAATAAATTTAAATTAGAATACACAACAGAAGTCTTTTATTTTAAGAAAATTTGGCGTGATTATGTTTGAAAATTTGCTGGCCAAAACCTGTTTACATCTTAATTTCAAAATCTAAAATACACAAGGAACACTAAGTTCCTATCCAGGAGTTCAAAATGATTATAATCATAAAACAACGACAATAAACTCTTATGAGCTAATTACAAAGTACAAATCATCAAGATGATATATCACAAAACCATGTACATGGATTTTTACAACAACTTAGTCCATCTCGAAATCATCATCCCCTCGATCAAGCGCGCACCAGCTCCTCTTCCACGATCCCAAACATTACCTGAAATGTTTGTAATATCATGAGCTAACAAACTAAGCCCAGTGAGAATAATAAGAATAAAAAGTAAGAATAGACCTCAAACTCGCATTTCGATTTGAGTCCATGAACATACTTACTCTTTGCTATCATCAATTCAAAGAGTTTATAACAAAGTGTTCTACTTTTACTTACCAAATCTCCAATAATATTGTGGAACTACATTCCAAATATTCCTGGTATGGTTTCGTAAATGCATATAGCATTTATATCCCATTTTCCATACATACCTTATACTATATATAAGGTTTACTTTAAATTCTTATTCTCCCAAAGGATGATATTAATTAGCACACTTAGTTTAATTATTCATCCATAAACTTGTTATAACATAATGAGAAAAATAGATAAACTTTGCATAATTATAACATTTCGACTTTCTAATACATCAATCACAAGTATGAATGTATGAGGACATCCCATAGGATTTCGCATTGCCCTTATGCATGAGGAAGCAATGTGTACCACTCGTAACTTACCATTCAACTCCCTATGCATGAGAAGTAATGTGTACGTCTGTAACGAATAGTTCAAATCCTCCTATATGAGAAGCAACGTGTACGTTCGCAACTTACCATTCAACTCCTTCTTTCTTTTCTTTTACTTTCTTTTCTTTTTCTGAAGGTGATGCAGATACTACCCGTAGGCTTCAACATTCTCCCCTTCTTTTCTTTTTCAATGCATGTTGCGAAATGTTATGGTGCAATACGATATGCATATGCTTGCATATCCTTGTAAAAGTAAATAAGTAAAGTGCGGAATTAAAGTAATTGAAACAACATAAAGTAAAGGACATAAAGTAAAATAGACAAGGATCCCGGACAAACGATATATCAATCGAACTCCGCTAATAAAGTAAAGAATCAAAACATAACGATTAACCTAAACCTTCAAGGATTTTAACTTCCAATAATCCGAGGTTCTATCAACCGTTCTTATCCAAGTCTTAGATCCTTTAACTTCCAATGATCCATTCTAAACTCCGAAACTAATCTAACTTAGAATCTTCTAAGATTCGAGGCTTTCATCGAGAAATCCTAAGTTTCTCACCTAAAGGATTAACTTCAAATCCTAAGGCACTATCTCACAACCCTCTAACCTTAGATTGGATTCTAATCTTAGTTTCCGATTCTACAAATCATTGCACTTATTCGCTTTCTATAGTTACTTTAAATTCTAACTATTCTCACCTTTGCCAAATAAGATTTTCTCCAAATCTCCGATTTCCCACAATTCAACAACCGAGCAATCGCACTTTTTGGGATTTCCCTTAGAGAACGGGAAACTTCGAAAAGCTAGGTTGGATAGGTAGCCTTCATCCCTACCAATCCAACGCAACCGAATACACGACGATCCGCCGAGAAACGAATGAGAAATGAAGAAAAGAAAGAAATAATCAATGGTGGATGAAGCCTACGGTGGAAGAAGAGAGAAGGAGAGGAAAAAATGAAATAATTTGGTCAAATTTGTGATTTTTAAAGATGAGTGAATAGTGATTTTAGATATTTTGGTAATTTGGAAATTACGGTTATGCCCTTCTTTGACCTTTAGCTTATAAAACGAAACCCGATGATCTTAAATAAATCTAAAGGTGATTAATAATTATTAATTGGCCTATTAATAATTATTAATGTCACCGAAGTGAAAAATAAACATTAAAACGATAAAAAATGAATTTCGGGCAAAATTAAGTACTAAAATCGAAATTACATTACAAAATAATAATTAAACTAAATACTTGAATTGCAATAAATAAACAATATTAAATAAAAAAAATAACGGGACGTTACACTACCTCAACCATTTTATCATTAAAAATGACACCTACCATTCATTTCCCATTTTTTTAAAGCTACAAATAAATTAATGATTGTAAATTATCCATGTTATAAATCACTTGCTTTCATGAGTTTTCCAGCACAAATCCTTTTGTCTTCATTTTCATTATCGAAAAAAAAAACTTTCTTTATCTCATTCCAATAATATTATCTCCATCTCTTTAATTAGAGTTCTTACTTTCTTAATAAAAGTTTTAAGTCGTTTGAAAAAGAATGGATGATCAAAAAGATAAAGTAATTTAAAAGGAATAGTACCACCCTCTAAACACACACTAATCTTCAATCAATATAAAATTATAAATTATAAAGAGATCGAAGAAACTTGTACAAAAAATAGATGTTCTATCAAATATTAAAAAATAATACAAATAATATTAACAAAATAACGTGAAACGCACGTGCTAAAAAACTAGTAATATATAAAATGAGGGATATTTGAGAACCATTTTTGGATAATTATACATTTCTAAAAAAATTGGACTGTTATACTTTTTTTAAAAATTTGAAATTACTATATATGTCATTATATACCCTTTTAAAATCTTTAAATTACTAAACATGACATTGTTATATATTCTCCACTTTCTATTAAATGACCATTTATATTTTTAGACTACTAAACTCATTTTTATCTACAAATTACTTGTCATTTTTCATATACTCTTGACTCTCTAACAAAAAGTATTGTCCCCAGCGAAGTCGCCAAGCTGTCACAACATGTTTGCGTCGCGAAGAGCCAACGTCTAATTTATAGGCCTCTTTATGAAAAGGAAAATTTTGGAGTCGCCACCAATCAAATTTGGGTATGATTGGTCACCTATTTACTAAAAATTGTCTACAAGAACCAAATTGGGTTCGAGAGTCATTTATACATAGGGAAGGTACTAGCACCCTACGACAACCATTTAAAAAATGATTACCCTAATCTTATCTTATATTATCTAACTTTAAATTATTGGTCTCTTATTAAACTAATTTGTTAAAGATTGATTTTAATATATGAAAACAAATGTCTCATTCAAACTTTCTCTTAACATCAAGAATGATGTAAGTTCAAAGATTAGTTGAGCGGGGTTATGACCGATAATTGAACAAATGTCGTAATTGAGAATCCCCCACCTAGAGAAATTGAGAATCGTTACTTCTCAAAATCTCATCATCTAGTTTGTATTTATATTTTAAAACATTTTTTATTTAAGATACTTCCTTTTATTTTTTAAAAGTAAGTATTATGTTTTGTTTTTAGGGTTTTTGTACACTTATTGGGAATTTTAATAAACACATTACTCAGCCTTCACAATTGTGATGATTTCCACACATCTATCAACACTACAAAAAAAACTGTCAAAATGCGACCAGAAATTTGCGACCAAACAAAAGTGGTAGTTTTTTGGTGACCACCTGGTCACTTTTTTTGAGACCAGATTGCAACCAAAAGCAGAAGTAGTCATAAAAAATGGTGCGAAAGAAGCGACCAATTGGTCACCTACAAAAACGACCAACTGGTCGCATGTTTGTGACTAAAAATATGACTTGGTAGCAAAAAATGGCGCGTAATTTTGGAGGGAAGAAAGCTACCAAGTGGTCACAATTTAAAGTGACTATATGGTCGCAATTTTGGTGACCTTTAGTGAGTAGTGGTAGCTTAAAATTGGAGGGAAGAAAGCTACCAAGTGGTCACAGTTAAAAGTGACTAAATTGTCGCAATTTTGGTGACCTTTAGTGAGCAGTGGTAGCTTAAAATTGGAGGGAAGAAAGCTACCAAGTGGTCACAATTAAAAGTGACTAAATGGTCGCAATTTTGGTGACCTTTAGTGACCAGTGGTAGCTTAAAAATTTGGCGGGAATTAAGCTACAACGTGGTCACAATAAGAAGTGACCAGATGGTCGCAAATGTTGTGATTTTATGTGAACAGTAATATATAAATAATTTGGTGGGATAAAAGCTACCAAGCGGTCACCAAAAAAAGTGACCAGGTGGTAGCAAAAATACTACTATCTGGCCACAAATGAGCAGAGGAGTCCATTATAAAAACCCCTCCACCCATTGTTTGTTAGCATTAAGAAAAAAGAAAATGAGAGAGTGGATGTATGTTCGTTTATAGACGGGTATTTGAACGATGAGCTTGTGGCCGAGGTTGAACAGTTTGTTGAGTTTTGCATGACAACTGTCTATTATGAAAAGTATGGTGGAAAGCTACGTTGCCCATGCAGGAAATGCGACAATAGGAGAATCATACCGGTTACAGATTTGAAGGTGCATCTTTATAGTCGGGGATTTGTGCAGAATTATTATCACTGGGTGTTTCAGGGGGAAACCAAGGAAATGTTCAACGCTGCATTACAGGAATCGAGACGATACGAAGGTAGCAGCTCGAATGTAGAGGTTGTTGATGAAGAACGGAATGATGAACAACATTATAGTCAGATGCAGCAAATGATACTTGATGGTGCGGGGTATGGGGGCAATGAAAATTTCCGTGAAAGTTTAAACGTAGACGAAGATGAACGGGTTGTAGAAGAGGAAATGAATCCAGAAGCACGTAAGATGCATGAGATGCTAAAGACAGCCAGCTGACCATTGTACGATGGGTGTGAGGTAAGTCAACTTGCTGCTGCTACAGAACTTTTAAATATAAAGGTGCAGTACAACATACCTGGTAGAGGATTTGATGCGATTGCATCATGGTTTCGTCGATGCGCTCCAGAAGAAAATAATATGCCCCACAGTTTGTACAACACGAAAAAGCTAGTGGAGGGACTTGGATTACCCGTGGAGAAAATAGATTCATGTAAAACGGATGCATGATTTACTGGGATGTGGATGACGACCTGCATCATTGCAAATTCTGTTTTCTTCCAAGATACAAACAAGGGAAACGCAGCCTGATTCCGAACGCCCACATGTTCTATTTACCGCTGACCCCACGTCTGCAACGGTTGTATGCATCGGATGTGACGGCCTCACACATGAGATGGCATCACGAGCATTCAAAGGATGAAGGTGTTATGAGACATCCCTCAGATACTGCGACATGTAAGCATTTAAATAATTGTCATCCGGATTTTGCACAAGATACGAGAAACATCAGATTGAGCTTATGCACGGATGGCTTTAACCCGTTCGGGGCATTCAGGGCACAATATTCAGTTTGGCCAATCATGGTAACCCCGTAGAACTTGCCTCCCTCAATGTGCATGCGAGACCCGGTGATTTTTCTAACAGTGATCATACCTGGGCCAAAAAGTCCAAAACAGAAACTGGATGTGTATTTACAACCACTTATTGCAGAGTTGAAAAGGTTGTGGACTAACGGTATTATGACGTACGACATTTCGAAGAAACAAAATTTCTTGATGCGCGCCGCGTTAATCTGGACGATCAGTGACTTCCCTGCGTATTCAATGTTGTCAGGTATGTTGATCTTTAATTGCTTTCATATATATTTTTGAGTCTGTGTTTAGCTTTTGTTATTGCTTTCCTTAGTCAGTGTAGTTAATTGTGTGAACCTCAATCTCCTCCTCTAAAAGGATGGAGTACGATAGGGAAATACGCATGTCCACATTGCATGCTAGACACAGATGCATTTTATCTCAGAAACGGTCGGAAAACTTGTTGGTTTGATTGTCACCGTCGATTTTTGCCGTTGAATCACACTTTCCATTGAAACGGCAGTGACTGGAAGAAGGATCGACGAGTAAGAAAACAAACCCCCCGACCATGTATAGTGGAAGACAGATTCTTCACGGTATAGATGCTATAGGGATGCAGAAGATTGCAGTGGAAGGTGCAGAGAGTACAAACAATGCGGCTGGGAAAAACATGGGTTGGAAGAAACGGAGTATTTTTTGGGATCTACCGTATTGGGAAGATCTACTGATTAGACACAATCTAGATGTAATGCATATCGAGAAGAATTTCTTCGACAACATTTTCAATACGATTTTGAACGTTCCGGGAAAAACGAAGGACAATCTGAAGGCACATTATGATATATGGGAGATATGTCACCATCCTGAGTTGGAGCCTGACGATAATGATAATTACGCAAAAGCAAAGTACATGTTGACGACGGATGAAAAGAAAACATTATTTGAGTGGATCAAATCTATCAAATTCCTGGACGGATACGTTTCGAATTTGAGTCGGTGTATTGACAGTCAAAAACATATCATGTTCGGCATGAAAAGCCACGACTGTCATATATTCATGCAACGATTGATGCTCGTCACGTTCAAACCGTTCCTAGAGAATAGACATTGGGAGCCGCTTGCACAGTTGAGTGTTTTTTTCAGGGACTTGACATGTACAGAGCTGACGGAAGCTACTGTCACTTCAATGAGTTCAGAGATCGCTGTTATTATTTGTAAGTTGGAGCGAATGTTCCCACCTGGCTTTTTTGACTCCATAGAGCATCTTCCAGTGCATCTTCCATACGAGGCATTCTTAGGGGGTCCGGTACATTACCGCTGGATGTACCCATTTGAAAGGTAAGCACAGTTATTTTGTAATGTACGCGTATAAATTAGTACAGTGATCGAATGTAAATTATGTTTTGTACCCACAGGTACTTACGTCGGTTGAAAAAGATGGTTGGAAATAGATCACGAGTAGAAGGATCTATCTGTAGTGCGTACCTGACGTAAGAGACTACCACATTTTGTTCATACTACTTTGATCAACACATTGCAGAGCAGTTTCGACCAGCGAAGCGAAACATTGTCGAAAATTTACTTGAAGGTGTCTGACTGGGGAGGACGTCGTGATAAGACAACTACTTTGGATAATGGCAAAGTGGCGACCAGATGGTTGCTTTTTCAATAAATGCTACCAAGTGGTCGCAAATATCTCTAAAAATGCGACCAGGTGGTCGTAATTTCCCCAGCACGCGCGACCTTTCGTTTCTGGTCATGATTACATACTTGCGACCATTTGGTCGCAAACTCTGATTTAAATTCATGTCAGTTTCCTTCCCCCGTTTCCTTTTCCTTTTCTTTCTCTTTTTCTTTCTCTTTTTTCTTTCTTTTCTCTCTTTCCCCCGTTCCGTTCCCCGTTCCTACTCTAAACCTCCAATCCCGGTTTCAATTACGATGTTAGTTTTCGTATAGATTTTAAGTTTTAAGTTAGTTTTTAGTTAGTTTTAGTTTATGTTTAAATTTAGTTTACTTAGTTTTAATTAATTAGTTTAGTTTAATTTTGTTAATTTCATTAATAGTAGTTTAATGAATCTAATTTAGTGTAATTAATTACTTAGTTTACTTTAGTTTAATTAATCTAATTTTAGTTTACTTTAATTAATTAATTAGTTTAGTTTAATGTTGTTAATTTCATTAATTTTAGTTTAATTAATGTAATTTAGTTTAATTAAGTACTTAGTTTACTTAAGGTTAATTAATCTAATTTCGTTTACTTTAATTAATTAATAAATTTTAGTTCAATTAATCTAATTTTAGTTTACTTTAATTTAATTAATTAGTTTAGTTTATTTTAGTTTTAATTAATTAATGTTAGTTTAATTTAATTAATTTTAGTTCAATTAATCTAACTTAGTTTAATTCTTCATTACTTAATTTACTTTAATTTAATAAATTTTAGTTTAATTCTTCACTACTTAGTTTACTTTAATTACTTCATTTTAGTTCAAATAATCTAATTTTAATTTACTTTAATTCAAATTAATTAATTAGTTTATTTTAAATTATTTAATTAATTTATGTTAGTTTAATTTACATTATTTAATCAATTTAATTTAGATTATTTCATTAATTAATTAATTTAATTTATTTCAATATTTTAATTACGTAATTAGTATTAAATTAGTTTAGTTTGGTTGTAGAATTATGAAGGGCAGACGACGTCCTCCCCAGTCAGACGAGCCTGACGACGCGATTGATGAGGCGACTCTGCAGCCGCCTACTGCTGCTGCCCCTGATGCGGACCTGACTACAGAGGAGTTGGACAACCTCCTCTTCAGTTAGGAGCCGAGACTTGCTGCCACGCTCGATGATGCAGTCCCTGAGACCCAGCCTGCGACACCACGATTGCCGCAGGACTCATCAGGGTCTACATCAGGGTCGGATCCACCTGGCCCATCCACTTCAGGCACGCAGCCTCCTCGGGCCACAGACTCTACCCTTCGGATTGAAGGGGATACGTAAGTAATTTTGTTTATTGTTTTAATTACTTAATTTTTAAATCTTTAAACTTTTTTAAAAGTGTTTTTTTTTATGTTAACTAATTGTTTCTAATATCACAATATTTTTATGTTTTTGCAGAGTACAGTCGTATACAACCGTTTCAAAACGGTTTCGCGAGGTCCTCCAGAGCATGCCTCTACCCAGGGCTTGGCGGCAAGATTCTGACGACGGAGAAACGTCGGATGTACGACAATTGGAAGGTAAAAAACATCATTTATTTTTATAATTAATTAATTTTGAAATTTATAGAAATAAATTTATTACTTTAACAATTTTTTATTTCAATTTTTTCAGGGTAAGTTTCCTGTTATCGATCCCGATATCACGGACGGTAGATTGTTCCCCCTATGGGACAATCACGTCCGGGATCGATTCAAGGACCTCATGTACCGAGCGCGCAGAAAGCAAGCTGCAAACCGCCCCGTGTGGATGAACCCTGAGGACCACGCGCGGCTTGTCGCGAGCTTGAGCACTCCCGAGGGCATGGCAGTGTCAAGGAGGAATAAGGCCAACCGCGCGAAGAATCCCACCAAACACACAGCCGGGGCCCGGACCCACAACGAGCACCATCGTCGATTGGTAAGTTTTTTTTTTGTCGTTTTCTTACGTACTTTTTTCTTGTTTTCTTTTTTCAATTAGTTATTAATTTATTATGTTTTCTTCTTCAATCTTTAATATTTTTGGGAAGCGAAGCACGGTCGCCCTGTCCTGCCCGATGAGCTGCACCGCGTTCTTCACACGAAGAAGGACGAGACGTTCGTCGACGTAAGGTGAAAGTAGTTCAAGTATTTAATAATTTTTTCAATTATTATTTTTTCTTTAAAATTTTTCCTAACTTATATATTAACTATTTTATTTTCTAAATTTTAAATGTTTAGGAACGTTTCACGGAGTCGTTGAGTCAGCGGTTGCCCACACCAGACTCGCAACCGACTCAGGAAGACCGTAGAGAGGCGTTCTTGGAGGCTGCTGAAGGGGTTCGGCCTGATGGATCAGTTCCTGGGCTCGGCTCATACGGGCGACACCTTTACGTGGATGTGCCCCAGCCTCAGCGGAGCGGAGCGAGCACTAGCTCCGGCCCTTCTCCGGTTGAGCAGCAGCTGCGAGCGGACATGGACGCTTTGCGCGAGGACTTCGTTTCTCGAGTCGCTGCGATTGAGGAGGACATACAGGCACAGGTCGAGGCCCAGGTCACAGCAACTTTGGCCGCATACTTCAGATCCCTAGGTGGCGGCCATTCATCATCGACGCCTCCTCCGCCACCCCCCACCTCTCCGCAGTAGTTCTAGGATGCTTTCGTCTGTATAAAACGTTTTTTGAATATTTGATATATATATATATATTTAATTTTAATTCCAATTTTTTGTTATTAAATTTTAATATTAATTAAATAAATAATTAACTAATTATTGTAATTTAAATAAATAAATAAAATATTTATTAAATACGACCAGATGGTCGCATTTACCATAAGATAAACGACCATCTAGTCGCATTTTGTCCGAGTACAAAAGTGACCACGTGGTCGCTTATAAAAGACCACACGACCACTGTTTTATGTGACCAACTGGCCACTTTTTTTCAACTTAAATTATGACCGGATGGTCCTATTTTTTCACAAACAAACGACTATCTGGTTGCATTTTGTGTGAGTAAAAAAGTGACCATTTGGTCACTAATAAAATGACCACGTGGTCACTGCTTCATGTGACCAACTGGTCACTTATCTTCAACTTAAATTACGACTAGATGGTCAATTTTTAAGCTACCATCTGGTCGTTTTTTAAAATGTTTACTTTTTTTGCGACCAACCATGGTTGGTCGTATATTTGTGACTATACAGTCGCACAAAGTCCGGACCGATCAGCTTTTTTGCCTCCACCTTGTTGGTCGCTCTTTTGGTCGCATTCTTCTATATAAATGATTAGTTGGTCGCAAATTGCCTTTTTTTGTAGTGCAAAACTCTTAACAAATATATTACTCTTTCCCTAAAAAATAATTTTATTAGGATATTAATTTTGTGAAAGTAAAAAAAAAAAAAGAAATTTAATATACTAATATCACAAGCCAATTAAAAGTATCATTGTTTCAAATCAAAGTCACTTCAAAAATTCATATCTCCTTAATCAAAATATGTTTTGACTTGATTCTTTCTTCTAAATACACCTTATTAATCTATCATTGGCCTATAATGTTAAAAGGAATTATGTTTATGAATAAAAATCAGAATTTATGTAAAATAAATCTCAATAACGTTTTTTAATATACAAAAATCTGCAGTATTTGTATCAATTTTGAAAAATCGTATCTTTTTATATACTAATCCAAACGAGATGATTTTTGTTCTTAAAGTTTTATTCATAAGTCTAGTTTCAAGGAAAAATAAACTTTAAAAATAAATATCAGAGAAACATCACCGAAAATACTCATACTGAAAGACGCTGCAGTTTTTCCCTAAACAATAAATCTTGTTCAAACCTTAAACTTCAAAAAATCATAACTTTCAAACCAGAAATTAAAATTGATTGATTCTTTTTCCTATATCTTCGTCTATCAGTCTATTTTCAAATAAAATTAATCAAGTAAAAATATCAATATATAAAATCTACGAATTTAATACATAGACAAAAGACTAGAAATAATTTAACGAAGAAAAGAACTTACCTTGATTAGGAGTAATTTTTATAAATTCTCTCCCTCCAAAATTTGAGATGTGATCTCTACATTTTTCTCTATTTTTTATTTTTTCCCCTTTTTATTTTCTATTTTCTTTCTCTCTACGAGGGCTCTATTTATAACTAAATTGAGATAAATAAAGAGTAGGAAATAATTTCTTTAGATAATTCAAATTATTTTCAAAATGATTATCTTCTATCAAATCAATTAAATCTCTAAGGATTTATCTTGATCCATTTCAAATTATATCTATCTTTGATAAATCAAACTTATCTTTAAATGAATTATTTATCTCTAGAAATTGAGGGACAATTACTAAAATAGCATATTTTTGCATACTAATTACTGAAATGTCAGAACTTTTCAAAAATTACTCAAATAGCATAATTTTAGTACAATAAATTATTGAACTATAGTTCAATAAATTGTTGAACTAAAAAAATTAAAAATTTTAACGAATTCATTGAAAATAATAATAAAAAATGATCAAATAGTTCAATAAATTATTCACCTTGAACTTAAAAAACCAAAAAAAAACAAACAAATTCGTTAAAAAAAAACCTATGAAAAATAGTTCAATAATTAATTGAATTATAGTTCAATAATTTATTGAACTATAATTATGCTATTTGAGTAATTTTTAAAAAGTTCAGACATTTTAGTAATTAGTATGCAGATTTATGCTATTTGAGACAAATTCTTTTGAATTAAACTCTTTTATCTAATTGAACATAATTTTATCTTTAAAATTAAAAGCCAAAAAAATTGTCTTTATATTTCAAAATTAAATCAAAGTTCAATTTTATTCATTTCAATAAATTTAGCCTAGATAAAATATGGTGTCTACAAATTTTTCCCCCATTTAATAAACGGGTGGGGGAATTTTTCCCTCCATTTACACCCTGCCCCACCCCTTTTATCTTCTTTACTTTTTTTTCTTATAATTTAGTTTCCCTAGGTTTATTTGTATATGGATTATGATGGATAGTTTTACTTGTTTATTTTTATGGTCTATTAGGTACTATTATCATTGAAAAAAAATGATTTTTCAATTAAAAAATAAATTAAAACAAGCACTTTCACATTATTCCGCTCCTCGTTTATTCGTGGCCTCGCCTCGCTCCCGTTTAATAAAAGGGGGTGGGGTCCGTGGTGGGTGGGGAAAAATAGTTTAAATGAGGCGGGGTGTAAATGGGGTCCCAAATAAATAATAGCATTTTAAAAAGTATTTGCAAATATAACAGTTTTTAAAAAATCCTCATTCCGTGAATTAAGAAATCAGTGATAACTTGTAAGGTAATTAGTGATAACTTATTAGATAATCAGTAATTACATGTAGGAAATATCAGTTGATACATCAGTAAAATCTGATTATCTATGTGTGGAATCAGTGATTACTATGTGGAAATAAGTGATTACTTACGTGAAACTAATTGTAATTTTGTAATTTTTTAGTCATGGAATTGAGTTTTTTTGGTATTTTTGTAAATAAGTTTTAACACTGCTATTTTTACAAATATTAGATCTGATTCTGCTACCCTAAAAATTCTCTCCGCCTCCGCCCCTCCTTGGCACGTGTGCACTTAATTCTAATTGAACTTCAACCACAACAAATCTTAATCTACGTTGAGAGAGAGACATATTTTCATCCAAATCAGATAAGGCAAGATATTCATTTAAGTGGCTGAGAGGCATTGTGTTACGTCATAATCGAACAATAAAGCCATAGAAATTGTACGAAGATAAAAGTAAAGAAAATCTTACATTTATTAGTGGGAAATACAAATTACAAAGGCAGGAATATGAGATAAATTCACACGACAAAATTATTGGCGTTACATAATTTTATATGTAAATGTTATAATTGAAAGATTTAAATTATGATTAATTGTTGAGGAATGGGCAGCTCAATGGTGCCTTCTCTTTTTGGGCAGAATCATCCAAGAGAGGACCCTTGACGAGAGCCCCAAGTAATTCGGCAGGATCATAAAACTGCTCAACCTTCACGATCTTCTTATTCTCATCCAACTATAATATTTCACAAGCAAAGAAAAAAAACACAGATATTGATCAAGAAAAAGATGGAGAACAAAACTTAATTTTAAAAAAAAAAAAAAAAAATTTAAGAACTCAAACCATTATTAAATGAGAACTCGATAACTCAAGTGATTGAATGATATGAAATGCACATTTATTTATGGGAAAAAATTCACCTCCAAACATGGGTCAATAGAGACTTTCGATTAAAGTTAAGGTGACTCACACATTTATTAAATATCTAAATAAAGAGAATACTTAGTACTCACATACTCACCGTCGTACGTGTCATTTTTCTATTAGATAAAACATTAGTGGCACCTGTATATTTATTAAAAAAAACCTCATATATATTTTATCATTAATATATTTTATTCAATAGAAAAAAAAAAAAAAAAAAACTCATACTCACTACTCAAATATTGTCTTTTATATAATATATTGTAAATGATCTAATAAGAATAAAAAGTAAGAGTTCCTACTAACTAACTCGTGTGGAGAAAAATTTTATCCATATTTATCGGTTAAAGTTTGTTTACCTCTAAGATTCCAATGCCATATAACTCAATCATTTCACCAGTAGGAGCATGACCTTTGAAAGGACCCTCCATGAAACCCCAATGCCTAAACTTATACACAATCAAAGGAGGCCCTGCATAAACCTGAATGATTTCGAGAGCGAAACCGCGAGGAAAAGTTGTCGTGAAAAGACGGTTAGATGAATCTGCAGTTTCTTCTTTTGGGTTATAAATTCTGTACTTTTCAGGAAGAGAGGTTTGAAGAGCAGCATTATATCCTCCACCTAATTTCCTTTTTTCCTCCAAACTTAATGCCTTTCTTCCTGTAAACATTTTAAATGTTTGGGTTAAAGAAGATAATCCTAGTTTTTGGAATATTAATAGAGAATCTTTATTAATTATTACCATTGAGAATAAAAGTAACCTCTTGTGAATTCATAACTTTGAAATCTTGAGGTAATATTTTATGGATATTCTCCACTTCCCAACTCTTCACTAGGTTTTGCACCTCTTCCTCCAGAGATCCTGCCGGCCATATCTTCCAAACCACAAAACCCAATCAGTATTTCTTAAATAAGAGAAAAAATATATATAATTACTTTTATTTACTAGTGTATTTTATTTAAAAATCTACTAAAATTGTATATTGTTTATAGTCTAATAAATGGTTGAGTTTTAATATTTACAAATTTGACTTTTCAAATGGGTTAAAATAGTGGGAAATTTTACCGGGTAACAAAATTTGCAAGAATATTTATAATTATAAGGAAGTTTATAAAAGAGATATTTTTAAAAATAGTATTTTTTATTGTGAATTCCAAAAATAACACAAATAAATGGTTTTAAAGAAATAGCAGATTCATTAAAATAAGGAGAACTTTCATAGTTTTAATGAAAGTTTCAAAATCATAAAAATTAAATAAATTTGAACAACAATCGAATTTGAAATTGAAGTATCCCAAAGAGGAACATAAAATACAATAATAATTTTAAAATTAAAAAAATAAATGAAAATAGCTTTCATTAATTTAATGGAAAAAAAAAAGTCATTTTAGAGAGAAAAAAAAAAGAAGAGAGAGACCTTGGTTCTTCCTTGTTCAAAAAACTTGTTGACGACATCATAGTTAGGACGAGATCCGAACCTCCACGTGGTATCCTTCTCTATGTCTCCATTCAAAATATAACGATACGGATCTTCCTTGGTTCCTGTTGAATCCATCTTTCCTCTTTTTTTCTTTCTTTTTTTCTTTCTTTCTTATATATTTCAGATTCTCTCAGAGGAATCTCATGATTTCCATATTATTAAGAACTGAGCTCATTTTATAGACAAGAGAATGTCCCTTACCTTTTTTTTTTTTTAAAAAAAAAGAAAAGAAAAGTCATATCATTATTATTATTATATAGCTGATTTTAGTCCTTATAAAATTCCACACAGACCAGTCTAAAGCGATGGCTGTAGATGGTAAGATATCTTTCTTTCTTTCCTTTTCTTCTTTGACAGGGGATGGATGTAGATTAAGACATTGTGGCTGCCTCCTCAAAATCAATCATGATTCATGAACGTTTATTTTAATTGAAATTTATTACTTTATGCCTCATTAATAAATATTTTATTCTCAAGTAATTGGTTTTCTGTAAACTAACTGCTTTTCTTGGTTTTGGAATTATAAATTTAAAAAAATGGCGATTGCACATATAAGAGACTAATATTTATAAAAATATCGGTACAAAAAACTTATTTGAAAAAATATCAAAAAAACTCAAATTCGAACCTAAAATATTATAAAATTGGTATGTGTTTCGCGTAAGTAATCATTGATTTAGTAGATAGGATATAAGTGATTTTATTGATTCATCGTATCAACTGATATTTCGTGCATGTAATTACCAATAACCTTATAAGTTATTATAGAAGAGTCCGAATATAATAATAAATTATATATTCAAACAGATAAAGGTTACAACTATAAAAAAAAATTTACATTCATAATTATTATTATATCAATATGGCCGAACCCAGACATTGGACAATATGGCAACAATGTAGAAAATTTGGAAGGTCTTACACTGGTGGCAAGAATTTGAAAACATTTTCTTACATATTTTCTGATGAAACACTATCTTACATATTTTCTGATGAAACACTATCTTACATACCTCCATCCTTATATGAAGATAGTTACTAAAAAACATGTGGGTTTTCCCGTTAATAGTTAGATCTAACCTGGTTCTAAGATTTAAATGAACTTCATGAAGCCCACGGCAACGAACCGGGATAAGGAGCTACTCCGCAGTATCTGAACAAACCAACAATCTCAGGACAGCCATTGGGGTAAGGTATCGATCGATGAAAAGGGTCTCTTCCGAGCTTTTTGCGGTAGAGGGAACCTTGGCATCCGTATGGATCATCTTGGAATTGAGCTCGTACCAATGCTTCACCTTTTAGAGCGGCTTCTTTTGAAGTCGTTGAAGCTGGTGTGCCAGCGTATGAGAACCTTGACTTTGGAAAGTTAATGGCTGACCGATGCAAATTTGCAAATCTCTTCTCTTTAAAATCATAGCCTACCACCTAATTCAACAGTCAGAATATTGTAAGAAAAGAAAAATGCTACAACTAGGCACACCTTCCATAGGAAACCGATACTATATGCGTGTAAAAAGGAGAGTGACGATGAATTTGAATGCTTTTGAATAGAAAAAGGATGAATCGGCATTAATATTACAGTGGAGAGTTTTGTTCATCATTATCAAAATATTCAAACCATAATTACCGGCACTTCCTAATTACGTCACAAAACAACACGACATAAAATACGAGTAAAAGGTAAGCATGGAACTCACGTTCTAATATGCACACGATATTGTCCATTAACTCCAACAAAACCAAAAAGAAAAGCAATGAACTCTTGATGCTGATATACTCTAGGATTACAATTCTCCAAGAATGCTCAAAAACAATTTCCCATATCTTGAATTCACAAACGCAAATTACATATTAAATATAGGCTGTCAATTACCCAGCCAACTATCTAACTAATAAACTACTAATTAACAAAGTAGCTAACTGCTTTAGACAACGAACTAGCACTAAACAGAAACCAGCAAGTTAACTAACGGAAAGGTTTCAACATAAGACCCAAGATATCAACTCCCACCTCTTAAAAAGAACTCAATCCTCAGGTTCCATAATAGTATAGCAACTAAGAAATTTTGTTTTTTCAAAAGATGGCTCGTAGCCCATTTCATTGATATAATGAAAGAAACAAACAAAAATATATAAGAAAACAAGGCAACCAAAAGCCCCCAAAAAACGAAACGAAACAAAACAAAAGCAAAAGTATACCCCAAAATATACCCACATAAAAGCTCTCGGTCATCCACCTAATTACAAATATGCGGCCCAATTGTTCATAATAAAAAGAAAGAGGGTAATTACAAAAAAAAAAAGTTTGGATGTTAACACCCAAAAAGATGCATTTACAAGTGCCAAGTCCCACACATAATCGAGGGTCCAAAATTCTCCATTAAAAATCCTCCTATTTCGTTCCAACCAAATTCCCCAAATAATCGCATAAAAACCGGCTTCCCATAAACTACCACCCCTTCCTTCGAAAGGTGGGTTCAAAACCACTTCCTTTAACATTTGGCGAATTGGGCTCGAAGGAGCCCGAAAACACCCGAAGGTGATAAAAACCTATGTCAAATATGAGTGGAGAACTTGCACTTCCACAATATATGATTATGATCCTCTGAGTCCTGATTGCACAGACAACAACATTGAGATCTAAGGGTTAGAAAGGAAGATCTCTCAAGAAAGTCAAGGATAAAGCTCACTTTCTTCGAGATCTTCACCTGCTAGAGATTGGTAAAGAAAGGTGTAGTATAAGTTATAACTTAACAAGAGTTGTAACGTGCTAGAAAAAATATTTACAAGAAAAAGTATGAGACGAGTTTAGGGTCCAAAATCTTGTACCCTCCCTTAATGGAAAGGCCAACCAAAATGAGCATAAGAGAGTTCACGAAATTACCTATACCGGATAAATCT
The DNA here is from genome assembly GCA_028015215.1 of Gynostemma pentaphyllum. Classification (NCBI taxonomy): domain Eukaryota; kingdom Viridiplantae; phylum Streptophyta; class Magnoliopsida; order Cucurbitales; family Cucurbitaceae; genus Gynostemma; species Gynostemma pentaphyllum. Next base: position 43,554,059 of record CM051353.1, read on the forward strand.
ACGGAAATGAAAATCGAAATTGGCTCGCAATCCCATGCCAAACATCCCATTAAGCACAAAGGAGGAAATGAGAGAGTTTTTGGCTAAGGCCATTGAGTATAAGAGAGGGCAAGGTCCCCTAGGTCCTACCCAAGTGTCCTCTCAGAGATTCAATTTTGTAAATATATCTTCCTATTTCCAGGGACCACAGAAAACTGATCAGAAATTTGAATGTCTTCCTTTCGGTATATAAGGTTCTTGAAGAAATTCTCATCCTCAGTGAAGTAAGCATCCAAACTAGAAAACATAGTTTCCTCCACACCTATCAGTATTAGATTTCTTTTTCAGAATTTTTTTTCAGAACATAAGTTCTTGGTCTATTGACACCACCTGGCTGATACTCACAACTACTTCAATACCCATTAACCATATGTTCTTCAACCAGTTCCACATATCCTTCCTAATCAATCAGTTCCTCTATAATTTTTTGTCCGCCAAGTCAATTCATGAACTTTTAAAACCCTCATGAAAAAATCAGCCAAGTATACCTCAATTTCATCTTCTTGAACCCTCAGCCAAAATTATTAGCTCTACAATTAAGACTCAAGATATCAACTCCCACCTCTTCAAAAGAACTCAGTCCTCACGTTCCATAATAGTAAAGCAACTAAGAAATTTTGTTTTTTCAAAAGATGGCTCATAATCCCATTTCATTGATATAATGAAAGAAACAAACAATAATATATATAAAAAAACAAGGCAACCAAAATCCCCCAAAAAAACTAAAAAAAAAAAAAAGCAAAAGCATACCCCAAAATATAACCACATAAAAGCTCTCGGTCACCTAATTACAAATATGTAGCCCAATTGTTAATAATAAAAGAGAGGGTAATTACAAAACAAAATTTGAACATTAACACCCAAAAAGATGCATTTAAAAGTGCCAAGTACCACACACAATCTGAAGACCGAAATTCTCCATTAAAAATTCTCCTATTTCGTTTCAACCAAATTACCCAAATAATTGCACAAAAACCGGCATCCCATAAACTACCACCCCTTCCTTCGAAAGGTGGGTTCAAAACCATTTCCTTTAACATTTGGAAAATTGGGCTCGAAGGAGCCCAAGAACACCCGAAGGTGATAAAAACCTATGCCAAATATGAGTGGAGAACTTGCACTTCCACAATGTATGATTATGATCCTCTGACTCCTAATTGCAAAAACAACACCATTGAGGTCTAATGGCTAGAGAGGAAGATCTCTCAAGAAAGTCAAGGATAAAGCTCACTTTCTTCGAGATCTTCACCTGCTAGAGATGGGTAAAGAAAGGTGTAGTATAACTTAAACAAGGGTTGTAATGTGCTCGAAAAAATATTTACAAGAAAAAGTATGAGACGAGTTTAAGGTCCAAAGTCTTGTTTCTTGAGAACCCTCCCTTAATGGAAAGACCAACCAAAATGAGAATAAGAGAGTTCACGGAATTCCCTATGCCTATATCAAAATTGGCTCACAATCCCATGCCAAACATCCCATTAAGCACAAAGGAGGAAATGGGAAAGTTTTTAGCTTAGGCCATGAATAAAAGAGAGGGAATAAGTCTTTGTAGGCAAGGTCCCCTAGGTCCTACCCCAAGTGTCCTCTCAGAGATTCAATTTTGTAAATATATCTTCCTATTTCCTGGGATGAACATGAACCACAAAAAACTGATCAGAAATTTGAATGTCTTCCTTTCGGTATTAAGGTTCTCGCAGAAATTCCTTTCGGTATATTAGATTTCTTTTTCAGAATTTTTTTTCAGAACATAAGTTCTTAGTCTATTGAAACCGCCTGGTTGATACTCACAACTACTTCAATACCCATTAACCATATGTTCTTCAACCAGTTCAATATATCCTTCCTAATCAATCAGTTCCTCTATAATTTTTTGTCCGCTAAGTCAATTCATGAACTTTTAAAACCCTCATAAAAAAATCAGCCAAGTATACCTCAATTTCATCTTCTTGAACCCTCAGCCAAAATTATTAGCTCTACAATTAACATGATTGGCTGCTTGCCAACTACTTTTCACAATTGCTTCAAAGCTCACAACTTGGCCAACGCTTCTCAATTAGCTTTACTTTTTTCTTTCTTTATAATTGATCACCCATAGAGTTGAGGCACCTCTGAACTTGTTCTTCAATAATATTAGCCTTTGACCCAATCAAAATCTGTTTTTGTCAAATGAGTTAAATAATGTCAGACATCAGAACCAAAGAGAGGGAAGTTAAAATCATAATGGGGGTTGATTTTGGTAGATCTTGTGATTTAGACTTCCAAGACCCATGTCAAAATCAACTTTGGCTTCTGTTTGAAAACCAGGAATCAATAGGTCTTGTTGCTGTTAGATGGTAGATTCATGAAAATCTTGATGAGGAAATTGAATTCAAGGATTTTTGAAGAAAGTCGGTCATTATAATAATTCCTTGAAGGCTACTAACCCACAAAATTTTCGGAATTAATTTAGGAGGGGACCATGTGAGCCAAAACCAGGCAAGAATTTTAGCCAAGCTCGCATGAAGGTTCCCTAAGACCGTTTTTCCAAGAATAAGTTAGCATCGTGGGTGTCAACGTCCAAGCTTTTTTGTAATTACCTGCTCTTTTTTATTTTTAACAATTGGCATGTATACTTGTAATTAGATGGTGGCCGGGTATTTTTTAGGTATACGGCCTCTTTTGTCCAGGTTTTGCTTTTGGTTTGTTTATATTTTTTTGGGCGCATTGCTCGTGTTTTTATGCTTCTCATTTACTTTGATCAATGATGAAATGGGCTTTTGAACCATTTTTCCAAAAATAAAAAATAAAAAAATTATTGCTTTGTGGGTTTTCCAATGGAAGGTTCAATATAATTTCAGCTAAGAATGTGCCTTCGGTCGTTATCAAGACTTTGATTATTCATGAGTGCCATCAATCTTCTCTGAGTTAACTTTTCTTGCAAAAATGTTTTCAATTCTCTTTTCAGGAATACTTCCCCTCTCCACTGATATTGTTAAGGTGATTTGGAGGGATTGCTATCCGAAGAAAGTTTAAGTTCTTCTTTGGACTTTCTTTCATGGGGGGCTAAACACAAATGACAAGCTTCAGAGAAGATATCCCCTTATGGCTTTGAGCCCCAATCGCTGTGCATTGTGTTGTGCCAATGCCGAAGACCCTAGCCACCTGTTTTGGAGCTGCCCTTCACTTCGAAGCTCTAGAGAAATTTGTTTAGCATCTTTAACTATCGAGGCCCAGGCCCTTTGCAGATTCAGCAACTGCTGCATGGCCTGCTTTGCGGTGTTAATTTTAAGAAGAAAGCCCTCGTCCTCTGGTGCAATGCGATTTGTGCCCTTATTTGGCTCATATGGTGGGAAAGGAATAGTCTTCAACGATGAGCCTTCGGAGCACCAGTTCATAAGGGATTTGTTTATTAGATTTAGCTCTATGTAATCTGCTAATTCTAAAGCTTTTTGTAATTACTCTCCTTCGCTTATATCCCCCAATTGGAGGAAATTTTTGTAATCCTGGGGTGCTCTAAAAATTCTTCTCTGGTACAGAGGCTAACCTTCCTAACAGGTTCCTAAGTCCAATTATGTTACGTGTTGTTTGATATTGAGCATTATATCATAAAATAAAATGCCTCCCCGTGATGAGATCGACAAGAATATGATTTTTCATATTCTAATGGTTAGGTTTTTTTTTTTTTTTCTAATAGAAAGATGAAACTAGCTGCTGGTCAAGACAAGAACTTTCATCTCATATCTAATGCTGCAACTTAAAAAAATCTCTTTATCCAACATCAAAGTCGTATCAACAATTGGGTCGATTATTTGTGAATCAGTGACCATTTGTTGATCGAGGCTTTTCCCCTTTTTGTATTCTTTGATTTTTTTTCTCAAAGAAAGTTGAATTTCATTGAGAAAAAGTTGTATAAAAGGGCATATCACTTATTTTATAGACTAATTTTCGTGGATAGCACTTTCTAGGTAAATATTTGTAAATTTATCACTTTTTTAAATTTACATATGTTATTTTTTTAAAGGTAGTTTAATAAATTTTACCAAATCCTAAATTACCCTACCCTCAGATTCAGTCTTTACTCTTTCGAACTCCCATCAATTTTGACTTTGACCACATCTTACTCGCAATCTCAGACTCAAAATTGTTCCCCAAATTTTTTTAAAAAAAACAAAAAAAAAATTGTAACTTTGACATTTGCATTTTTTTTAAAAGGTAGATTTGAAGAATATTCATATAAATTTTTTATTTTTATGATAAATAAAAAACTTGTCATTGATAAAGAATATTCACATAAATCAGAGAGGAGATGAAGGAAGGCTTCATAATAAAGAGGGTTGGAGGAATTTTCTATTAAGGAAAAGGGTATTTCAGTTCTTATAGAGTTAGTTAATCTTACTGTCAGAAGTTTGTTAGAGGATCGGGAGGGGTACATATAGATGATGCTTTTAGTGGGTGGTCAATGTCTATTTTCAGATTGTTATTCCTAGTTGGGAGAGGTCAAGCTCTCTAATAAACCTGAGGATAGGGAGTTCTGATTGTTTGACTCAGTTCTATTACCAATTAATATGCAATTCGTAGCAGCAGTCTAACTAACCAACTAACTATATAACTACCAGTCTAATTACCTAAGGAGTAATAACCTTTCTTGTAAATCTCTTTGTAAATTTCTGCTCTCCTGTGAAATGGTAGAAATGAAACTCTCTAATAAACCAAGATATGTGAATGGTAGAAATGAAACTCCGCACTCAGCTAATTCTGCCAACCTGTCCAGTTTACCACTATCGCAATTTAAACAACTCAGGGAGCTTTTTCTTGTTTTTGTTTTAAGACCATACACCCATTCTAAAATTTGAAGCACCCTGTTAATGTTCCTGAATTACTCATCAATCATCATCACCAAAGCAAAAGAAAATTGTATCATCTGCGAACTGTGGCTACGACAACTTCACCTTTTCCCTCCCAACTTCAAAACCTTTGATCAGTCCCCTCTCCTCTCCTCTTGACATGTAACGTCCCGTTATTTTTGTGATAAAAAAAAAAAAAGTATTTATTTTATTTTATTTAAGTAATTAAAGTTTATTTATTAATTGTTAAATTAGAATTTAGTATTTTATTTCATTTTAATTCATTTTAATGGCTTTATTTATTTAAATACGTTTTAATGGTATTAATAATTATTAACGGGCCAATTAATAATTATTAATCACCATTGGGTTAGTTTGAGATGTTCGGGATTCGTTTTTAAGCCAAAAGTCAAAAAGGGCAAAATCATAATTTCCCAATTTGCAAAATATCTAAAAACACTATTTGACTATCTTCATAAATGAGCTCATTGACTCATTTTGACCACAAAACTTCTCCAAAAATCCCCTCCCCACCCGTGAGCATCAAAGAAGGAAGAGAGAAAATTGGTTTTTGTTCGTTTCTCGACGGATCGACTTGAGCTAGGATAAATCGGAAAGCCCTCGGGTCAAGGATCATTTCCCACCTAGCCATCGTCCGTTTCTCTCGAGATCCTAGGAGTTCTCGGTAAGTGAAGTTTCAAACCCTAACTCCAAATAGTGTTTTAATGGAGTTTTACTTGTTTTCTTTCGATTTCTTGCCGTAAAACTCGGTGTTTGTCAATTCGGGAGTAGTTTTAAGTGTTTTTGGAAACTATCCCATAACCCTAAAACCGAGTTTCAATGAAACCCTTCCCGTTTGAATTTTACCCTTTTGGGTTTGATTTTGGGTTAGAAATTAATGAATGAATGTTTATTTAAATTCGATTCGGGAAAGGGATTAATGTTCAAAAACCCTATTTATCGATACCCATTGAAATCGGGATTATCGAATTTGCTTAAAACCAACTCGAAATGTATTTAAATTGCCAAAAAGCCGGAAAACCAAACCCGAAACCCAATTTTGATGCTAGGGCGTGGGCCTCATGTGGGATTTTGTTGGGTTTTTCGTTGTTTTGTACGTTTGGTTGATGTTCGAACGATAGTTGGTTAATTATTGATTGTATGATATAATTCGTTTGTAGGTGTTTTTGAACCGCGTGGTTGATCGCTCCTTCGAACTTAGGAGCAAAGTCATCTTTTAATTAAGGTGAGAATAGTTAGAATTTAAAGTAATTATAGAAATCGAATAAGTGTGAAGGTTTGTAAAGTTTGAAACTAAGATTAGAATCCGAATCTAAGATTAGAGGGTTGTGAGTTAGTGCCCTTAGGATTAGAAGTTAATCCTTCAAGTGAGAACTTAGAAGTTCTCGAGAAAGACTTGAATCTTAGAAGATTCTAAGTTAGATTCGATTCAAATTAAGGTTGGACCATTGGAAGTTAAAAGATCCAACTTGTTTGTAGAACGGTTAATAGAACCTCGGATTAATGGAAGTTTAGAATCCTGGAAGGAATAGGTTAATCGTTTTAAGTTAAGATTGTACTTTTATTATTGATACCGGAGTTCGATCGACATATCGTTCGTCCGAGGTCACAATCTATTTCTTATTCTTACTTAATGTCATTTACTTTATGTCTTTTACTTTATGTTTATTTCAGTTACTTTATTATTCGCGCTTTACTTTATTTACTTTTGTAAGTATGTGCGAGCATATCATTGCATCTCGCACCATGGCATATTGCACCATGACATCTTGCATAAAAGAAGTACAGAATGTTGGAGCCTACGGGTATTGTCCGCATTTCCTTCTGAGAAAAAGAATGAAAATGAGAAATAAAAGAAGTACAGAATGTTGGAGCCTACGGGTATTATCCGCATTTCCTTCTGAGAAAAAGAATGAAAATGAGAAAGAAAAGAAGTACAGAATGTTGGACCCTTCGGGAATTGTCCGCATTTCCTTCTTCATGCATTTTATGCATATGATTGATGAAAATATATATATCCTGGATAGAGGATCGAGATGTTATATTGTTATGAAAAGTTATTTACTTTTCCTGTTTATGTCATAACAAGAATTTTGGATGAGATTAAGACTACGAGAGTTAGTAGTATCATCCTTTAGAAGATGTAAAAATGAATTCACCTAGAGTTTGGATGACTTAGGAGTGTATGGTGTCAGATTACTTGGACACAAATCGAAATGCGAGTTTGAGGTCTATCTTTACTTTTCATGCTTATTATTCTCACTGGGCCTAGTTTGTTAGCTCATGATATTACAACCAATTTCAGGTAATGCCCTGGCTAGAGGCCGTGGAAGGGGAGATGGTGCTGCGTGATCGAGGGATGCTGACCTCGAGATGGACTAATGGAATTGTAAAGTTTATGTCTTATTTTGATGAACTTTAAGAACTTTAATGAATTGTATTTTGTATTTGGCTCCTAAGAGCCTAATGTTGATGTTTATATGATATACATATTTGAACTCCTGATTTGGACTTAAAGTCCATGTGATTTTATTAGATTTGAAAAATTAGGATGTAAACAGGTTTTCGGCATGCCAATTTTCAAACAAAACCACGCCAATTTTTCGTAAATTAAAAGACTTCCGCTGTTTTATCTTAATTTAATTTATTTAAAAGTGACGGGTCGTCACATGACATCAACCTGTTGAGAGTGCCCACAACTAGAGTGAATTAGGAAAGGGGCCAGCAAATCCCCTTGTTTTAAACCCCTCATTGCAAAAGATCCTCTTGGTGTTCCATTAATCAAGAAGGAAAAATAGGTGCATCAAAGGCAATTACTAATCCAGATTTTCCATTTACAATCGAATCCTTTCCTCCACAAAGCCTTATCAAGGAAATCACAATCCACACGGTCATATGCTTTTTCAAAATAGATCTTGTAAATAAAACCCACCTTTTTCCTCACCTTGTAATCCTTAGTTGTCTGATTTGCTATTAATACTTGATCCAAAATTTGTCTCCTCGAGTTGATTGAGTGAAATAGTGCCGAGAAGGAATTCCTTGAGCCTTTCTGCTAACACTTTAGTAATCATCTTAGACAAACTTGATATCAAACTGATAGGCTCACTCTTTAGGACTATTCAAACCCACCTATTTTGGTAGAAGACAATTAAAGGTTTCATTCAATTTTTTGGTCAATAATAACCCTTTTAAAAAAAACTCTTCAAATACCTTAAACATATCGTCCTTAACCAAATCCCAATTGTCCTGAAAGAAGGAGAAAGTGAAACTGTCAGGTTCAGGTGCTTTGTTCCTATCACACAATTGACACGACTCATTTGATTTCCTCAATCGTATAAGGTTTCACTAGGTGGTCACTCTCTATGGGATCACTAGGATTCCAATCAAATCCTTCGACATATGTTGTTGTGCGTTTGGGGGCACATACAAGGAGGAACATAAATTAATTACTTCCTTCTCAATATACACGTCCTCCTTGACTTGTTATGCAATTTGATTCGATCCTCTTCTAAAAGAAGCCCTTCTATGAAAGTAAACGGTGTTAGTGCCCCCTTCCTTCACCCATTAAACCTTCGCTTTCTTTCTCCACCTGGTATCCTCTTTTATTAATAGCTCCTCCAACTTTTCTCTTAAAATGTACCACTTAAGTCTGATCTCCTCACTAAACTGGTTATTCTCTTCCAAGGATTCAATAATCTTAATTCTATTAAGAATTCCTTGTTTGAAAATTGAAATGGATATTCATTCTATTAAGAATTTCACTGGTAACAAGACATGAAAATTGAAATGGTATCTCTCAATATGTTACATAGCCCTCAACTTCGTGGTAAAGATCAGATATACTATACAAACAAATCAAATCTTACAACAGGTTTACATGGAAAAAAAACCAGCTGTAATACAAAGGAAAACTAGTGATACTGAAGCATTTTGTTTCCATTCTTGTCACTCTGCAATCAAAGGATCCCGACATACTAAAGGTCTTGAAGTGAGTGTGGCATGACTTTTTTTTAGTTTGGATGCGCCATTATGTACACTGTAAGTATAAGGTCTTTCAAAGAAATAAATAATTGTTTATGGACTTCATTGAAGGGCTTCTGAAATCAGAGGGTATGGACACTATACTCGTGGTTGTGTACTGTTTGACCAAATATGCACATTTTCTTTCCTTCAAACACTCCTTCGCCACGCAAACAATGGTTGGAATCTTCATCAAGGAGGTTGTGCGCTTACACAGGGTACCAAAACCCATAGTATCGGATTGTGATAAGGTATTATCAATTAATTTTTGGACGAACTATTTCATTTAATGGGAACTAGCCTCTGCAAGAGCACCACCTACCACCCACAATCTAATGGCGCCAATCGAAGTTTGTCAACAATAGTTTGGAGACATATTTGCTATGTTTTGTTTCAAATCAGTTAAAATCATGGGCCAAGTGGTTATCTTGGCCCGGTACAACACATCATACCATACTTCCACCCAAACTACACCATTCAATGCACTATATGGTCGACCCGCACTCTTATTTTGTTGGATAAGGAACTGACAGAAGTGAATGCAGTGGATAGATTATTGGGTGAATGAGATGCTATGATAGATGAACTCAAAATGCAACTGTTACTGGTACAATAGAAAATGAAGGCTCCAGCGGATGAAAAGAAGCGGGATGTGTCCACAGCAGAAGATGGGATTGTCTGCTGAGACTCTAGTAGACAACAAACTCTCGCCAAATGTTTCAGAGAAAAGTTGTCCTGCGGTGTTACAACCTGAATTGGACTACAATGGCGTACAAGTAGGATCTTCCATCTGAAACAGCGGTAGGGACAAATCACATGACCATCCCCAGCCCCATTCGTCAACAGCTTACCTATGGCTTAATCTTACTTGTTTCGTCTGATGTGCTAGGTGTGAGACACACATGGGAGTGTTTTGACTGAATCAAAGAGCAGTTTTCTCATTTAAAACTGAGGATAAGGTTGAAAATTGGCTCTTGGGTACTGATACGCCAGCTGTTCTTCACACATATTAGAGAGGAGGTAATGATAGAATTTTATTTGTGAGCTTAATAGTGAACTTATTCATGAGGTTTCATCTCAAAATCATTTGGCAATGACAAGAGTACCTAATAGTTTTATCAACATTATTAGATCTCTTCATAATTTTGACATGGGATCCTTTAACATGCTCCTGAAGCTGGCGACTCTTTTTGGCCTACCATTCTTGAGCCAAATCCCAATTTTAGACCAGTTGCTTGTTAGAGGAGGTTGAGCCTTGATACCATCTTCCATGGGTTCCATCTCAAACCCAATTAACAATGAGACGAGTAGCCCATGATCTTATAAATCTTGTTAGATCCCTTTATCTTTTCAATGTAGGACCCTTAATAAGAGGAAACCGCAATAGAGAAAACATGTAGGAGGGATTCTTTTATTAAGAAGGTGTATTTTTAGTCCTTACAAAGTTAGTTATTCTTACTGAGAGAAGTTTGTTAGAGGATCCACGGGCGTACATATGGATGATGCCTTCCACGAGTGAAGTCATTGTTATTCAGATTATTTTTCCTAATTAGGAGAGGCCAGTCTCTCAAATAAACCTGAGGATAGGGAGTTCAGGTTATGTGCTTCAGTTCTATTATCAATTTATAAACAATCTGTATCAGCTGCCAATTAAATTAACCAACCAACAACCCAGCTAATGAACTACCAGTTATCCAATATAAACTAACTAAGCAGTAAACTAATCAAATAAACCAGAAACTAAACAACAATCAGCAGGATAACTAGCCACAAGCTATCAATAGCAAACTCACTACATCAGATGCAATACCCAATGATTTCCCAGGCCTAAGATCATTCAAATAATAAATTAACCCATTTTACTTAATAAAATAAGGGCAAGAGGTTTTGTTGAAAGTTTAGCCAATTGCGATGCCCCATGAAAACTTTTGTAAATATTGATAGTTTTATGCATTTAATAATAGAGACAATACAACAATTTATTGCTTCAGGTACTCACATTTTTCACAACTTTGATACTCAATTTATTGATCATTGTTATGCTGGTTATACTGAAGATTATAGTATTTGCATGCAATAGTGATGGTAAAAAAGAATGGTGAGAAAAATGAAATAGTGTTCTCCAACTCCAAAAAAGTTTTCCATTAATATGTGCTTACAGTAATGTTTTGAGGATATGTTCCAGTAAGCTCTCGAAACCGACAAATGCTGAAGAGAAGATTCTCAAAGCTGTCCCTCGCATGCTCCTCTGTAAGTGCTCTTGACCTCACATTTTCTTTGTTGCCTAGAAAGACCAGCAAAACTTGTATAAGATTCAAATATCATAATCACATCAGTTTTCATAATGATTTATTTATATGCTTTTACAAAGAGTAATGGTTCTTTTTAGGCAGTTTTACCAAGTAATAATTATGCCATTAAAAATCATATTTAATACATCACTTGAAACATAGTTTTAAATTATTATTAATTATACCTTCACTCTAGGATGAATGTGAAATAACCAATTGTGTGTACTAAAAGCACTCAGAGTCTGACATACATTATGAAGTTAAATTCCTGCAAGAAGATTCATGCTTCCTAGAACACTTACAAACCTTTGATTATCCATAAATTTTACTAATATAAGTAATCCATTCACCTCGAATGTTCTTCTCATGAGCCTTCCACTAATAAGCTCACAAATAAAATACTTTCCCTAAAAGCATGTTAAGTGCAGTATATTTTGCTTCTTTGGTGAAAGTGTGCATCAGCAATCGAAACAGATGGAGATCAAGTAGATAGAATCAGCTTGTGAAACTGCACAAGTTTTAAATATATATATATATGTGTGTGTGTGTGTGTGTGGTGTTTGGGCTAGCTTGCGCGCACCTCGACTGATCTCACGGGACAACTACACGACCCTACAATACTTGGCGTTGATAATTACGTAGGATAATATCCTAGGTAGGTGGCCATACATGGATTTCAACTCGTGACCTTCAAGGCTTAAAAACGCTTATTGACTAGGCCAACCAATGGTAGGTTAAAATGCAAGATATTTAAAGAACTGAATATGCTCACTTTAATAGCTTGTAACGTGAATAAGTGTGAGGGCCCGAGAATTTTAGTAGAATTCTTAACAATTGGTATAATTTAATTGTTCTTTAAAAAGGGAAAATAATTTTGTTATGTTAATTTTGGTAATAATTGACACTAACCTTGGTTAATTTAACATTTAGGGGGGGTGGTTAGTAAAGAAATTAAGGGTAAGGTTTAGTTAGCAATAATCATAAGTAAAGGGAGTTAGGGGTAAATAGCATTAAAGTCTTTTATTTTATTTATTAAAATTTAGGATGTATAAATAAAAAAAAAAGAGAGAGAAAAAGGAAACAAAACAAATATTTTTCTTTTCTCCTCCTTCTTCTTCCTGAACCGTGACCCCCCCCGTTTTTCTCCATCTCCTTTTTCTGTCACTTGAAGCTTCGTTTGGCTTAAATTGGAGATTAATCCAAGTGGGTTTTGATGGTGCATGAATGTTTTATCTTGGAAGGAAGATTCAAGCAAGTCTTGGGAGGAGATTTATAAAAAACAACAAGGTAATTACTAAACTAGAGTTGCGATTTTGGCAAGATTTCCATGGTGTTGATTTGGGGTTTCTTCAAGGGTAGCTTAATGGTGTTTATATGAAGGTTCTCTCATGATTAAAATTCTGGAAATCAACCTTAGGTTGATATTGATAAACCCTAAGAGTTATTAAATTGGGATTCTATGGGAAAGTTCTTAACCACCATTAATGATGAAAATCTAAGCTTCTAAGTTTTTGTAAATTGAGTTCTTGATTGGTATTGGAGGGCTTAAAATTCTGGAAATCCATATGTTATTTTAGGCTTTAAAGTTTATTGCATATTGAAAGGAAGGATATGGAAAGCATAGATGAATGTAAATTTTCAAAGAAAACTCCATTAATGGAGGTTTTTGAAGCTTTTGGTTTTTCTTTGATTTTGGGATTTCTTGACCATTACTTTGAGTTTCTCAATTCTGGAATTTAGGGGTGAATATATGATTATAAGATGTATGGAAAACACATTGGAAGATCAACTTAATGAAATTTGGGTGATTTTCCATATTTGACCGAAAATTGCACTTTCTTTTGGCTAGTTTTCATGTTTTTGTGAAATTCTTGTCCATTGATACAAAGTTATCAATTCTGGAGCATTTGGGGGTTTATATATATATATTTAGCAAGGAAACCACCTTAGGGCATCAATCCAATGTATATTTCATAAATACCCCTTGTTTGGCCAAAAAAATGACATCCCAAATCAACTAGTTTTGGAACTTTTATCACTAACCGGGTTTTGGGTTATATGTGTTTGATAGGGGCTCACTTGTAATGTTTATCTTAGACTAAACATATTTGGATTAACTCTTGTTAAAAAACACCTTAAATTGGCAATGTTTTGGAATTTCTAGTTTCTCTAAAGTATGGTTTTCTTTAGTTTTACTTTGAAATTCCTAATTCTGGAAAGTATGTGTGTATATATATATATATTTCACATGAAAAACAACTTGGAAGGATGAGGGGATGATTATTGAAAGGTTTCCAAAATTGGCCTAAAAACTAGTTCATTTTTAGCTAGTAATGGGGTTGTTTGTGTTCTTAAGGGTTGGATTTGAGTTTGATGATTATGGGCTGAGGCAATATCATTATTTTGAACTCAAATGTGTTTACAATGGTTTGTTGTAGGAGGAAGACAATCCTAAGCAAGTTGGTGCCTAAATTGGTAAAGGTGAGAACACAAAGAATCGGAAGAGTGATGACGATTTGTCGAATGCTTGGTGTGGTGTTGTGGATTGATTTGTTGTCATGGCTGATTTGAAGTCACTTGGACTCATGTTTGATGAAGGAGTGTACTTGTGAAAGCAATGAGGGGCGAGTTTCATGCTTGACTCGTCGTAAAAGTCGAAAGAGCAGAAATGCATAAATTGACTATTCTTGTTTGCAAATTGAGTTGAATTGATATGTTTGCTTGTTTGAATATATCTACCTTGAGATATATGATTATATGACTTATTTGAATAAACCAAATGAGATAGAAAATGCTTATATGTCCACATGAGCATGATTTACCTATGAATTGGCTAGTTAAACATGACTACTTGAACTTTGCCTCTACTTACCATATGAGCTAGCAATACTTGCCTACTTGTTCATTATATTTTTAGTCCATGAATGAGTTATAAGCTGATTTGGGAGTATTCTTATTTGGTTTTAGCATGATTTTGATTATGCTCGGAAGTAATTCGATTGAGATATCATGGATGTAGTATTGCTTTTGCTGGAAATTATTTATATGCTTATTGTGCATATTTGAACAAGATGTATAGCATGACATTGTTATGTATTGCTTAGAGGCATGGCTTTACGTATGCTCGTTGAGCGGGAAGTAATACTTGTTTAAGAATTGTGAGAAAACATGACTAGTCATTACATTGCATAATCATTCCATCCATGCATATCGGTTTTTCTGTAAATGGCCATGAGGTTGTAACCCGTGTAATGGTGTATGGGTGTTGGACGTTACACGTGGTTACCGTGGCGGAGATGTGATTAACCCGTGTAACGGTGTGTGGGTGTTGGACGTTACACGTGGTTACTGTGGAAAGGTGATGAGCTCCGTTGTGCTATGTGATAAATGGCCCGGGTGCTAGTAAGTTTGAGATAGTTGAAATTGTAATGAGCTATGGCTAGAATGTTAGTTGATCTTGTGACTTGGGGCGTAGTGAGACGCCGGGTTTGCGATGGCATGGCTTGTGAAATTTAAAAGAATGGTATTGTGAAATGTGAGATATGGTAACGGTTTGACGAAAATACATGTTGGAGAACTTGTGATTTGTTGACTCCATCTATACATAATGTATTTGTTCTAGTTTTGCATTTTTAGCACGATATTACCTTGTTTGCATTCTATCACGATCATTTCGCATCCCGTTCATATTCTTTTGTTTTCACTAAGTGTCATGCTCAAAGGTGCTCTATATCACCTTTCAGGTAGTGCTCGGGGACGAGAACGTGGAGCGGCAGGTGGTGCTCGTTGATAGCTCAAGAGGGAGGCTTTTGGATTGGCCTACAATCACGCGAGCCATGGATTTTGGGAACATTGTTTGAAAGTCGAGCCTATGTTTTAGAATCAAAAACTTAAAACCTTATGTACATATTATGTCTTGTATATCGTTTTAAACTGGTGCACCAAACTTTGCTATTTTGAATTGTGAACTTATGTGATATTCTGAACCGCCGACGAGCCGATGTTGTTAATAAACAGGTTGATGTATAAATTTGGGTTATTGAATTTATGTATACATCATGCGAAATTTCGAATGTTTTGATAATTCATATGTTTTAAAGTTTAACCTCTTCGTTTCCATTACGTGCTCGCGTCCTGGACTTTTATATAAGTCGGGTCGTCACAATAAGTGGAAAGAAGCCACGATACCACAGTTATTAAAAAAATGATTATGGAAAAAGTTTTCTTTCCTTCATATATTTGATCGTTTAGTTAATCAGTAATGTGATAATAGGACTCATGGAGGAAGGATTTCACATCTGAAGCAAGTAAGAAACAGGAATAAGATTTATGAAATGCAAGAAAACTCACCAAACCATCCTTTTGATTCAGCAACAGCCCAATAACTTTGAGCTTCACTTCGAGGACCAGCATCTTTTCTCGTTTCGCCACCACTAAACAATAACAAAGCTGCATCATCCACAGCTGCAATCTCAATTCCCTCTTTTATATGTGTGACAAAGGTAGAAGCTTGACCGGGGTGTTTCTGATACGATTCCAAATACCAAGAGTCTTCCTTATCAACTTTCTCACAACTATTACTCACATAAACTGAATGACCCGCAACCATCACAAGATTCTGAAGCTTAGGAAATGGGTAGTCATTAGAATTTACATTGAATTTTCTGTAATAACTCGTCATTCGATAGCGACTTTCATACATAGAAAGGATCATAAGAACTGTGATCCCAAGTGATAAACAGAAAAACAAAACTATAACTGGATGCAACTTGTAATAATAGTGAATATGCTTTCCCAATGATTTGATCATTCTAACAAGATAAATTGGTGAGGTTTTTGGCTTTCTAATTCCTCTAATGGTTCCAGATTCTAAATCAAAGTCACCTCTTCGATATGCATTGAAAGACTTGGGATTCCCTGACCCAGATGGAAAATTATTCATGATATGACAAATCCAATTGAAAGAAAGAGAAAATGGAGTAAATTTAACATACCCAATGAGCGATATGGAAAGTTAATGATTTCAGGATGAAAAAATTCTTACAAAATCATCAAAGTGATTGACTTTTACAATGAAAGGTAGAAGAAACAGAACAGATCGACATGAAATTGATCTGAAAATCAATATATAACAAACCAATAGATTTCGAAACTCGGAAAAGGCAAGTAAAGAATAGTAGAAAATTCAAATCTAAAAGGCTTGAAAAATAATTGTATTGTAGCTCAATCAAGGGGGGAATGGAGCAACACAGAGGGGAGGTGGAATTAGGTGTATAATTGAAAATCTTGAGCGTGATTCTTTCAAATTAGCGTGTTGGACGGTTAAATGTTGGAAATCATGGAGTTGATTCGGAAAAATAAACAGGTAATTCAGGAAAAGTCCATGCGTTCAAGAAAATCGGGTTCGAATCCAAAGTAATAACTATGCTATTCATGGGGAAATTGGTCTAAATGACCTCAAAATTTGAGCCCTAATAAAATTAAACCTCAATTGCTATTTTTCATAAATAAGACCTTATACTCATGTCATTAAGGCGTGAATTCACTAAAATACCCTTAAAATTCAAAACCTACGAAAAGTTCAAACGACAATATGTCAAACCCACGATATGCAAACCTCTTTCAAACATTAGACCCTTCAACGCACGAAGAAACCCACGAAGCCACAATCTCTACCTCTTTAATCGACCATCTCCGCGACTTTCCGAATTGAAAACCCATTTAAATTCAAGTTTTAGTTTCAAAATCCCATGCTGAAGCTAAAGAACGGGAGTTAAAATCCAACACTGAGTTTAGGGCTTTTTTATCTCACGCTGAAGAAAATGTATGTTTTCATTCAAATTTACAATCATAAAGTTAGGGTTTATAGGAATCAGGATCGGACATATCCCAATCTATGATCTGATCGATCATAGGTTATGATCGGTCAGATCATAAGCTAAGATCTGACCGATCATAAGCCACTAATACATTGAATTTATTATACTATATTGTATCCTAATGATCTCTTACTTTTTTTTTATCCTCCAGTTTTTTTAATGGCTCCTGAATTAAAATTGAGTCTTGAGGATCATTTTAACACCACTGTAACTGGGTTTTCACATTTAACTGCTACTGTGAAGAATGTTAAGGGTCGTCTTATGACAACACAGCTAGAAATGTTGAGACAATCACCCATCGAGCGCTTGATTGACGTAGATTTTAAGTTATGTGGTCCACTAATTCACCAAGTTCTACTGAGATAGATTGAACAACCGGAAGAGGAGGTGATGAATTCTTAGATTGGAGGACGGGTCATCACATTTACAAAGGATGATTTTGCACTCATGACCGGGTTGCCACGCAAGAGGAGCTTCGTACGTAGGGATCACTCAATTAGACTACATGAGTTATTGTTTTAAGAATCAATATGGTGTGAGCAAGGGTGATTTAGAAAAGAAGTTCCATAATCACGGATTAATAGATGATGAAGATATAGTGAAGCTGATAGTACTGTACATTGTGGAGCTAGTGTTGCTTGGTGGTTTGAGGAGAAAATAGATTGATATGAGATTTCTTTCATTGGTAGACCATGAAGAAATCTAGGATAGTTTTGACTGGGTGAACACGATTTAAACGATCACACTTCATTCACTAAAGGATACAATAGGTGGAAAGACAGAAACAACAGAAGAAAATTTTGAATTAATGGATGAAGAAATGGTTGTGGAGAAAAAAATGAGCAACGAAGATGCAATCTACTCCTTAGCCGGTTCCTTATGCATTACATGCATAATTATAAATACTTGTATAGATATGAATTTAATTGTATAGGTATGTGATGGTATATATGAGCAAATGGCAAGCATAGATTTATGAACAAATGTCGTAGCTTGTTGCTCGAAAGTATGTATATAGAGTAGATACAACTATGCCACCAGTATGCTCGTGGCGAAATTTGAAGGCCATGGCAACTATTGGCCTAAAGAAGAATGTTTTTTCCCCACTTGACAAGGTATTTATAAATTTGTAAAACTTATTGTTATCATGTAAGTGTTCTGTCCAAATCAGTATGATCTGACCGATCATTTGGACAATGTAAAAGCCCTTTTTTCATGTGTTCAGTATTTCAGGTTAAACGATTAAAAAATAGTACATAAGCTGGAGAAGAAGGTGGAAAGGCCTCTAGAAGAGGAGGTGAAGAGGTCAAAAGTAAGGAAGGTGAAGAGGCCTCGAGATGAGAAAATAGAAGTTCTTGTGAAAGACTTCCCTCGAGATGAGAAAAAGAAGAGGTATAGTTTGTCATCGAAGTACAAAAAGACTATTATGAATTGCGAGGCTCGTAGAGTAAGGAATGAGGCTCGTCTTGAACAGGTGGAAGTAGATGTCCAGTCTATGATGTCCATGCTATCCAACATTGAGAAGCTATTGTTGGAGGTAAATAAACATATCCCTATTATGTTCATATATTATGTATTCCTATTATTAATGACTAAAGGGTTATACTATCTCTACATCTATGATATTATAGGAAAAAATTATGTAAGAGTAGGGGCATGAGGACGAGCATGATCATGATCACTATATGGATGGTGATGAGAGGGATGGCCTCGAAGGCTAAGTTGTTGAGTTCTTTTGAGAATGAGAGTGAGACGATGGATGAGAAGATCGAGAAGGAAAGGGTTGAGGGGTTGGGGCAGGTGAGAGAGAGCGAGAGAGAGAGAGAGAGAGAGAGAGAATGTTGAGAGGAAGTTTAGGAGAGGGTTGAGGGGTTGGTGAAAGAGAGAGAGAAGGAGAATGTTGAGAGGGAGGTGATAGAGTTCTTTGAGTCTCAGCGGGGGTAGTAGGAGATGAAGTAATTACGATGGATGAGAACACTGAATTTAAGAAGCGTCCCCGAGGCACTAGAAAAAAGAAGGTTTGACCAGTCCAAAAATCTCCGTTTGCAACACAGAAGAAAGGAAAGTTGACAAACTATGACCCTCTATACGTTGTGCCAGTGGAAATAATAACAAGTTATCATGAGTAATTTCATAATAGAAAAACTAATAAAACTCGGGTCCCACGCCAGTATTACGGTGATAAGGATAAATGTTTTTTCCTAGACTGGATTGGGATAGCCGATCCACATCTTGGTTGTGAGGTAAGTGAATATTTTTCCAGGTATTTTTTTTAGTAATGTTTGTACTTATTTTATGGTTTGAATATCTTCTTAATAATGTTAGTACTTATTTTATAGCATATCGTACCTCATTTTTATTTATCCAAGATAAGCTTAGAAGTCGGCCCAAATTCATTTAGCGATGCTTCACAGTCGTTGATTCCTTTTTCGCGGTACAAATTTCGGATAATTATCTATTTATTTAATTTCACTTAGTATTCATTTAATAAATATATTTGTTACAACACTACTGCTCTAGGAGTTGGTCCGATTTTGAAACGGCTGTGCAGAATAATACATTGTAGGCAAGGACAGACAGTTCTCGACAGAATGGTGTGCCTACGATTGGGTAAGTTTGCCTAACTAGGTTAACTTACATTTATTGTTAATGTTTGTTTAGGTTAACTAACATTTATTATTTCCTCAGATATATGCACTCGTCAACGTAAAAAAGAATCATTGGATATGGCTGGCTATCGATCTCGGTTGGCATCAATTTGTATACTACGATTCGCTTCCGACCTATAATATTGAAGCAGAGATTGATGTGATGCTAGCGTCAGTTCATGATTGTGTTTCACATATACTGGCAAATACCGGCCTTTGTGAAAGTGTGGAACGATGGCCAATCCAGTGTATCTGTAACACCCCGATACAAGACAACGATGTTGATTGTGGCGTCTACACAATTAAGTTTTATGAATGTCTTATAACAGGAAATAGTTTTAAAACTTTAACCCCGAACAAAATTAAACAGTTTAGGCTTATGTTATCTACTGAGGTGTGGTCAAACACACCTATTTTTTTATGTATGTGATAAGTGTATGAAAATGCACTTAATTTGTGCTTAATTGTAAAATAAATTAATTTATAATTTAATATTTTCATGGATTTAATTGAATATTTTGAAATATGAGAATATTAGACTTAAAGTTGATTTATTTATTTTTATAGGTAAAATATCACTTTTGGTGGAGGTTGAAATCAAGTTGGAGAAGAAAATCAATTGAAAAAGCAAGAAAAAAAGGCTTTAAATCGAAATTCCATGTGAAGACACGTGTCGCGCATGATTCGCCCCTCAAAAAGAGCTCACCATACGTAGCGCAAAGACTGGGATCCATTCCGCTCCAGCTCCCGGTAGTTTCGACACGTGTCGAAGAGAAAGAAAAAAAAAAGAAAACGCTTTTCAGAGTTTTCCAGCTCCTCCGTCGTCGTCGGCGGCGACCTGCGCCCGGCCTCGGCTCCTCCAGTCGCGAGCTCCACGTGGCCCGCCACTGCCCAATCCGTGTGTCGTGACTCCGCCAGTCATATTCTGACACGTGTCGCCTGTCTTTGAATTTCTGACGCGTGGGCCAGCTGTTTTCCCATCAGATTTTAAATCCCTATAATTCCTCCATTCTCTCTCCCCAATTTACACCTATTTACATTTAATTTTAATTTATTTTCTTTTTAATTTTCAGATTTTGTATTTAATTTTTGGATACATTTTTGGGCCCTCAACTCCTATAAATAGGACCCCTAGCCCACTCCAGAAAAATACACCCTTCTTCCTCCTAATTTTCTTTGCGATTTTAGTTTTCTATTTCAATTTTCTCTTTAGTTTTTGCTAGCATTTTCATACTTTCTTTTTAGAATTTGTGAAAATGTTTTGCAACTTAGGCTAGTTTTATTTGGTAAAGTGTAGGAAGAATTTTATGTAATGCAATTTTATTTATAATTTTGATTCAATTTTGTTCAAGTAATTCTTAATTTTAAGTAAATTTCAATTTCTCCATCTTTTTCTTAATTTCTTTGTTAATACTATTGTAGTGTTAAATTTCATATAAATCTAGTCATGCTCTTTTTATGTGCGATTTTAACAATATAATTTTATTGACAATTTCTTTATTTTATAAAAATCCTTTACTACATTATGACTTGTTATATTGTCGATTTTGGATTTTTATATAATAAATAACATGTTCTTAATTTGAGAAATTGATTTATTTAAATACATTTGAAATTAGTTTTTGTTCTTTATTTCAAAATTTTCCGATTGATTATTTGGGATGTGAAATTTTCAATTGAGTTATATGAATCAAAATTATATCTAATTTTGTAAAACATAAAAGGATTCCTACACTTAACCAATTCCATTATTAATTTCTTTTAAAATCAATTTTTATCATTTATTTACACAATTTCCAAACCAAAATTCTCAACCCATCTCTCTTTTTCTAAACTTCTTCTCCTTAAATTCTTATTTGATCATCATCTCTCCGTGGAATCGACCGCCCATCTAAACTACAATCGACCGCTTTGCATCGACATTTTTGGGCGTAATCAAATTTTGGCGCCGTTGCCGGGGAGGTGCTTTGTTCCAAGTAAGAGTTGATTTGTGGAATTTTAGCAATCGAGGTTGGTATCTCTAATTTTTCTAACTTTTATTTGTTCTTTGTTAATTTTTTAGGATAGTTAAAATTAATTTGTTAGAAAGCATCTTTAGGTAAAAATTAAAATTTAAAAAAAAAAAAAAGTTAGTTCAATTTAGATTGTTACCTTTTTAATTCATTCTTAAATTTTAATTTTGTTAGAAATTTGTATGTTTTAATTTAGCTTTTAATTTAATTTGCATCTTTCAAAATTGTAGCTTTTAAGATAATTTTTAAGTTGTTAGTTTTATTTGTCACTTTCCATCTTTAAAATTTCCTAGATTGTTTTCTTTTTAAGTTAATTAGAATTGCATCTTTAAAATTCAAATTAATCAAGCATCTTTCTAAATAGTTAATTAATCATTAATTTGCATCTTTCAAATCTAATTTTGTAACTCCTTTTTAAAATTGTAGTTGTAATTTTGAAATTGCTTAGTTTAATTGCTAGTTTTCATTCTAAATTAATTGCTTTTTTATTTTTATTTTAATTAGCTTCTTTATTGTTTATTATTTCTCTTTAATTGTTTAGATTTTTCTTTTTAAGACTAGTTAGTAGGATTTTCTTTTAGTTAGTAGGTTTTTGCCTTTAAGATTAGATTTAAATAATTTAAAAAAAAAAATCATAAAATTCAAAAAATTAAAAAAAAATTAAAAAAAAATTCTTTCGATGAATGAATCGTTCGTTTAGAGACAAATTAGGAAGATTTGCAAAACGGCCTAAATCACCAAGTGAGAATTCTTCCGATCCCTTTAGTTCTTCCTCAATTTTATCGTCCCATTCCTCTTTTGGAGAAAACCCTCTTAGGATGGCAAATAACGAAGAAGTTCAACTAAAGTCTCTTCATGACTACCTTCATCCCACCCGAACTACCACTCCATCATGCATAATTCTAAATCCCAATGCACCAAATGTAGCTTTCAAGACAAGTTTGGTCCAACTCTTGCCCAATTTCCATGGTTTAGAGAATGAAGATCCATATTTGCATATTAGGGACTTTGAAGAAGTGGTAGCCACTTTCAACAACCACTCTAATGCCTTAGATCATGTTAAACTTAAGTTTTTCCCATTCTCTTTGAAGAGTAAAGCTAAGAGCTGGTTGCATTCGTTAAGACCAAAGTCAATTGGAACATGGGAGGAAATGACCAATACCTTTTTCAATAAATATTTCCCTCACCATAAGACTAATAGTCTTAAACGACAAATCTCGATGTTTTCCCAAAAAGACAATGAAACGTTGTACCAAGTCTGGGAACGTTTTAAAGATTTATTAAACCTATGTCTCCACCATGGCTATGAAAGTTGGAGAATCATTAGCTATTTCTATGATGGACTAACTGTCTGAGAGCGCAAATTCGTTGAAATGATGTGCAATGGAGATTTCTTGCAAAAAGATTCTGATGAAGCTTTTGAATTTCTCAATGAGCTAGCTGAAAAAGCCCACACATGGACTGGCCCAAGTGCATCTGAAAGCACTAATAGATCCAAACCCGTTGGAATCTATCAACTTAGAGAAGAGAATAATCTTAAAGCCCAAGTTGAGTCATTGACTAAGAAATTAGAATCCCTCAGTTCTAAAGAGTCTAGAGGTATCCATGTAGCTGCTATGGCCGATTCTAGAGAGCCATGCTTTGTCTGTGGAGAAATAGAACATCTAGCCAAGGACTGTCCTACCTATGGTGAGATTAGAGGAGTTTATGAAGAGCAATGCAATGCTTTAGGAGCTTATAATAAACCTTTCTCTAACACTTATAATCCTGGCTGGAGAAACCACCCTAATTTCAGTTGGAGAGATCCCAATCAAGCCCAAACTTCTGGTGGGCAATGGAGAAATGATCAAGCCCAACAAACTCAAGCCCAAAGGCCCTATTCTGCCCTTCAATATAATCAACCCCAAGGAATTCTCTCGAGAATACCTTGCATTCTTTTATGGAGGCCCAGGCTAAGACCAATCAGAAGTTTGAATCCCTTTTCACTCAAATGATGGAAGAGAGCAAAGACATGAAAAGCCAATTGTCTAAATTGACTAATTCTTTGTCTATTAATGAAAGAGGAAAATTTCCTTCCCAAGCTCAACCCAATCCAAAAGGGATCAATATGGCTCAAACCGCTAATCCAAATACTTTCAATCTTGAGGAGGCCAATGCCATCATCACTCGAAGTGGAAAAGAATTACAAAATCCTTCATCTAGTAATGTCCCTTCGAATACTCCTATTGTGAATCCTGTTGGAGACAATTCTGTTCCAACTATTGTTCTCGTACCTCTTCTTTTTCCCCAAGCTTTACACCCTACTGGGAAATTCTTAGAAAAGCAAGCGGAACTCCTTGAGCATCTGACTCAAGTGAAAATAAATCTTCCCCTACTTCATGTGATCAAGCAAGTGCCGGCTTATGCCAAGGTCATCAAAGACCTCTGCACTATTAAAAGGAAGCATCATGTTAAGAAAACTACCTTTTTGACTGAGCAAATCTCTGCGATCATTGATCAAAAGACACCTCTGAAGTACAAAGATCCTGGTTGTCCTACCATCTCATGTCAAATAGGAAACCATTCTTTCGGCCAAACTTTGCTCGATCTTGGAGCAAGCGTCAATCTCATGCCTTATTCTATCTATTCTGAACTTGGTTTAGGCGAGATTAAGCCCACCTCTGTGGTGTTGCAAATGGCCGATAGATCAATTAAGAAACCTCGGGGTATAATTGAGGATGTGTTAGTTCAAGTTGAAAAATTCTATTACCCTGTTGATTTTATTATTCTTGATACTCATTCCGTGGTTAATATGGAGTCCAAAGTTCCTATCATCCTAGGTAGACCTTTCCTTGCTACTGCAAATGCTTTGATCAATTGTAGGAATGGTCTAATGAAAATTTCATTTGGAAATATGACTCTAGAAATCAATATCTTTAACATTGGTAAACAACCACGTGACGATGATGAATGTCACGAAACCTTCTTGATAGACACACTTGTTTCAGAGGAGATTACTTTTAATGATTTCGATAATCTTCTCTCTGATCTTGAAAATTCCATTGCTATTGAGTCGGTTAGTGATCCTGTCGGGACTAGGTTTTGGCAACCCCGCTTTGAAGAGCTACCCCAAGAAAGAGAAAAGCCTAAACCTTCTGCTGAAGAAGTCCCTATTCTGAAACTAGCTCCCTTACCTGATGGCCTTAAACATGTTTTCCTAGAAGATGATGAAACTTTTCCTGTCATTATTTCGTCCAAACTCGATGTTTCACAAGAACAATTGTTGATAAATATGTTGCGTGAGCACAAGTCTGCCTTAGGCTGGACGATTGCCGACATTAAAGGGATTAGTCCTCTTATTTGCTCCCACCGAATTAATTTGGAAGATAAGGCCATTCCTAGGAGAGACCCTCAAAGGAGACTAAACCCTACTATGAAGGAGGTTGTTAAGAATGAAGTTTTAAAGCTTCTAGATGCTGGTATCATCTATCCAGTAGCTGATAGTAAATGGGTCAGTCCCACTCAAGTTGTGCCCAAGAAATCTGGAGTCACTGTGGTAGAGAATGAGAAAGGAGCTCTTGTTCCTACCCGAACTGTGACGGGTTGGCGGATGTGCATTGATTAAGGAAATTAAATGCCGCCACTCGTAAAGACCATTTCCCACTCCCTTTCATTGACCAAATCCTTGAGCGTGTAGCTGGTCACCCTTTCTATTGCTTTCTCGACGGTTATTCAGGATATTATCAAATAGAGATTGCTTTAGAAGATCAAGATAAGACCACATTTACTTGTCCCTTTGGTATGCCTTTCGTCGTATGCCTTTTGGACTTTGTAATGCGCCAGCTACCTTCCAAAGATGTATGATGAGCATTTTCAGTGATATGATTGGTCAATCGATGGAAGTTTTTATGGATGATTTGACAGTTTTTGGAGATTCTTTCAATTCATGTCTTCTGAACTTAGAGAATATTCTTAAGAGATGTGAGGAGAAAAATCTAGTTCTTAATTGGGAGAAATGCCATTTTATGGTGCCTTCGGGCATTGTATTAGGCCATATTGTTTCTGAGAGAGGAATTGAGGTAGATCCTGCTAAGGTAGAACTCATTTCCCATTTACCCACTCCCAAAACTGTTAAAAACATCCGTTCATTTCTAGGCCATGCTGGTTTCTACAGAAGGTTCATTCAGAACTTTTCTGCTATATCTCGCCCTCTTTGTAGTCTCCTAGCAAAAGATTCTGTGTTTACATGGACTCCCGAGTGTGAAACTGCCTTCCGCACACTTGTGGAAAAATTGACCTCCGCTCCTATTATTCAGTCACCTGATTGGACTTTGCCATTTGAGATTATGTGTGACGCGAGTAATTATGCCGTTGGAGCCGTTTTAGGTAAAAGAAGGGAAGGAAAACCCTTTGTTGTCTATTATGCAAGTAGAACTCTCAATAGTGCTCAAATGAATTACACTACTACCGAGAAAGAGTTGCTTGCGGTTGTGTTTGCCTTGGATAAATTCCGTGCTTATTTGATTGGTTCCCCTATCACGATTTTCACTGATCATTCTGCCCTTAAGTATCTCCTATCCAAAAAGGATGCTAAGGCTCGTTTAATTAGGTGGATCCTCCTTTTGCAGGAATTTGATATTATCATTAAGGATAAAAAGGGTGTTGAGAATGTTGTAGCAGACCATTTGTCTCGCTTACAATTCCATGATTCTACTCACATTCCTCCTATTAGGGATGAGTTCCCTGATGAACATCTTTTCGCTGTCACTAAGTTACCTTGGTATGCTCATATTGTGAATTACTTAGTGTCCAATGAAATTCCTTCTGATTGGAGTTCTCAAGATAAGCGAAAGTTTTTGGTCGAGGTGCGTAATTTTCATTGGGACGATCCTTATCTCTTTAAGTATTGCCCCGACCAAATTTTGAGGAGATGTATTCCTGATGATGAGATCGAGAGTGTTCTTACGTTCTGTCATAGTGAAGCTTGTGGTGGTCATTTTTCTATGAAGAAGACCGCTGCTAAGATTTTGCAATGTGGTCTTTATTGGCCCACTCTTTTTAAGGACACTAATGAGTTTTGCCGATCTTGTGTAAGATGTCAGAAGTTAGGTTCCTTGTCCCGTCGTTACATGATGCCCTTGAACCCAATTCTTGTTATTGAGGTATTCGATTGTTGGGGAATAGATTTTATGGGACCCTTTCCACCTTCTTCTGGTTACCATTACATCCTGCTTGCAGTGGATTATGTGTCTAAGTAGGTAGAGGCTGTTCCGTGTAGGACCAATGATAATGCTACAGTTGTTAAGTTCTTGAAAGAAAATGTGTTATCTAGGTTTGGTACGCCTCGTGCTATCATTAGTGATCAAGGCACTCATTTTTGCAACCGTTCTTTTGAGGCTCTTATGAGTAAGTATGGTGTCATCCATAAAGTTGCAAATGCCTATCATCCACAAACCAATGGTCAAGCAGAGTTAGCCAATAGGGAAATTAAGCAAATTTTGGAAAAGACAGTTAATCCGGATCGTAAAGATCGGTCTTCTCGACTTCTCGATGCACTTTAGGCTTACCGTACTGCCTTTAAGTCCCCTCTTGGGATGTCTCCCTATCGGCTTGTTTATGGAAAAGCTTGTCATTTACCTGTTGAGCTTGAGCATAAAGCGTTTTGGGCTGTTAAAGCTCTTAACTTTGATCTTAATGCTGCAGGTGTTCAAAGAAAGCTCCAGCTATCTGAACTTGAGGAGCTTCGCAATGATGCTTATGACAACTCGCGGATTTACAAAGCCCGGATGAAAGTAGCTCATGATAAACAAATTTTAAGACGGACGTTTGAGCCTGGACAGAGAGTTCATCTTTATGATTCCCATCTCCATCTTCATCCTGGAAAGCTAAGGTCGCGTTGGACTGGTCCATTCTTGATTAAGCAAGTGTTTCCCAATGGTTCTGTTGAGATTGAGGACCTAACTGATGGGAGAATTTTTAGAGTTAATGGCCAGAGACTGAAGCATTATATAGAGCGAGTTGGTCAGGTAGAGGAGATCCATTTGGAGTCTCCTATTTATTCGCTTTGATTTCTTTTTCATTTTGTTTTTGTTTTTGTTTTTGCTTTATTTTTATTTTTATTTTTATTTTTTTAGAGTTTTGATTTGTTTGTTATTTTTGTAAGTTTTTTTTAGCTTAACTGTGGAGTTTGCTTTGGAGTTGCGCCATCTTCATCATTCAGGTCGTCTCTTTCCTTGTCTTATGTTTTTCATTGTCATTTCAAATCTTTAGGCATTGAGGACATTGTCTGATTTTAGTTGGGGGTGGTGAGCATTTCATGCAAAATAGTTAATTGTGTTTTTCTTAATTTTTAGGTCAAATTATTTTTGAGGATATTTAAATAATTTTTGCAAAATTTTTAGTTTTAATCACTTTTTGCTATCTTGACTATTAGGATATGATTTCATGAGTTATTTGTGCACGAATCAAACTTTGTGGTTAGAATGGTTGTTAATGCAAGTAGTTGATGAGAAAGAAAATAATTTTCCAAAGTTTTGAAGCTTTTCATATACTTGTTGTGAGCCATTTGTGAGTTGAGAAAACTTCTTTTAAACTTTCATTGATCATTTGAATTGGTTTACATTTTGAAACTCTACTATTTGATTCTCGATTTATGCTTTAAGGATGATTTTTGGCTAGTTAGGATAATCTTTAGTGGAGCTTTTTATTTTTTCCATGTTAAAAAAAAAAAAAAAAAAGAGCAAGAATGTAATTTTATATGTTTATGTAGATTCGGTTGTACTCATTTATTGTACTATTCAAAAGAATACCATTCTACATCGTTCTATTTTGATGTATTCATTTCTTGTCTCACCAAAAAAAAAAAATGATGATGAAAAAGAAAAGAAAAAAAAAAATTGTTGTTTTGTATTTTTGGCTCATAGTTCATACTTTTAGTTTCTTCCTAGCCAATTTGAAATCCTAAAGGCATATTTTTGGTTTTGAATAATGAGTTTCCACATATCTATCATTTGATCAATGTTTGTTTATTAGTTTGTTCTTAAATTGTTAAATCCCCTTTTGAGTGTTTTCTCATTTTTCAACTCCAAGAGTGACATCTTTGCACTAAATTTCCATTATTCCCGTGAGGTATTTGGAGTTGAGGCTTTTAACTTTGTGATTTTCTTCTATTTTTTTTCAGATACTACTTGTGTTATGGTTTGTGGAAAGACGGATTATAGTTTGATGCACACACACACATCTCTGAGTCATTTCTGAATTAGTCTTGATAGCATTCACTGATTTTAGCTTTAATTTTGTTTTACTTATTTTTAATATCTTTAGGAGATTTTGATTTAAATTTTAAGTTTAGCATAACTTCTTATTTTCGCTTTGAATTGCTAGAGACTAGCAATAAGCTAGTTGGGGGTTGTGATAAGTGTATGAAAATGCACTTAATTTGTGCTTAATTGTAAAATAAATTAATTTATAATTTGATATTTTCATGGATTTAATTGAATATTTTGAAATATGAGAATATTAGACTTAAAGTTGATTTATTTATTTTTATAGGTAAAATATCACTTTTGGTGGAGGTTGAAATCAAGTTGGAGAAGAAAATCAATTGAAAAAGCAAGAAAAAAAGGCTTTAAATCAGAAATTCCATGTGAAGACACGTGTCGCGCACAGATTCGCCCTCAAAAAGAGCTCACCATACAGCCGCGCAGCACCGGATCCATTCCGCTCCAGCCAGCCGTTCGCTGACACGTGTCGAAGAGAAAGAAAAAAAAAAGAAAACGCTTTTCAGAGTTTTCCAGCTCCTCCGTGCGTCAGCCGGCCCCAGCCCTGCGCCAGCCTCAGCTCCTCCAGTCCGCGAGCTCCACGTGGCCCGCCCAGCTGCCCAATCCGTGTGTCAGCAGCTCCGCCAGTCATATTCTGACACGTGTCGCCTGTCTTTGAATTTCTGACGCGTGGGCCAGCTGTTTTCCCATCAGATTTTAAATCCCTATAATTCCTCCATTCTCTCTCCCCAATTTACACCTATTTACATTTAATTTTAATTTATTTTCTTTTTAATTTTCAGATTTTGTATTTAATTTTTGGATACATTTTTGGGCCCTCAACTCCTATAAATAGGACCCCTAGCCCACTCCGAAAAATACACCCTTCTTCCTCCTAATTTTCTTTGCGATTTTAGTTTTCTATTTCAATTTTCTCTTTAGTTTTTGCTAGCATTTTCATACTTTCTTTTTAGAATTTGTGAAAATGTTTTGCAACTTAGGCTAGTTTTATTTGGTAAAGTGTAGGAAGAATTTTATGTAATGCAATTTTATTTATAATTTTGATTCAATTTTGTTCAAGTAATTCTTAATTTTAAGTAAATTTCAATTTCTCCATCTTTTTCTTAATTTCTTTGTTAATACTATTGTAGTGTTAAATTTCATATAAATCTAGTCATGCTCTTTTTATGTGCGATTTTAACAATATAATTTTATTGACAATTTCTTTATTTTATAAAAATCCTTTACTACATTATGACTTGTTATATTGTCGATTTTGGATTTTTATATAATAAATAACATGTTCTTAATTTGAGAAATTGATTTATTTAAATACATTTGAAATTAGTTTTTGTTCTTTATTTCAAAATTTTCCGATTGATTATTTGGGATGTGAAATTTTCAATTGAGTTATATGAATCAAAATTATATCTAATTTTGTAAAACATAAAAGGATTCCTACACTTAACCAATTCCATTATTAATTTCTTTTAAAATCAATTTTTATCATTTATTTACACAATTTCCAAACCAAAATTCTCAACCCATCTCTCTTTTTCTAAACTTCTTCTCCTTAAATTCTTATTTGATCATCATCTCTCCGTGGAATCGACCGCCCATCTAAACTACAATCGACCGCTTTGCATAGACATTTTTGGGCGTAATCAGTATGTTAGATGACATTGCTCTATATTCACTGCATTAAAATGAACATGAATGCTATCTCTCTATCCAAATGATCAGTTAGATCATGGACAGTGATATGACCGATCAGTGTCATGATCTGACCGATCACTTGGTCTGTGTTCTTCCAAAAGATCGGTCAGATCACCCGATCATTGCCAGTGATCTGACCGATCATTTGCATAGAGTGCGAGTTCATATACAATTAAAAAATTTACACAAATTGGCAAAGTAAACACTTTACACAAATGATTTAATTAATTGACCAGATAAACATTTACAATTCATAAGAAATCGGATTACGACACGTTTTTCTATTATGTCTTGTTGAACCATACTGGCCACAATGTCATGTTTTAACAATAGTCTCTCCAGAGGACGAAATCCTTAGTTTCTTCCTATATCCAATCCTTGCCACCATTTTCGGAGGTAACATGTGTGCTGTCTTAAAGTCCTTTAAGAATCTATACTCTGACTTGTGAGGAGCTGGATTTATGGTCCACATATGCATTCAAAATGAACTCAGTTGTAAAATACTTTGAGCATATTGTATATGGGTTCACATTCCGGTCTCTAGCTGCTGCAAGTGCATGTTTATAAGGTAGACGATCCAAATTAAATTCGCGGTAACTACGTTCCATGGAGTTTAGATCAACTGTATTAACGTATTCAATATCTCTCACATTAGAACGATAAATGTCAATGGTCGTGACAGGCAATGAAATTGACCTTGCATGATTTGCTCGGACTTTATCCTCTGCATGTTTTGTTAAGATTCCTTTTAGCTTCGATGCTTCAACTCAACGCTTAAAAAACCATTTTTGCAACTTTCCACGAATACCTTCTATTAGTGCAGTTACTGGTAGTTCCTATCATCAACAAATACACTATTGATAGGTTCTGCAATATTCGTGGTCATTATATTATATCTGTTTTTCGGCGCATAAACTCGTGTCCATTTATCCAGACCAACATCACAACACCAGGAAACATAGCAAGTGCTCTACAATATTGTTGGAAAACAGACTCTCGATATGCTTTGGCAATATGAAAGAAAACCTTATTGATATAATCGTTTTTGAACTTATGGACAAGGTTCATACTCAATTGGTGTATGAAAATACCATGACTCGTATTCGGAAAGACACTCGCAATGGCTTTCTCGATGCTCTTGTGTCTGTCCGAAACGAACACCAAATCTGCAACGTCTCCAATTACAGATTTGAGTTTATCTAAAAAACCAAGTCCATGTCCACAATACAAAACCCTACTAGATAAATTTGATTGTTTCTATCTAAGCATGTGCTAACTAGCAATGTTCCTCGATATTATCCCTTCAAGAAAGAAACATCCAACGCAATTACCTGTCGTATACAACTAAAAAATCCCCTAAAACAAGGCCCAAATACAATGAATAGATATTTGAAGTGACAATCATCTTCTAAGTTAATATGATAAATGGTTCCAGGATTTCACACTTCACCGCTTCACAATACGGCCTCAATAGATTGTAAAACTTTTCATGAGATCTTCTTACAACCTCATAGGCATCCTCTCTTCCTCGCCACAC
Source organism: Gynostemma pentaphyllum (assembly GCA_028015215.1). Taxonomy (NCBI): domain Eukaryota; kingdom Viridiplantae; phylum Streptophyta; class Magnoliopsida; order Cucurbitales; family Cucurbitaceae; genus Gynostemma; species Gynostemma pentaphyllum. The sequence goes on from CM051353.1 coordinate 43,586,280, forward strand.
TTTATCATAAGAGATGTTCACACCGTACTCCTTTTTCAAATCATCCATTATATCTCTCGGTGTATATCGACGACTATAATTTTCAAGTTTACTTCTAATAATGTCTCCGAGTACCTAACTGCTAGCTTGTCGGTGATTATGGTACAACACAGAAAGCAAGCATGAATGAACATCTACAAACTTTGTAACATAGAAAACGGTACTGCGATGTAAACACACTGCCCGTAATCTCCACTCACAATTTGAATGAACACAACCTACAGAGTATAGGGTCTTCGTCCAATTTTTCACTTTAAACTCAAAGTTTCTTCCAATTGCTAGCCTGGACAACCTACTTACTAAATCTTGTTTGGATAAGAATATGCAACCTACACCAAACTCCTCAATAGAAACCGTTTCCTTTAAATTCATCATTGAACCATTCTTCTATTCATAATCCTTATTGTTCAATTCAAGAGGCTCAACTTTGCATTTTCCCTTCATATACGTACTTCCATGTGATTACTCGGCTCACATTCATGGTCTGCATTCATCTCCAGTTTCACTCTCATTGTATCCCTCTCCATATGAACATCATGGAGGTCAAATACGTCGTCCAATCCTGGAAAATTATCATTAACATGCATATCGTAAGGAGAATCCTCGTTCATATTCTCCCAACCCACCCTAATATTATCATCCTTCGCCAAATTATATGGAGCTATAGTATCGTCCAAAGGACTCATAGATGCAATATTATCCTAATCAAGAAGACGATTAAGGTTGTCGGTTGTATTCTGTCCACTCATCATATCTGGGTCTCTACGTTCGGAGGATACACTATCGGATCCAGAGGTTTAAAACTGCAGCTTCGTATCATTTCTAATTTCAAAAGGCGGACATACTGTCGCAAACTTATATATGCACTTCATTTTTATAGTCATTGATACAGGGTCAGCTCCTATAACTTCATATAGTCGATCTACTAAATTTTCATATCTTATACCCTTATCCACAAGTATTACTCCCAATGAGCCACTGATATAGTCGTACCTAACAGCGTCCCACTATCCACCATACACTACAAGAAAAATGTGAATTAGCGACGGAACATTAGCTACGAATTGAGGCAATAGTTCGTCATTACAAGGAATTAACGACGCAATTAACGACGACACGACCTGATGTTATTTTTGCCATCGTTAGACGAAACTAACGACGAAATGCCTCGTTCCACAACGAGGGAAAAGTATTTCATCGCTGTGTTTCGTTGACTAGAATTGAGCGATGGTTTTCGTCGTTATAATAGTCAAACACACATGTTGACCTTAACGACGCAATTAGTCGTTATATAAGTCAAAGTCATGTTTCACTATAACGATAGAATACGTCGTTAATAGTCAAAGACACATGTTGACCTTAACGACTCATTTAGTCGTTATGTAAGTCAAAGTCAGTTTCGCTATAACGATAGAATACGTCGTTACATTGTTTGTTTCCAACGACGTAGTGAGTCATTATATAAGTCAATGTTATATTTGACAATAACGACGGAATGCGTCGGTCAATTTAATTTTTATTTTTTTTAAAATTTAATTAGGGTTTAGGGTTTTAATTACAAATTATTGTGATTTGAAAATTAAATTTAATTACAAAATAAAAATTTAATTTAATTTAAGAAAAAATAATATTAGATAAATAATATTAAAAATCCCAAAATAATACAAAATAATATTTTTTTCCTAAAGCCTAATCGACATGAGGATCAGATGGAGGATCGGGAGGAGGGAAACCAAAACCGGAAGTCGAAGAACCCTCGCCGCACATCTGCGCCATGAAGATGTCCATCGTTGCCTTCATCGACCTCTCAAACTGGAGCCTGGATCGCTCGGACTCATCGAGACGAGCCTTAATCCCTGTCACCTTCGCCATGAGCCAATCGTTGCTCTCTCGAAGCTCTGCAGTCTCAGCCCTCAAAGTATTGTTGCTCGCGTGAAGCTCGACAGCCTCGCTCGAACGAGCTGCCTGGGAAGACCGAGGCTGATCGGCGTAAATGACAGGGCCGAGGTTGCCGAGTCTAGGAACAGTACCTTCTGGACGTCTCCCTCCTGCTGCCTCGAGAAAAGCCGACTCGATATCCTCCTGTGTTGGCAGGGTGTCGGAGCTCGGTAAGCGATCAATGAGAATCGCTTCGTAACGAGCCTGGAAAAAAAAATCAAATCATTTCATTAACTAATATACTAAAAATCAATAAATTTGAAAAATAATAAATAATAATTAACACTTACCGCTTTCTCTCTTGCCCTATCGTCTACAAAAGTCTGAGTATCTCCACCTTTGGTGTGGAGACGGATAAACAGCTCAGCAACATGAACCAGACGACCCAATTTTTGCTCCTGCGAATGTTAAAAATAATTAACGAATAATGAATAACTTACGAAAATAAAGTAAAAGTTAAATAGTACAGAAAATAACTTACGAGTTGTTTCTTGTGCTTGTATGTGGAGCGTGACCCTCCAGTGTGCTTCAACGGGTTGGCGTTCCGGTTGGCACTATTGATCGTCGAAATGCGTTGGGCATCCTCCGTCTGAGTACGCGCCAAGATATCCGCCAAGTCCTCCTCAGAAATGTGGGCCGGGTGTTTATCGGCAGGGGCGTGGCGAATATTGTAGCCAGTGTCCCTGTATCGAACGCCGCCTTGATGATGCCAGGGAGCGTATATGACCTCGTAGGTCAGCTCCTCTAGAATATCAAAATATTGCTGAAAACAATTAACTGTCAGTTTTTGAAATATTATATATATATATATATATATATATAAAATTAAATATAATATTTTGAATATGTTTACCTTCCATGCCGCAAACATCTGCAGCTTGTGCGCAGCAGAGATGCTCTTCAATACCTCCGTAAATCTCCTCGAAACCTCCCGTGATGGATGTAACCTATTGAAATGAAAAGGAAAACATTGAAAAGTTAGAATTTGTAAATAATAAATAATTAATGAAATAAAAATACAAACTAAACAAAACTTACTGGCTGCCCACGAACGACAGGCGAACCCTTCCGGAAATAGACATCTGCACGGGCTCCTGCGCCGGGTCGCTATCCTCATGCTGAATGATCGTGTCAGGGGTATCCCCGAGACGAACATCATCCTTCTCACTAGGGGGCAAACTCCCTGAACTACTGGCACCATGTGTGTCAAAAGGTGCTGGAGGGCGTTTACGGGGAGGCATGACCTACAATACAATAATAAAGTAATTAAAATTCTAACCTATAAACCCTATATTAATTTCAAACTAAATTAACTAATTAAAATATAATTCAAAGAAAACATACTATTTTCAAACTAACATAACTAATTAACATATAATTAAATGAAAACATACATACTAATTTCAAACTAAAATAACTAATTAACATATAATTAAATGAAAACATACATACTAATTCCAATCAAAATTAACTAATTAACATATAATTAAATGAAAACATACATACTAATTCCAATAAAAAATAACTAATTAACATATAATTAAATGAAAACATACATACTAATTTCAAAGTAAATTAACTAATTAACATATTTTTAAATGAAAACGTACATAGTAATTTCAAACTAAATTAACATATATTAAATGAAAACATACATATTAATTTCAAACTAAAGTAACTAATTAACATATAATTAATTAAAACATAACTAATTAGGGAAAACTAAATACATATTACATACATTATCTAAACTACACAAAATTAAATTAAAGTTAACTAATTTTAAACTAAAATAACTAATAACATGGTAATTACAAATTTAAACTAATTACATAAAAACAAATATTAAATTTGAAGAAACTTACTCGGATTCGTTCCAAGGATTGAGGTTTTTAAGAAAGGGAAAGAATTTTTAGAGAAATGGGAAGGAATTGGGTGAGGGAATCGATTAAAGAAGAATAATGATTGAGAGAAAAGGAAGAAAAACGGAAGGTTATGGTGAAAAATGGAAGAAACAGGTCTGTTTTATAAGGGATATAACGACGTCTTCCGTCATTAATCACTTAAAAACGCGTCGCGTGTGTTTTCTTAACGACGGAATACCTCGTTCTAGCTATGCAGTTCGTCGTCTACGTCCTTATTAATTACAATTAACGACGCAATCGGTCGTCCAGGAATTTGAACAGTTTCCAATAAAGTATCCGTTTGACTTGGGAATGATGCATTTCGTCGTTAACCCCAACACATTCTATACTTAGGGAAAAATTATCCCATCTTTGAGGTGTTACGACTCATGGTGTCGTTATATTCAATGTATATCTGAATATAATGATGCATTCCGTCGTTAACACCATTCTATACTTAGGAAAATCATTGTGTTCTGTGAGGTTTTACGACGCATGGCATCGTTATATTCAATAAATATCTGAATATAATGATGCATTCCGTCGTTAACACCATTCTATACTTAGGGAAAAATTATCCCATCATTGTATTCTGTGAGGTTTAATGACGCATGGCATCGTTATATTCAATGTATATCTGGAATCAACGATGCCTTCCGTCGTTAATATTTTTTATTATTTTTTATTATTTCCCCTGTTACACATAAATACTTCAATCATCGTAATCAGAATCATTCATCTTTTTTAAATCAATGCAATCTTCTTCAGTCTCTTCTTCGTTTGTTTCATCTGGAGAAGAATCTTTGTCATTTTCAGGTGGAACATAGACATTCCCTTCATCAAAAAGTGTCTCTGATGCATCATTCAACGGACGCGCAGTGTCAGAATTAATACCTTCATCGATTTCACGATTTTACACTTCATCCTCCTGGAATGCAACGTAGTTCTCACTATTTTTATCAGGGAGGCTGTCATATATTATCATCGGTCTTACTTTACAGACAACTAACCAATCAGATAAATCTCGACAGTGAGCGGGATAGTTTAAGTAGTAAACCTGAATTGCTTGTTGTGCCAAAACAAAACGATCTTGGGTGTGCATTTGTTTTCTCCGGTTCACCTCAACAATTTTAAGATTGCTATTATTGCGAACTCCACCTCGTCGCGTTGTTTCAAACCATGTGTAGTTAAAAACGATTGTACGTTTAAGACTCGAACCTACAAATTGAAGCAACATTTGCTTCCACATCTTTCGTCTTCTTGCCTTTCAGCAATATAGACTCGAAAGTCTGCAGCTCATTAAGAATTTGGGACATGTTCATGCCCACCTTGTTCAGAATATAATTACTCTTGAACGATAAGAAGCTATCTGGAAAGGTTTCAAGAATCATGCTGATCTGGCTAGTCTCGTCTATAGTTCCACCATTCATCTCAGCCACATTTAGATGGACCATCATGTTAAGGACATGTTCCCTACCAAGTTCCTTCCTTCATGCGAGCATTCATGATGTACTTGAGAGCCTCATGTTTGGCTTGCTCAGATGGCTTGCCAAACATCTCTTGTGCCGATTGCAGCATCTCATATGCTGTAGGCAGAGGTTCAAGCTTCTTGGATACGACTTCAGTAAGTCCAGCCAAGATATAGACACGAGCTTTCTCATTAGCCTTGATCCAGCGATCATATGCCTCTCGAACCGTTCGAGCGGCATTAGCAGGCGGTTCTGAAGGACATTCCTCTAGAAGGGTGAATTTGAGATCATCAATAACCAGATTGGTAATGATGTTGTTTTTCCAAGTGGCAAAATTTTCACCATTCAATTTTTCAGTAGCAAGGATTGCAATAAGAGAATTTGACATAATTGCTGTAAATAAATAAACACTGCTTAATAATACAATTTTACATATTCATTCATTCATACTTTTGGCATCTATTAAACGTGATGCATGAATGCACATTTAATGAAATTCTAAAATCTTAAAACACAATTTCAATGCCATGGTATATTAGTGAAACGGGAACGATGCCTACGTAGGTAGGTCAAGGTTCCCTCCCACTAAAATGAGACTCCTCTCAACTAATGAACATCCCTAGGCTATCTCATATCCTACAGTTCTATTAGTTACCATGTTTTGGTCAGGCGAAACATCTAGATCACTTAAATATTATTCTTGATGAGTGTCACCAAAGGGAGAGTCAAACATCAAGAGTCTTAAGTATCTTTCTAAATGGATCCCTTTGAGTGTAACCCAAGTTTTGGATCGCTTAAAGTTATCTTGATGAGTGTCACCGAAGGGAGAGTCAAACATCAAGAGCTTTAAAAAATCCTATCCCAAAGAGAATCACTTGGGTATTGATTCAAACGGTTACTTTCCTGAGGGAATGAGTGAAGAGTTACCAACACCACAGAAGCCCTATATGAATCTCACACATTGATTCCAACTTGGAGACCGCAGGACATGTTGTCACTTGTTCTTCTCCCACTCAATATAGCTAGCTAAGGCTTTTAACTTAGATATACCCAGGCTACCTCTAATATCTAAGTTCAATCTAACTTATAATAGCTCTTATAGATTGGTTAGATTGATTTTAATGTGAAAGCCAAGTGATTAATCTCTATTAATCCTAACACATTATGCACCGTCTCAATGAAGAGAATTATTAATAAAATATGACTCCCAGATCGCTCCCAGTTAGAGGGGTCCCGTGTTAATGGAACGATTAAATAACCTCATATCTTGGGCAGAGCTTTCTCGCTAGAGTTATATTTAAATTAATAAACTCAACTTCATTAATTTTTAATTAACTCTTTAATTAAAAATAGTGACACCTCATCTTTTAGGTTTTAGTTTCAAATACTATTTAAAACTAAACAATTAATTAAAATATTGGTTGCTAAACTCTTTTAGACCATTTTAATTAAAACCTAAAACATGCTGCTAGTAATTACTAATTAACCCCTTAATTAAAATTCTAGAACAATAAATATAACGATTATATTTATACAAGGCATGAGCATAATATCAATAATCTCTACTAATGATGCATGATCATGGCATTTATGCATTTATGATGGGAATAATTATTTATGGCATACATTATGCATGAATAATTAATATTTATATATATCACATATATAATAAATAAATAAGCAATTTTGGTTGGGATACTATTGGCCAAATCTATGAAAATTAAACCTATATCTAATATAGAAATAATCTTCATCACGAACATCTCCAGGATCTCCAGAAAACAAAAACCGAAAAACCGAGGGGAGGCACCTAGGGTTTTAACCCTAGGCGCCGCCGCCCCTCTCAAATTTTTTTTTTTCCGTTCGCTACAGCTGCGGCAGCAGCTGGAATGCCGCTGTCGCAGCGACTCGCGGCGGCGGGCAGCGCCGCTGCTGCAACGCCGCCGCCGCGGGTCTTTGCCACCTATAGCTCGCGGTACCAACTCCTTCGATACCGGCCGGGATCAGGTTCATCTTTTCTTTCCTCCATCGTTTCGATCGATATCCCATATGACTAAAACGATTACAAAATTTTCCTATACCCAATGAAGGGTTTACAAAATTTCTAAGAAAGAAAACCCTAGGCCAATAAATCCTAATTCAACCAAAATGCAAACCAACAATTTCAAAACAGTTTTTAAAATCGTTTTCAATTCCCATCATATAATTTTGAAAATATTATATTAACAAGACTGCTCTGATACCAGTTGTTGGGATTGAGGCCTCTAAAAGAGTTCTCAAACGGAAGTCCCAACGGATCTTTCCTTGCAGTATAATGAATTCAAAACGAAATGCTTAAACAGAATACTAACCCTTGTCGAGAAGTGTCTGACTCTTCCTCGTTCTTCGATGGTTACGATCCTGGGACCACCAAAAAGATCTTCTTCACTAACTCTCTTGGTAGTATGTTTTGGGGTCACCCCAAAGGTCCTATTTATAAGAAAACCAAGGCCTCAGAAAATCTTCTGAATATCTTTTAATTAATAAATAATTAATTAAGATATTCTAAAATATATTTGAATAATAAAGATATTATATTTTATTCCATAATAAAATATTCCATATCTTTTATTTAAATTAATCAATATTAATTTAAATATATTATTCAATATCTTTCATTTAAATTAATCATATTAATTTAAATAAGATATTCTAAATATATTTCAAATAATAAAATGCAAACTCTTGGTCAACTGCTGACCAAAGTGGCGTGTGACCCCACCATGGGTCACACGCCCATGTCATCCACCAATGACATTATTGGGCATTTTTTATTTTCCTCTTATTTAATGGAACAATTCCTTTAAATAATTAAATAAATAAAACTCCTTTTATTTATTCCAATAAATAAAACTCCTTTTATTTATTTCCTCATTTAATTTGATAATTTCAAATTAAATATTTAAATAGACTCTTCTATTTAAATCCCCATTAATTTTGGACAACACAAAATTAATTTAATTAAATAGACTCCTCTATTTAATCTCTTATAATTAAATAGACTCTTCTATTTAATAATTAAATAGACTCCTCTATTTAATTCCACCAATAATTAAATAATTAAATAGACCCCTCTATTTAATTTCCTTTAATTAATTGAATAGACTCCTCTATTCATTTCCAATTTTCCAAAGAGAAATTAATCATATTAATTTATGTTCTCGATTACATGCGTTAGCTCGGAGGACTTAATGGACCTATTGGACTAAGCTCCAATGATCCAGAATTACCTTTGATTAAAACTTCTTTTAATCAATTAATTCTCATTCATTAACTCCTAGATAACTCCACCAAATATCTAGAGTTGCACTCTTAGTACTATAGACATAGTTATGTCCATTGGCTATAATCATTAACTACACTTTGATCCTTCACAAGTTAGTTCGTATCCATGGCTAGGTATTTACACCGTATTAACTTCCATGATACATTTTGTTCCTTAAGCCCAACTGATTCTCCAATGAACAACCTTACATAATCTCCATTATGCGTCTTTAACCTTTTCCATGATCAGAGGAATATGGGGCCCCGCTGTTCAAGACCGAATCAATCCATAAGGGAACTACTTATCTATTTTCCTATATGGAAAAGAGTGAATTCCAATTCTTGTGTAATTACGTTCCCAACTATAAGCAAGATGCAATCCCCAAAGTGGGAGGCTTACTGAGCGAACTATTCGAGTCACTCTCACCTATGCAAATCAAAGGTTTGTCTCTTGCGAACAGGAGTTCATAATCCACTCAGGATTAAGATTAATTGTACATGATCAAACGGTTGATAAACGAAGTGTCTTTCTGTAACGGCTTTCCTAGAAGACAGTAAGTTTATCTTAGTCCAGTCTACTACAATCTCTATTGCAGCAACACCCCCACTCACATGTCTCTACATGAGCGATCCAGATGAGATCACTTGTGCCAATTCACAAGTGGGCCGTGTTAGTGGTGTTACCAGAAATAAGGCACCCAACCTTTATTCATGTACCACAGACTATTTGAGTTACACTTAAGTGAATCTTCCCGCATCATATGCTCACATTAAGTTATCATACGTAACTCTGGATCTTATGATGGATTACATTTATTAAACTAATAATAAATGATAATGTAAATATTACTAATTAATAATTCCTTTATTTATTTATAGTTTAATTGGATTACATAAGATTTAGGGCAGAAACCCCAGAATGTTGTTTGTTGCCCGGTTCACTGAATGAGCTTTTGTTTGAAATCTGTAACCTTGCACCAAATAACCGGTGTAAGATCTTGCAATTCTGGATGGACCTTTTGCGATCCATATTATACGTTGATCAGCGATCAGAATTGTGGGATTGTCAACGTAATTGTAAAACCAGGAACGAAAATGTTTATCGATGATGTTCCCTTCTTCTGATTCAGTAATACCGGGATGTGATGGTCGTACACATGAATTTACAAATAATCTACATAAAATGTATTAATTAATGAAAATTTAAACTAAATTATTCATGTTAAATAAAACAAAACTCCATGAATGAGAAAAACTTACTCAATATATGGCTCTACTTCCGCACAGTTGCATAATAAATAATTCTGGACGACATGGTACTCCTCATCACTTAAGTTTCTCCGCATAGATTTGCCTAAACCTTTGCCTGGTATGATAAACATATCCAGGTCGTTCAAGTCTACACCTTCTGGAAGATTGTCAACCACGTTACGGTTCACTGGGCGAAAGTGGTCGGAGATATGTTGGTTGAAGTAATACGAACAGAACGTAGTTGTCTCGTGTATCAGGTACGCATTACAAATCGATCCTTCCACTCGTGCTTTATTTCCAACAGTTTTCTTCAATCTATGCAAATATCTAGAATTCCTGCAGCAAAATAATTCTAAAATTTAGCATCATGTGTATTTAAATATACTAAAAAAGGTAAATTAAAATAATAATATTTTACCTTTCAAACGGGTACATCCATCTGTATTGAACAGGGCCCCCAAGTAGTGCCTCATACGGTAGATGAACAGGAAGATGCTCCATCGAATCGAATATTCCGGGTGGAAACATTCGCTCCAGTTTACATATTATAACTGGAATCTCTCGGTTTAATGATTCGATTGTCTCTCGTGTTAAATCTGCGCATGTCAAATCTCTGAAGAACACACTTAACTGCGCCAACGGTTCCCAATGTTTCTGTTCGAGAAATGGTCTGAAAGCAACAGGCATCAATCGTAGCATAAAAACGTGACAATCGTGACTTTTCATTCCGAAAACAGTATGACTCTGCACATCAATGCATCTCGAGAGATTAGAAACGTAACCATTGGGGAACTTAATCGATCGCATCCATTCAAACAGTAATTTCTTCTCTTCTGTATTTAACATGTATTTGGCCTTAGCATAGTGCCCATCTTCATCCGGCTCTAACTTGGGGCGACAACATATTTCTTGGATGTCATACCGTGCCTTCAGGTTGTCTTTCGCCTTATTTGACACATTTAAAACTGTATTGAAGACATTGTCGAACACGTTCTTTTCGATGTGCATTACGTCCAAATTGTGCCTGATTAGTAAATCTCCCCAATACGGTAAATCCCAAAATATACTTCGTTTCTTCCATTCACTGTTTTTACTAGCGGCCTTGTTTGCAACCTCAACACCTATTTCAGTAATTTTTTTCATGCCAATAGAATCTAACCAGTGTAATATTTCGATTCCGCTATAAACTCGGGGTGGGCCTTGGTTGCGTGCATTACGACCCTTATACCAATCTGTCTTGTTTGATCGAAACAAATGGTCGCTCGGTAAAAATCTACTATGACAATCGAACCAACACGTTTTGCGTCCATGTTTCAAAGAGAAAGCTCCAGTGTCAATCATGCAATGAGGACAAGAAAACTTTCCGGATGTGCTCCAACCTACGATAAGTTTAAATTAATTATACATATTATTATGCAATAAAAATAATTTATAATTAATAAGCTATCGTGCTTACCAGATAACATTGAATATGTCAGGAAGTCACTTATCGTCCAAATTACTGCGGCTTTCATACAGAAATTTTGTTTTCTCGATACATCGTAAGTCAATGCTCCATTATTCCACAAATTAGTCAGCTCAACAATAAGAGGTTGGAGGTAGATATCTAACCTTTGTTTTGGACTATTTGGACCCGGTACGATAACCGTTAAGAATATCACAGGATCTTTCATACACATCGATGGAGGGAGATTATAAGGTGTCAACATAACAGGCCATACAGAGTATTGTGCACCAGAAGCGTCGTACGGGTTAAAACCGTCAGTACATAACCCCAATCTCACATTTCTAATCTCACTTGCAAATTCTGGATGACAACGATCCAAATTCTTCCACACGTCAGCATCAGATGGATGTTTCATATGACCATTCTCTTGCGAATGCTCGTAATGCCATCTCATATGAGATGTCGTGACTTCCGATGCATACAATCGTTGAAGTCGAGGAGTGATCGGTAAATAAAACATACGAGTATGTGGAATGAGAGTGCGTTTACCTTGTTTATATCTCGGATGGAAACAGAATTTACAATTATGGAGACTCGAATCTCCATAACCCTAGAATATCATGCATTCGTTCGGACAACAATCAATCTTCTCAACAGGCAACCCGAGACCCTCCACTAATTTTTTCGTGTCGTATAAACTTTCTGGCAGCGTGTTGTTCGTAGAAGCGCAATGATGAAACCATTGTGCAATCGAATTAAAACCTCTCTCTGGAATATGATATGCCGATTTTATATTTAGAAGCTCCGTAGCTGTAGCCAGTTGGCTAACATCACAACCCGGGTATAACGGCATACTTGCTGATTTGAGCATATGATACATTCGTTGCGCTTCTGGATTCATTTCCTCCTCCTCTAGAATAGTTTGATTATCGTCTTGAGTATGATTAAACTTACCTTCATATATCATATGCTGCATTTGTCCATACTCTTGCTGTCTTTCATCACGATCTTCTTCCAAATTCGGTATAGCATTTGAGCTGCTTCCTTGGTACAACACGGCTCGCTCCAACGCCGCATTATATTGATCGTCAGATTCCCCTTGATAAACCCACTTGAAATAATTCTCCACAAACCCACGACTATACAGGTGTTTCTTCACATCAAATGAAGAATATAACTTCTTATTTTTACATTTTTTACACGAAAATCGTATCATTTTTCCATTACGATCAAAATCCTCCGTACTTTCACCAAACTCAAAGAATTCTTTAACCCCTACTACGAACTCATCGTTCAAATAGCCTTCTAAGAGACGAACATACATCCATTCACGCATTTTTTTTTTGCAGTAGAAAAAAAAAACGCAAAGAAATAACAAAATGTTTTTGATGATGAGTTCTTTGCATTCCTGAGACATATATATACTGTGAACTAACGACGACCTCGATCGTTACTATCTAAAATAACGATCGATTTCGTCGTTATAATGGCGGGAAACATTCCCTCCATAACGTGGGGTGACGCAATCTGTCGTCCGTTTGCGCGGGAATGTTTCGCATCATCGTATACGACGCACTGCATCGTTCCCTATTAATGCGAGAATTTTTGGCGCCAATTTTAGCGACGCCAACCATCGTTAAGACCAAATTATTTTTTCCGTTAAATATATTCGATTAATTAGGCGACGAAATGCATCGCTGAAAGTCAACTCTTCACGAGAGTGATGCATTCCGTCGTTACTTTGGGACGCATTCGCTTTTCGTCGCTAGAGCTCCGTCGCTATTACGGCAGTTTCTTGTAGTGATAACGAACAAAGAGTCTTACCATTACCATTTGAAAAAATATTCACAAATTCAATCAGATTCCATAGTCCAAGATAAGAGGATATTTTTTGAAATTTTTTTCATAGTAAATTATCTGACCGATCACTGGGCATGATCGGTCAGATCATAAACATCATTTGGTAAGATATTTTATTATGATGGGACCAGTCATTGCTTATGATCGGACCGATCATTGTTTATGATCGGTTAGATCACAGTGAACACTAATTTGATCTGACCAATCATTAAGCGATAGAACATATCCGAGTAGGAAAAAAACAACATGTGATGTTTATGTTTTAAAATCTTAACACGAGCATCGTATGCTAGAATGAAGCGAAAATGATATAAAATCTTACCTTCTCCTTCCTCGAGCGAGTTTATAGTTTAGAGAGAGTGTGTGGTGAGTTTTTTTTAGTGAGAGTAGAGTGGTGTGGTGTGTTAATGAGAGAATACAAAAACTGCTTTCAATGGGCTTTTGGTCTTTTCACACATGGATGACATCAGCATAAGGTCTTACTTATAAAAATTGAAAAGTGAGGTCAAGTTTCATTAAGGCTCTTATTTCGAGGTCATTTAGGAAAATTTCTCTATTCATTAGGAGTTTTTGCAAGATTTATGACCTTTTTATAAAAAAATTTGAGTTATATGATCCTCAGAAACTATTTCGAAAAGTATTGTAAATAACGATTTGGGTACTAGTTTTTTTTAAACTTTAATTTGGTACTAGTTTAGTTTTGATTGGTTTGTACGGGTATAAGCGGAGTGGCCTTGCCCTATTTATGTCCAAATTTGTTCCCCCGCTCCATTAAGTGTAAAATTTACTCGAACCCAGGTAGTAAAATACCGCCGATATAAGCGATATATCGCTCGACATATCGTTAAATTGAACCTTTGATATATCAATGAGAAGGGTAAACAATATCTTTATAAGAATCGACGATATATTGACGATATCGTTGAAATCCTATATATCGAATGACATTTCGAAAAATGCTTATCTCTATGGGTCAGTACGGTTCGGTTTTGGGCCAAAACGTCAACTGAACCACACTCTTCGGTTTTAGAAAATCATGAATCGTTTGGTTTTAAAATTTTAAGAAACCGATTAAGTTTGGTTCAGTTGGGTTTCATACATTTAAGTTCGGTTTCTCGGTATTGCACTTTACTATAACTATTTCAAAAGATTGGAAGCCAAGCCATTGTCGCATGATGTAAGTGTAGGAGGAAGGACGAGAGACGATTATTGTAGATCCATGGAGATTATGTGATGATGGCCATGGACGTACATTGAGATGTTGAGAGATAGAAGATGGTGGAAGTAAAATGAGATTGGGAGATTGCAAAGATTTAAGATAGAGGGAGGTTAGAGGTTGACGTTTTGAGTAAAATGATAAAGTTTGGTAGGTTTTTAAAATTGTTGAGCCCAATCTAGGATATAAACTTTTTTTCATTATTTAATACATAGGCGGTTTGGTTCGGTTTTTATTGTTTTTTGAAAGAATAAACCATGAACCGAACCAAGAATATTCGATTTCTAAAATTATGAACCGAAAAAAACCAATACAATAATAAAACCGGACCAAACCGATCGGTTTGGTTCGGTTCGGTTCGGTTCTTCAGGTTTTCGATTTATATGCACACCCCTACTTATCTCATTGATATCGCTCGCCAAATTTATTTATTTTTATTAATGGGCCCCCTTTTATTAATATGACCCACGTACTTAAAGCCATGGAATTCGCTATGATCAATAGTCAGGGAGGAAGCTTTAATTTATAGTTCCTTAAGACCGTTTGATTATAAGAGTTAATCGATGTGGGGAAAATTCTTCAGATTTTTAAAACTTAAGTATGCGTTTCAAATTTCCATTCGATGTGGGATTTACCAATTGTATTACCTTTCTCTTTTGGTAGCTTGCACAAATAATATTTATTTATATTTATATTATTAATTATCAATTATTTCAATTTTCATGTTAATACTATTTTATGAAATTTTATGAACTATTTATCATTTTAATTTTAGTTAATAAGTTTTAATCCTAATACTATTTTTATTATTAGTTTTAATCTTAATGTTATTTTGAGTATAAGTTTTAATTAAGTTTAATCCTAGTGTTAGTTTGATTATATAATTAAGTTTTTTATTGTTTGAAATTTGATTACCATCTCTATATGTGTTTAATAATGTTAAATATATTTAAAATTTTCATTCTAAATAACATATTAAAGTCTTCATGTCATTTTTATTATTACCTTTTAATAAATTTTAATGTAATAAACATATTTTAATATTATACTTTGATATATTTTATTATACTTTTACATTTTATTATGTTTACCATCATTTGTATGTGTATAATTCTATTATATGATAGATTATGACTTAATTAAGCTATTATGAATGTTTCATTCAAAAAGTAAAAAAATCACCTATATTTCCATACTTTCCGTAATTTTTCAGGGAATATCAGTCGACATCGACATTTCCATTTATATTTTCGTAAATTTGAACCTTGATATTTTTGTCGACATAAACATTTTACCCCTTGCTCTAACCCGATTAAGTACCAGGGTCGATTTTGGATTTAAACGGGTGAGTGTCGTCCGCCTAGGCTGTAACGTCCCGTTATTTTGAAGTGAATTTTATTTATTTATTTATTTCAATTTAAGTGTTTAGTTTAATTATTATTTTGTAATTTAGAAATTTAGTAGTTAATTTCGCCCGAAATTCTTTTAATCGTTTTAATACTTTAAATTTTGTTTCGGTGACATTAATAATTATTAATAGGCCAAATAATAATTATTAATCACCTTTAGATTTATTTAAGAGCTTCAGGTTTCGGTTTATAAGTCAAAAGTCATAAAAGGACGCAACCGTCATTTCCAAGTTTCCTAAAATATCAAAACACTATTCCATTATCTTCTTTAAATCTCCTTTGACCCAAAATTTGACCAAAACTCTTTCATTTTTTCTCTCCAAACTCGAGCAACAAGAGGTAGAAAAGAGAAGAGGAAGAAAGTGTCGCTCCGGCTTCATTTCTTGGCCGTTTTGCGTGATTTCGGATGCGTTGGAAAGCTCTCGCTGAGACCTTTCTACCCATTCCACTCTTGGAACGTTTCCAACTCTCTAAGGTAAGCCCTAGATTTCGAATTCTCATTGTATTTCCATGGAAATTGATTCAAGCTTTTGAGTTCTTGGCCAAAACTCTCATCCCCTTCCAATTTTGTTGTTGAATGTTGATGGAAAACTTATTGGGTAACTATTACTTGACTTTCCCATAAACCTAAAACCGAGTTTCAGTTGAAACCCTTCCCGTTTAAAATTTACCTTTTGGGGTTTGATTATGGGTTATTTATTAATGAATTATTGTTTATTTAAATTCAATTCGGGAAAGGGCATAATGTTCAAAAACCTAATTATCGATACCCATTGAAATCGGGAATATCGAATTTGCTTAAAACCAACTCGAAACACTTTTAAATTGTCTAAAAGCCAGAAAACCAAACCTGAGGCCCATTTACTTGAGAGGGCCGAGAGCCTCTTTGGGGGGTTTGTTGAGTTTTTCATTGTTTTGAACGTTTAGTAGATGTTTGATCGATAGATGGTAAACTATTGATTGTGTGATATAATTCAAATTGTAGGTGTTTTCGAACCGCTCGTTTGATCGCTCTTTCGGAATTAGAAGCGAAGTCAACTTTTATTTAAGGTGAGAATAGTTAGGATTTAAAGTAATTATAGAAAGCGAATAAGTATGATGGTTTGTAGAATTGGAAACTAAGATTAGAATTCGAATCTACGATTAGAGGGAGGTGAGTTAGTGCCCTTAGGATTAGGAGTTAATCCTTTAAGTGAGAACTTAGGAGTTCTCGAGGAAAGCATTGAATCTTAGAGAATTCTAAGTTAGATTCGTTTCGAAGCTTAGGATGGATCATTGGAGGTTAAAGGATCCTAACTTGTATTTAGAACGATTAATAGAACCTCGGATTATATTGGAAGTTTAGAATCCTAGAAGGTATAAGTTAATCGTTTAAGATAGGTTTTACTTTTATTATTGTAGCTGAGTTCGATTTACGTATCGTTCTTTCGGAGTTTCCTATTTATTTACTTTATGTCCTTTACTTTATGTTTGTATCGGCTACTTTAATTCCGCACTTTATTTATTTACACCAAAACATATCATATTGCATCATAACATCTCGCATCATGGAAAAGAAGAGAGAATGAGAAAGACATGAATGGGAGAATGATGGATCCTACGGGATAGACCACATTACCTTCATAGAAAAAGAAGAGAGAATGAGAAAGACATGAATGGGAGAATGATGGATCCTACGGTATAGACCACATTACCTTCATAGAAAAAGAAGAGAGAATGAGAAAGACATGAATGGGAGAATGATGGATCCTACGGGATAGACCACATTACCTTCATAGAAAAAGAAGAGAAACTGAGAAAGAAAAGGAGGGAGAACGATGGATCCTACGGGATAGACCACGTTACCTTCTTCATGCATAAGGGCGTATGTGAATCCTACGGGATGTCCTCATGCATTCATGCTTATGATCGATGAGATAGAGTATCGAGATGTTTTATATTTATGCAAAGTTTATTTATTTTTCTTATTTATGTCGTAACAAGTTAATGGATGAGGATTGACTACGAGTGTTAGTAATATCATCATTTGGAAAGTTTAGAATAAAATTACCTAAAGTTTGGAGAACTTTAGGATGGATTGTGTCAGGTAAATTGGACACAAATCGGAATACGAGTTTGAGGTATATCCTTACTTTTTATTCTTATTATTCTCACTGGGCTTAAGTTGTTAGCTCATGATATTACAAAAATTTCAGGTAATGCCCTGGCTAGAGGTCGAGGGAGAGGAGATGCTGCTGCATGATCGAGGGATGAAGACTTTGAGATGGACTAGGTGGTTGTAAAAATCCATGTACATGGTTTCGTGAATTTTATATAATTTTGGAGTTGTATATTTTGTAAATGGCTCTTAAGAGCTTTTGTCTTTACTTTTATGTTTATAAATAATTTTGAACTCCTGATAGGAACATAATGTTCCTTGTGTTTTTAGATGTCTGAATTTAAGATGTAACAGGTTTTGGCTAGCCTATTTTCAAACATAATCACGCCAATTTTTCTTAAAATAAAAGTCTCCCGCTGTGTTTTTCTAATTTAATTATTTTAAAGTGACGGGTCGTCACATAGGCTGAGCCTTGGCATGCGACTGAGAGAGCAAGACTGTGACAACGATGGAGGGAGGGAAGGAGGAGAGTGAGACTCAAGAGACTAAATAAAAAGAAGAAAACAAAGGAAGAGGAAGAAATGAAAAGAGAAAAATATATTTTTTATCCCTGAGTTTTCATTTTGTTTTCTAATTGGTCCCTAAATTTTAAAATGCGACATTTTAACTCTTGAGTTTTGATTTAGCTTTCTATCCGGTCCCTATTGTCAAATATATGTTAAATACTTAACGAAATATTATTGACGTGACATTAAAATATTCATTTATAATTACTTACCTGGCATATTTTAAATGATGTGTCATATTTAATGAGTTTTATATTGATAATTTTTAAATTATCTATTTCTTCTATCTTTCTCTCATCTCTTCATCTTCTTAACTAAAAAAAAGACATTCCATTTTTGAACTGCCACCACCATCTCTGGCGAAAATCATCTCTAACCTCAAACAACCCATATCTGGTTGTAGATCCATTGACTCATTTGTTTTCTTTTACTTTCTTTAGAATGAAGTTTTAACTTACAAACATTCAACAAAACTAAAGAAATCGCTGCCGTATAGAAAATAAAAATAATTACAGGCTTGCTTTTTTTGGGTTTGGTTTAATTTTTTTCGTGGGTTTATTAATGGTTAAGCATTTTTGTTTTTGCTAGTTTGTTAATGGGTTTTAATATAATCCCATAAATATTGCAGCTTTAAAGCACCAAATGTTTCATATTTGAGATATTTCAAAAATTTGATGGGGGATTTAAAGCACAATCCATTATCTAATCAACCATATTGGAGTCCATTTGCATAAGACAAACACTTGACCTGACTGTGCAAAGCACCATCGAATATTTTCTTCTACTGGCTTTCATGGAAATTGCTAGATCTCCTTTCCTTCTTCTTTTATTTAGAAGTTTTTTTTTGTATTTGTTTTATTTTCTTTTGAATTTCAATTAAAATTTTATTAATTTACAAGTTCAGGAAGTTTGTATGGCTGCTACAAATTGTGGGTAAGGTCTCTACTATGTGAGTTGTCATGTCACAATCAAAAGATTATATTTTACAATCAATATAAAAAGAGAGTGAACAATAAAGTAAGTGAAGGATGTTACAAGTTAATGCATCAGAAGTTTGTTAAAATTAATCTAAATTAATTAATCATGGAAGAGACGGATCTATTTTAATATCATGCAAAACTATGTAAAACATATAGATTCATGTTAATTTTCGAAATTCAAAGACCTTTTACATACATTGTGTAACGTCCCATTATTTTTTTTAGGTAGAATTTTTTTTATTTCTATTTAAAGTTTTTAATTTAATTAATTTTAGAATGTAATTAATTTAATTTAGGTAAATTAGAATTTAGTTACTTTAGTATTTTGTTTGGTGATTCTTTTTAAATGGTAGAATTAATATCAATTCCTATCAATGAAAATTTAGGTAATGGTGGGGATTAATAAATAGGTTAATTAAGAGTCTTGCATAAGAGAGTTAACAGATTTGATAGTAAATTGGATTTGGGCATTGACTAATGGGCCATGGTGGAGACCTTCTACCAATGGGCTATTCTCCATCTTTTTAGGGCATACTTTTATCCAATTGGTTTTGATGGTTGAAGTTTTTTTAAAAACAAAAAAAAGGAAAGGTTGGATTTACCTCTCATCCTACCACTCGTCCGCCGCCACCAAGAAGGAAGATAGGGAATTCTTAACCTTCACTTTCTCTTGCATTGTGGCCTAAACCCATTTAAAATAAGTTAGAGATTTATTGGATTTTTCTTTCTTCTTGTTGTGACCACCACTAAACAAGGCACCGCAATCTTTTGTTTTGTCTTGATTTACGTTTCAATGGCCCCTGACTATTGACCTTCTTCCTTTAAATCAAGAGAATAAATTCATTACAAGCTTCTTTCACTTTACTGGAAGTATTTTATTGGAAGCATCTTATCCACTTCCCTCCTTAATGTCAGCTGTGGTTCAAGTGAGAGGGTTTGATTCCATGCTTTGCTCCCTCTTCTTATCGCACTGGTGTACATAGAGACAAGTTAATGGTATAGAGAAACTACATTTTGATCAAAAAGGGGTGAGATCATCACTTTACCCATCTTATTTTATTTCAAGCTTTTCTTATGGCTTCAATGGTTGATTTTGGGATAGCCTATTAAAACTCATTTGTTTTTCCTTAAACCCTTAAATCTTTGTAATCTTGATGTTTTAAGGAAATAAAGGAGAATACCAAGTTTCATTCTCAAGTATAGGATTTAGAAAAGAAAAATAAAAGCAAGTTTTACCATTGTCACCTGCATACTACTGTTTTCTGGTGAGTTTCCGGCGAGACTCCGGTGACCACCCAAACCACCACCATTAGTTTAGTTTCTAACCCCGGATTCTAGAACAACCAACCTATCAAAGAACGAACTTTTTCTCTTCATTCTCTTGCCTGGCCAAAATCACCCTTGCAATCCATCCTAACTCTCGGCCAAGTGGGTCTTAAGGGAAGTCGGGTTGTCTTTTGTTCGTCATCTAACTTCTCGTAAAGTATTTGAGTATTTAATTGGTTGTAATGGTATGATGTTATGTAATTGTAGGTGTTGGTAATCGTCTCGCTTGAACGTTCTCCCGACGCTTTAATTTTTCTCATAACCATAGTAAATATCCACACTTCTCATAATCTCATTCTCATACATGAATAGGCAACTCTAACTAGCTCTATATTCAAGGCTTTTCAATAAACATCCTTTTACATGGATAGACAACTCTCACTAGTTTCATATCCAAGACCATCACCCATAAACTCTCATACACTATCTCTTATCGGTTCCAGAACATTAATTATTATTAAATTAACAAATAACTAGAATTAGCATGCAACACTAGAAAGGCGGTCTCTCGGGACTACTATCACTTTCTAGTACCTGGTTATAGCCTCAGCTATAACTGAAACCTCTAATAATACATTCTTACGAGCAATGTATATTAGCACCTGGTTATGGACTCTTCCATAACTGAAATATAACTAGTGTTAAGCTCATAGCCTCAACACTAATTTAACTGAACCTCTAATGATACATTCTTACGAGTAATGTTCATTAGCGCTTGGTTATGGACTCATCCATAACTGAATATAAACTTAGTATTAAGCTGGTAGCCTTAATACTAGTAATCACAACCTGTCAGGCCATCATTCTCAAACTTTCTCAACATCACACACATGT
This sequence comes from Gynostemma pentaphyllum, assembly GCA_028015215.1. Lineage (NCBI taxonomy): Eukaryota > Viridiplantae > Streptophyta > Magnoliopsida > Cucurbitales > Cucurbitaceae > Gynostemma > Gynostemma pentaphyllum. Next base: position 43,607,920 of record CM051353.1, read on the forward strand.
CCATATCAATATAAAATCAGTATCAATAATCAAATACAGCAGCCCATTCAGTTTAACAACCAGTTCACAAAAACTGCCGAAAATGGGTAAAAACTGCCGAAAAGCCAAAATTCCAAATTAACGTTCCTAATCGATTCTCTTGACCAAAAATCATCTTAACATCCAAAAACATTCCAGAAACTAAAGTATAAACAATCAGAATTGATTCGAACTAAGAAACCTCAATTTTCGCTGAAAAACACCTAAACTAGCTCTAACCAAAAATAGATTTATCCAAACTATTTTTCTTATGCTTCCAATATCAAAACTCATCCTAAAACTCCAGAATTTTCAGAATTAACATTCATCTCAATCAGAATCAATTCGATCTAACGAAAACTCACTTTTACTGAAAATTGACTATTTTGGCTCTAAGCGAAAATCCAATTTCTCCCAAATTAAAAACGATATCTCCTATGGTCCAAATTCATCCAAACATTCCAGAATTACATTAAATAATATAATGAATCAAAATAGCTACGGTTTGAGCTTTAGATTTCTCTAAAACCCTACCGTTAGTTCGTTAACTCACCTTGATTACGCTAAAAATCTAAATTACTGAGCTAATTTCCACCAAAAACCAAACCTGAAACGATGGTCTAAAGCAATTAAAATCTATGCTAAAATAGTACCAAAAGATGCTAAAAGGATTGGGGTTCAACGACTCAAAGAATGGGACAATCAAACGACGAACAACTCATCGTTTGCGAAAAGACAGTAGCCACAGGGTTGCTGTCCTTGCCGCGGCTGAACCGTGGCCTTCGGGTCGTGGTTTGGTCGCGGGTTCAAGTTCCAAGAGATCGATTTTGATGGGTTTTCAATTTTAGGCAAGGTGGGTCAAAATCAATTAGGGAAAAGGCTTTCGATTAGGAATTGCAAAGTGATGGAGGTTGGGTTTCAAGGATGGGTTCTTGAGTTCATAAATTCAAACACTAACTCAAATTTCCAGAATTTAAATGATAAATAAAACGATCCAAAACACTTACCCAACGATAGAAATTCAAGGAATCAATCTTCAATCTTCACCCAACAATTAGTCACGTTCCAAACGATCACCTACCAATCAAAAATTGATGAAGAACATCAATTTTGGAACCCTAGGGGCGGCGGCATCATGGGGAAATCAAGAGGAGAAGAAAATTTTACCTTTTGATTAGATGAGGATTCTCCAATCACTCCAAATTCAAGATTGCACCTCGAATCGTTACCCAAACGACGAAGAATCGAACAAAAATCTTCGGGCCTTCTCCAATGAAGGTGGCGGTGGCGTGAGAGGGAAAGAAGAGAGTCTAAATTCAGAAAATTACAAATGAAAAGTATCTTAGGTTAAATCCCGTGTTACAATATTTACGAAGCTGCCACTCACCTTAAAACGTCTATAACTTGATCACCGAGTCTCAGAACGACAAACCGTTAGTTGTGTTGGAATCTTGACATCGAGACGATCAATTTTATGTCAAAATATTAATCAAATCACAAGGTTCGAATTTTGAGGTTTTTCGGGGAAAAAAACCATAATACCGTTTTTGAAAGAACATGATATTTCTGCTCTAATTAATCGATCAAGCCTGATTAATATTATTTAACAAAAATAATATTGATTTTAACTTTCTCGTGATGGGGCGTTATATGCAGGCTACTATAGACGTTTTGTGCAAGACTTTTCTAAGATTGCATCGGGCTTGACTCATTTGACTAAAAAAGGGTGGACTTTGTATGGTCTGAAGAGTGCGAGAAGAGCTTTGAGGAACTTAAAAAGAGGCTTGTGATGGCCCCAGTTCTAGTGTCGCCTGACAGGACCAGTGGTTTAACTGTTTATGCTGATGACAAGTTAGCAGCAGTAGTGCATGCTTTGAAACTTTTGAGGCATTATTTGTACAGTGAGAAGATAATCATTTTTACTAATCACAAGAGTCTCAAGTGTTTCTTCACTCAGAAGGAATTGAACATGAGGCAACGATGATGGTTAGAGCTTATCAAGGATTATGATTTTGATTCAGTACCATCCTGGGAAGGCTAATGTAGTGGCAGATGCACTTAGTAGGAAGTCATCGCACTTGTCCACTTTACCTTTGAGATTGAGGTGGGATATGGAACGAGTCGAGATAGCTCTTCTTACTGCCGAGGTTACAGTGAGTTTGGCTAGCTTGACGGTAGAGCCTACTTTGAGATAGAGGATGATTGATTGACAGAGAGGCAAGACTCATTTACCAGTTTTTGAGAGGCAAAGTCGGATATGCCTAGTCATTTTACCTTTTCTACTGATAGTGCTTTGATGTATCGGGAAAGACTATGTGTGCCTTTAGGATCGACCTTCTAGAAAGAACTGTTGGAGGAGGCTCATAGTTCTATCTTTTCTGTCCATTCAGTTAGTACTAAGATGTATAAGGACCTGAGACACCACTATTGGTGGCCAGGAATGAAATTGGAGATTGCGGAGTAGGTGCTTGGTTTGTCAGCAAGTCAAGGCCTTGAGGAAGAGCCCACCTGGTTATCTTAACCCTTTGAGTGTGCCAAAGTGGAAATGGGAGGAGATTTCCATGGATTTCATTAGTATTTACCGAAGACATCAAGGTTACGATACAATTTGGGTGATCATAGATCGTTTGACAAAATCTGCGCACTTTTTACCTGGGAGGATCACGTACCCAGTTGAGACTTGGGCACAATTGTATTTATGTGAAATTTTTAGATTGCATGGTGTGCCAGTAAGGATTATATCAGATCAGAACACTCGTTTTGTCTCGAAGTTTTGGAAGAGCTTGCATTCAGCTATGGGTACCGGTTTGGACTTTAGCACAGATTTTCATCATCAGACCGATGGTCAAATGGAGAGAGTTAATCAGATATTGGAGGACATGTTGAGAGCTTGCGTTCTAGATTTCGGTGGTAGTTGGGACTCTCAGTTGTATTTGGTTGAGCTTGCTTATAACAACAGTTACCAAGCTACCATCGAGATGACACCGTTGGAAGCACTTTATCTTAGGAAGTGTCGTTCTCCTGCTCATTGGGATGAGGTCGGAGAGAGGAGACTTTTGGGCCCTGAGTTATTACAAATGACTAGCGGATCTATCTCTTTGATTAGAGAGAGGATAAGGGTTGCTTAGAGTCGATAGAAGAGTTATGCCGATAAGCGGCGTAGCCTGCTTGAGTTTGTTGTGGAAGATCACGTATTCTTAAAAGTGTCACCTATGAGGGGTTTTATGAGATTTGGTAAGTTCGTCGGACCTTTTGAGATTCTTGATCGAGTTGGGGTGGTGGCTTATCACCTAGCTTTACCACCTTCTTTATCGGCCGTGCACAATGTTTTCCATGTATCGATGCTTCGAAATACATGGTGGATCCTTCCCATATGATTGATTTTGAGCCCATAGTTCTTGATGTTAACTTGTCTTATGAGGAGACATCGGTGGAGATCTTAGCATCAGAACAAAAGGTATTGAGAAAGAAGACAATCAATTTGGTCAAAGTCTTGTGGAATAACTAAGTTTCAGAGGAGGCAACTTGGGAGCGTGAGGATGAGATGTGGGTTATGTACCCTAATTTATTCATTTAGCAAGCTTACTTTTCAAGGACGAAAATTCTTTTAAGGAGGGTAGACTGTAACAGTCCGTTATTTTTTTTAGGTAGATTTTTTTTTATTTCTATTTAAAGTTTTTAATTTGTCTAATTTTAGAATGTAATTAATTTAGTTTAGTTAAATTAGAATTTAGTTCCTTTAGTATTTTGTTTGGTGATTCTTTTAAATTGTAGAATTAATATCAATTCCTATTAATGAAAATTTAGGTATTGGTGGGGATTAATAAATAGGTTAATTAAGAGTCTTGCATAAGAGTGTTAACAGATTTGATAGTAAATTGGATTTGGGCATAACTAATGGGCCATGGTGGAGACCTTCTACCAATGGGCTCTTCTCTATCTTTTTAGGGCATGCTTTTATCTAATGGGTATTGATGGTTGAAGTTTTTTTTTTTTTAAAGTTGGATTTACCTCTCATCCTACCACTCGTCCGTGGCCACCAAAAAGGAAGATAGGAAATTCTTAACCTTCATTGTCTCTTGCATTTTGGCCTAAACCCATTTAAAATAAGTTGGAGATTTATGATTTTTCTTTCTTCTTGCCATGACCACCACTAAACAAGGAACCACCATATTTTGTTTTGTATTGATTTACGTTTCAATGGCCTCTGACCGCCGACCTCCGTCCTTTAAATCAAGAGAATAAATTCATTACAAGCTTCTTCCACTTTACTTTATTTCCTTTGTCTTTATACAAGTATTTTATTGGAAGCATCTTATCCACTTCTCTCCTTGCCGTCAGCTGTGGTTCAAGTGGGAGGTTTCCATGCTTTGCTCCCTCTTCTTCTCGCACTGGTGTACATAGAGACAAGTTAATGGTGTAGAGAAACTAATTTTGATCAAAAATGGGTGAGATCATCACTTTACCCATCTTATTTTATTTAAAGCTTTTCTTATGGCTTCAATGGTTGATTTTGGGATAGCCTATTAAAACTCATTTGTTTTTCCTTAGACCCTTAAATCTTTGTAGTCTTGATGTTTTAAGGAAATCAAGGAGAATACCAAGCTGCATTCTCAAGTATAGGATTTAGAAAAGATTAAGATAATCAAGTTTTACCATTGTCACCTCCATGCTACTGTTTTCTGGTGAGTTTCCGGCGACAACCAACCGATAAAAGAATGAACTTTTACTCTTCATTCTTTTGCCTGGCCAAAATCACCCTTGCCATCCATCCTAACTCTCGGCCAAGTGGGTCTTAAGGGAAATCAGGTTGTCGTTTTTTCATCATCTAACTTCTCGTAAAGTATTTAAGTATTTAATTGGTTGCAATGGTATGATGTTATGTAATTGTAGGTATTGGTAATCGTCTCGCTTGAACGTTCTCTCGGCGCTTTAATTTTTATCTACTTTGCCAAGGTGAGTTTAAAGTGTTAGTTTGTGGTTTTATGTTTTAAAATTGCATGACGATCTTGTTTGATCGAGTTTAAGAGAATCACCAATTGTTGTAAGTTCATAAGTTATATAGACGGCAAATTTAACTTCGGGAGTGTTGTACTACTTATGAGTTAACGAGTTTATTGAGTCTTTGAGAGTTTTTATTGTTTTTGGAAGGTCTTGTAAGGTCGAGCTAGTTTTGGGAGAATATTTGGATATTGGAAGGTGTTTTAGTGTATAGTATCAAGGGAACTTAGAGGACGTAGCTCTTGGAAGATTATGTAGTTCAACGTGATTCTTTTGCCTCTTTAGGGTTATCATAATGTTTGTTATTGCTCGATGCTTACGTATTTGTTAATGGTAGTGAACCGGTTTACTTTAATTGAGTTCGTTACTTTATGTTAAATTGTGGATTATGGTTAGCTGTAGTAGCATATAGTAACACGGTACGTGGTAACATGTGGTAACACGGTACGTGGTAACATGTTGTAAATTGAGATGTGGTAACATGTGGTAACACGATACGTGGTAACATGTGGTAACACGGTACGTGGTAACATGTTGTAATACGAGGTGTGGTAAAACGAAATGTGGTATTATGTGATTCTTATTTCTTGCTTCAAGTGTAATATGGCGAGTGTGGTACTAGTTGTGCTTCTTTTAGTAACTTGGTTCGGTTTATAATTTGTAATTGTCTATTATAGTCTCGGGAGTATAGAATGACTTGTAAGAGTGTGTTAGGCCTTTAGACACAACTTCTGATATGGAATTTCAGCCATAGAACTACTTACTTTCATTTTATTCCCACTAGCATTTTCATGCTAATGTTGATACACTTTTACTTTTCTGGTACTCCACGTGGTAGAGGACGTGGAAGGGGAGGTGGTGCCGCTTGATTGACGAGCAATGTTGATGAACAATGGACTTGAGTTCTGTTATTTTCTTTTGGCATTTTAGGAATGCACAAACTTCAAATCCTTTTCACTCTATTTCGTCTCTTTGTTTTGAATTACCGTTAACTCTGGGCTCTTAAGAGCATTTGGCTTGATTTCATGGATATTGTTTACTTTGACCTTTAAATTAAGAAAGGAAATGTGCATTTCCATACTTTTATCGCTTTTTCTGTTGGAAAAACTGTAAACAAGTTTTGGCATAGTCCTAGTTTTAAACGGCACCATGCCAATTTTTTGTAAATTAATTGTCTTCTGCTGTGTCTGTTTATTTAAAAGACGTTATTGGATTCGGGTTTTCACACATTGAGTAAATATGGAGAATTGGTCGGATGGTTTCTTTATTAACGAGATCGAACAAGCAAAACCTGACGGTGGGATCGAAGTTTAGAAAAACTTAGGAAGAAGAAAAAAACTTCGTCCTAATTATATAGCTAAAATCGGCAAAGGCAAGGGAGGAGGAGAGGCTAAAATTTCAATTTCTAAATAATTGAATGTGTATTATGAATTACCCAAAATTAATTAATTAATTTTGAAGTTGTAAAAAATTAAAGGGAGATTAAATAGAGGAGCCTATTTAATTATATATTTGAAAATTTTCAAATTAAAATGAATGGAAGCAAATAAAAGGAGTTTTATTTATTTAATTATTTAATAGAACAAGTCTATTAAATTATGAAGATTATAAAATGCTCAGTAACTTCATTGGTAGATGAAGTGGGCGTGTGGACTAATTTGGAAGGTGCCACACACCACTAGCAATAATAATAAGTTATTATTGTGCATTTTATTTAATTAAATATCTATGGATTAAATTAATAAGATTAATTTAAATATTTAGATATGGGAATAATTAATTAGATTAACTAAAAGATATTAAATCATAAATTATTCAAAATAAAATCTTGAATATATTTATTTAATTCTTTAGATAATTAAATAAAAGATTTGATTCAGATTTTTTAAAAGATTTTATGAGGCCTTTGGTTTTCTATAAATAGGAATGGTTTTGAGAAACCAAAACACACACAACCAAAGAGAAAAGAAAGGCTAAGATAAATTTCCTTTCTTCCCTCTCTTATTACCACCGCCGCCCAAGTAGTGGTTTAGGGGAAGAGTTTTTTTCCTCTTCCTTTTTCCAAGAATGATTATGCCCATGCACCGATTCTCTTTTGTGTCTATTGAAGAAGGCTTTTTAGTGGTCCCAGTATCGTAACTAAGAACGAAGGATAAAGCTGACACTTTTCTACAAGGGTAAGTTTTATATTTATGCATTTATTTTAGATTAAATATTATATTGCAAGTAAAGATCATTGGGAATTTCGCTTATAGATATCTATTTTTAGAGGCCTCAATCCCAATAGTTATAGGTCCTGTATCTATTTTGAGACATTCAACATTTACTTTGTTTGAATCGGGTGCGAGTCACTCTTTTATTTTTATTTTTCCTTTTGTCAAGTCGGCTCAGTTAGAGTCTACACCATTAGAGGATGAGATGTGTGTGTCTACCTCCGTGGAGAAGTCTGTGCATGTTAGTAGAGTTGTGAGGACAGATGAGTTGTGTGTGTTGGGTAGATGTCTTGAGGCTTTATTGATCGTGATGCCCATGTCGGACTATGATGTCTTGGATTGGTTGTCTACGAATTTTTCTACTATGGATTTTGATAAAAAAAGAAGTGAAATTCAAGAGTCTTGATGAGACTCAGTTAAAGTTTAAGGGTGTGTGTAAGAAGGTCACTCCTAAAGTGATTTAAGTGATCCATGCTTTACGCTTTCTAAATAGTGAAGTTTTGGGTTATCTAGCTAGTGTAGTCGACACGAGTGTTAAGAAGGTGAAAGTGGAATATGTGGTAGTTGTTTGTGTAACGACCTGAACCCGTTAAATTCTTTAAATTCAAATGCACAGCGGAAGACTCGACTTTTAAAGAAAAACGGCGTGGGTTCGTTTAAAAATCGAATAACCAAAACCTGTTTACAACCCAAATTTCCAGAAAAAGCGATAAATCGGGAATTTCGCATACCAAAAGACATTTAGACCATAAAACATAGACATATTTTACACAAATACCCTTTCGGGCTCAAAAAGACACAAGTATGTAAAGATGGAATAATTTACAAGCATTTCAATGAATGCTAAACAAAAATGAGTTCTTAGTATTGTCCATACACCATCTCGATTAGTCACGCGGCTCCACCTCCTCTACCACGCTTCTTAGCTCGAGGTTTACCTGAAAATTGTAAGTGTAGCACCATTAGCATAACATGCTAGTGAGAGTAAAACGAAAGCAAGTAATCCTATGAACTAAATTTCATACCAGAAATCGTGTCCAAAGGCCTAAATGCTCATTACTACCCATATCCACACTTCCAATTCCATACAAACAAACGAAAATAACATACTACCCGTACTCGTCATTCGATACCATAAGATAAAAACAAAGACTTAAAGTAATGCACAATCATCACTAAGTCTTACTACACAATTCTAAGGAATATGTAAATGTAACATTAACTACTTTTATTACCAAACAAGTTTCATCGTAACGGATTTACCGTATGGATCAACATCAACATACTAGCCCGTACGGTATTACCATATCACAATCATCGTATCGGGTATACCATATGGATCAAAATCACATACTAAGCCCGTACGGTATTACCATATCACAATCATCGTATCGGGTATACCATATGGATCAAAATCACATACTAAGCCCGTACGGTATTACCATATCACAATCATCGTATCGGGTATACCATATGGATCAAAATCACATACTAAGCCCGTACGGTATTACCATATCACCATCATCGTATCGGGTATACCATATGGATAAATATCACATACTAAGCCCGTACGGTATTACCATATCACAACCACCGTACCGGGTATACCATATGGATAAATATCACATACTAAGCACGTACGGTATTACCATATCACAATCATCGTACCGGGTATACCATATGGATAAATATCACATACTAAGCCCGTACTGAATCAATGTGCTCAAGGTTCCCACAAATCATCACACCATGGTTACATATGGATCAAAATCAACATACTACCATGTGTGAATCAATGTGCTCTAGGTTCCCACAAATCATCACACCATGGTTACATATGGATCAAAATCAACATACTACCATGTGTGAATCAATGTGCTCTAGGTCTCCAAAAGTTAGCTAAACTCCAAAGAATTCTACTAAGTTAATTAGAAACCTAACCAACTAGATTACACGAGTTACTACTCAAGTGCATCTTCTAATTACTTTACTTCCAAATCCATAAAAGTAACTTCCAAATCAATCAAAGTAACTTCCAAAACCATCAAAGTAACTTCCATTCCACTTTCATCTAATATCTCCAAATCACATTACCATACTTCCAAACCTCTCCGATGTTCTCTAATCATCGAACTAACCATAATTCCAAACTTTCCACACACACTTCCGAATCAAAGTCTCCAACCAAAGCTTAATCCTAAGAAGTTATCTCCCTCTTAACATTGATAAACAATTACATAACGAAACTAAATTCATAAAACCACTAACTTTCACATAAACTCACCTTAGCTTGAAGACAAGCTCCGAATAATCCGAGGTTGTAAATTCACGATCAATTCACAATCCTACAAACGAATTATTCCTAAATTACATTAATTAACCGAAAAGCAATCAAACAACATCTAAACACATAAAACCACGAAAATCCCGGATTCTACCCTTATGGAGCTCTCGGCCAAGCTAGGGAAAAAGGGGTTCGGGTTTGGTTTTCCGGCTTTTATGCATTTTAGAGGTGTTTTGGGTTGGTTTCGAATACTTTGGAGGTTTGCAAAATCAATGGGTAACCGAAAAATAGGGTTTTGCATATTAATCCATTTTCGAAAAATTAACTAAAAAGCAAAAACACAAAGAACCTAACATCCTAAACATAGCCCAAAGAGGGAAAATCACAAGGGACGGGTTTCCGGCTCAAACTCGGTTTTAGGGTTTAGGGAAAGTTTCTAAAATTGACTATAAAGACTTCCCCAAATGAAACCCTCAAGCTTCGGTGAACGAATTCGAAGATTACAACTCAAATCCACCATTAAAACACTATTCACATCAAAATTAAGAAACTTTAACATATCTTTAAGCCTCGAGAAAACGAGAGAAAACCTCGATTGTTAGGATGGGTAGAAAGGTCTCGGCGAGAGCTTTCCAACGCATCCAAAATCACGTAAAACGGACGAGAAACGAAGCCGGGGCGACGATTTCTTTCTCTCCTCTTTTTTTCTCTCTAAGCTACGGGTTTGGGATGAAAAATGAGAAGAAAATTTCATATTTTGTCTAATTTTGGCTTATTTAAAGAGAAGGAGGAATAGTGTTTAGATATTTAACAATTTGAGAAATGACGCCTACGTCCCTCTTTTACTTTTGTTTTAAAAACGAAACCCGAAGCTCTTAAACTAATCTAAAGGTGATTAATAATTATTAATTGGCCCGTTAATAATTATTAATGTCACCGAAACATATTTAAAGTATTAAAACGATTAAAAACAATTTCGGATATAAATAACTACTAAAATCGAAATTTCTGAATTTAAACTAATCTTAAAAGCTTTATTTTTAAAATAAATAAATAAATAAAATAAATAATAAAAAAAAAAAATTTACCCCCAAAAGTCACGGGACGTTACAGTTTGTGATTTTGCTCATGTACTTTTGGATGAGCTACCGGGGTGGCCTCCAGTTAGGGAGATGGACTTTCATATAGAACTAGTTTCTAGAACTGCTCCATGTTCTAAGGCACCCTCTATAGAAGGGCTCCAGCTGAGCTGAACTAGCTTCAGACTCAGCTTCAGGAGATCCTAGACTTTGATTTTATACGACTGACTGTGTCACATTGGGGCGCACCAATACTTTTTGTGAAAAAGAATGATGAATCGATGAGGCTTTGCATCGACTATTAAGATTTCAACAAGGTGACAATGAAGAACAAATATCCTTTGCCAATTATTGATGACTTGTTTGACCAGCTTTGCAGAGCCTCAATGTTCACCAAGATAGATCTAAGATTAGGTTACCACCAGCTGACGATCAGAGAGAAGAATATTCCAAAGACAGCATTCCTGACTAGATATGGCCATTATGATTTGTAGTCATGTCTTTTGGATTGATGAATACTTTGATGACATTCATGGATCTCATGCACACCGTTCTTCATAGATACATAGACTCTTTTATCATTGTGTTTATAGATGAAATCTTAGTCTATTCAGCTACTGAAGAGTTGCATGCCATTCACCTAGAAAAGTGTTGTCACCCTTGAGAGATTGGAAGTTATATGTAAATACCCGAATTTTCTCAAATCTTTAAATTAAGAAACAAACAGCCGAAGATTGGATTTTATAAAAATTTGGCATGGAACCGTTTAAAATATGGACTACCAAAACCTGTTTACATGCTTCCAATCAGAGAAAGTAAATTCATAAGAAGTACGTCTTGCGTTTATAATCAAATCAAAGAAAAGTAGACTAAAAAACATATACATCAATTCTTAGGCTCTCATGAGTTACAAAATACAAGTTTAAAGATAATGACATGTATAGTTTTCATCTAACATTCGTAGAATGCCCCAAAATGCATGTAGAGTCCATGTCCCAAAAGTCCATCTACTCGTGATCAAGCGACACCACCTCCTCGACCTCGTCCTCTCCCACGAGTATTACCTGAAAAAGTTAAAGTGTAGCAACATTAGCATAAAAATTCTAGTGAGAGTAAAATGGAAGCAAGCATTTCTATGGACCCAGTTTCATATCAAAAAATGTGTCCAAAGTTCTATTTTACTCTTTACTACCCGATCTATACTCCCAGGACTATACATAAGCAAACAATCCATTCCCACCGATATCGAAAGTACGAAATTAAACATTCGAGTTCATAAGTAAAATGTTAAGGCAACCATTCAGTACTAAACCATAACGAAACAAGTACAAATGTAATTTCTCGCCACACACATCATACCACACGTTCATTTCACAATTACCACATCACACACATTTCACATCGTGACCACATTGTCACATTTAACATTTCACATTGTGACCACATTGTCACATTTCACATCGTGACCACATTGTCACATTTACCACGCCGCGTATCACAACGCCACAATTACCACACCGCGTATCATAACGCCACAATTACCACATCGCGTATCACAATGCCACACGTACTACACCACTTTGGTAGTACCAAATAGTGAATCTCATCGCTACAATTATTACAACTAACTCAATTTTGCAGTTTCGTTATCAGACATTCCACATGATGAATCATTTCACATTACCACACATACCATATGATGAATCGTTTTACATTACCACACATTCCACATGATGAATCGTTTCATATTACTACACATACCACATGATGAATCGTTTCACATTACCACACATACCACATGATGAATAGTTTTACATTACCACACATTCCACATGATGAATAGTTTTACATTACCACACATTCCACATGATGAATCGTTTCATATTACCACACATTCCACATGATGAATCGTTTCACGTTACCAGGCTCGATACATCTAACATAGAATAGGTAAAAGAAACCTATAAGTACTAGGACTAAATATAAGGAGAAGCCTAGATTGAGCTAATCACCACAACTCCTCTTTTCCAAGTATATTATAGTCCAAACTAGTCACGATACTTTCTCTCCAAAGTGTAACGTCCCGTTAGTTTTGGGGGTAAATTTTTTTATTTATTTTATTTATTTATTTCAATTAAAGCTTTTAAGATTAGTTTAAATTTAGTAATTTCGATTTTAGTAGTTATTTTCGTCCGAAATTCTTTTAATCGTTTTAATACTTTAAATTCATTTCGGTGATATTAATAATTATTAACGGGCCAATTAATAATTATTAATCACCTTTAGATTAGTTTAAGAGCTTCGGAATTCGTTTTAAAGTAAAAAACAAAAGAGGGACGTAGGCATCATTTTCCAATTTCTTAAAATATCTCAAATCACTATTCATCTTCACTTTAAGAAGTCAATTTAAGACAATTTGCTTCATTTTTCTCTCCTTCTTCTCCTTGTAGCCGTAGCACCCCTTCTCCCTTCCTTTTTTTTTTTTTTGGTTTTTCTTAATTACTCGGTGGATCGTCTCAATTCTTGTTCCGTTGGAAAGCCCTTGGTCCAAGCTTCCTTTCCAACCTATCAATCGAGATTTTCACCCGTTTTCTCGAGGCCTTAAGGTATGTTAAAGTTTCTAAAACTTGATATGAATAGTGTTTTAATGGAGGTTTTGGTTTGAAATTTTCAAATTCGTTCACCGAAGCTTGAAGATTTCAATCGGGAAAGTCATTTTGGGCAATTCTAGAAACTTCCCATAAACCCTAAAATCGAGTTTGAGCCGAAAACCCGTTCCGTGTGATTTTCACTCACTTGGCCTTGATTAGGATGTTTAGGTTGTTATGATTTAGAGTTTTACTTAATTTTTCGGAAATCGATTATGCCCCTCTACTTTATGCTTGCATCGACTACTTTAATTCTGCACTTTACTTATTTGCTTTTACAACATATGCAGGCATATGCATATCATATTGCACCATAACATTTTCGCATCATTCATTGAAAAAGAAATGAAGGGGAGAATGTTGGAGCCTACGGGTAGTGTCCGCATCACCTTCAGAGAAAAAGAAAAGAAAGTGAAAAAGAAAAGAAAGTAAAAAAAGAAAAGAAAGTGAAAAAGAAAAGAAAGTGAAAAAGAAATGAAGGGGAGAATGATGAACCCTACGGGAAGTTCACATCACCTTCAGAAAAAGAAAAGAAAGTGAAAAAGAAAAGAAGGGAGAATGATGAATCCTACGGGAAGTTCACATCACCTTCAGAGAAAAGAAAAGAAAGTGAAAGAAAAGGAGTTGAATGGTATCCTACGGGATGTACGCATTACTTCCTCATGCATAGGGGGTTGAATGGTAGCCTACGGGATGTACGCATTACTTCCTCATGCATAAGGTTGAATGGGTATCCTACGGGATGTACCTATTATCTTCATTCATGTACACAGGGCAAATGCGAAATCCTACGGGATGTCCTCATGCATTCATGCTTATGATCGATGATTTAGAGAATCAAGATGTTTTATTTTATGCAAAGTATATTTACTTTTCTTATTTATGTCGTAACAAGTAATTGGATGAGAATTAGACTACGTGTGTTAGTAGTATCATCTTTTGGATATTATAGAATGGAATTACCTAGAGTTTGGAGAACTTAGGATTGATTGTGTCAGATTGATTGGACACGAATCGGAATACGGGTTTGAGGTCTAACCTTACTTTTTATTCTTATTATTCTCACTGGGCTTAAGTTGTTAGCTCATGATATTACAAACATTTCAGGTAATGTTTGGGGTCGTGGAAGAGGAGCTGCTGCGCGCTTGATCCAGAGGATGATGACACGGTGATGGACTAGATATTCTTGTAAAAGATCATGGTCTCATTTTGTTAATTTGTATATTATGTTATGAAAATTTGTATTTAGCTCATAAGAGCTAATTGTCTTTATTTTTATGATAACGTCTTTTTAAACTCCTGATTAGGAACTTGAAGTTCCGTGTGTTTTAGATTTTTGAATTTAAGATGTAAACAGGTTTTGGCTAGCCAACTTTCAAACATAATCACGCCAATTTTCTTAAAATATAAAGACTTCTGCTGTGTTTTCTAATTTAAATTATTTAAAAGTGTCGGGTCGTCACAGTTGGTATCAGAGCCTACAGGTTCTGTAGACTACATGCGATGCATGTTTGTTTTCATGTTTTGTTTTAAGTCCACTCTCTAGTCATCATCTGAGATCAGCGGCACCAGGTATGCCTATAACTTCTATTCTCATGCTTTATTTCTTTGATATTGGAAGAGTTATGAGAATATTGTTAGAAGTTAATGATGTTTATGATATTTCACATGCTTGTAAAACCACTATGTGGTTATGTTTATTTGACCCATTTCGAGATTTGGGTAAGGGTGTCGAGAAGGTGAATGACCCCGTGCAGTTTTGGAGGTTATACACCTCGTTAAGAATATTGACATAATGTCAAAGTAAAGGAGATGAGATACTCCGAGAGATCAATCGTTTGATCCTTAAAGTTGATTAAAGTATTATTGTCACACAATTGCTAAGTAGTGGTCTTAGTACATGTGTGTGGACATTTATGTGTAAAAAGGGGACATGTTTGTCTGGAGCCCAGTATTAAGAGATGAAACACCTATTTGAGGTGAGAAATTGTTGAAAAGAAATCAGTCTGGCTCGAGTCTAGTAACCTAGATTCAGCTCAAGGGACAAGTTCCTGGTTTGAGTTGAGAAAGTTGAATTTTGGTAAGTGGTAAATCCTTATGGTAGCTTTGTGCTAAAAGGAAAGTGTGTTGCCACTCAAAAGAGGAACTAAGAACTTTACGTGATAAGTCTCAACGAGGACCATTAACGACAATGTTAATTGGTGAATGGTCTAGTTGGTTGCTATTACACTATGATGTATCAATCTAAATTGAAAATACTCGAGGTCGAGTAATGAAGATCCATATTCAGTAAATTGTCAAAATTGACTAACACTAGGTGGAGTGTTGGTATTTGATTGAAATATAGAAGGAAGTTGATGGACCGTGATATCGGTAACTTCTATAAGGTAATGTGATGGTTTGGTGAACTTCAATTCACATTGTGTTTGACAGTCTAATTGGACGGAGAATTTGATAAACTTGTAGGTCGTAGTTTGGAGCTACTGAGTCTTTTCGAGATAGACTCTAAAGTGAAACCTATTTTGGAAGGTTAAAATGTTATTGGACTAAGGTGTTTGACAGACACCAGTTTTGCTTTGTAAGAAAGGAAATGATCTCTGAAGTCGAGTTCATTTAAGATTTGAATAAGGAAGCTTAGAAGTTATCCTTATCTTGGATTTCGCATATAATGAAAGGAAAAGAAAACTAGCTACTACAGACCAATTTTCGCTCAGGAGCAGAAGACAAAAGATGACGATGCCAGTCAAGGGACACCGCAGAAGCAACAACAACAGCAGCAACAACATCAACAGCTACAACAGCAGCAACAACAACAACTGGTTCGAGGTGGAGCTCAACATGGATAGTATCATCCTTACTACAATAGTTGTGCCAGTTTCCATCATGGAGATGCACACTTCCATCAAGATGCTATGTTGTGATCAAACTTGGATTCACGCCACTTTTATAGGGTGTATAAGATCCATCACAACATAGTAGCAAAGTCAGGATTATCAGAAAAAGCTACCAGTATGGTAGTGGTTTATACTTTATTATTTTCAGGCCGTTTGGCTTTTGTTCAGTATAATTCTGGAGCTAATCACTCTTTTATTTTATCTCGTTATGATTGAGTTTACTTTTCGGGGACGAAAAGCCCTTTTTAGGAGGGTTGACTGTAACGTCCCGTTACTTTTGAAGTAAAAAAAATAAAAAAATTATTTATTTTATTTTAATTTAAGCATTTAAAGTTTATTTTAGAATTGGTAATTTAGAAATTAGTAGTTTATTTCGGTTTAAATCTTTTTAAATTTCCTTTTAAGTTTAATTTCGTTTTAATGGTATTAATAATTATTAACGGGCCAATTAATAATTATTAATCACCATTGAGATAGTTTAAGAACTTCGGGTTTCGATTTATAATCAAAAGTCATTAAAAGGACGTAACCGTCATTTCTAAACTTCTTAAAATATCAAAACACTATTCTCCTATCTTCTTTAAATCTCCATTGACCAAGATTGACTCATTTTGCTCATCCACTCTCCCCAAACCCGAGCAAATAGAGGAGGAAAAGAGAAGAGGAAGAAAGTGTCGCCCCGGCTTCGTTTCTTGGCCGTTTTGCGTGATTTCGGATGCGTTGGAAAGCTCTCGCCGAGACCTTTCTACCCATTCCAATCTTGGAACGTTTCCACCTCTCTAAGGTAAGCCCTAGATCTCGAATTTTCATAGTATTTCCATGGAAATTGATTCAAGCTTTTGAGTTCTTGGCCAAAACCTTCATCCCTTTCCAATTTTATTGTTGAATGTTGATGAAAACTTATTGGGTAACTATTACTTGACTTTTTCTTAACCCTAAAACCGAGTTTCAGTCGAAACCCTTCCCGTTTGAAATTTACCTTTTTGGGTGTGATTATGGGTTATTTATTAATGAATTATTGTTTATTTAAATTCGATTCGGGACATGGCATAATGTTCAAAAATCCTAATTATCGATACCCATTGAAATCGGGAATATCGAATTTGTTTGAAACCAACTCAAAACTGTGACGACCCGTCACTTTTAAATAAATTAAAATCAGAGAAAACAGCGGAAGTCTTTTAATTTACGAAAAATTGGCGTGGTTTTGTTTGAAAATTGGCATGCCGAAAACCTGTTTACAACCTAATTTTCAAATCTAATCAAATCTCATGGACTTTAAGTCCAAATCAGGAGTTCAAATATATAATATCATAAATCATCAACATTAGGCTCTTAGGAGCCAAATACAAAATACAATTCCTTAAAGTTTATCAAATAAGACATAAACTTTACAAAACCATTAGTCCATCTCGAGGTCAGCATCCCTCGATCACGCAGCACCACCTCCTCCTCCTCGACCTCTAGCCAAGGCATTACCTGAAATTGGTTGTAATATCATGAGCTAACAAACTAAGCCCAATGAGAATAAATAGCATAAAAAGTAAAGATAGACCTCAAACTCGCATTTCGATTTGTGTCCAATTAACTGACACAATCTACTCCTAAAGTTCTCCAAACTCTAGGTAATTCTATTCCATATTCTCAAAAGTATGACTTTACTACACTTGTAGTCAATTCTCAAACATTAACTTGTTATGACAAATAAAGTAAAGCGAATAAACTTTGTTTAACATATAACATCTCGATTCTCTTTCTCATTTATCATAAGCATAAAAGTAATGAGTACATCCCGTAGGATACGCATTCGCCATTTATGCATGTAATGAAGGTAATGTGGATTTTCGCATTTCATCCACCATTCAACCTTATGTATGAAGGTAATGTGGGTATCCACTCATCCACCATTCCTTATGCATGAAGGTAACGTGGGTATCCACTCATCCACCGTTCCTTTCATTCTTTTCTTTTCTCTTTTCAATGGTGCGAGATGTTATGGTATAATAAATAATGGTGCAAAATGTTATGCATATGCTTGTAAAAATAAATAAAGTAAAGTACGATTATTAAATAACCGAAACAAGCATAAAGTAAAGCGGCATAAAGTAAGACATAAAGTAAAAATAGATAGGAATCAAGGCATAACGATATGTAATTCAAATTTCATTAACAATAATAAAAGTAAAGGTCAAAAGATAACGATTAACCTAAACTTTCAGGTGAACCATTCTAAACTCCGAAACTAATCTAACTTAGAATCTTCTAAGATTCGAGGTTTTCAACGAGAAATCCTAAGTTTCTCGCCTAAAGGATTAACTTCAAATCCTAAGGCACTATCTCACATTCTCTAACCTTAGATTGGATTCTAATCTTAGTTTCTGATTCTACAAATCATCGTACTTATTTGCTTTCTTTAGTTACTTTAAATTCTAATCATTCTCACCTTAATTAAAAGATGACCTTGCTCCTAAGTCCGGTAGAGCAATCAAACAAACGGTTCAAAAACACCTACAAAAGGATTAATATCCCGAAAATTAATAAAATACCAACCAACGATTAAACAACGACCAAACATACAAAACGACGAAAAACTCAACAAACCCCCCAAAAGAGGCTCCTGGCCTCTCTCATCAAAATGAGGTCTCGGGTTTGGTTTTTCGGCTTTTTGGCAATTTAAATACATTTTGAGTTGGTTTTAAGCAAATTCGATAATCCCGATTTCAATGGGTATCGATGAATAGGGTTTTTGAACATTACTCCCTTTCCCGAATTGAATTTAAATAAACATTCATTCATTAAATTCTAACCCAAAATCAAACCCAAAAGGGTAAATTTCAAACGGAAAGGGTTTCGACTGAAACTCAATTTTAGGGTTATGAAATAGTTTCCAAAAACACGTAAAACTATTCCCGAATTGACAAACACCGAGTTTCACGGCAAGAAATCGAAAGAAAACAAGTAAAACTCCATTAAAACACTATTTGGAGCTTAGGGTTTCAAGAGAAACTTACCGAGAACTCCTCGAATCTCGAGAGAAACGAACGAAGGCTAGGTGGGAAAGACTCGTACGACCGATACCTTTCCAATGGACCCGGAATCACGTCGATCGGGCAAGAAACGAACAAAATCAAAATTTGGAAAACCCAAGGAGGAGGCTCACGGCCTTGGAGAGAAAAAGAAGAAGAAAAAAGATGAAGCTTGGTCAACTCTTGGTCAAGATGAGTTTTTAAAGACAATTGAATAGTGTTTTTAGATATTTTGCAAATTGGGTAATTACAACTTTGCCCTTTTATGACTTTTGGCTTAAAACGAATCCCGAACATCTCAAACTATCCCAATGGTGATTAATAATTATTAATTGGCCCGTTAATAATTATTAATACCATTAAAACGTATTTAAATAAATAAAGCCATTAAAAGGAATTAAAATGAAATAAATTACTAAATTCTAATTTAATAATAAATAAATGAATTTTAATTACTCAAATTAAAATAAAATAAATAAAAGTTTTTTTTTATCACAAAAATAACGGGACGTTACAGAAACACATCTAAATTGTCTAAAAGCCGGAAAACCAAAACCAAAACCCTTTTATGGAGGGGGGACCGAGAGCCTCATTGTTGGGATTGTTGGGTTTTTCGTTGTTTTATACGCGTAGATGTTGTTTGACCGTTATTTGGTTAATTATTAATTGTTAGGTGTAATTTTAATTGTAGGTGTTTATGAACCTTTCATTGATCGCGTTATCGAAGGTTTTGAAAGAAATCTTCTTTTGCAAAGGTGAGAATAGTTAGGATTTAAAGTAATTTTAGAAAGCAAATAAGTATGATGGTTTGTAGAATAAGAAGCTAAAGATTCGAATTTAAGATTAGAGGGAGGTGAGTTAGTGCCCTAGGATTAGTAGTTAATCCTTTAAGTGAGAACTTAGGAGTTCTCGAGGAAAGCATTGAATCTTAGAAGATACTAAGTTAAATTCGTTTTCGAAGCTTAGGTTGGATCATTGGAAGTAAAAGATCCAAACTTTTATATAGAACGATTAATAGAACCTCGGATTATATTGGAAGTTTAAAATCCTGGAAGGTATAGGTTAATCGTTTAAGATAGGATTTACTTGTATTAATGTAGCGGAGTTCGATTTATATATCGTTTGTTTGAGATTCCTATCTATTTTACTTTATGTCTTTTATTTTATGCCCCTCTACTTTATGCTTGCATCGACTACTTTAATTCCGCACTTTACTTATTTACTTTTACAAGATATACAGGCATATGCATATCATATTGCACCCTAACATTTTCGCATCATTCATTGAAAAAGAAATGAAGGGGAGAATGTTGGAGCCTACGGGTAGTGTCCGCATCACCTTCAGAGAAAAAGAAAAGAAAGTGAAAAAGAAAAGAAAGTAAAAAAAGAAAAGAAAGTGAAAAAGAAATGAAGGGGAGAATGATGAACCCTACGGGAAGTTCACATCACCTTCAGAAAAAGAAAAGAAAGTGAAAAAGAAAAGAAGGGAGAATGATGAATCCTACGGGAAGTTCACATCACCTTCAGAGAAAAGAAAAGAAAGTGAAAGAAAATGAGTTGAATGGTATCCTACGGGATGTACGCATTACTTCTTCATGCATATGGGGTTGAATGGTAGCCTACGGGATGTACGCATTACTTCCTCATGCATAAGGTTGAATGGGTATCCTACGGGATGTACCTATTATCTTCATTCATGTACATAGGGCAAATGCGAAATCCTACGGGATGTCCTCATGCATTCATGCTTATGATCGATGAATTAGAGAATCAAGATATTTTATTTTATGCAAAGTATATTTACTTTTCTTATTTATGTCGTAACAAATAATTGGATGAGAATTAGACTACGTGTGTTAGTAGTATCATCCTTTGGATATTATAG
Organism: Gynostemma pentaphyllum; assembly: GCA_028015215.1. Taxonomy (NCBI): domain Eukaryota; kingdom Viridiplantae; phylum Streptophyta; class Magnoliopsida; order Cucurbitales; family Cucurbitaceae; genus Gynostemma; species Gynostemma pentaphyllum. Next base: position 43,628,968 of record CM051353.1, read on the forward strand.
AATGGAATTACCTAGAGTTTGGAGAACTTAGGATTGATTGTGTCAGATTGATTGGACACGAATCGGAATACGGGTTTGAGGTCTAACCTTACTTTTTATTCTTATTATTCTCACTGGGCTTAAGTTGTTAGCTCATGATATTACAAACATTTCAGGTAATGTTTGGGGTCGTGGAAGAGGAGCTGGTGCGCGCTTGATCCAGAGGATGATGACACGGTGATGGACTAGATATTCTTTTAAAAGGCCATGGTCTCATTTTGTTAATTTGTATCTTATGTTATGAAAATTTGTATTTAGCTCATAAGAGCTAATTGTCTTTATTTTTATGATAACGTCTTTTTGAACTCCTGATTAGGAACTTGAAGTTCCTTGTGTTTTAGATTTTTGAATTTAAGATGTAAACAGGTTTTGGCTAGCCAACTTTCAAACATAATCACGCCAATTTTCTTAAAATATAAAGACTTCCGCTGTGTTTTCTAATTTAAATTATTTAAAAGTGTCGGGTCGTCACAGGTTTAATCTTAGTTACGGTTCATTCAACTTGATCATCGATTCATAAATATATTCCTAAATTCTTCTCTAAATTGGTTGTAGTTATCAAGACAACCCTAACAACAAATTGTTATTCCTTAATTATTCGAATGCCAAGATATGATCATTGACTTTTTTCCTAATCAATAAACAACCCTATAATATGATAATAAAATTTAATTTATCGAAAGCATTAAGCAAAGAAGAACCCAATTCTAACCAATAAGCACGAAACGATTGATTTATTTAAACTAGATATTAAATTCTCATAAAATGAATTGAAAAGTATCCCTTATCAATTATGTTATTTTACTACTTAGTTTAGAACAAGTAAACTATTACGGATTTGAAGTTCTAATTAGAAATATGAAAGATTAATAGTCGAACACATGACCACTATGCACAACAAAGGAATAGAGAAAATATGAATTAAATTAAGAATAAAACCTCACAATTTGAAGAACCAAAGCCTTGATTAACCTCTAGTTGGAATAAGTTTTTTTGTTATAAAATGTGATAAAAATCATATAAAAGTCCTAAGATAAATAGGGGAAGAAGAAATTATGGAAAATGTAGCTTTATATAGGCAAAAATAAGCTAAACACGTGTAAAAATTTACTTCCTAATCTACCAAGTCGAGCCGTGAAGTCATCCAAGCTGCAAGTCGCGTGTCAAATATGTCTCAAGAGTCATGTCGTCTAGTTTAGGGGTGTGATATTGGTTTCGCTTTCGATTTTGGAGTAAAATCGAAACTGAGAATTCAGACTGAATCGAAATTGAACAAACAACAGCCTAATTGATTCAGTTTGGCTGGGGCAGTGGGGAAATGGAAAAAAAACATTTTGGTACGGTTCGGTCTCGGTGTGGTCTAGTGCACCTGAACAAAAACTGAACTAATTCCCAATCAGTCTGGAAATTTCCGAACTTAACTGAATTGAAACTGCCAATTTTGGTTCAGTTTTGTGGCTTTGATTCTCAGCCCTAGTTTAGCCAATCCGTCTGTGTGTTTCATTATCTTCTTTTCTTCAGATCCAAGCGCAGCAACGTGTTGCCACACATGTGTAACGTCCCGTTATTTTGTTCAAGGTAATTTTTTTTAATGAAAGTATTTAAATTTAATTTTAAGTTATTAATTAGAATTTAGAAGTTTTATTTCATTAGTAATCTTTTATTTTCGTTAGAAGTTTAATTTAGAACTAGACGTATGAATGATTATTAACGGGCTAATTAATAATCATTAATCACCTTTATAGCTAAAATAATTACATTTAGTGAATTGTAAAAGTAAATAGTGTTTCTTTTGTGTGGGGTACTTTTTAAATGCTAGAAAAGAAAGGAATGACCTTTTTGCAAGAAAAGAATGTCTCTTCAAAATTAGACCACCACTTCCTCTACTTCATTTTAGACAAAGAAAATAAAAGCTCCAAACTTCTCTCCCAATTATCCATGGCTGGCGCAAGCTTCTTTGCTTACTAGGGCCAGGTTTTCTTCGTTCCTCAATGGATTTCATCGTTTATTAGTGCGTTGGAAAGCTTGTGTCGTGGGTTTTCTTTTCATCCTACTTTTGGGACGATTCCTCATCTCCTAAGGAAACCCTAGAAAGTAAGTTTTATAAGTTTTTCATAGTTTTTGTTTCTAATGGAATTTTAAGACAAGATCTTTAATTTCTTTCATGAAGCTTGAAGATTTTGTTGTTGGAATCTCATTTATAAGTTTCTTGTTGTTTCTCCTCAACCCATAGACCAAAATCAAGCAAAACCCGACACCTTTTTCCCTCTCCTTGCCATGGGCTGTTTGTGTAAGTTTCACCATGCTTGTTTTGTGTTTAATTTGAGTTTGGGGGAAGAAATCGTTTTGTAAAATCCTAAATAAATTTACCCACTGATAAATACCACCTAAAAGTACCTAGAAACGAACCCGGAATGCTTCTAAATTACCCAAAAATGTGAAAAAGACTCTTTCCCCAAAACAGCCCAAGGTCGTGAGGATCTTTTCCTCGTTTGGTTAAATTAATGCATTTTAGATATATTAATTGTAGATGTTGGTAACCGTTTCACTTGATCGATCCTCCGGCTCTTAAAACTTTGTCTACTTTACCAAGATGAGTTTAAAGTGTTGGTTCGTAGTTTTATGTTTCGGGTTGCATGACGATATTGTTTGATCGATTTCAAGAGAATTTTCCACTTGTTAGTATGGTTATATGTTGTTGGATGGTGAATTGAACTTTGGGAGTGAGTTTTGAACTATTAGTGAGTTACCGAGTTCTTGGAGCTTTAGTTATTGGTTTTAGTGAGTTTTAGTGTTAATGGAAAGCCTTGCAAGGTTGTATAAATATTGGAAGAGTTTTGGAATTGGAAAGTGTTTGAGTAGTTTGAATCAAGTTAACTTAGAGGTTTATTCTTGGGAGATTTATATAATTCAAGATGTTCTTTTGTCTTTTAGAATTGTTGTAATGATTTAGTCTTGTTACTTTGCTTACTTGGATTTGTGTGATCTTCGTTGGTTTGGTAATTGTAGTGAACCGGTTTCCTTTTATTGAACTTGTTGTTTATGTATGATGGTGGATTATGGATGGTAATGGTGATATTTTGGTTATTGGAAAAGTAAGTTGTGATGTTATGAGATGCTGTAACGTCCCGTTATTTTGAAGTGATTTTTTTTTTATTATTTATTTACATTTTATTATTTTAAATAATTAATCAATTTAATTTTAATTAAAGTTTTTAAGATTAGTTTAAATTTAGTAATTTCGATTTTAGTAGTTATTTTCGTCCGAATTTCTTTTTAATCGTTTTAATATTTTAAAATCGTTTCGGTGACATTAATAAATATTAACGGGCCAATTAATAATTATTAATCACCTTTAGATTATTTTAAGATCATCGGGTTTCGTATTTTAAATCGAATCATTTAAAAGGGACGTATACGTCATTTTCCAATTTCTTAAAAATCACTATTCATCTTCCTCATCTTTAAAAGTCAATCTTTGGTCAAAAACATCAAATTCATCTCATTTTTTTTTCTCCAAACCCGTAGCTTAGAGAGGAGGAAAAGGGGAGAGAAAGAAATCGTCGCCCCGGCTTCGTTTCTCGTCCGTTTTACGTGATTTCAGATGCGTTGGAAAGCTCTTGCCGAGACCTTTCTACCCATCCTATCAATCGAGGTTTTCGCTCGTTTTCTCGAGGCCTTAAGGTATGACAAAGTTTCTAAAATTTGATGTGAATAGTATTTTAATGGTGGTTTTGGATTGAAATCTTCAAATTCGTTCACCGAAGCTTGAAGATTTCCATCGGGAAAGTTGTTTTGGTCGATTTTAGAAACTTCCCCTAAACCCTAAAACCGAGTTTGAGCCGGAAACCCGTCCCTTGTGATTTTCCCTCTTTGGGCTATGATTAGGATGTTTAGTTAACTATGATTTTACGTTTTACTTGATTTTTTCGGAAATAGATTATTATGTAAAACCCTAAATTACGTTGACCCATTGCTATCCCGATTTCCAAAGTATTCGAAAATAACCCAAAATGCCTCTAAATTGCATAAAAGACGGAAAACCAAACCCGAACCCTCCCTTTCTTGTTGGGCCGTGGGTCCCTTGGGGATTAAATCCGGGGTTTTCGTCGTTTTATGTGTTTACTTGCCGTTTGATCGGTTTTCGAATGATTATTGATGGTTAGGTGTGATTGATTTGTAGGTTTGTGATCGATTTCTTGACTTTGACTCCGGCACTTTGGAAGCTTGGATTTCATATCTAAGGTGAGTTTAAAATGGAAGTTAGTAATTTTATGAATTATGTTTCATTACGTTATTGTTTATCGAGGTTAAGAGGGGAACTAACTTCCTGGAAGTTATACTTGGTTGGAGACTTTAACTCGGATGTGAGTGGAGTGATTTTGATGTATTTATGGTTTTGGAAGTAAAAGAGGAATTATGAGTGAATTGGAAGTCTTGTAAGGTGATTTGGAGACTTTAGATGAAAGTGAATGACTAAGGAACTTTAAGTGATTCGGGAGTCAAAGTGGCTTAGAAATTACACTTGAGTATTGACTCGTGTAATTCAAACGGTTTATGTTCTTTAGTAGTTTAGTGGAACTTTATCTAACTTACTAGGGAGCTTGATGGATTCTAGGAGGTTATGTGATATGGCACATGATAGTATGTGATACGCTCCATACGGTATCATGGTGCGAGGTTATGTGATATGGCACATGATAGTATGTGATACGCTCCATACGGTATCATGGTGCGAGGTTATGTGATAGGGCACATGATAGTATGTGATACGCTCCATACGGTATCATGGTGCGAGGTTATGTGATAGGGCACATGATAGTAGGTGATACGCTCCATACGGTATCATGGTGCAAGGTTATGTGATATGGCACATGATAGTATGTGATACGCTCCATACGGTATCATGGTGCGAGGTTATGTGATATGGCACATGATAGTATGTGATACGCTCCATACGGTATCATGGTGCGAGGTTATGTGATGTGGCACATGATAGTATGTGATACACTCCATACGGTATCATGGTGCGATGATTTGTGATATAGCACTATATACGCTGTGGTAAGGTGGGCATTCTACGAAATGAGCGTTATAGATGCGTTATACATTATGTTACTATACACGCTGTGGTAAGGGTGGCATTCGAAGATTTGAGCGTGTATGGATGTGTTATTATTGTTATCATTATTATGTTACTATACACGCTGTGGTAAGGGTGGCATTCGAAGATTTGAGCGTGTATGGATGTGTTATTATTGTTATCATTATTATGTTACTATACACGCTGTGGTAAGGGTGGCATTCGAAGATTTGAGCGTGTATGGATGTGTTATTATTGTTATCATTATTATGTTACTATACACGCTGTGGTAAGGGTGGCATTCAAGATTTGAGCGTGTATGAATGTGTTATTATTGTTATCATTATATAGTACTACACATGGGGTGATACGGATGGCACTCGAAAATTTGAGCATGTGTGGTTGCCACTTTATTAGCACTTAGTATATCACATTCTTTTACTTGTATCTTGGTATGAGTTTTATTTTATGATGATAGAATGATTTCAAGGAAAGCCATGATTCATAAAATTCGTTGAGCCACAAAGTTGAGAAAGTTTATTATGTATGTTGATTATATGTGGACTTTGGAATGTGGAATGTGTAGTAAAAGTGAAATCTAGGCCTTTGGACACAATTTCTGACATGGAATGTTGTTCATAGGATTACTTGCTTTCATTTTACTCTCACTAGCATTTTTATGCTAATGTTGCTACAATTACAATTTTTTCAGGTAAGACTCGTGGTAGAGGACGAGGTAGAGGAGGTGGCGCTGCGTGACCTTTCAGGACAATGAATGGACAAGAATGTTTGTGGTTTTGGGTGAAGCATCCTTGAATGCTTTGGAACATTTCATTACTTTTATTTCGTTTCATTTTGAGCTCGATGGAGCATTTGTATAATTTATATTTGTTTTTAAACTATAAACTTTCTCTAGAACTTTCATCATATTTTGGATTGTGCATTCCAATTTTATTGCTTTTCCTGGAAACTGGGTTGTAAACAGGTTTTGGATTATTCGAATTTTAAATGGACCCATGCCGTTTTTCTGTAAAATCAAGTTTTCCGCTGTGCATTTGTTTTAATGGATTTTACGAAAAATCGGGTCGTTACAGACGCGATATTGGGATATAATGGATTCATAGATGAAATAAGCTATGGGTGTTATTATATGAGGAGATCGGGATTTATGTGATGCGATCTTTGGATATAATAGATTCATAAATGAAACAGGCTATGAGTGTTATTATATGAGGAGATCGGGAATTATGTGAAGTGATCTTGGGACATAATGAATTCATAGATGAAACAGGCTATGAGCGTTATTATATGTGGAGATCTATGGATATTCGAGCTTCTTGATATGAGAAATCATTTGTTTAATGTTTTTTTAGAAATGGAAAAGTTATCCTTATTTCTTATTTCTTTTGTGTAACGTTGTAAGTGTGATACGAAATGTGGTTCCATGTGTTTAGATTTTAGTTTACACTTGGTGATATGCTAAGTTATTTCGAGAGTATAAAATGGTAAATAAAGAGTAAGTTAGGATTTTGGACACAACTGCTGATATGGAATTTGATCCATAGGACTAACCGCCTTCATTTTATTCTCACTAGCATTTTTATGCTAATGTTGCTACACTTTTACTTTTTAGGTACTCCACGTGGTAGAGGACGTGGTAGGGGATGTAACGTCCCGTTATTTTTGTGATAAAAAAAATTTATTCATTTTATTTTAATTTAAGTAATTAAAGTTTATTTTAGAATCGGTAATTTAGAATTTAGTAGTTTATTTCGGTTTAAGTCCTTTTAATTATTTTTTAGTTTAATTTCGTTTTAATGGTATTAATAATTATTATTAACGGGCTAATTAATAATTATTAGTCACCATTGGGATAGTTTAAGAACTTCGGGTTTCGATTTATAAGTCAAAAATCATAAAAAGGACACAACCGTCATTTCCAAGTTCTTAAAAACTATCCAAACACTATTCATCTCTTATTAAATATCTCCTTTGACTTCAAATGACCAAAAATCATCTGCATCTTCTTCCTTTTCTCCTCCTAATGTCGTGAGCTTCCTTCCCCTTTTCCCAATTTTTGGTTTTTGTTCGTTTGTCGTCGAATCGATTCTCGTTCTGTTGGAAAGATATCGGTCATACGATTCATTTCCACCTAACTATCGTGCTTGCCACCCGTGATATACGGAGTTCTCGGTAAATTTATCTTGAAACCCTAAGCTCCAAATAGTGTTTTAATGGAGTTTTCTCTTTGATTCTTCGATTTCTTATCGGGAAACTCGGTGTTTGTAAATACAGGAGTTGTTTTAAGAGTTTTTGAAAACTTTCCCTTAACCCTAAAATCGAGTTTCAGTCGAAGCTCTTCCCGCTTGAAATTTACCTTTTGGGGTTTGAATATGGGTTATAAATTATTGAAATAATGTTTATTGTAATTCAATTCGGGAAATTTCATTTTGTTCAAAAACCCTAATTATCGATACCCATTGAAATTGAGAATTTCGAAATTGCTTGAAACCAACTTGAAACACATCTAAATTGCCTAAAAGCCGAAAAACTAAACCCGAGACCCACTTTTCATGGGGGGGGCCGAGAGCCTCATGTTGGGGTTTGTTGAGTTTTTCGTCGTTTTGTACGCTTAGATGTTGTTTGATCGTCATTTGGTAAATTATTGATTGTTAGATGTAATTCTAATTGTAGGTGGTTTGAACTTTGCTTGATCGCTCTATCGGAGGTTGGGAGCGAAGTCTTCTTTTACAAAGGTGAGAATAGTTAGGATTTAAAGTAATTTTAGAAAGCGAATAAGTATAATGATTTGTAGAATTGGAAACTAAGACTAGGATTCGAATCTAAGAATAGAGGGAAGGGAGTTAGTTCCCATAGGATTAGGAGTTAATCCTTAAGTGAGAACTAAGGAGTTCTCGAGGAAAACATTGAATCTTAGAAAATTCTAAGTTAGATTCGTTTCTAAACTTAGGAGGGATCATTGGAAGTTAAAAGATCCAAACTTTTAGATAGAACGGTTAATAGAACCTCGGATTTTATTGGAAGTTTAGAATCCTTGAAGGAATAGATTAATCGTTTAAGATAGGATTTACTTTTATTATTGTGGTGGAGTTCGATTTACATATCGTTCTTCCGGAATTTCCTATCTATTTACTTTATGTCTTTTACTTTATGCTTGTTTCGGCTACTTTAATATTCGCACTTTACGTTTATTTACTTTTGCGAGCATACCATAACATCTCGCATCATTGAAAAGAAAAGAAAATGAGAAAGAAAAGAAGGGGAGAATGTTGGACCCTACTGGGAATGTCCGCATCACCTTCAAAGAAAAGAAAAGAAAATGAGAAAGAAAAGGAAGGTTGAATGGTGGATACTACGGGAAATGTCCACGTTACCTTCTTCATTCATAAGGTTGAATGGTGGATACTACGGGAAATGTCCACGTTACCTTTTTCATTCATAAGGTTGAATGATGGATACTACGGGAAATGTCCACGTTACCTTCATTCATGCATAAAGGGCAAATGCGAGTCCTACGGGATGTCCTCATTACCTTCATGCATATGATCGATGAAAATATATATCATGGATAGAGAATCGAGATGTTATTTTTATGCAAAGTTTATTTACTTTCTTATTTATGTTGTAACAAGTTAATGGATGAGGATTTGACCATGAGTGTTGGTAATATCACCCTTTGGAGAGTATAGAATGAAATTTACCTTTTGGAGAACTTTAGGAATAATTGTGTCAAATTGATTGGACACGAATCAGAATACGAGTTTGAGGTCTATATTTACTTTTTATTCTTATTATTCTCACTGGGCTTAAGTTGGTGCTGCGTGATCAAGGGATGATGACCTCGAGATGGACTAGTGGTTGTAAAAGTCTATGGATTTAATTTTGTGAACTTTAAGGATTTTGTGAATTGTACATTTGTATTTAGCTCATAAGAGCTTATTATCTTTATTTTATGATTATAAGTCTTTGAACTCCTGATTTGGGACTTAAAGTTCCTTGTGATTTTATTATATTTTGAAATTAGGATGTAAACAGGTTTTGGCTAGCCAATTTTCAAACATAACCACGCCAATTTTCTTAAAATATAAAGACTTCCGCTGTGTTTTCTAATTTAATTTATTTAAAAGTGTCAGGTCATCACAGGGGAGGTGGTGTCGGTTGACTGACGAGCGATGGATGATGGACCATGGACTTAGTTTTAGTTTTTTTGGCATTCTAGGAATGCATGGAACTAAATATTTTCTCTTTTTCTCTACTTTGGTTTCTTTGTTTTTGGAGATGTTGTTTCTGGGCCCTTGAGAGCATTTGAATTGTTTCTTTATGAATTTATGTTATTTTAGGATTTAAATTATAAAAGAAAATGCGTCCATGTTTTTATCGCTTTCTCTGTTGGGAAAATTGTAAACAGGTTTTGGCAAAGTCACAGTTTTAAACGGCACCATGCCGATTTTTTCGTTAGAATTTAGTCTTCCGCCTGTGTCTTTTAATTTAATGGAGTCGGGTCTTTACACATTGGGCGACACAACGCTCAATTTTTACTTCAGTCAGATAATGTTGATGTCATGATGACGTCAGCTCTCCAATGCCGCAGTGCCACTTTTCGTCGCCTCAATGGTGGATTCATATGGTTTTTGCATAGATATTTTATTTTGGATCTAATTTCTTCGTTATAAATCCGATTTGAGCACCGTTTTCACCTGCGTTCATAAAATTCAATGATTGATAATATTTTAAGACATTTGAATCGCATTAATTATTTTAATGAATTTAGAGATAATAACACTAATAAATACGTAGAATTTACGAGTTATCAAATACCCCCAAGCTTATTTCAAGAATAAACCAAAAGTAATGACATAAATGAAATTATGTATCTAAAATATGATATTTGGGTCCATTTCAAGAAAAAAAAAAGTAATTACATTTTTAATTTTTTTTTGTTAACTCCCCATTAATATAAAGTATTCATCCTAAATTGAGGGGCTCCCATCTCTCTCATTAATCTTAGACTCTCATTGTCAAATTATATCTATTGAATTCTACATATTTTGATGTGTGAATGTAAATTTATATTTCTAAATATAAAACTCAGTGAGATAATTACAAATGTAACCAGATTTTTTCCACTCAAATTCCAATTAATTTCTTTTTTAACCAAAAGCTACAATTTTTTGTTTTGATATGGTGGTAGGAGATTTCTAAGATTACTGATTACCCTCAACCATAATTATAAATCTGAAATAGAGATCCTAAAATCATGGAGAGTTTAATGGGAATTAAAATTTTCTTTTTTATTGTGTTGATTTCCTATGTTTTATCATTATCGCGATCTAGAATTGGTGGTTTCATCTTCTTCTTCTTCAATCTACACCTAGTAACATCTTAGATCTAGAATTGCATCCCAAAATTTCTTTTCCTCTTCTTCTCACGAGTCATGGATAAAATCTTTTCATGTATCTGGTCTTGACGGTTTCCTTTCATGAATAACTTGATCGTATGAGAATCAATGAGAGGTTGCAATTGTTTATGCAATAAAGCATTAGGGTTTACCATGTACTATTTTGAAATATCTCTAACTATTTCAAAATTAGATGGATTAATTGTCTTGACAACTTTAGAAGCCAAATAGTATGAACCTCTATCGTATCAAAAGCCTTGTCATTCTTGAATATAATAAATTGAGCCAAAAAATAAATGTAGTAAGCTTTCGATATCTGAAACTGTTCTTCAGTTTCGACCTTTAGGAAGTGAGCATCGCCGAGAGGAAAAATAGTAGAAAGGCGTGAAAAGAGTTTGTCCATATTTTGGGGTTTTGTTAGGAATTTTCCAGGAAATTGGGTGACGAGAAAGAGAAAAACGAAGATTTATTTGCCAAGCCTACTCTGGTAATTTCACTCCCTTGGTAATATCACAATGTTCAATTATCCATCGTTTATCAAATATAAACATGCTAATATTTTCACAATGTAATTTAAAGAATTTTTTTTTTGTTTATGTTTTATTTTAATTCAACCTTGTATTTAATTTACTTTTGTTAAACTGTTATTTTTTTTTTTAAATTTTCACCTCAGGTTCATTTCCTTTCTTTCTTGATGACTTCTGTGTTTTTTTAGTTTCCCCACGTAAACAAAAACTCTCATTTACTATTATTCAACAATTGAATATGACATTTACACTTTATCGATTGAATACTTGGTTTACTATTGTTTACTAATGATAAACACATTATAAAAACTTACAGATTAACATTAAGAATGAAAATGACTTAATTACTATTTGTTTCTTTTTTGGTTTATCAATTATACACGGTTTATAAAAAATAAACGTGTTAAACTATATATGATATTTGTTTAGGTGTTGACTTTTTATTAGGTTTTTTTTAATCATTTATACACAGTTTATCGAATTTAACATTGTTAAACAAGTAGTTATATTGTTTACAAAAAATACAAAGCTTGAAGAAGTATCAATGGCGGTTGGAGGAAGATCAAAGAAGAAAGAAATTCGATATTTTCTGGAAGAAAGAATTACTCAGAAGCTTGATGATTTTTTTTGTTATAGTATTAATTTTTTAGATTTAAATTTTTCTTTACTTTTACAAAATTTAAGGAATTTTATAATTTTCCTTAAATCTTGCACAATTCAAGGAAAATTAAATTAGGAGTATGTTTCGTTTTCTCACGATGTAATTTAAATTGGTCGATGGTGGTTTTGAGTAGTTTTGAAATATAAATTAACTGTGTGTATAGCTTAAATAAACGAGATTCAATTCTCTATTTATGAAATTAAGTCAAACTCAATCATCTCTCCCTCATTAATTTAAAGTAGGGTAAAATGCAAATAAGACCCTTATGGTCTTTTCAAAATGCATGAGCACCCCCTATACTTTGAAAATGGCAAATCGCACCCCTGTGGTTCCAATTTTTTTCAATCAGACCTCTCCCCTTCAATGTCAATAATTTTCTTTTAGCCATAACTTCTTCATTTGAACTCCGATTTGGATGATTCTAGATGTTTTGGAATCTTCATTTCCGGCTTTACATAATCGTCGCTTCGAAACTTTGAAATCATCAATAACCAAAAGAGTTAACGATGTCAATCATACCTAGTGTTTCGATGTTAATAAAATCTTTTATTTATTAATGATTTCAAAGTTTCGAAGTAACATTTATGTAGAGCCTAAAATGAGGATTCCAAAACATCCTGAATCGTCCAAATTGGAGTTCAAACGAAGAAGTTATGGCTAAAAGAAAATTATTGACATTAAAGGGGAGGGGTCAGATTGAAAAAAATTAGAACTACAGGGGTGCGACTTGCCATTTTCAAAATATAGGGGGTGCTCATGCATTTTGAAAGGACCACAGGGGTCTTGTTTGCATTTTACCCTTTAAAGTATACATGTTTTAAAAGCTATCGACCTTGACTTAATAACTATTGAGAATTAAATAGTCTTGTCATTCATTATTATTTTCAACTACCCAACCAACCCTCTAAATTCTAGAAAACAATCTAAACTAAACTCATAATAACATCAATGGAGGCATCTTCTCCGTATTATCCTCTCTCTCTTACCCTCTTCTTCCTTTTGATCTTTCTTCATCAATCCTTCTGTCAACAACAATATGTGGGAAATGACACTTGCTCCATAAATGGAACTTCTACCGCAAGAGAATACCTTTGTAATTATACTCTAACCACATGCGACTCTTATTTCACATTCAAACCGTTGCCTCCCTATGATAGTCCATACACAATTGGATACCTCCTTGGTTCATTACCACTAGAAAGAAGTTCGTCGTTGTACGACAAAATCCCGATCGATCGTTTACTTACCGTTCGTGTTTCGTGTTCTTGTTGGGGTGAAACCTATAAGCATACCATTGATTACAGTGTTACCGGTGGTGATACTTATGATAAAATAGCTAATGATGTTTTTCAAGGTCTCACAAGTTGTTCGATTTTGAAATATCTGAACTACAACGTTAGACTTTTCTCCGGCAGATTGATTCGAGTTCCGTTGAGATGTGCTTGCCCAACTCAAACTCAGTTGAATAACGAGGTATTGAATTTGCTTGTATATATAGTACAAATAAATGATACCATTCAATCTATTGCAAAGGATTATGGGGTTGATGAAGAGAGCGTATTGAACGCGAATTCGATTTCGGGTTCTAGCAGCTCTATCTACCCATTTACACCAATTTTAATTCCTTTGAAAGTTGAGACTTGTAGAGTAAAGTCTTCCTTTTTATTCTGCCGCGAAACAGAACGTAGGAAGTATCCACTCAGCTTGGCTATTGCCACAGGTCTCCCTCTTCTCTTTTGCTAGTCTGATGAATTAAAAGAAAAATAAAAATCTAGATTAAGCTTATTTGATAAAAAAGATTTGGGCTAAAATAGTTTTCTATCCTCGAGTTTTGAGGCTTGCGTTTATTTGATGTCTAAATATTCAATTTATGTTTATTCTGTGTTCGAGTTTTGAGAAATAAGGTATATTTGATTCTTGAAATTAGTTTTTCAAACAACAGTAGTAATGAATGAAAAATTAATAGCATGGATCAAATTGACTTATTTCCAAAATTTGGGGACGAAATAGATATAAATTGAAAACTAAGGAACAAATAGATACATGCTTCAAAACTTACAGACCAACGAGATATTTTACCCGAAAGTTTTTGTTCTATTTCTCAATTTACCAAACCAACAGTCACTCTGTTTTGATTTTGTTCTATTCTATTTATTTATTGAAGGAGTTGGAAGTGGAACGACGTTGTTGATTTTAGTTCTTGTGGGATATAAAGTATGTCAATTAATAAAGAAACGCAAACGCAAACTTCACAAGGAAAAATTCTTCAAGCAAAATGGTGGCTTCTTTTTGCAGCAAAAACTACACGAAAATGGTGGAAAGGTAAGAATATTCACCAAAGAAGAAATAGAAAGAGCAACAGATAGCTACAACGAAAGTCGATTTCTCGGTCAGGGAGGGTATGGCACAGTTTATAAAGGGATGCTCGAAGACGGAACGATCGTTGCAATCAAAAGGTCGAAACAAATGGAGACAAATTGGATTGAGCAATTCATTAATGAAGTTGTTATCCTTTCTCAAATCAATCACAAACATGTTGTCAAGCTTCTTGGTTGTTGTTTAGAGACCGAGTTTCCCGTACTCGTTTACGAATTCATTTCGAATGGGACAGTCTCAGACCATATCAACAAGCATGATTCAGGGGAATTATTATCATCATCTTCACTTTCATGGGACATCCGTCTTAGAATTGCTTCTCAAGTTGCTGAAGCTATATCTTACATGCATTCTGCAGCTTCGATTCCGATCTTTCATCGAGATATCAAATCTTCAAACGTACTTTTGGATCACAACAATAATGCAAAAGTATCCGATTTCGGAACGTCGAGATTTGTGCCTTGTGATCAGTCTCATTTAACTACCAAGGTGCAAGGAACTTTTGGATACATTGATCCTGAATACTTTAGGTCAAGCCAATTTACTGAAAAAAGTGATGTGTATAGTTTCGGCGTCTTAATGATAGAGCTTTTAACCGGAAAACAACCTTTCACGTTTGCGAAACATGACGGCGGAAACCTATTAAGTCAGTTCATCTCATTAGAGAAGGATCATCAATTTATTGAAATTCTAGATATTACAATAGTCAGAGAAGCAAATATGGAAGATATATACTATGTTGCAGAACTTGCCATCAAATGTTTGAGATTGAATGGTAAGAAGAGGCCAACTATGAGGGAGATATTTTGGGAACTACAAGGATTGAGAAAACAACATGAAGATTGTTCAGAGAGTGTTGAAGAGATCACTTCTATGCCCTCTACTAGTGGTAATAGTATTGAGGAATTTATAGACGTGAAAACTAAGAGTCCGTTTGAGATAGTTTTTAAAAGTGTTTAGAAACATTTTTTTTATGGTTATTATTGGAATATAATTTTGGATTGACATTTTATTTTGATAAAAAAAAATTAATTTTTAATGTATTTAAATTATTTTGTTTGAATTTTGAATTGATTAATTCATTTATTAATTTAATGAATTTTATCTCAAATTATTAAATTTTAATTTGATTTAATATATTGAAATTATTTATGATAAGATGTCAAGTTTTCATTGAATCGTCTCTTATTATTATTATTTTTATTTTTTTCCATAAAACAATTTATTGACTTCATGTTATAAAAATATAAAATCTATTATTTCAGGGATTTTTAAAAAGTTGCGTTATTTGAGGAATTATATATTTTTTAGGTTTAATTATATATGTCGTTCCTATCATTTGGGGTTGGTGTCAATTTCGTCCCTATTATTTCAAAAGTGTCCACAAACATCCTTATAGTTTGATATTGTAATTCTAAATCGGTCATGTTGTGAAAGAAAGAAGTGTAACATAAACTTCCACGTTGATTACATTTGTCGTTTATATTTGTCACGTAGATAAAAAAAATATCACATTATGATAGATTTGGAAGACAAAGATAGTAAATAAAGGGAAATTAGTTTGTATGGGGGCAATTGGAAGAAACAATGAGAAATATGATGTTTTTTTATCTATGTGGTAAATACTAAATAAAAAATTTAATATAAGTGGACGGTTCCGTTAGGTTTAATTTGTTTCATACACAATAAGTCAATTTAGATTTACAATGCCAAACAATAGAAATGTTCATGTAACTTTTAAAAATTTAGAAACAAAATTGATATAAACCGGAAAGGATGAAAATAAGATGTATAATTAAACTTTTTTTATATGTTATTTCAGTCCAAACCCCTTTTTTATATATTTCTAACTGATTAGACACTTATTTCTATTGAGTTCAAAATTCGAGTTCAAAATTCGAGTATATCATTCCAGTTTGATATAATATCTCAAAATTATCCATAAAATTAAAGCTATAAATTACAAACCCAGGAGATTCAGTTGATAGAATTGAAGCAACGGCCACGTACTGCTGCTTAAATCTTATCAGCCATGGCAGCTTCTGCTAGTGTATCGTCAATTGGCGCACAATATCTTCAGCTGCCATGTAAGTTAACAATGACGAAGATTCAAATACAAACAAAGCCACGATTTTCGAAAATGAGGTTTCAGCCTTTGCGGCTTCGAACATGGAGAAAGCTTGTTCTTCGTTGCGCTAGAACTGAATCCAAAGGGGTCTCTTTAGGCTTCAGAGCTCCAAATTTTGAGGTCCTTGATTTCAATTTCAAAAATTTCAACTGGGTTTTGATATTTTCTTTTAACAACAATTATTTATTTATATTTCTTTTATGATTGGAACTGGTTTAGCTTCCTGAACCTCTTACAGAAAAAGTATGGAAATTGGAAGATTTTGAACCATATCCTGCTTTATTGGTAAACCCATTTTCCCCTTTATATTGTTGTTTTGAAACTCTAGTTTTTATCAAAGGTTGTAGCATCGTGAGATAAGTCGAGGTGCGCGTAAGCTGGCCCGGACATTCACGGATTAAAAAAAATCTAGTTTTTTGTCTAAGCATTTATTTAGTTTATCTTCTTATAATTCAATTTCATATGGCAGGTTATGTTTATTTGCAATCACTGTCCATTTGTTAAACACCTAAAGAAAGATATTGTTAAACTTTCAAATTTCTATATGAAGGTACAAAAGTTTCCTATTTTCTTCTTTACTTCTTTTTTTCTTTCCTTGCTTGCTTCATAACCTTATACCATTAACATTTACAAATGTCATAGAAAGGACTGGCTGTTATTGCTATATCTTCAAATTCTATAACTACACATCCTCAGGTTCGGAAATTCGGATATCCCCATTATTGGAACTAGATTAGTGTTACATTGACAGATTGTTTAATTGTCAACTAAGGAAATTTTCTTCACAGGATGGACCAGCGTTCATGGCAGAAGATGCGAAAACGTTCAATTATCCCTTTCCTTATTTATACGATGAGGTATATTCCTTTAAACGTTGCGCTATTAGTTGTAAGTATTAATTCCTTTTTTGAAGTAATGTGATTTAGTGTATGGTTACCGATATGATGTATTCGATGATTGTGCTGTTTTAGCATTGTTTTATCTTTGCTTGGTCATTCAAGCAATGGTAGTTCAGTGCATTCAGGCGCGTGCTTATGAATACTTCACGCGCATTCAAATAGCATCCTCTATCCAATATTTGATAGACCGCACTTGTTGCATTGGATCTTTGATTAGAGATGTGAAATGTTCACGCGTTATCAGTTCTGACTAGAATTGCCTGATAGTTTATATTTATTTGACATTTCTTCAAAATTTAGAATAAAATTACATGCAATAATACCGAGAGGACTATACAAGGCTGAGGGGTTTCCTTTAGAGGTGGCTTCAACTCGAATGTAGTCTCCTTGAAATGTGACTTATTGTTGTGATGAAAAGATACATAGCAGACGATATGAGCAATTTTGAGATAGTAAAAATGGATTATAATAAGATGATTCAAGACAATTAAGAAAAGCTCAAATTCTTAGTAGTGGTATTTAGCATAAGGATTATCCATAGATGAAATCGTCCCCCCTCTTTCTCTCCTGAGGTAAGTTAAGTTTGGAAACAGTTGAACTCTAATCTACCTTGTACTATTTTAATCTTTACTTTGTTTGATTGTAAATGAGTTAACACAGAATTCTTATTTTTTCTTTTGATGAAGCCTTAATATTAATGTGAAAAGCTAATTGTACGTGTCCAATTGCAGTCACAGGAAGTTGCAAGGGATTTTGGTGCAGTTTCCACACCCGAGTTTTTTCTATTTAAAAAGGTGATCAAACCTGCTGCTAACTATTAAAGTAAATTTAGGAAAATTATGCGTGGTAGCCAACTTTTGAGTCTTGTTTTCATATATGCCACACTTTTATGTTTATATCATATTTACCCATTTTTAAATATTCTATTATTTTAATGATATATCATTGATATAATTTTACAACAATAATTTATCAGTAATATATATAAATTTACAAAAATAATATATCAATTATAATCAGTTTTTCATAAAATAATTGTGGGTTAATTATGTTATGGGTAATTTTGATATTTTTCAATCTTTGTGGTTTTTTTGAAAACTGAGACTCGATATTGGCTATATGTGATAATTGCCCGTAAATTTAACCAATGTACCTGATATTACATAATACTTGAACAATCCAATATTAATTGTGCAGCACTGTGAGTCTGTAACAGGATGGGCGAAGGCCATTTGAACTGGTATACCACGGTCAATTTGATGATTCTCGACCCAGTAATAATGTGCCCGTCACTGGGAGGTCGGTGTCGTTGGATTGATTTGAATATGTGTTCTATCTATACACTGGAACTGCTATTTCCTGAAAGTTAAGAGCTGACTGGTTTAATTTAAAATTCATCCAGGGACTTAAGTTCGGCACTAGATTGTGTTCTCAGTGGCCAACCAGTATCTTTGGTGCAGAAACCCAGGTTTTTTCTGATATGTCATCGGCTGTCTGCATTGTTTTCCTGGTATCAGTAATTCTCAACGTGTACCGTAGCCTGATTTTTATTTCCCATTTTCCTGCAGTGTTGGATGTAGCATTAAGTGGCATCCCAAGACAAAGCTATAGTCACAAATATCAGTTTCTGCCCTCTCAAAATCAAATTTCCAAGTAAAGCTGTTCCATGTCGATGCAGTTAGAGCCAAATCAATGTTCAGTTTGATTTCTCATATCAATTGAGCCATCCCCCTCCTTCGATTTACCTTTCTTCTTCTTCACTTTTTTTATAATGGAAGTTGTTTCCTTTCATATTGCAATGGCTATGTGAGAAAAACTGAAGGCTATTGTATAATTAATTGTCTTCCATGTATTGAATTTAACCGAATTTAATGTCAAAATTTACATGTAGTAAACATGCGATGAATTTTTTAGTCTAGGTGCCTTCATTGCTGTTGAGTTGGGACCAAACTATTTCATGTAGAAACATGTTCTTACGGTAGATGATAATTGACGAAATGTAAATTACTTGAATTAGAACTTTCTATGTAAAATATTTCTTGGAAGTGGTTAGTTGAAATTGCAGTAAATATAAACAGAAACATGAAAGTCTTCTGGTCATTATTAGACATACTTGCCAATTAGATATCTTTCATTTTTTCCTGATTTTAGGTATAGGCTTGTCACTTTCTCTTGTTAAATGTAGATTTTGACAATGATTTTTCATGTCTTGGAAGTTGAAAAAATCATATTGCTCTCTTTAGGTTTGGGCTTTTCTAATATGATATGCTTCACGGGAACAATTACCTTAGGTAAGAGTTACCCGCATTCTTAGTCATTGGAGTTTGATAGGTTATGACAAGAAATCAGTGGACCTACCATAGTTCAGCATCACATGACTACAAGGTAATGTATCCTTTCAAGATCATGGAGCATGAGATTTCTTATTTCCTTTTGTCGATATCATTGTTTTGCTGAAAACTGCCAAACGATGGTGGTCCAGAATGGCTTCTTTAATCTTTACTTTACAGCTGAATATTGATTTGTCTAATACCAAACAAGTCTGTCTCACTACGATGTCGATTTGTTGGTTGAGCTTTTTAAAGACTACTTTCTGTTTCATTGGTTCCCATATTAGTTGTACCAGCTGCTACCAAACTTATGTTTCATGAAGTTGTCTTGGTACTGTAACACTTTTGTTTCTCTTCAATTTTGTGTGGAAGATGTAAAACATGCCCTTGTATGTTGTAGCAGTAAACTACATTTACACTTTTCTAACACTACATTCAAATAACGTAACCCGGTATTAACGGGAAACAGAGCAATGGGATGTACATCAAAATATAATGGGAAGGCCCTTGGTAAGGAGAATGAGAGAGATTTCAAACATGAGGCCTTATCATTATTTGCTGCATAACTTTCAATCTATACAAATAAATGATGTACTGCAAAGAGGAAAATAATCGATGAACTGAATTGTTATTGCACTTCATGAATCTATAATACTGCAGAACATGCTCTAATTAGTGGCTCAGATGATCTAGAAAAACTGGAACAATGAATTGCTGCTCTTAGATTTGTGATGGATTCTCTTCCCAATAAATTTGGCTTCTCAAACTCTTCATTTTCATGCTTGATCTCTTTGAGCATGGCGGTGACATCGTTCATAGTCGGCCTTTCCTCCGGGGAAGGGTTGATGCAGAGGAGGGCCACCCCAAGCACTTGAAGCATCTGTTGGATTTGTGTTCCTGATCGCTGGAGTAATTGTTGATCAAGAATCGACGCAAATTCCGTCTTTCTTTCTCTTAGTTCTCTAGTAACCCATGTGACGATGTGGGCACCTTCTGGGATTTTATCGTCTGTTGGAGCCTTTCCAGTCAAGACCTCTAGAAGCAGAACACCATAACTATACACATCACTTTTCTCTGTTATCCTCAAACTGTACCCATATTCTGCAATGAAAAATTATTGGGAAAAAATAAAAGAAAAAAGAGCTGTAGTTAATAAGCTTCTTCTATTAAACTGTACATTCAATTAAATAAAACCTTTACATTTCTAGACAAAGTAGAATTAGCAAGTAAACACAATGCAGTTTCTTGTTTGAACACTATATAAACAGTTTTTTTTTTAATTTCTTTCCAGATTTGGAGTAATTTTTACTGAGTTGTAGCTCTGTGGAAGTAAAGAATGTGAAGCATTTGAAACTTACCTGGAGCAATATAACCATAAGAACCGGCCACTACGTTGGAAGGTCTTGGACATCCCGAAGAATCGACTAGCTTTGCAAGGCCGAAATCCGCAAGAAAAGCTTCAAACTGTGATCCTACTAATATATTGTTTGATTTAATATCACGATGAATAATTGGAGGTATACAATCATGGTGAAGATAAGCCAAGCCATGTGCAGTTCCCATTATAATCATATACCTTGCATCCCAATCCAAGAACAGCCTCCTCTCATGGAGCAGTCCAGCTAAACTTCCATTACTGATGTAATCAAATAAAAGCAACCTGGTTTTCCCATTGTTACAGCAACCCAGAAGTCTCACAATGTTTCTATGTCTTATGGAGCCAAGAATCCCAACTTCAGCTGAAAATAAATCTCTTTCTGGAAGTTCGCCGTTCTTTAAAGGCCATAGCTTCTTCACTGCAATAACTTGTTTTGTTGGGGTCTCAACACGATAAACTATGCCTGAACAACCCTTTCCAACGATGTTCGAGTCTGTTAATCTTGTGGTAATGTCATTTACAGTGAAGTTGAATTTCTGAAAGGGAGTGAAATCCCAATCCAGGCTATTTTCTCTATTGTTCAATGTCCTTCCATGAACTTTCATAAACAAACTTAGCACAATGAGGACAAACGATGCGGCTGCAATCACACTAAGAAAACCAAAAACAATGAGATTTTTAGTAGATTTCTTTCCGTGTACGTTGCTGTCTAAGTGACACCCGTTTCTTTTCATACAGAGATTTTCATTTCCAGCAAATACAGTGGCAGGGAGGTTTTGAAAGAACTTGGTATCAGGAAGAAAACCGGAAATGTTGTTGTATGAGACATCCAGAGAGACAAGATTGTCAAGATTAGCTAGCATTACCAGGTTTCCAATGAGCATATTGTGAGACAGGTCTAAATTAGCAAGTCTAGAGAGATTTGCAAAGCTTTCAGGGATTTGCCCAGTTAATGAATTGAAACTCAAATTCAATAGAATATCTAGTCCTTGAATGTGACCAATCTCTGAAGGGATTGAACCTGTGAAATTATTACTACTTATATCCAACAACTGCAAATCTTTACATAGACCCAGTGATGAAGGAATTAAACCAGTGATGAGATTTCCCTTCAAAATCAATTTGTTTAGATATGAAAGCTTGCCGAAATTTTCAGGAATGCTGTCTGTTAGTCTGTTCATGGAAAGATCGAGGACATTGAGTCCCTTGAGGAACGAAAAAGATGAAGGAATCTTGCCTTGCAGTTCATTTTCATTCAAATCAACCATTTCCAATTGAGTACAGTTTCCGAGTTCTTGCGGGATTTCCCCGATAAAATTATTTTCAGACAATTCCAGAAAGCTCAAACTATGCAGGAGCCCAATTTCTGAAGGAATTCTCCCTGTGAAGTTGTTAGATCCGAGTCGCAAACGAGTCAGGCTGGTGCAATTGCCTAGATTCCGAGGGATTTCACCTGAAAATCTGTTGGATATTAACAACAACTGGCTTAAGTTCTTGAGATTGAAAAGAGAGTCTGGAATTGAACCAGTGAGGGAATTGTGTGAAAGATCAAGTGCTTCAAGTTTATCGCAATTGGCTAGCTCGGTTGGAAGGCTCCCGTTGAGCTGATTCTGCCAGGCAAAGAAAAGAGAGAGCTGCTTCAGTTTGCCAAATGAGGATGGAATTTGACCATAAAATTTGTTATTATCCAATTCAAGTTGCTTGAGAAAGGAAAAGTTTCCAAAAAATGAAGGAATCTCTCCATAAATCTCATTGTCAGATAAAAGAAGCTCTTCAAGTTTTACTAGATTTGCAAAAGAAGCAGGAATCTCACCACTTAAAGAATTCAAAGATAAATCAATTACAACAAGACCAGTACCATTCCCAAGCATCTCTGGAATCTCTCCACTTAAATTATTTTGCCATAACAACACTTTTCTGATACTTTTCATCACTCCCAACTCATCAGGAACTTTTCCAGAAAGTTGGTTTTGATAAAGAAACAAATTCTCCAATGAAGAACAGTTACCAACTTCTGATGGTATATTGCCTGTAAGATTAGCAGTGTACAATGAAAGTGTCTTTAAATTCTTTAGATTCCCCAAACTTCTTGGAATCTGCCCCGAAATGCCGGTATCAGCAAGTCCTAAGAAAGCGAGTCCTTCACAATTTCCAATCTCATCCGGGATTTCCCCATAAATGTCTTGATTTCCACCTGCTCTAAGTATCTCCAAACCCCTCAATCTTCCAAATTCTCCAGGTATCTTTCCAGATAGCAAGTTATCATAAAGTTCAACTCGTTTCAGCATCGAAGAGTTCCCGATTTCTAACGTAATTTCACCGCTCAAAGCATTGGAATTCAAAGATAAAAATTGCAGCTTCGACAAACTTCCAACCGAAGCTGGAATTTTCCCAGTCAGAGCATTGAAACTAAGGTCCAAAGTAACCAACGACGAAAGGTTACCAAGTGCTTGCGGAATCCCCCCGGTGAGATTCGCATTCGACAAAACAAGCGTCACGAGCGAGTTGAAAGAAAGAATCTGCGTTGGGAAACTCGTTTCAAGATTAATGGAAGAGATTGTGATTTCTGAAACAACCCCATCATTAGAGCATTTGATATAATCCCAATTACATGGAGATTGATCAGTGAAATCCCAAGAAGAGAAGAAAGTAGAAGAAGAAGAAGAATTGAAAGAAGAAAGCCATGAAAGCAAAGAAAGACCTTGTTGGTTGAGAGCAAAAATGGGTAACAAAGAGAAGTTGAAAAACAGAGAAAGGACAATGATTGAAACTGAATTTCTTGACATCATGAAGACTCTCTGACACAAACTATAACTGTTTCATTCTCATTTTAATCACTCTCCAAACTTCTGTGAAAGTTTTTCTTTATCAGGAATTTTATTTGATGATAGTTTTGAAATGCTATAAGATAATTTAATCAAATTCATAAAAAAAAACAGCTACAATTCTGACAACTCTTCCAAAAAAAAAGTTGTCACAAAAAAACATGCTTTTCCATTGTGTACTGATGAAAACATGCAGTTGACAGATGCAAACAAGTGGGAAAGATCAGTTTATGGTTTTATGCAGAGAAAGATGGATAATTTTTTTTTTTTTTTTTTTTTTGAATTGATTTTGTCTTCATGATTTTACTATTACCTTCACTCCCTTTAGGCCTTAGTTAATCCCATCTGTGATTAAAAATCAATTTCTACTTTTGCAATATGGTAGGCCCAAAAATCTTATTTTAGGTTTTTTTTTTTTTTATGGGAAATTTGAATGTTTTTTTTTACCTTTTTAAGTTCAAGTTCAATAATTTATCGAGTTATTTGATTACTTTTCAGTATTATTTTCAATGAATTTGTTAGTTTTTTTTTTACTTTATTTAGTTCAATAAATTATTGAATTATAACTAATTAAATTATTGAATAATAATTATGTTATTTTAATAATTTTTAAAAAATTCTAATATTTCAGTAATTATTATGTAAAAATATGTTATTTTAGTAATGATCACTTTCTTTTCTCTCCAATTTTGCCAGTATATTTAATTTTTCGAATTAAAACTCATTTTATTATTTATATTATTGGATAGTTGAAAATGCTAAATTTGTACGGGATTATTGAAGAAGGTATTTATGCAAACCATGTCCATATGATAAAAGAGAATGTCGGTAGGACACCACATGGAGTTATCAGATAGCATGATGGATGTTTATAGGGTCTAGCCAATAATGCTTTTTTTTTGTTAATATATATATTTTCTTCTTAAAATATTTTTAAACGATACTCATTAGTAAACTTAAACTGAAAGATTAATGAGTTTGAAATGATCAATCTATTTTTGTAAACCTCAATATAAGAAAATTTCAATAGATAACGATATTCTGTTTAGTATTTATAAATTGGAGTATTTTCAACACGAACCTTAATCTATATCCACAAAAATGATTTTACCCAGTTAAAAAAAAGTTCAGACCTAACTATCTAACTATTAGAGGGTATTACTTAATAATTTATTTAAAATTAAAAATTTAAAGTGATAAAATTAAATATTCATGATTTAAAATTACACCACAGGGAATAAATCAACCTTTTATATATTTAAAACTTTCACCTAAAAATTAGATTATATTTGCATTTTTTTTCTTTCCTCTAAGCATTTTACATTCACAAGGGAAATCTGTATTTGGTGTGGTCATCTAAAGGGTTGTAACAAAGATTGTTCATCTACTTGAATCAAAGAAGCCAAATGTTGAAAGTGACAAAGCACAGCCTGCCAAACATAAAATTGCAAAAACAATGTACAGTAAAAATACATAAATAAATTGGATTTACATTAGAATTCTCTGATCTCTAATTCCCTCTCTAAGTTGATTGTGATAAGGACTCAAAATCTTATATATTAGTTTTGATAAAGTTGCTCCATCAATTGAAGGAAATGAATCTACTTCTAATGAAATAATAATAATAATAAGTAGGCCCATTGTTTTTTTTTTTTCTTTTTTCATTCATGAACCTTCCCCCTTAACCAAATGAAAAGAAAGAAAAGTTTTGTTTTTTTAATTAGGAGAAATTTTATTTTTTTGTGATAGTGGACAAGCAATCTTCTCCATCTTATTTGTTACCTTTGCATCCTACAAATTTATTTTCATATCTTGAGTTGTGTAGTGGCCATCTTATTATGGTTTTAGATTCTTAAATTTTAATGGAAATATTGTTCAAATTCTTATAGATTAATATGATTATTAAATTAACTTAAAATTATTTACTTTATTAGTCATACAATTCAAACATAATCAATTGACATAATATATTTTTGTACTATTTTACTGAAGTAAAATATTAATCAAAGCTCTGAAATAAAGGGGTTGTGTTGGTTTATAAATCTTGAACTTTTAATTATATCGAATTAAAGGTGGTTTTTTTTTAATCAAGTTAAATGTGGGAGTGCGAATAAAAATCTCACATCGGTTAAGGAAGGAGATGATTATAGGTGTATAAGGGGATGACACATCTTCATTTCTTTGAGGCCTTTTGGGTAAAACTAAAAGTAAAGCGATGTGGGCCTTGGTCAAAAGTGGACAATATCATACCAATGTGAAGTTATAGTGGCCCGGTGTCCCCTAACAAGTGCTATCAGAGTCATGCCCCCACCCTAATCATGTGGGTGGAATCCTCAGGTGTCGAACAAAGTGAGGAGCCTTGAAAACCCGATCCGTGGTGGGCACTATCGGACAGACGGTATGCTCTGGAGAAAAATAGTTGACCTGGATAGAGTGGACAGATGAAAGGGAGGTTCGGTGGATATTTGTTCGAGGGGAGGATTATTGGAGTACGAACAAAATCTCACATCGATTTGGGAAGAGAATGATTTTTGGTGTATAAGGGAAAGAGCACATTTATATTTTTGTGAGAGTTTTTGGGTGAAACCAAAAGCAAAGTCATGTGGACCTTTGCCTAAAGTGGACAACATCATACCAATGTGGAGTTTTTGTGTCCCGTGTCCCCTAACATTATAACCTTAAGGTTTTTTTTAAAAAAAAAAAAAATTGTATCAACATTTTACCTTCTTTGTGTTCTATCACATCCACTTTTAATGATTTCGTATTATATGTGTAATTGTTTGTTTAATAGAATATTTTTCTTGTTTAAGAATAAAATGTGAAGGATTTGGGGTCAAACTTTTAGAATTAAAAACACACAACCCACCTATAAAATTTGAAAAGACCACTTAAATCTCACACAATTTACTCTTAAAGGTGAAGAAAATCGCATTTTAAAATTATATATGTACGTGTTAAAGATATCACATTAGATAGATGAAAAACACGATTTATATGTTTTTGTGTTACTGCTCTCATCACCAATTGATTTAGGGTGAGTCAAGAATATGGTATCAAATCCCTAACAAGCTAAAATGAGCATTTGATAAAAAAAAAGGGATTTGATTAAATATTGATGAGTCTTGAAGAGCCACCATTATGAAGGCTATATTAAGAATCTCACATAAAAAAGATAGAGAAATATAACAAAATTTATAAGGCAGTGTTATCATCTCGTTATCATTTATTTTTTTAGATGGATCCTACAACAGGAAGCATTTGACATAGCTCCATTAATAACGTTGAGACATAAACCCAATAAAGATGGAATGTTGATATAATTAAAAAAAAGTTGAGGATTTAATTTTATATAAATTCAAAATTAAGATACCACTTGTGGGTTATTTTTATCGATTTACCCTCATTATAAATATTCATAAGCCTAGGAAATTATATATGAGTTTTAAAAACATTATGATATAAAAATGAGAAATAAATAAATAAGAAAAATTCAAAAGATTTCGAACACGAATCTTTGATGAAATTTCAAGTTCATTTAAACCAAGCAACAAAAATGAGAGATACATTTTCGTAACTGAATCTTGAAAATAATGATGAGAATAAACTGATCAATAGCTCGATCGTATTCAACATAAATAATGATGATATAAGTTCCTAATCAATTATTATAAAAACTTTCAAAAATAGAAAAGTTATTTTAATCATTTAAAGTAAAAATTATACTCAGATTATACCATTCTCGTCTTGTTTAAGTTTCAAATAAATATATAGTTAAAAAATTATTAATTTTAAGCCACACAAGCATAGCTTCAGTGATTAGACAACTACTTTATTCTTATGAGGTTGAAAGTTTGAGTCTCCTCTCATCAATTTATTGTAATATCTATTTTTTTTTAATTTTAATGAAATCTAAAACTTATAATAAAAAACAAAAAGAAAAAAGGTTTAAAAAAAATGTTTTTATTTATTTATTTATGAAATTAAAAATATGAAAATTTGTAATTAGGCTTAAATATTTGGCATGAAATTTCACAGCTAAGGGCACAGTGTCGACAGGCTTTCAGTGAATGGGTGTGTTTGGAAGGGAAGAAAATGAAAGGGAATAATGGAAACAGGAAAACAAACAAATAGAAAATGAGAAGGAAGAAAATGATGATACATGAGGAAGTAGGGTCTGAGAGAAGATATTGAGTTATTGGGAGATAGAAACAAATGAGAATGTCTTTTACAGGATTGTATGCCCCCTATGAGTCTCTTCAGTGAGCTGAGGATTTTCTTTTTTCTTTTTAATTAAGGAAAAAATATATATAACTATTAACGGAAAAAATCGCCAACATGAGCATAGCTCAACAGGTTTGATATCCCTTTGAGGTCGAAGGTTCGAGTCCCCTCACCCACACTTTGATGTAATCTCAAAAAAAAAAAAAAAAAAACGGAAAAAATCAATTTATACCCTTAAATCTTGTATGATATGTCATTTTAAAGTTGAAATATTATATTTTTATTTACTAATTACTGAAACGTCAAAACTTTATAAATTATCCCGTAAAAAAAAATAATAATAACAAATAAATGCATTGAAAAATAACAAAATATATCAATAAATTATTGATAATAATTTATTGAACTAAAAAGGGTCAAAATTGAAAAAAATCATTAAAAATAATAATGAAAAAAAATTAGTTCAATTAATTATTGAACTAATTTTTTGAATGATATGATATTTCAGTAATTAGTATGCATAAATTGTTGGGAGAATTCTCAATTAGCCCATGACTGATTTAAGAGAAACGAAGAAAATACCGAATGCGGAAGCGTACCTTATTTCATGATCGGAAGCGATTATCATATGGGTTTGGATCTTCCAATCCTTATGCAATAAACGTTATCTGAAGTTTTCTCAGAAAGAATATCTCCTCTAATGGGGATGAGAAGAATACGTTATATTGCATAGGATGGGGACCATAACCCCTTTTTGTTAACTGCCCAAATAACTGATGGGACTTATTTACAATGTGAATTTCCAATTCGGCCCCCCTCATCAAATTGGAAATTCTATATGGTATCTATGCTTATATAATTTCATAGAATTATGTAATTACTCTTAAGCCAACATTAAAAAACATTAGTAGATCACTTTAATTTGGCTGATCAAAGATAGCATACACATTTAATAACTACATGTGTGGTCCAAATTATTGAATTTTTCCAACAATCTACCACTGGACCACACATGTAAACTTTATAGATGTGTTTAACCTTATGAGATCTTCGAAGAATGCTATCATAATAAAGAGTACCTAAACTGTCACGACCCGACCCGAGTACCCTCTAAACACTCGAGACGACACGTGCCGATGGCAAGCAAAAGCTAATGCCAACGCATACCATCTAACGTAACTAAAATAACTAGTTAATCATCAATTTAAATTCAACTTATTTTAGAAAATTTTGGCAGAGTTCCGTTTGTTTTTCGAATAAACCAACCTGTAAATATAATTTACATAATTCTGCAAAACTATAACAGGCTCCGCCCTAAGAAATAACTCCAAATCAGTCAACTACATTAATTCTTAATTTACTAACATTAAGAGAAATATTTATGTGATTGCTCAACTGTAAACTCCTCCATCTACCCAGCTAACCTCAAAAATCATAAAACCATTTACTTCCTCACGAGCCATCACCGACAGTTATAAACATACATGTACAAACACACATAAAATGTCATACATAAGCTAGGTGTGAAGATGAAACCAAAACTGGTGGTGCAAACGGCTCTCGTGGGCGTTATCCTCGAAACTCAGGAGCTACCTGGAGGGGGGAAAAACAAAACATGGAAATCATGAGCAAAAACTTAGTGAGTGGTTCTTTTATAAACTAAAATACATTTTTGAGTTAAATATCGTAGTAAACATAACTTTTAGCAAACGAAAATATTTCTGAGTAAAACACTTTTGATACATAATAAAAACTTTTAGCTAGCGAAGTTGATGTACTAATATCATATCATAATCATATAATAGAAAACCGACACCAAACGCATACCCACAACTGGTCATACTACACACAAGATAAATCAAGTTATGCAGCAGAGCAACTGATTATACTGAAACTGGTCATACGCGCGCAGAGCTGCCCCCAAAAGGCTATGCACCCTAACATACGGCCCAAAGCCTATGTGTATGCTAAAGTGGGTCCCAAAGACCTGCTGAAAACTGAGCTAGTGGGTATGACATTTAGTGGTTTGAAAATAGCTTACGAATCTGTTATATACTTGCAAACTAATAAATCCATGGAAACTAATACTTTTTCCATATTAACGTAATGTCCAATTTCATAAAAATATTCATAAGTAATATTAAAAACACATAAACACAGTTTGTAAATCATATAAACATATGTATAATAGGATAATCATAATATATAGGCTAACTTGAAATTTATAGGCAAATAATTATGGATAATTCGAAAATAATATTTTAACCACTCACAAAAACTATCACGCTTACGATCCTGGATTATAAGCGGTGCCAATCTCCGTATCACCTGAAATATATATTGAATAAAATACCCATTAATAATCTTTTAGTATTTTTATATATAGAAAAACATATTGAAAACACATAAATTGACGGTTAATATCCCAATGGCTAGAGTTTCACTTTTCCTTCAATGACTACACTTCCAATACACTTTTCAAGCCAAATACTTTCATTCTTGTTGCTCATCCTCTTCCCACATATAATCCTCTTTCTAATTCATACAATTTTTTCCATCACAACTTCATCATCAAAATATGGAAAAACTTAATTTCTCCACCAATCTTAATAAATCTTAAACACCACCATCTCAAATTAACCCATAGCACTTTAAATTCATAAATAACAAAACTCATAAAACCCATAAACCAACTTTGAAGCTTAGCAAAATCTAACAAAATCCATCAAATAGGAGAGTTGGATTGGAGAAATGACTTACCAATATGCAAATTGACCACCAATTGTAGAAGCCTTCAAAAAATTTCAAGCAAAAAAATCAAATTTTCCCCTTTTCTTTCTCCTTCACCTTCTTTTCTGTTTCCTTCCTACGGGTGGCTGACCAAAAGTGGAGTTTTAATTTGTTTTTTTTTATCCAAATATTTGCCATGTGTCAAGCCAAGATCCCTTTTCTCTTTTTTAAAAACTTATGCTCTCATCTTTCAACCACCACCTCTCATTATTATATTTATTATTATTTTTTCTTAAAAATAATAAGAGTTTACATAAACCATGTCGTCCATTAATTATACCGGTATTGGATCAAAGCGGTCTTCGTCACATTTATCGTAACTAAACCCATCAATGGTCACAAACACCAATATAACTAAATGAAATAGATCAACCATGGATGCATAGCATGTAAATTATATTTAGTGTGATCTATACATATCTATTCCAACTGTTCCTACCTTACTTTAGTGAGATCAAAACTTTAACTGAATGTAACAGAGTGCAATTAACTTATTTTCCTTACTTCTGATCAGAAAATATCCAAATTACTTGAAGATATTCATAAAACCGTATATAGAGCAATAAAAATGACTCAAAGTCCCACTGAAATGAGATATCCTAATATAGGATAACACCTTATGAGCAGTATGCTAGCGAAAGACCTTGAAGTGGATCCACTATCATGGAGTTTAACCGGATGTGCTCTATTGATATATGTTCACTCTGTTTCTTTCCTTCACAACTAGGAACATACAAGCTTCTATTGTTTTTAGAATATGGCATCACTAATTTATTATCTCGATAAATTTTGAGTGGTCTTTCAACACCCTCTAAAATGCGCAACCCTGAGATAAATATTCAGAACCATATTCAATGATTAGATGCCTCAAAATTTTGCTGCCTTAATAGAAGAAATTAATGAGTGTCTATTCGACACTTCCCCAAAACTTAGATCCACTAGCTAACATATAAATATAGCCTTAAAGTGGATTTTCTACTGTTTTGGCATCTATCAAAATTAGAGTCAGAATACCCAATGATCTCTTACTGGTCCGACCTTTTATATGTGAGCATATCATATTTAGTTCTCTACAAATACCTCATAACCCACTTGGTTGCCTTCTAATGGTCCATATCAGGGTTACCAAAAATGTACTCAATATCCGAAGACGTACATATCTGAACATACATTAGACTCTTAACTTCTAAAACGTAAGAATCTTTTGTATTTCCTTAACTGTAATATTGCTTTTCAAGCACTCATTGAGATTAAAATATCTCCTTAAATATACTAATTCTTGAGGTTGTTGAGTTTGTTCCTCGGTAATAATTATACCAACATAAAATCGGTATCCTTAGAAGTTTCCTCATCCTTAATTATCTTTAACTTTATTTCTTCCCCAAACTCAACTTCCTCAAAAACATTGTAAATCTCGTCTCCAAAAATTTTCTGAAGTTGGGATCATTAAATTTATAACCTTGGATTATTCAGTTTAACCAATAAATTGTTTATTGTTTTAGAGTCCAATTTATTTTCATATGGCTGGTAATGCCTACCCTTAGTTGGACATCCCCAAATATGAATTAGAGAGAACAAAGCAAACCATGCTCTCATTATACTTTATCATCAATAAATTCAAATAATGGCAATTCCCATCTCAAGATACCGGCACATCATTAATATCAAGTCTTTGGACAATAATATTAATTGTAAGTGGTATTTTGATTCGTGTTAACATACTGACAATAAGCTCATGTCAAATAATAAAACTATCTTTGGATCGATTTATTATTTACATGTAAATGACCTTATAATAGTATAATCGTCACATATTTATCACAAGTGTGTATGTAATTCTGCCAAACATTAACCTTCCTATGGGCCGGCTAATACTCGCATGAGTTCACATACACCTTAAACTTTTAACATCCCTCATGAAAAAATTTACACAAGAGAGATTACTTTGGCAACATCTTGTTTCAATTAATTCAATTGAAAATGTTAAACATCCTTAATATATTTATAATATATGCCAAATTTGAATTTCCGATACTCAAAAGAGTTATATATTGTATATATAACTAAAATCCATATAACAAAGATATGAGTATGAATACCAAAATATCATGAATATAAAATTTCATGAACTACCCATAATCTGAATCAATAACTTAATATGTATAGTCGCATGATACAATTGAAACTTTACCAAACGTCGAATTTATGATACCTAATAAGATATGGGTTATAAAACTGCAATATCATGATTATATAAAATTCCATGACTTTATTTGATAATAGCCATGGTACCATAAATTTCCTGATTAGTGATTATACATATAATCAAATATAAATATTATACTATCATGATATGAGTTCATAAAACCAGATAGTATCGTTAATATATATACCTATAAAATATCAATATCATGCATACCATAAAAATAATGTACAATGAATATTCATACAATGGCGAGGATTTTTAGTGAATCCGAATGATAGCACCACTGTCAAAATCTTACTTTATAAATTTAAAGAACAATGGTTCTATTCACTCAAAACATGCCTTAGTCCATATTGTCAAAGTGAATTTATAAATTCAATAATTCGTCAAAACTTTACCCAAAATCGATGCATACTTAATGATGTATGCCGGTCCGTTGTTAATGATAAACAACAAAGGGAAATTACAAAAGAGCCTGGCAATTGACGAAATGAAATCTAAACACTAATTTACAATATTTTTAGTAAATATTTTACATTAGATGACGCTAACAAGTTATCATAGTATAGCCAATACCCAGAATTAGATTTGGAGTTAAATTCCTCCTTATAATCAACATAAAGCAGACAATTTCAACATGATAATAAAGAGGCAAAAAACAAATTGATAATTATAGCAATAACTTAGCTGAAATCATAACGATTTTCTCCAAATCCCAACTTTTAGATTGATACTCAAACTCAATCACGGTTCAGAATTCAAAGAACACTGACTTCTGGTCAAATTGAAGCAACGAAAATCTGAGTCAAGTTTCTACAACTTCTGATTGATTTCATTGTTTTTATTTCATCTGTTGAATAAACTAAAAAATTCTTGTTCCAAACCCCAATCGATAACTTTAAATTTTCCATCAAATATTATCGTAGATCTTATCTTCACTTATAATCTCTTTGCCATTATTCATAAATTTCAACCGATAAATTCAAAATTTTATTAAAAATTAACCAAAATCATATCACAATTTTGAAAATTGGGAAGAAAAACTCAAGAATCAATCATTTGGAAGGCTCTGATACCACTTGTTGGGAGAATTCTCAATTAGCCCTTGACTGATTCAAGAGAAATGAAGAAAATACCGAATGCGGAAGCGTACCTTATTTCATGATCGGAAGCGATTATCATATGGGTTTGGATCTTTCAATCCTTATGCAATAAACGTTATCTGAAGTTTTCTCACAAGAGGAGATGAAGATTTGTGAAAACGGACAGGGAATGGGGACTATAACCCACCCTGTAACTGCTTAAGCAGTTTACAAGTTTATATATTTATAATTTGGCCCTTCAATAAATTATAAATATCAAATGATATCTATGCATATATGTAAGTCCATGGAAATATCTAATTACTCTATTATGCCAATACCTAAACTTTATTAGATCACTTTAATTTGGCTAATCAAAGATAGCATACACATTTAATAACTACATGTGTGGTCCAAATTATTGAATTTTTCCAACATAAATATGCTATATGAGACAATTTTTATTTTTTGTGAGATTGGAGGTTTTTGTGATTTACAAATGTTTTGTTAACTTGATCTTTTGGTGATTTACTAAATTATTTACTTACTAAGTAATGGGAAGTTAAAGTATATAAATCATGAGTTACTTGATGTAACTTGAACTGAGTATGTGATGTTAGAATTGATACCCTAACCCTTGTAATATTTGTAAACAATAAAATGTTATAAATAAAGTTCATTCTGTTGAGTCAATCTGTGCATTTATTTATATATTAGTGTGACGACCCAACTTATATAAAAGTCCAGGACGCGAGCACGTAATGGAAACGAAGAGGTTAAACTTTAAAACATATGAATTATCAAAACATTCGAAATTTCGGCATGATGTATACGTAAATTCAATAACCCAAATTTATACATCAACCTGTTTATTAACAACATTGGATCGTCGGCCGGTTCAGAATATCACATAAGTTCAAAATTCAAAACACCAAAGTTTGGTGCACCAGTTTTAAAACGATATACAAGACATAATATGTACATAAGGTTTTAAGTTTTTTTGACTCTAAAACATAGGCTCGACTTTCAAACAACGTTCCCAAAATCTATGGCTCGCGTGACTGTAGGCCAATCCAAAAGCCTCCATCTCGAGCTATCAACGAGCACCACCTGCCGCTCCACGCCCTCATCCCCGAGCATTACCTGAAAGGTGATATAGAGCACCTTTGAGCATGACACTCATCGAAAACAAAAGAATATGAACGGGATGCGAAATGATCGTGATAGAATGCAAACAAGGTAATATCGTGCTAAAGATGCAAACTAGAACAAATACATTATGTATAGATGGAGTCAACAAATCACAAGTTCTCCAACATGTATTTTTTGTCAAACCGTTACCATATCTCACATTTCACAATACCATTCTTTTAAATTTCACAAGCCATGTCATCGCAAACCCGGCGTCTCGCTACGCCCCAAGTCACAAGATCAACTAACATTCGAGCCATAGCTCATTACAATTTCAACTATCTCAAACTTACTAGCACCTGGGCCATTTATCACATAGCACACCGGAGCTCATCACCTTTCCACGGTAATCACGTGTAACATCCAACACCCACACACCGTTACACGGGTTAATCACATCTCCGCCACGGTAACCACATGTAACGTTCAACACCCATACACCATTACACGGGTTACAACCTCATGGCCATTTATAGAAAACCATATGCATGGATGGAATGATTATGCAATGTAATGACTAGTCATGTTTTCTCACAATTCTTAAATAAGTATTACTTCCCGCTCAACGAGCATACGTAAAACCATGCCTCTAAGCAATCCATAACAATGTCATGCTATACATCTTGTTCAAATATCCACAATAAGCATATAAATAATTTCCAGTAAAAGCAATACTACATCCATGATATCTCAATCGAATTACTTCCGAGCATAATCAAAATCATGCTAAAACCAAATAAGAATACTCTCAAATTAGCTTATAACTCATTCATGGACTAAAAATATAATGAACAAGTAGGCAAGTATTGCTAGCTCATATGGTAAGTAGAGGCAAAGTTCAAGTAGTTATGTTTAACTAGCCAATTCATAGGTAAGTCATGCGCATGTGGACATATAAGCATTTTCTATCTCATTTGGTATATTCAGACAAATCATATAATCATATATCTCAAGGTAGATATATTCAACAAGCAAACATATCAATTCAACTCAATTTGCAAACAAGAATAGTCAATTTATGCATTTCTACTCTTTTGACTTTTATGATGAGTCAAGCATGAAACTCGCCCCTCATTGCTTTCACAAGTACACTCCTTCATCAAACATGAGTCCAAGTGACTTCAAATCAGCCATGACAACAAATCAATCCACAACACCACACCAAGCATTCAACAAATTGTCATCACCCTTCTGATTCTTTGTGTTCTTACCTTTACCAATTTAGGCACCAACTTGCTTAGGATTGTCTTCCTCCTACAACAAACCATTGTAAACACATTTTGAGTTCAAAATAATGATATTTCCTCAGCCCATAATCATCAAACTCAAATCCAATCCTTAAGAACACAAACAACCCCATTACTAGCTAAAAATGAACTAGTTTTTAGGCCAATTTTGGAAACCTTTCAATAATCATCCCCTCATCCTTCCAAGTTTTTTTTCATGTGAAATATATATATATATATATATATATATACACACGTACTTTCCAGAATTAGGAATTTCAAAGTAAAACTAATGAAAACCATACTTTAGAGAAACTAGAAATTCCAAAACATTGCCAATTTAAGGTGTTTTTCAACAAGAGTTAATCCAAAATATGTTTAGTCTAATATAAACATTACAAGTCAGCCCCTATCAAACACATATAACCCCAAACTCGGTTAGTGATAAAAGTTTCAAAACTAGTTGATTTGGGATGTAATTTTTTTGGCCAAACAAGGGGTATTTATGAAATATACATTGGATTGATGCCCTAAGGTGGTTTCCTTGCTAAATATATATATATAAACCCCCAAATGCTCCAGAATTGATAACTTTGTATCAATGGACAAGAATTTCACAAAAAATGAAAACTAGCCAAAAGAAAGTGCAATTCGGTCAAATATGGAAAATCACCAAAATTTCATTAAGTTGATCTTCCAATGTGTTTTCCATACATCTTATAATCATATATTCACCCCTAAATTCCAGAATTGAGAAACTCAAAGTAATGGTCAAGAAATCCCAAAATCAAAGGAAAACCAAAAGCTTCAAAAATCTCCATTAATGGAGTTTTCTTTGAAAATTTACATTCATCTATGCTTTCCATATCCTTCCTTTCAATATGCAATAAACTTTAAAGCCTAAAATAACATATGGATTTCCAAAATTTTGAGCCCTCCAATACCAATCAAGAACACTTTCGATTTACAAAAACTTAGAAGCTTAGATTTTCACCATTAATGGTGGTTAAGAACTTTCCCATAGAATCCCAATTTAATAACTCTTAGGGTTTATCAATATCAACCTAAGGTTAATTTCCAGAATTTTAATCATGAGAGAACCTTCATATAAACACCATTAAGCTACCCTTGAAGAAACCCCAAATCAACACCATGGAAACCTTGCCAAAATCGCAACTCTAGGTTAGTAATTACCTTGTTGTTTTTGATAAATCTCCTCCCAAGACTTGCTTGAATCTTCCTTCAAAGATAAAACATTCATGCACCATCAAAACCCACTTGGATTAATCTCCAATTTAAGCCAAACGAAGCTTCAAGTGACAGAAAAAGGAGATGGAGAAAAACAGGGGGGGGGGGGGTCACGGTTCAGGAAGAAGAAGGAGGAGAAAAGAAAAAAAATATTTTTTTTGTTTTGTTTTTCTTTTTCTTTTATTTAAACATCCTAAATTTTAATAAATAAAACAAAAGACTTTAATGCTATTTACCCCTAACTCCCTTCACTTATGATTATTGCAAACTAAACCTTACCCTTAATTTCTTTACTAACCACCCCCCCTAAATGTTAAATTAACCAAGGTTAGTGTCAATTATTACCAAAATTAACATAACAAAATTATTTTCCCTTTTTAAAGAACAATTAAATTATAGCAATTGTTAAGAATTCTACTAAAATTCTCGGGCCCTTACAATTAGATATATTATATTTAAAGTATCGAAATTCCCCAAAGTTACTTAAAATGTAATCTTGACTAAATATATGATATAAGATAATCTAGTGCAAAAAAGTAACTCGAATAGTCTACTGTAAACAGATACGGTTGGGGAACTATCCTGGTGACACTGTTGATCCGATCCACTTCGTATTTGTACAAATGATCTGATTCAGAGATCATTCATGTGTAAGACATGCGAGTGTAGGTATCATGTACAATAATCATTATACTGAGACTAAACCAAGTATCATTTCTTAATTAACACAGTAGTATGAAATTGATGTGGGGTGAGGCCGAGTCCACGACCTCAAACAAGCAAGTCCATGCTTGATGGGAAATCCATCCTAAGAACAAGGGTTAAAATCCTAAAGAGGAGAAAACTCTCTCTAGAAATATATTCCTATTGATATGATAAAAGATAAGATATGAGATATGAAACCCTAAGATGGCTATTTATAGCCTTGCATTAAAAACCCTAAATTTAACTAAAATAACTAGAAACTAATACTAATTAATTACATTAAAGTAAACTGATTCCCTAATAGTAACTCATAAATAAACCTAAACTAATTAACCTATTATGATTCACATCATTACACCCAAACTAAAAAAAATGAACTCGTCCTCAAGTTCGATCCTCAAGAAGAGAAGAAGATGTCAATTGAGAATTCTCTATGAATTTCATCCCAAATCCAAAGTGGCACCAAAGCAATGGGCCATGAAGAAAACACAAAAAATAAAATCCATGGTCTAGGACGTCGTTGAACTCGCTTCTTGTAATTAAATTATGGGTAAATGGGTTTAAAAATAGGTGATGAAAAATAAATGGAAAAATTTTTCTTTTGGCTTAATTTGGTGGGTAAGAAATGAGTCCAATAAAATGAATGATAAATTGGGCTCTGGGAGAATTGGAATTGATGGATCAAGGGCAAAATTTGGCTTTGGTGGAATTGGAATTGATGGCTCAAAAAATTGAATTTGAGATGGAGGTAAAGTGGGCTTGAGTGAGGAAGGAGGCAGATGGTCCAAATTTCTTATAGTCAAATTAGAATATGTAGATAATTGGTTGAGAACATTACTTTTATGGATAGATGAGCTAAATAAAAATGTTCTTGGACTTGGTCCATCTTACTTAAGGAAGATGTTGGTGAAATTAGAATTGGTTGGGCAAAATCAATGAGTGGTGGGATAATTGGAGAAGAAAAGATGAAGAGTTGGGCTTGGGCTAAAAAATAATGTGAAAGGCCCTTTGATTTTGAAGAAAATTGATTGGGAGGTAGGGTTTTCATTACCTTAGAGCATGTAAAAGATGACTGAAGATCTGTCACCACCGTTACTGTAATTTGTTGTTTCACCATTTTCTTCTTCATTCATTGTTCCTATTCTCTCGTCTACATCTGTTTCGGCTTGAACTCCTATCACACTTCCCTTAATTTTCTTTTCGTCTTCGACATCAATATTTTCTTCTACTTTAATTTTTCAAGATGGCCCAACGTCGTCAAAACTATCCTTAACATTGCTCGCGGTAACTCTATCTAGAAATATATTTCTATTGATATGATAAAAGATAAGATATGAGATATGAAACCCTAAGATGACTATTTATAGCCTTACAGTAAAAACCCTAAATTTAACTAATATAACTAGAAACTAATACTAAGTAATTATATTAATTAATTACATTAGAGTAAACTAATTTCCAAATAATAACTCATAAATAAACCTAAACTAATTAACCTATTATGATTCACATAATTTATTTCTATTGATATGGTAAAAGATAAGATATGTGATATGAAACCCTAAGATGGCTATTTATAGCCTTACAGTAAAAACCCTAAATTTAACTAAAATAACTTGAAACTAATACTAATTAATTTCATTAAAATAAACTAATTCCCTAATAATAACTCATAAATAAACCTAAACTAATTAACCTATAATGATTCACATCAGAAATCAACAAAACATCAACAAGTATGATTGGTCTTAATCTTGAGTGTGTTATAAACTCATGGTCGTGGAGTTGTGTCCTTTAATTCACATAGTTGAGAGTGATTAGTTGATACGCTTAAGATGACTGCTGTTCGGAGATATGACAAAACGAGAAGCTAGGAACATTTTACACGAGATGGAATTCATGACTTTCCTAAAAATGAAAGTGTTATTGCAACACTTTACCCCTTTATGAACTTTAGGCAGCTCTCTTGATGCAATTATTAAGGACTTGAACAATGAAGCATCACCTTCTCATTTTCCCGAGAAGAAGTTATTCCATACTTAGATTGTAAAGACCCAAAAATTAAGAACAATTTAAAATTAGAGAAAAACAGCGGAAGCTTAGATTTTTTTTAAAATCGGCATGGTGCCATTTGTATTTCTGACAAGCCAAAACCTGTGTACATGGTTCGTAAGGCAGAAAAAGCAATAAAAGTCTATGGAATGCGCATTTCCTAAATTTTAGGTCCCAAAAGGACCAAAACACATATTAAAAACCGAAATGCTCTGTTGAGCTCAATTACATATACGAAATGCATTAACATGAATTGAAATTAAAAATGTAGTCTTTGCATTCCAAGAATGCCAAAAATATCTAGTCCTCGTCCTCCCATCACCATCTCACGATCACGTGGCACCACCACCTCTACCGTGACCCCTACCATAAGTCGTACCTGAAAAACATTAAAGTATAGCAATGTTAGCATAAAATACTAGTGAGAGTAATATGGGAGCATGTAATCCTATGGATAAATTTCACATCAGAAATTGTGTCCAAAAGACATAGCATGCTCTCCAATGCCCATACTATACTCCTAAACGCATTAATCACAAGATCAAACCAAAATCTCAGTTCCACAAGTCCTCGGTCACTATCACATAAGTATTATCAAACATAGCTCGATATCATGTAGACTAACTATCAACAATGCTCATAGAAAATACAAATACAAGATCATTCCGAAAAGCTACTACCAACAATATCCATATACCCCATCAAAAGTGAGTCCGAGTATATTCTAAAGTTCCCAAGCAAGACATATACTCCATCAAAAGTGAGTCCGAGTATATTCTAAGATTTTCAAGCAACAGGCATATGCTCCACCAAAAGTGAGTCCGAGTATATCCCTAAGGTTTCAAGTAATGGGGTCTATACTCCATCAAAAGTTAGTCCGAGTATATCCCTAAGGTTTCAGGTAATGAGGCATATACTCCATCAAAAGTGAGTCCGAGTATATCCCTAAGGTTTCAAGTAACGGGCATATGCTCCATCAAAAGTGAGTCCGAGCATATCCCAAAGTTCTTCAAATGACACTCATGCTCCATCAAAAGTGAGTCCAAGTAGAGTTCTGTAACGACCCGATTTCCGTTAAATCCTTAAAATTCAAATGCACAGCGGAAGACTCAATTATAAAGAAAATGGCATGGGTTCCTTTAAAATTGGATTATCCAAAACCTATTTACAATGGCCCAATTTCAGAGAAAGCAGTAAACATGGAATGCACATTCCAGATAAAGTTTTAAACCTCTAAGAGAACTTAAAAACCACAAGACCAACACAAATTTTTTAAACACATACTCTCCCGAGCTCAAAACATAAAGCATGAAGGTAGTAAAATATTTACAAGCATTTCGAAGAATGCTAAACAAAAATAAGTTTATGTTCCTGACCATTCATCTGCTCGACATGTCATACAACGCCACCTCCTCTACCACGTCCCTTGCAACGAGATTTACCTGAAAAATTGTAAGTGTAGCAACATTAGCATAAAAATGCTAGTGAGAGTAAAATGAAAGCAAGTAATCCTATAAACCAAATTTTATCCCAGAAATTGTGTCCAAAGGCCTAAACTGCTTTTTATTACCCATTCCACACTTCCAATTTCCACATAATCATACAATTGAAATATTCTTCCCATAGTAGACTTTCAATCCCATACGAATATGAAATAGAGACTGGAAGTAAAAGTAATAACTAATACTAAGTTTTTCTACACAATTTTATTGAAAATATATAATTGTATCACTAACTTTCTTTGTTACCATACAAGTTTCATCGTAACGTGTTACCGTATGGATCAACATCAACATACTACCATGTACGGTCTTACTATATCACAAGTCATCGTAACGTGTTACCGTATGGATCAACATCAACATACTACCACGTACGGTCTTACCATAGAACAAGTTATCGTAACGTGTTACCATATGGATCAACATCAACATACTGCCACGTACGGTCTTACCATAGAACAAGTCATCGTATCGTGTTACCGTATGGATCAACATCAACATACTACCACGTACGGTTTTACCATAGAACAAGTCATCGTAACGGATCAACATCAACATACTACCACGTACAATCTTACCATAGAACAAGTCATCGTATCGTGTTATCGTATTGATCAACATCAACATACATGTACGGTTTTACCATAGAACAAGTCATCGTAACATGTTACCGTATGGATCAACATCAACATACTTCTACGTACGGTCTTACAATAGAACAAGTCATCAAGTTCCATAGTAAGTTAGATAATCTTAATAGAATTCTACTAAGCTACTAAAGAACATAGACCACTTAGAATTACACTAATTAACTCTAAAGTGCAAGTTCTAAGCCACTTTGTTTCCGAACCACTCAAAGTACCTTAAACTTCCACTTTCATCTAAAATCTCTAATTTCATCTAAACTCTTCAATTCATCTTACAAGACTTCCAAACCACTCAACTCTTCAATTCATCTTATTGGACGAGTCGGAGGTAGTGCGCTGCACAAGAGGTGTTTCATAGGTGATGTGCTGAGTAGTTGACGAGTACTGTATGTACCTGCATAAGAAACAAAGAGAGCACCGGCGTGGTGTCGGCTTAACACCCTCCGATGTGAAAGTCACTGGAGCCAGAGCTAGTGTTCTAGAGAGAATTGTAGTAGAAATAAGTTACCTAATGAATGAATTTCTTTTCCTATTTATATGAGAGGAGGTTGATGACATCATCATGCCACATGTCATATCAGGATTGGGCCACATATTGCTTCCCAACGACGTGTCGCGTGTTGGTCATGCCACTTGTCATCTTTTGATTAGATACCAGAATAATGTAGTTTCTTGGTCTTAGATATGTAGACTTATTAGATGACATAAACGTAGATTCTCAGGACTACATAGACGTACCTTCATATGCGACATTGACGTAGCCTCCCAGGTGACGTTGACATGCCGATTGTGTATGCTTTGAACAAGTTAAGAAATTCCACGTGTACTGATATAATTTCACCCACAACAAATAGAGATAAAACTCCTTAACACAAGAGAACACATCTCTCTTTCATTACATTGAACATCTAATTACATCAGGATATTTATACATAATCAATATAGCAACTGATAGGAAAGATCAAGTCAAAACAAACTCTAACTAACTTACTTAGACTAATGTAACAGTTACAAACGGATTAATTTATAATAGTTTCTAAAAAAATAATCTACTATCATCCCCCCTCAAGCGAAAAATGGAGATAGTCATCTTGAGCTTGGAACACAAGTATTGAAAAACAAAGATAAGAGTGGCC
This sequence comes from Gynostemma pentaphyllum, assembly GCA_028015215.1. NCBI lineage: Eukaryota > Viridiplantae > Streptophyta > Magnoliopsida > Cucurbitales > Cucurbitaceae > Gynostemma > Gynostemma pentaphyllum. The sequence continues at coordinate 43,672,639 of CM051353.1, forward strand.
TTAGTGAGTCATTAGCAGTCTGCTCTTTAGTGGGAACAAAGTGTACATCAAGCGTCTTAGTAATGCCCATGTCATGAACAAAATGGTTGTCTATTTCAATATGTTTAGATCAAGCATGGTGGACAGCAAGAGCTGATGCACTTACATTGTCACATGAAATGATAGGCGTAACGGGAAAGGAAATACAAAGTTCCATAAGTAACTGAGAAATCCGAGACAAGTCGACAACTGTACATGCAAGATCACGATATTTACTTTTAGAACTACTTCGAGACACCACATCTTGTTTCTTGGAAACCAATCTAATTAAGTTTCCTCTAAGAAATACAACAAAAGCATCAACTGAGCAACAACAATCAGAGTATAAATACGCAATTAGATCAAGAGTATAAGACATAACAAAAGATAGACCATCATATATTGTAGCTTTAAGATATCGTAAGACCCTTTTGCAAGCCTTCAACTGTTGAAGATATTGATCGAGTTTATTTACAATAAACACAATGTTTTGAAGAGCACCAACTAAACTTCGATATTTTTCTGGATCATCAAACCTTTCACCATCTAACAAAGAGAACTTTATAGAAGAAGAAACAGACGTATTACATGATATACATTTAACCATGAAGAGCCTTATTTAGTTTGCAAACAAACTTAGGTAATTAAAAGGACTTAAACCGAAATAAACTACAAATTTCTAAATTACCGATTATAAAATAGACTTTAAATGCTTATATTAAATAAAATAAATAATTTTTTTTATCACAAAAAATAACGGGACGTTACAGTCAACCCTCCTAAAAAGGGCTTTTCGTCCCCGAAAAATAAACTCAACATAAAATAAAAAAGTGATTAGCTCCAGAATTAAACAGAACAAAAGCCAAACGGCCTGAAAATAATAAAGTATAAACCACTACCATACTGGTAGCTTTTCCTGAAATTCTGACTTTACTACTATGTTGTGATGCTTGTATCTTATACGCCCTATAAAAGTGGCGTGAATTCAAGTTTGATCACAACATAGCATCTTGATGGAAGTGTGCATCTCTCTGATGGAAACTGGCACAACTATTTTAGTAAGGATGCTCCTATCCTTGTTGAGCTCCACCTTGAACCAGTTGTGGTTGTTGCCGCTGCTGTTGTTGCTGTTGATGTTGTTGTTGTTGCTGCTGCTGCGGTATCCCTTGACTGGCGTCGTCATCCTTTGCTTTCTTCTTCTGAGAGGTAGTCTGTCCCGTAGTAGTTAATTTTATTTTCCTTTCATAATATGCGAAATCCAAGATAAGGATAACTCCTAAGCTTCCTTATTCAAATCTTGAATGAACTCGACTTCAGAGATCATTTCCTTTCTTATAAAGCAAAACTAGTGTCTGTCAAACACCTTAGTCCAATAACATTCTAACATTCCAACATAGGATTCACTTTAGAGTCTTATCTTGAAAAGACTTAATAGGTCCAAACTACGACCTACAAGTTTATCAAATTCTCCATCCAATTAGATGGTCAAACACAAAGTGAATTGAAATTCACCAAACCATCTCATTTCCGTATAGAAGTTACCGATACCACGATCCATCAACTTTCTTCTATACTTCAATCGAATATCAGCACTCCACCTTAGTGTTAGTCAATCTTGACAATTTTACTGAATATGGATCTTCATTACTCGACCTCGAGTATTTTCAATTCAGATTGATACACTATAGTGTAATAGCGACCAAACTAGGCAAATCACCAATTAACATTGTCGTTAATGGTCCTCGTTGGAACTTATCACGTAAAGTCCTTACTTCCTCTTTTGAGTGGCAACTCTCTTTCCTTTTAGCACAATTCTACCATAAGGATTTACCATTTACCATAATCCAACTTTCTCAACTCAAACCAGGAACTTGTCCATTGAGTTAAATCTAGGTTACTGGTCTCGAGCTAGACCGATTTCTTTTCAATAATTTCTCACCTCAAACAGGTGTTTCATCTTTTAATACTGGGCTCCAGACAAACATGTCCCCTTTTTACACATAAATGTCCACACACATCTACTAAGACCACTACTTAGCAATTGTGTGACAATAACACTTTAATCAGCTTTAAGGATCAAACGATTGATCTCTCGGAGTAGCTCATCTCCTATACCTTGGCATTATGTTAATACTCTTAACGAGGTGTATAACCTCCAAAACTGCACGGGGTCATTCATCTCCTCGACACCCTTACCCAAATCTCAAAATTGGTCAAATAAACATAACCACATAGTGGTTTTACAAGGATGTGAAATATCACAAACATCATTAACTTTTAACAATATTCTCATAATTCTTACAATATCAAAGAAATAAAGCATGAGAATAGAAGTTATAGGCATACCTGGTGTTGCTGATCTCAGATGATGACTTGAGAATGGACTTAAAACAAAACATGAAAACAAACATGCATCGCATGTAGTCTACAGAACCCGTCGGCTCTGATACCAACTGTGACGACCCGACACTTTTAAATAATTTAAATTTGAAAACACAGCGGAAGTCTTTTATTTTAAGAAAAATTGGCGTGATTATGTTTGAAAGTTGGCTAACCAAAACCTGTTTACATCCTAATTTTCAAATCTAATAAAATCACATGGAACATTAAGTCCCAATTCAGGAGTTCAAGGATGTAATATCATAAAACCACATCTATAAGCTCTTATGAGCTAAATACAATGTACAATTCACAAAATCCTTTAAAGTTCACAAAAATAAATACATAGACTTTACAACAACTGAGTCCATCTCGAGGTCATCATCCCTCGATCACGCAGCACCATCTCCCCTTCCACGGCCTCTAGCCAGGGCATTACCTAAAGTTTTTGTAATATCATGAGCTAACAAACTAAGCCCAGTGAGAATAATAAGAATAAAAAAGTAAAAATAGACCTCAAACTCGCATTTCCGATTTGTGTCCAATTAATCTGACACAATCCACTCCTAAAGTTCTCCAAACTCTAGGTAATTTCATTCTAAACTTTCCAAAGGATGATATTACTAACACTCGTAGTCAATCCTCATCCATTAACTTGTTACAACATAAATAAGAAAAGTAAATAAACTTTGCAATGAGTATAACATCTTAATTCTTCCTATTGTTTTACTTTCCATTATGAAATATACAATTCTTTCTCCATGATATAATTCCACCGATAATATACATGAAAGTAATGAAGACATCCAGTAGGATTTGCGTTCACCTTTTATGCATAAATGAAGGTAATGCTGACACTCCCCGTAGGGCCCAACATTCTACCTTATGAATGCAGAAGGTGATGCGGACAATCCCCGTAGGGTCCAACATTCTCCCCTCCTTTTCTTTCTCATTTTCGTTTCTTTTTCTTGCTTTCGTTTCTCTTTCTCGCTTTCGTTTCTTTTTCTCAGTTTCCATTTCCATCAATGATATGCATGAAGGTAATGGAGACTCCCGTCGGATCCACATTCACCTTTTATGCATGAAGGTAATGGGGACTCCCGTCGAATCCACATTCACCTTTTTTTTTGTTTCTCACCTCCCTTCTCTTCCATTTCAATGATGTAAGATAATATGGTGCAAGATGTTATGGTGCAAGATGTTATGGTTATGCTTGCACATGCTTGGGAAAAAGTAAATAATGTAAAGTGCGAATAATAAAGTAACCGAAACAAACATAAAGTAAAGGAGCATAAAGTAAAAGAACATAAAGTAAATAAATAGGAAACTCCGGATGAACGATACGTAAATCGAACTCCGCTACAATAATAAAAGTAAAATCATAACTTAAACGATTAACCTATACCTTCCAGGATTCTAAACTTCCAATATAATTCGAGGTTCTATTAACCGTTCTATATAAAAGTTTGGATCTTTTAAGTTCTAATGATCCAACCTAAGATTTGAAACGAATCTAACTTAGTAATTTCTAAGATTCAATGCTTCCCTCGAGAACTCCTAAGTTCTCACTTAAAGGATTAACTCCTAATCCTAAGGGCACTAACTCACATCTCTCTAATCTTAGATTCGAATTATAATCTTAGTTTCCAATTCTACAAACCATCATACTTATTTGCTTTCTATAGTTACTTTAAATCCTAACTATTCTCACTTTAATAAAAGATAACTTCGCTCCTAAATCCGGAAGAGCGATCAAACGAACGGTTCAAAAACACCTATAATTAAATTATATCACACAATCAATAAATTACCAACTATCGATCAAACATCAACTAAACATACAAAATGATGAAAAACTCAACAAACCCCCCAAAGAGGCTCTCGGCCCCCTTCGTGAAAATGGGCTTCGGGTTTGGTTTTCCGGCTTTTAGGCAATTTAAAAGTGTTTCGAGTTGGTTTTAAGCAAATTCGATATTCCCGATTTCAATGGGTATCGATAATTAGGGTTTTTGAACATTATACCCTTTCCCGAATCAAATTTCAATAAACATTATTTCATTAATTTATAACCCATAATTAAACCCAAAAAGGTAAATTTCAAACGGGAAGGGTTTTGACTGAAACTCGGTTTTAGGGTTATGGGATTGTTTCCAAAAACTCTTAAAACTACTCTCGTATTTACAAACACCGAGTTTCCCGACAAGAAATCGAAAGAAAACAAAGAAAACTCCATCAAAACACTATTTGGAGCTTAGGGTTTCAAGATAAACTTACCGAGAACTCCTTGGATCTCGAGAGAAACAGACGATGGTTAGGTGGAAAATGATCCTAGACTCGAGGGCTTTCCGATGCAACCAAGATCGAGCCGATTCGTCGAGAAACGAAGAAAACCCGAAAAATTCTCCCCCCACTTTGAGACCCACAGCCTTGAGAAGAAAAGGATGAAGAAATTGTGGTCAATTATGGTCAATGAGTGTATTTAAAGATGAATGAATAGTGTTTTGATATTTTTAAGAAATTGGAAATGACGGTTGCGTCCTTTTATGACTTTTGACTTATAAAACGAAACCCGATGATCTTAAACTATCCCAATGGTGATTAATAATTATTAATTGGCCCGTTAATAATATTAATACCATTAAAACTAAATTAAACTAAAAAGGTAATTAAAAGGACTTAAACCGAAATAAACTACAAATTTCTAAATTACCGATTATAAAATAGACTTTAAATGCTTATATTAAATAAAATAAATAATTTTTTTTATCACAAAAAATAACGGGACGTTACATAATATGTAATGTCCCATTACTTTTGAGGTAAATTTATTTATTTTATTTTATTAAAATATTTAAGGATAGTTTAAATTTAATAATTTCGAATTTAGTAGTTATTTTCGTTCAAAAACCTGTTTAATCCTTTTATCACTTTAAATTAGTTTCTGTCGTATTAATAATTATTAACGGGTCAATTAATAATTATTAATCACCTTTTGTTTAATTTAAGATCTTCAAGTTTCGTTTTATAAGCTAAATTATTTAAAAGGATGTAATCATCATTTTACGATTTCTTAAAATATCAAATTACTATTTATCATCTTCATCTTTAATTAGTCAACAAATTTTCACTCATCTTTTTCTCTTCTTCATCCATAGGGCCGAGAGTCCTCTTCCTCCCTCTCTCTTGGCTTTTCTTCGTTACTTGGTGGATTGATGTCATTTCAGTTGCGTTGAACAGCCCTCGGTCCAAGGATCGTTTCTAACCTATCAATCGATTCATCTGTTTTCTAAAAGCCTCAAGGTATGACAAAGTTTCTAAATTTAGCTTTGAATAGTGTTTTAATGGAGTCCATGATTGAAATCCTCAAGTTCTTGCAGAGAAACTCGAAGATTTCAATCGAGGAAGTCGTTTTAGGAAATTTTAGAAACTTTCCCTAACCCTAAAATTGAGTTTTAGTCGAAAACCCATTCCGTTTGTTTTTCTATCACTTGGTCATGGCTAGGGTGTTTAGTTTGTTATTATTTTACATTTTACTTAATTTTTCGAAAAATGATTAATGTGAAAAACCCTAAATTACGGTTACCCATTGATAGTACGAACCTCCAAAGTACCCGAAACCAACCCGAGATTCCTCTAAAATTCATAAAAGTCTGAAAACCGAACCAAAGCCCGTCTTTTCCTTGTATGGCCGAGTGCTCCATAGGGCTTATTTCCGGGGTTTTCGTCGTTTTATGCGTTTAGATGTCATTTGCTCGATTTTTTGTTAATTAATATTTATTAGGTGTAATTGATTTGTAGGATTGTGATTGCTCACGTGGATTTGATCACGACATTTTGGGAAGCTTGACTAAAAATCCAAGGTGAGTTTAAAATGGAAGTTAGTAATCTTATGAATTAAGTTTCATTACGATATTGTTTATCGAGGTTAAGTGGTAAAACTAACTTCTATAAGTTAATACTTTGGTTGGTGACTTTAGACTCAGAATTGAGTGGAGTGACCTTGGAGTTTTAGTGATTTTGGAAGGAAAAAGTAAGATTGAATGTGTTTGGAAGTCTTTTAAGATGAAATTGAAGAGTTTAGATGAAATTGGAGATTTTAGATGAAAGTGGAAGTTAAGGTACTTTGAGTGGTTTGAGAGTCAAAGTGGCTTAGAAAATGCACTTGAGAGTTAGCTCGTGTAATTCCAAGGTGGTTTATGTTCTTTAGTAGCTTAGTAGGATCTTATTTAAGTAAACTAAGGTACTAGGGAACTTGATGATGACTTGTGATATGGTAAGACCGTACGTGGTAGTATGTTGATGTTGATCTATACGGTAACACGTTACGATGACTTGTGATATGGTAAGACCGTACGTGGTAGTATGTTGATGTTGATCCATACGGTAACACGTTACGATGAAACTTGTATGGTAATAAAGAAAGCTTGAGATACATTTATTTATATTCATTAGAATTGTTAGAAAGACTTACTAATAGTTAGTACTTTTACTTTAATTCTCTATTTCATTACTTTATGAGATTGAAAGTCTATTTATGGGAAATTATATTACAATTGTGTGATTTTGTGGAAATTAGAAGTGTGGAATGGGTAGTAAAGAGCAATTTAGGCCTTTGGACACAATTTTAGGTATGAAATTTGGTTCATAGGATTAGTTGCCTTCATTTTACTATCACTAGCATTTTATGCTAATGTTTCTACACTTACAATTTTTCAGGTAAATCTCGTCGCAAGGGTCGTGGTAGAGGAGGTGGCATTATATGATGTGTCGAGCTGATGGATGGACAAGAACACAAATCATTTTGGTTTAGCATTCTTGAAATGCTTGTAAACATTTTATCATCCTTTCTTATTTTGAGTTTTTGAGCTTGGAAGAGCATTTGTTTAAAAATTGTAAATGTCTTAAGGTTTTAAAGTTTTCTTTTAGAAGTTTAATCATAATCTGGAATGCGCATTCCATGTTTATTGCTTTCTCTGAATTTGGCCAATGTAAACAGGTTTTGGATTATCCGATTTTTAAACGAACCCATGCCTTTTTTTAAAAAAAACCAAGTCTTCCACTGTGACTTTGAAATTATAAAATTTGACGGAAATCGGGTCGTTACATAATAATTATTAACGGGCCAATTAATAATTATTAATCACCTTTTGGTAAGTTTAAATGCTTCGAGTTAAGTTTTAAAAGCTAAAAGAAAATGAGGGACATAATCATAAGTTCCAAAAATCTTAAATATCTTTTCACTATTCACTTTCTCTTTAAAAAGACCCAAATAGTAGAAAATCACAATTTTCCTCATCTTTCTTCTCCTCCTAGTCGTGAGCCTCCATTGATGTTAAGAGATTTCTTTGGGTTTTTGTTGTTTCTTGACGAATCATCTTGATTTCAATTGCGTTGGATTTCTCGGGACGGGGGCTACCTATCCAACCTAGCCTTTTGGCCTTTCTCGTTCTCTAAGGGAAGCCCTAAAAAAAGTGAGTTTTCAAAACTTTTTATATGGTTTTCTTTGTTTTTTTTATTCTAAATGAGTTTTGAAGTTGAAATCATATATTTCCATCAAGAAATTTGAAGATTTCGAGATCGGATTTTCGAAAAACACTATTCACCCGAAAACACATTCATTCGAAAATCACTATTCACCCAAAAATCACACTTTTTCTTGTATTAGTTATGAGTTGTAATATGTTGATCGATTGATGAATTGTAGGTATGATTGCTCGTTTGTTGATTCGTGGGAACTTTGTTGTCACGCGCCATTTTGAGGTGAGAATAAATAGAACTTAAGGTAAACTTAGAAACTGAATAAATTGATATTAAGATTTGAATCGAAAGGATTAAATTAAGTGAGTTTAAAGTGGTTGCCAAGTAGTTTTATGTTTCGGGATTGCATGACAAATATGATTGATCGGGGTAAAGAGGTTTATATGATTTTAGAGTTTATCCAAGATTGGATGTAGTTGGGAGATAAGGAAAGTGCATACGGAGAATCAATTAACTATTGGTATTGTTAAAAGTAAGTTGATCGTTGTAAGTTAGGTTGCATTCTCGATGAAAATCTTGTTTCCAGAAATCAGAGTAAGTGTTAGAATTGTTCCCTTTTGTTTGAGTGATTATAAGGGAGTTAAAGGAAACTTTGGAGAGAAAGTATCATAACTAGTTTGGACTATAATATACTTGGAGAAGAGGAGTTATGGTGATTAGCTCAATCTAGGCTTGTCCTTATATTTTGTCTTAGTACTTATCGGTTTCTTTTACCTATTCTATGTTAGATGTATCGAGTATGGTAATGTTAAATGATTCATCATGTGGAATGTGTGGTAATGTAAAACGATTCATCATGTGCAATGTGTGGTAATGTGAAAGGATTCATCATGTGCAATGTGTGGTAATGTGAAACGATTCATCATGTGGAATGTGTGGTAATGTGAAACGATTCATCATGTGGAATGTGTGGTAATGTGAAACGATTCATCATGTGGAATGTGTGGTAATGTAAAACGATACATCATGTGGAATGTGAGGTAATGTAAAACGATACATCATGTGGAATGTGTGATAATGAAAGTGCGAAATTGAGTTAGTTGTAATATTTATAGCATTGGGATTCACTATTTGGTAATACCAAAGGGGTGTAGTACGTGTGGCATTATGATACGTGGCGTGGTAAATGTGACAATGTGGTCACGATGTGAAATGTGAAATGTGACAATGTGGTCACGATGTGAAATTTATTGTGATGAGGTAAATGTGAAATGAAATATCGTGTGGAACATAGTAACATACGTGGTATGCTTACTTATGTTGTGGAAATAATGGGTGATATGATGTGTGTGGCGAGAAATTACATTTATACTTGTTTCATTATGTTCTAGTACCAAATGGTTATTTAGCGTTATCGTCATTAATCAACAATTATCTTGTTTGAATATGTTAAGACTGAGTGAGTTTAACATGATTTTGATTATATTAATGTAAAGGCCGAGTGTATTTTACATGTATTGGGTGTGTTAATGCATAATGTTGAGACTGCGTGGGCTAACATTATTGGCATTAATCACGAGTTATCTTGTTTGAATATGTTAAGACCGAGTGATCTTAGCATTAATTTTTAAAGATAAAGGAATGTAAACCTTATTTTATAGCCTGAGTTGCTATAGAAAAATAAATGAAACATTATATGTATCATACATTTCCATAGAGAAAAGGAATAAAATATTATGTATAGCCGAGTGCTATAGAGAATGTAAAGTGTATTGAACCTTGTAAAATTATTATGATACATATAGGAGAGAACTAGATTCTCGATTATTTGGAAGATCTTGAAATTATAGATTGTAATACTTGATGTAAACCTTATATATAGAATAAGGAATTAAAGAGAATGAAATACAAATATTATGTGTATTATGAAACACATCCTCCTAAATGCTTGAAAGCTAGATCCTCGATTAATTGGGAGATTTGGTAAGTAAAAGTGGAATACTTGATGTAAATCTCTTTGAATGGATGGATAGCAAAGAGTAAGTAAGTTCTTGGACACAAATCCGGATGCGGGTTTAGACAATACAATAAAAAAGGATTTCTATAGTGTCTAAAAAACGCTATGAATTACCTTTCATAGCGTTTTACCAAACGTCGTGGTTGCCCATGTAATTAAAAGTATGAGACTTTTGATAGCGTTCATATTACGCTATTGCATACGCTATAATAATATCAATTTGATTGCATGTATAAATTGTTATGAAAACATACAATAGCGTTTTGCAATCCATTATAAAAAAATATAACAATAGCATCGGATACATGCTATGATTTATATTTTATAGCTTTTTGAACACGTCACGGTTGCCCACGTAATTAAAAGTCTTAGTCATTTGATAGCGTTGGATACATGCTATCACATATGCTATAAACGTATTTATATGTATTGCATACTTTTATTGTTATAACATTATAACATAGCTTTCTACTAACGCTATGATAACATTTACGAAAGTTATTTTAAAACGCTATTGTATATTTTCTTATATTTCATAACCATTTATATTTTATAGCATTTTCAATAAGTTATCTAGTTTGCTATAAAAAAATCTGTAATACAAAATATTTATAAAAGAAGGTATAAAACTAAGCTCTTTGAACTAGTACACACAAGAATTACTTATTGATTCCCATTTTTTATAACTTAACAGAAATTCGATAAGTTAAAATCATACATAATAAAAATACATCCATCAAGTACATAAGTCTATAAGAAATATTACAAAATACAAGATCCATTCATCCAATACATAAGTCTAAAAGATTCATCTAGTACATAATAAAATATTCATCCATCCAGTACATGAGTCTATAGTCTAAACAAAACCTCGACAAAAAAGGTTATAGCAAGCAAGATCGTCAAGACTACGCTTTATCAACCTACAAAAAATACAATCACAAGTCATTTTAAAATAAACTAATATATTATCTTACATTCAAATCATAACGAAGGTCATAAAACTTGGTGTTTTACACATAATTTAATTTTCTAGAAACAACCTGGAATCAACCAGTAGATAATTTGTCTCTCATAAAAAATAGGTCCCAGAACACAAAAAGAGTTTAAGAAAAAAGGATAGTTCAAGATAACAAGAAGTAACAATGAACTATAATCGACAGTATGTAGATGAGGCATTAAAGATCTCCAGTTAACTAGAGCACCTGTTAGATTAGAAGCAAAATTTAAACTAACAGAGCAAAAATTTCAATCTTGAAGAAGAATGATGTAAACCTCACAAGGAGATTGAACAGAGTCACAATTTAACATAAATAAGAAGGAACAATTGACATAGATGATGAGTTGATGAATATACCTAAGAAGGTAATGTTTCAAAAGTGCGACAAACCTTGCAACTATTGTTGGGCTGGAGGCATGAATAGCCAAATGGATTACAAAATAGCAATGGCATAATAAATACCCAACGTCTATGCTCGAAGAAAAAGATAGAGACAAAATAAAAGTATCATCATAGCACATGCATAACAAAGATTGCTTTTGATCAAATAATTACTCAATAATGTACCAGGAGGTAGAAATACCCCCATTATTTATGCAATAATTTTTGTTAATGTAATATTCTACCAAAACAAAATCTTTATAATAAATTTACACAAATGTCATGAATGCCATACCTCTATTATTTATGATCTTAGGCCATGGATAACCTTCTTTTATCTCCTCAAGACTTTGATAAGGTGGAAAGAAACCATTTCATTCTAGAACTTGAACTTTAGAAATCAAAAAAAAAAAAAATGAAGAAGAAGAACAAGTTAACAAAAAATCAAGAAAATGACAACTACTAAGTAAAATGAGGAAATGAGAATACTTACACTCATTACAACTATATAATATGAAAACAAAAGGAGAAAAAAAAACATAATGTCAATGATGATATGTGAAATTAATAGAATATGGAACCCAACTAACCTGTGGCAAGTTAGTCGATTGAGAGGCTGCAATTCCGTTAATAAACTTGTTAAAAAAATAATAATTTTACAACACCGTCAGCCTTCATCACACCGACAATTTTAGCGAACACTTCAATTCCTCCAACAAGTGCAGCTCGATGGGCAACTGTCAGTTTTACTACCATATTTTGTGTTACTTGCAGTTTTGAACATTTTAAATTTTAGGTAAATAGGAAACAAGTTATGATAAATTACATGGAACTAGTAGCAATATCATGAGTTGTAGAAATGTTTCGAACTTACTGCATTCTTGAATATCAATATGGCAAGATTATTGGAGAGATACAGTCTGATACCGTGAACAAAATAACCATATCCCAAACTCTTCATAAAAGAAAAAGCAAAAAAATACATTTGTACCATCTAACTCTCTTATATAGGCTTCCAAATGGCAGTCACAGTTAGAGCTCAACCAAGAGCTAGAAGAAGCTGAAACGGAATTTGAAAAGCTCAAGGAAGTCATTCAACAAACAACTGTAAACAACTCTTATGTTTGAAAATAACACCAACTAACAACCCACTCTATTTTCAAATCTCAATGCAGAACTAAGATGCAATTGAGTTTAGTATAAGAATAAATTTGATTGTCAGTAACTAGTAAGTCAACATGATGCCATTCCATCCTCCACTCCAATTTACAACAAAAACTCAAAAAAAATTATGACAGAAAAGGCCATACCATATGTTAAAACCAGTCTGAATTTGAAATAAGTAGGCGAAACTATAAATTAGTAAAAGAATAACAAAATTCACCTACAGAAACAAATGGATAACATGAAAAATGCTTTCATGAGTATTTATAACTACAATCAAATTAAGATAAGAATGAATTACGAACTCTCAAAGTAATGCCAAATTCAATAACAGAAGTTAAAACCTAAAAAAAAAAAATAATGTATTGAAAATTGCAACTGAATTACGATGAGAAAACCAGTCTAAATTTCACCTGGTTATGAAAAATAAAACATGCTAAATACTAAGAAGTAACTAAATGAAAACTTGATATGAATAATCCAAAATTGATTAGACATTTAGCAAAAAAAAAAGACAACTTCAATCGAAATTCAAATTGAGAGTAGCTTCTTCATATCTTGTAACGTCCCGTTATTTTAGAGGTAATTTTTATTTTATTTTATTAAGTTTTTATTTATTTAAAGTTAATTTAGATTTAGTTATTTAGATTTAAATAGTTATTTTCTTTCGGAAACCTTTTTAATCGCTTAATTAGCCTATTTTAGTTTTGGTTGTATTAATAATTATTAATAGGCCAATTAATAATTATTAATCACCATTGGGCTAGTTTAAGTGGTTCGGGTTTCGTTTTTAAAGTAAAAGTAAAAGAGGAACGTAGGCGTTATTACCCGATTTACAAAAAATCACAAAAACACTATTCATCATCCTTTAAATACCAACACTTAGCATTTTTTTTCACCAAATTTCGCTTCTCTTCTTCCTTGTCCTGTGACCAACAAGACCCCCCCCAATTTTTTTTTATTTTCTTTATTTCTCAACGGATCGCATCGATTCTATATCCGTTGGAAAGCTCTTGGCCTGGGATCATTTCCAACCTACTCTTCGTGATTTCCGCTCGTTTTCTCGAGGCCTTAAGGTATGTTAAAGTTTCAAAACCTAGAAGTGAATAGTGTTTAATGGAGGTTTTGAGTTGTAATTTTCGAATTCGTTCATCAAAGCTTTAAGAAATCATTCAGGGAAAGTCGTTTTATTCATTTTTAGGAACTTTCCCTAACCCTAGATTCGGGTTTGAGCCAAAAAGCCATTTATTTCAATTTTCCTCTTGTTTGTTGTTGATGAGAGCTTTGAATTTGATTAGTTTAATGACTTTACTAAATTGTTCGGGATTGAATTTTTGACCTAAACCCTAAATTAGGTTTACCCATTGAGTTTACCAATCTTCAAAGTACCAAAACCAACCCGGATTGTCTTTAAAGTGCTTAAAATCCGGAAAACAAATTCCTTTTCTTCCTTCCCCTTAAGCCGTGGGCCTCTTGGCTTTATTTACGGGCTGTTTTGTCTATTATTTTGGTATCGTGTCGATCGTTGTTCATTTCGATTAATTAATATACTTTAGGTGTATTGTAATTATAGGTTTTGTGCATCGTTCGTGATTTTCGGTCAACCTGGTGGTTAGGAGTTGACTACTCTTATAAGGTGAGTTTAAAATGGTTGTGATTACTTTTATGCTTTCAAATTACTTGACGATTTTGTTCGATCGAAGTTAAGAGGGTTATTAGATTTTAGAACTTTTATAAGAATGCTTGTTATTTGGGAGTTAAGGAAAGTGCATAAGGAATTTAGTTAAGTTTGGTTGTTGTTCAAAGTGAGATGCTTTGGGTGGTTTTAAGTTATATTCTCGAGGAGAATTAGATTTCGGAAATGTTTTTGAATTGTGACTTGCATACTTTTATGCACGGATGTCACGGAATGTTTTGATTTGTGACTTGCATAGTATCGTTATGCACGTATGTCACGGAATGGTTTGTGATTGGTGACTTGCATATTATCGTTATGCACGGATGTCACGGTGACTTGCATAGTATCGTTATACACGGATGTCACGGAATGGTTTGTGATTGGTGACTTGCATATTATCGTTATGCACGGATGTCACGGTGACTTGCATATTATCGTTATGCACGGATGTCACGGAATAATTATGATTGGTGACAAGTGGTCACGAATGAAATGAGAAATTTACTTTGTTATTTACTTTGTTATTTACGTTGTCATTTACTTTGTTAAGCACTAGTATCTACTTTAACTACGGGCTTGAACATTTACTTTCCGAATTTACGAGATAGTAGAATGGTTTGATCTATTTATGTAAAGTACTTCGGATTATTGAATGGTTAGTGCAAGAATACTTAGTTTTATTTGGACACATTCTCCGATATGGAATTTGGTTCATAAAAGTGCTTGCATCCATCTTATCCTCACTAGCATTGTTTGCTAATGGTGCTACACCATTTTATTTTCAGGTAATACTCGTGGTAGAGGGACGAGGTCGTGGAGGTGGTCTTGTGTGATCTCGAGTGAATGCTTATGGACATTTGGACTAGTAAATCTAAGTTTGGAGCATTTTGGGAATGCTATATATACATATAAACTTGAAATAAAGTCTTAAAACTTGTATTTTGTGGCTCATGAGAGCCTAAGGTCGATTGTATGTTTATTTTGAGTTTACTTTCTCCGATTTGAGTATATTCCGGAGTAGGAATATATGTGATTAAAATTCTCTGAGATGGGGTTTTAAAAAACAGGTTTAGGGAGTTCGTATTTTAAACGGATCCACGCCAAATTTTTGTAAAAATAAGTCTTCCGCTGTTTTACTTCTGATTTAAAGATTTGTGAAAATTCGAGTCTTTACATATCTTGAACACAATTTTAAGATTCTAAAATTTAGAGTAGCTTCTTCGTATGTCTTTCGTGAGAGAGAGTGATAAGACCGAGACTTTGACATTTCATCGTGCTCGAAATAAGACATTGTGCCTGCCTTTATGTTTAAAAAAAATCAAAAAAATTGCCCCATTTTAAGAAATTACATTTTATTGGGAAAAAATAATAGAACAAAATGAAAAAAAGAAAGTTAAATTGAGCATTACTTATTGAGCAAACAGAGAGTTAAGAAAGATGGTGAAATGAGTGTAACGACCCGCTTTCCGTTAAATTCTCTAAATTCAAATGCACAGCGGAAGATTCAATTTTTAAAGAAAAACGACATGAGTTCGTTTAAAAATCGGATAACCAAAAACCTGTTTACAACAACCTATTTCAGAAAAGGCGATAAATCGGGAATGCGCATTCCAGCATATAATTTAAACTTCCAAAAGAGATTTAAATCATAAGACATAGGGAGATTTTTACACAAATACCCTTTCGGGCTCAAAAAGACATAAGTATGGAAAATGAAAATGATTTACAAGCATTTCTAAGAATGCTTAACCAAAATATGTTTCAACATTGTCCGTACACCAACTCGGCAAGTCACGCGGCACCAGCTCCCCTACCACGCTTCTTAGCATGGGGTTTACCTGAAAATTTGTAAGTGTAGCAACCTTAGCATAAAATGCTAGTGAGAGTAAAACGAAAGCAAGTAATCCTATAAACCAAATTTCATACCCGAAATTATGTCCAAAGGCCTATAATGCTCATTACTACCCATATCCACACTTCCAATTTCCATATAATCATACAATAGTAAAATACTACTCGAAATAGTCTTTAAATGCCAGATAATTGAAGTAAAGACATAAAGTAAAAGTAACAAACATTACTAAGTCTTACTACACAAATCTAAAGAATAGGTAAAAGTAACATTAACTATCTTTGTTACCAAACAACTTTCATCGCAACGTGCTATTGTATGGATCGAAATCAACATACCACGTACGGTCGTACCATATCACAAATCATCGTACCATGATACCATATGGATCGAAGTCAACATACTATCATGTACCATATCACAAATCCTCATACCATGATACCGTATGGATCCAAATCAACATACTATCATGTACCGTGTCACAAATCATCGTAACGTGCTCGTATGGATCTGAATCAACATACCACGTACGGTCGTATATAACAAATCATCGCACCATGATACATATGGATCCGAATCAACATACTATCATGTGCCGTATCACAAATCATAGTACCATGGTATCGTGTGGATCCGAATCAACATACTACCATGTACCATATCACAATACCGTATGGACCGAAGTCAACATACCACGTATCATATCACAAATCATCGCACCATGATACGTATGGATCCGATTCAACATACTATCATGTGCTGTATCACAAAAGGTTAAGTTCCCTAATAAGTTAGGTAATCTCAAAGAATTCTGCTAAGTTATTAAAGAACCTAACTACTCAGATTACACGAGTCATCACTCAAGTGTAACTTCTAAGCTACTTTAACTTCCAAACCACTCAAAGTAACTTAAACTTCCACTTTCATCTAACATCTCCAGTTCACCTTACAATACTTCCAAACCACTCCAATGTTTCCTTTTCATCGAACTTGTTATAATTCCAAATTCTCTCCACTCACTTCCGAATTAAAGTCTCCAACCAAACATTAATTCTAAAAAGCTAATTCCCTCTTAACCTCGATAAACAATAACATAACGAAACTTAATTCATAAGAAAACTAACTTCCATTTTAAACTCACCTTAGCTTGTAGAAAAGCTCCGATTAATCCGAGGTTGCAAACCCACGATCAAATCACAATCCTACAAACGAATTACACCTAAATAACATTAATTAACTGGAAATCGTACAAACAACATCTAAACGCACAAAACGACGAAAAACCCGGATTTGCTCCCTATGGTGCTCTCGACCGTACAAGGGAAATTAGGGTTCGGATTTGGTTTTCCGACTTTTATGCACTTTAGAGGCTTTTTGGGTTGGTTTCAGATACTTTGGGAGTTCACAACATTGATGGGTATTCGTAATTTAGGGTTTTGTACATTAATTGATTTCCGAAAAAATTAAGTAAATAGCAAAAACATAATAACCCTAACATCCTATTCATGGCCAAGTGAGGGAAAATCATACGGAACAGGTTTCCGGCTCAACTCGGTTTTAGGGTTTAGGGTAAGTTTCTAAAATTACCCATAACGACTTTCACGATTGAAATCTTTGAGCTTCAATGAATGAATTTGAAGATTTCAACTCAAAACCTCCATTAAAACACTATTCACATCAAGTTTTAGAAATTTTGACATACCTTAAGGCCTCGAGAAAACGAGCGAAAATCACGTTCGGTAGGTTGGAAATGATCCTCGGGCCAAGCTACCGAGAAATAAAGAAAAACCAAAAATTGGGGATGGGGTTTTGGTGCTCACGGTTTCAAGGAGGGAAGAAGGAGAGAAAAATGACAACTTTTGTCTAAGTTTTGATATTTAAGAGAAGGTGAATAGTGATTTTAAGATATTTAAGAACTTGGGAAATGGCGCCTACGTCCCTCTTTTGTTTTTACTTTAAAAACGAAACTCGAAGCTCTTAAATTAATCTAAAGGTGATTAATAATTATTAATTGGCTCGTTAATAATTATTAATGTTACCGAAATGAATTTAAAGTATTAAAACGATTAAAAGGAATTTCGGACGAAAATAACTACTAAAATCGAAATTACTGAATTTAAACTAATCTTAAAAGCTTTAATTAAAAAAATAAAATAATAATAAAAAAATTTACCTCTAAAAGTAACGGGACGTTACAATGAGAAACTTACTTGTAGGAATATAATGAATATGGATTGGAAGAGTAAGTTCAAATTGAACATTGGGGAGAAACAAATCAGAAATACAATTTCTACGATAGATGAATGCAAATGGGAAGATATTGAGAAAATAATTGGGAAATGTATTTTAAAGCCCTAACATTTAAGCCCTTCAACACATATGATCAGATCGGGTTCAAGCTGATTGAGAAGGCGCCCAAGATCAACCCGAATTAAAAATATAAAATACTTCAAAAAGTCTTATTAAGGATTTTTTACATGACCTTTCTTGCATCCTGAAAGCTGTACCACCATCGAATTCTTATTTCTACCGAAAAAAAACACTAATGAATGAGTTCACTAAAAGATAATAAAGGTAATGATACTCAAAAGTAAAATCTATTGTATTTGGAGAGTCAAAAAAGCTTTCTACAATCTATTTAAACACTCATTTAGCATTCTACAATGATATTTAAACACTCATTTAAAAAGCATTCTTCAATAAGAAAGTGTTGATCGTAGCTTTCTTTTATAAAAAATAACAATTCAAGTGCTTAATTTCATTAAAATAAGGAAACAGATAATTGATCATTAATTAGATTTTTATGAATGATATTTTTGTATACTCAAGGACAAATTATAATACTAGACTCAACAAGGGATGACTAAACCTGCCAGCAGCATCCAATCGCGCACTAGGGGTTGTAGAGAACGATATATCTAGTAAAATTTATATTAGATATAATACAAAAAGGTAATCAAATGTAGATGAAAATGTGTAAGAGAATACACCAAGTAACATTACAAATTTAAAGCATTGCTAGCGTCTCCATTTCTCACTTAACCATTAAGCATAACATTCCATAACACACAATTCTTCACAAGAATATTATCAAACAGATATTATGCATCATTTATACATACATTCTCAACATAGCTTAATCAAAGAACTACCAACAAAGACATCTCATTTACAACCTAATAAATTAACTGTCTCATGAAAAATCTTACCCATATTCACAGTATTGAAAGCATCAAAAGCTAGGGAAGTATACTTATTAGGAAAAATTCTAGCAGATATAACATCTTAAAATAAAATATAAGAGAAAAATTAGACAAGTCAATATAAGTAAGGTTTCTAAGGTTGGGGGATTGGTCTAGTCAATAGAGTTCACTCAAATGAATAAAGAGATAGATGGCAGGAAAACCATACTTACAATTTTTCATTATAAGTTAGGTTCCCCTAAAATTGGGGAGATTGGTTCAGACAACAAAGTTTTCAATTTCGCATTATAAGTTAGATGCTAGCATCTGACATGAATCAATAATTCAAAGCTATTGTATCTATTGTTTGTTGTAGTGATATCAACAGAATTGGACTCAATAAAGCAATAACCTAAAGTTTTTAGTGTGTTATCTGGTTAGGATCAACATGAATCAAGAAGCCATTATTATTAATAACTCCAAAAGTTTAAACGCGCCATTTTTTGAAACAAAATGAAAAAGAAAAGGTATTAGTCACAAAAAACAAAAATTGCACAAAAACTCATACTCCTTTACCTTCAATCTAACTCACAAGATGCCAAATTGCTTTCTCACTTCTCATAGCCACATATTAAGCAATATTTTCATCAAGCCTAATCCAAAACGATCAAATGGTATACTATAATTGCAAAATAGCCATAACATACAAAACGATTTCCAAAATATTAAACCAATAATTTACTAGAAAATGGAAAACCTCTGAATATTTTGTTTGTATTTAAAGTAGCTTTCAAGTAACTTAATCCCCATTATAAAAGATTAGGAAAATAAAAACTCTAAATATTTTTTCGAGTCAAATCTGTAGCAGCTTTCTTTCATCTTGGAGCATAATTAGGTCCCTTTTTTACTGAATATCCCTTCCATGTTTTAGAGAAATCAAGATTGATCATTTCAGGATAATGAACAAAAATATTATGGTGCAAGTGTGGTAAGCATATGAAGAGTTTAAGATTTTTTTTTAAAAAAAGTGCAATAAAAGATAGTGAAAATTTCAAGCACAGAGAAACAATCCATATAAGGAACTGACCATTTTGATTGGAAAACCAGATACATGAGTCAAACCCATCATGCAAGAGACACAAATACATATGTATATATAAATTTAAAAAACTCTGATAAATAAAGAAACCATGAGAGGGGAAATAATGATAATTACTGTGAGACAACTAGCTTCCTTCCTATGAGAGCCTTCATATCATAATTAATGGCTTGGAATCAAAATGAGCAATTATTAGCTGATCAGAAGCTATTTTAAAAAATAAAAAATAAAGACAAGTGCACGAAATATGATTTATGTGGATGACGATCTAGATGGCTAAACCTCCAACCATTTGAGAAAGAAAATATTTTTTATCATTTCGACAATACCAACATCTCGGATTATATGTGTGTAGTGCATTCACACATAGAATTGTAAGTTAAGATTTTTTTTATAAGAAAAGTTGTAAGTTACTAATTGAATTTCCTAGATCTTATACTCACACAAGCATAATTGTAACGTCTCGTTACTTTTGGAGGTAAATTTTTTTTTATTTATTTTAAATAAAGTATTTAGTTAGTTTAAACTTAGTAATTTCGATTTTAGAAGTTATTTTCATTCGAAAACCTTTTTTTAACCTTTTACTACTTTAATTTAGTTTCGGTGACATTAATAATTATTAACGGGCCAATTAATAATTATTAATCACCTTTAGATTATTTTAAGATCATCGGGTCTCGTATTTTTAATCGAATCTTTTAAAAGGGATGTATACGTCATTTTCCAATTTCTTAAAAAAATCACTATTCATCTTCCTCATCTTTAAAAGTCAATTTGGTCATATATTTCTCTCCCAAAACCCCCCAAACCCGTAGCTTAGAGAGAAAAAAAGAGGAGAGAAAGAAATCGTCGCCCCGGCTTCGTTTCTCGACCGTTTTCATCGTGCCTTAGCTCGTTGGAAAGCTCTCGAGACGTACTTTCTACTCATCCTAACAATTGAGGTTTTCTCTCATTTTCTCGAGGCCTTAAGGTATGACAAAGTTTCTAAAACTTGAAGTGAATAGTGTTTTAATGGAGGTTTTGAGTTGAAATCTTCAAATTCACACCCCGAAGCTTGAAGATTTCAATCAAGGGAGTCGTTTCATGTGATTTTAGAAACTTCCCTAAACCCTAAATTCAAGTTTGAGTTGAAAACCCGTCCCGTGTTAATTTCTCTCACTTGACCAAGATTAGGGTGTTTGGTTTGCTATGATTTTACGTTTTACTTAATTTTTCGGAAATCGATTATTATGTAAAACCCTAAAATATCGTGACCCATTGATATCTCGACTTTCAAAGTGTCTTTGATCAACCCAAATCACTTCTAAAAGTGCATAAAAGACGGAAAACCGAACCCCGAACCCGAACCCTCCCCTTCCTTGTTGGGCCGTGGGTCCCTTAGGGGTTAAATCCGGGGTTTTCATCGTTTTATGTGTTTAGTTGTATTTGATGTGTAGGTTGGTGATCGATTGTTTGACTTTGACTCCGGCACCTTGGAAGCTTGGATTTCACATCTAAGGTGAGTTTAAAATGGAAGTTAGTAATTTTATGAATTATATTTCATTACGTTATTGTTTATCGAGGTTAAGAGGGAAACTAACTTCCGGAAGTTATACTTGGTTGGAGACTTTAACTCGGATGTGAGTGGAGTGATTTTGATGTATTTATGGTTTTGGAAGTAAAAGAGGAATTATGAGTGGTTTGGAAGTCTTGTAAGGTGATTTGGAGACTTTAGATGAAAGTGAATGACTAAGGAACTTTAAGTGATTCGAGAGTCAAAGTGGCTTAGAAATTACACTTGAGTATTGACTCGTGTAATTCAAGCGGTTTATGTTCTTTAGTAGTTTAGTGGAACTTTATCTAACTTACTAGGGAGCTTGATGGATTCTAGGAGGTTATGTGATATGGCACATGATAGTATGTGATACGCTCCATACGGTATCATGGTGCGAGGTTATGTGATATGGCACATGATAGTATGTGATACGCTCCATACGGTATCATGGTGCGAGGTTATGTGATATGACACATGATAGTATGTGATACACTCCATACGGTATCATGGTGCGAGGTTATGTGATATGGCACATGATAGTATGTGATACGTTCCATACGGTATCATGGTGCGAGGTTATGTGATATGGCACATGATAGTATGTGATACGCTCCATACGGTATCATGGTGCGAGGTTATGTGATATGGCACATGATAGTATGTGATACGCTCCATACGGTATCATGGTGCGAGGTTATGTGATATGGCACATGATAGTATGTGATACGCTCCATACGATATCATGGTGCGAGGTTATGTGATATGGCACATGATAGTATGTGATACGCTCCATACGGTATCATGGTGCGAGGTTATGTGATGTGGCACATGATAGTATGTGATATAGTATGTGATACACTCCATACGGTATCATGGTGCGATGATTTGTGATATAGCACTATATACGCTGTGGTAAGGTGGGCATTCTACGAAATGAGCGTTATAGATGCGTTATACTTTATGTTACTATACACGCTGTGGTAAGGGTGGCATTCGAAGATTTGAGCGTGTATGGATGTGTTATTATTGTTATCATTATTATGTTACTATACACGCTGTGGTAAGGGTGGCATTCGAAGATTTGAGCGTGTATGAATGTGTTATTATTGTTATCATTATTATGTTACTATACACGCTGTGGTAAGGGTGGCATTCAAAGATTTGAGCGTGTATGGATGTGTTTTTATTGTTATCATTATATAGTACTACACATGCGGTGATACGGATGGCACTCGAAAATTTGAGCATGTGTGGTTGCCACTTTATTAGCACTTAGTATATCACATTCTTTTACTTGTATCTTGGTATGAGTTTTATTTTATGATGATAGAATGTTTTCAAGGAAACCCATGATTCATAAAATTCGTTGAGCCACGAAGTTGAGAAAGTTTATTATGTATGTTGATTATATGTGGACTTTGGAATGTGGAATGGGTAGTAAAAGTGAAATCTAGGCCTTTGGACACAATTTCTGACATGGAATGTTGTTCATAGGATTACTTGCTTTCATTTTACTCTCACTAGCATTTTTATGCTAATGTTGCTACAATTACAATTTTTCAGGTAAGACTCATGGTAGAGGACGAGGTAGAGGAGGTGGCGCCGCGTGACCTTTCAGGACGATGAATGGACAAGAATGTTTGTGGTTTTGGGTGAAGCATCCTTGAATGCTTTGGAACATTTCATTACTTTTATGTCGTTTCATTTTGAGCTCGATGGAGCATTTGTATAATTTGTATATGTTTTTGAACTATAAACTTTCTCTAGAACTTTCATCATATTTTGGATTGTGCATTCCAATTTTATTGTTTTTCCTGAAAACTGGGTTGTAAACAGGTTTTGGATTATTTGAATTTTAAATGGACCCATGCCGTTTTTCTGTAAAATCAAGTTTTCCGCTGTGCATTTGTTTTAATGGATTTTACGAAAAATCGGGTCGTTACAATAATAATCAAGACAATCTTAGAAAACAAAAATGAATGACCATTAGCATACTGAACATAATGCGCAAGTAGAAATGAAAAAAAATATAGTTCTCAACAACATATTAATTATTATATCACAAATTACTTATTATAATATAAAAATACCACTTCCCAATCTTAACCAATGTGTAGTGTTTTATATACCAAGTTACTACCCTTTAAACTATTTTTAGCTGCATTTCTAGGAGATACTTATATCCATGGACAATAAATGAGTGAAATATATCTAAGACTTAACTTATTTGAAAAGACATCAATATAAAAAAAATCTCATACAAGATACAACATAATATGAAAATGTCACATAGTAGCACAAGCACCCTAGTTCTAATACTTTGAAAATTGGCTAGCAAAATTGCTTGGTAATGTAGTAAATTTTTAAATCAAAATTATAAACTGGAGTGTCAAGTTAAAAACTCATTACTTTCAGGCCCATGACAAAGTGACAATAGAAAACATATTTGATACTCCTCTCATGCATTTCATACAAAAAATTGAAGGCAATTTAAATTTTAAAAATGAAATCACACCATGGAGCCATGAACTCACTGTAAACTTGCTTGCTTATTAGAATTCAGTCAATATAGGGCCCATGATGTAGTTAAATGAAGTAGAACTGGCAAATAGGGGTAAATGTAAGAATATAAGAGAGGTTCAGGCAAAATCTATGCACAGAGAAAAAAAACATATAAATAATTTCTCTAACATTTCGGCCATATAGAAAGGTTTGACAATTTCTGTCTGTATCACAGACATTCAAGACTACAAGACGCTATGATGTTAAAAAAAATACACATGAATAAATTTGGAAACATACCTATATCTCCACTCAAACTTTCCTTCTCCATATACTCCAAAACTTTCAAGAATCATAGCTAAAAGGGCACATATCATTTAAATATCATCGGAGGAATTGACCAAGCACGAGAATGATGATTATATATTTGACAAGGATCACATTTATTTCAAACTAAAAAAGAGAAAAAAATGATGACCACATACATATTGGATAATACCAATTTTCACCGCATGATAAAAGTCAAAACAAAGATACCAATCCCTTATGAATAAATTTAGTGGAAAAGGATCTTCGACAACCCAGTAGGCATACTTTTCCATCAAAATAGGTGTATTAGACTCAACAACAGTCTGAATTTCCATGAATTAAACGGTACATTTCAAAAATGTTAGCTAAGACATAAACATATTAGTGCAAATTAAAAGGGAAAGAGTGTTCACTGATTGAAAAGTCTGTGATATGATAAAATAATTGCAATACCATCACTTACCCAAGAATACAATTAGAAACCAATTTGAACCCAATAAGTTGAATCATACTATAAATGCCAAAATAATACACCTAATATATTCCAGATATCATGATTATTTGTTATTTTTAGAGACACTAATTCAAAGAGAACGCATCTAATTCTAAACATAGAGATTGATGAACGCACAAACTCACATGAAGCAATAAAATTAGAATGGATGCTTAATCAGATCAACAAATAGGAACAACAAATTTCTCTAGTCAATTCGTAAAAAATCAAAAAAATCAGTAGATGAATACCTGTTGTGCGTGAAAGAAAACCTGATGTGTGAGGAAATACGACAATCACGAACTCTTCTGAATCTTTTTCAGCTCTCCAATTCAAATTCAAAACCCTAGATTATAATCACAAACTCCATTGGGTTATGAAACCTGAGATTATGAGACAAGAGGGGGGAGAGAAATCAAATCCAAGACAAACTCAATTTCGAAACAAATCCAAATCAAGCTGATATCAAAACAAAATCAAATAGAAACAAACCTGCATTTTACGACCTTTCTTTTTCGAGCAAACAAAATTTAATCATAACTCTGATTTACGTTGCGTCTGATTGAAAAACGAGACGAGTACGAAGAACTCACTCACTAAAAATAAAAAGGCGGCGACGTGCATTTTCCATTCGAGATAGATAGAAAGAGAAAGAGATCGAGATCTAGATCACTTAAGGTAAAAAATTTGAGATAGAGAGAGAACGGTCAGAGAGAGTGAGAGGTCAGAGAGGTTTTGTGCCTAATATTTTATGCGAAATTGAGATAGCATTTTTTAATGCGAAATTGAAAAAATGAGCGGTGGCGCCTAATTTTTTATTTTTAAATTAATAGCATGTGAATGAAATCATTATAACTAAATGCTATAAAAGGTCATATTTGTTGTAGTGAGAGTCCAATGTTACCTTACTTTTCGTTTATTTTCACTGGGCTCGCTTTTAGCTCATGATATTATAAAATTTTTCAGGTAATGCTCGGGGTCGTGGGATAGGAGCTGGTGCAGTCTGTTATGGATGATGATGATGATGCCGAGAGGGACTAGATATACTTTTGAAGTCCATGGACTCATTTTATTTCATGTTTCCTCTTTTGGGTTGTATATTTGTATATAAGCTCATAAGAGCTTTTTCGTTTTAACTTTTATAACTATGAACTCCTTTAAACTTTACAACAGGAATTGCAATTTCTTGTCTTTTAAATTCTCTGATGTGAAAGATGTAAACAGGTTTTGGGCAGTCCAAGTTTTAAACATATCCATGCTCTAAAATACTAAGACTTCCGCTGCGTTTTGGTTTTAAAATTATTTAAAAGGAGTCGGGTCATCACATTCCAGTACAAGTGGATACCGCGTATAATGCAATCCATATTCCATCGTATATTTGAGATATCTTAACACTCTCACTAGTGCATCTCAATGATCACGACCTGGATTTCTTGTGTATCTAGCTAATCTACTCACTAAGTAGGCTATATCTTGTCTTGTATAATTCATTATGTACATAGAACTTCCAATTACTCTAGAATATTCTAAGGATGATACACCATCACCTGTATTCTTACATAGTTTTATACTAGTTTTAAATGGAGTAAATACAGGTTTTCATTCAAAATGTCTCAACATCTTTTCTTTATAATGTTACTAAGAAAGTATATATCTTTTAGAATCTCGAGTTGTTCTTATTCCTAGAATAACATTAACACGACCCATGTCTTTCATATCAAAATTAGAATTCAATATTTTCTTTGTTGTTTCTATTATCTCTTTAGTGGTGCCCATGATTAACATGTCATCCACATATAAGCAAATAATGACACATTCATTATTTACATCGTTATAATAGACACATTTTCACACTCATTGATTCTAAATCTATCAGATATCATAGTGTAATAAAATTTCTCATGCCACTAATTTAGTGCTTGCTTTAAGCCATATAGTAACTTAACAAGTTTAAAAACTTTATTTTCATATCCTTTTACAAAAAATCTTTTTGGTTGTTCCATGTAAACTTCTTCATCAATGTCTCCATTTAGAAATGCAGTTTTCACATCCATTTGATGAATTTTTAAATTATGTATAGATGCAATAGAAATCAACACACGAATATATCTGATTCTAGTCACATGAGAATAGGTATCAAAGAAATCTATTCCCTCCTTTTGTCTATAGTCTTTAGCTACTAAATGAGCTTTATATTTATCTATAGAGCCATCAACTTTGAGCTTTTTCTTAAAGATCCATTCGCAACCAATTGGTTTACTCCTAGGTGGTAAATCAACCAATACCATAATGGAACTTATTTCACTATTAATAGCTTCCTTCTAATTCAAATAATCTAGAGTAGACATTGCCTCTTTATAAGTTTGAGATTCTATTTATACCATAAAGGTAAGAAAATATGATCCAAATGAAGTAGCCGTTTTAGTTCTTTTACTTTTTTTGGTTTTACATTGATCATGATTAGTTTCCTATTCAGGTTCAGTTTCAGTTTGTTTCTTATATGGAAACACATCCTCAAAAAATTCAACTTCAATAGATTCCATTGTAGTGTTATTGTTAATTTTAGACTGTTGTGAACTAACTACTAGAATAAGCTGCACTATATAAGGCATAACCTATAAACACACAATCAACTGTCATTGATCCAAGTTTTGTCCTCTTAGGTAAAGGAACTTGTACTTTCGCTAAACACCCCTACACTTTCAACATTTTATACGTAGGGAGTTTTCCATTCCACAACTCATAAGTCGACTTATTAGTCTTCATTTGTGGAATTTGTTTTAATATAAAGTTTGTTGTAAGCATAGCTTCACCCCACCCCCACAAGTTCTATGGTAGGCCTGAACTATTTAACATGTAATTAATCATGTCATTAAGAATTCGGTTCTTTCTTTCAGGCACACCATTTTGTTGTGGTGTATAAGGTGATATTGTCAATGTATTATACCAGATTCTACATAAAAATCAATCATATAAGTGGACCCATATTCACCATCTCTATTTGATCGAAGCACCTTTATTTTCTTCCCAAGTTTATTCTTAACGTATGCTTTTTTAATCTTAAAGACTTCGAAAGCTTCATCTTTACTATTTAGTAAAAATACTTGACAATATTTATTAAAGTCATCTATAAATATGATGATATATTTCCTTTCTCCTCGTGAAGGATTATTTCTGAAATCACAAATAACATTATGAATTAAACTAAGTAATTCACTATTTCATTCAACAGAAGGATGAGTCTTTACGAATTTTAACTCAACACAAACTTCGCATTTATGTCTATTATCAATTTCAAATTTAAGAATTAATCCTAAACTAATCATTCTTTGTATGGATCGATTATTAACATGTCCCAATCTTGAATGTCAAATATTAAATAACTCAACTATATAAGAAGAACTTTCAACTTTATTGATAGTCTTTGGTTTTTTGGAAAGTAAATTCAGCTTGAACATGTTGTCAATAAAATACCCACGACCCACAACATCCTGTCCTTGGATAATACAAACTTGTTCGATTCAAAGACTTGTTTGAAGCCATTCTTGTTCAGAAGAAAGATTTCTCTTAATATCATGAACATAGTAGACATCATTCAGGGTGAGTATCTTCCCAGAAGCCCATTTGAGATGGATGTTTCCCTTGCCTATCACATCAGAAGTCACATATTTTTTCATGTCCAAATTCTCATTGTCGTTAACTTTTTTATAGTTGAAGAATATAGATATATCCCCACTAACGTGCCTAGAAGCACCAGAATCAATCAACCATCCCTTAGCACTCGTTGTCATGCATACTTAAGAGACCATCACAACAAGAAAAATGTCATCACCATTATCCACAGTCAGATTGACTTGATTGTTAACCGATTATTGGGTCTATAATGTCCAGGATTCTTACATGCCTGTAGTTTGCAGCTTTATGTCCCGCTTTACCACAAGTGTAGCAGTTCCCAGTGATGCGTTTTATTTTTTTCATGTTTAGGACCAAGGTCATACTTTTTCTTAGTTGACATATTCTTGTTTCTTCAAGCCTCGACAATATTTTCCTTAGAACCTACAATTTTTAGGTTTAGGGTTCTATTAATACCCATCCCTTTTTGTTGTCTTCCTCTATTCTGGGTTTTAGTATTAAGTGTTCCATCGTGCACTCCTTACTTTTATGTTTAGGATAGTTCTTAATCTCACTCCAAGAAGGTGATAATTTCTCAATCATAATTGCCACTTGGATGGGTTCACTAATCCTCATTCATTCATT
The DNA here is from genome assembly GCA_028015215.1 of Gynostemma pentaphyllum. NCBI lineage: Eukaryota > Viridiplantae > Streptophyta > Magnoliopsida > Cucurbitales > Cucurbitaceae > Gynostemma > Gynostemma pentaphyllum. Next base: position 43,701,982 of record CM051353.1, read on the forward strand.
ATGCCAGTCACTTATATTGACTTTTAGCTCCTCATCTTCATTGACTATGGACTTACCGTCAACTATTTTAAAATCATTCCCTGCAATAAATCTATTAGCTACTACACCAACTGATCTATACTTAAGTTCAAGTGCATCCCACAATTCTTTTGCGCTCATACAATTCCCATACACCTTAAACAGGCTATCAATTGAACTATTTAGGATATAAATTCTTCACAGATAATTTGAGTTTTCCCATTGGTCTCGTTCCATTTTCCCATCGTAAGTGACAAAATTGTCATAAACTTCAGGCTTTCGTTCCTTTAGCACATAAGCGAGACCCTGCATGATGAGGAAAAACATCATTTTCTGATGCTGTACCGTCCTGGTACTTTTGAGGTATAAAAAAAAATTATTATTTATTTTAATTTAATTTAAGTATTTAAAGATTATTCTAGATTCAATAATCTAGAATTTAGTAGTTAATTTCGCTCGAAACCCTTTTTAATTGTTTAATTAGCGTAAATTAGTTTTGGTGGTATTAATAATTATTAACGAGTCAATTAATAATTATTAATCACCATTGGGATAGTTTAAGAACTCCGGGTTTCGATATATAAGTCAAAAGTCATTAAAGGACGCAACCGTAATTTCCGATTTCTTAAAATATCTAAAATCACTATTCACTCATCTTTAAAAATCACAAAGTTGACCAAGACAAAGCCATTTCTCTTCTTCTTCTCCTTCCATGGCCGTGGGTCTCAAAACCCATGGGAAAATTCTTGGCCCTTGTTCGTTTCTCGGGATCGGCTTAATTTCGGTTGCGTTGGATCGGTAGGGATGAAGGCTACCTATCCAACCTAGCTTTTCGAAGTTTCCCGTTCTCTAAGGGAAGTTCCAAAAAATAAGTTTTCAAAACTTTTTATATGGATTTGTTCGTTTTTTATTATAAATGAGTTTCGAAGTTGAAATCATGAATTTCTATCGTGGAAATTGACGATTTTGAACCCGGATTTTCGAAAAACACTATTCTCTAGAAAACACTATTCATCCGGAATCACTATTCTCCCGAAATTGCACACTTGTTCTCATCTTAGTTATGAGTTGTAATATGTTGTGCAATTGATGATTTGTAGGTGCGATTGCTCGTTTGTTGATTCGTGGAATTTGTATATCACACTAGCGTGCAAGGTGAGAATAAATTTGATTTAAAGTAGATTTAGAAACCGAATAAGTTGAACGGTTTTTAAGATTGGATGTTGAGATTTAGATTTGAATCTAAGAGTAAAAGAAAGTGAGCTTGTGACCTTAGGATTAGGAACTAGTTCTTTGAGTGAAAACTTTGGAGTTTCTCTAGGGAACATTGAACTTTTGAAAGTTCTAAGTTAGAATCGTTCCGAAGATTAGTAATGGATCATTGGAAGTTAAAGGATCCAAACTTTTATATAGAACGGTTAAAGGCTTTCGAAAATAGAACCTTGGATTTTATTCAGAAGTTTAGAATCCTTGGAAGTGTAGATTACTTATTTAAGATAAGATCTACTTTATTTAAAGTATCGGAAGTTCGATCTACTTAATGTTCTTCCGAAATTCCTATCTATTTACTTTATGCATAAGGACATCTATGATCCTTTTTCTTATGTCCTTTACTTTATGCTCCATTCATATTTACGTTTATTTACTTTTTCGAGCATAAGCATAACATCTCGCATCATTGAAATGAAAAGAAAAAAAGGGAGAATGTGAATCCTACAGGAAGTTTCATATTACCTTCAGAGAAAAAGAAAAGAAAGTGAGAAAGAAAAGAAGGGAGAATGATGAATCCTACGGGAAGTTCACATTACCTTCAGAGAAAAAGAAAAGAAAGTGAGAAAGAAAAGAAGGGAGAGTGATGAATCCTACGGGAAGTTCACATTACCTTCAGAGAAAAAGAAAAGAAAGTGAGAAAGAAAAGAAGGGAGAGTGATGAATCCTATGGGAAGTTCACATTACCTTCAGAGAAAAAGAAAAGAAAGTGAGAAAGAAAAGAAGGGAGAATGATGGATCCTATGGGAAGTTCCACATTACCTTCTTCATTCATAAGGGAGAATGTGACGACCCATCACTTTTACATAAATTAAAATCAGAGAAAACAGCGGAAGTCTTTTATTTTAAGAAAATTTTGCGTGGTTTTGTTTGAAAGTTGGCATGCCGAAAACCTGTTTACATCCTAATTTTTCAATCTAATAAATTCACATGGACTTTAAGTCCCAAATCAGGAGTTCAAATAATTCATATCATAAAAACATCGACAAAAGCTCTTATGAGCTAAATACAACATCAATGTTTTAAAATTCATCAAAATAAAGACATAAACTTTACAAACAAAAGTGTCCATCTCGAGGTCAGCATCCCTCGATCACGCAGCACCACCTCCTCTCCCTCGACCTCTGGCCAAGGCATTACCTGAAATTGGTTGTAATATCATGAGCTAACAAACTAAGCCCAGTGAGAATAATAAGCATAAAAAGTAAAGATAGACCTCAAACTCGCATTTCGATTTGTGTCCAATTAACTGACACAAAACACTCCTAAAGTCCTCCAAACTCTAGGTAATTCATTCTAAACTTCCAAAGGATGATATTACTAACACTTATAGTCAATACTCATCCATTAACATTATTATGACATAAATAAGAATAATAAATAAATCTTTACTCAAATATAACATCTCGCTTCTCTTTTTCATCTATCATATGCATAAAAGTAATGAGTACATCCCGTAGGATACGCATTCGCCATTTATGCATGAAATGAAGGTAATGTGGATTTTCACATACTATCCACCCTTATCCTTATGTATGAAGTAGCGTGGACTTTCTCATTCTATCCACCAGGACTTATGTATGAAAGTAGCGTGGACTTTTCCTGTAGTATCCACCAGACTTATGCATGAAAGTAGCGTGGACTTTTCCCGTAGTATCCACCAGGTACTTATGCATGCAAATAATGTGGATTTTTCTCATTTCCACCTTTAACCTTTCATTTTTCTTTCTCACTTTCTTTTCTTTTCAATGATGCGAGATGTTATGCATATGCTTGCAAAAGTAAATAAATAAACAAGTAAATGATAAAGTAATCGAAATGAGCATAAAGTAAAGGAGCAAAGGTAAAGGCATAAAGTAAATGACATAAAGTAAATAATATGAACTCCGGACGAACGATATATCAATCGAACTCCTCTAACAATAATAAAAGTAGAAACATAACTTTAACGATTAACCTATACCTTCAAGGATTCTAACTTCCGACAATCCAAGGTTCTATTAACCGTTCTAAAAAATACAAGTCTTGGATCTTTTAACTTCCAATGATCCAACCTAAGCTTAGAAACGAATCTAACTTAGAATTTTCTAAGATTCGACACTTTCTTTGAGAACTCCTAAGTTCTCACTTAAAGGATTAACTCTTAATCCTAAGGGCACTAACTCACAACCCTTTAATCTTAGATTCGGATTCTAATCTTAGTTTCAAACTCTACAAACCTTCACACTCATTCGATTTCTATAATTACTTTAAATCCTAACTATTCTCACCTTAATTAAAAGATGTCTTTGCTCCTAAGTCCGAAGGAGCGACAACCACGCGGTTCAAAAACACCTACAAACGAATTATATCATACAATCAATAACTTTACCAACTATCGATCAAACACCAACTAAACGTTCAAAACAACGAAAACTCATCAAACCCTCCCTTAGGGCTCTCGCCCCCCCCCCCCAATAAAATGGGTTTCGGGTTTGGTTTTCCGTCTTTTTGGCAATTTAAATACGTTTTGAGTTGGTTTTAAGCAAATTCGATATTCCCGATTTCAATGGGTATCGATAATTAGGGTTTTTGAACATTAATCCCTTTCCCGAATCGAATTTAAATAAACATTCATTCATTAATTTCTAACCCAAAATCAAACCCAAAAGGGTAAAATTCAAACAAGAAGGGTTTCGACTGAAACTCGGTTTTAGGGTTATGGGATAGTTTCCAAAAACACGTAAAACTACTCCCGAATTGACAAACACCGAGTTTCACGGCAAGAAATCGAAAGAAAACAAAGAAAACTCCATTAAAACACTATTTGGAGCTTAGGGTTTGAAACTTTACTTACCGAGATCTCCGCAAAACACGAGTGGCAAGTACGAAGGTTAGATGGAAAAGGATCGTAGGACCGATACCTTTCCAAAGGAACGAGAATCAAGTCAATCGGGCAAGAAACGAACGAAATCGAATTTTTTCTTTCTTCCTCTTTGATGCTCACGGTTTGGGGAGGGAATGAATGAGTATTTTTGGTCAATTTTTAGTCAAAGTTTCATTTAAAGAAGAAGGCAAATAGTGTTTTTACATATTTTGCAAATTGGGAAATTACGATTTTGCCCTTTTATGACTTTTGGCTTAAAAACGACTCCCGAACATCTCAAACTATCCCAATGGTGATTAATAATTATTAATTGGCCTGTGAATAATTATTAATACCATTAAAACGCATTTAAATAAATAAAGCCATTAAAATGAATTAAAATGAAATAAATTACTAAATTCTAATTCAAGGATAAATAAATAAACTTTAATTACTTAAATTCAAATAAAATAAATAAAAGTTTTTTTTTATCACAAAATAACGGGACGTTACAGAGAATGTGGATCCTACGGGAAGTTCCACATTACCTTCATTCATGCATAAAGGGCGAATGCGAATCCTACGGGATGTCCTCATTACCTTCATGCATATTATCGATGGAAATATATATCATGGATAAAGAATTGAGATGTTATGTTTATGCAAAGTTTATTTACTTTTCTTATATGTGTTTTAACGAGTTAATGGATGAGAATTAGACTACGTGTGCTAGTATTATCATCCTATAGAGTTTATGATTATGAAAGTTAGTTTTCTAGAGTTTAGAGAACTATAGAAAAGATTATGTAAAATGTACATTTCTAGAGAGAAAAGAAATGAAATTGATGTAAGCCGAGTGCTATAGGAAAAAGGAATGAGATTGAATTGGATAATGAGAGAATACAAGGGTATATTGAACCTTGTATAATCATTATGTGACACATATGTAAGAGAATTAGTTTCTCAATAAATTACATATGTAAGAGAACTAGTTTCTCAATATATTGGAAGATCTCATTTTGGGAGAATAAGATTTGATGTAAACCTTGTATATAGTATAAGGTATATAAAGAAAATGAGATATAAATACTATATGCATTTACGAAACCATACCCAGAAATGCTTGGAATGTAGTTCCACAATTATATTGGAGAATTGGTAAGTAAAAGTGGAACACTTATATATAAAACTCTTTGAATGGATTGATAGAAAAGAGTAAGTATGTTCTTGGACACGAATCCGGATATGGGTTTGGGGTCTAACTTTACTTTTTCTTCTGTTTATTCTCACTGGGCTTAGTTGTTAGCTCATGATATTACAAACTTTTTCAGGTAATGCCCTGGCTAGAGGTCGTTGGAGAGGAGATGGTGCTGCATGATCGATGGATGATGACCTCGAGATGGACTAGGTGTTTGTAAAAGTCCATGGACTTAGTTTTGTGAATTTTATATATTTTTGAGATTTGTACATTTGTATATAGCTCTTAAGAGCTTTTTGTCTTTACTTTTATGATTATAACTCTTTTGAACTCCTGGATAGGAACTTAATGTTCCTTGTGTATTTTAAATTCTTAAATTAAAATGTAACAGGTTTTTGGCTAGCTAATTTTCAAACATAACCACGCCATTTTTCTTAAAGTATAAAGACTTCCACTGTGTTTTATATTTAAATTAATTTAAAAAGAGTCGGGTCGTCACGGATGCCATCGTTTGTAATCTTGACCGTTGAATTGTGGCGGATCCTTTGAGTGGACCGGCTTAGGAGGATATCTAGGAGGATCGGGCCTACAAGGCCTTGTTCATGAGTGGGTCGGGCCTGATTTAAAATGGTAAGCCCAAGCCAAGTCCACGAGCTTGGACCCATGAGATAATATACGGGCCAAGCTGAGCCTGGCCCATTTTGACGGGTTTGGTCTGCTCTGATCAAGCTTTTATTTATTTAATTCAAATTTCCATTACATTTTTTATTGCATTTTAAAAAATATTTTTAATTATAAACTTAACTCTAGAGTGATGGAGATCAAAGTTAATTGACTAATAGTTTGCTATCATATGTTTTATTTAATTTTTTTTTATATATTGTTTATTAAACTTTTAAATTAACTGTCATTCTTATAGCTTAGTTTGATTATATTGAACTTTATTAAAAAAAAAACTTTAAAAGATAAAAATAAAAATGGATAAAAAGTAATTATGAAGTGGAGTAATGATTTCACCAAGAAATAAAATTTACATAATTATTTTTTTGAGAAATAATTTGTATCATTGCAATATAATTTAATATATTTTATAATTACATACAAGATTATATTTAAATATAAAAAAATATTTACTCTATTTCACACACACACACACACACACACATATATATATATATATATATATATATAAATTTTTTTTGAATAGGCCCCGAACCGAGCTTCAGGCTAGGCCTCAGGCTGGATCAAATGGAGACCCTATGGATAAAGCTCGTGGGCCGGGTTTGGGCTTAAATACACTATCTATATCCAGCCAAAAGAATAACAGGTCGGGCCTATCAACCATTGACTTATGGGTCGGGACGGGCTTGGGCCAGTCCACAAGCTTTATCCATATGATGAGGCTTAGGTCATACTATCAAAAACTTATAAAACGAGAATATAAATTTCACGTGGGATAACATAGCCATGAGTGCCTGCAACTGCCATCCAGTGCAATGCATCGGGATTCAAAAACCTTAGAGTGCTAAAATCTAAAACATGTACTTCAAATTCTTAGTCCTACAAGACATTGTTGCTTCTAATGTCTCAATGTATAATCGAAGGCTTACGGTCAAGATGTAGATAAGATAATTTCATGGCAATGCTTTTCACAACGTCGAATCTCTTTGACCAATTAAACTCAGTGGCTTCCTATTCAATGCTCATTACAAGATCTAAGATTCCTCTTTCAATATAATCATAAACTAAAAATGTGTGAGCTCATCTACAACAGAATCCGTAGAGCCTGACAATGTTTCCATGCCTTATATATGTTAAAGCTGCTACTTTATTTTCAAACTATTCATGTTCTGCATCTCGATTTCATTGTCAGACGAATGTAGCTTCTTCACTGTGAATACCTCACCCTCGAAGATTTCCACTTTGTAAACTTTTCCTTATCCTCCTTGTCCTATACAGAACTTGTCATCAAAGTCCTCTGTAGCTTCAATTAGATCAAAATACACTACTCTACCATTGAAGTACCAGATGTTTGAAAATAATTTCTCCATCACCGATGTCCTATTCCTTCTTGCACTCGCTTGTCTTTCTTTTGTAGGATACATAAAATAGTTCCAGAAATTATGATAGAGATTAACAATGCTTCCACCACAGAAAATAAAAGAATAGTTACAAACCTCTGCTTTCAATGTGGGAGACCATTCATATTTCCACATAAACCTCTATTGTTACTGAAAGCATCTAGTCTATGAGTTTTAAATACGCCTCTAACGTAGAGAAGGCCCTCTAGATTGTTATAGGATAGATTAATGGAAACCAAACTCACCATACTGTTCAAGGAATCAGGTATCAATCCAAAAAGATTATTATGAGAGAAGTTTCAATTCTATCAACTTATAAAATGACTCAAAACGGAAAGAGTTTCACCACTGAGTGAATTAAAATTTAAAACTAGTAATTCTTACAAGGCAACAAGACCTCCTATTCATAATGGGATTGAACCATTTAGTTGATTCGTGCTTAAACTCCTATATTACAGCTACGTGTTGTCGCCTTATTAGGAAGGATTTTATCCACTCAACATATTCATGGAAAGGTCTAGCTGAGCTATATTAGCAATGCTTCCTCATTCCACAAGTACATGGCCAGAAAGCCGATTATTTTTCAGTCCAGTATCAATAATCTAGACAAATTCCCGATACTTGGCAGAATAAATCCTGAGAGATTATTGTTTAAGTTTTCAAGTTCAACTAAATTACTCAACTGAGTAATCTTATTTGGAACTTCACAACATACCCGGTTCCTAATAGACTTTAGCAGTATCAAGTTTTTGCTTTCTCCCCATTTTAAAGATAGGTTGCCTCTAAACTGATTGTAGCTCATGTCCATGCAATTAAGACTCGGATAAATCCAAAATCTTGATCCAATGATCCATATAGACGATTATTCTGAATAAAAACACAATTGAACTCTAACAATTTTTAGACTAATCGGAATCGGACCAACAAAGCTGTTGATTCCTGCAGATAAATTAACAAGATGTCCACGATCCAAATTTGTGTTGGTAAAGTACCTACAAAATTGTTTTCAGCAAGATGAAGAACATAGCAAGGAGTTAATACAAAGCCTCATCAATGACCAAGACTGGACTCTGCTGTGAAATGAACATGCTAGGGTCGGGCCTACAAGGCCTTGTTCATTAGTGGGTCGGGCCTGACATAAAATGGTAAGCCCAAGCCAAGTCAATGAGCTTGCACCCATGAGATAAAATACGGGCTAGGTGATAGACTTGGTCCGCTCCGATCAAGCTTTTATTTATTGAATTAAAATTTCTATTACGTTTTTAATTTCATTTTAAAAAATATTTTTAATTATAAGCTTAACTCAAGAGTGATGAAGATCAAAGTTAATTGATTAATATTTTGCTATCATATTTTTTATTTCAACTTTTATTTATATATCTTTTATCAAACTTTTAAATTAACTGTCATTCTTATAGGTTAGTTTGATTATATTGAACTTTAAAAAAAAGTTAAAATAAAAAGATAAAAACAAAAATGGATAAAACGTAATTATGAAGTGAAGTAATGATTTGTCCAAGAAATTAAACTTACATAATTACTTTTTTGAGAAAAAATTTGCATCATTGCAATATAATTTATTATATTTTATAATTATATATAAGATTATATTTAACTATAAAAATTATTTACATTATTATATATATATATATATATTTTTTTTGAACGGGCCCCGAACCGAGCTTCAGGCGGGTCTAATGGAGACCTTATGGATAAAGCCCGTGAGTCAGGTTTGGGCTTTAATCTACTATCTATATCCAACCAAAAGATTTACAGGTTGGGCCCATCAACCGTTGACTTACGGCCTAGGACGAGCTTGGGCTAGCCCACGAGCTTTATCCATACGAGGAGGGTTAGGTCATACTATCAAAAATTTATAAAAAGAGGATTTAAATTTCACCTGGTACAACATAGCCATGAGTGCCTGCAAGTGCAATCTAGTGCGATGCGTTGGGATTGAAAAACCTTATATTGCTAAAATCTACAATTTGTACTTCAAATTCTGAGTCCAACAAGACATTGTTCCTTGTAATGTCTTGATGTAGAGTTGAAGGCTTACGGTCATGATGCAGATAAGATAATTCCTGGGCAATGCCTTTCACAACGTCGAATCTCTTTGACCAGTTAAACTCTGTGGCTTCCTCTTCAATGCTCATTAAAAGAGCAAAGCTTCCTCTCTCAATATAATCATAAACTAAATATGTGCGAGCTTATCTACAACAGAATCCATATAGTTGGACAATGTACATATGCCTTATATCTAATAAAGCTGCTACTTTATTTTCTAAACTCTTCATGTTCTGCATCTCGATTTCATCATCCCAGGAAAGTAGCTTCTTCACGGTGAATACCTCACCCTCAGACCATTTATATTTCCACATAAACCATTGTTGTTATTTAAAGATAGGTTACCTCTAAACTAATTGTAGCTCATGTCTATGCAATTAAGACTCGAATACACTCCAAAATCTTGATCCAACGATACATTTAGACTATTTTTCTTAATAAAAACACAATTAAACTCTAAAAAAATTAGACTAATCGGAATCGGACCGATGAAGCTGTTGATTGCTGCAGAGAAATTAGCAAGATGTCTTCCCTTACAAACTTGTGGTGGTAAAGTAGCTACAAAATTGTTTTCAAGCAAGATGAAGAACATATATAGAAGTTAATACAAAGCCTCATGAATGAGCCAGACCAGACTGAACCCGCCTTGAAATGAACATGCTAGGGTCGGGCCTATAAGGCCATGTTCATGAGTTGGTTGCGCTTGACATAAAATGGTATGCCCAAGCTAAGTCGACGACCTTGGACCCATGAGATAAAATACAAGTCTGGATGGGCCTGGCCCATTTTGACGAGCTTGATCCGCTCCAATCAAGCTTTTTATTTATATAATTATAATTTCCATTACGTTTTTAATTTCATGTTAAAAAATATTTTTAATTATAAGCATAACTCAAGATGGATGAAGATCAAAGTTAATAGATTAATATTTTGCTATCATATTTTTTATTTAGACTTTTATTTATATATTTTTATTAAACTTTTAAATTATCTATCATTCTTATAGGTTAGTTTAATTATATTGAACTTTTATAAAAAATTAACATAAAAAGATAAAAAAAATGGATAAAATGTAATTATGAAGTGAAGTAATGATTTCACCAAGAAATAAAATTTACATAAGTAGTTTTTTGAGAAATAATTTGCATCATTGCAATTTAAATATTAAAAAAATTACAATATTTTATACATATATATAATTTTTGAATGGCCCCCGAACCAAGCTTCGGGATGGGCCTCAGGCCGGGTCTAATGGAGACCCTAAGGATAAAGCCCATGGGCCAGATTTGGGCTTAAATACACTATCTATATCTAGCCCAAAAATTTACAGGCCAAGCCCATCAACCGTTGACTTACAGGCCTGGATGGGCCTGGGCCAGCCCACGGGCTTTATCCATATGATGAGGCTTAAGTCATACTATCAAAAAATTATAAAAAGGGAATTTGAATTTCACCTGAGACAACGTAGACATGAGTGCCTGCAATTGCCATCCAGTGCGATGTGTCGGGATTTAAAAACCTTGCAATGCTAAACTTTACAACGTGTACTTCAAATTCTGAGTCCAACAATAAATTGTTGCTTTGTAATGTCTCAATGTATAATCGAAGGCTTACAGTCATGATGCAGATAAAATGGTAAGCCCAAGCCAAGTCAACAAGCTTGGACCCATGAGATAAAATACAGACCCGATTGGGCCTTGCTCATTTTGACGGGCTTGGTCAGCTCCAATCAAGCTTTTATTTATTTAATTAAAATTTCCAATACGCTTTTAATTTATTTTTAAAAAATATTATTAATTATAAACTTAACTCTAGAGTGATGAAGATCAAAGTTAATTTAATAATATTTTGCTATCATATTTTTTATTTAAACTTATATTTATATTTTTTTTTCTAAACATTTAAATTAATGTCATTCTTTTAGGTTAGTTTGATTATATTGAACTTGTAAAAAAATTTAACATAAAAAGATAAACAAAAATTGATAAAATGTAGTTATGAAGTGAAGTAGTGATTTCATTTAGAAATAAAATTTACATTATTATTTTTTTAAGAAATAATTTGAGTCATTATAATATAATTTATTATATTTTATAATTATATATAAGATTATATTTAAATATAAAAAAAAATACATTATATATATATATATAATTTTTGAACGGGCCCCGAACTGAGCTATGAGTCGGGCCTCTGGCCGGGTCTAATGGAGACTTTATGGATAAAGTTCGTGGTCTGCGTTTGGACTTAAATACACTACTATATCCAGTCCAAAGATTTGCATGTCGGGCCATCAAAGCGTTGACTTAATGGCCAGGACGGGCTTGTGCCAGCCCATTGACTTTATGCATATGATGAGGCTGGTCGTACTATCAAAAAAATATAAAAAGAGAATTTAAATTTCACCTGGGACAACATAGCCATGAGTGCCTGCAACTGCCATCTAGTGCGATGTGTCGAGATTTAAAAACCTTACAGTGCTAAAAGCTGCAACATGTACTTCAAATTCTGAGTCCAACAAGACAATGTTGCTTGTAATGTCTTAATGTATAATCGAAGGCTTACGGTCATGATGCAGATAAGATAATTCTTGGGCAATGCATTTCACAATGTCGAATCTCTTTGACCAATTAAACTATGTCGCTTCCTCTTCAATGCTCATTACAAGAGCTAAGCTTCCTCTTTCAATATAATCATAAACTAAAAATGATTGAACTCATCTACAACAGAATCCATAGAGCCTGACAATGTTCCTTTGCCTTATATCTGTTAAAGCTACTACTTCATTTTTAAAACTATTCATGTTCTGCATCCCAATTTCATCGTCCCACGAATATAGCTTCTTCATAGCGAATACCTCACCCTTAGATATTTCCACTTAGTAAACTTTTCCTTTTCCTCCTTCTCTTATACTGTACTTGTCATCAAAGTCCCCCGTAGCTTCAATTATATCATCATACACTACTCTACCATTGAAGTATCAGATGTTTGAAAACAATTTCTCCCTCATTGATGTCTTATTGCCTTATAGCACTCGCTTGTCCTTCTTTTGTAGGATACATAAAATAGTTCCAGAAATTACTAGAGAAATTAACAATGCTCCCACCACAGAAGGTACAAGAATAGTTACAAGCCTCTGCTTGCTACTTCCTTTGCCATCTTCAGTAACAACGGTATTGCAGTGTGGGAAACCATTCATATTTCCACATCAACCTCTATTGTTACTGTAAGCATCTAGTCTAGCAGTTTTAAATACGCCTCTAATCGGGAGATGACCCTCTAGATTGTTGTAGGATAGATTAATGGAAACCAAACTCACCACGCTGTTCAAGGAATCAGGTATCAAATCGGAAAGATTATTATGAGACAAGTTTAAATTCTCGACTTACAAGATTACTAAAAACGAAAGGAGTTTCACCATTGAGTGAATTAAAACTTTAATCTAGTAATTCTTACAAGGCAACAAGACCTCCGATTCAGAATGGGATTGAACTATTCAACGGATTCATGCTTAAATTCTAATATTACAACCTCGTGTTGTCATCTAATTAAAAAGGAATTGATTCACTCAACATATTCATGGAAAGGTCTAGATGAGCTATATTAGCGATGCTTTCTAATTCCAAGATTACTTCGCCAGAAAGCCAATTATTTTTCAGTCCTAATATAGATAATCTAGATAAATTCCCAAAACTTGGCGGAATAAATCCTGAGAGATTATTGTCAGAGATTTCAAGTTCAACTAAATTACTCAACTGAGTAATCTTATCTAGAATTTCACCACGTACCTGGTTCCAAGTAATCTTTAGCAGTATCAAGTTTTTGCTTTCTCCCCATTTTAAAGATAGGGTTCCTCTAAACTTAATTTAGCTCATGTCCATGCAATTAAGACTCGGATACACTCCAAAATCTTGGTCTAACGATCCATTTAGATGATTAATTTGAATAAAAACACAATCAAACTCTAACAATTTTTTAGACCAGTCAGAATCAGACCGATGAAGCTGTTGATTACTGTAGAGAAATTAATATGATGTACTCACTTACAAAGTTATGGTGGTAAAGTACCTACAAAGTTATTTTCAGCAAGATGAAGAATATAGCTAGGAGTTAATACAAAGCCTCATCAATGAGCAAGAGCGGACTGACCTCGCCTTGAAATGAGCATGCTAAGGTCGGGCCTGCTAGGGTTGGGCCTACAAGGCCTTTTTCATGAGTGGGTTTGGCCTGACATAAAATGGCAAGCCCAAGCCAAGTCGACGAGCTTGGAACTATGAGATAAAATACGGTCCAAGTTGGGCCTGGCCCATTTTGACGAGCTTGATCTGCTCCGATCAAGCTTTTATTTATTTAATTAAAATTTCCATTACATTTTTAATTTCATTTTAAAAAATATTTTTAATTATAAACTTAACACTAGAATGATGAAGATCAAAGTTAATTGATTAATATTTTGCTATCATATTTTTTTATTTAATCTTTTATTTTTATATTTTTTTATTAAACTTTTAAATTAACTCTCATTCTTATTGGTTAGTTTGATTATATTGAACTTTTAAAAAAAAATTAGCATAAAAAGATAAAAACAAATATGGATAAAAAGTAATTACGAAGTGAATTAATGATTTCACCAAGAAATAAAATTTACATTATTATTTTTTTTGAGAAATAATTTGCATCATTGAAATAGAATTTATTATATTTTATAATTATATAAAAGATTATATTTCAATATAAAAAATATTACATTATTTTACATATGTGTATATATATATATATATATATATATAATTTTTTGAATGGGCCCGAACCGAGCTTCAGGCCGGGCCTCAGGTCGGGTCTAATGGAGCCCTATGGATAAAGCCCGTGGATCGGGTTTAGGCTTAAATACACTATCTATATGCAGCCTAAAAGATATACAGGCCGAGCCCATCAACCGTTGACTTACAGACCGGGACAAGCTTTGCCAGCCCACAGGCTTTATCCATATCGTGAGGCATAGGTCATACTATCAAAAAGTTATAAAAAGAGAATTTAAATTTCACATGGGACAACGTAGATATAAGTGCCTGCAACTTCCATCCACTGCGATGTGTCGGGATTCAAAAATCTTACAGTGCTAAAATCTACAACGTGTACTTCAAATTCTTAGTCCAAAAAGAAATCGTTGCTTGTAATGTCTCGATGTATAATTGAAGACTTACGGTCATGATGCACATAAAATGGTAAGCCCAAACAAAGTCCACGAGCTTAATCCGATGAGATAAAATACGGGCCGGGCTGGGCCTTGCCCATTTTGACGGACTTTGTCCGCTCCGATCAAGCTTTTATTTATTTAATTAAAATTTCCATTACGCTTTTAATTTCATTTTTATTTTTTTTAATTATAAACTTAAATCTAGTCTGATGAAGTTCAAAGTTAATTGATTAATATTTTGCTATCATATTTTTTATTTAAACTTTTATTTATATATTTCTTTTTATTAAAATTTTAAATTAACTATGATTCTTACAGGTTAGTTTGATTATATTCAACTTTTAAAAGAATTTAACATAAAAAGATAAAAACAAAAATAGATAAAAAGTAATTATGAAGTGAAGTAATGATTTCACCGAGAAATAAAATTTACATAATTTATTTTTTGAGAAATAATTTGCATCATTGCAATATAACTTATTATATTTTATAATTATGTATAAGATTATATTTAAATATAAAAAATATTTACATCATTATATAATTATGAAGTGAAGTAATGATTTCACCGAGAAATAAAATTTACATAATTATATATATATATATATATATATATATATTTATATATATATATATATATATAATTTTTGAACAGGCCCTGAACCGAGCTACGGGATGGGCCTTAGGTCGAGTATAATGAGACCCTATGGATAAAGCCTGTGGGCCAGGTTTCTGCTTAAATACACTATCTACATCCAGCCCAAAGATTTACAGGTTGGGCCCATCAACCGTTACAATATAAAGTATTATATTTTATAATTATATATAAGATTATATTTAAATATAAAAAAATATTTACATTATTATATATATATATATATATAATTTTTGAATCAGCTCCTAACCGAGCTTTGGGCCGGGCCTCAGGCCAGGTCTAATGGAGACCTTATGGATAAAGCCCGTGGGCCAGATTTGGGCTTAAATACACTATCTATATCCAGCCTATAGATTTGCATATCGGGCCCATCAACTGTTATCTTACAGGCCGGGACAGGCTTGGGCCAACCCACGGGCTTTATCCATATGATGAGGCTTAGATCATATTGTAAAACACTTGTAAAAAGAGAATTTAAATTTCACTTAGGACAACGTAGACATGAGTGCCTGCAATTGCCATCCAGTGTGATGCATCGGGATTCAAAAACCTTACAATGCTAAAATCTACAACGTATACTTCAAATTTGAGTCCAACAAGATATTGTTGCATGTAATGTCTTGATGTATAATCGAAGGCTTACGGTCATAATGCAGATAAAATGGTAAGCCCAAGCCAAGTCCACAAGCTTGGACCCATGAGATAAAATACGCGACTGGCTGGGCCTGGCCCATTTCAAAAGGCTCGGTCCGCTCCGATCAAGATTTTATTTATTTAATTTAAATTTCCATTACGTTTTTAATTTCATTTTAAAAAATAATTTTAATTACAAACTTAACTGTAGAGTGATGAAGATCAAAGTTAATTGATTAATATTTTGCTATCATATTTTTTATTTAAACTGTTATTTCTATATTTTTTTATTAAAATTTTAAATCAACTGTCATTCTTTAAGGTTAGTTTGATTATATTGAACTTATTAAAAAAATTACATAAAAAGATAAAAACAAAAATGGATAAAAAGTAATTATGAAGTGAAGTAATGATTTCACAAAGAAATAAAATTTACATAATTATTTTTTTGAGAAATAATTTGGATCATTGCAATATAATTTAATATATTTTATAATTATATATAAGATTATATTTAAATATAAAAAAAAATTTACATTATATATATATATATATATTTTTTGAACGAGCCCTGAACCGAGCTACGGGTTGGGCCTTTGGCCGGGTCTTATGGAGACCCTATGGATAAAGTCTGTGGGTCGAGTTTCGGCTTAAATGATGCACCCCAAAGATTTACAGGCTGGGCCCATCAACAATTGACTTACGGGCTGGGACGGGCTTGGGCCAGCCGACGACTTTATCCATATGATGAGGCTTAGGACATTTTATCAAAAACATAAAAAAAGAGAATTTAAATTTCACTTGGGACAACATAGCCATCAGTGCTGGGGTTTCTGCCCTAAATCTTATTAATTAGTAATATTTACATTGTCATTTATTATTAGTTTAATAAATATAATCCATCATAAGATCCAGAGTTACTTATGATAACTTAAAGTGAGCATATCATGCGGGAAGATTCACTTATGTGTAACTCAAATAGTCCGTGGTATATGAATAAAGGTTATTTCTAGTAACACCACTAACATGACCCACTTGTGAATTGGCACAAGTGATCTCATCTGGATCGCTCATGTAGAGACATGTGAGTGGGGGTGTTGCTGCAATAGAGATTGTAGTAGACTGGACTAAGATAAACTTACTGTCTTCTGGGAAAGCTATTACAGAAAGACACTTCGATTATCAACCGATCGATCATGTACAATTGATCTTAATCCTGAGTGGATTACGAACTTCTGTTTGCAATAAACAAGCCTTTGATTTGCATAGATGAGAGTGACTCGAAATAGTTCGCTCAATATGCCTCCCACTTTGGGGATTGCATCTTGCTTAATAGTTGTGAACATAATTACACAAGAATGGAATTCACTCTTTTCCATATAGGAAAATAGAAAAGTAGTTCCCTATGGACTGATTCGGTCTTGAACATCGGGCACCATATTCCTCTGATCAAGGAAAAGGTTAAAGACTCATAATGGAGATTGTGTAAGGTTGTTCATTGGAGAATTAGTTGGGCTTAAGGAACAACATGTATCATGGAGGTTAATACGGTGCAAATACATAGCCATGTATACAAACTAACTTGTGAAGGATCAAAGTGTAGTTACTGATATTAGCCAATGGACATAACTATGTGAATAGTACTAAGAGTACAACTCTAGATATTTAGTGGAGTTATCTAGGAGTTAATGAATAAGAATTAATTGATTGAAGGAGTTTAATCAATGTAATTCTAGATCATTTGAGCTTAGTCCTATAGGTCCATTAAGTCCTTCGAGCTAACGCATGTAATTGAGAACATAAATCAATGATGATTAATTTCTTTAGAAAAATGATTTCAAACATTTTATTTGAAGTTGTCAAATCAATTAAAGCAAATACAAATAGAGGAGTCTATTTGATTAATTAAATGAAATTAAATAGAAGAGTCTATTTAATTATTTAATTAATGGTGAAATTAAATAGAAGAGTGTATTTATTTATTTATTAAATAGAGGAATCTATTTAATTATATAATAGAGAGATTAAATAGAGGAGTCTATTTAATTAAATTAATTTTGAAGTTGTCAAAAATTAATGGGGATTTAAATAGAGGAGTCTATATAAATATTTAATTTGAAGAAGTCAAATTAAAGAGGAAATAAATAAAAAGAGTTTTATCTATTTATTTATTTAATGGAATTGTTCTATTAAACAAAAAGGAAAATAAAATGCCCAATATCGTTATGGAGATGACGTGGTGGGCGTGTGACCCACGGGTAGGGTCACACGCCCCATTGGTTAAAAGGTAACCAATTGTGTGGGGTATTTCTCGTGATGAGTTTCTCCACACGATTGAACACGCTATGTCACGTGTTAGTTCCTTACGGCGAAGTTACCTAAAACACTACAAAGAACGACGGTCAGAAGGGCATTGGGTTGGTACCGGACGAGGACCCTCCGACGATCAAGTTAGGTGGTGGTAGGTGAGACTATGCCTTGCGCCGCAAGAAAGATTAGGTCCAAATGGATGACTAATGGGTTTTTAGGTTTACATACCTGATTTCATAGGTCAGGTTGCCTTTTATAGTCTTCTTGATCGTGGGCTCGTCGACTGGGCTAGTCTAGGACTAGGCTTAATGGCATTCACTCGGGCCGTGAAGGATAGGCTACCTCAAATGATGGTTCAGATGGGCCTGTCCCCATGTGAATCGGCTCGGTGTGAACGTGGCCCATAAGAGGGCTATTTTTACCCTTTACAGTTTTCCCCTATTTCCTGGGTCGGAAAGTTCGGTGCAGGGAACAGTAGATACTCGAATCAGAGGCATGACGCTCTTCCTGATCCTTGTATTGTTACGGAATAGTTAGGGGTCACGACTCTTCAGAAAATACGCCATTTCGGCATCGTTGCGATTTGGGCCCTCGGTTGCTTCTTTTCGCCGGTCGTCACGCCTCTTCGTGGTCCTATCCATTCCAAGATATGTGGTTATTACTAAAATCGACCCGTAGGACTTTCGGATATTTTGGTTCCAACGGGCTTGGGGAGACTCGGATCATTGCGTCCTTCTCCACGTGTCGCGATGGTTGGACGCGTGTTCCCCCTTTAAATAGGGTTTTTCTTTAGAATTAAAGCTCGTTTGCTTTTCAAAATCTCGAAGTTGTCTGTAAATCATCCGCTTTAGAACGATTCTTCGCCGTCTTCACTCTGTTTCCTCGAAGCTTTCCATGTTCTTCCCCAAAGGTTAGTTTTTCCTATATGTCTTTTGTTCTCCATTCTTTCTGTAATGAACAATTTTGAGGGAAACTTCGTAGTTAGAGGCCATAGGACTCTAAGGATTGCTGTAGGGGATGATGATTATGACAGTTTGGTTTTCGAGAGGACTGAGTCTGGTGCTTCCCCTTCCTCTACTTGTATTAGTAGGGCTAATACTGTCCCCTCATCTCGAGGTGAGCCTGAGGGAAACGAATCTGCGATTATCCCCCGTTTACCGATTGGTGAGGATTCCCTTCCTTCTGTGAGTGAGCTTGGGTTTGTCTCTGAGATTCAGGAGAGTATAGATATAGATTTCGTCCCTTCTCCTACTTCTCGCTCTTCGGGAGGAGTGGGTTCCTTTCCGATGGGCTCAGCCATAATTACCAACCATTCCCATCATCTTTCTCATGTTCCTACTATGGAGGCGGCTCAAAAGAAAAATAAGAAAAGAAAAAGTCGCTCTAAGGGCAGTAAGGCCACATCTCAGGTTACCCCTTCTGTCCCTACGTTGTTAGGGGGAGAAGGTTCCTCCTTTGTTGATGAGGCTGTAGTCTCTAGTCCTCCTAGATCTCCTACTGCTACTCTGAAGGGGAAGAAAAAAAAGGAATCTCAACCGAAAGGTATCCGAGAGGATGAAGGCCCACTCCATTATGTGTCGGAGACAACACAGGGAGACCTTGATAGGTTGAGGGAGGACTAGGTATCTCCGAGGAGTTTGAGATGAGACTTTCCACGCCATTGGAGCGGGTTTACGTTTCCCAGGAGATGGTTGGACTTCTGTTCATCCAAAATTTCTTCAATGGGGGGTTCGATTTCCCCTTTCTCCTTTCTTAACCAAATTTCTTCTGAGTTGTGGCATTGCCCTGGGCCAGCTTATGCCGAATACTTTGAGGTCTCTACTCACCCTTGAAGTCGTGTGCTTGGGTTTAGGCTTCCGACCCACTTTGGGCATGGTTTCCCACTTATGGGTTCTTCGTACGAATGTTCAGGACATAATGCGTTTTCTACTTCAAAGCCACGAGGCGCCTTCCCTGGTAGATGAAAACTGTCACAAGAAGCAGAAAGAATTCTGGTTCTTTATCCGAGGCCCCATCTCGTCTGGAAACCAGATTCTCCATGCCTCTTGGGAGGACGAGGTTGAGGAATGGGTTAAAATTACTTCATGGCTTGATCAGCTGCGGCAATAACTGACTGTTTTTGTTTTCTTGTTTCATTAAAGAATCCTTTCCCGAAGAGTATTTTCGCGAAGTCCCTCAAGTGCTGCAAGACTCTTGCGGAATTAGAGTCTTTCAACTGGGAAGAGTTTACCCAGCATCCTTAGCTGGTTTCTTCACGTCTCTGGACTCCTCCACCCAACTTTGATCCAAATACTCCTCGTAAGTGTTCCATCCCAACTGATTTTATATGGGGTATGGTTTGGAGTTGATTCAAAGTGCTTGTTCTGCAGGTCTTTCTAAGAAAATGTCTTGATTTCCTCTCACCCTAGCCCCGGACTCCCATGATCCTAAAGTTTTCTTCGCCCTTCTCAAGCATATGGGGAAGAAGAGGTCCACGACGACGCCCCCTCTTGCCCGGAAGGGAAAAGAGGTGGCCATTCCTAAGCGTCCCCACCCTTCCGGTAGTGGGAAATCCGTGGTGATCGGTGCTGTAAAAATCTCTATAGAGGACGCATCGACTCCTTTTATGGATCCTTCCGTGGATCCTCCCTTGGTATCTCCTGCAGGTCTCTCTACGGGTTTCCCGCTCTGAAACGAATAAAGAGTGGAGTCATCGGGGCACTCGATCATGGGGTAAGAGGTGCAGATGCGTATATTTTGAAGCATCCTGAGATGGCTTATCGATCATTTCCATCAGAGGCGGATTCACCCTCTTCCTCTGATAATGCCCATGTTTTGTCTACTGATACGGACTTTGAATAGAAGGACGATCAGATGACTGAAGAGCCTCTTGATGCAGGAACCTCATACCAGCCCGATCAGAATGTGCAAGTTATTCCCTTTCCAACGGGAGTGACCCAATCGGTGGCAAGTGGATCAGGTGCCGCGAGCGGTGGATCTTCTTTGCTTCTCCTGTTAGCCTCTCCCAGCCTTGACTTTGACTAGGGATCCCTCTCCAACCACTTCTACATTCGACGAGCCATGGATACGGTCGGATTTTCTCGTGACTTGGGGGTTATGCACCTAGAACCTCTCATCGACTACGAGAGCGAGGATGAGACTTTCAGTCGTATGTGTTACAAAAGTTGGCTGGTTACTGCGTTCACTCTTTCATCTTCATTTATTTTGTTGTCTGTCCATTCGATTTTGATGTCTTTAAACGTGCTTGATTCTTCAAGGGACTCAAGCTACGACGCAGATGGCTCTCAATTTGGAGAGCTTGATCCGAAAGTATCGTGAGCTTGAGTAGAAACTAACGGAGGTGACAGTTGGCGATCGGTGGTCCTGCATCCTTGATCCGGCACTGGCTTAGGGTCTCCACCTAAAGTCCGATCTTGAAGAGGCTGCCAGAAAGATCGCTTCATCGGAAGCCGAGAGATCAAGACAATCTGCCGAGCTCGAGTGCATCTGGAAGGAGTGTGAGGACCTCCAGAAACTCAATGAAGGCGGCAAACAGGCGCTCGATGAAACCGTAGCTGCTCAAAACGAGGCATTGGAGGACCTGGATGTTGCTCGCAATGAGGGGTCTAAAGTCGTGGATGATTTCAACCGAGAGGCTAAATCCCTTAAGAAGGCTAGGGAGGACTTGGATGCGGTCATTTTCAAGAATGACTCATTGAGAACCCAAGTGTCTGAACTTCCGGCCCTTCGAGATGTTGTGAGCGATCTCCATCGAATGTTGGCCTGAGCTACCGAGGCCTCTGTCGAATCTACTCAGGTTGGTCTTGCCATTAGACGGGACTCAGTCAAGGCGTAGATGAATTTGTTAGAGGAGCAGGGGGGCCAATCAGTCCGATCGCCTATGAGGACGCTACCGACCGTCGGTGGGAGCTGTTTGAGATAGCCAACAAACTAAAGGATTCAAGAGCCAAGCCCAAGTTGAAGGTGAAGTTGATGGTGGTGAGAACATCCTTCCTGGTGAAAAAGAGGGTACCCGCACTAGTGGAGCCGAGGGCGTGGCTGTCGAAGATGCTTCTGAGGATCTTCCTTCTACTGAGACTGTTTACATCTTTGATTGACTTCTCCAGGGTAAACTCGGAATTGTGGAGCCCCTGTACTATCTGTTGCCTTGAACTATTTTCGTTTTCTTTTCCATTACACACATATTTCCTTTTGCCAGTGATAACATATATATGCTCTTTCTTACGTCTACTTTGCTTGTTTTCTTGCTTGCTTTAAGAAATGCTTTTGACTTGGCGATGCGATTGCAAACATTCTTCCTTATGCTTAAAATGTTCATTGGTTTTGCTCGTTCATGAATCCCGCTTTCGGGAAAGGCTCGGAATACTCGGACGGACCGAGACTATCGCTTCCGAAGAAGGCTTAGAATACTCAGACAGGCCAAGGTTTTTGTATTCGGAGAAGGCTTAGAATACTTGTACGGGTTGAGGTTTTCACTTTCGGAGAAGGCTTAGAATACTCGAATGGATCGAGGTTTTTGCTTCCGGAGAAGTCTTAGAATACTCGGACGGGCCGAGGTTTTCACTTCTGGAGAAGGCTTAGAATACTCGGACGGCCGAGGTTTTTGCTTCTGTGGAAGGCTTAGAATACTCGGACGGGCCGAGGTTTTCTACGTTTTACCACTCCAATGTTCTCAATTTTTGTGAATAGGAAATGCTAGGACGGATCGAGACTTTCGTTTCCGGAGAAGGCTTTTGGTGCTTGGACGGACCAAGGCTTTCACTTCTGGAGAAGGCTTTTGGTGCTTTGACGGACTAAGGCTTTTGCTTCCGGAGAAGGCTTTGGGGTGCTTGGAGAAGCCGTCTCCTGCGGAGTCAGAGAGTGGTGGGAATGGTGTCTCTCTGGGTCTGCTGGTTGGCCTGAGAGTACCACCATCCCTACCCTTTCCGTCTCGAGGAAAAGCAAGACGACATTCCAAAATCCATCACGGGGTAGGGTGCAGTGTGTCGATAGACTCTCTAGTTCTTATCTGTCTGATTCTTCTAAGCCTTGGACGTGATGAGTTGGTAGAGTAGCCGGCGGGTGACTTGGTGTTAGTTAGTTACTGTCCGGGCAATACCCTCATCCTCTCCTAGGAGAACATCTTCATTGTTTCTGATGTTGACACCTCAAACGACATAGCTTGGAGTCACCGAGGACCTTAATTTGTTTTTTGTAGATCCTTTGTAATTCCTTTCGGTCAAGTTCCCAATATGTGGGTCCCAGCCTTACTTGTCTGTTGTGAAATAAAACTTGGTATTTTATTTGCTTGCTATCTCATCGTCTCGTTTCTGTGCCATTTTCTTTTTCGTGCTTCCGAACACTTGACCGTCGGGTAGCCCTTTCGGGTCTGAGGGAGACTTAGTAATTTGCCTAATAGATTAGGGCTGTTAGTCCACGGGGGACTTAGTATCTTGCCTAAAGGATTAGGGCTTTCAGTCCGCCGGGGACTTAGTGACTTGCCTAACGGATTAGAGCTGTTAGTCCGCGGGGGACTTAGTAACTTGCCTAACGGATTAGGGCTTTTAGTTGTAAAGGCATCGACTGATCATGTGGAAGAAAACATGTTATACTTGTATATTAATTTCAAATCTCGGCTAAGTACTTACATGGTTCTCTCATCCTCACACATGATAAATCCTCAAATATGTGGCGTTCCATTCCCTCAGAATTGGATAGCCTCTTTGGTCTTCGAGGCGATAGGTTCTTGGCTTTACTTCCTCACTCACCTTGTATGGGCCTTCCCAGTTTGGTCCCAGGTTTCCCGCTCCGGGATCTTACGTGTTTTGGAATACTTTTCTCAGGACGAAGTCATTTACTTTGAAGCTGCGCTGCTTTACTTTCTTTTCGAAGTACTTGGCCAAGTTTTGCTAGTAATTGGCAAGGCGGATTAGTGCATGCTCCCTTTTTTCTTCAGCCAAGTCCAGAGCTTCCGCCATCATTGTGTCATTTTTTGCTTTTGGAATTGAACTCCGGGTCGTGGGGATGATCATTTCTGTGGGGATGACGGCCTCTGCCCCAAAAGCTATGGCGGATAGGGGTGGTCCGATATGCCCAGAGGACTCCTGCCAGCTCATCTACCCATCTTCCCTTTGTTCGTTCCAATCTCTTTTTCAGAGAATCCATTATGGTTTTACTCGACGCTTCTGCCTGTCCGTTAGCCTGTGGGTAGCGGGGTGTCGAATATCGAAGTTCCACTTTTTTGTCCGCGCAATACTTCTGGATGGACCTTTCTGTGAACTGAATTTCGTTATCAGTGATGACGACCTTGGGGATTCTGATGTGGGTAAAGTTGTTTTTCCAGAGGAACATCTCAATCTTCTGTTCCTTGATCTTTGCCAGCGGCTCGGCCTCAATCCATTTGGAGAAATAGTTTGTTGCTACAATTAAATATAACTTTTGACCCTGAGCTAACGACAGTTTTCCCACTAGGTCTAGACCCCATTGCATGAAGGACAAAGGTACTGAGATTGTTGTCAAGGTTGTGTGCGGCGCAGGAATCATTTTTGCAAGCCTTTGACATTTGTCGCATTGGGAGACGAAGTCTTTTACGTATTTGACCATGGTAGGCAAGTAATACCCTTGCGTTAACGCCCTATGACTCAAGGACCTTAGTTCTACGTGGTTTCCACAGTGTCCAAGGTGAAACTCTTTCAGCACGTAATTCTCCTTGGATGATCGAGTATCCGACAACTTTGGATTGGATTTGTCGCGCTTCTAGTTTCTCTTCGTGTAGAAATCCAGATCGTAAGTATTCAAGGATTTGGTTCCTCTAGTCAGGCTCGAGCTCCAGACCTTGCTCTACTGGTATTACTTATCCGATCCCTCCATCGTCTCCACTCCCCATGTTAGAATCGAGGGTAATACTTGGTTTAGACAGATAATTGATAGGGATCACTCTTCTCGTTTCGGTATTGACTGTGGAACCGAGGCTAGCCTAAGCGTCGGCATGTCCATTCTTAGCTCTCGGCACCTGGAAAATGCTATATTTGGCGAACTGAGATAGGATAGACAAAACTTTTTCCAGATATTTCTCAATTCTAGGATCATTTGCCTCAAATAGCCCTTTTACCTAGTTTACCACAAGTTGAGAATTGCTTCTGATGCTTAGGTTCTCGAATCCCAGTTCCCTTGCTCTCTGCAGTCCAACTATCAACGCTTTGTATTCAGCTTCATTATTTGAAGCTGCAAATCCGAATCAGATCGATTGTTCCAAAAGGTATCCCTTGGGGGTCGACATGACTAGCCCTACGACGGATCCTCTTGAATTCAAGGATCCATCAACGCTTAGGGTCAATTCTTCCATCCCGGGGCTTGCCAGCAATGGCAAACTCGTCTCAGTCTCATTGAAGCCTGCTAGAGTAATCTCTGCAACAAATTATGTGAGAACTTGCCCTTTGATGACTGTCTGTGGCTCGTAAATAATTTCGTATCCGCACAGTTCTATCGCCCATTTTGTCAGGTGTCCCAAAACATCTGGCTTGTGAAGAATGGCTTTCAGTGGGAAGGTGGTTCTCACTACTAAAAATATTACTTTAGTTTGCGCGAAGCGACTATCAGGGCTAACACCAGCTTTTCCATCTTCGAGTAACATGTTTTGGCGTCGATCATCGCTTTACTCACATATAAAATTGGGTGTTGTGTCTTCGCGCATCAGCGCCGAGCTAACCATCGCGTCAGATACTGCTAAATATAGGCATAGCTTTTCATTATCTGAGGGCTTGGCTAACAGCGGGGGCGAAGACAAGTAAACCTTGAGCACCTCGAATGCTTTCTGGCACTTAAATCCCCAACCGAATTCTTTGCTCATTTTTAGCACTTTGAAGAAGTGTAGACACTTATCTGATGATCGAGATATGAACCTGTTCAATGCCGCCAAACACCCAGTTAGTTTTTGTACACCCTTCAGATTCGCGAGCGCTTGCATGTCTATTATCGCTTGAATCTGAACGGGGTTTGCCTCAATCTCGTGGCTGGTCACCAGATGACCCAAGAACTTGCCTGTCGGGACTCCAAATGTGCATTTATCGAGGTTCAATTTCATCCCGTATCGGTTCAACATTTTGAATGCTTGTTCTATGTGAGCTAGGTGATCCTCTGCCTTTTGTGACTTGATCAACATGTCGTCGATGTAGACCTCCACTGTTTTTCCCATGAGATCTCTGAACATTCGGTTCATCAGGCGCTGATAGGTATCTGCTGCATTCCTTAAACCAAAGGGCATTACAGTGTAGCAATACGTGCCTACATTGGTTATGAACTAATTTTTTTCTTGATCTGTTGGGTTCATCTTGATTTGGTTGTACCCGGAAAAGGCGTCCATGAAACTGAGTAGTTCGTAACCGGCTGTGGCGTCTTCTAGCTGATCTATTTTTGGCAGCGGGAATGAGTCTTTTGGGAAAGCTTTGTTGAGATCCGTGAAGTCAATACACGCCCTTCATTTTCTATTCTTTTTCTTCATGACCACTACATTGGCCAGCCACTCAGTGTATTTGACCTTTCGGATGAAACCCGCCTCCAAAAGTTTTTGAACCTCCTCGTTGATGATGTCATTTCGCTCGGGTACGAATTTGCGCCTGTGAGTTATGATATTTGTGCCTATATCGGGCATGTCCGTGTGATCCCGTGCAAATGTTTTCCAGCTCTTCCTTAGACGGTTTACCAGTACGTCTCTCAGACTTTCTTTTAGATCTTTCCTAATGCTCGTCTTTTTCTTCTGGTCTTCTTGATGGATCTGGATTTTCACCGATCCGTCCTCAAGCGCTTCAATTCTCTATCGAGCAAAGGGCGGGCCTCTTTCGGGGCCCCGATCCTATAGCTATTTTGCTTGGCATTGAGACTTTAGCTTGATGATTTCAACCAAACATGATCTTGCAACTTTTTGGTCCACTTTTATAACCCTAATCCCCTTTTCAATGGGGTATTTCAGCTTTTGGTGAAGAGTTGAAGGGTGTGCCCCCATGTCGTGAATCCACGGCCTTTCGAGAAGTGCATTGTATCCTGAACAGGCGTCTATGACATGAAAAAGGGCCATTGGATTTGTGCCTTCAACTCAGACTGGCAGTTTTATAGTTCCGTTGAATCTTATCACTGTTCCGTTGAATCCCACCAGGTCCTGGGAATTCGAGGTGAGATCCGCTTCTCTTAGCTTTATGCTTCTGAACGCGGACATGTACATTATATTGATGGAAGAACCTTGATCTACTAGGACCCTACTGACTGTATGAGACCCGATGGATATCGCTATCACCAGTGCGTCATTTTGAGGCAGCTGTATGACTTCCAGATCTTTCCTAAAGTACTTAATCAGATCCTCAGAAACGTGGTCGACCCGATAGACGGGGATTCGTGCTTCGCGATGAAACCTTCTGTGAGCGTTGATAGACTCTCCAGTACAGTGGATTGAACTGATTTGACCGTCCCCCGAAACATCCACGGGCACGGCGAGCCTCTCATTTGTGTCCCTCACATATTGCCTTTCGATTCTTCAGGCCAGACCTTGTTCACACACGCGGTCTATATTCAAAGCAAGGATCTTGCAGTTTTCCATGGCGTGCCCGTTGGATTTGTGGAACCTACAGCAGGGTTCCTTTCTTTCCAGATTTTTTTGGGCATAACACGACATTTTTTCTCTCTCTTCTTTTTGGAAGGAATTTCTCGCCGCATTCGCGTGCAAGATCCATTCTGGGCTTTGTTTATTCAGATCTTTAATCCTACCCCATACAGACTTCCTTTCCACCTCATCTCTTTTCTCTTCTTTTCTTCTTTCCGAGCATCTGCATTCTCTTCCTCTTCTCTCCTCGATTGTGGGTTCCTTCTTCTTCCACGTTCCTGCGGATTTCGACCCTGTTCTCCACATTTCTCTGGTCACCCTTTCGGAATCATCCTGTGATATCTTTGTCATCGCTCTGTCCAGTGCCTCTTTCATGGTTGTTGGCCTTCAATTTTTGAAAGACCTCTAGAGAAGGTGGTTCAGATGTACGGCCCGTGAGAATGCGATTGCTGCCTTTAGGTCCTTGCAGTCTTTGACCTCTAGCTTGACTTGTCGGAATCTGACAATGAAGTCCCGAAGGGCTTCCATTCCCCCATTAGCATATCATAGAGGTCGTGGTTCGTTTTGGTGAACTTCCAACTCACACTATATTCAGTTGAGGAAAGCCGACGATAGGTTCGAATAGGTTTTAATGGACCTTTTAGGGAGGCTATTGAACCATAACAGGGGCAAACCTTTCAAGCTCGTGGGAAAGAATCTGCAAGTTATCATGTAGATCAGGGTCGATTACGCATGAGGATTCCATTATTTTGACGAAGTGGGCCACATGTTCCATCGGATCCCCAGTTTCATCGTACATTTCAAACTTAGGGAGGATGAAATGCCTCGGTTGTGGAATGGACATGATTCCTCTTGTAAAAGGGGAATCCTCTGGCTCTCGAGCATCTGAGTTAGGTATGGATCTTTTCTCAGATGCCTTCCTATCCAACTTTTCTTCGAGGATCTGCCTCGTGTCAGCATACTTCTACTGCTTTTCTCGATGTTTGTTCTTACCTGTGGACGTCGAGCTCCCTTCATCGCTCCCTATGTAACTCGAGTCCTGATGTCCTTCAGCATCCCTCTAGGACGACACCTTGTTTTGAGATTGTCAGTGAGAGTTGTCTCGCGCGGGTCCTGTCTTTCTTGGGGCGACTTTTTCTTTCCACAAGGAGATCTCCAGGCAAGGATTTTCTCCTCCTCGGCGAGCTGTCAGCCTAGCTCGTAGGTTGTCTTTCGGCACATGTTTTCCTTTTTCGGACGTGGTGGCCCTTCGAAGACACCGCTTGGGCTGAGATTTGCAGTTCGTGGCTTTGAAGGGCCTCCATCATCTACGTTCAGGATGTTTCGGCTGTTAGCATGGACCGTCGTCAGCCCTTGCCCCAATAAGGCTTTCATTTCTCGCACTTCTTCTCTTATCACTTTGTGCGCTTCCGCCATCTCTAAGTGTTGTGCTAGTGCGATGGTGATGGTCTCTGGTGCCGCATCAAGGTTCTGAGCATCGTTGGTTACTCCTTTATCTCAGGCTGCATTCTCATTGAGAGCTCATTATCTTGTCAAACGAGTGGTCATTGTTTTGACTTGTGGGTACTGCGCGAGTATCTGGATTTAGTCGAAAATCGAAGATGAATAGCCCCATGGTGGGCGCTAAGCTGTGTGGGGTATTTCTCGTGACTAGTTTCTCCACACAGTTGAACACGCTGTGTCACTGCAAAGTTGCCTAAAACACTACAAAGAACGATGGTCAGAAGAGCACAGGTGTGGTACCGACCTAGGACCCTTCGACGATCAAGTTAGGTGGCGGTAGGTGAGATTATGCCTTGCGCCACAAGGAAGATTTGGTCAAAATGTGTGACTGATGGTTTTTAGGTTTACATACCTGATTTGATAGGTCAGGTTTCCTTTT
Organism: Gynostemma pentaphyllum; assembly: GCA_028015215.1. Lineage (NCBI taxonomy): Eukaryota > Viridiplantae > Streptophyta > Magnoliopsida > Cucurbitales > Cucurbitaceae > Gynostemma > Gynostemma pentaphyllum. Next base: position 43,731,708 of record CM051353.1, read on the forward strand.
ATAGTCTCCTTGATCATGGGTTTGTCGACTGGGCTAGTCTGGGACTGTCCCTATGCGAATTGGGTCGGTGTGAATGTGGTCCGTAAGAGAACTATTTTTACCCTTTACACCAATTATTTGCATTTGATTTTAATTAAAAATACATGAATATCTTAATGGTTAAGATATGGAATAATTATTTTAAATTAATCTTTATTAGTCATTTGATAATTAAAAAGATATTCAAAGATTTTATGATGTTTTGATTTTCCTATAAATAGGACGTTTGGGGTGACCCCAAAGCACACACGGTTAAGCAACCAAGAGGAGGCTCAAAAAATTCCTCTCCCTCTCTCATTGCCGCCGCCGCTCCTAGGGTACAGGGAATAAGTTTTTTCTTCCCTCTTTCTTTTTCCAAAGAGGATACTGCCCACGCACCGATTCTCTTTTATTCTTAGTGAGGAAGATCTTTTTGGTGGTCCTAGGATTGTAACCATCGAAGAATGAGGAAGAGCCAGACACTTCTCGACAAGGGTTAGTATTCGATTTTATGCATTTAAAATTTTGTTAATATTATACTACAAGGAAAGATCCTTGGGACTTCCGTTTGAGAACTCTTTTAGAGGACTCAATTTCAACAACTGTTATCAAAGAAGTCTTGTTAATATAATATTTTCAAAATTATATGATGGGAATCAAAACTATTTTAAAAGGAGTTTTAAAATTGTGGTTTTGCGTTTTGGTTGAATTAGGATTTATTGGCCTATGTTTTTCTTTCCTAGAAATTTTGTAAACCCTTCATTAGGTATAGGAAAATTTGTAATCGTTTTAATCATATGGAGATATCGATCGAAACGATGGAGAAAATAAAGGCGAACTGGATCCCAGTCGGTACCGAAGGAGTCGGTACCATGAGCTGCAGGTGGAAAGCACCACCACGGCGGCGCATAGATATTGTTAAATAGAAATTATTTAATAGTAATTATTCATGCATAAAGTATGCCATAAATAATTATTCCCATCATAAATGGATAAATGCCATGATCATGCATCATTAATGGAGATTATTTATATTATGCTCATGCCTTGTATGAATATAAATGTTATAATTATTTATGAGACTATTGATGTTATGCTCATGCCTTGTATGAATATAAATTTTATATTTATATTACATATTAGATATAATATATAATATATTATCCATGATCACCACTTTGGCGTCTGCTTATTTATTTATTATATATTAGATATAACTAAATAGTAATTATTCATGCGTAAAGTATGCCATAAATAATTATTCCCATCATAAATGCATAAATGCCATGATCATGCATCATTAATAGAGATTATTGATATTATGCTCATGCCTTGTATGAATATAAATGTTATATTTATTGTGCTAGAATTTTAATAAGGGGTTACTTAATAATTACTAGCAGCATGTTTTAGGTTTTAATTAACATGGTCTAAAAGAGTTTAGTAACCAATATTTTAATTAATTGTTTAGTTTTAAATAGAATTTGAAACTAAAACCTAAAAGATGAGGTGTCATTATTTATAATTAAAGAGTTAATTAAAATTAATGAAGTTGGAAATTATTAATTTAAATATAACTCTGGCGAGAAAGCTTTGCCACTACAAAAAAAAAAGTCAATTTGCGACCAAAAGGTCGTTTTTCTGTTAGAATGCGACCAAAAAGCGACCAACGTGGTGGTGGCAAAAAAGCTGGTTGTTCCTGACTTTTGTGCGGCAGTTTAGTCACAAAAATACGACCATAACAGTTTGGTCGCAATAAAGTAAACATTTTCAAAAACGACCAAGTGGTCACTTAAAAAGGGACCATCTGGTCGTAATTTAAGTTGAAGATAAGTGACCAGGTGGTCCCACAATAAAGTGACCAAATGGTCACTTTTCATCAAGATATTTGCGACCAAGAGGTCGTTTTATTTATACCAAATTGCGACCAACAGGGTCGTTTTATTTATATCAAATGGCGACCAAGGGGTCGTTGTATGTATAATGAAATGCGACCTCTTGGTCGCTTTATATTATATTTTTTTTAATTATTTAATTATTTATTTAAATTAAATTATTTCATTTGTAAATAGTATTTTAATTTTATTTCATTTAAATTTATTTATTTATTTATTTTAATTATTTATTTATTTAATTAATTAAAAAATAAAGAAATTAAATTAAAATAAAACTATATATAAATAAATTTCCAAAATAATGAACTGTACAGAATAAAAGAAATGTAAACTATTACGGAGGAGCAGGGGGTGGTGGAGGCGGCGCCGATGATGAAGACCCGGGATCTCAGGGCCCGAAGAACGCTGCCAATGCAGCTGCGACCTGGGCCGCAACCTGGGCCTGAACATCCGCCTGAATTGAATCGCGCATATTTGTCATAGCAGTGTGAAGCTGCTGAACCTCCTCTTGCAACCGCTGCTCCGTCGGAGTAGGGCCGGAACTCGTGCTCGCTCCACCGCGTTGAGGTCGAGGCACATCGGCGTACAATCGTCTACCGTACGAGCCGAAGCCTGGAACTGATCCATCAGGTCTAACCCCTCCAGCAGCCTCCAAGAATGCCTCCTTACGGTCTTCCTCAGTCGGTTGCGAGTCAGGTGTGGGCAACCGCTGACTCAATGACTCCGTGAAACGCTCCTAAATTTTTAAAATTCAAAAGATAAAATATTTAATATATCAGTTAGAAAGAATAGTAAAAAAAAATTAAATAATTGCAAAACTAATTAAATACCTGAAATTCTCTCGCCCTATCGTCGACGATCGTCCCGTCCTTTTTTGTGTGCAGAATGAGATGCAGCTCATCAGGTGGGATAGGGCGACCGTGCTTCTCTTCCTAAAAATAGTAGAGAGATTGAAAAGGAAAAAAGTATATTAATAATTAATAATTAATTAATCAAGAAAAGATAATAACAAAAAAGTACGTAAAAGAAGAAACAAAAAACATACCAATCGACGATGGTGCTCGCTGTGGGTCCGGGCCCCGGCTGTGTGTTTCCTGGGATTCTTCGCACGGTTGGCCTTATTCCTGCTTGACACTGCCTTGCCCTGGGGAGTGTTCAAACTGGCGATCAGCCGTGCATGCTCCTCCTCGCTCATCCACACGGGTCGTTTGTCTGCTTGTTTTTTGCGCACCTGGTACATGAGGTCCTTGAATCGATCCTGGACGTGATTGTCCCACAGGGGGAACAATCTACCGTCCGTGATATCAGAATCAATAGAAGGAAACTTGCCCTGAAAAAATTCAAATAAAAATTAGTTAAAGTAATCAATTTATTATGAAAAATTTAAAAATTAAGTAATTATAAAAACAATTGATGTTAATTACCTTCAAATTGTCGTACATCCGACGTTTCTCCGTCGTCGAAATCTTCTGCCAGCGAAGCTCGCTGGGTAGAGGCATGCTCTGGAGGACCTCGCGAAACCGTTTTGATACGGTTGTATGCGGCTCCAATCTACAAAAAACATTAAACATATTGTCGTATTAGATTAAACAAAACTATTTATATTTATCTATTTATTTACAATTAGTAAAATGATTTAAAAAATAATTAATTCGAACAATAAACAAAACTTACGTATCCCCCTCAATCCGAAGGGTAGAGGCTGCAGCCCGAGGAGGCTGCGAGGAAGAAGTGGATGGGCCAGGTGCATCTGACTGGGTGGCAGTCCCTGAAGTCGTGGCCTGGGAGTCCTGCGCCAACCGTGGTGTCGCAAGCGTCGAATCCTGGACCGGTGAGGGCTCTGAATGATCGGGAGTGAGATCATCTCCCATCTAGGATTATGCGAGGAGTATGGCCCACTCATCAGTCGTCAACTCATCAGTAGTAGGGTGCCGAGGAGTCTCGTCCTCAGGCTCGTCTGACTGGGGAGGATGTCGTTCAGCCGTCATAATCCTAAATTAAAATAAAACAAAAAAAAAGCAAATTAAATAGAGTTACTAAATTATACTAATTAATTAATTTTAATTAGTTTAATTAATTAAAGTAAAATTAGACTAATTAAAATGAATTAATTAAATAATCTTAATTAAATTAATTAAATAGTTTTCAATAAAGTTTAATACTTAAACAAAATTATTCTAATTAATTAATCTAATTGTACTTTACTTTAATCAAATTTAACTAAAATTAAGTAATTAAACAATTTTTATTTAATAATTACACTGATTGAAGTAGTTAAATTTAGTTTAATTAATCTAACTTAGTTTACTTTAATTTAATCAAAATTAAACTAAAATTAATTAATTAAATTAGTGTAATTAATTAATTTAAACTACTTAAGTATAATTGAAGTTAAACTATTTCAATTAATTACCCTACTTAAATTAATTGATTAAATTAAAGTAAACTAAATTACATTAATTAAACTAAAATTAATATTTAAACTAGTGTAATTATAAATTAATTTAGTTTAATTTTAGTTTAATTTTATTAAATTAAAGTAAACTAGCTTAAATAAACGAAATAAGTAAATAAACTAAATTAGATTAAGTAATTAAATTAATTACTAATTAAATTGAATTAAAGTAAACTAAGTTAGATTAATTAAACTATTAGATTAAGTAAACTAAAATTAATTAAATTAAAGTAAATTAAGTAATGAAGAATTATAGGGAATTAGATTAATTGAACTAAAATTAATTAAATGAAACAAACATTAATTAATAAAAACTAAACTAAACTAAAATAATTAATTAAATTAAACTAAATTAAAATTAGATTAAGTGAACTAAAATTTATTAATTAATTAAAGTAAACGAAATTAGATTAATTAACCGTAAGTAAAACTAAGTACTTAATTAAACTAAATTACATTAATTAAACTAAAATTACTTAAAGTAACAAAATTAAACTAAACTAATTAATTAGTTAATGTAAACTAAAATGCTATGAATTAAACTAAAGTAAACTAAGTAATTGATTACACAAATTTAGATTCATTAAACTAAAATTAATTAAATTAACAAAATTAAACTAAACTAATTAATTGAAAACTAAAAACTAAAACTATATAAACTAAATTCTTAAACTAAACTTAAATTTTATACGAAAACTAACCTCGTAATAGAAACCGGGATTGGAGGTTGAGGGTTTTAGGTTTAGAGTAAGAACGGGAACGGGAACAGGAAAAAATAACGGGGAACGGGAGGGGAAAGAGAGAAAAGAACGAGAAGAGAGAAAGAAAAAGAGAAAGGAGGAAAAGAAGAAACGGGGGAAGAAAAGAAGAAACGGGGGAAAGGAAAACTGATGGGAATTTAAATCAGATTTTGCGACCAACTGGTCGCAAATATGTAATCATGACTAAAAACGAAAGGTCGCGCGTGCTGGGGATATTACGACCATCTGGTCGCCATTTTTCACATATTTGCGACCACAAGGTCGCATTTATTCAAAAAGTGACCATATGGTCGCTAATTTACTATTATCCACAACAGCTGTCATATCACGCATCCCATCAAAAATTGCGACCATCTGGTCGTAAATGTTAAATTCACCGCCAAGAAATAAACCGCCAAAAAATTAATGAACATTTTATAATATCCCTTCATTTTTGCGACCAACTGGTCGTAATTTAACTTATCTTTTTTGAAAAAACTTAATTTTATTTACAAAAATGCGACCAAATGGTCGCATTTCACTTCTAAATTACTACCATATGGTCGCAAATCTTAATATATATATATTTTTTACTTTCATTAAAGAAATAGTTTCAATAAAACATACAGTGAATCATAAAGTTACAAAATATCTTCTTCATCATCCTCAGTGTCTTAGGTCGTCGCTTCTTCTTCTTCATCGGATTCATCGTCTCGAATAAATTCAGCATCTATGTCACGTGCGCAAGAAGTGGAAGCATTTGTATCATCATCATGCAATGTTATTGTTCCATCGTTCAAAGGACGAACAGTACTTCCATTCTGACCATCGTCGATTACACGACATCTTATCTCATCTTCTTGAAAAGCACCAGCTTCCTCTGCATGTTCGTCTTGCTCGGATATGTTTTCCTCTACCTGGCGTGGTTTAACTTTACAAACAATTAACCAATCTATCAGATCTCGTCTATTAATCGGATAGTTTAGATAATAAACTTGCAACGCCTATGAAGCCAGGACAAACCTATCAGCGGTGCGCATATGCTTAGACTTGTTTACCTCCATGATTTGTAAATGATCAATCTTACGGACTCCGCCTCTTCTGGTTGTCTCGAACCAAGTGCAGTTGAACAGAATAATGTGTTTCAGCGTCGGACTTACGTATTGAATCTCAAGAATCTCATCGATTACTCCGAAGTAATCGTCTTCGTTTGTGCCGAACACCTGACCTTTTATGCAAACACCACTGTTGTTTGTTGCCCGGTTAACTGAGTGCGCCTTCGTTTGAAATCTGTAACCGTTACCGACGTATCCAGTATACGACCTTGCAATCCGTCCAGGTCCCTTTGCCAAAGAAATAATGCGAGGATCATCTACCGGTATTGTAGGGGAGTCAACCTGTCATTGATCACATACAGTTAAGTTAGAAGCTCTTAGAACAAATTAATTGATATCGTTTTTTTTTCTTTAATTTACAATAATTAACTCACGTATGCACTGAACCATGAACGAAACTCTTTGTCGATTATGGACCCCTCCTCAGCGGCTGTAATACTAACTCGTGTCATTCAAACATATACGTTTAGAAATAATCTGTATGTTACATAAATAGTTAGGAGATATATGAAATAGTTTGTAATAGTTTTTAGGCGATGAAATAATGTGAAGTTACGAACTCACTCTATGTAAGGCTCGAATTCTGCGCAGTTGCATAACACGTACGTCTGCATTACATGATACTCGGAATCGGTCAACGGCCTACGCACTGATCTTCCAACTGTCATTCCAGGTTCTGTAAAAATCGGCAAGTCATTTACGTCAACACCTTCGAGTAAATTTTCGACAATGTTTCGTTTAGCTGGTCGAAACTGCTCTGCAATGTGTTGATCAAAGTAGTACGAACAAAATGTGGTGGTCTCTTGCGTAAGGTACGCACTACAGATAGATCCTTCTACTCTTACTTTATTTCCGACTGTCTTTTTCAACCGACGTAAGTACCTGTGGGTACAATGTAGAAAACAATTACATTCGCTCACTGTACTTTATACGTGTACATTTACAAGTTGAATGTGATTACATTTCAAATGGGTACATCCAGCGGTAATGTACCGGACCACCCAAGAATGCCTCGTATGGAAGATGCACGAGCAGATGCTCCATGGAGTCAAAAAATCCAGGTGGGAACATTCGCTCCAGCTTACAAATAATAATAGCGATCTCTGAACTCAATGAAGCCACATTAGCTTCATTCAGCTCTGTACATGTCAAGTCCCTGAAAAAAAACACTCAACTGTGCAAGCGGCTCCCAATGTCTGTTCTCTAGGAACGGCCTGAACGCGACAGGCATCAATCGTTGCATGAATACGTGACAGTCGTGGCTTTTCATCTAGAACATGATATGTTTTTGACTGTCTATACACCGACTCAAATTTGAAACGTATCCGTCCGGGAATTTGATAGATTTGATCCATTCAAATAATGTTTTATTTTCCTCCGTCGTCAACATGTACTTTGCTTTTGCGTAATTATCATTGTCGTCAGTTACATATCTCCCGTATATCATAACGTGCCTTCAGATTGTCGTTTGTTTTTCCCGGAACATTCAATATCGTATTGAAAATGTTGTCGAAGAAATTATTCTCGATATGCATGACATCCAGATTGTGTCTAATCAGTAGATCTTCCCAATACGGTAGATCCCAAAAAATACTCCGTTTCTTCCAACCCGTGTTTTTTCCGGCCGCATTGTTTGCACTATCTGCACCGGCCACTATTACCTTCTTCATCCCTAAAGCATCTATACCGTGTATAATCTGCCTTCCACTATACATTGTCGGGGGGTTTCTTTTCTTACTCGTCGACCCTTCTTCCAGTCACTATCGTTTGAACGGAACGTATGATTTAACAGCAAAAATCGACGGTGACAATCAAACCAACAAGTTTTCTGACCGTTTCTGAGATAAAATGCATTTGTGTCTAGCATGCAATGTGGACATGCGTATTTCCCTGCCGTACTCCATCCTTTAAGAGGATGAGATCGAGGTCCACACAATTAACTACTGACTACGCAAAACAATAACGAAAACTAAACTAAATACTAAAAAATATATATGATTAAAGCAATTTAAATGTCAACATACCTGACAACATTGAATATGCGGGGAAGTCACTGATCGTCCAGATTAACGCAGCGCGCATCAAGAAATTTTGTTTCTTTGAAATATCGTACGTCATAACACCATCAGTCCACAACCTTTTCAACTCTACAATAAGTGGTTGCAAATACACATCGAGTTTCTGTTTTGGACTTTTCGGCCCAGGTACGATCACTGTTAGAAAAATCATCGGTTCTCAAATGCACATCGAGGGAGGCAAGTTATACGGGGTTACCATGACTGGCCAAACTGAATATTGTGCCCCGGATGCCCCGAACGGGTTAAAGCCATCCGTGCATAAGTCCAATCTGACGTTTCTCGGATCTTGTGCAAAATCAGGATGACAATTATTTAAATGCTTCCATGCCGCTGCATCTGAGGGATGTCACATAACACCGTCATCATGTGAATGCTCGTGATGCCATCTCATGTGCGAAGCTATCACATCCGATGCATACAACCGTTGCATACGTGGGGTCAGCGGTAAATAAAACATGCGGGCGTATGAAATCAGGCTGCGTTTCCCTTGTTTATATCTTGGGAGAAAACAGAATTTGCAGTGATGCAGGTCCTCATCCATGTCCCAGTAAATCATGCATCTATTTCGACACGAATATATTTTCTCCACGGGTAATCCTAGACACTCCACTAGCTTTTTCGTGTCGTACAAACTGTGGGGCATATTATTTTCTTCTGGAGCGCATTGTCGAAACCATGATGCAATCGAATCAAATCCTTTACCGGGTATGTTGTACTGCGCCTTTATATTTAAAAGTTCTGTAGCAGCAGCAAGTTGACTTACCTCACACCCGTCGTACAATGGTCGGCTGGCTGTCCTTAGCATCTCATGCATCTTACGTGCTTCCGGATTCATTTCCTCTTCAACAGCTCTTTCATCTTCATCTACGTTCAAACTTTCACGTATATTTTCATTGCCCCTATACCCCGCACCCTTAAGTATCATTTGCTGCATCTGACCACAATGTTGTTCATCATTTCGTTCTTCGACATCAACCCCGACATTTGAGCTGCTACCCTCGTATTGTCTCGATTCCTGCAATGCAGCGTCGAACATTTCCTTTGTTTCCCCCTGATACACCCAGTGATAATAGTTCTGCACAAATCCCTGACTGTAAAGATGAACCTTCACATTTGTAACCGGTATGATTCTCCTATTGTCGCATTTCCTGCAAGGGCAGCGTAGCTTTCCACCATACTTTTCATAATAGACAGTTGTTATGCAGAACTCAATAAACTGTTCAACCCCTGCGACGAACTCATCGTTCAAATACCCGTCTATCAACCGAACATACATCCACTCTCTCATTTTCTTTTTTCTTAATGCTAACAAACAATGGGTGGAGGGGTTTTTATAATGGACTCCTCTGCTCATTTGCGACCAGATGGTAGTATTTTTTCTACCATCTGGTCGCATTTTCCCTCCAAAATTTCCCGCCATTTTCCTCACTGCCCCGGGTCACATCAAGTCAGAATTTACGACCAGATGGTCACTTTTTTTGTGACCAGTTGGTAGCTTTTATCCCACCAAATTCTTTATCAATTATTGGTCCCATAAAATCACATAGTTTGCGACCATCTGGTCACTTATAATTGTGACCATTTGGTAGCTTTCTTCCCTCCAATTATAAGCTACAACTGCTCACTTTTAGGTCACCAAAATTGCGACCATTTAGTCACTTTTAATTGTGACCATTTGGTAGCTTTCTTCCCTCCAATTATAAGCTACCACTGCTAACTTTTAGGTCACCAAAATTCCGACCAGTTAGTCACTTTTAATTGTGACCACTTGGTAGCTTTCTTCCCTCCAAAATTACGTGCCATTTTTTTACTACCAAGGCATATTTTAGTCACAAAAATGCGACAAGAGGGTTGTTTTTTTAGGTGACCAATTGGTCGCTTTTTTCGCGCCATAATTTCGCGCCATTTTCTAAGACTACTACTGCTTTTGGTCGCAATCTGGTCGCAAAAAAAGTGACCAGATGGTCACTTAGAGTCAACCTTCAAAGAAAGTGACCAGGTGGTCACCAAAAAACTACCATTTTTTTGTCGCAATTTTATGACCGCATTTTGACAGTTTTTTTGTAGTGTACCCAAGATAAAAGGTTATTTAATCGTTCCATTAACACAGGGCCCCTATAACTGGGAGCGATCTAGGAGTAATATTTTATTAATAATTCTCTTCATTGAGACGGTGCATAATGTGTTAGGATTAATAGAGATTAATCACTTGGCTTTCTGTGACGACCAGTCACTTTTAAAATAAATTAAATTAGAGAAAACAGCGGAAATCTTTTATTTTAAGAAAATTTTGCGTGGTTTTGTTTGAAAGTTGGCTAGCCAAAACCTGTTTACATCCTATTTTTTTCAAATCTAATAAATCACCTGGACTTCAAGTCCCAAATCAGAAGTTCAAATATTTCATATCATAAAAACCACATCAAAAGCTCTTATGAGCTAAATACAACATATAAATCATCAAAGTCTTTGAAATTCACAAAAATATTTACATAGACTTTACAACAACGAGTCCATCTCGAGGTCAGCATCCCTCGATCACGCACCACCATCTCCCCTTCCACGGCCTCTAACCAGGGCATTACCTGAAATTTTGTAATATCATGAGCTAACAAACTAAGCCCAGTGAGAATAATAAGCATAAAAAGTAAAGATAGACCTCAAACTCGCATTTCGATTTGTGTCCATTTAATCTGACACAATTCACTCCTAAAGTTCTCCAAACTCTAGGTAATTTCATTCTAAACTTTTCAAGGGATGATATTGCTAACACTAGTAGTTAATCCTCATCCATTACTTTGTTATGACATAAATAAGAAAAGTAAATAACTTTGCATATAATATAACATCTCAATTCTCTTTCTCATCAATCATAAGCATGAATGCATGAGAGCATCCTGTAGGATTCGCATGCGCCCTTATGCATGAAGAAGGTAACGTGGTCTATCCCGTAGGATCCATCGTTCTCCCTCCTTTTCTTTCTCACTTTCTCTTTTCTTTCTGTGAAGGTAATGTGGTCTATCCCGTAGGATCCATCATTCTCTCATTCACATTTTTCTCATTCTCTCTTCTTTTTCTATGAAGGTAATGTGGTCTATCCCGTAGGACCCATCATTCTCCCATTCATATCTTTCTCACTTTCTCACTTTTTTTCCATGATGCGAGATGTTAGGATGCAATATGATATGTTTTGGTGTAAATAAATAAAGTGCGGAATTAAAGTAGCCGATACACAAATAAAGTAAAAGGCATAAAGTAAAAGTATAAAGTAAAAGACAAAAAGTAAATGACATAAGGTAAAAGTAGGTAAGCATCTCGGACGAACGATATATCGATCGAACTCCGGTATCAATAATAAAAGTAGAATCATAAATCAAACGATTAACCTATACCTTCAAGGATTCTAAACTTCCAATAATCCGAGGTTCTATTAACCGTTCTAAAATACAAGTTGGATCTTTTAACTTCCATCGATCCAATCTTAGTTTTGAATCGAATCTAACTTAGAATCTTCTAAGATTCAATACTTTCCTCGAGAACTCCTAAGTTCTCACTTAAAGGATTAACTTCTAATCCTAAGGGCACTAACTCACAACCCTCTAATCTTAGATTCGAATTCTAATTTTAGTTTCAAACTCTACAAACCTTCACACTTATTTGATTTCTATAATTACTTTAAATCCTAACTATTCTCACCTTTAATAAAAGATGACTTTGCTCCTAAGTCTGAAGGAGCGATCAAGCGAGTGGTTCGAAAACACCTACAATCGAATTATAACACATAATCAATAACTTTACCAACTATCGATCAAACATCAACTAAACATACAAAGCGACAAAAAACCCAACAAATCCCCACATGAGGCCCACGGCCCTATCATCAAAATTGGGTCTCGGGTTTGGTTTTCCGGCTTTTAGGCAATTTAAAAGTGTTTCGAGTTGGTTTTAAGCAAATTCGATATTCCCGATTTCAATGGGTATCGATAATTAGGGTTTTCGAACATTAAGCCCTTTCCCGAATTGAATTTAAATAAACATTATTTCATTAAATTCTAACCCAAAATCAAACCCAAAAGGGTAAATTTCAAAAGGGAAGGGTTTCGACTGAAACTCGGTTTTAGGGTTAAGGGAAAGTTTCCAAAAACTCTTAAAACTACTCCCGTCTTTACAAACACCGAGTTTCACGGCAAGAAATCGAAAGGAAACAAAGAAAACTCCATTAAAACACTATTTGGAGCTTAGGGTTTCAAGAGAAACTTACCGAGAACTCCGTATAACACGAGTGGCAAGTACGATGGTTAGGTGGAAAAGGATCGTAGGACCGATACCTTTCCAATGGACCTGGAATCAAGTCGATCGGGCAAGAAACGAACAAAATCGAATTGTCTCTCTTTCTTCTTTGAAGCTCATGGGTGGGAAGGGAAAAATATGAGGATTTTTGGTCAATTTTGTGGTCAATGGTTCATTTAAAGAAGATGACCAAATAGTATTTAGATATTTTGCAAATTTGGAAATGACAGTTACGTCCTTTTATGACTTTTGGCTTAAAAACGAATCTCGAACTTCTCAAACTATCCCAATGGCGATTAATAATTATTAATTGGCCCGTTAATAATTATTAATACCATTAAAACGAAAATAAACTAAAAAGGTCAATTAAAAGATTAAAACCGAAATAAACTGCAAATTCTAAATTACCGATAAATAAATAAACTTTAATTACTTAAATTGAAATAAAATAAATAAAAGTTTTTTTTTATCACAAAATAACGGGACGTTACACTTTCACATTAAAATGAATCTAACCAATCTATAAGAGCTATTATAAGTTAGATTGAACTTATATATTAGAGCTAGCCTGGGTATATCTATGTTAAAAAGCTTAGCTAGCTATATTGAGTGGGAGAAGGACAAGTGACATCATGTTCTACGGTCTCCAGGTTGGAATCAATGAGTGAGATTCATATAGAGATTCTGCGGTGTTAGTAACTCTTCACTCATTCCCTCCGGAAAGTAATTGTATGGATCAATACCCGGGTGATTCTCTTTAAGATAAGATTTTTTAGAGCTTTTGATGTTTGACTCTCCCTTCGGTGACACTCATCAAAATAACTCTAAGCGATCTAAAACTTAGGTAACACTCAAAGGGAATTATTTAGAAAGACTTTTAAGAGTTTTGATATTTGACTATCCCTTCGGTGACACTTATAAAAATTAATATTTAAGTGATCTAGATGTTTCATCTGACCCAAACATGGTAACTAAAGAACTGTAGGATATGAGATAGCCTGGGGATGTTCAGAGGAGTCTTATTTTAGTGGGAGGGAACCTTGACCTGCCTACGTAGGCATCGTTCCTATCTCACTAATATACCATGGCATAGAAATTGTGTTTTAAGGTTTTAGAATTTCATTAAATGTGCATTCATGCATCACGTTTAATAGATGCCAAAAGAATGAATGAATGGATATGTAAAATTGTATTACTAAAGCATGTGTTTATTTATTTATCAGCAAAATGTCGAATTCTCTTATTACTATTCTTGCTACTGAAAAATTAAATGGTGAAAATTTTGCCACTTGGAAAAACAAAATTAATACCATTCTGGTTATTGAAGATCTCAAATTTACCCTTTTGGAGGAATGTCCTCCAGAACCGCCTGCTAATGTCGCTCGAATGGTTCGAGAGGCATATGATCGCTGGATCAAAGCTAACGAGAAAGCTTGTGTCTATATCTTCTCTGAACTTACTGAAGTCATATCCAAAAAGCTTGAACCTCTACCTACAGCATATAAGATGCTGCAATCGGCACAAAAGATATTTTGCAAGCCATCTGAGCAAGTCAAACATGAGGCTCTCAAGTACATCATAATGGTCCTTCTTAATGTGGCTGAGATGAATGATGGTACTATAGACGAGACTAGCAAGATCAGTATGATTCTTGAAATCTTCCAGATAGCTTCTTATCGTTCAAAAGTAACTATATTTTGAACAAGGTGGGTATGGATATGTCCTAGATTCTTAATGAGCTACAAATTTTCGAGTTTATATTGCTGAAAGGCAAAAAGATGAAAGTTGTGGAAACAAATGCTACTATTGCTCATGGTGCCTCTTGGTCAGGTACTAAGAATAGGAAGTACAGGTTATGGAAGAAGAAGGGTAAGGGAGTTACCATCCTTACAAATAATTCCAAGAGAGGAAAAGTTCATAAAGTGACTCTTGAAGAAGGATCAAGCTTAGAGAAGTGTCTCTAAGGAATAACATAGGCAGATGGTTGATGCAAAATCTGTTGCTAATATAAAATTATCTTTTAAAAATAAAATGTTTATTTTCCTGAACACTGTTTATTATGTTTCTGGTTTAAACCGGAACATAGTTTCTTTGGGTTGTATTCGCAAACAACATTATACCGTGGATTTCGGTATTAATAAAGTTGGTATTTTTAAAGATGGAAACTTTATTTGTTCAGGAATAGAAGATAACAATTTATATATACTAACACCGTTAGTATGTGCAATACTTTATAATACTGAGTTGTTCCAGACTGCAGAATCTAGAACTAATAAAGGTAGTATTTCTAAAAATGAGACCGTTCTATGGCATCTAAGGCTTGGCCATATTAACCTCAAAAGAATTCAAAGACTGGTCAAAAGTGGACCTCTAAGTAACTTAGAGCTTGGTACACTCCCAATATATGAATCCTGTATAGAGGGTAAAATGACCAAGCGTCCTTTTTCAGCCAAAGGAAATAGAGCCACAGAACCACTAGAGCTTATCCATTCAGACCTTTGTGGTCTGATGAATGTAAAAGCTAGAGGTGGATATGAGTACTATGTGTCTTTTATAGACGACTACCCAAGGTATGGGTACATTTACCTGTTGAAATTCAAGTCTCAAATCTTGAGAAATTCAAGGAGTTTAAAGCTAAAGTTGAAATGCAACTTGGTAAATCTATCAAGACACTTCGATCAGATCGTGGTGGGGAGTATATGGACTATGAGTTCAAAGACTACTTGATAAAAAATGGGATTACATCCCAACTTTCAGCACCTGGTACACCTCATTAGAATGGTGTAGCTGAAAGAAGAAATAGAACCTTACTCAAAATGACGAGATCAATGATGAGCTATTCATTATTACCAGAATCTTTCTGGGGTTACGCATTGGAGACTTCGTTATACATCCTAAATAGGGTACTTTCTAAAAGTTTTTTAGAAATAATTATTGAGTTATGGTCCGGATGTAAAGTAAGCTTGCATCACTTCTGAGTATGGGGATGTCTAGCACACGTGTTGAAAATGAACCCTAAGAAATTAGAATCACGGTCTAAGGTATGCTTCTTCGTAGGCTACACTAAAGAGACGCGTGGTGGATTTTTTTATAGTACTAAAGAGAATAAAGTATTTGTATCAACAAATGCTACATTCTTAGAAGATGACTATATAGGAAACCACAAATCTCCTAGTAAAATAGTACTAGAGGAGATGATTCCAAGTGAAACCACAAATGAGCCAACAATTGTTGTTGACTTGCCTATCTCTTCAAATAGAAAGAGAAATTCTATTCAAATCCAGTTAAGTCCCCGTCGTAGTGAGAGGGCGCCCAAGTTTCTCCAACAATATTTGGGATTAACTAAGGTGAATGATGGCGATATTGACCTGGAGGATCCATTGTCTAATAGGGAAGCGATGATGGATGTTGACAAAGAAAAATGGCTAAAAGCTAAGGATCTTGAGATGGAGTCCATGTACTCCAACTTAGTATAGGAACTTTTAGATCAACTAGTTGAGGTAAAACCCATTGGGTGCAAGTGGATCTACAAGAGGAAATGAGGAGCCAATGGGAAAGTGGAGACTTTCAAGGCTTGACTTGTAGCAAAGGGTTATTCTCAAAAGGAAGGGGTTGACTCTGAAGAAACATTCTCCAATGTTGCTATGTTAAAGTCTTTTAGAACTCTCCTATCCATTGGTGCACATTTCGATTATGAAATTTTGAAGATGGATGTCAAGACCGCATTTCTTAATGGGTATCTTGACGAGAGTATCCATATGCTCCAATCAGAAGGATTCATTGTTCAAGGTGAAGGACAAAAAGTTTGTAAGTTGATAAAATCTATTTATGGATTAAAGCAAGCTTCACGATCTTGGAACAAGAGATTTGACACTATGGTCAAATAATATGGCTTTGAACAGAATATTTATGAGTCTTGTGTCTACAAGAAGATACTCAACAAATATGTGGTTTTTCTCTTTCTATACGTTGATGATATCTTACTTATTGGAAATAATGTAAGCGTATTATCATACATTAAGAAATGGCTAGCTAACGAATTCCAAATGAAGGATTTGAGAGAGGCTAAATATGTTCTTGGTATTCAAATTATAAGGAACCAAAAGAACAAGACGTTAGCGTTGTCTCAGACATCCTACATTGACAAAATAGTTGACAAGTATGGGATGGATAAATCCAAGAAAGGAGCGTATGGGATTTATTTAATTAAGGATCAATGTCCTAAAACTCCTCAATAAGTTGAGAGTATGAGACAGTATCCTTATGCATCAGCAGTTGGAAGTCTAATGCATGCGATGTTGTATACTAGACCGAACATCTGTTATGCAGTAGGGATAGTAAGTCGTTACCAATCAAACCCTGATTATGAACATTGGGTTGTAGTCAAGAATATTCTCAAATATCTTCGGAGAACGAGAGAACATGTGCTAGTGTACGGTAAAGAGAATTTGATTCTCAAGGGGTACACGGATTCTGACTTCCAGGCAGATAAGGATTCTAGAAAATCCACATCTGGATCTGTTTTAACACTTTGTGGTGGAGAGAATTGTTTGGAGGAGTGTAAAACAAAGTTGTATTGCTGACTCCATAATGGAGGCCGAGTACGTAGCCGCTTGCGAAGCTGCTAAAGCGGGTGTCTGGCTTAGGAAGTTCCTAACCGATCTGGAGGTAGTACCAGACATGGACAAACCCATAACACTGTTCTGTGATAATAGCGGTGCTGTAGCCAACTCCAAAGAGCCTAGAAGCCACAAATGGAGAAAGCACATAGAGAGAAAGTATCACCTGATAAGGGAGATAGTCCAAAAAGGAGATGTTGTAGTGACAAAGATAGCCTCTGAGGATAATATTGTTGATCCATTTACAAAGACGCTTCCAGCTAAGGTGTTCGAGCGTCATATGGGTAGTTTAGGATTACTAGATAAATCTCTGTAAATCTTTAGTGCAAGTGGGAGATTGATGGGGTTTCTACCCTAAATCTTATGTAATCCAATTAAACTATAAATAAATAAAGGAATTATTAATTAGTAATATTTACATTGTCATTTATTATTAGTTTAATAAATGTAATTCATTATAAAATCCAGAGTTACATTATGATAACAAAAAGTGAGCATATGGTGAGGGAAGATTCACTTAAGTGTAACTCAAATAGTCTGTAACACCACTAACACGGCCCACTTATAACTTGACACAGGTGATCTCATCTGGATCGCTCATGTAGCACTACAAAAAGCTTTCGTACTACCAACGACGCCATAAGTAGGCAATACTTCATTCCACGTCGGTAATAGAAAACGCCGACTATAGGATAACGTCGGTTGAAACATCGGCAATTCCACGTCGGACCACTTAAATCATAAAAAAACATAAAAATGGAAAAAGCCCTAACTTCCTCAAACCACTCAAATCTCAACCTATTTTGACAAAAAAAAGCATGAAACATACCTAATATAGGTTATAATGAAAACCTTGACTTTGGAACGAAGGAAAACGGCCGGAAAATGAAGAATTTTGAAGAAAAAAAATGGGTTTTGCTTTCTTTTTCACTACTACTGAGGGGGGAGGATGGAGGTTAATGATGACTTTGGGGAAAAATAGAACAAGGATGCTCCTTTTTTTAGGGTAGTCGATGGGGCCATTGCTGACACCACATGGGCGTCAGCAATAGGACCCCCACCGTCGACGGGGACGCTCCCCAATTACAAAAACTTACGTTTTGGTAAGTGGGCCCATTACTGACATGTTATCGGTAATGTGATGGCACGTGGTACCGACGCCATGTCGGTATCACTGCCATGTGGCCCAATTGGTGGCGGAATACCGACGCTGCATGGTTAGGCCTTCTTGTTACCATTACCTACCAAAGATCGGCAATGTAACATGGGAAATACCGATGTGGCGTCGGTATTTCCCCTAACGTTGAAAATAGCTTCCATCGCCGACATGCAGTAGGTGATGGATGAATCTCTACCGACTCGGTACTGAACGTCGATAGTACCTGCGTCAGTAGAACATCATATTCTTGTAGTGTAGTGACATGTGAATGGGGGTATTGCTAGAATAGAGATTGTAGTAGACTGGATAAAGATAAACTTACTGTCTTCTGGGAAAGCCATTACAGAAAGACACTTCGTTTCTCAAGTGGTTGATCATGTACAATTGATCTTAATCCTGAGTGGATTACGAACTCATGTTCACAAGAGACAAGCCTTTGATTTGCATAGGTTAGAGTCACTCGATATAGTTCGCCCAATATGCCTCCTACTTTGGGGATTGCATCTTGCTTATAGCTGGGAACGTAATTACACAATAATGGAATTCACTCATTTCCATATAGGAAAATAGAAAAGTAGTTCTCTTATTGACAGATTCGGTCTTAAACAGTGGGGCCTCATATTCCTCTGATTAAGGAAAAGACTAAAGATGCATAATGGAGATTATGTAAGGTTCTTCATTGGAGAATCAGTTGGGCTTAAGGAAAAAGATGTATCATGGAGGTTAATAGGGTGCAAATACCTAGCCATGGATATGAACTAACTTGTGAAGGATCAGAGTGTAGTTAATGATATTAGCCAATGGACATAACTATGTCTATAGTACTAAGAGTGCAACTCTATATATTTATTGGAGTTATCTAGGAGTTAATGAATAATAATTAATTGATTGAAGGAGTTCAATCAATGTAATTCTAGATCATTGGAGCTTAGTCCTATAGGTCCATTAAGTCCTCCAAGCTAACGCATGTAATTGAGAACATAAAACAATGATGATTAATTTCTTTGGAAAAACGATTTCAAGCATTTGATTTGAAATTGTCAAATCAATTAAGGCAAATACAAATACAGAAGTCTATTTGATTAATTAAATGAAATTAAATAGAAAAGTCTATTTAATTATTTAATTAATTGTGAAATTAAATAGAAGAGTTTATTTAATTATTTATTAAATAGAGGAGTCTATTTAATTATATAACAGAGAGATTAAATAGAGGAGTCTATTTAATTAAATTAATTTTGAAGTTGTCGAAAATTAATGGGGATTTAAATGGAGGAGTCTATTTAAATATTTAATTTGAAGAAGTCAAATTAAAGAGGAAATAAATAAAAAGAGTTTTATTATTTATTTATTTAATGGAATTTTTCTATTAAATAAAAAGGAAAATAAAATTCCCAATAACGTCATGGAGATGACGTGGTGGGCGTGTGACTCATGGGTAGGGTCACACGCCCCATTGGTTAAAAGGTAACCAATTATTTGAATTTTATTTTAATTAAAATATATGAATATCTTAATGGTTAAGATATGGAATAATTATTTTAAATAAAAAATGATTAATTTAAATAAAAGATATGGGATTATCTTATTATGGAATAAGATATTATATCTTAATTATTTAAAATATACTTCATAATATCTTTATTAATTATTTGATAATTAAAAAGATATTCAAAGATTTTCTGAGGTCTTGGTTTTCCTATAAATAGGACCTTTGGGTGACCCCAAAACACACACGGTTAAACAACCAAGAGAAGGCTCAGAAAATTCCTCTCCCTCTCTCATTACTGTTGCCACCCCTAGGGTATAGGGAACAAAGTTTTCTTCCCTATTCCTTTTTCCAAAGAGGATAGTGCCCACGCATCGATTCTCTTTTGTGCTTAGTGAGGAAGATCTTTTTGGTATTCCTAGGATCGTAACCATCGAAGAACGTAGACGAATGTGACTGGGATAGTGACCATGAATCTGATGTGGGCTATGAATACGACAGTCTAGAAGAGGAATTTGAGAATGCTCGCATTGATAACTATGACATGGACGTGTCTGATGAGGAACTTATTTGCAAATAATCTATGCTTGAGTACTCTCTTTTCTTTCCTGCTTTTTTCTGAAATGTTTAATCTGTGAACAGCTGTGTTGGTGATAGGTTGTGAGCCTGTTTAAGTTTGGGGGAATGGGAGGATTGATAGTCCCCATAATCTTTTGTTTTTAGTTACTTTTGAAGCACTGAACTTTTGTTGCTCCCACAAAAAAATCCAAATGGTTAATGTATTTATCTTTTAATTCTGCTTTTCTTTTGTTTTATTTCTGCTTGTCTTTTTAGTAATTAGAGTAAGTTTAATTTAAGGTTGTAAAAAAAATGGTAGAGAGTTTTTGTGCTTAGCAAGGATCCCTTAGATGAGGCAGTAGAACTCGTATGATGCAAGACAAGAGCATTTCATAAAACTAAAAGCATTTTGAAAAGGAAACTCTTTTACAAAACCTTAGTTGATTAACATTTCTTTGTACAGTCCAAACCGTTAAGAAAGAACTTGAGAGCCACTTACTTAAGTATAAGCTAATCTAGCAAGTACTTCTTCCTATGGTAATCCAAAAGCAAAAATCTTTCTTAGAACCCTTGTATAGAGCAAAGTATGTAAAGAAATAAGTTTGGGGGTGGCATAGCCACCAATCCGTTTGCAAAGCAAAATGTTCCAATGTCTCAGGAAAAGCAAAAGTTGTTCCCAAAATGCACATAGTGTACCCAAAAAAAAAATCTGAAAATGGGTTGGGAAAACTAGTCACTCCTCTTCCATAGGAATGAGTGAGCCCTTAGGGCGAGCCACTGGGTGAAGGTGACTAGGAAGTCACATCACTAAGTTGCTTCTAATATATATATATATAAAAAGAGAAAGAAGAATCATAATGGAAAATGTGTCAATGGAAATGAAAGCTCTTAGTATTGCAAGAAGAAGAAGTTAAGCTTTTTGTACTTGAAAATTCAAAAGAAGAAAGCGAGCTGGAAAAGTAAATCTCAAGAAAAAGAACTCCAGGATAAAACTCTTTTAACTGGGAAGAATTGAAAAGAGAAGTTTGAAATTGTGTTGCACACAAACACTGCTGAGAGTTATTTTCTCTTGATGTCTTTAGAAAAGTTTTGTTCTTGCTCTTGCTGATTAGAAGGTGTTGATACCGGAACCTTGCCCGAGCTATTGTAAATAATGTATTAGGTTAGTATTTTGGAACCTCTTTTTGTTAGTTAGAGAGACATTACTCGAGGGCGAGCAATGATTCAAGTTTGGGGGTGTGATAAGTCCTTGAAAAGGGGTATTCATATGTTTATACTTGGATAAATCTAGGTAAAAAGACCAAGAAATTGAGTAAAATGTTGAGCGTATGGACTTAATTGAGTCACTTTTATAAAATCCAATTTTGATTCAAGCTCTCTTGTTGACTTCGGATTTTTGATCAACTTTCTCTCATTATTTGATTACTTTCTGAGCATTCTAATATAGCCCTTGCGAGCATAGTTCTAGTGGTTGCTCTTG
Source organism: Gynostemma pentaphyllum (assembly GCA_028015215.1). Classification (NCBI taxonomy): domain Eukaryota; kingdom Viridiplantae; phylum Streptophyta; class Magnoliopsida; order Cucurbitales; family Cucurbitaceae; genus Gynostemma; species Gynostemma pentaphyllum. Next base: position 43,753,601 of record CM051353.1, read on the forward strand.
GCAATTCTTTATTGATGCAGGGCAAAGAGTGAAGAAGAGCATGCAGTAATGCTGCTGAAGCAAAGAACTCAGAAAACACAGAGATATTATCTTCATTTATGAGCTGTTTGATGGGACATGCAGTAGTCAGTTCGCGCTACAGTGCCCCAGCAACGCAAGTTCCCCAACATTGTGTCAACTACTTTTTTACCGGGAAAAAATGAAAAGATGAAAAAAAAACAAAAAGTAATAAGGGAGACTTAAAAAGGAGAACGAAGAAGAAGATAGGATAGTTCAGTGAAGCAAGAGCAAGAAGGAAGGAAGCGCATGCGAGCAGGAGCGTGCTACAAGCAAAGTTAACTAATAGTTTAGCGTTTAGTAATTTTAGTTTATATTTAAGCATAAATTCTAGTCTTAAGTTTATGTTTATTTGCATGTTGTTGCAAGCCATGAGAGGCTAAACACTTTTGTGATGAAATATTAGTGGAAATGGATGGACAAGCACCGTTATTTTGAGAATCATCTATTGTGACGACCCGTCACTTTTAAATAAATTAAATTCAGAGAAAACAGCGGAAGTCTTTTAATTTACGAAAAATTGGCGTCGTTTTGTTTGAAAATTGGCATGCCGAAAACCTGTTTACAACCTAATTTTCAATTCTAATCAAATCTCATGGACTTTAAGTCCAAATCAGGAGTTCAAACATATAATATCATAAAACATCAATATTAGGCTCTTAGGAGCCAAATACAAAATACAATTCCTTAAAGTTCATCAAAATAAGACATAAACTTTACAAAAAAAACCATTAGTCCATCTCGAGGTCAGCATCCCTCGATCACGCAGCACCACCTCCTCCTCGACATCTAGCCAAGGCATTACCTGAAATTGGTTGTAATATCATGAGCTAACAAACTAAGCCCAGTGAGAATAAATAGCATAAAAAGTAAAGATAGACCTCAAACTACATTTCGATTTATGTCCAATTAAACAGACACAATACATTCCTAAAGTTCTCCAAACTCTAGGTAATTCTAATCCATGAAATCCAAAGTATGACATTACTACACTTGTAGTCAATTCTCCAACATTAACTTGTTATGACAATAAAGTAAAGCGAATAAACTTTGTTAAACATATAACATCTCGATTCTCTTTCTCATCTATCATAAGCATAAAAGTAATGAGTACATCCCGTAGGATACGCATTCGCCATTTATGCATGAAATGAAGGTAATGTGGATTTTTACATACTATCCACCCTTATCCTTATGTATGAAGTAGTGTGGGGGTCTCATGTCATCCACCAAAACTTATGCATGAAGTATTGTAGGGGTCTCATGTCATCCACCAATACTTATGCATGGAAAAAGTGTGGGGGTCTCATGTCATCCACCTTTCTTTCTCATTTTTCTCTTTTCAATAATATGAGATGTTATGCATATGGTTACATATGCTTGCAAAAGTAAATAAAGTAAATGTAAATGATAAAGCAACCGAAATATGCATAAAGTAAATGAGCAAAAGTAAAGACATAAAGTAAAGGACATAAATAAAATAGATAGAATCCCGGATGAACGATATATCGATCGAACTCTGTTAACAATAATAAAAGTAAAGATCAAAACATAACGATTAACCTAAACTTTCAAGGATTCTAAACTTCCAAGACTAATCTATCTTAGAATCTTCTAAGATTCGAGGTTCTCAACGAGAAATCCTAAGTTTCTCGCCTAAAGGATTAACTTCAAATCCTAAGGCACTATCTCACATCCCCTAACCTTAGGTTGGATTCTAATCTTAGTTTCCGATTCTACAAATCATCGTACTTATTTGCTTTCTATAGTTACTTTAAATTCTAATCATTCTCACCATAATTAAAAGATGACCTTGCTCCTAAGTCCGGTAGAGCAATCAAACAAATGGTTCAAAAACACCTACAAAAGGATTAATATCCCGAAAATTAATGAAATACCAACCAACGATTAAACAACGACCAAACATACAAAATGACGAAAAACTCAACAAACCCCCCATAAGAGGCTCTCGGCCCCCTCATCAAAATGAGGTCTCGGGTTTGGTTTTTCGGCTTTTTGGCAATTTAAATACGTTTTGAGTTGGTTTTAAGCAAATTCGATAATCCCGATTTCAATGGGTATCGATGAATAGGGTTTTTGAACATTACCCCCTTTCCTGAATTGAATTTAAATAAACATTCATTCATTAATTTCTAACCCAAAATCAAACCCAAAAGGGTAAATTTCAAACGGAAAGGGTTTCGACTGAAACTCGGTTTTAGGGTTATGGAATAGTTTCCAAAAACACTTAAAACTACTCCCGAATTGACAAACACCGAGTTTCACGGCAAGAAATCGAAAGAAAACAAGTAAAACTCCATTAAAACACTATTTGGAGCTTAGGGTTTCAAGAGATTCTTACCGAGAACTCCTCGGATCTCGAGAGAAACGGACGATGGCTAGGTGGAAAAGGATTGTAGGATCGATACCTTTCCAATGGACTCGGAATCACGTCGATCGGGCAAGAAACGAACGAAATCAAAATTTCTTCCTTTGGCCTTTGAAGCTCACGGCTTGGAGGGGAGGAAAAATGAATGAGTTTGGTCAACTTTTGAGTCAAAGAGCTCATTTAAAGAAGAAGGCCAATAGTAATTTTAGATATTTTGCAAATTGGGTAATTACAACTTTGCCCTTTTATGACTTTTGGCTTAAAACGAATCCCGAACATCTCGAACTATCCCAATGGTGATTAATAATTATTAATTGGCCCGTTAATAATTATTAATACCATTAAAACGTATTTAAATAAATAAAGCCATTAAAATGAATTAAAATGAAATAAATTACTAAATTCTAATTTAATAATAAATAAATGAATTTTAATTACTCAAATTAAAATAAAATAAATAAAAGTTTTTTTTTTTTTTTTTTTTTTATTGCAAAATAACGGGACGTTACATCTATGCGTGGAGATTGTGATATAGTATTCTTATCATTCTTAACCTTCTTTAATGCTGTATGAAAATATAGTAAGAAGAGTGTATGCAATTATTGAAAGATAAATTGTATGCCAATTTCACATAAGGTATTACTTGTTCATCTTGATCACAACTTAGGAATAAGGGAAAGATTTAGAGGAATATAGAACAATACAAGGGGATTCAAGAGAAGTAACTTTTCTTGAGATTTTAGAGAAAGATTTAGGGTAAAGCAACATGTTAGGTTAGTTTGAGAAAACTCATCCTTGCTCTTGTCTACCTATGTGTTGATTATCTCATAACTCCATCCATATGTTAAGTCAATTAGCAAGTTGTTAGCTTGTCAAAACAATCTGTCCAAATCCCTATCATATCATATCATCCCATCTTCATCATTTGATCAACACTTCGTGTTGATCTATTTAATTTGTGTGCAATTTCTTCTAGTTTTATCACTCATTCATATTGTTGTGGTAGTAATCTTCTTAATCTCTAAGTTTGGATAGAAACAACCATCCTCGTGGGACACGACACTCACTTACCACTACTATTACTTGTTGACCATGTGCACTTGCATGCCACCACACACCATTTAGTTTGATCACCATTTTCACCCAACAATTACCATATAAAGTTTTCTCGTAACGTGTTACTGTATGGATCAACATTAACATACTACCACGTACGGTCTTACCATATAAAGTGTCATCATAACATGTTACCGTATGGATCAACTTTAACAAACTACCATGTACGGTCTTACCATATAAAGTGTCATCGTGTAACGTGTTACCGTATGGATCAACATCAACATACTACCACGTACGGTCTTACCATACAAAGTGTCATCGTGTAACGTGTTACCATATGGATCAACATCAACATACTACCATTTACGGTCTTACCATATAAAGTGTCATCGTGTAACGTGTTACCGTATGGATCCACATCACATACTACCATGTACGGTCTTACCATCTCAAGTATCATCGTAACGTGTTACCGTATGAATCAACATCAACATACTACCATGTACGGTCTTACCATATCAAATGTCATCGTAACGTGTTACCGTATGGATCCACATCAACATACTACCACGTACGGTCTTAACATATCAAGTGTCATCATAACGTGTTACCGTATGGATCAAAATCAACATACTACCACGTACGGTCTTACCATATCAAGTGTCATCGTAACATGTTACCGTATGGATCATCATCAACATACTACCACGTACGGTCTTAATATATCAAGTGTCATCGTAACGTGTTACCTTATGGATCAAAATCAACATACTACCATGTACGGTCTTACCATATCAAGTGTCATCGTAACGTGTTACCGTATGGATCATCATCAACATACTACCACATACGGTCTTACCATATCAAGTGTCATCTTAACGTGTTACCGTATGGATCAATATCAACATACTACCACGTACGGTCTTACCATATCAAGTGTCATTGTAATGTGTTGCCATATGGATCAACATAAACATAATATACGGAATTACAATATCAAGTGTCATCGTAACGGGTTACCGTATGGATCAACATCAACATACTACCATGTACGGTCTTACCATATCAAGATATTTTATAGTTCCCTAGCAAGGTAGATAACTTAATTAAATTCTACAAAGCTACTAAAGAACATAATCCGCTTTGAATTGCACGAGTTAACTCCCAAGTACAACTCCTAAGCTACTTTTAATCCAAGTCACTCAAAGTATCTTAAACTCCCATTTTCATCTAGACTCTCCAATTTCATCTAAACTGTCCATTTTTATCTTTCAAGACTTTCAAATATACTCAAACTTGTTTGTTCACCAAAAATCACTTAAAAAGCTCCAAAGTCACTCAAACTCACTTCCGAGTCTAAAGTCACCAGCCAAATAAGTATTAACTTCTAGAAGTTTCTTCTATCACTAACCTCAATCAACAATATCGTGATGAAACTTAATTCATAAAATTACTAACTTCCACTTTAAACTCACCTTAGTAGAGTAGACCACTTTCCAAGTGTCGAACGAATTACCACACATACGATTACCAACACCTACAATCAACACAATTTATAAACCATAATTAAAAGGAGAAAAAGTGCAATTCTTGGGTGAATAGTGATTTCAGATGAATAATGTTTTAGGGTGAATATTATTTTTTGAAAATCCGAGCTCGAAATCATCAAATTCCTTGATGAAAGTACATGATTTCAAAGTCAAAACCCATTAAGAAACAAAAATAAAGAAGTCCATAGGAAAATTTTTGAAAACTCACTTTTTAGGGCTTCCCTTAGAGAATGGGAAATACTGCAAGGCTAGGTTGGATAGGTAGTCTACGTCCCGAGCAATCCAACGCAACAAAAATCATCGAAAACGGTCTAGAAATGACGAAAACCCATGAGTTCAAGAGGGCTTAAGGTGGGCGGCCATGGAGGAGAGAAAGAAGAGAAATTTTGTAATTTTTGCCTTTTTGTGCGTTTTTAAAGAGAAAGTGAATAGTAAAAGGATATTTTAAGAATTCGGGAAATTATGAATGCGTCCCTCATTTTCTTTTAGCTTTTAAAATAAAAGCCGAAGTACTTAAATTTGCCATAAGGTGATTAATAATTATTAATTGGCCGATTAATAATTATTAATATGCCCCGAACTAATTTAAGCTAATAAAGTAATAAACGTTAAATAAAAGAATATAAATTCAAAAATATAAATTAATTAACTCTAAAATTAAATTAAATGCTTTAAATAAAATAAAAAAATCCTTGTAAAATAACGGAACGTTACAACATTGGCATAGAATAATTTTATTTTGACCCTACTCAAGAGCTGATCATATTTTAGTTTTATAAGAAAATGTCTAACACATTGAATGAGTTTCGTGAGAAATTGCATAAAACATTATAAAAAAATCAGAGACAAAGACGATACTCAAGTAGCCTATGCATCGAAGCACACACAAATGGAGAACATAGAAGACTAGGTGTTCTTGTGTGATAGGTGGGAGACACTGATGTTCAAGGTAAATACATACAAGATCATAGCTTTCTTGTTTATAACTTAATACAATAAGGTAACTATTTGAATCTATTGTAGGTCATTGCATAGGCTAATGTTGAAAAATAAAAAAGCTGGTGGAAAATGAAGTACAATCACAAGACGGGCTCAAGGTCATTTGTGTGTGTCATGATGGATCATGTAAGTACTTTAAGTTTAGGTAAACTACATGCGTTGTGTCGGGGCTTCTGTCCTAAATCTTATGTAATCCAAGTAAACTATAAATAAATAAAGGAATTATTCAATTAGTAATATTTACATTATCATTTATTGTTATATAAAAAATGTAATCCATCATAAGATCCAAAGTTACTTATGATAACTTAAGGTGAACATTGGATGTAAGAAGATTCACTTAAGTTGTAACTCAAAAGGTCTTTGGTATTATGAATAAAGGTTGTGTGCCTTATTTCTAGTAACACCACCAACATAACCCACTTGTGAATTGACTCAAGTGATCTCATTTGGATCACTCTTGTAGAGACATGTGAGTTGGGGTGCTGCTACAATAGAGAATATAGTAGACTAGACTAAGATGTACTTACTATCTTCTGGTAAAACCCTTTAGAAAGACAGTTTGTATATCAATCGGTTGATCATGTACAATTGATCTTAATCCTGAGTGAATTATATGAACTCTTGATTGTAAGAGACAAACTTTTGATTTACATAGGTGAGAATGATTCGATATAGTTCGCTCAATATGCCTCCCACTTTGAGGATTGAATCTTACTTATAGCTGAAAACGTAATTACACAAGATTGGAATTCACTCTTTTTCTAATAAAGAAAATAGATAAGTAACTTTCTTATAGACTGATTCAGGGCTTGAACAGAAGAGCCCCATATTCATTTGATCAAGTAATTGAGCAAAGATGCATAATTGAGATTATGTAAAGTTGTTCATTAGAGAATCATTTGAGCTTAAGGAACCAGATGTATCATGGAGGTTAAATCAGTAAATTACCTAGTCATGGATACAAACTACTTGTGAAAGGTCAAAGCGTAGTAAATTATTATAGCCATTGGACATAACTATATCTATAGAACTAAGAGTGCAACTCTAGATATTTAGTGGAGTTATCTATTAGTTGATGAATATGAATTAATTGATTGAATGAGTTTTAATCAAGGAAATTCTAGATCATTAGAGCTTAGTCTGATAGGTCCATTAAGTCTTCGAGGTAACACATGTAATTAAGAACAATAAGTAATGAGATTAATTTCTTTGAAAAAATGGTTTCAAGTAAATTAATTTGAAATTGTCAAATTAATTAAAGGAAAACAAATAGAGGAGTTTATTTGATTAATTAAAAGAAATTAAATAGAGGAGTCTATTTAATTATTTAATTAATGTGAAATTAAATTGAAGAGTATATTTAATTATTTAAAAGAGATTAAATAGAAGAGTATATTTAATTAAATTAAATTTGAAGTGGTTCAAAATTAATGGGAGATTAAATAGAGGAGTCCATTTAATTATTTAATTTGAAGTTGACAAATTAAGAGGAATAAAAAATAAATAAAAGGATTTTTATTTATTTAATTATTTAATGGAATTTTTCTATTAAATTAAGAGGAAAAATAAAATGCTCAATAGTATCATGGATAGGGTCACACGGCACATTGACAGTGAAATAATCATCATTATTCATTTTATTTATTTAAATTAATATGGATTAATTTAAATATAAATGAAATATCTTATAATTAATTTGATTAATATTATTATTCAAATTTGAATTTGAATATCTTTAATTAGTTTGATAATTAAAAGAATATTCAAAAGATATTCAAAGATTTTCTGAGGACTTTGGTTTTCCTATAAATAGAAGGGTTAGGTAGAACCCTAAACACACAATTCAAAAGAGATAAAAGAAAGGCTCAAAAAATTCCTCTCCTTCTCCTCTCTTGCTTGTCGTTGTCGTTATAGGGTGATAGGGAAGAAAAATTTCTTCCTTCTTCCTTTTTCTAAGGAGGATAGTACCCACGCACCGATTCTCTTTTGTGCTTAATGGGGAAGACTTTTTAGTGGTCCCAAGATCGTAACCAAGAATGAAGAGGAAGAGTCAGACACTTCTCTACAAGGGTTATTATTTCGGTTTATGCATTTGTTTCAGAATCATATTATATTGTAAGGAAAGATCCTTGGGAATTTCGCTTGAGATCTCTAAGTTTTAGAGGCCTCAATCCCAGCAACTGGAATTAGAGCAGCTTTGTTCCTAATATTTTTCAAAAAAAAAGTTTTGTTATGATGGGAAAAACTATTTTAAAATATATTATTTGCGTTTTGGTTGAATTTGGAATTATTGGCCTAGGATTTCTTTCTTTCCTAGAAATTTTGTAAACCCACTAGTTAAATATAGGAACAAAATTGTAATCATTTTAATCATATGGAGATATCGATCTAAACGACGAAGGATATCTCGATCGGTACCGTAGGTGTCAATACCGCAATCTGCCAAAGAGGAAATCACTATCGCGGTTGTGGCAACAACTACGATTGTTGCTGCGACATTGAAGCAGAAAAAAAAATTATTTGCAGCAGTGCCTAGGGTTAAAACCATAAGTGCCTCCGGTTTTTCTAGTTTTCGTTTTTTCCAGAGATCTTAGAGATTCTTCGTGATGAAGATTATTTCTATATATAGATGTAGTTTTAATTTTCATAGATTTGGCCAATACTTTCCCAACCAAGATTGCTTGTTTATTTATTATATATTTTATATAATTAAATATTAATTATTAATTATTTATGCATAATGTATGCCATAAATAACTATTCCCATCATAAACGCATAAATGCTATGATCATGCATCATTAATTGAGATGATCGATTTTATGCTCATGCCTTGTATGAATATAATTGTTATATTTATTGTGCTGAAATTTTAATTAAGGTTGTTAGTTAGTAATTACTAGCAACCTGTTTTATGTATTAATTAAAATGGTCTAAAAGAGTTTAGTAAACTATTAACTAATTAATTAATTAGTTTTAAATAGGATTTGAAACTAAAACCTAAAAGATGAGATGTCATTATTTTTAATTAAAGAAGTTAATTATAAAATAATGAAGTTGAATTGATTAATTTAAATAGAACTCCCAAGATAAGAGGTTATTTAATATTTCATTAACAGGTGACCCCTCTAACTGGGAGCGATCTAATAGTGATATTTAATTAACAATTCATTTAATTGAGACGGTGCATAATGTGTTAGGATTAATAGAGATTAATCACTTGACTATCATACTAAAATCAATCTAACCAATATATAAGAGCTATTATAGGTTAAATTGAACTTAGATATTAAAGATAGCCTGAATATATCTAAGTAAAAACCATAGCTACATATATTGAGTGGGAGAAGGACAAGTGACAACCATTCCTGCGGTCTCCAAGTTAGAATCAATGTGTGAGATTTATATAGGGCATCATGGCGTTGGTAACTCTTCACTCATCCCCTTTAAAAAGTAACCATATGAATTAAAACTCAGGTGATTCTCTTCGGGATAGGATTTTTTTAAAGTTTTTGATGTTTGACTCTCCCTTTAGTGACACTCATCAAAATTACTTTAAGTGATCCAAAACTTGGGTAACACTCAAGGGGATTCATTTAGAAAGATGCTTAAGGGTTATGACTCTCTCTTCCGTGACACTGATCAAAATTATGTTTTAAGTGATCTAGATGTTTTCTTGACCAAAATATGGTAACTATAAATTATAGGGTATAAGTTATCCCAGAGAAGTATTTTAGTTGAGAGGAGTCTCATTTTAGTGGGAGGGAGCTTTGTCCTGCCTACGTAGGCAATGTTCTTGTTGCACTTATTTTAAACTTATTTTGAATTTCATTATATGTGCATTCATGCAACACGTTTAATAGATGCAAAACGTATGAATGGATGGATATGTAAAGTTATATTACTAAAGCATGTGTTTATTTATTTATATTAGTAATTATGTCAAATAAGACTTACTTGACTTGGAAAAATGGATTTATTTATCAGTAATTATGTCAAATAAGACTTACTTGACTTGGAAAAATGGACCAACAATGAATCAAAAGAATTATGACACTTGGGAATTAGATTTATTTGATATTCTGGTTGACGAGCGCATTAAACATGTTCTTTACACTGATTGTCTTGAGGGTCTCGACCCTTCTCTTTCGATATTATAGGATCCATATGAGGTATGTATACAATGTGATGAGATGGCTCAGATGTACATCCTAGAAAGATTGTCTTTTCATATGTACAAGATAGTAGAGTTGACTACCACTACAAGAGAGATGATGTACATCATTCACAATTCACATCATGCTGTTGAGCACAAAATGAAGGGGCTGAAGCATGCAAGGAAAAGAAGAGTCTATGTACTGGTAAATATGATTTACTTAGTGACTTATGACATAGTGAGGATTTTTATCCAATTGACTTTAAAATTCAATTCACTAACTTAACTTCTTTTTTGCAGACTGATAAATTCTCAAAAGCTCATGAATTCAGCTTAGAGGATGATTTCAAAAGAAGAAAGATAGAAAACAAAGATGGTAAATATGATTTACTATTTTAGTTTTACTGATGAATTATTTTGATAATTCAAAATCATTATCTTTTCTTTTGATAGTGGGAGAATCGAAAAGAAATCGTGATTTCATGAAGATTGCACTCTGGAGCTTAAAGAGTTTTTCTAGTAATTTATTCTTGAACCTTGGTAGTATCTATTTTTAGAAACTATTTAGTAACTTATGTTACTCTTATTATGTTTTAGAAATATATGGTTTTATTATGAATAAAATTGGTTCAAATTTATTATTATAAAGTTGTTACTGATGTAAAATTATCTTTCATTAAATCATTTATTTTTCTGAACACCATTTATTATGTTCCTAGTTTAAGTAGGAACAGAGTTACGTTAGGTTGTATTTGCAAAACATTTTACATCATAGATTTCGGTGTTAATAAAGTTGATATTTTCATGAATGGAAACTTTATTTGTTCTAGAATTGAAGATAATAATTTATATATACTAAAACCATTAGTATGAGCAATGCTTTATAATACTAAGATGTTACAGACTGCTATGTCTAGAATAAGTAAAGGTTGACATCTAAGGCTTGACCATATTAACCTCAATAGAATTCAAAGACTGGTTAAAAGTGGACCTCTAAAGGACTGATAAATTGGTACATTCCTAGTATGTGAATCCTGTATAGAGGGCAAAATGACTAAGCGTCATTTTTAATAAAAGAAAATAGAGCCAAAGAACCACTAGAGCTTATATATTTAGACATTTACGGTCCAATGAATGTATATCAAAAGGGTGAATATGAGTACTATGTTTCATTCATAGATGATTACTCAAGATATAGGTACATTTACCTATTGCAATTCAAATTTGAAACCCTTGAAAAGTTTAAGGGGGAAAGGCTAAAATTGAAAAGCAACTTGATACGTCTATCAAGACACTTTGATCTGATTGTGGTGGAGAGTATATGGATTTAGAGTTCAAAGACTACTTGGTAGAAAATGGGATAACCTCTCAACTTTCACCACTTGGTACACCTCAGCAAAATGGTGTAGCTGAAAGAAGAAATACAACCTTACTCGAAATGATGAGATCAATGATGAGCTACACATAATTACTAGAATCTCTCTATGGGGTTATGCATTGGAGACTGCGTTATACATCCTAAATAGAGTACCTTCTAAAAGTCTTTTAGAAAAGTCTATTGAGTTATGGTCAGGGCGTAAAGTGCATTTGCGTCATTTCCAAGTATGAGGATGTGCAACCCATGTGCAGAAAACCAACCCTAAGAAATTGGAACCGCGTTCTAAGGTATGCTTCTTTTCTCCTAAAAAGACTCGTAGTGGGTTTTTTTTATAGTTCTGAAGAGAATAAAGTATATAAAAAACCATAAATCTCCTAGTAAGTTAGTACTAAAGGAGATTATTCCAAGTGAAACCATAACTGAGCCAACAAGCGTTGTTGACTTGCCTAGCTTTTCAAGTACGAAGAGAAATTCTATTAAAATCAAGTTAAGTCCTCGTCGTAGTGGGAGGGCACCCAAGTTTCCCAAACAATATTTAGGCTTAACCTAGCACTATAAGAATTTTTGGTTTAGGCGACGGTAGTCAAAAGAAAGGGTTACGGTTTGTTAAAAAAGTCGAGGAGAAATTTATTTTCCGTCACCCAAAAATCGCGAACATTAAAGCTTTTTTTCTCTTTTTACATTCTGATTTATTACAAAGCCTTTTCTCTCTCACTCGCGAACGATAGGGAAAAACCTTTCGATTTCATCTCTCGCCCTTTCGATTTCCTGTACTTTATCAAAACCTTAGGGTTCGATTTCGACTTCTCAAAAACCATGAGAAAGTGGAGGATTTCTTCTTCTCTTCTTCTTCTTTACCTTCTCTTTGTAATTTCAGATCAAGGTTCAAAACCCTAATTTCTATATCTTAATGAAAAGATCTTATCTTTTGGTGAAGATATGTAGATTTGATTTTGATTTGGGTATTTCAGGTCGTAGATTTCATGGAAAAGCTGATGGTTCTACGGACGGAATTGTAGATCCACCAAAAGTCGAAGAGAAAATTGTCAATGTTCCATCTCTAACCTAGGCTTCTTATCAGATTCTGTGACGACCCGTCACTTTTAAATAAATTAAATCAGAGAAAACAGCGGAAGTCTTTTATTTTAAGAAAATTTGGCGTGGTTATGTTTGAAAATTTGCTGGCCAAAACCTGTTTACATCTTAATTTCAAAATCTAAAATACACAAGGAACATTAAGTTCCTATCCAGGAGTTCAAAACGATTAAAATCATAAATCAACGACAATAAGCTCTTATGAGCTAATTACAAAATACAAATCATCAAAATGATATAAAGTTCACAAAACCATGTACATGGATTTTACATAACACATAGTCCATCTCTATCATCATCATCCTCTCGATCAAGCGCGCACCAGCTCCTCTTCCACGATCCCAAACATTACCTGAAATGTTTGTAATATCATGAGCTAACAACTTAAACCCAGTGAAAATAATAAGCATAAAAAGTAAAGATAGACCTCAAACTCGCATTTCGTTTTGAGTCCAAGAACACACTTACTCTTTGCTAACCATCCATTCAAAGAGTTTATAACAAAATGTTCCACTTTTACTTACCAAATCTCCAATAATATTGTGGAACTACATTCCAAATATTCCTGGTAAGGTTTAGTAAATGCATATAGCATTTATATCTCATTTTCCATACATACCTTATACTATACATAAGGTTTACTTTAAATTCTTATTCTCCCAAAGGATGATATTACTACACTCGTAGTCAATCCTCATCCAACAACTTGTTATAACATGAGTAAGAAAAGTAAATAAATAAACTTTGCATAATTATAACATCTCGATTCTCTTTCTCGTTTATCATATGCATAAAAGTAATGAGTACATCCCGTAGGATACGCATTCGCCATTTATGCATGAAATGGAGGTAATGTGGATTTTTACATACTATCCACCATTATCCTTATATATGAAGTAGTGTGGGCAATTATCGTGTCCCACCAATACTTATGTATGAAAGTAGTGTGGGCAATTATGGTGTCCCACCAAAACTTATGCATGAAAGTAGTGTGGGCAATTATGGCGTCCCACCAAAACTTATGCATGAAAGTAGTGTGGGCAATTATGGCGTCCCACCAAAACTTATGCATGAAAGTAGTGTGGGCAATTATGGCGTCCCACCAAAACTTATGCATGAAAGTAGTGTGGGCAATTATGGCGTCCCACCAAAACTTATGCATGAAAGTAGTGTGGGCAATTATGGCGTCCCACCAAAACTTATGCATGAAAGTAGTGTGGGCAATTATGGCGTCCCACCAAAACTTATGCATGAAAGTAGTGTGGGCAATTATGGCGTCCCACCAAAACTTATGCATGAAAGTAATGTGGGCTTTCTCGTATTCCACCATTAACCTTTCGTTTTTCTTTCTCACTTTCTTTTCTTTTCAATAATGCGAGATGTTATGCATATGCTTGCAAAAGTAATAAAGTAAATGTAAATGATAAAGCAACCGAAACAAGCATAAAGTAAAGGGGCATAAAGTAAAGAACATAAAGTAAAGGGGATAAAGTAAAATAGATAGAATTCCGGACGAACGATATAACGATCGAACTCCGCTAAATAAGTAAAGAATCAAAACATAACGGTAAACTTAAACTTTCAAGGATTCTAAACTTCCAATAATCTGAGGTTCTATTAACCGTTCTTTTCCAAGTCTTAGATCCTTTAACTTCCAATAATTCATTCTAAAATCCGAAACTTATCTAACTTAGAATCTTCTAAGATTCGAGGCTTTCATCGAGAAATCCTAAGTTTCTCGCTTAAAGGATTACTACGAATCCTAAGGCACTAACTCACTCCCTCTAATCTTAGTTTAGATTCTAATCTTAGTTTCCGATTCTACAAACCATTACACTTATTCGATTTCTATAATTACTTTAAATCCTAACTGTTCTCACCTTAGCCAAATAATTCCAAATCTCCAATTTCCACGAAACAACCACCGAGCAATTGCACCTACAATTCACCGATTGTACAACATATTACAATTCATAACTAATATGCGAACAAATGTGCAATTTCGGGTGAATAGTGATTTCGGATGAATAGTGTCTCGGGTGAATAGTGTTTTCGGGTGAATAGTGTTTTTCGAAAATCCGGGTTCAAAATCGTCAAATTCCATGATAGAAATTCATGATTTCAACTTCAAAACTCATTTACAATCAAAAACGAACAAAACCACCTAAAAAGTTTTGAAAACTTACTTTTTGGGACTTCCCTTAGGGAACGAGAAACTTCAAAGAGCTAGGTTGGATAGGTAGCCCTCGTCCTTACCAATCCAACGGAACCGAAAACAAGCCGATCCATCGAGTAACGGATGAGAAATGAAGAAAAGAATTTCTCATCCATGGTGGATGTGACTCACGGCCAAGAGGAAGAGAAGAAGAAGAGAAAATTGATTTTTTTGTCAACTTTGGTGATATTTAATGATAAATGAATAGTAATTTTAGATATTTTAAGAAATTGGAAATGACGGTTGCGTCCTTTTATGACTTTTGACTTCTAAATCGAAACCCGATGCTCTTAAATAAATCTAAAGGTGATTAATAATTATTAATTGGCCTATTAATAATTATTAATGTCACCTAACGAATTTAGAGCATTAAAACGATTAAAACGAATTTGGTTTAAATTAACTACTAAAATCGAAATTACAAAATAATAATTAAACTAAATACTTAAATTGAAATAAATAAATAAATAAATAACATTAAATAAATAAATAAATAAAATAAATAAATAAAATTCACTTCAAAATAACGGGACGTTACAGATTCAGTATTTCCCCTCCTTTGTTGATTTTCGCCTTTAATTAATACTATAATTTTTCTCTCAGCAAGAATCCATGTTCTTATTTCTCATCCATTTCTTTTCAATCATGTAAAGTCTCGATTTTTTCTAGGATGTTGTTCCTGAGGCCCCAAAGGTATAATCTTTGATCATATCTTTTAGATCTGATTTTTTTTTTTTTGTGTTTTTTGTGGTTTTGTAGATCTAGATATAGAAGTACTGGTTTGTTCTTTGATTAGTTTTGTAGTAGTTTAAACGACAAGGTATTATCTTTCATCATCTAGATCTAACGGTTTTTTAAGATTTGAGTTTTTTAATGATTAATTGACTATTCATTTTTATACCGGGTAGTGGTCACTTACAATCATTATCTTAACTGATTTTTTTTGAATTGATCAGGGATGGGTTGTTGATGCAGAACTAGGAAAATGGTGTGGGTGTTTATTACCCCATTTGTTTTCTTCTCTTGGTTAGGTAGATGTCTAGGTAAGAGGTTGCGTGCTTTTATGAGAACATTGGAAATTCTCGTGGAATTTTGGCATAGAGCAACGACTTAGAATTCATGTTGTAGGCATTATGTAGCGCAATAAACTATAATTAACATTAATGTCTACTTGATTGTTTTTTTACTAAAGAGATGCAGTACTTATGTTTCAACAAATTCTTCTTCTTCTTTCCATTTCAAAACTTATGTTTCAAATTCCTATGTAAAAATTCTTCTTCTTTCCATTTCAATACTTATGTTTCATCAATTTTGGTATTCTAAGATTCGAATTTTAGGTGATTAGATCACTTTTTTCTATCAATTACATTGTTTCATTAATCTAGAGAATTATTTTTGTAAGATTAGACTAATTTTTTGATTTTGTTGTTTCTCCAAGGCTGGTGGCCCTTTCTAACTAGTTTTGACTTGAAAACGTGAAAGCAACCAATCTTAGTTTAAAGGAGCATTGACTGATATTCCAGCCCAAATGATAGTATCAATTACACCCTTGATCAGTTTTCAATTAAAGGATTTGATGAAAGAGAAATAGCCATCCTTCTAGGTATGCTAATAAACTAATAAGCTCATTAGATTTTAACTCTATTCTAGGCCAAATAAATATAGTGATTAATTAATTAATATTTTTTCTTTGTTGATTGCATTTGTTATGCCTTTAATATGTCCTTCTCATGTTCAATCCAATCATTAATGAATGCAATCATATGTTTCGTTTTATGTATTACATTTTGCTTCATTAATACTTGTGCATGTTCTTACTTCTTAAATGCTTTTTTAACTTTTATATTACACGGCTTTGTGTGGACTAGCTGTTTGGAGATGACAATGGAATTAAATTTCAGGCTTTTACATTTCTATATTTTGATGCCAGTATTATTGATTATACAATGCCTTTGTTTTATCGTAGACTAATGATCTATCAAATTCTCAAAATTACTCTCCCAGTCATGGAATTGAAGGTATGTCAAAAAATAAAATAACGTTTTATATGAGTATTGAGTACATGTGGACGTTGAATTCAATGAATTTCAAATTTTATATTATTAAAATTTGTACCATTTGAAGAATTATCATTTCTTTCTCTTTCTTTTGTTAGGTTCAATAGAGAAGAATAAGAGTTTTTAGAGACATCCTCAAACATCCAACACGTACTTCCTCAAGTTTTATGTTTCTTTCTTGATTTTAGTTGAAGTTATCTTATCAATTGGTCAAGATCCTAGAGATATTTTTCTAACAGGAAACTAGTTTAAGTGTTCTTGTTGATTTTAATCTTATTAAAATTTATGTGTACATTTAATTGGGTTTTTTTTTACTACTTTTATGATATAAGCCTAAAGGAAGTTGAGAGTATAACTTACCCTTCATGTTTATTCTCAAACTCCCCTTTCGATTAGTTATGGTTTTTTATGTTTGGATTATTTCTGGTAAGTTCATGTCAATGATTCTAGTCTCTTATTTCATTTTATCTCAGTGCTTGCTAGTAGAGTAAATTTTGTTTTATCTTCCTTGACAAATTTGTTTTATTATTCCATCACATACTCTCTCTTCCCCATATATTTATTTGTACTAAGTTTTTTACATTTGATAGACCCTTATACTGTTTTCCTATATAATTTATTTGCATTGAGTTTTTTTTAACAACTGAACATGAAAGTTTTTTCTTGTATAATTTTACAGCTCATTCTTGTTTGGATCACCATTCGGAATGTTGAATAAATCCAAGTTTCAGTGGACACTAGATGATTATTATAAGGGAAAGAGATTGGTATGCAAATTACATTGTGCTTTTGGTTTTCTGAAATTTGGAAGTCACAATTATTTTAAATTAAGTATTTTGACTATCATGTAGTTATGGTAGGGTAGGTTTTTTCATTCTTTTAATGAACTTAGGACTCTTCTGTTATTTTTTTACTGGAACTTTTGGTGCACTTGCGTATGTTTTTTCATCATGTTTGTTACTATTTCCTTTTCATCACCACATCGCTCATCATATAAATCATGTGTGGAATGCTACCTGGGCAGGGATGTCATCATATAAATCTGATTTTGTTTCCTGCATGTATATTAACTCAAGTATTTTCATTTATAAGATTGTATATAACCGAACCAACAACATTAGAGATGTTTAGGATCTAAATATTGTGACCATAATGCATCGTTCACTCTTTTCGCTTTTTAAAATGACTTTATTGGCCTTGGAATTACTTTTTGATTTAACTTTATTGATTATTTATGCTTTTACTGATTGTTTATTATATTGAAAATAATAGAATTAATGGTTTTACTTTGTCTTCCTCTTATAGATTCTTGCTTTTTGTAGGTTCTTCTATAGGAATCTAGCTTGATTGTCTTCTCAAACTCACTGATACACGGGTAAGAAACTTAATGGATTAAGTATGATGTTAAAAAAATATTGACATGCACTTTATGGATTTTTTAAAGTCAGTGTTGACAGAAACAAAACAGTTAAATGTTTAAAGGTAATGGATTTTGTATTCAACTTCTACTTGTGTGGGTTAATAGATTTAAAATAAAATTAGATAAGTTTTGTTCCTCAGTCCCATTGTTTTACATGGAAATTAAAATATTTTGTACTAAACTGGACAATTATTGCAATTTTTTATAGGTAAATGGAGAAGAGACTGCTTCAGGAGCATGTATTATAAGGGTGAACATATAAAATTAAGTTCAACGACTTTTTTTTTGGAAGTTGGTACTTATGACATAAGGTCTGCTTTTCTAATCCTTCATTTCTTCCTTTGTTTTGGAAGTTGTGTGTCTGTTGCTTAGAATAAATTGGCAAAATTGTTGGTCTGATGTTTAGAATAGATTGGAAAAATTGTTGGCAAAATTGTTGGTCTGTTGTTTAGACTTTATTGTTGGTTTGTTATTTGAAATGTGTTTTTCATCAAAGGTACTTCTTCATTTTCATCATTTTCATCCAGCTACTTGAGCCAGCCATTGACTAAAAGAGATATTTGAAGAGTGATGTACTTGTCAATTAAAAGGTTATTGAACTTTTTTTTTTTTTCTTTATGAATATGCTTGATTTCATGTTTTTATATGACATGTTCACTTAATTATATGTATAAAAATGTAATGAGTAATTGCATTGTTTAATACATGCCACAGAAAATTTGACTGATAGTTATATAATAAAGGTGAATTTGAGATGAACTTTGAGGTCACTGTGTTTAGTATTGATAGTAATGCAGTCTTCTCTTAGGCTTTAAAATTTTACAAGTTTTTGCTGAATGTTTATGCCCTTTTTGGGGGTTTTTTGTGTGTGTTGAAAAAGGTTATATCTTGTTTTGAAAAATTACATGCTTGTCTGACTTTTGATTTTGATTTTTTTGTTTTGAGATAGGTTTTTAGTAAAGTGTTGTGATTGTCTATGCCTATCATCATTCTTCATTTTAAGTTTTGTGCCAGTGATATTAATGGTAATTTCTCAACCTCCAATTCTTTATAATTATGAAAAATAGTTGTATCAATATGTCTTTTCTTACTTCTGTATTTATGTTCTGTTTAGGTTTCTTCCTATTATGAGAGAGCAAACTCCTAAGCACCACAACTTTGTGAGAGAAACTTGGGATCGTGTTCAAGTAAGAAATCCATTTTTTTGTTGTTAGATTTGATTATCCATATTGATTTATGCTTATTGGTAAAATCATGATCCAGGTTTTAGTATTATTATTAGTGGATCTTCCCGGGCTTATTTTTTCTCTACTCACACACTTCTTGTGCTTTTTTGGGCAGAAGTATACCAAAAGTTGATTTTTTTAATGTTTTTCCTCTATATTCTTGTTTTTACAGTAATTGAGACTGTCTTCTTTTATTTAGTTAGATTTATCAATACATTTTTTATCTCATGGGTTTATAACTTATAATATTTCAATTTTATTTTTAGTTTCATGATAGCATTCACACTCTGATGATTGTCAAAAAGTTTTGTGTCTGTAGAAGAAGGAAATGAAAATTAGTGTAAGTGGTAAATGAGTGAAAATTAGCTCTTGTTTATAAACATGTTATTTTTCATGAATAGTCACCATAAGAAAAATGACTATTAGGCTACATTTTGGGACAATCGGAGCCCTCGAAATGTATGTGATTGTTTCGGTAAATTTTTTGAATGAGCAATTCATTTTCGAGTGTTGCTTATCCACATAATGTCTACTACTTTGGTTCATATTTTTGGTTGTTCATAGTTTTAACAACCGAATAAGAAGTTGGAGCACAGAAGAGGGGAGATGAAATCGGAGTCAACGAGTTGGTTATTTGAATTTTGACATGAGTGGTGGTTGAAGTTTTTTTTTAGTAATTCTTGTTTTATTGTCTAAGTATAATGTAATTTATTTTTTTGGTTTAGAAATATTGTAATTTATGTAGGCGTTTGGTGATATTTTAACTTTTATTGTAATATTTAGTTAAATTTGATAGATGTAATAAATGGCAATATTTGAAAATCAATTAATTAAAAAAATATTTTTTTTCTCAAAATTTAGACAAAAGATGACGGTTTTTCCCCGTAACCTTTACTAAAAGGTGACGATATTTTATGACCGTCACCTATTCAGCCGTCACCTATTTGAAAAGGTGACGGGTAAAAACCGTCCCCTATTGGAAAAGGTGACGGGTAAAAACCGTCCCCTATTGGAAAAGGTGACGGTCAAGAAACCGTCCCCTATTCGAAAAGGTGACGGTCAAGAAACAGTCACCTATGCGAATAGGTGACGCCAAAAAAACGTCACCTATTCCCAAAATTCTTATAGTGTAGGTTAATGATGGCGATATTGACCTGGAGGATCCATTGCCTTATAAGGAAGCAATGGAGGGATGTTGACAAAGAAAAATGTCTAAAAGCAATGGATCTTGATATAAAGTCCATGTATTCCAACTTAATCTAAGAACTTGTAGATCAACTAGTTGGGATAAAATCCATTGGTTGCAAGGGGATCTACAAGAGAAAGTGTGGAGCTTATGGGAAAGTGGAGACTTTCAAACCTAGACTTGTAGCGAAGGGTTATTCCCAAAGGAAAAGGGTGGACTATGAAGAAACCTTCTCCTTTGTTGCTATGCTAAAGTCTATTAGAACTATTTTATCCATTGTTGCCCATTTTAATTATGAAATTTGGAAGATGGATGTCAAGACTACATTTATGAATGAGTATCTTTACAATAATATCTATATGCTCTAGAAGGATTCGTAGTTCAAGGTGAAGGACAAAGAGTTTGTAAGTTGCTGAAATCCATCTATGGATTAAACCAAGCTTCATGGTCTTGGAACGAAAGATTTGACTCTACAGTCAAATCATATGGCTTTGAACAAAATATTGTCGAGTCTTGTGTGTGCAAGAAGATAGTCAACAAAAATGTTGTAGTTCTCATTCTATACGTGGATGATATCTTACTTATTGGGAATAATATATGGATATTTATCGGATGTTATGAAATGGCTAGCTAATGAATTCCAAATGAAGGATTTGAGAGAGGCTTAATATTTTCTTGGCATCCAAATTATAAGAGATCGCAAGAACAGAACGCTAGCATTGTCTCAAACATCCTACAATGACAAGATAGTTGCCAAGTATAGGATGGATAAATCCAAGAAAGGAGTATTACCCTTTAGGCACGAGATTTCTTTAAATAAGGAGCATTCTCCTAAAACTCCTCAAGAAGTTGAGAGTATGAGACAACATCCTTATGCATCAGCTGTTGAAAGTCTAATACACGCAATGTTATGTACTACAGTAGACATCTGTTACGCAGTAGGGATAGTAAGTCGTTATCAGTTACATCCTATTTACGAGCAGTGCGTGGCAGTCAAGAATATTCTCAAGTATCTATGGAGAATGAGAGAACATATGTTTGGATATGGTAAAGAGGATTTGATTCTCAAGGGGTACACAAATTCTGATTTCCAAGCATATAAGAATTCCAGAAAATCCACATCTGGATCAGTTTTCACACTTTGTGGTGGAGCCATTGTTTGAAGAAGTATTAAGAAAATTTGTATTGCTGACTCCACAATGGAAGCCAAGTACGTAGCTGCTTGTGAAGCTTATAAGGAAGGTGTCTGGCTTAGGAAGTTCTTAAGCACTTGGAGGTAGTACCAAATATGTTGGGTTGTGGCAAATTCCAAAGAACCTAGAAGCCGCAAACGAGGAAAGCACATAGAGAGAAACTATCACCTGGTAAGGGTGATAGTCCAAAGAGGAGATATCATAGAGACAAAGATAGTTTTTTAGAATAATATTGATGATCCATTTACAATGACGCTTCTAGTTAAGGTGTTCAAGCATCATATGGGTAGTTTAGGATTACCAGAAAAATCTTTGTAAAGCTTTTGTGCAAGTGGGAGTTGATGGGGGTTCTGCCCTAAATCTTTTGTATTCCAGTTAAACTATAAATAAAGAAATGAATGATTTAATTAGTAATATTTACATTATCATTTATCGTTATATAATAAATGTAATCCATCATAAGATCTAGGGTTACTTAGGCATTGAATGCAAGAAGATTCAGTTAAGTTGTAACTCAAAAGGTCAGTGGTACTATGAATAAAGGTTGAGTGCCTTATTTTTATTAACACCACCAATACTGCCAACTTTTAAATTAGTACAAGTGATCTTATTTGGATCACTTATGTAAAGACATATGAGTGGGGGTGTTGTTGTAATAGAGATTGTAGTAGACTGGACTAAGATGTACTTACTGTCAACTGGTAAAACCATTCAGAAAGACACTTTGTATATCAATCTGTTGATCAAATACAATTGATCTTAATCCTAAGTGAATTACAAACTTCTGTTTGTAAGAGACAAACTTTTGATTTGCATAGGTGAGAGAGACTCAATATAATTCACTCAATATGTCTCCCACTTTGGGGATTGCAAGATCCACCACTGAATTTGAACAATAGGGTTACGCCCTCTAAGATAACGTATGACCTTTTAAACAAAAATAAAAAAATTGTAGAAATGATGGGCATTGAACATGATTATGCATAATGTAGCTGAAATTAAGAAAGTATGTAAAAATTTGCATTTTCATAAGGATATATGTAGAAATTGATATATATATATATATATATATATATATAAATTTTGAAAGGAAACAAGAAATATCCTAAGAATATGTAACGTATCACATAGAATAATACATTTCCTATGATTATTATGGAAAATCATGTGCAGAAAAATCTTGTTCAGTAACTTAACTTCTTGAATCATTATTAATGGTGATCTTGAAAATCACATGTCAATGAACCCATAATCAAATAAGGGTGTGAAATCCTAATTCAAAGAAAAACTTGGAACCTGACTTATTTCTAGTAATTTATGAGAGAAGAATGTAACAAAGAAGACGAAGAAGAAACGAATTCCAAATAATTAAAGCCCGAAAATTGAAGAAAAAGAAACTGATGGAATTTGTTCCTAGGTGAATTCATATCAAGAAGATGGAATTCAAAATCAGTGTATTTCTCCATTTACTACGACCATGGACGCATCCCTCTACTTGCTTCATTTTTCAGCCTCTGTTTTCTACTCGTCATCAGTATGTGGACAGTCTTCTGTCTTCTTGGTTTAATAGAAAAAAGAAAAAAAAATACTCATATTCAATCGAACCAGAAGAGTTTTGAATGAATAGACAAAGTGATGGAAATGGATAGGGGAGTTAAATGTCCTATAAACTTTTTATTGACATGAATATTTTTTTCACTCAATTAAACAAAAGAATAAAAAAAATGTAATATTAGAAACACCAGAAAATAAGAGTTGGGAAATATAATATATGTCTATAAAAAAATAGTATGATTATATTAAGCACAACCTGACGAACAAAATAAAATAAAAAATTATATTTCTAAATTGGGATACCACAATTCAAGCCAAAAATGAAAACTAAGGTGAAATAAAACACAGGGGAGAATCTAAGATGAAAAGGCCAATATGAATCAGTTAGAATTCAGCGAAGCACACCTCCCATTGCAACAATTCAGTACATAATAATACTCATTTTCTACATCTCTCTCTTCAAATCCTCACCAAAGCATTAGTCTAAAAAAACCCGAACAAAAAAAGAAAAGATTCAATGCAAAACTTGATTATAATAAAATCAAAGCTTGTTTGGTAAACTAGAAAATGGAGTAGAAAAAAATATTTTCACTTCTTTCATAGAAATCTTCAAATCCAAATTAATATTGTTTGCAATCTAAGCTATTAGCCACAATATGATTTTGGACCAACCTTTTGTGTCTACTTCAAGAAGATGAATGAATTCATTTGATGGTGTGGAAACATTAAATCCCTGTGAGAAGATGAATAGGTTGAAGCATTGAATCCCCATGAGAAGATTAATAGGTTGAAGCATTGAATCCCATGTGAAATTTTGAATAAAAAAAAATATACGAAATTATTATTATAAACTATATTGAGGGTAAAAGTGGAAGAGAAAGATTCTCCACTCATTCTCACTTTTAATATATTAAGATATAAACACATCCCATAGTTGTTTACTTCATTTAATAACTCGTATTGTTTTGTTCTTTTAGCAAGCGCAAGACGAAGATCATGAAAAAGAGCTTACTCAAGTTGATCTTCTCCGAGTCACGAACACTAATGAGAATGGTGTTTGGATGTATGAGGCGGCTGAGGAGAAATATGTAAGTATCACAAAACTCAAATTATTCATTATAGAGTTGTGTAACTAAATGGAGCTCAGTATTTTTGTTTAAACATGTGTTATGTTATACTTGCATAAAATGATGTGTTAATTATTGGTCACTCCTGACGTGGAAGTGGATGGAGTAGTCCAACCGCGTCTAACTGATGTATAGATCATTGAGAAAGTAAGAAGTATCGATCGGGCTATATCAAAGGCGTATGTAACGTCCCGTTACCTTTGAGATAAAAAAAATATTTTATTTCTTTTATTTTAATCAAAGTATTTAAAGTTTATTTTAGAATTAGTAATTTAGAATTTAGGAGTTTATTTCATTTTAAACATTTTTAATCGCTTTTTTAGGTTAAATTAGTTATGGTCGTATTAATAATTATTAGCGGGCGAATTAATAATTATTATGGCTAGTTTAAGAACTTCGGGTCTCGATTTATGAGCTAAAAATCATTAAAGGGACGTAACCGTAATTTTTGAATTCTTAAAAATATCAAAAAACTATTCATCTCTTCTTTAAATTGTCATTTGACCAAGGATTGACCACAAATATTCTTCTCTTCTCCTCCTTGAAGCCGTGGGTCTCAAAACCCTTAGAGAAAAATTTGGTTTTTTTTCGATTCTCGACGGATCATTTCAATTCTCGTTGCGTTGGATAGCCCTCGGTCCAAGCATCATTTTCAGCCTATCAATCGAACTTTTCCTCCATTTTATAAAGGCCTCTAGGTATGACAAAATTTCGAAAATTTCCTTCAAATAGTGTTTTAATGGAATTCATGGTTGAAATCTTCGATTTCTTGCCGAGAAACTCGATGATTTCAACTAAGGAAGTTGTTTTAGGTATTTTTGGAAGTTTCCCTTAACCCGAAAATTGAGAATGAGCCAAAACCCATCTTGTTTGAAATATACAATTTATGGGCTGAATTTGGGATGTTTAATATTGATTATTTGTATGTTTTAATTAAATTCGAGAAATCAATTATTGTCCAAAAACCCTAATTATGGTTACCCATTGAAATTGGGAACTTCCAAACTACTTGAAACCAACCTGAAATGCCTTTAAATTGCGTAAAATCCGGAAAATCAAACCTGAGACCCTTTTTCCTATGTGAGGCCGAGAGCACCCTTGGGGTATTTCTAGGGTCTTTCGTCGTTTTATGCTTTTAGATGTCATTTGATCGATGTTTGGTTAATTAATGATTGTTAGATGTAATTTTAATTGTAGGTGTTTTTGGACCGTTGTTTGATCACAGTTTCGGAGTTTTGGCGCAAAACTACTTTTTCCAAGGTGAGAATAAATAGAAGTTAAAGTAAACTTATAAACCGAATAAGTTAAACGATTTGTAGGATCGGAAGTTGAGATTAAGTTTTAAATCGAAAGGATTAAAGTAAGTGAACTAACATGCTTAGGCTTGGGAGTTAGTTCTAATTGAGTGAGAGAACTCATAGATTTCTCGAGGGAAATGTTTAACTCTTAGATGTTCTAAGTTTAGATTCGTTCCGGAGTTTAAGAATGATTATCGGAAGTTGAAGGTTTCAAGTATAATGGGGTGAATAAGAAGCTTGATTATGGAACTTTGGATATGTTCTGAAAGCAATAGAATAATTTTGAATTAGAGACTTTATGATAAAGTTAGTAATTCAATGAAGGCCGTTTGGCTTGATTTATTTATTGTTTTCTTATTAGAAGTTCCTAATTTCTTATTTTATGTATAAGAGTAATACGTGATCCATTTATCTTTATGCCTTTCGATTACTTTGAATGTGTATATTTATTTATTCTTTCACTTGAGAGCATATTCATATTCATATTGCATAATCGATTATTGGAGGAATAATAAGGCAATGCATAGCTTGAGCGTGCATGTATTGTCTGGTATTATTCTTTTTATGTTTATGATATATATCATGAGGAATGCTAATGGTTGCAGTACTTTGCATGATCGGATGAGATGGATAATGAGATAATGATGGAACTATGCGAGTTCACATTATCTAGTATTATCCATAATTACTATGATACATATGCGAGGATTTAGGGGGTGCATTGAACCTTGTATTTAATGGGTGAGTTAATAAGATGAATGA
Source organism: Gynostemma pentaphyllum (assembly GCA_028015215.1). Classification (NCBI taxonomy): domain Eukaryota; kingdom Viridiplantae; phylum Streptophyta; class Magnoliopsida; order Cucurbitales; family Cucurbitaceae; genus Gynostemma; species Gynostemma pentaphyllum. The sequence goes on from CM051353.1 coordinate 43,780,323, forward strand.
CTTAGCCTGCAGGAGGTTCATTACGTGTCATTATTCACTAGAGGTGGGAAGATATTATTGAAAAGATTTCGTATATTTTATTTTCGAAAGCGAGATAATGAAGTATTGTTAACCGGTGGGAGCTTCAATACTGTCATTTTGAGCATGTGATGGTTATATTGATGTAAAGGTGGTGTGTCTTTTACACTAGCTAGGTGAGTTAATGAATAATGTTTAGACTGTGTGTGCTAACATTATCGTCATTAATCGCAAATAATAATTGTTTAAATATGTTAAAACCGAGTGAGCTCGGCATAAGTTATTAAGACAAATGAATATAAACTTTATATATAGTATGAGTTATTAAAGAGAATGCATAAGAAAGATACATGTATTATGAAACCGTTCTTCTAAATGTTTGGGAGCGAGTTTCTCGAGTATTTGAGAGATTTGAAAATTGAAAATTGAATGCTTGATGTGAAACCTTTTGGAAGTGGTTGAGTGATAAAGAGAATGTAAGTTTTACTTGGACACAAATCCGGATGCGGGTTTGGAGTCTAATGTTACTTTACTTTCCGTTTATTTTCACTGGGCTCACTTTTAGCTCATGATATTACAAACATTTTTAGGTAATGCTTATGCTCGAGGTTGTGGGAGAGGAGCTGGTACGGCCTGATCGAGTTGATGATGATGCCGAGATGGACTAGATATACTTTTAAAGTCCATGGACTCATTTTGTCTTATGTTGTGTCTTTTGAGATTTAAATTTGTATATAAGCTCATAAGAGGTTTTCATTTTATTTTTTACAATTATAAACTCCTTTAAACTTTAGAACATGAATTGTAATTCCTTGTCTTTTAATTTTCTGATGTGAAAAATGTGAACAGGTGTTGGATAGTCCAAGTTTTAAACATCCACGCCGTATTTTTTTTAAATACTAAGACTTCCGCTGTGTTTTGGAAATTAAATGATTTAAAAGGAGTCGAGTCATCACAGTTGGTATCAGAGCCTCAGGGTTCTGTAGACTACATGCAACACATGTTTGTTTTTCATGTTTTGTTTTAAGTCCATTCTCTAGTCATCATCTGAGATCAGCGACACTAGGTATCTTAACTTTTAAACTCGGGTATTTATGCTCTGGTAAATGAGTAGTGAGTTCTCTTTTACTAGTAACTTATCAAGTTCTATTGACTATGATGCAGTATGCCTCCTAGAAGGGGTGCTAGGCAAGTTGGAGATGAGGCGGCTGCTCGTGCGAGGGTTAGAGACACAGCTCAAAACCCCACTCCACCACCACCACCACCTGAGATTCCTATTGTACCGCCACCTAGGCAAGGTCGGGGATTTTATATTGCTGAGGAGGATTACTTTGATTTATTGCGAGATGCTGGTAGGCTCGTTGTGCCTGTTATACCTCCAACTACAGCAGCAAATTTGGTAGTCGACTAGGTTGGGATTACTGATGCTGGTAGGACACTGAGAGAGTATAGACGATATACACCTATTGAGTTTGATGGGACATCTGCGGATGCATCTATTGCTTAGAGATGGGTTGATAGGGATGAGAGAGACTTCGAGTTTATTGAGTGTCAGGATCGGCTAAAGGTCCATTGTGGTATGTATTCTCTGGTTGATGATGCTCTTTATTGGTGGAAGGGCCTTTTCAGATCCCTTTCTCTTACCATGGAGATTACTTGGGAGGTATTTCAAGAAAAGTTCTATGAGAAGTATTATTCAGAGGATTTACAAGATCGGTTGGAAGTGGAGTTCTTGACTCTAAAATAAGATATATCTGTAACAGAGTAGGAGCGAGAGTTTGATCGATTGTCTAAGTTTGCTACTAGACACATTGCTGACCTACAGAACAAGAAAAAGAGGTTTATCATGAGATTGAGAGCCGAGGTTAGAGGTCTTGTACGCACTTTGTGTCTGACTACTTATGAGGAGGCTTTAGAGTGTACTCTTTCGTCAGATTTGGCATCAAATGAAAAGAAGGGCAAACTAGCTTCTACCGGACAGACTTCTTTTCAGAAGATGAGGGCGGAGGAAGACCATACTGGTCGAGGGATACTTCCACAGCAGAGACACCAGAGGCAGCATGCTCGGGGTGGAGCCCAGTTTTAACAGTCGAGGACACAGGGACAGGATCACCATTATTGCCATAATTGTGCAGTTATCATTCTGGGAGATGCACCCTACCCTTGAGATGTTATGTTTGTGGTCAGTATGGACATCGATCTTATGAGTGTAGGGCTTATCAGGCATAGCCATTGTAGCATGGTTATCAAGGTCAAGGTGTTCAGTAGAGACCACAGCAGGCGCAACCAACTTTGTATGCTCCCTAGGGTAGGGGCAGAGGTACGGACAAAGGCAGAGGTCAAAACAGGGGTAGATGTCAGAGTGGAAAGGCTCAGTAGTACAGACTTCCGCCTGTTGCTCCACCACCACATTTACTACCTCCACCACCACGGCCATTTCCTTCTCCACCTGTTCAGCATCAGACTCGTGTATTTACCACTAGAGGGGAAGCTGAGGCTGTAGGTACAGTAGTGACTGGTACTTTGACAGTTTTGGGCCATTCGACTTTTGTTTTATTTGATTTTGGGGCTACCCACTCTTTTATTTCTTCCAAGTTTGTTGAGTCGACTGCTCTTGAGTCTGCTCCATTGGGTTATGAGATGTGTGTTTCTACCCTAGTGGGGAAGTTTGTTATTGTTGATAGTGTGATTAGCACTGATGATTTGTGTTTTCTGGGTTGTTGTTTGCATGGTATCCTGATTATCATACATATGTCTGATTTCGATGTGATTTTGGGTATGGATTGGCTAACAACTAATCGTGCCACTATTGACTGTACTGAGAAAGTTATTGATTTTATGAGTCCATGTGGGACCAGGTTATGTTTTCGTGGGTCTAGTAGCCAAGTAGCACCCACTTTGATATCTATGTTAGAAGCTAGAGCGCTTCTAAGTGATGGAGCTTTGGGTTATATAGCTAGTGTTGTCGATACTTTTGTATCGGAGACTAGCTTGAGTTCTGTACCAATGATGAGGGATTTTGTTGATGGTTTCCCTGATGAGTTACCCGGTTTGCCACATGTGAGAGAGTTAGATTTTCAGATTGAGGTTGCTCTTAGGATAGCTCCATTGTCCAAAGCACTTTATCGTATGGCACCGGCTGAGTTGAAAGAACTTCAAAATCAGTTACAGGAACTCTTAGACATGGGGTTTATACACCCAAGTGTTTCGCCATGGGGAGCTCCAGTGTTATTTGTGAAAAAGAAAGATGGCTCTATGAGATTATGCATCTATTATAGAGAGTTGAACGGTGTTACGGTGAAAAACAAGTATCCTTTGCCCAGGATAGAGGACTTGTTTGATCAGTTGAGGGGAGCCACTATCTTTTCGATGATAGATTTAAGATCTGGCAACCATCAGTTGAGGATTTGGGATGAGGATATTCCCAAGACAGCTTTCAAGACGGGTTATGGACATTATGAGTTTGTAGTTATGTCTTTTGGCTTGACCAACACGCCTGCAGCTTTTATGGACCTTATGCATACTGTATTCAGAAGGTTCATTGATTCATTTGTGATTGTGTTCATTGATGATATCTTAGTTTATTTTAAGACTCAAGAGTTGCATGCTATGCATTTACGGGAAGTTTTGACAGTGTTATGAGATCAGAAGTTATATGTCATGTTCTCAAAGTGTGACGTTTGGCTAAAACAAATGGCATTTTTAGTCCATGTAGTATCGAGTAGAGGAGTATCTTTTGATCCCTCTAAGTTTGAGGTAGTTAGTAACTGGCCTAGACCGACTAGTGTGGCTGAGATTCGCAGTTTTCTGGGACTTACAAACAATTATAGACGGTTTGTGCAAGATTTCTCAAAAATTGCTTCAGCCTTACACATTTGACCAGGAAAGGAGTTGATTTTGTATGGTCTGAGGAGTGTGAAAAGAGCTTTGAGGAGCTCAATAGGAGGCTTGTAATAGCACCCGTTCTAGTGTCGCCCGATAAAACTGGTGGTTTGATTGGGTACACAGATGCTTCCAAGAGAGGTTTGGGATCTGTGTTGATGCAACACGGGAAAGTTATAGCCTATGCTTCCTGTCAGTTGAAAGAGCATGAGAAGAAGTATCTGACTCATGATTTGGAGTTGGCGGCTGTTGGGCATGCATTGAAAAATTGGAGACATTACTTGTATGGTGAGAAGATCCTGATATTTACTGACCATAAAATTCTCAAGTATTTCTTCACTCAGAAGGAATTGAACATGAGACAGTGACGGTGGTTAGAGCTCGTTAAGGATTATGACTATGATATACAGTACCATCCTAGGAAGGCCAATGTAGTGGCTGATGGGCTTAGTAGGAAGTCATCTCGTTCGTCAGGATTGTCGGCCATATTGTTGAGATTGAGATGGGATATGGAACGAGCTGAGATAGCACTCCTTACTGTTGAGGTCACTGTGAGCCTAGCTCGCTTAACAGTGGGGCCTACTTTGAGACAGAGGATGATTGATGGACAGAGAGGTGAGGCTCACCTACAGGTAGGTTTTAGAGAGGCTTAGTCGGACATACCTAGCCACTTTACATTCTCTACAGATAGTGCTTTGATGTATCGTAAGAGGCTTTGTGTGCCTTTAGGATCGACTTTTAGAATGGAACTGTTGGAGGAGGCTCATAGTTCTATCTTTTCTATTCATCCAGGTAGTACGAAGATGTACAGGGACCTGAGACAACACTATTGGTGGCCTGGAATGAAGCTTGAGATTGCAGATTTTGTTAGTAGGTGCTTGATTTGTCAGCAAGTCAAGGCCTCTGGGAAGAGTCCACCGGGGTATCTTAATCCTCTAAGTGTGCCAAAATGGAAATGGGAGGAGATTTCCATGGATTTTATCAGTGGTTTGCCGAGGACATCAAAGAGTTACGATACCATTTGGGTAATTGTTGACCGTTTGATGAAGATCGCACACTTTATACCTGGGAAGATCACCTACCCAGTTGAGACTTGGGCACATCTGTATTTAAGGGAGATTCTTAGATTACATGGTGTTCCAGTAAGAATCGTATCAGATTAGGACACTCATTTTGTCTCAAAGTTTTGGCAGAGTTTACATTCAGCCATGGGTACTGGCCTAGATTTTAGCACAGACTTTCACCCTCAGACAGATGGGCAGATCGAAAGGGTTAACCAGATCTTGAAGGATATGTTGAGCGTTTGTGTTCTCTATTTTGGAGGTAGTTGGGATTCTCAATTGTACTTGGTAGAGTTTGCTTATAATAATAGTTATAGGCTACTATTGAGATGGCACCATTTGAGGCATTTTATGGTAGAAAGTGTCGATCTCCCTCTCATTGGGATGAGGTTTGAGAGAGAAGACTTTTGGGACCTGAGTTGTTATAGATAACTAGTGAGTCGATCGATTTGATTAGAGAACGGATGAGGGTTGCCCAAATTCGACAAAAGAGTTATGCCGATAAACGACGTAGTCCACTTGAGATTGTAGTGAGGGACCACGTATTTTTGAAAGTGGCACCTATGAAGGCTGTTATGAGATTTGGGAAGAAGGGTAAGTTGAGCCCTAGGTTTATTGGCCTTTTCGAGATACTTGATTGGGTAGGAGCAGTAGCTTATGGTTTGGCCTTACCACCTTCTTTATCGGCAATTCATAATATTTTCCATGTATCGATGCTTTGAAAATACATGGCGGATCCTTCCCACGTGATTGATTACGAACTGGCAGTTTTGAATGCTAATATGTCTTATGAGGAGACACCAGTTAAGATCTTAGCATTTGAACAAAAGGTGTTTAGAAACAAAACAATTCAGTTGGTAAAGGTTCTTTGGAGAAACCAAGTGTAGGAAGAAGCTACATGGGAGCGTGAGGATGATATGCGGGCATAGTATCCTCACCTTTTCATTTAGGGAGCTTACTTTTCGGGGACGAAAAGCGTTTTAGGAGAGTTGACTGTAACGTCCCGTTACTTTTAAGGTAAAAAAATTATTTATTTATTTATTTTATTTTAATTAAAGTATTTAAAGTTAATTTTAGAATTAGTAATTTATAATTTAGAAGTTTACTTCGTTTTAAACCTTTTTAATTGCTTTATTAGCTTAAATTAGTTATGGTCGTATTAATAATTATTAATGAGACAATTAATAATTATTAATCACCATTTGGCTAGTTTATGAACTTCAGGTTTCGATTTATGAGCTAAAAATAATTACAGGGACGTAACCGTAATTTCTGAATTCTTAAAAATATCAAAACACTATTAATCTCTTCTTTAAATTGCCATTTGACCAAGGATTGACCACAAATCTTCTTCTCTTCTCCTCCTTGAAGCCGTGGGTCTCAAAACCCGTAAAGAAAAATTTGGTTTTTGTTCGATTCTCAACGGATCGTTTTAATTCTCGTTGCGTTGGATAGCCCTCAGTTCAAGAATCCTTTTCAACCTATCAATCGAACTTTTCCTCCGTTTTCTAAAGGCCTCCAGGTATGACAAAGTTTCTAAAATCTCCTTCAAATAGTGTTTTAATGGAATCCATGGTTGAAATCTTCGATTTCTTGCCGAGAAACTCGATGATTTCAACTAAGGAAGTTGTTTTTGATGTTTTTGGAACTTCCCCTTAACCCTAAAACCAAGAATGAGCCAAAACCCATCTCGTTTGAAATATACAATTTGTAGGCTGAATTTGGGATGTTTAATATTGATTATTTGAATGTTGTAATTAAATTCGAGAAATCAATTATTGTCCAAAAACCCTAATTATGGTTACCCATTGAATTTGGGTACTTCCAAACTACTTGAAACCAACCCGAAATGCCTCTAAATAGCCTAAGAAATATACGTGTATTGTGAAACCGTTCTTCTAAATGTGTGGGAGCTAGTTTCTCGAGTATTTGAAAGATTTGGAAATTGAAAATTGAATGCTTGATGTGGAACCTTTTGGAAGTGGTTGAGTGATAAAGAGAATGTAAGTTTTAGTTGGACACAAATCCGGATGTCGGTTTGGAGTCTAATGTTACTTTACTTTCCGTTTATTTTCACTAGGCTCGCGTTTAGCTCATGATATTACAAACATTTTCAAGAAATGCTTATGCTCAAGGTTGTGGGAGAGAAGTTGGTGCAGCCTAATCGAGTTGATGATGATGCCGAGATGGACTAGATATACTTTTAAAGTCCATGGACTCATTCTGTCTTATGTTGTGTCTTTTGAGATGTAAATTTGTATATAAGCTCATAAGAGCTTTTGTTTTAACTTTTACAATTATAAACTCCTTTAAACTTTAGAATAGGAATTGCAATTCCTTGTCTTTTAATTTCCTGATGTTAAAAAAGTAAACAGGTGTTGGATAGTCCAAGTTTTAAACATATCCATGCCCTTTTTTTAAATATACTAAGACTTCGTTGTGTTTTGGCTTTTAAAAGGAGTCGGGTCGTCACAGCCTAGGGGCGGGACCTGGACACTCTAGGGTGTCTTCTTATATGTCTTTAGGCCGCTCACGTACAATACAAGATCCAACAATCGCTATGCTTGTGACAAAGAACAAGGAACTAAAAAGTAATTATAATGATCTAAAGGGAAAGTATGAAGATCTTGTATGTGATATCAACGAGATGAGAAACATGAGCTGTAACTTTAAAAACAACTTATGTCTAACAATTTCATGCATTTTTGTATTCGACATATGATGCTTATATTTTCAGTGATGTATTTGATATTTATTGAATCTTGAAAAATGCTTGAAGTTATAGAATTCTCTCATGCATTGAACAGGAAAAAAATGAAATATTAAACAAGAAAAATAGGAATTGTAACATTTCTACTCAATTATTAAAAAAAATGGAAAATTTTAGAAATTGTTAGTGAAATTTGCCGGTATTGCCATTAAAAAGGTGACTTTGCCGTCATTGGCTATGCGGGCGAAATGCTAAATTTCGTTTGCGTAGCCTTAGCCTATTATTTTTCCTAGAAATAGGTTATGTCAGCAACGAAATATTTCGTTGGTATATTCGTTTTGACATTTAATCTGTATTTGAATTACTCTTTGTAACGTCCCGTTACTTTTTGAGGTAAATTTTTTTTTATTATTTAATTAAAGTTTTTAAGATTAGTTTAAATTCAGAAATTTCGATTTTAGTAGCTATTTTCGTCCGAAATTCTTTTTAAATCTTTTTAATACTTTAAATATGTTTCGGTGACATTAATAATTATTAACGGGCCAATTAATAATTATTAATCACCTTTAGATTTATTTACGAGCTTCGGGTTTCGTTTTTAAAGCAAAAGTAAAAGAGGGACGTGGGCGTCATTTCCCAAATTCTTAAATATCAAAAAAATCACTATTCATCTTCTCTTAAAAGTCAATTCTAAGACCAAATTTGCTCATTTTTCTCCTCCTTTCCCTCCTTGTAGCCGTGAGCCTCAAACCCCCTCCCCCAAATTTTGGTTTTTCTTTATTTCTCGGTAGATCGTCTCGATTCTACATCCATCGGAAAGCCCTTGGCCCGTAGATCATTTCCAACCTACCGAACGTAATTTTCGCTTGTTTTCTCGAGGCTTAAAGGTATGTTAAAGTTTCTAAATTTTGATGTGAATAGTGTTTTAACGGAGGTTTTGAGTTGTAATCTTCGAATTCGTTCACCAAAGCTTGAAGGTTTCATTCGGGGAAGTCTTTATGGTCAATTTTAGAAACTTTCACTAAACCCTAAAACTGAGTTTGAGCCAGAAACCCGTCCCTTGTGATTTTCCCTCTTTGGGCTATGTTTAGGATGTTAGGTTCTTTGTGTTTTTGCTTTTTAGTTAATTTTTCGAAAATTGATTAGTATGCAAAACCCTAATTTTCGGTTACCCATTGATTATGCAAACCTCCAAAGTATCCGAAACCAACCCAAAACACATCTAAAATGCATAAAAGCCGGAAAACCAAACCCAAACTCCTTTTTCCCTAGCTTGGCCGAGAGCTCCATAAGGGTAGAATCCGGGATTTTCGTGTTTTTTTGTGTTTAGGTGTTGTTTGATTGCTTTTCGATTAATTAATGTAATTTAGGAATAATTCGTTTGTAGGATTGTGAATTGATCATGAATTTACAACCTCGGATTATTCGGAGCTTGTCTTCAAGCTAAGGTGAGTTTAATGTGAAAGTTAGTGGTTTTATGAATTTAGTTTCGTTATGTAATTGTTTATCGATGTAAAGAGGGTGATAACTTCTTAGGATTAAGTTTTGGTTGGAGACTTTAATTTGGAAGTGTGTGTGGAGAAAGTTTGGATTTATGGATAGTTCGATGATTGGGGAACATCGGAGTGGTTTGGAAGTATGGTAATGTGATTTGGAGATGTTAGATGAAAGTGAGAATGAAAGTTACTTTGATGGATTTTGGAAGTTAAAGTAATTAGAAGATGCACTTGAGTGATAACTCGTGTAATCTAGTTAGTTAGGTTTCTTTTTAACTTAGTAGAATTCTGTGGAGTTTAGCTAACTTATTAGAGACCTAGAGCACATTGATTCACACATGGTAGTATGAGATTTTGATCCATATGTAATCATGGTGTGATGATTTGTGGGAACTTCGTGCACTTTGATTCTGCACGTGATAGTATGTGATTTTGCTCCATATGTAATCATGGTGAGATGATTTGTGGAATAGTACATGGTAGTATGTGATTTTACTCCATAAGTAATCATGGTGCGATGATGGTAATATGGTACGACCGTACGTGGTATGTTGATTCGGATCCATACGAGCACGTTACGATGATGGCACTATGGCACATGATAGTATATTGATTTTGATCCATATGTAATCATGGTGCGAAGGTTTGTGAAATAGTACATGGTAGTATGTGATTTTGATCCATGTGTAACCATGGTACTATGATTTGTGATACGGTACATGGTAGTATGTTGATTTTGATCCATATGTAATCATGGTGCGATGATGGTAATATGGTACGACCGTACATGGTATGTTGATTTCGATCCATACAATATCACGTTACGATGAAACTTGTTTGGTAATAAGATAGACAATGTTACATTTACATATTCCTTAGAATTGTGTGGTAAGACTTAGTAATGATTGTACTTTACTTTAAGTCTTTGTTTCTATCTTATGGTATCGAATGACGAGTACGGGTAGTATGTTATTTTCGTTTGTTTGTATGGATATTGGAAGTGTGGATATGGGTAGTAATGAGCATTTAGGCCTTTGGACACGATTTCTGGTATGAAATTTAGTTCATAGGATTACTTGCTTTCATTTTATTCTCACTAGCATTGTTTGCTAATGGTGCTACACTACAATATTTTCAGGTAAACCCCGTCCCAAGAAGCGTGGTAGAGGAAGTGGTGTCGCGTGACTTGACGAGATGGTGTAAGGACAATGTTAAAACTCTTTTGGTTAAGCATTCGTAAAAATGCTTGTAAATCATATACTTTTTACATACTTGTGTCTTTTGAGCCCGCGAAGGGTGTTTGTATAAAGTATTTTGATGTTTTATGATTAAACTCTCTTTTGGAATGCGCATTCCTGATTTATAGCTTTCTCTGGAAATTTGGGTTGTAAACAGGTTTTTGTTATTCGATTTTTAAACGAACCCATGCCGTTTTTCTTTAAAAATTGAGTCTTCCGCTGTGCATTTGAATTTAAAGAATTTAACGGAAAGCGGATCGTTACACGCTTAGTTCTTTGAGATTATCTTTCAGTTTTATATCTTTTAAGAATTTTATGGTTAAATAAACTCCCGGGACTTGAGAACTATACTATTATTTATTGAGTTATTTTGGGATAGATTTAAATCCTTAAATTAAATAAAATGGTTATTCAGTTTAATTATCTTACGGTGTGTTAATTGTTTACTCTGAAAAGTTGGGTCTTTACACTTAGCAATATATTACTTTCAAATATTATTTTATATATATTACATATACAATTCCAACAATTCCTCACATGACAGTTATTTCGTAAAACCGAAAACATGAAAAATCTATAAAATTTGGAAAGTAATGACAATGTGTTTCTTGAACTTTTGTTCTAGTGGTAAATTGAGTAGTCTTTCACACATAATTAACTCATTCTATTGAGTTCTATTCTTTTGAGTCCGTTTTGGTCCTAGACTAGATCCCGTATTTGTAGAGTTTTTAGAGAACACAAGCTTGTGTAGTTCTCAAAGAACCGATCCAATTCTACTATCATATAGATAACTTTTGATTTATAGTATTCTAAAATTACATTTTATCAATATGATCTTAACATTCACATTTACACACGGTTTATAGAAACCAGCTAGGACCAAAGGTCCTTGTGTGTTGTTATGAACTATTCGGGCTTAGTTGCCTATTGAACCTGATCTTGGTATCTCCAGCCAACGAGGTTAGGTTACCATTAGATAATTAATTTAATAGTATTTAATTCCATTTTCCTTGACGTATACAATACTTGCTCTTTCGTCAATATTCTCTTTTAACTTCATATAGTCAATTAATTATTAGTAAGCAATTGTCTTAACGAATTATGCCTACGCCAAATATGTTTCGACTTCCTATTATAGACAGTATTTTTAGCTCTCACATTAATATCTAAATTGTCACAGTAGATACATATCGTGTTTACAGGCTCAGCCATAAAGAAATACATTTTAGAAAATTCATAAGCCAATCCGCTTCACTAGTCTTATCTAGTGTAATAAACTCGAATGCCATCATAGATCGTTCAATACACGTCTGTTTCGATGACTTTCAAGAAACAACTACTCCACCTATGGTAAAAACATACCCACTAGTTGATTCAGTCTCTAAGCTTTCTGATATCCAGATAGCATAACTGTAACGTACCGTTTCTTTGGGGGTAAAATTTTATTTTATTTATTTATTTTAATTAAAGCTTTTAAGATTAGTTTAAATTTAGTAATTTCGATTTTAGTAGTTATTTTCGTCTGATAATCTTTTTAATCATTTTTATACTTTAAATTCGTTTCGGTGACATTAATAATTATTAACAAGCCAATTAATAATTATTAATCACATTTAGATTAGTTTAAGAGCTTCGGGTTTCGTTTTTAAAGTAAAAACAAAAGAGGAATGTAGGCATCATTTTCTAAATTCTTAAATATCTACTTTTTACTATTCATCTTCATGTTAAATATCAAAAATTAGACAAAAACCATTTCAATTTTCTTCTCTTCTTCTTCTTGGGGCCGAGGATAGCAAGAAGGAATATCAAATTTTTGGTTTTTCTTCGATTCTCGATGGATTGTCTCGATTCTTGTTCCATTGGAAAGCCCTTGGTCCGAGCTTCCTTTCCAACCTACCAATCGAGATTTTTGCTCGTTTTCTCGAGGCCTTAAGGTATGTCAAAGTTTCTAAAATTTGATGTGAATAGTGTTTTAATGGAGGTTTTGGTTTGAAATCTTCAAATTCGTTCATTGAAGCTTGAAGATTGCATTTGGGAAAGTCGTTTTGGTCAATTTTAGAAACTTTCCCTAAACCCTAAAACCGAGTTTGAGCCAAAAACCCGTTCCGTGTGATTTTCCCTCGCTTGGCCATGATTAGGATGTTAGTGTTGTTAAGTTTTTGCATTTTACTTAATTTTTCGGAAATCGATTATTGAGTAAAACCGTAAATTAAGGTTACCCATTGATGTTACAAACTTCCCAAGTATCCAAAACCAACCTGACACATCTCTAAAGGGCATAAAAGCCGGAAAACCAAACCCGAAACCTATTTTCCCTTGTATGGCCGAGAGCACCATAGGGAGGAAATCCGGGTTTTTCATCGTTTTGTGCGTTTAGATGTTGTTTGTACGATTTCCGGTTAATTAATGATTGTTAGGTGTAATTGATTTGTAGGATTGTGATTGATTGAGTGGTGTTGATCTCGTCGCTTTGGAAAGCTTGACTACAAATCCAAGGTGAGTTTAAAAGGGAAGCTTGTGATTTTATGAATTAAGTTTCATTATGATTTTGTTTATCGAGGTTAAGAGGGAAACCAACACCTGAGAGTTATTGTTTGGTTGGAGACTTTAACTCGGAAGTGAGTGAAGAGAATTTGGAATTATAGTGATTTCGGTGAAAAGGAAATATCGGAGTGGTTTGGAAGTCTTGTAATATGAATTGGAGATTCCAGATGAAAGTGGAAGTTTAAAGCACTTTGAGTGGTTTGGGAGTCAAAGTGGCTTAGAAGTTACACTTGAGTGATAACTCGTGTAATCCACGTAGTTAGGTTTTTTAGTAACTTAGTAGAATTCTATTAAGAGTACCTAACTTACTAGGGAACTTGACAACACTTGATATGGTAAGACCGTACGTGGTATGTTGATTTCGATCCATACGGTAGCACGTTACGATGAATGGTTCTATGGTAAGACCGTACATGATAGTATGTTGATTCGGATCCATACGGTATCATGGTACGATGATTTGTGATACGGTACATGATAGTATGTTGATTCGGATCCATACGGTATCATGGTACGATGATTTGTGATACAGTACATGATAGTATGTTGACTTCGGTCCGTACGGTATCACGGTACGATGATTTGTGATACGATATATGATAGTATGTTGACTTTGGTCCATACGGTACGATAATTTATGATACGGTACATGATAGTATGTTGAGTCGGATCCATATGGTATCATGGTACGATGATTTGTGATACGGTACCTGATAGTATGTTGATTCGAATCCATACGGTGTCATGGTACGATAATTTGTGATACAGTAAATGATAGTATGTTGTCTTCGGTCCATACAGTGTCATGGTACGATGATTTTTGATACGGTACATGATAGTATGTTGACTTCGGTCCATACGGTGTCATGGTACGATGATTTGTGATACGGTACATGATAGTATGTTGACTTCGGTCCATACGATATCATGGTACAATGATTTGTGATACGGTACATGATAGTATGTTGATTCGGATCCATACGCTATCATGGTACGATGATTTGTGATATGGTACATGATAGTATGTTGACTTTTTGGTCCATACGGTATCATGGTACGATGATTTGTGATACGATACATGATAGTATGTTGACTTCGGTCCATATGGTATCATGGTACGATGACTTGTGAAATGGTACGACCGTACGTGGTATGTTGATTTCGATCCATACAATATCACGTTACGATGAAACTTGTTTGGTAAGTGTAGTAAGACATAGTAATGGTTGTTACTTTTACTTTTAGTCTTTATTTCTATTACATGGCATTCAAAGACCATTACGGGTAGTATTTTACAATCGTATGATTGTATGGAAATTGGAAGTGTGGAATGGATAGTAAAGAGCAATTTAGGCCTTTGGACACAATTTCTTGTATGAAATTTGGTTCATAGGATTACTTTTTACTCTCACTAGCATTTTACTCTCACTAGCATTTTTACTCTCACTAGCATTTTACTCTCACTAGCATTTTTATGCAAATTTTGCTACACTGACAAATTTTCAGGTAAACCTCGTCGCAAGAAGCGTGGTAGAGGAGATGGTGTTGGGTGACTTGCCGAGTTGGTGAATGGACAATGATAAACAAAATTTTGGTTTAGCATTCTTAGAAATGCTTGTAAATTATTTCCAACTTTCATACTTGTGTCTTTTTTAGCCCGAAAGGGTATTTGTTTAAAATCTGCATATGTTTTATGATTTAAATCTCTTTTGGAAGTTTAAATTATATGTTGGAATGCACATTCCCGATTTATCACTTTCTCTGAATATGGGTTGTTGTAAACAGGTTTTGGATATCCGATTTTTAAACGAACCCATGCCGTTTTTCTTTAAAAATTGAGTCTTCCGCAGTGCATTTGAATTTAAAGAATTTAACGGAAATCGGGTCGTTACAATAACTAAATCATTCCAGTATAGGTGGTCACTGTGTATAATTCAATCCATAGTCCAAAATTACTTAAGATATCTTAGTATTTTGACTTGTGCATCTTTAATGATCACATTTAGGATTGCTGGTATATCTAGCCAAACCACTCACTTTGTAGGCTATATTAGGTCTTGTATAGTTCATTATGTACATGAGACTCCCTATTATTATGGAATACTCCAAAAATTATACACCTTAAATTTAATACTTAAATCGTAAAGATTAACTGTGCGTTAATTCTCATAATATCCAAATTTCCCTAACACTTTTGCTATATAGTGTGACTGAGAAAATATATATCAATTAGATATCTCTTTATTTGAATTACGAGAATAACATCTACAAGACTTATGTCTTTTCACATCACATTTTGAATTCAACCTTTTCTTTGTTGATTTTATTATCACTTTTGTGATTTTTATGATTAACATGCCATCAACATACACGCAAATAATGATATATTCATTATTTACAAACTTGTAATAAACACATTTGTCACACTCATTGATTTTAAAACCATTAGATATCAAGGTGTAAAGACTCGAATTTTCTCAAATCTTTAAATCATAAGCAAAACAGAGGAAGACTAGATTTTAAAAATGATGTGGATCCGTTTAAAATACGAACTCCCTAAACCTGTTTACATGGGCCCAAATCAGAGAATTTAAAACAACAGGAATTCATACTCCAGTTTATACCCAAATCAGAGAAAATAAACTCAAAAATATGTACAACAGATCTTAGGCTCTCATGAGCCACAAAATACCAAGTTAAAGACATCAATATCTGAAGTTTTTATATACAACATTCGTAGAATGCTCCAAAATATGCCTTTTTAGTCCAAGTATCAAAAGACATCCACTCGCTATCACGCAGCACCACCTCCACTACCTCGGCCTCTCACACGAGTATTACCTGAAAAAGTTTAAGTGTAGCAACATTAGCATAAAAATACTAGTGAGAATAAGATAGATGCAAGCACTTCTATGGACCAAATTCCATATCGGAAAATGTGTCCAAAATCCTATCGTGCTCTTTGCTACCCATTCAATACTCCCAAATACTTTGCATAAGAAAATGAATCCCATTCTACTATATTGTAACTTCGAAAAATAAACATTCAAGCTCATAAATAAAGTACTAAAACAACTAATTAGTACTAAGGCATAACAAAGTAAATAATAATGTAAGTTTCCATTCTCATTGTGACCACTTTGTCACATTTCACATTGAAACCGTGATCACATTGTCACCATTCACATATCACGCCGTGACCACATTGTCACCAATCACATTACCACGTCGTGACCACATTGTCACCAATCACATTACCACGCCGTGACCACATTGTCACCAATCACGTTACCATGTCGTGACGACATTGTCACTTACCACACATACCACTCCTACCACACATACCACATAATGATTCGTTACCACACATACCACGCCTACCACATATACCACATAATGATTCGTTACCACACATACCACGCCTACCACACATACCACATAATGATTCGTTACCACACATACCACGCCTACCACACATACCACATGATGATTTCTCCCAAGTTTCCTTTAACTATCTTATAGCCACTCAAATCAACGGAGTAATCTAATACTCTTCTCCAATTTCCGGAAACATAATTCTCCTTGAAAATACAACTTAATCCACAATTAAACAACTCACTTTAAACAGACCAAAAGCTTACTAATTTCTTTCCTTATGCACTTTCCTTATCTACCAACTATATCCAATCAGGGATAAGCTCTAAAATCTAATAACCCTCTTAACCTTGATCAAACATGTTCGTCATGCAACCCGGAAATATAAAAGTAATCACAACCATTTTAAACTCACCTTATAAATGAAGTCAACTCCAATTCGCCGGTTGACCAAATTCACGATCGATGCATAAAACCTATAATTCAAATACACCTAAAGTATATTAATTAACCGAATTGAACAACGATCGTCACGGCCCAAGGGAAAAGAGGGATTGGATAAGGTTTTCCAGATTTTAATCACTTTAGAGGGATTTCGGGTTGGTTTCGGGTACTTCGGATATTGGTACCATTAATGGATAATCATAAACTAGGGTTTTGGACAATATTTAATTCCGAAAAATTAAGTAAAAAATCCTAAACAATACTAAATGAAAAACCCTAGTCATCACCAAAACGGGAAAAACATACGGAAAGGGTTTTCGGCTCAAACCCGAATCTAGGGTTAGGAGAAAGTTCCTAAACGTACATAAAACAACTACCTCGATTGAAATATTCGAGTTTCTCACCAAGAATTAGAAGATTTAACTCAAAAACTCCATTAAAACACTATTTGGAGCTTAGGTTAGAAACTTTGTCATAACTTAAGGCCTTAAGAAAACGGATGGAAAGCTCAATTGTTAGGTTGGAAATGATGCTCGGGCCCGTGGCTATCCAACGCAACTAGAATTATGACGATCAGCCAAGAATCGAAGAAAACCCAAAATTTGGAACTTCAAGGATGATGCTCTCGGCCCCAAGGAGAAGAAGAGAAGAAAAATGATGAATTTTATCTAATTTTTGCTTATTTAAGGGATGATGAATAGTGTTTTTAGATATTTTAAGAATTTGGAAATGACGCATACATCCTTTATTTGTCTAAAGCTTTTAAAACGAAACCCGAAGTACTTAAAATAACCTAATGGTGATTAGTAATTATTAATTGGCCCATTAATAATTATTAATACAACCGAAACTAAATTAGGCAAATTAAACGATTAAAAAGGTTCCCGAACGAAATTAACTATTTAAATCTAAATAACTAATTCTAAAATTAACTTTAATACTTTAATTCAATAAATAATTAAATAAAATAATAGAATAAATAGATAAATAAATAATTCACCTCAAAATAACGGGACGTTACAGTCCACCCTCCTTAAAAGTAACTTCTAAGTAAACAAGTGAGGGTATTTATCCTGCATCTCCTCCTCTCGTTCCCAAGTAGCCTCCTCCGATACTTGGTTCCTCCACAAAACTTTCACTAAGCCGATAGTCTTGTTCCTCAACACTTTTTGCTCCGATGCTAGAATCTTCACCGGTGTCTCCTCATAAGACATGTTAGCATCAAGAATAACATGCTCATGATCTATCACATGTGAAGGGTCCGCCAAATATTTTCAAAGTATCGAAACATGAAAAACACTATGAACGGCTGACAAGGATGGTGGTAAAGCTAAAAGGTAAGCCACTGCCCCAACTCGATCCAGAATCTCAAATGGACCGATAAACCTAGGGCTCAACTTGCCCTTCTTCCCAAACCTTATCACACCCTTCATAGGTGCCACCTTTAAGAACACATGATCCCCCACATTGAACTCAAGTGGGCTTCGTCGTTTATCGGCATAACTCTTTTGCCGACTTTGGGCAACCCTCATCCTCTTTCTAATCAACATAATAGACTCACTAGTCCTCTGTAAC
This sequence comes from Gynostemma pentaphyllum, assembly GCA_028015215.1. Classification (NCBI taxonomy): domain Eukaryota; kingdom Viridiplantae; phylum Streptophyta; class Magnoliopsida; order Cucurbitales; family Cucurbitaceae; genus Gynostemma; species Gynostemma pentaphyllum. The sequence continues at coordinate 43,798,666 of CM051353.1, forward strand.
AACTCAGGTCCCAACAGTCTCCTCTCCCCAACCTCATCCCAATGAGCGGGAGAACGACACTTTCTACCATTAAGTGCCTCAAACGGTGCCATCTTGATGGTAGCTTGGAAACTATTATTATATGCAAACTCTACCAGGTACAAATAGGAGTTCCAACTACCACCAATGTCTAGAACACAAGCCCTCAACATATCCTCTAAAATTTGGTTAACTCTCTCTGTCTGACCATCGGTATGAGGATGAAAGGCTGTGCTAAAATTCAAACCGGTACCCATGGCAGAATGCAAACTCTGCCAAAACTTTGACACAAACCGAGTGTTTGCGGTCTGATACAATCCTCATAGGCACACCATGCAGTCTAACAATCTCCCTCAAGTACAACTGTGCCCAAGTCTCAACCGGATAAGTAATCCATCCCGGTAAAAAGTGTGCGGATTTTTTCAAATGATCCACAATGACCCAAATGGTATCACACCCTTTGGATGTTCTAGGAAACCCACAAACAAAATCCATAGAGATCTCCTGTAACGTCCCGTTATTTTTTAAGTTAATTTTTTTTTTATTATTTAATGTTATATATTTATTTATTTATTTCAATTTAAGTATTTAGTTTAATTATTATTTTGTTATTTAGAATTTAATAGTTAATTTCGCCCGAAATTATTTTTAATCGTTTTAATACTTTAAATTCGCTTCGGTGACATTAATAATTATTAATAGGCCAATTAATAATTATTAATCACCTTTAGATTTATTTAAGAGCTTCGGGTTTCGATTCATAAGTCAAAAGTCATAAAAGGATGTATCCGTCATTTCTAATTTCTTAAAAATATCTAAAATCACTATTTACTCATCTTTAAAAATCACAAAGTTGACCAAAATTCACATTTTCTCTTCCTCTTCCTTGCCATTGCCGTGGGGCACTTCTCCATTGATGAGAAGAAACTTTTTCTTGTCCTTTCTTCGTTTCTTGGCGGATCGTCGTGTTTTCGGTTGCGTTGGATTGGTAGGGACGAGGGCTACCTATCCAACCTACCTTTTCAGAGTTTCCCGTTCTCTAAGGGAAGTCCCAAAAAATAAGTTTTCAAAACTTTTTATATGGTTTTGTTCGTTTTTTATTACAAATGACTTTTGAAGTTGAAATCATGAATTTCTATCATGGAATTTGACGATTTTGAGCCCGGATTTTTGAAAACACTATTAATCTGAAATTATTATTCATCCGAAAATTCAAACTTGTTCTCATCTTAGTTATGAGTTGTAATATGTTGTGCAATTGATGAATTGTAGGTTCGTTTGCTCGGTTGTTGATTCGTGAGAAATTGGAGATTTGGAGCAAAACTAAATGGGCCAAGGTGAGAATAAATAGGATTTAAAGTAGTTTTAGAAACCGAATCAGTTGAACGGTTTGTGGAATCAGAAGCTAAGATTAAGATTCGATTCTAAGAGAAAAGAAAGTGAGCTAGTGCCCTCAGGATTAGGAGCTAGTTCTTTGAGTGAAAACTTTGGAGTTTCTCGAGGGAACGTCGAACTTTTGAAAGTTCTAAGTTAGAATCGTTCCGGGAGATTAAATGGATCATTGGAAGCTAAAAGATCCAAACTTTTAGATAGAATGGTTAAAGGAATTCGATAATAGAACTTTGGATTTTAGTTGGAAGTTTGAAATCCTTGGAAGTGTAGATTATTTATTTAAAATAAGAACTTACTTTTATGAAAGTAACGGAAGTTCGATCTACTTATTTTTCTTCCGAAATCCCTATTTATTTACTTTATGCATAAGGACATCTATGATCCTTTTACCTTATGCACTTTATTTTATGTCCTTTACTTTATGCCCTTTCGATTATGTTGAATGTTTATATTTACTTTACTTGCATTCGAAAGCATAATTCATATCATATCATATTGCAAAATTGAAATTGGGAGGAATAATAAGACATGTAAAGGTTGCAGTACTTTGCATTGTCTGGTATTATTCGTTTTACGTTTCCTTATATGTACATGAGGAATGCTAAAGGACTGCGGGACTTTGCATGATCGAAGGAGATGGATAATGAGATAATGATGGAACTATACGAGTTCACATTATCTGGTGTTATCCATAATTACTATGATACATATACGAAGATACAAGGTGAATGAACTGACCTACGAGAGCTTCATTACCTGTATTCGGTGAGTGAGTTAATGAGGTGAATGAACTGACCTACGGGAGCTTCATTACCTGACATTAATCCTTAGAGGTGAGAAGTTATTATTAAAAAGACTTTGTATATTTTATTATGGAAAGTGAGTTTAATGAGGTGAATGAACTGACCTACGGGAGCTTCATTACTTGTCATTATTCACTAGAGATGGAATACTATTATTGAAAGGACTTTGTATATTTTATTTTGGAAAGCGAGATAATGAGGCAAATGAACTGACCTACGGGAGCTTCATTACCTGATATTATTCGCATGTGATAGTTATATTGATGTAAGGTTATATGTCTTTTACACTTGTTTAGCGAATTAATGAATAATGATTAGACTACATGTACTAATATTATCGTCATTAATCACAACTTGTGATTGTTGAATATGTTAAGTCTGAGTGTGCTTAACATTATTATATTAAAAATAACGAAAAGTAAACTTTTGATAGCCGAATTCTATAGGAAAAGAAATGAAATATAAATGTTATATGCATTACAAAACCATACCCAGAAATACTTGGAATGTAGTTCCACAATCTTATTTGGGAGAATTGGTAAGTAAAAGTGGAACACTTAATATAAACTCTTTGAATGGATTGATAGCAAAGAGTAAGTATGTTCTTGGACACGAATCCGGATACGGGTTTGGGGTCGAACTTTACTTTTATTCTGTTTATTCTCATTGGGCTTAAGTTGTTAGCTCATGATATTACAAACATTTCAGGTGTTCGGGTCATGAGAGAGAAGCTGGTGCTGCTTGATCGAGAGGATGATGATACTGAGATGGACTATATGTCATTTAAAAGTTCCGGAACTTACCTTATCTAATTTTGTTTTGATTTCGGTCTTTGAGATGTAAATTTGTTTATAAGCTCTTAAGAGCTTTTCGTCTTAAGTTTTATGTTATAATCATCTTTTAATTTTGGAAAAGGAATTGTATTTCCTTACTTTTAAATTCTCTGATTGTGAAAAATGTAAACAGGTTATGGATAGTCTGAGTTTTAAACATATCCATGCCAAATTTTTATTAAATTTAAAGACTTTCGCCGTCAATCTGATTTCAAATTATTTAAAAGAGTCGGGTCGTCACATCTCCCCCCATTTCCACTCAGGTATACTCAAAGGATTAAGATAACCCCCTAGTCTCGTCCTCAAAGCCTTGACTTGCTGACAAGTCAAGCATCTACTCACAAACTCCGCGATCTCAAGTTTCATCCCGGCCCACCAATAATGTTGTCTCAAATTTCTATACATCTTGGTACTACTCGGATGAACAGAAAAGATTGAATTGTGAGCCTCCTCCAACAATTTTTTCCTGAAAGTCGAACTCAAAGGTACGCAAAGCCTTTAACAATACATCAAAGCACTATCAGAGGAAAAAGTGAAGTGCCTAGGTATACCTGACTCTGCCTTAATAAAACTGGCTTGTAAATGATTCTCGCCCCTCTGAGCCTCAATCATCCTCTGTCTCAAAGTAGGCCCCACTTTCAAACTAGCCAAACTCACTGTAACCTTGGCAGTAAGGAGGGTTATCTCAGCACGCTCCAACTCCCATCTCAATCTCACTGGTAAAGCAGCCAAGTGTGAAGACTTTCTGCTATGTGCATCCGCCACTACATTGGCTTTCCCGGGATGGTACTGAATATCACAATCATAATCTTTCACAAACTCCAACCATCTCCGTTGTCTCATATTCAATTCCTTCTGAGTGAAGAAATATTTGAGGCTCTTGTGATCGGTGAATATCAAGATTTTCTCACCATACAAGTAATGCCTCCAAATTTTCAAAGCATTTACAACCGCTGCAAACTCCATATCGGGAGTCGGATACTTTTTCTCATGCTTCTTCAACTGACGGGAAGCATATGCTATAACTTTCCCATGTTGCATCAAAACGCAACCCAAACCTCTCTTCGAAGCATCGGTATAAACCGTCAACCCACCACTCATAGGGTGATGCCTTATTGACTGCTACTTATATTCTTAATCGTGTACCTTTAAAATCTGTTGCTTGTACACCCTATGAGTTATGGACTAGCAGAAAACTAGACCTTAATGGTTTGAGACCATGGGATGTGCAGCTTACGTTCATGAGCCGTCACATCAATATGGAAAACTAAGTCCAAGGGTTAAAAAGAGTATTTTCATACGATACTCTGAAACCTCAAAAGGGTACATTTTCATCGAAGAACAAGCAAGTGGGAGTATAACAGAATTCGAATCACGTAATGCTACATTCTTGGAAAATAATTTTCCATCAAGAGGTGAGATTAATCAGGAGGCGTCTCTTTATGAATTAAATATTTTAAATAATTTGATTCCATCAAACGAATTGAGCGATACTCCTAATCGGTTATCAATGGTATCTCATCCAACTGGAAGAAATTTGAACACTCTGTATGATTCAAAAGAACCACTAATAACCCATGATTCAGAACAACAAATAAGGTGTAGTAATCGTGGTAGAATTCCAAAACGTCATTATGATGATAAAATTTTCATGATTACGCCTCAAGACGATGAAGAGCCGAATAATGTCCAAGAGACTCTTCAAAGTTCTAATAAGGATAAATGGATAAAGGCAATGGAAGAAGAAATGGAGTCAATGAAGTCAAATAGTGTTTGGGAACTAGTTGATCTTCCTAAAGGAAGCAAAGCAATTGGTAACAAGTGGATTCTTAAAATCAAATGTAAAGCTGATGGCTCAATCGAAAGATATAAGGCCAGACTTGTAGCCAAAGGTTACACACAACAAGAAGGAATTGATTATGAAGAGACATTCTCTCTTGTTGTGATGTTTACCTCTATTCGTCTTATCCTAGCAATAGTTGCAAGTTTAGATTTAGAATTACATTAAATGGATGTTAAAACAACATTTCTAAATGGTGAATTGGAAGAAGAAATATACATGCAACAACCCATTGGTTTTGTTACCGAAGGGCAAGAACAAAAGGTTTGTAAATTAATGAGGTCAATTTATGGCCTGAAACAATTTTCCAGACAGTGGTACATCACATTTCATCAAGTTATCACCTCATATGATTTTCATATGATTGATGAGGACCACTGTGTGTATGTCAAAACACATAAAGATAAGTTTGTGATTCTTTCATTATATGTGGATGACATACTTTTGGTTGGGAAAGACAAGGAGTATGTATTAGCCATTAAAGAATGGCTATCATCAAACTTTCAAATGAAAGATATGGGTGAAGCAGCATATATACTTGGAGTCAAGATTGAAAGAGATCGATCCAAAAGGATATTAGCCTTGTGACAAGGTCAATACATCAAGAAAATTCTTGAGAGATTTAAAATGGAAGACTACAAACCTATTGATACTCCCATCGCAAAAGGCGAAAGCTTAAGTCAAAGATTGTGTCCAAAGACTCCAGAGGAAATAGTGACAATGCGAAAAGTTCCTTATTCAAGTGTTATTGGAAGCCTAATGTATGCCATGATGTGTACGAGACCAGATATATGTTTTACGGTGGGTATGGTAAGTAGATACCAGTCAAACCCAGGACAAACCCATTGGAAAGCTGTAAAATGAAGAGAGACTAACCTCTTGATGAAGAGAGACTAACCTCTTGATGAAGAGAGACTAACCTGTTGATGATGCAGCGGAAAACGAACTAGAAAACCCAGTTGACGATGACAGTCGATCTGAACAAATCACCTATGGACCTGTTACAATATTCACAGCCTAGATCCTTTACTTTTCTTCTGAGTGATGAAAAATTGAGTTTTTTGATAGAGAGATTTCCGAGATCTTCTTATTCTCTTTTTTTCACGTTGATTTTGATATGGGAAAGACATCCCATATTTATGCAGATATGGAATTGCCAAGGCAGTTCCACAAAACTGCCATGAGGCAGTTGCCTTGATCTTCCACTCACACATTATGGGTTACACATCATGGGCGTACCTCTTACATTGTTCCGTTTGGAACAAGATATTCTATCACGCATCAATCAAGGAGAAACACATTCTCTTTCATCAGCATCTAAGTCATACAAGAAAATAGGCCGTGTGACCATCATACCTTCAATTCGAGAGCTTGTTACTTTACAACAGTTAAGTATGTAATGTAACTCAATAGTGTATTATGTAGAGTGTATGATGTATTTCCCTAGAGCATTTAGTCACATTTGTAATTCCAAATCTCTTTAAAAATATTACTTTTGTATTCACAATTATATTACAAAAATACAATTGGTCGACCGATGAATACAATATGATGTGATACTTAAAATAATCTTCTCTTTTCCTCAAAAAATTTCCATCCCAAAACGATTACTCTCTAGATAAGTCTCATTAGATCGAATCTTTCATGACCATTGGTAACTTTCCAAGATAGCTAAATCGTAGAGAAACTTCAAGATTTTAGTCAAAGATCTTAAGGGTACTTGTAAGACTTCTTAGTCTCATAGGTCTCACATTATTAAGAAGTAGAGATCTAACTTCTGTTACCCATTTAGGTCGTTTATAGCACATGTGGTAAGAAACACATGATACAGTATTATTCTCCATTCTCATTGGAGTGTATGTCTCAATTTATACTGTACAGATGATAGTTCAGATATACTTAATATCTAACTTGAGTCCACAACTCTACTTTATCAACTTATGACTGCAGGACTTCCATCTGGCTCATAGACAGTTAGGTGAATAGTGAGATCTATTCACCTTCGATTATAAATATAATCTCATCTTGATTCTTTATCAAGGTGTTATCTAGGTTAAGCATATGCTCTCATGGTGTTGTTATCAATTAACAACAATATTGCTTAAAATATCTCATTTCTATTCGACACAAAGTCATAGAAGTGATTACCTATGTGAGAAGGTCAATCTACTGTCAGACATACTTTTTGTTTAATGTACTAAACATTCTCTGTATGAAAAATTTGAAAAAAAAATACTAAATTTTATTTCATAACCAAAGTAAATCAGTAATACAATTTTCATGTCATGTGAAATTAAATTCTACGCAAGCCTATAGATTTAACATGGCCATAAAAAACGTCTCTAGGTATGGGCTTTGTAAAAGGATCTGCAATCATACCACGCATAGATATATATTACACATTCACTTCTTACTGTGCAACTTTATCTCTCACAAAATTGTATTTTGTATCGATGTGTTTTGTCTTAAAATGATACTTGGGATCCTTTGTGAATGCTATAGCAGCTTGACTATCGCAATTCACTAACACTGAGTTAGACATAATTTCAATGAAACCCAAGTGACTTAAGAATCTCTTAAGCCATACTGCTTCTTGTACTGCTGATGATAGGGCCACAAATTCAGCTTCCATTGTGGATAAGGTTATACAGATCTGCTTTTTACTACTCCACTATATTGCACCACTATTTAGTAAGAACACATATCCAGAAGTGGATTTTCATTCGTCGAGGTCTCCTCCCCAATTAACATCTGTGTAACCTTCTAACTTTGGATAGTTTCCTTGATAACATAATGAATAATCCATGGTGCCCTTAAGGTACCGGAGAATTCTTTTTACAGCTTTCCAATGGGTTTGTTCTGGGTTAACTGGTATCTATTTACCATACCCACGACAAAGCATATATCTGGTCTCGTACACATCATGGCATACATTAGGCCTCCAATAGGACTTGAATAAGGAACTTTTCGCATTTTCTCTATTTCCTTCGGAGTTTTTGGACACAATCTTTGACTTAAGCTTTTGCCTTTTGCGATGGGAGTATAAATAGGTTTGCAGTCTTGCATTTTAAATCTCTCAAGGATTTTCTTGATGTATTGACCTTGTGACAAGGCTAATATCTTTTTTGATCGATCTCTTTCAATCTTTACTCCAAGTATATAAGCTGCTTCACCCATATCTTTCATTTAAAAGTTTGATGATAGTCATTCTTTAATGGCTTACACATACTCCTTGTCTTTCCCAGCCAACAGTGTGTCATCCACATATAATGAAAGAATCACAAACTTATCTTTATGTGTTTTGACATACACACAGTGGTCCTCATCAATCATATGAAAATCATATGAGGTGATAACTTGATGAAATGTGATGTACCACTGTCTGGAAGATTGTTTCAGGCCATAAATTGACCTCATTAATTTACACACCTTTTGTTTTTGCCCTTCGGTAACAAAACCAATAGGTTGTTGCGTGTATATTTCTTCTCCAATTCACCTTTTATAAATGTTATTTTAACATCCATTTGATGTAATTCCAAATCTAAACTTGCAACTATTGCTAGGATGAGACGAATAGAGATAAACCTCACACCAGGAGAGAATGTCTCTTCATAATCAATTCCTTCTTGTTGTGTGTAACCTTTGGCTACAAGTCTGGCCTTATATCTTTTGATAGAGCCATCAGCTTTACGTTTGATTTTAAGAATCCACTTGTTACCAATTGCTTTGCGTCCTTTAGGAAGATCAACTAGTTCTCAAACACTATTTGACTTCATTGACTCCATTTCTTCTTCCATTGCATTTATCCATTTATCCATATTAGAACTTTGAAGAGCCTCTTGAACATTATTCGGCTCTTCATCGTCTTGAGGCGTAATCATGAAAATTTCATCATCATAATGACGTTTTAAAATTCTACCACGATTACTATGCCTTATTTGTAGTTTTTGAATCACGAGTTATTTGTGGTTCTTTTGAATCACATGGAGTGTTCAAATTTCTCCCACTTGGATGAGATACTGTTGATAACTGATTAGGAGTATCGCTCATTTCGTTTGATGGAATCAAATTATTTAGAATATTTAATTCATAAAGAGACGTCTCCTGATTGATCTCACCTCTTGATGGAAAATTATTTTCCAAGAATGTAGCATTACGTGATTCGAATTCTGTTATACTCCCACTTGCTTGTTCTCCAATGAAAATGTAACCTTTTGAGGTTTCAGAGTATCGTATGAAAATACTCTTTTTACCCCTTGGACCTAGTTTTCCATGTTGATGTGATGACTCTTGAATGTAAGCTTCACATCCCCATGGTCTCAAACCACTAAGGTCTGGTTTTCTGCCAGTCTATAACTCATAGGGTGTAGAAGCAACAGATTTTGAAGGTACACGATTAAGAATATAAGTAGCAATCAATAAGGCATCACCCTAAAAAGTGATCGGCAATTTTGCTTGCGCCATCATTGAGCTAACCATTTCTAAAAGAGTTCAATTTCTCCTTTCAGCAACCTCATTCTGTTGTGGGGTTCGGGGAATGGTTAGTTGCCTATGTATTCCTTTTTCTTCACATATTTGTTTAAACTCATTAGACAAATATTCACGTCCACGGTCTATTCTTAAAGACTTAAACTTTAGATCCAATTGATTTTCCACTAATGTAACAAATTTTCTAAAACACTCTAATGCTTTAGATTTGTGGGAAATCAAATAGACGTGACCAAAACGTGTGAAATCATCTATAAAAGTGACAAAATATTCACCCTCATGTCGTGCCTTCACATTCATAGGCCCACAAATATTAGAATGAATTAATTGTAATGGAATTTCAGCTCTAGTTCCTTTACCAAATGGTTTTCTTGCCATTTTTCCCGCTAGACAACTCTCACATGTTGTTAGTTCGACCCTATCAATTTGGCCTAACAAACCCTCTTTAGTTAGTCTAGCTATCCTATGTTGACCTATATGACCTAATCTAGCATGCCACATAATAATGTCAACATTCGCATCAACAGATGATGTAATAAGGGAAAAACTAGCTAAATTATCAGATATCATATCAACAACATCTAACATAATAAAACCACTCATTAAATTACCACAGCCGTAGTGTACGTTGTTCAAACTTAAAAGTAGTTTAGTACCAAACATAACGAAAGTAAAACCAATTCTTAGAAGAAAAGATACAGAAACTAAATCCCGTCGTATGTCAGGTGCATATAAAACGTCATATAGAAACAGTGTACGTCCATTCCGCATATTCAATTTGCAGGAGCCAATCCCTTTCATAGGTACTCTTGCATTTTTTCCAACATATAACCATTTTGCACCTTGTGGAATCCGACGAAATTCCACGTAGAGCCCACGCTCCTTGGCTACATGGTCCGTGGCTCCTGGGTCTACAGTCCACGAAGGATGAGAATCAGTTAAAAAATAGAGCTGGAAACATATGATCTACTTTCATAAAAAGAACACGAGTCTTAAATGAATTGAAAGTTGATACCTTCTTTGGTTCAGTACACTCGCAAGCATAATGACCCTTTTCTGACAATTATAGCACTTGATCTTAGCCTTGTTCTTCTTTGGGTGAACCATGAGACCTTTTCCTTTGTTATTTGGACCTTGATTATATTTCTTCTTCTTATTGCCACCCTTACCCTTATTTCCCCATTGATGCTTACGCTTGTTCCCTTTACCCTCATGAGAGCTTGGGCCAGCCATATACACGTCAGCATTTTTAGACCTTGTTGCCTCAATGCGATCTTCCTCAAGTTCCAAGTGACGTGTAACATCAACGAGAGTTTTAATACCCTCATTATGAGATAGGTGCACCTTCATGTGCTCCCAGCTATGGGGAAGTGATCAGATGGCAGCTTGAACTTGTTGTTTATCAGTTAGGACGTGGCCAGCTTCCTTAAGTTCAGTAATCATATTGGACATTTCCCTCATGTGTTGTCGCATGTTATGATTAGAACGCTTCTTATAAGTGTCAAACTTAATCTTCAGTTGCCTTAGTTTGGTGATAGAAGTTCCACCAAACTTCAACTTCAAAGCAGCCCACAAGTCCATTACAAGGTCATAGCTTCGAAACTCACGCATGATGTCATTATCCATGCTACTCAGCAATGTAATGCGAGTCAGTGAGTTTTTCTTTTTCCAAACTTCATAAGCTTCACGGTCCCTTTTGTGTTGAGCAGTATTGCCTTCCTCAGGCTCAGTCAACACATGATTCAGTAATTCAAGAGCCTCTTGCTCTTCCAAGACATACTGAATTTTCATTGCCCAAATTTCATAGTTATCCCCGTTAAGCTTTTCCCTTTTGTTCAATTCAGCTATTATGTTCTTAGAAACAGAAGCCATCTTACCAAATTCTATAAAACATACATAGATGATTCACTTTATAGTTTATCATACATCTTATGTTTTACATGAGCTAGATAATTTCGATTACAGTTATTTGAAAGAATATTGAGTCGAAATATCACTTAGTTTCAAAATCATCTAAATAACTTTATCGAAAAATTATCACCTCGTAAAATAAATAATGATACATCAATCATTATTAAGTAATTAAATTATAATGAAACTTATTCATTATTATAAAAGTAAATTATGAAACATATTCATGAACAAAAAATTTACACAAAATGGAATAAAAGAAAAAAAATTCCAATACAAGTATAAAAAATATTTACATGAGAAATTTTAAGAGAGAGACAAACAAATTCCTATTTACAACCATTTCCTAGTAACAGGGAATGAAATATGTAAATCTTTTACAAGCTTGTATGGAATTTCAATGTCAGTAACAAGGATCTTTGGATCGTTGTTTTTCACAGGACGACATTTATGTCCATATATGCTAAAAATTTCCCTTTTCACACCACGAATCTCAAGTTGTTTAAGGAATTCTATCGTGATGTTGTGGTATTTTATAACTCCATTAGTTGTGTTCAAAATGTGATCAAGTAAGTCCTTGTGTCCTTGTAAAGATAGTAAGGACTTTAGTTTTTCAATTCGTTGGGTTTCTTCACGTAAACCTCCCTTCCATATTTTCTTGTTCAACTTTATGATAAACTCTGTCATATGAACTAAGCTACATTCAAAAACATCTTCGATTTTTATCTCTGATAAATCTTCTATCGTTTTCTCAAGCCTTGTTCTTTGTGCTTTTGTCTTAGGAACCATCGATACTTTTAACATTCTTGACAAATTCCCTTTTAATTTTTTTTTATCTGTAACATATACAGAAATAATTAATTAACAAATGATTATGACACAAAAAAAAAAATGTGTCTTTTGTCAAGAATTTTCAATAAAGTATTATAAATATATATTAAAATCATTTGATTTTACCTCCTTTTTTTAATATATATATATATATATATATTTATATTTACTAGTCAAATTAATCTGAACTTAAGTCATTGGTTCAGTTGGTATGTTTGTTTAGTTTTGTATATGACTCTTAAGTCTTGGGTTCAAAACAAGGCTTAGACTTTTTTTTTAATTAGATTTCTATAAATATATATATAAAGTTAAAAAACAATAATATCCTAAGTTCCCTTAATGGCAGAGTGGGTGGCATCAAATCTCTGTTTTAAGCTGTCCTTAGTTTCTGAGTTCGAAACCAGCTTAAGGCAGATTATAATTTTTTTTCTTTTTTTAAATTAAAATAAGAAAAAACACTGAAACAGGATACGCAGATGAACATCAGCCTATATTTTTTTTTTAATTTTTAATCAAAGCTTTAACTTTTCATAACTTCTTTAATTTTCAACCAAATTTTTCATGCAATATATCATTAGAAAGCTATTCCAATGTACTTTCTAAATATATAAGAATTAATACCAACGAATGATTGTACAAAACATAATCTGAGGTCAAAGTTACTGTTTTAAACTTTTGTTATAGTTTATTAAAACAGTGACTTTAAATTATCATAACTTACAATTTATTTAACTGACTTTCCCAAGTACGTGAAAAAGAAAACTGAGATCAAAAGAATTTTCTCTGTCTTGAAAAACTCAATATCATCACTCAGAAGAACAAAGAAAAGGATCTAGGCTGTGGATAACAAAGCGAGTCCGCTCGGTGATTAGCTTTCGATCGGTACTTCTCAAATTCGGGTTTCTCGTGTTTTTCCGTTGCGTTTCTTCAAGAGGTTAGTCTCCTCTAATATTGAAACCCAACAATAATCGGTTCCCAATACTTCAATCAATATTAACAAACAAATTCCCAATGCATATTTTATTTAAATTTTTGTTCAATGAAACATTTTTACAATTTAATGATTAACCCAAATTAAACTTAATCCTAAAGCATAAGTCTTCATTTGCCCCCTCCATCTCCCTCTCGTTTCCTACTTTAGGCCGTCGCACCACCACCACCATTACATTGTTGATTAGTGAGTTTCCTCTTCCCGTTTCCTTTTTGTTCTTCTTCATTTTTTTTATATGAATTTCTTTTCATTTCTTCTCTTCTCCCTACACTTTTTCCAATTTTTCTTGACCTTTTTATCTTAAAAATCTTTTTTTTAACCATTTTGAATTAAAAGGTCAAGTATTTATAAATATCAAGGGCCATAATATTACAATAATATTGTAGTGGCGACTATAAGAAGAGGGAAGAAAACGGAAAGAAACCCTACTTTTTGTCTGCTTCTTAAAAAGAGGAAAACCCTTCTTTCCTTAAAATTATTATTTGGTAAAACCTAATTTAATTTATTTTTGTATAAAGAAAAGAAATTAAATTAATTCCCAAGTTCTCTTAATTTTCTAATAACACAATATTTTTTTATCAAAAATAATATTTAAATAATTAAAATCTTATAGAGTAAGTTAAAAATTAAAATAACCACTTTCCTAATTTTATGAGTGTTTCTCAGAAGCCCAGTCTATCCTTGTTGGGCCTAATTGTTGTTTCAACCCAAAAGCCTAAACCTTTGATGAGCTACTTGCAAAAGGAAAAGATCCCTGCCACCCACGTGGTCTGCTAGCTGTCATTAACAGAATCTGTTTTGGTATTCTCTCTAAGTATTCTGGAGCCTTCCATTGTTACTAATCTGGTCATTCGGTTAGGAAGAGAAGGAGATTTCTAGGGAGAGAAAAGTGAGAGAAAACTTTGAGAGAGAGTTATTGTATGAGAGATGGAGATTTTCTTTCATAGTGTTGCAAGCTTTCTTTGTTTCTGCTTGTAAGGTTTGCTCTGTATTTTGGCTGTAATTGTTTGGACTGATTCGAAGGTTAAAGATTGTGCATAAGCTTGGAGAACTCCTTCAGCAACTGGACGTAGACCCTTAATGGTTGAACCAGTATAAATATTGTGTCTTCTTCTTCCCTTTCTTGTAATTTTGAGTTTGTTTTCATTTCTGGAATAAGTGCTAAAAGCACAACAAGTGGTATCAGAGCAAGGATTTTCTTTAATCTTTTCTTGGAAATCAAAGAAAGATTCAAGGATCAGAAGAAATTGTCGATGTCAATGAAGTTTGAGTTGCATGCGTTTGATGGCAGTGGAGATTTCGGATCTTGGAGGAAAAAGATGAAGGACCTGTTAGTTCAACAAAAACTACAAAAGGCAATTGAGGATCCTGCAAATCTTCCTGCGACTATGACTGCCTTAGAGAGATCAGATCTTCAGTTGAATGCCTTTTCCATAATCATCCTTTACCTGGCTGACAATGTACTGAGACAGGTAGATGGCATGGGTACGGGTTATGAGGTTTGGAACAAGTTGGAGGAAATTTACCTTAACAAGTCCTTCACAAATCGGATTCTGTTGAAGGAAAAGTTCTTTGGATTCAGAATGGAAAATTCTAGAACCCTTGAACAGAATCTTGATGACTTCAAGAAGATCACAATCACTCTTGCCTCTGTGGATGAAGAGAAGATAGGAGATGAGAGCAAAGCAATAATTCTCCTAAACTCTCTCCCAGAATCCTACAGAGAGTTGAAGGCTACAATCAAATTCGACAGAACTACAATTATTGTGGATGAGGTAATCTCTGCCCTTCGTTCTTGGGAATTAGAATTGAAAACTGATAGGAATCAAAACAATAAGAATCAAGGGGATAGTTTACATGTTAGAGGTAGATCTAATGATAGGAAGCAAAGAGGTAGAAGTAAATCTATGCCAAACATGAAATATGTAAAATGCTACCATTGTAATGAGCTAGGTCATATTAGAAGGTTCTGTCCTAAAAGGAAAACCAATGGAAGAGACCACAACACTAATAGTTAGAAATAATTCAGGAAATGTAGCTACTAGTGATGATAATTCTGAAAATGGTGAAGCTTTAATGGTAGATTGTATAGGAGATGACCTTGAAAAAGAATGGATAATGGACTCAGGGTGCACCTTTCACATAACCTCACATAAAGAATGGTTACATAATTTCAGCCCTATTGATGGTGGAAATGTCCAACTGGGAAACAATGTACTTTGCAAAGTCATAGGAATAGGGGAAATTAAGATAAAGAAAAGGGCGGGTGCTGTTAGAACTCTAAACAGAGTTAGGTATGTTCCCAGCAGAAAGCTTATCTCCCTAGGAACCTTAGATGATGAAGGTCTAGAATATAGGTCAGAAGGTGGAGTTCTTAAAATTCTAAGTGGATCCCTAGTCATAATGAAAGCTGAAAAGGTAAATGGCCTATACTTCCTTAGGGGTAGCACTGTCACAGAATTAGCAGCCACTTCCTCTAGTGTAGTTGATCAAACCAACCTATGGCACATGAGACTAGGTCATGTTAGTGAAAGAGGAATGCAAGAACTAGCTAAACAAGGCATTTTAGACACTTCAAAACTTAACAAATTAGGCTTCTGTGAGAGTTGTGTTATAGGAAAGTCTAAACGGGTAAAATTTGCTAAATCTGTCCACACAACCACTAGTGTTCTTAGCTATATTCATTCAAACCTATGGGGCCCTACTCAGCAACCATCCTTAGGAGGAAATAGATACTTCATGACCATAATTGATGACTACTCTAGAAAAACATGGGTATACTTCCTAAAACACAAGTCTGAGGCATTTGAAAACTTTAGGATTTGGAAAAAGATGGTAGAAGTTCAAAGAAATAGAAAAGTCAAGACCCTAAGAACTGATAATGGTCTTGAGTTTCTAAATGAAGAGTTCAATAAGTTTTGTAATGAGGAGGGCATTGTAAGACACAAAACTTTCAGACACACCCCCCAACAAAATGGGGTAGCAGAAAGGATGAATAGGACTATTCTTGAGAGAGTTAGGTGTCTAATGGCTAGTGCAAACCAACGTAAGAAATTTTGGGCTGAGGCTGTAAAGACAGTCTGTTACTTGATAAATAGATGCCCTTCCTCAGCCATAGAGTTTAAGACACCAAATGAAATGTGGACAGGAAGCAAACAAAAACTGAATCACCTTAAAATATATGGGTGCACTGCCTATGCCCACAATAAGGAAGGGAAACTAGACCCTAGAGTTGTTAAATGCATGTTTGTGGGATATCCTAATGGGGTAAAAGGATACAAGCTATGGCAGCCACTTAAAGGTGGAGGTTTTAAAAATTTTATCAGCAGGGATGTAACCTTTAAGGAGACTGAAATGTTTTTGAAATCTACTGATAAATCTTGTGAGATTAGTACAGGAAAAGTAGATGATATTCAGGTGGAGGTGGAGCCAAAAGAGATGGAGGCTCAAGAAAGCAGTACACAAGAAACTGATGAGGAATAGTCAGGCCAAGATCAAGTAATAGAAGACAGTGAAGACCTGAGTTCCTACCAACTAGCAAGGGACAGAAATAGAAGGGTAATTAAACCCCCATCCAGGTATGAGAATTCTGATTTTACTCATTAAGATTTCACTGCTACACATCAAATGGCATATAATGAACCCTTAACCTTTATGCATGCTATAAATGATACATATAAACAGAAATGGTTAGATGCAATGAAAGAAGAAATGACTAGCCTAGAGAAAAACAAGACTTGGATTCTTGTAGATAAGCCTAAAAATCAGAAACTTGTAGGATGCAAATGGATTTTCAAAAGGAAAGATGAAATCCCTGGAATTGAAAAGGTTAGATATAAGGCTAGGTTAGTAGCTAAGGGTTTCACACAAAAGGAAGGAATAGACTACAATGAGATCTATTCACCTGTTGTAAGACACATCTCCATTAGAATTCTACTTGCTTTTGTAACTGAATTTGATTTAGAACTAGAGCAATTAGATGTTAAAACAGCTTTTTTACATGGAGATCTAGTTGAAACAATTTACATGTCTCAACCTAAGGGTTTTGTTGCAAAGGGCAGTGAAGATAAAGTTTTCCTTCTTAAGAAATCTTTGTAAGGATTGAAACAGTCATCTAGGCAATGGTATTTAAAATTTGATAATTTCATGACTAAAAATGATTTCAAAATAAGTAACTTTGATAGTTGTGTGTATGTTAAATGGATTAACAAAGACTGCCCTATGTACCTTCTTTGGTATGTTGATGATATGTTAGTAGCTTGCTCAAACATGAAAGAGATAGATAAGCTGAAAATATCCTTATATAAGGAATTTGAGATGAAAGATCTAGGGAAAGCTCAAACTATACTTGGCATTCACATCAATAGAGATAGGAGTAAATGCACACTGTTTCTCACACAACACAAGTATACTTTGAAAGTTCTAGAAAAATTTCATATGAGCAATGCTAAATCTGTTAGCTCACCTATAGCCACTCATTTTAAGTTATCTGTTGCTTTGAGTCCCAAAACTGAAAATGAACAACTTGAAATGATTGATATTCCTTATGCTAGTGTAGTATGCAGCATTATGTACACCATGGTCTGTTCTAGACCTGACTTAGCATATGCCTCTAGTCTCATAAGTAGAAATATGTCAAATCCTGGTAAACCACACTGGGAAACTGCAAAATGGGTATTGAGATACCTAAAAGGTACCTAGAACTATGGCCTCAAATACACTAAAAGTAATGATACTAACAGTACAATTGTAGGCTATTGTGATTTTGATTTTGCAGGAGAGATCTTGACAAGAGAAGATCATTAACAGGGCTAGTATTCACACTATTTGGGAATGCCATAAGCTAATAACACAATATTTTTTATCAAAAATAATATTTAAATAATTAAAATCTTATAGAGTAAGTTAAAAATTAAAATAACCACTTTCCTAATTTTATGAGTGTTTAACTCAGAAGCCCAGTCTATCCTTGTTGGGCCTAATTGTTGTTTCAACCCAAAAGCCTAAACCTTTGATGAGCTACTTGCAAAAGGAAAAGATCCCTGCCACCCACGTGGTCTGCTAGCTGTCATTACCAGAATCTGTTTTGGTATTCTCTCTAAGTATTCTGGAGCCTTCCATTGTTACTAATCTGGTCATTCGGTTAGGAAGAGAAGGAGATTTCTAGAGAGAGAAAAGTGAGAGAAAACTTTGAGAGAGAGTTTTTGTATGAGAGATGGAGATTTTCTTTCATAGTGTTGCAAGCTTTCTTTGTTTCTGCTTGTAAGGTTTGCTTTGTGTTTTGGCTGTAACTGTTTGGACTGATTCGAAGGTTAAAGATTGTGCATAAGCTTGGAGAACTCCTCCAGCAACTGGACGTAAACCCTTAGTGGTTGAACCAATATAAATATTGTGTCTTCTTCTTCCCTTTCTTGTAGTTTTGAGTTTGTTTTCATTTCTGGAATAAGTGCTAAAAGCACAACACCTAAAATTAAAATCTAAGTGTTTTATTCTGAAATATTATTATTAAGCATCGTTAAATTAAAATCAATGAACTAAAATTCAACTAAACCATGGATTATAGCCTATAGGCGTGAGCGTGAACTTCAATGTGTCAAGCTTGGACTCAGGTTCGATTTTGACTATTTTGAAGGGGCAATTAAAACTCTAGTATTTTTTTTTAATAACATATATAAAAAAAGTCGCTCAAAAAGATATATGTAAATATAGTAAATTTTGATCGGGTGAATTAGTGATAAGTATTGAATTACGTATTTATATACTAAGTTTATCACTAATACACATATTAATCAATCTTAATCACCGATTAATATAGTAAAAATTGCTATATTTATAAATACTCTTTAGAATTGCAACTTTTACAAATATTAAATCAAAATCTGTTTCACACTGTAATTTTCTAATATCAAGGCAAACCTTGAAAGTATATTAATATTGATCTTTGTTTGATTCGTTTTGTCGTCCTGAATTTAAATTCGATATATGTTAACCTCAAGTCACCCAATAGATAAAATTTTCAAAATTTAAACTTCCAAAGTTTATAAATTTACGAAAAATAACACATACTTTTAAACTTTTATATTGTTTATTAGAGATTGACGTGTTGTATAATTTTTGTGGACATTGAATTAAGAACACATCTAAGTGCACACTAAAGGCCTCTTTAAAGCCCAAGCCCAAACCCAACATGACATATCCAAATGTTTTAGGGGAGATATGAAAGTCTCATCTCCTCGAGATTATGTGGAAACCCATGTCCACTAACTTTATTGGCTGTCCATTTATATATGTACTTGGACGCCCAAGACTATAAATAGGTGCATCTATTGTGGGCAATTCATCTACCCAGTGAAAAAATTGAGTGAAAGAAAGTGTGAGGTTTTGAGTTAAAAATAGTCTTGTTATAAAAGAGAACGGTTTGTTTTTTTAATATCATTGGGTTATATATATTGATGCACTATTTGTAAAAATAGCAACTCTATATATTATTTATAAATATAGTAATTTTTACTACGTTAATCAATGATAAATAATGATTAAAGTGTGTATATAAACTTTGTGTAAAAATATGTAATTCAATGTTCATCACTGATCGGGATCAAAATTTGTTATATCTACATATGTTTTTTGAAGCTACTATTTTTACAAATATTACTAGATTTGTAAATGCCTTTTTTTTTTTGCTCTTGCGAAAATAGCAAAAATAGGTCCAATATTTGTAAACATAGCAGTAAAAAAATGTATTTGCAAAAATAGCAGAAAAATTAAATTCGTACCTAAAAATTACAAAATTGCCACTAGTAATCAGTGATATCTTCACAAATAATCACTGATAAGTAATCACTGATATCCTGATATTTTGTGTAGAAATCACTGATTATTTTATAAGTTATCATTGATTTCTCTGATCACATGAATGAGAGTTTTTAAAAATCTGCTATATTTGCAAATACTTTTTAAAAATGCTATATTTTTAAATATTGCTAAACATTCTGCTACCCAATGAAATTTCCCTTTTTTTTTCAGAAAATTGTAACTCTTGTAAATTATTTTATTCTTACTTGTGGTTTTTATCTGAAATTGTGTATAGGGGTTTTCCACATAAAATCTGTGTCTTTATTCTTCTTATTAACTATTATTAGGGAAATTTATATAAGCCACCCATGAACTATAGGGGCTGTGACTATTTACACCATTAAACTTTTTAATTTAAATAATACCCCTAAAGTTATAAAGTTTTAAAATTAGACCTATAAGATTTTAATTTGACAAATTACCTCTTATATTGTTAAATTAAACCCCAAAAACCACCATAGAAATGAGTAATATATTTCTAATGTCCAACGGGACATTCAAAGATCAGTTTAGAGAAGAAGTCCTCATGTTTGCTGTCATAGGAGTTTTGGGGTCAAGATCAAGGTTAAGATTGTGCAATGAATAGGGGAGCTCGGAGATCCGCTCCTATAAAGATTTCGTAGAACTAATTGATATTTTAATAATTTTAAGAGTGTAATTTGTTAAATTAAAATTTTACGGGTTTGCTATTAACATTTTATAAAGTTATGGGTTAATTACTCAAATAAAAAATTTATGGGTGTAGATGTTACCATTCATATCATTTAAGAGGGTGGTTGATGCTCTTAATCTATTTTAACTGCAACTATTCTCTATCTGGTCTAATCTCTTATAACAATTGAATCATAACAAATTTGAATATGATTTTTACTCTTGAGTCAACCTGACACTCAATAATTTACGATTGTTTTGTTAAATGACACAACTCGTTTGACATCTCTTATGATTAGTAGTGGCAGTTTTTGAAAGCAGCTAGGTGCAAAATGACAATAACGATGTAAGAGTTTGAACCCATTTAACGTAGGAGTTTGAACATACTATTTGTTATATCAATTATTTATGATGGGTCCATTGTGCAAAAATTTTTTGGAGTGCGTATCAACATTTGTCATTATCTTGTTGAGAATGAGTGTTGTTGTCGTCCAAAAATGGAGAGCTTCCACGTAAGCAACGAAGTTAAAGTATGGGACGAGTTGGAGGTCATGCGCTGCACTGGAAGTACTGTGTAGGTGATGTGCTAAGTAGTTGACGAGCACTGTATGTACCTGCACATGAAATAAAGGGAGCACCGGTGTGGTGTCGGCCTAACACCCTCCGATGCTAAAGTCAGAGCAAGCAGAGCTAGTGTGCCAGAGAGAATCGTAGTAGAAATTAGTTACCTAATGAATGAATTTCTTCTCCTATTTATAGGAGAATATGTTGATGACATCACCGTGTCACGTGTCGCGTCAGGATTGGACCACGTGTTGCTCCTCAATTACATGTCGCTTGCGGGTTACGCCACATGTCATTTCCTAATCGGACACTTGCATTCGATTTAATTATGTAGGTCTATGTTAGAGACTGCGTAACCAGATTTTTTCAGGAGCGTAGACTTTATGACTTGGTACTGCGGTCAGACAAGATGTCGTGGTACTGCGGTCGGACCAGGTGCCCTGGTACTAAGGTCAGATGAGGTGCCCTGGTACTGTGGTCGGACCAGGTGCTAGGTACTGCGCTCAGGCGAGGTGCGTAGACATTCTTGTCAAGTTATAAAATTTCATGTGTTATCAAATTTCACCTACAATAGAGGCCCCCTACTCTCGAGCCGAGTTGAGATTTCAATGTTGCTTGAGAGTATTCTTCCAAAGTGGAATTTTACCTCGGTGATTTTTCGGAACATATTCTAAGTGTTGAATTTTGTACAACTTCAATTTTGTGCCTTTGTAGCTTGAATTTTCCGTCTTTGCAGTGGTCAAAATTTTGAGAAAATACTTGGAGATTGATAGGTTTAATTTTCTGTCTTGGTCGTTTTAGAGTTGGGTTGTATGTAAAGTTGTCACGCTTAATCATCACATATTTTGCCTCCTTTGATTTTAAGAGTAGAAGTGTAACGTCCCGTTATTTTGTGATAAAAAAAAAATTTATTTATTTTATTTTAATTTAAGTAATTAAAGTTTATTTATTAATTGGTAATTTAGAATTTGTAGTTTATTTCAGTTTTAATCTTTTAATTGACCTTTTTAATTTATTTTTGTTTTAATGGTATTAATAATTATTAACGGGCCAATTAATAATTATTAATCACCATTGGGATAGTTTTAGATGTTCGGGATTCGTTTTTAAGCTAAAAGTCATAAAAAGGGCAAAATGGTATTTTCCAATTACCTAAATATCTAGATATTTTGGTCATCTTCTTTAACTATCAACCTTGACTTCAAAATTGACCAAAAACTCTATCATTTTCATCCTCCAACCCGTGAGCTCCAAGGAAGGAAAAAGGAAATTTTGCTTTTCGTTCGTTTCTTGCTCGATCGACTTGATTCCGGGTCCTTTGGAAAGGTATCGGTCATACGAATCTTTTCCACCTAACCTTCGTACTTGCCACTCTTGTTTTGTGGAGATCTCGGTAAGTAAAGTTTCAAACCCTAAGCTCCAAATAGTGTTTTAATGGAGTTTTCTTTGATTTCCTTCGATTTCGTGTTGTAGAACTCGGTGTTTGTAAACTCGGGAGTAGTTTTACGTGTTTTTGGAAACTATCCCTTAACCCTAAAACCGAGTTTCAGTCGAAACCCTTCCCGTTTGAAATTTACCCTTTTGGGTTTGATTTTGGGTTAGAATTTAATGAAATAATGTTTATTTAAATTCAATTCGGGAAAGGGCTTAATGTTCAAAAACCCTAATTATCGCTACCCATTGAAATCAGAATTATCGAATTTCCTTAAAACCAACTCGAAACACTTTTAGATTGCCAAAAAGCCGGAAAACCAAACCCGATGCCCTTTTTCCTTGTGTTGGCCGAGAGCCTCTTGTGGGGTTTTGTTGGGTTTTTCGTCGTTTTGTATGTTTGGTTGTTGTTTGATCGATAGTTGGTAATTTATTGATTGTATGATATAATTCTTTGTAGGTGTTTTTGAACCACTCACTTGATCGCTCCTTCGAACTTAGGAGCAAAGTCATCTTTTAATTAAGGTGAGAATAGTTAGGATTTAAAGTAATTATAGAAATCGAATAAGTGTAATGGTTTGTAGAATCGGAAACTAAGATTAGAATCCAAATTAAGATTAGAGGGAGTGAGTTAGTGCCTTAGGATTTGTAGTTAATCCTTTAAGCGAGAAACTTAGGATTTCTCGATGAAAGCCTCGAATCTTAGAAGATTCTAAGTTAGATTAGTTTCGGAGTTTAAGATGGATCATTGGAAGTTTAAGATCCTTGAAGGTTTAGGTTAATCGTTATATTTGATCTTTACCTTTATTATTGATACCGGAGTTCGATTTATAAATCGTTCGTCCAAGAATTCTTATCTGTTTCTTTATCTTATGTCATTTACTTATTGCCCCTTTACTTTACGTGGGTTGTGATTTCTTTAATATTCGCACTTTACTTTATTTACTTTTGCAAGCATATGCATAACATTTTGCACCATTATTTATTATACCATAACATCTCGCATCATTGAAAAGAGAAAAAGAAAAGAATGAAAGGAACGGTGGATGAGTTGGATACCCACGTTACCTTCATGCATAAGGAATGGTCGATGAGTTGGATACCCACGTTACCTTCATACATAAGGTTGAATGGTGGATGAAATGTGAAAATCCACATTACCTTCATTTCATGCATAAATGGCGAATGCGTATCCTATGGGATGTACTCATTACTTTTATGCATATGAAAGATGGAATTGAGAATCGAGATGTTATAACTATACAAGTTTATTTATTTTCTCATTTAAGTCATAACAAGTTAATGGATGAACAATTAGACTAAGTGTGCTAATTAGTATCATCATTTGGAGAATATAGAATAGAATTACTTAATCTTTGGTGAATTCTAGGAAAGATTGTGTCAGTTAATTGGACACAAATCGAAATGCGAGTTTGAGGTCTATCTTTACTTTCTATGCTTATTATTCTCACTGGGCTTAGTTTGTTAGCTCATGATATTACAACCAATTTCAGGTAATGCTCTGGCTAGAGGCCGTGGAAGGGGAGATGGTGCTGCGTGATCGAGGGATGTTGATCTCGAGATGGACTAATGGATTTGTAAAGTTTATGTCTTATTTTGATGAACTTTAAGAACTTTAATGAATGGTATTTTGTATTTGGCTCATAAGAGCTTAATGTTGATGTTTATATGATATATATCTTTGAACTCCTGAAATGGGACTTGATGTTCCTTGTGGATTTATTAGATTTGAAAATTAGGATGTAAACAGGTGTTCGGCATGCCAACTTTCAAACAAAACCACGCAAAATTTTCTTAAAATGAAAGACTTCCGCTGTTTTCTCTGATTTTAATTTATTTAAAAGTGACGGGTCGTCACAAGAAGTTCTCTTAAAATTAAATATATTAAATTCTTCTATCTTTTATTGAAAAAATGATTACAAAATTCAAAAGCCAATTGAATTAATAACAAGTGAAGAATAAAGATGGATTAGAAAGAGAAAGAAGAAAGGAAAAAGAAAAAAGAAAAAAGAAAAAATTAAACAAAAATAAAGTGGGGGAGGGGTTTCAGACCCGCGTGTCAGGATTTGACCCGCAGGTCTGGGCGCGAGTTAAGCAATGACGTGCGTCCCCTTTCATATATATATATATATATATATATATATATATATAAGCTACTAGTCCCACGGGTCAAGTTTTGACCCGCGACCCCCCCCCCCCCTCTCTCTCTCTCTTCCTTTCTTTTCTTTTCTTCCTTCCTTCTTTCCTTGTTGCACTTCAAGAGTAAAACCCCATGGGTTTTATGCCAACCCTCATATTAACCAGCGGGTAAAAGCCAGACCCGCAGGGTTTTGACTAACCAGTGTTAACCGGTCAATTGGTTGACTTTTTTTTTCCCAACAAACTCAACTTTGTTTATAAGAGTTAATTTCTTGTTAAGTCTTGATAGGGTTTGATTTTTCTTTAA
The DNA here is from genome assembly GCA_028015215.1 of Gynostemma pentaphyllum. NCBI lineage: Eukaryota > Viridiplantae > Streptophyta > Magnoliopsida > Cucurbitales > Cucurbitaceae > Gynostemma > Gynostemma pentaphyllum. Next base: position 43,823,741 of record CM051353.1, read on the forward strand.
ATTTTGTAAGTGTTGCTTTGTAGGTGTAGTCGCCTTACACCCTTAGTAAACTTAGAATTTTCCTTAATTTCTCTACGGGCCCTGCACTCCTTAGTAGACTTAGAATTTTTTTAGTCGTTTTAAATTCTTTTACCAGGTGCGGCTCATGATAGTCCTGCACTCCCTAATAGATATAGAATTTTTTGTCGTTTTAAATTCCTCTACTAGGTGCAGCTCATGCGAGCCCTGCACTCCCTAGTAGACTTAGAATATTGTAGTCGTTTTAAATTCTTCAACATGGTGCGGCTCGTGCGAGCCCTGCATTGCCTAGTAGACTTAGAATATTTTAGTCGTTTTAAATTCTTCTACCAGGTGCGGCATGTGCGAACCCTGCACTCCCTATTAGACAGAATTTTTCAGTCGTTTTAATTTCTTCTATCAGGTGCTGCTCGTGCGAGCCCTGCACTGCCTAGTGGACTTAGAATTTTTTAGCCATTTTAAATTCTTCTACCAGGTGCAGCTCGTGCGAGACCTGCACTCCCTAGTAGACTTAGAATTCTTTATGTAGAGCTCTCCCTGCTAGGAATGGTGTCCTAGAACTTGTAATTATTTAATAATAATAATTTATTTAGAATAAATTAAATAAATAAACGTAAGTTCTTTATATTATCTAGATTGATTCAATTGATGATATTAGGAATATATGGAAATATATTAATATAAAACATTTAAATAGTAAACCCTAAGCTACTCTTATGAAATCACGACTTAGTATGTGAGTCATACGAGAGGATTAAAGTCGAGATGAGTAACTTAAAAGTGTCTACAGTAAATGGATAACATTTGGGAACCTTATCCTGGTAACACTGTTAATAGTTTCGCATTTTGTTTATAGACAAATGATCTAATCCTGATCATTCATGTGGGAGACATGAAATGGAAGTATCATATGCAATGTTGATTGTATAAGACAGGACCACGATGTTCGATCAAATTTCTCATCGAATATCAAACTAAGTTTATCAACCGTGATAGATCTCAATCTTGAGTGAAATGTGGACTCCTATTTGTGGAGTTATGTTCTTTGATTCACATGGTTGAGAGCGATCTGTAAGAACGCTCAATACACTTCTGTTTTGGGAACATGGCTAGATAAGTAGCTGGGAACTTATTTTCACGAGATGGAATTCATAACTTTCTGATAAATTAACGGTATTAGTGCGATACCTAAACATTTTAGGAACTTTAGCAAACTCCCTTGATGTACTGATTCAAGACATGAACAAGTGGCGCCACGACTTCTATTGATCACAGAAGTACATTATCTCTAGTTCGACTAAAGATAAAGTTCATTGGAGAATCAGCGGGAACACAAGGATAAAGCGGTAATTACACGGGCAAAACGGTAAATTTATCCGCCTGTAATTATGAGGGTTCCACGTGAAGGATATATCACAGATATAAATAAAGATAAACGAAATGGACATAACTCATCTATAGTGAGGGGAGTTCAGCTATGAATCTATAGTGGAATTATTCATAGTTAGATAATAAGTAATTAACTGATTATGAGTTAATCACTTAATTGACTAATTATTAAGCTCATGATCTATAGGTCCATCGGGTCCCTATGCTAGCCCAAATATCGTTGTAGCAAAACTAAGTTATTAATTTAACTTAGGAAGAACAAACAATTTAAGTAATTGATTTTACTTAAAATCAGGCAATATTAATTATTTGAATAATGAGATTATTTAAATGAAAATTAATATTAATATTATTAATATTGATACAATATTAATTGTTTAAATAAAGAGTTTATTTAAATGGAAGTTAATATAACATTATGAATTATAATATTTGAATGCAAAATTAGTTGTTTAAATAATAAATTATTTAAATGGGAATTAATGTTAATATTATTAATTATTTAAATAATGAGTTTATTTAAATGGAAATTAATAATTGTTATTATTAATTAAATAATGAGTTTATTTAATTTAATAATAAATATTAGAGAGAATTAAATACAATTGGTTTAAGAAACAAATTGGTTTTGGCCCAAAATAATTAATTAATTGAGTAAGATTCAATGGTAATTAATATATTAGTTTTTGACTAAATGTATTTAATTAGAAATTATTATTTGAATTTTTCTAATTTTAAATACATAAATATAATTATTAAATATAGAAAATTAAATAAATATAAAACAAATAAAAGATTTATATAACTCTTTATCTTTGTGAATTAGCGTGCAACGTGGGCTGTTGAAATTCTCCAAAGATGAAGTTTATTTTATATATATTTGTTTTATAATTTATTTTTCTTTATTTTAATAATTAGGAGATAAGCATATCTATATAGATTAGATATCATATTTTCCTATAAATTTGACCATTGGGATTCATATTTTATACACTTCTCACTTTAATTAGAAAAGTGAAAATTCTCTCTCAAGTTTTTGCCCAATTGCCGATTTTCCTTAGGGAAAAATTTAGAAGAATTTTTTTTTTCTTTTGTTCTTCCGGTTCGATTCCCACAAGTCGGTTTTGCTTTCGATCGGGATATAGCATAGAAGATCTGGTGTTGCTGAGGATTTGATGCTATAAAGAAACTTCCAACCGATTCTTCATATTTTACTCAATGTTAGTTCCGGTTTTAATTTTCGAAATTAAGCATGAATCTACTTGTTTTTATCACAAATTGCATGATGTTAATAGATCCGTTATTAAAAGTTAATAAATTTACTAAATAAATTTCTGCTAGTTTAGTAAATCATCCCTTCACTCCCACCTTGATGGACTAAGAACTTTTTCATTTTGCTCTTCCACCTTGGTGGACTTAGAAAATTTTCATTTTGTTGTAGTAGATTCATATAATTGGCCCCCACTCGAGTAGAGTTTTATGTCTTTAAGTCTATCTCGAGTCTAATTGTTCTCAAATGATTTCACTCTCATAAATACAATAAGTAAAAAAAGTATGATCTTATTCATTTTATTGTCAAACTTCTTACAATAAATTTTTTTTATTGGAAATGAAAACTGCAATAAATAAAATTGTTGAAATAAAATCTAAGTTGCTTGACATCATCGTAGGTAGAGTAGAGCCTTTTAGATGAGTTTAATCAATGTGTTGATGCCTTGAGTAAGACCTCAGTGACCTAGCATGGTCCTTTCTAGGGCTTGGGCTCTTTTTCAATAGTCGGACCTCCAAAGATGGTTCATATTTCTCCATCTGGAAAATATTGATTATCACGTTCATGATCTTCCTTATCTCCTTTACTTCTCACAAATTCCTTCAAGTGCCCTCTTTGAATAAGGGTCTCGATTTCTTCCTTCAGATCGAAGCAATCAGAGGTGTTATGGCCGTAGTTTTTGTGAAAAATACAATACTTGTCTTTGTTTCTCTTGTTTGTCCCTGCTTTCATTCTGGGCGGCCACCTAACCAAGGTTTTGTCTTTGATTTCCATGAGTAATTGTTCAATCGAGACCGTGGTAGGAGTGTATTTTTTAAACTTACTAGAAGGAAGACTTAGTTTCTCAAGTTGGTCTTCTGACCTATGTCTCTTGCCATCCTCGTGACGGTAAGTCCCCCAGACAAAGTCTTTTGCTCAGTCTCTTTTCTTGTGCTCTGATCGTTTACTACTACCTCTTTCATCTGAAATCTTCCTTGCACTAAGCAACTCTCTAGCACTCATATATTTTTTCGCTCTAGCGAGGAGTTCAGTGTATGTAGCAGGCGTCTTCTTGCCTAGTGACCACAAGAACTTTTCATCTTTCAAGCCAGCCATCACAACAGTCAAAGCAATGTCATCACTGTAACCTTCCACCTTCAGCGCCTCACTGTTAAATCTCACTACATAGTCTCGGAGGCTCTCCTCTGACTTTTGACACAGAGTCAAAAGGTGCGTAGCTGGTTTCTTATGATCCCTTCCACCAAGGAACTGAGGTACAAAAGATCGAGTGAGGTCTTTGAATGAAGAGATGGACCTCAGCTTGAGCTGCATGTACCACCCACGCACAGAGCCTGCTAATGTATGGGAGAACGCTCTACACTTGATAGTATCTCGGACTCTCTGGAGCTCCATCCAGGTGCGAAACGTATCAATATGTTCGAGTGGATCCTTTGAACCATCATACATGGTCATAGTTGGCATTTTGAATTTGGTGGGAAGCTCCACCTCCATTATATCATCGGTGAATGGCGGTTCAGTTTGCTCAAGTAGATCTTCTAGTGTAAAAGGAGTAGATCTTCTAGTGCAAGATGAGTCTTTCCTCTATACTCTTTATTCATATGACCAAGTTGATCTTGGAGTTTTTTCAACTCTGGCGCCCAAGGCTGGGAACTTTCTGCAGTAGACTTCACAACATCTTAATGTTCCTTTTCTTTTGATAGAGAACTTCTCTGAGGTCGGACCTTTGTTTCTGACTAGGTTGCTTGTTGCGAGAAGAGTTATAAGAGGAAGAGGAACTGTCCTAGATATTTAGCCTCAACTTTCTCTTTGATCCACCCTTCTCATGATTCCTTGATTCACCTCTGCGCTCTATAGGTTCTTTGTTTATGCCTATTTTGGACAGTAATTCCTGGTTGTCAGTAGGGGCTTGATGATCAGTTTTCTGTGTAATAATTTCGAGTACTTTAGCAAGATCTCGATTCACACCTTAAGCTTGCTCTTCTAGAGCATCTACCCTTCCGTCTGGCATTGGCACAACTCTTACCACTTCTTGATTTTCATCAGCTTAATGTATCTCCCTAGTGCTACGAGTTTGATATCTTTTATTATGGGGATTACGATTTTCACCGTCATCTATATCATCACCATGTTGACTTCTTCGACTCATCCTTGATGGTAGAGCACTTAGTTATATACTCTTCCCACAGACGGCGTCAAATATTGTTGCCTAAAAATAAAGAGCTTCCACATGAGCAACGAACTTAAAATATGGGACGAGTCGGAGGTTGTGCGCTGCACTTGAAGTACTGTGTAGGTGATGTGCTAAGTAGTTGACGAGCACTGTATGTACCTGCACATGAAACAAAGAGAGCACAGGTGTGGTGCCGGCCTAACACCCTCCGATGGTAAAGTCAGAGCAAGCAGAGCTAGTGTGCCAGAGAGAATAGTAGTAGAAATTAGTTACCTAATGAATGAATTTCTTCTCCTATTTATAGGAGAATATGTTGATGATATCACCGTGTCACGTGTCACGTCAGGATTGGACCACGTGTTGCTTCTCAATTACATGTCGCTTGCAGGTTTCGCCACATGTCATTTCCTAATCGGACACTTGTATTCGGTTTAAATATGTAGGTCTATGTTGGAGACTGCGTAGCCACGTCTTTTCAGGTACGTAGACTTTATGACTAGGTACTGCACTCAGACGAGGTGTCGTGGTACTGCAGTCGGACCAGGTGTCCGGTACTGCGCTCAGACGAGGTGCGTAGACATTCTTGTCTAGTTGTAAAATTCTATGTGTTGTCAAATTTCACCCACAACAAGAGTAAAGTGAGATATTTTTCTTAATCTTAAAATTTAATTAGAAATTTTCAATACAAGATGTATTTCAAAAACTATATTTATCAGACTGAGATTTCAATAATTTTTGTATGATATTAGACCATTCTCAGTCTGAGATAAATGTCATTTTTTAAAAAGAAAATTAAAATTTTCACTTTTTTTAAAAATATCGATTAATAAATATCATTTTTTTTCCATTAAATAAATTAAATTTTTTTTCTTCTTCTTTTATCTTGTAGAAACATGAATCACATTATTTTCTTTTCGGGTAAAATGCAAATGACGCGTCTATGGATTTGGCCAAATGCATGAACATCTCTGTGGTTTAAAAATGGCAAATCATACCTCTGTAGTTTCAAATTATGCCAATAAGACCCTTCCCCTCTAACGTTGTAAACTTTCTTTTAGCCATAATTTTTTCATTTGAACTTCGATTTGGATGACTCAATATGTTTTGGAATCGTCATTTCGAGATCTACATTACGGTCTCTTCAAAACTTCAAAATCGTCAATAAATAAAATAGTTTATTATCATCAAAATATTAGATATGATTGAAGTCATTAAGTATTTTGTTTACTGATGATTTAGAAGTTTTGAAATGACCATAATGTAGAACATGAAATGAGAATTCCAAAACACCTTGAATCATCCAAATCGGAGTTCAAACGAAAAGATTATGGCTAAAAAAAATTTACAGCATAGGAGGGCAAGAGTTTTATTGACATAATTTGGAACTATAGAAGTGTGATTTGTCATTTTCAAATCACATGGGGACCAGGGTGTTCATGCATTTTAACAAAACCACAGAGATGTATTCACATTTTACCCTTGTCTTTATGTTTCTTATTATAATAATTTAAATTATAATTCAATAATTTTTAAATTTTGTTACGTTTTACGATTTTTACTGATTCAATTACATAATGATTTTTTTTAATTATTTAATCAATTTAAAAAAATTTACTCATTAAATTAAATCGAAGCTTTTTGTAGAAGGAGAAAATTCAATCAATTACAATTCGCCACGTAATTATCTAAATTATGATAATATTACATGTCATTAAATAGAGACCAATCGTAATTTGACACGTGTCTCTATTTTAAAATAAAAGACACAAAATCGGTAGATAAGATGACGCCACGTGTCTATTTCAATGGTCATTTGATGATGTAAGTTGGTCCAACCAAATTGTGCCATGTGGCACCTAGGCCCATTATCAAATTAAACCCAGCCCACCAAAAGGCCCATTGAAAACTCTATAAATAGAGTAGGCCATTCATAATTCAAGGAGAACAACTTTGGAGAGGAAGAAGACCGAAGACAATCTCGAAGGCTCTGACAATCCAAGATTATTCGTAGACTCTGAACATCCAAGATGATTCAAATAACATGAAGATTCAAGACAATCTGAAGAATTCGAAGATTGAAAACTCTGAAGAATTCGAAGATTGAAAAACACGAAGATCGAAGACAACTCAAAGACTATAAAGATCCAAGACGACTTGAAGGATTATTCGAAGACAAATACTTTGAAGATCAAGATCCCACGAGTCGGGAGAATTATAGTGTTCAAGATAGAAGATTTCAACCAATCAATCATTTGATCCGAGAATACGTCGATCGACCCTTGAGTTAAGTTTATACTTTTGAGAGAGCATCAGAGGATATTTATTAGAGATTGTAACTACTCAAATCATCAATACAAATCATTTATCCCGCATTTATTTCTGAAGGGATGATTTACTAAACTAGCGGAAATTTATTTAGTAAATTTATTAATATTTAATAACGGATCTATTAACATCATGCAATTTGTGATAAAAACATGTAGATTCATGCTTAATTTCAATTATTAATTTACATTTAAATAAACTCATTATTTAAATAATTAATAATATTAACATTAATTCCCATTTAAATAATTTATTTATTTAAACAATTAATTTTGCCTTAAAATATTATAATTGATAATGTTATATTAATTTCCATTTAAATAAACTTTTTATTTAAACAATTAATATTGTATCAATAATAATAATAATAATAATATTAATTTTCATTTAAATAATCTCGTTATTCAAATAATTAATATTGCCTAATTTTAAGTAAATTCAATTACTTAAATTATTTGTTCTTTCTAAGTTAAATTAATAACTTAGTTTTGCTACAACGATATTTGGGCTAGCATAGGGACTTGATAGACCTATAGATCATGGGCTTAATAATTAGTCAATTAAGTGATTAACTCATAATCAGTTAATTACTTATTATCTAACTATGAATAATTCCACTATAGATTCATAGCTGAACTCCCCTCACTATAGATGAGTTATGTCCATTTAGTTTATCTTTATTTATATCTGTGATATATCCTTCACGTTGAACTCTCATAATTATAGGCAGATAAATTTACCGTTTTGCCCCGATAATTACCGTTTTATCCTTGTGTTCCCGCTGATTCTCCAATGAACATTATCTTTAGTCGAACTAGAAATAATATACTTCTGTGATCAATAGAAGACGTGGCGCCACTTGTTCATGTCTCGAATCAGTACATCAAGAGAGTTTCCTAAAGTTCCTAAAATGTTTAGGTATCGCACTAATACCGTTAATTTATAGGAAAGTTATGAATTCCATCTCGTGAAAATGAGTTCCCAGCTACTTATCTAGTCATGTTCCCAAAACAGAAGTGTATTGAGCGTTCTTACAGATCGCTCTCAACCATGTGAATCAAAGAACATAACTCCATAAATAGGAGTCCGCATTTCACTCAGGATTGAGATCTATCACGGTTGATAAACTTAGTTTGATATTCGATCATTTCTCGTAAACGGTACTAATGAGAAATTTGATCGAACATCGTGGTCCTATCTTATACAATTAACATTGCATATGATACTTCCATTTCATGTCTCCTACATGAATGATCCGGATTAGATCATTTTTTTATAAACAAAATGCGAAGCTATCAACAGTGTTACGAGGATAAGGTTCTCAAACGTTATCTATTTACTGTAGACGCTTTTAAGTTACTCATCTCGACTTTAATCCTCTTGTATGACTCACATACTAAGTCGTAATTTCATAAGAGTGACTTAGGGTTTATTATTTGAATGTTTGATATTAATATATTTCCATATATTCCTCATATCGTCAATTGAATAATCTAGATAATATAAAAAACTTATGTTTATTTATTTAATTTATTCTAAATAAATTATTATTATTAAATAATTACAAGTTCTAGGACGCCATTCCTAACAATTTTTACATATCGAAATCTCTGTGTGAACATCTTTATTTACAATTATATTGGTATTCCATTTTTAATTACAATAGTATCCATTATAGGCCACTTTTGGTGGGTTCTCTCATATAAATTCCCTATTTTATCCATTATTTTGTCTCTCTACATAACTATTTATTATTTATTCTGATTTCGATATATTAATTATAAATTTAGAATTTTGATTTTATATTCATAACAGTTTTTAGATTTGGTATTTTGCTTTCAAATTTTAAAATTTCTATTTGAAAATTTACCATTTCTTCTCATTAAATTACGTTTTGATTCCATTTTTTTTTCTATTCTTTCCTTGTTTTGTTACGTTCTTTCTTTCTTCTGTGTAGAACTAGGGTCGCTTTTCATTCGTTTTTCTATCTTTCATCAGTTGCATTTTGACGTTATTTCTTTATTTCATGGAGAATTAGGGTTAAGTTTCATTCTTTTTCCTTTACTTTTAGAGTTTGTTGTTATAGGATAGGTAGATATATTAATGCCAAGCTTCTTTACTGTGGAATTTTTGATGAGAATGGAGTTTATGTTGATTATGAATCTGTTCGAATTCTGATTCCTAAAAACATCACTCTAAGTGCATTACAAAAGAGACTTTCTCGTGAAGTTGGATTTAACATTCACTGTCATAGATTGCATATGGAGATATGTTCTATTGCTAAACATAAGTCGTACATTGTCTTGGATTCAGATGATATGGTTTCATATTTTTGTTATTACACATGTGATTATACTGACTATGTCGCCCTACTCGTGGAAGTTTTTGTTGCTGTAGAAAATGATGTCGCCCAGAAGACAATGGAAGTTAATAATTTCTAATATGTTTTCCATGACAGTGGCAATAATCCATTTGTTTTAGAAAGCCTTGACGGTTTTGAATACGTCACGTTTCTTATCGTTGATTGTCCAAGGGATAGCTACCATTTGAAGGTTGATAATACTCTATATTCTTCGAAGGTTGTTTTGAAAAAAGCCCTAAACATTTATGCTTTGAAGCATAATTTTAAGATATGGTGACAAAGAAATCTGATAATGAACGGTATTATGCTTGTTGTAAGGATGAAAAATGTAAGTTCTATACCCAGAGCCACTCGATATCTTAAGACTGGTTCATGGCGTATTTCGAAGTTCTATTTTCAACATTGTTGTGATATTGATATGATTATTGGGTCTCATCCTCAAGCTTGGTCTGCTATTATCGATGAGTATATTATAGAAAATTTTACAATTGGTTCTGGTTCATTTATTACTCCTAATGATCTTATGAATTACATGAAGACTCACAATGGTATTCATATTGATTATATAAAGGCGTGTCGAGCTCGTGAGATCGTACTACACGAAATTAGAGGAAATTCTGAAGAATCTTAGGCTCCCGTTCCTAGTTTTTGCCATGTAATTGATGAGAAGAATTATGGTATTGCTATGTCTTTATCGTTAATTTTAGTTCAACGGTCGTTTTTGTTTAATTTTATTAAATTTAATATTTTTATACTACTTTTTTTCTTTTTCTTTCTTTTTTTAAATTTCTAGGAACATATGTTGTTTATTTACTTGATAATGAAAATAGATTTAAGTATTTATTTCTGTGTTTGGGTGCATCAATAAAAGGGTTTTCTACATGTCGTCTAGTAATTTCTACTGATGGCACGATCATGAAGCCGCAGAATGCCAGGGTTGTAATGACTACCTGCACCCTTGACGGAAATAATCAAAATTTTCCATTAGTAGTTGCTGTGGTTGACTCCGAGAATGATTGCTCGTGGGAGTGGTTCTTTTTTTATCTGAAGAATGTCTATGGACATGTTCTTGACATTGCTATTATATCTGATCGTCATCCGAGCATACGTAAAGCTTTAGAGAAGGTGATTCCTAGATTTCATTATGGTTATTGTATGCTACACATTGCTTCCAATATCAAGACTTGATAAAAAAAGGGCTCACCAATTTGTTCAAAAAATGTGCTCAAGCTTACACTAAACATGATTTTGAGTGTTTCATGAATGAATTGGGTAGGTGTGAACTAAAATTATTCCTTACCTTAATGAGATTCATATTCGTACTAGGTCTCGGGCTTATTTTCATGGAATGAGGTACAATGCCATGACTATGAACATATGCGAGAGCTACAATTCTGCCCTTTTATGTGCCTGAGAGTTGCCTGTTATTTCTACTATTGAAGAGATTCGTTTAAAACTCCAAGAATGGTTTAATGATCGTCGCTGTGCTGCCTCTCAAATTCAATCTAAACTAACCCCTTGGGCTGATCATATTGTTCGCTGAAATATCAATACTGACAACAAATATTAGACCACTGAAGCGTACGTACGTTGGTAGCATTTATCCAGTTGGTAATAGAAGACAGTGAAGTGTCCTCTTTGAAGTTCGTTTCATTGTTATTCATGAAGGGATGATTTACTAAACTAGCGGAATTTTATTTAGTAAACTTATTAACATTTAACAACGGATCTATTAACATCATGCAATTTGTGATAAAAACATGTAGATCCATGCTAGTTTTTTTTTTTCGAAAATTAAAACCCTTTTACTTACATTGAGTAAAATATGGAGAATCGGTTGGAGGTTTCTTTACAGCATCAAATCCTCAGCAACACCAGATCTTCTACGCTATATCCCGATCGATCAAACGAAACCCGGTTGTGGGATCGAACTTAAGAAGAAATTGGGAAGAAGAAAAAAATATTTTCTTCCCAATGACTATAGGAAAATCGGCCAAGGGGGGAGGGAGAAGGAAGAGAGAATTCCGAATTTCTAAGGAATTTAATTGTGTGATTTTTGAATGACCCAAGCCTCCTATTTATAGAAAAATAGGATTCCTAATCACATTAGGATTAATCCATGGAGATAAATACAAAAAGAAAAAAGAATTATCTCTTTCCTTTATCTTGGTATTTCTAAAATGTCAGAGATAAATAATAGAATATTTTCTTTTCTTTATTTTATTTATCTTGGGTAAATAAATCTATATAATTATTATAGGATATAATTCAAATAATTATCTCCTACAAATTATCTATGAAGGCCAAAATTAATAATAAATAATTAATAAATCAAATTTATTTAATTAATTATTTTTGGCCAATTTCAATTGGGTTCATTAATCCAATTGGGCTTGAAACTCTCTCTTAAATTAATAAGTCCAACTTAATTTATTTATTTATTAATTACCATTTAAATAAAATATTTTATTTAAACAATTAATAATATTAATATTTTCTCCCGACTAAATATTATCAAATTATATTTAATTATTAATTTCCATTTAAATAATTTCCATTATTTAAATAATTAATAATAAATATTTTAATTATTAATTTCCATTAAATAAACTCATTATTTAATTAATAACTTTATTGATAATATTTTATTATTAATTAATTAATTTTAATTATTAATTTCCGTTCAAATAAAATTAATTATTTAAACAATTAATAATTGTCAATTAATTTCAAATTATTAATTATCATTTAAATATACTCAATATTTAAATAATTAATAATGTCTAATTAATAATATTTCAATATTAATTTTCTGTTTAAATAAACTCATTATTTAAACAATTAATAATGCTTATATTAATTACCGTTTAAATATACTCAATATTTAAACAATTAATATTCCCTATTTAAGTAATTCGCTTTACTTAAACTTTCCATTTCTTCTACTTGATTTCGCGACTACGATATTTGGGCTAGCATAGGGACCCGATGGACCTATAGATCATGGGCTTAATAATTAGTAAATTAAGTGATTAACACATAATCAGTTAATTACTTATTATCTAACTATAAATAATTCCACTATAGATTCATAGCTGAACTCCCCTCACTATAGATGAGTTATGTCCATTTAGTTTATCTTTATTTATATCTGTGATATAATCCTTCACATGGAACACTCATAATTACAGATGGATAAGATTAATCGTTTTGCCCCTGTAATTACCGCTTTATCCTTGTGTTCCCGCTGATTCTCCAATGAACATTATCTTTAGTCGAACTATAGATAATATACTTCTGTGATCAATAGAAGTCGTGGCGCACTTGTTCATGTCTCGAATCAGTACATCAAGGGAGCTTCCTAAAGTTCCTAGAATGGTTAGGTATCGCATTGATACCGTTATTTCTTTAGGAAAGTTATGAATTCCATCTTGTGTAAATGAGTTCCTAGCTACTTATCTAGCCATGTTCCCAAAACAGGAGTGTATTGAGCGTTCTTACAGATCGCTCTCAACCATGTGAATCAAAGAACATAACTCCATAAATAGGAGTTCGCATTTCACTCAGGATTGAGATCTATCACGGTTGATAAACTTAGTTTGATATTCAATCATTTCTCGTAAACGGTACTAAGGAGAAATTTGATCGAACATCGTGGTCCTGTCTTATACAATCAACATTGTATATGATACTTCCATTTCATGTCTCCCACACGAATGATCAGGATTCGATCATTTGTCTATAAACAAAATGCGAAGCTATCAACAGTGTTACCAGGATAAATTAAAATTCATTTATTTATTATTAAATTAGAATTTAGTAATTTATTTCATTTTAATTCATTTTAATGGCTTTATTTATTTAAATACGTTTTAATAGCGTTAATAATTATTAACGGGCCAATTAATAATTATTAATCACCATTGGGATAGTTTGAGTTGTTCGGAAATCGTTTTTAAGTCAAAAGTCGAAAAAGGGCAAAGTTGTAATTACCCAATTTGCAAAATATCTAAAAACACTATTCATTTGTCTTTAAAAACTCAACTTTGACCACAATTGACCAAAATCTTCATTCATTTCCTCCTCCTTGGCCGTGAGCTTCAAAGAGCAAAAAGAAGATTTTTGGTTTTTGTTCGTTTCTTCTTGGGATCGACTTGATTCTCGTTCCATTGGAAAGGTATCGATCCTACGATCCTTTCCCACCTAGCCTTCGTCCTGTTTCTCTCGAGATCCGAGGAGTTCTCGGTAAGTTTCTCTTGAAACCCTAAGCTCCAAATAGTGTTTTAATGGAGTTTTACTTGTTTTCTTTCGATTTCTTGCCGTGAAACTCGGTGTTTGTCAATTCGGGAGTAGTTTTAAGTGTTTTTGGAAACTATTCCATAACCCTAAAACCGAGTTTCAGTCGAAACCCTTCCCGTTTGAAATTTACCCTTTTGGGTTTGATTTTGGGTTAAAAATTAATGAATGAATGTTTATTTAAATTCATTTCAGGAAAGGGATTAATGTTCAAAAACACTATTCATCGATACCCATTGAAATCGGGATTATCGAATTTGCTTAAAACCAACTCAAAATGTATTTAAATTGCCAAAAAGCCGAAAAACCAAACCCGAGACCCTTTTCTAGGGAGGGCCGAGAGCCTCCAAGGGGTAGGTTTGGTGGTTTTTCCGTCTTTTTGCTTGTTTGATCGTTGTTTAATCGTTGGTTGGTATTTTATTAATTTTCGGGATATTAATCCTTTTGTAGGTGTTTTTGAACCGTTTGTTTGATTGCTCTACCGGACTTAGAAGCAAGTCATCTTTTAACTAAGGTGAGAATGATTAGTATGTAAAGTAACTATAGAAAGCAAACAAGTACGATGATTTGTAGAATCGGGAACTAAGATTAGAATCCAACCTAAGATTAGAGGGTTGTGAGATAGTGCCTTAGGATTTGAAGTTAATCCTTTAGGCGAGAAACTTAGGATTTCTCGTTGAGAACCTCGAATCTTAGAAGATTCTAAGATAGATTAGTCTTGGAAGTTTAGAATCCTTGAAAGTTTAGGTTAATCGTTATATTTTGACCTTTACTTTTATTATCGTTAGCGGAGTTCGATCGATATATCGTTCATCCGGGATTCTATCTATTTTATTTATGTCCTTTATTTTATATCTTTTACCTTATACCCTTACTTAATGCCTTTTTACTTTATGTCTGTATCGTCTACTTTAATTCCGCACTTTATTTATTTACTCCAAATACATCATATTACATCATAACATCTCGCATCATGAAAAAGAAAGTGAGAAAGATATGAAGGGGGAAGAATGTTGGACCCTACGGGGAATGTCCGCATCACCTTCATAGAAAAAGAAAGAAAGTGAGAAAGAAAAGAAGGGGGAAGAATGTTGGACCCTACGGGGAATGTCCGCATCACCTTCAGAAAAAGAAAAGAAAGTGAGAAAGAAAATGAAGGGGGAAGAATGTTGGAGCCTACGGGCGTGTCCGCATCACCTTCATAGAAAAAGAAAAGAAAGTGAGAAAGTAAAGGAGGGAGAACGATGGATCCTACGGGATAGACCACGTTACCTCCTCATGCATAAGGGCGTATGCGAATCCTACGGGATGCTCTCATGCATTCATACATATGATCAATGAAAGAGAGAATTGAGATGTTTAATATGATGCAAAGTTTATTTACTTCTATTACTTATGTCATAATATTGTTGATGGATGAGTATTGACTATGATTTTAGTAATATCATCCTTAGAAAGTATAAAATGAATTTACCTAGAGTTTGGAGAACTTTAGGAGTAGATTGTGTCGGATTATTTTGGACACAAATCGAAATGCGAGTTTGAGGTCTATCTTTACTTTTTATGTTATTTATTCTCACTGGGCTTAGTTTGTTAGCTCATGATATTACAAAATTTCAGGTAATGCCCTGGTTAGAGGCCGTGGACGGGGAGATGGTGCTGCGTGATCGAGCGATGCTGACCTCGAGATGGACTTGTTGATTTTGTAAAGTATATGTTAATACTTTGTGAATTTTCAAAGACTTTGACATTGTATATAGCTCATAAGAGCTTTTGATGTGGTTTTTATGATATGAAACATTTGAACTCCTGATTTGGACTTAAAGTCCATGTGATTTATTTAGATTTGAAAATTAGGATGTAAACAGGTTTTCGGCATGCCAATTTTCAAACAAAACCACGCCAATTTTTCCTAAAATAAAAGACTTCCGCTGTTTTCTCTGATTTTAATTTATTTAAAAGTGACGGGTCGTCACAGTTGTACATTATTAAACAATATATCATATTTAATATTCGTAAATTTGAACAATATATCTCTTACTTGTGTCATTTTCTTCTTTTATTTTTTCTTTCCTGCAGCAACCATTTTCTCTTTTTTTATTTCCTTCCTTTTCTTCTATCACCTTCCTCTTTCTTGAATTTCTTCTTATCAATGGTTCGATGTTCTACCACAAAAAGTTGCACTTACATTTATGTATTATTTTACATGAATTATTATCAAATATTATTATTACCTCTTCCTCAGCTTCTTCATTGATGTCTATCATTGGTTCACTTTTCAATTCCTTCCTTCCTTCCTCTTCATTAGCTTTTTTATTGATGTTAATCATAAGTCATTTACCTCTGCTTTACTTCCTTTTGATCCCTCCTTTGCATTATTTCCTTCGTCATGTTTGAATTTGTTTTCAAAATCCTACAATTTATCACAAAACTTTTTTTGCTTAATACAAATTGATATAAATATTTACAGATCGTAGAATTAATTTAAAAATTATTGGATGATTGATAATCTTACCTTGTCGTCCTTTTGCTCTTGATCTTCAATGGTCTATTTTGCTTATATTTCAAATTTAATTCGAAGATGTTGTTCCACCAAGCTCGTGAGTGTTTCAAAATTTTCATTTTTATTGTTAACATACTAACCCTTAGCCTATAGTTCTTCTCAATTAGTACATACGCATCAATTCACATCTCTACAAGGTCTTCTGAAGAATCTGTATTGGTTTGATCGATGTTTTGTTCTTCTTGCTTGTCATTGTAGTCATTTGTCACCTTAATTTTCTATCTCATTTTTGTCAACAGATGTTTTAGGTAATTTGATTCCGATTCTTCCTCTGTAGGCTCAAGCAAAACTACTTCAATATGTGTTAAATGTTATTGAATATTATTAAACTCTACAATTTTTGTAATATATAGAATAATATATAATTTTATATAACAGAAAACTCATTGGGCTGCTAAAAGTATCATTCTCGTAAGATTTCCAATTTTCTTGCTTTGAACTGTACCAATTCAGTATTCTTGGAGTTGTTGTGTCAATCCTTGTGGCATATAAATTCTCTCTTGATAGAGCAGGTAGAACCTTGAAAGCCCAAAGTATCAATGCATGTGGGAATCCATCTAGTGCATGGTAGTTTGTTTCTGGTGCTTCAATTACCTTCTTGATGTTGGCCATAGTGATATTGTAACTTTTACTACCCCATGGATATCTTGTGAAATTTTCCTCATCTTCTAACAACCTGAGATGTAACGTCTTTATGCTTGTCGATTTTTGTACCGAGAATAGTATTGATTCAAAAATATATAGCCTAGTCATCTTTTCAGACATTTTGCATCATCAAAGTCTATCTGTTAGTATGTTTTTTTTAGATTTGACCTGTCTATTTTCTTTCGACCTGGGAAGAATGTATTCATTATTGAGCTTTCAGGTAGGGAGCTGATGTTTATATATCTTTCTTTTGTACAGAACAATCTAGAAATTATGCAGAACTCTTTGATACTGAATGTTTCTAATTGTCCATCAAAATTGAAGCTTAGCACGTCTGAATTTGAATTACACGCTATCTTCCCTATTATATGCTGCATTAATTTTGGTGGGAAGTTGATAATTCCCAACTCTAAAATGTTGTTAAAGCATCCATCTGTCAGTTTTCTTTTGGCTGCAGGCTTAAGTCTCTTCATAAAAGTAAGTATCTTGGTCTGTTTTGTGTAGGGATTTGTCTTCTTGTCTTTATGCTAGTTTTAAAGCTTTACAATTAAAGGAGGACCCTGTTACAGTTATGTCACATTTCACGTTTGCAACATACCTAGATCAGAATGATATATTGAAAATCAAATTATTCTTGTTTAACAATATCCAATTATTGTTTTTAAACAATAATCATCTAATAGTTATTGTAATGTAAGTTTCTAAACATTGTAATATATTTATATTGATTCAATAGTTTTAATCTATATATATTTTTTAATTTAATTCAAATGCTTACCCTGCATTATCTTCTTTGTGATGTTGTTGATCTCTTTTTACTCCTCTCAACCATCTTTTTGCTACTTTTTCCTTTCTTCTTTTTTTCTTGCTTCTTTTTCGATCCACTCTCTCTTTTTATTTTTTTCCAGCAATTTCTTCTATTTCTGCCAAATATTCCTCTTCGTCAACCATTTCCTCTAAGATTTCTTCATCAGGTTGTTCACTATCATCATCTTCATCAGTTTTTCTTCCCCTTCTTCGATATTATATTCTTCTTCCTCTTCTAAAGTTGAGTCCTGTTTTTTATTTCAAAATAAATTTAACTTGTATTTATTTCACAAGTTTGTTAAATATCGTACCTTTAATTCTTGTTCATCAATTTCTTGTTTTTACCTCATCGGTTTTCCTCTTGTTCTTCATCTTCATTACCTCCTCTGTTTTCCTCTTGATCTCTTTTTCCATCATGGTTTAATTCTTCGATCAATTTCTTTCTTGCTTCCAAAATTTCCTTCCTTGATACCATTATTTCCTATCTCTCGAGGGCTTGTCAAGTTTTTTTTTCCTTTCACTTGTGATTTGAATTTTTTTTTTAATAAACTGAATTCAAAACTCCCCACGATATCCCCTTCTCTAATTTTCCGCTTATTTTTTTTAAAATTTTGTAATTAATGCATGTCAATCTTGGCTTTGACACATTACATAGGTGGCTCATTCCACGTGCAAGGGTATTTTCGTCTCCTTCTCATTCGACAGGTGGCAGACGACTATTTGTGTAATTATTTTTCACAATCAGATTTTTATGTAATTAAGATGGTTAATATGAATATACATGGTTATTAACCCTTAAAAAGGTACTATTTTAGAAAGTTCTATTTTTTTTTTTTAATTTACAATTATAAAAATGTTCTTAAAAAAACATCCAATTAATATTACGTGGAAATAGAAATTTCAACCGAACATTATTTTTACAGAAAAAATCCTATGCTCTTTCGTCAATGGAATAAATGGTTAGAAATTTTCCATATTAGAATAAAACATCTCTAACAATAAAAAAATGTCTTTACATCTATACTTCCACAAGAGAGAAATGGAGCTAATTAATTGATTTAGGATATTAATTAGAAAAGTTTGATGATACTGTCTAAAGTAACAACCAATTTAAAGGATAAAATGAGCATTGTACTAATGAGTTAGGTAGGCAAATTGTGATTTAAGAGTCTTTTTAATTATACTTTTTTCTCATAATTGAGCTTTAATTCGCTGTATCAAAGGGCACTTGAATATAGAGCTTTTCTTTAAAGTTAATTTGACACAAAATACGGACAAATTAAACACATCACTTCAAAATTTTATTTTCCACGAAGTTCTGTTTCTAATCATTTTCTTTGAGGAGATTATCATATTATTGAGACCATTTCAAATTTGACAAATTTCAATATTTTTAACTCATATTAATTAATTTTTTACATTATAAATAAATTAATCGTTGGAGTCATCTTATGCAAAATATATATATATATTTTTAAAAATATTATGGTTCAAAAATATTTGTAATATAGGAAATATTGAATCAGTCAATCAGTGATTGAATTACATATTTTTACAATAACTGACACTAATTCACACATTAATTGTTATTAATCACTCTTTAACGTAATAAAAATTATTATATTTAAAAATAGTTTTAAACAAGTATATATTTATAAATATTACACGAAAACGTACTACCTGGTAAAATTTTACCAAAAATTATTATATTGTTTTAGTCATTTCACTCTCAAGAAAACATGTTTTTACAACGCTTAAAGTTATTTTAAAAAGTTAAGTTCCAAACAATTTTGGTTTTATTTTTCTATTTTTTTTTTAAATGAAGTTTATTTAATTTACAATTTCTTTATTTTGTAGTCTATTTTTGAAGAAAAAATATTGGGTAAACTACTTTTTTTGTCCTCAGTTTTGAGAGGTGTATTTATTTGGTCCTTGAGTTTTCAATATGTGTTTATTTCATCTCGAATTTTAATAAATATGTTTATTTGGTCCCTAAGTTTTCAATTTATGTTTGAAATTCAAACCATCATTAACGAAGTTCTTTACATTAATGAATGAAAAAATTAACTGCAAGAACCAAATTAACCTTCTTCTTAAAACTCGGGATTAAACATAAACTAATTTTCAATATATATAGAAAATTAGTTTATGTTTTTATTATTTATTAAAGCCTTCGAAGTGTTTGAAAATGGGGACTCTTGCACATATAGTTGAAAATTAAAGTTCAACATTTGTAAAATTAGCACCCCAAAAAGTTATTTGCAAAAGCAAAAAACTCAAATTTGCGCATAAAATATTACAAAATTACCACTAATTTGTGAAAGTAATCATTGATTTCCGCATAAGTAATCATTGATGTCTCACATAGGTATTTATTGATTTTACTAATTTACTATATCAAATGATAATTCGTGCATGTAATTATTGATTACTTAATAAGTTGTTACTGATTTCTTTAATTCACTTGAATCTGCTATATTTATAAATAATTTTTAAAACTGTTAAATTTGTAGATATTGAATAAAATTCTGCTACCCATGTAATTTCCCTTGAAAATGTGGGGAAAAAAGAAAGAATGAAACGTGTTTTTAAAAGTTTAAACTAAAATTATCATTAAACGAGATAAATTTTAAAATATAATAATGTGAGGGCTACGGGATCACTATATTTTTCTCTAATTACAACAATATGATCAATATTTTATTAAAAGGTTATGCATTTTTTACGTTTAGAAATTGGGGGAATTATTGAAAAAGTATAATGCTTTTAATTCATAAATTATTAAACAGTTTTAATTTTTTTTTTAACTTTTATTTTGAGTTTGAGTTACTAAAACTATCATTTCATTATAGACAGTATTGGGTAGTAGAATTTTCAATAATATTTCTAAATATACTATTTTTAAAAGTATTTATAAATATAGCATTTTTTTAAAAACGTATCATTATATGAATCAAAGAAATTAGTGATAATTTATAAGATAATGAATGATAACTTATAAGATAATGAGTGATAGCTTATTAGGTAACCAGTGATTACATGTACGAAATATCAGTTGATACAACGAATCAAAAAAATCAATGATTACCTATGTGGTGAATCAATGATTACTTAAGCGAACTAGTGACAATTTTGTAATATTTTAGGTGCGAATTTAAGTTTTTTGTTATTATTGCAATAATGTTTTTGAGCCGCTATTTTTACAAATATGAAGCAAATTTTGCTATATGTGCAGTGCCCCTTAGTTATAAATTAATAGTTAATTTCATTTTAATAATCTATTTTTATTTTCAATAATTTATTGTTTTGAGTTTAATAAATTATTGAAAAATAAATCTCTTATTTAAATAATTTATATAAAAAAATAATGATATATTTCAACATTCATATATTAAATCTGCCATTTGAGATAATTTATCTTAAAAATATTTTAAAAGATTAACCAAATTTCGAAATACATATAATAATAGAATTGTCTACAATATTAGTAAATAAAGGAAGGTAAAAAATTATTCGTAAATATAGCTTAAAAAATCATATGAATTAGTAAAATTAGTGATTACACAACACATGTGAGGTGAATCAGTGATTACATGCGTGAAATCAGTAATTACACATTCGAAACTAATGATAAATTTAAAATATTAAACACGAGAATTGAGATTTATACTATATTTATAAATAAGATTTTGAATTATTATTTTTATTAATATTAGGCCTGATTATTCTGTTGTAGGTGTTAAACCTCAAAAATCAAAGTTCTCATAGAAATGAGCGTATTGAATTGTATTTCTTATGTTAATAAGGGAGCCAAAATATTTATGCATAAAAAACACAATTCAATACTCTAATATCATCAATTAATGAAAATTTCCTATTTTAATAAAGGAAGGTGAACATTCTTCTGTCTGCAAACAGGAAAATTGCATATATATATATATGTATTTCTTTTCAGTGAAATTCAAAACAGCAATTTGACAGACAGCTGAGGGCCAAAAGAACGCAATAAATTGTATGGAAAATCCATCTTCACATCAATCTTTGTTTGCTTCAATCCTGCACAGCATGTGGGACCAATTGATTTATTCTTCTTTTTTAGTTGACTAGATAACATGATCCCATCATATTTATTCTATGTATCTTTGTCTAATTTCAAATCCAATCAATTTTTTTTTTTATCAACTAATTTGGCCAGCATCCTAATCACTTTTGTTCTTTTTTATTTTATTTAAATGAAACTATCAAATCTTAGTTGTACAAATTTGTGTATTTCGTTTTAAAGAATATAAAAATTGTAACGTCCCGTTAATTTTGAAGTGATTTTTTTTTATTATTTTTTTTAATGTTATTTATTTATTTCAATTTAAGTATTTAGTTTAATTATTATTTTTGTAATTTAGAATTTAGTAGTTAATTTTGCCCGAAATTCTTTTTAATCGTTTTAATGCTCTAAATTCGTTTCGGTGACATTAATAATTATTAATAGGACAATTAATAATTATTAATCACCTTTAGATTTATTTAAGAGCTTCGGGTTTCGATTCATAAGTCAAAAGTCATAAAAGGACGTAACCGTCATTTTCCAATTTCTCAAAATATCTAAAATTACTATACACTTCTTCTTTAAATATCAAAGTTGACTTAATTTGACAAAGACTTCTATTTCTTCTTCCTCCTTAACCGTGGACATCATTCTCCCATGGATGAGAAGGAAAAGCTCTTGGCTTTTCTTCGTTTCTCGGTGGATCAGCTTGATTTCGGTTGCGTTGGATTGGTAGAGACGAGGGCTACCTATCCAACCTACCTTTTCGAAGTTTCCCGTTCTCTAAGGGAAATCCCAAAAAGTAAATTTTCAAAAAAATTTACATGGTTTTGTTCGTTTTTTATTATAAATGAGTTTTGAAGTTGAAATCATGAATTTCTATCATGGAATTTTACGATTTTGAGCCCGGATTTTCGAAAAACACTATTCATCCGAAATCTCTATTCACCCGAAAATGCACACTTGTTCTCATCTTAGTTATGAGTTGTAATATGTTGTGCAATTGGTGAATTGTGGGTGCGATTGCTCGATTGTTGATTCGTGGGAAATTGGAGATTTGGAGAAAATCTTATTTGGCTAAGGTGAGAATAGTTATGATTTAAAGTAACCTTAGAAAGTGAATAAGTATAATGATTTGTAGAATTGGAAACTAAGACTAAGATTTGAATCTAAGATTAGAGGAAACCGAGCTAGTGCCCTTAGGATTAGGAGCTAGTTCTTTAAGTGAGAACTTAGGAGTTCTCGAGGGAAACTTTGAATCTTAGAATATTCTAAGTTAGATACGTTTCGAAGCTTAGAATGGATCATTGGAAGTTAAAAGATCCAAACTTTTAGATAGAACGGTTAATAGAACCTCAGATTTTATTGGAAGTTTAGAATCCTTGAAGGAATAGATTAATCGTTTAAGATAGGACCTACTTTTATTAATGTAGTGGAGTTCGATTTACATATCGTTCTTCCGGAATTTCCTATCTACTTTACTTTATGTCTTTTAATTTATGCCCTTTACTTTATGCTTGTTTCGGCTACTTTAATATTCGCATTTTACGTTTATTTATTTTTGCGAACATACCATAACACATTGCACCATAACATCTCGCATCATTGAAAGAAAAGGAAGGGGAGAATGTTGGACCCTACGGAGAGTGTCCGCATCACCTTCAGAGAAAAAAAAAACGAAAGTGAGAAAGAAAGGAAGGGGAGAATGTTGGATCCTACGGGGGGTGTCCACATCACCTTCAGAGAAAGAGAAACGAAAGTGAGAAAGAAATGAAGGGGAGAATGTTGGACCCTACGGGGAGTGTCCGCATCACCTTCTTCATTCATAAGGTTGAATGTTGGACCCTACGGGGAGTGTCAGCATTACCTTCATTCATGCATAAAGAGTGAATGCGAATCCTACGGGATGTCCTCATTACCTTCATGCATATGATCGATGGATAGAGAATCAAGATGTTATATTTATGTAAAGTTTATTTACTTTTCTTATTTATCTTATAACAAGTTAATGGATGAGAATTTGACTACGAGTGTTAGTAATATCATCCTTTGGAGTGTATAGAATGAAATTTACCTAGAGTTTGAAGAACTTTAGGATTGATTGTGTCAGATTGATTGGACACAAATCAGAATACGAGTTTGAGGTCTATTTTTACTTTTTATTCTTATTATTCTCACTGGGCTTAAGTTGTTAGCTCATGATATTACAAAAATTTCAGGTAATGCCCTGACTAGAGGTCGTGGGAAAGGAGATGGTGCTGCATGATCGAGGGATGATGATTTCGAGATGGACTAGGTGTTATGTAAAAGTCCATGGACTATGTTTTGTGCATTTTTCACATATTGTGGAGTTGTATATTTGTAAATGGCTCTTAAGAGCTTTTGTCTTTACTTTTATGATTATAATTCATTTTGAACTCCTGGATAGGAACTTAATGTTCCTTGTGTATTTTAGATTTTGGATTTAAGATGTAAACAGGTTTTGGCTAGCCAATTTTCAAACATAATCATGCCTTTTTTCTTAAAATATAAAGACTTCCGCTGTGTTTTCTAATTTAAATTATTTAAAAGTGACGGGTCGTCACAGTTGGTATCAGAGCCTTAGGGTTCTGTAGACTACATGTGATGCATGTTTGTTTTCATGTTTTGTTTTAAGTCCATTCTCAAGTCATCATCTGAGATCAGTAGCACCAGGTGTGCCTATAACTTCTATTCTCATGCTTTATTTCTTTGATATTGAAAGAGTTATGAGAATATTGTTAGAAGTTATTGATGTTTGTGATATTTCACATCCTTGTAAAACCACTATGTGGTTATGTTTATTTGACCCATTTTGAGATTTGGGTAAGGGTGTCGAGAAGGTGAAAGACCCCGTGCACTTTTGGAGGTTATACACCTCGTTAATAATATTGACATAATGTCAAAGTAAAGAAGATGAGATACTCCGAGAGATCAATCGTTTGATCCTTAAAGCTGATTAAACTGTTATTGTCACGCAATTTCTAAGTAGTGGTCTTAGTAGATGTGTGTGGACATTTATGTGTAAAAAAGGGGACATGTTTGTCTGGAGCCCAGTATTAAGAGATGAAACACCTATTTGAGGTGAGAAATTGTTGAAAAGAAATCAGTCTGGCTCGAGTCCAGTAACCTAGATTCAACTCAAGGGACAAGTTCCTGGTTTGAGTTGAGAAAGTTGAATTATGGTAAGTGGTAAATCCTTATGGTAGCATTTTGCTAAAAGGAAAGAGAGTTGCCACTCAAAAGAGGAAGTAAGGACTTTACGTGATAAGTCTCAACGAGGACCATTAACGACAATGTTAATTGGTGATTGGTCTAGTTTGGTCGCTATTACACTATGGTGTATCAATCTGAATTGGAAATACTAGAGGTCGAGTAATGAAGATCCATATTCAGTAAATTGTCAAGATTGACTAACACTAAGTTGAGTGTTGGTTTTGATGGAAATATAGAAGGAAGTTGATGGACCGTGGTATCGGTAACTTCTATAAGGTAATGCGATGGTTTGGTGAATTTCAATTCACATGTTGTTTGACCATCTAATTTGACGGAGAATTTGAGAAACTTGTAAGTCATAGTTTGGACCTAGTGAGTCTTTTAAGATAGACTCTAAAGTGAATCCTATGTTGAAAGGATAGAATGTTATTGGACTAAGGTGTTTGACAGACACCAGTTTTGCTTTGTAAGAAAGGAAATGATCTCTGAAGTCGAGTTCATTCAAGATTTGAATAAGGAAGCTTAGGAGTTATCCTTATCTTGGATTTCACATATTATGAAAGGAAAAGAAAACTAGCTACTATAGACCAATTTCCTTTCAGGAGCAGGAGATGGAAGATGATGATGCTAGTCAAGGGACACCGCAGAAGCAACAATAGCAGCAGCAACAACATCAACATCAACTTCAGCATCAGCAACAACAACAACAGGTTCGAGGTGGAGCTCAACACGGACAGCCAAAAGTACAAGGATAGGATCATCCTTACTACAATAGTTGTGCCAGTTTCCATTAGGGAGATGCACACTTCCATCAAGATGCTATGTTGTGATCAAACTTGGATTCATGCCACTTTTATAGGGCGTATAAGATACAACCATTACAACATAGTAGTAAAGTCAGGATTATCAGGAAAAGCTACCAGTATGGTAGTGGTTTATACTTTATTATTTTCAAGACGTTTGGTTTTTATTCTGTTTAATTTTGAAGCTAGCCCTCTTTTATCTTATCTTGTTATGATTAGTTGGCAGCTCTTGAGTCGAGACTGTTGAGTTTCGAGATGTGTGTTTTTACCCCAGTGGGGAAGTTTATTATTGTAATACTGCGTATGGCACTCATGACATATGTATTATGAGTAGATGCTCACATTTTACTTTGATTGTTATGCATATGTCAGATTTTGATGTGATTTTGGGTATGGATTGGCTATCAGCTAATCGTGCCACCATTGATTGTACTGAGAGAGTTATTGATTTTATGTGGGACCAGTTTACGTTTTTGTGGGTCTAGTAGCCGAGTAGCACCCACTTTGATATCTATGTTAGAAGCTAGAACGCTTCTAAGTGATGGAGTCTTGGGCTATATAGCTTGAGTTTTGTGCTCATAGTGAAGGATTTCGTTGATGTTTTCCCTGATGAGTTACCCGGTTTGTCACCGGTGAGACAGTTAGATTTTCAGATTGAGGTTGCTCCTGGGACAGCTCCATTGTCCAAAGCAGCTTATCGTATGGCACCGGCTAAGTTGAAAGAACTCTAGAGCCAGTTACAGGGACTTTTAGACATGGGGTTTGTACGCCCGAGTGTTTCACCGTGGGGAGACCCGGTGTTGTTTGTGAAAAAGAAAGATGGCTCTATGCGATTGTGTATCGATTATAGAGAGTTGAACCGTGTTACGGTGAAAAACAAGTATCCTTTGCCTAGGATAAAAGACTTGTTTGATCAGTTGAAGGGAGCCACTATCTTTTCGAAGATAGATTTGAGATCTGGCTATCATCAGTTGAGGATTCGAGATGAGGATATTCCCAAGACTACATTCAGGACGCGTTATGGACATTATGAGTTTGTAGTTATGTCCTTTGACTTGACCAACGCACCTGCAGCTTTCATGGACCTTATGCACACTATGTTCAGAAGGTTCATTGATTCATTTGTGATTGTATTCATCGATGATATCTTGGTTTATTCCAAGACACTTGGATGTTATGCACCTATGAGAAGTTTTGACGATACTACGAGATCAAAAATTGTATGCCAAGTTCTCAAAGTGTGAGTTTTAGCTGAGAGAAGTGGCATTTTTAGGCCATATAGTATCGAGTAGAGGAGTATCTGTTGATCCCTCTAAGATTGAGGCAGTTAGTAACTAGCCTAGACCGACTAGTGCGGCTGATATTCGAAGTTTTCTGGGACTTGCAGGCTATTATAGACGATTGTGCAAGATTTCTCCAAAATTGTTTCAGCTTTGACACGTTTGACTCGGAAAGGAGTTGATTTTGTATGGTCTAAGAATTGTGAAACGAGCTTTGAGGAGCTCAAGAGGAGGCTTGTAACAGCACCTGTTCTAGTGTCGCCTGATAGAACCGGTGGTCTGACAGTGTACACAGATGCTTCCCACAGAGGTTTGGGATGTGTGTTGATGCAACATGGGAAAGTTATAGCTTATGCTTCCCATCAGTTGAAAGAGCATGAGAAGAAATATCTAACTCACGATTTAGAGTTGGCAGCTGTTGTTTATGCATTGAAAAATTGGAGACATTATTTGTATGGTGAGAAGATCCTGATATTTACTGATCATAAGGGTCTCAAGTATTTCTTCACTCAGAAGGAATTGAATATGAGATAGCGGAGATGGTTAGAGCTCGTTAAGGATTATGACTGTGACATTCAGTATCATCATGGGAAAGCCAATGTAGTGGCTGACGCGCTCAGTAGAAAGTCTTCTCATTCGTCAGCTTTGTTGGCCATACCTTTGAGATTAAGATGGGGTATGGAATGAGCTGAGACAGCATTTCTGACTGCCGAGGTTACTCTGTGTGACGACCCGTCACTTTAAAATAATTTAAATTAGAAAAACACCGCGAAAGTCTTTTATTTTAAAAAAATTGGCGTGATTATGTTTGAAAATAGGCTAGCCAAAACCTGTTTACATCTTAAATTCAGACATCTAAAAACACAAGGAACATTAAGTTCCTATCAGGAGTTCAAAATGATTTATAAACATATAAGTAAAGACAAAAGCTCTTAAGAGCCATTTACAAATATACAACTCCAAAATTATATAAAATTCACGAAACCATGTACATGGATTTTTACAACCTCCTAGTCCATCTCAAAGTCTTCATCTCTCGATCATGCAGCACCATCTCCTCTCCCTCGACCTCTAGCCAGGGCATTACCTGAAATTTTGTAATATCATGAGCTAACAACTTAAGCCCAGTGAGAATAATAAGAATAAAAAGTAAGGATAGACCTAAAATTCGTATTCCGATTTGTGTCCAATTTAGCTGACACAATCAATCCTAAATTTCTCCAAACTTTAGGTAATTTCATTCTAAACTTTCCAGAGGATGATATTACTAACACTCGTTGTCAATCCTCATCCACTAACTTGTTACGACATAAAATAAGAAAAGTAAATAAGTTTGCATAAAATATAACATCTCGATTCTCTATTTCCATCTATCATATGCATGAAGGTAATGAAGACATCCCGTAGGATTCGCATTCGCCCTTTATGCATGAATGAAGATAACGAGTACATCCCGTAGGCTACCGTTAAATCTTATGCATGAAGAAGTAACGAGTACATCCTGTAGGCTACCCATTTGTCTTCTTTCTTAGTTTTACTTTCTTTGAAAAAGTAACGAGTACATCCCGTAGGTTACCCATTCATCTTCTTCCCTTGTTTTACTTTCTTTTCTTTTTCTGAAGGTGATGCGGACACTACCCGTAGGCTCCAACATTCTTCCCTTCCTTTCTTTCTCACTTTCTTTTCTTTTTCTCTTTTCAATGATGCGAGATGTTATGGTGCAAGATGTTATGGTTATGCTTTCACATGCTTGCAAAAAGTAAATAAAGTAAAGTGCGAATAATAAAGTAACCGAAACAAACATAAAGTAAAGGGGCATAAAGTAAAAGACATAAAGTAAATAAATAGAAAACTCCGGAAGAACGATACGTAAATCGAACTCCACTACAATAATAAAAGTAAATCATAACTTAAACGATTAACCTATTCTTTCAAGGATTCTAAACTTCCAATATAATCCGAGGTTCTATTAATCGTTCTAAGTGCAAGTTGGATCTTTTAACTTCCAATGATCCAACCTAAGCTTTGAAACGAATCTAAATTAGAATCTTCTAAGATTCAATACTTTCCTCGAGAACTCCTAAGTTCTAACTTAAAGGATTAACTTCTAATCCTATGGGCACTAACTCACTTCCCCCTAATCTTAGATTCGAATTCTAATCTTAGTTTCCAATTCTACAAACCATTATACTTATTCGCTTTCTATAATTACTTTAAATCCTAACTATTCTCACCTTAGCCAAATAAGATTTGCTACAAGTCTCCAATTTCCCACGAAACAACAACCGAGCAATCGCACCTACAATTCACCAATTGCACAACATATTACAACTCATAACTAAGATGAGAACAAGTGTGCATTTTCGGGTGAATAGTGATTTCGAATGAATAGTGTTTTCCGGTGAATAGTATTTTTCAAAAATCTGAGCTCAAAATCGTCAAATTCCGTGATAGAAATTCATGATTTCAAGTTCAAAACTCATTTATAATAAAAAACGAACAAATACATATAAAAAGTTTTGAAAACTTACTCTTTGGGACTTCCCTTAGAGGACAGGAAACTCCGAAAAGGTAGGTTGGATAGGTAGCCCTCGTCCCTACCAATCGAACGCAACCGAAAAGACGACGATCCGCCGAGAAATGAAGAAAAGCCAAAGAAAACAAAAGGCCTCCCATGGTGGAATGGCTCACGGTGGAAGAAGAGAGAAAGAGAGGAAAATGAAGTAAACTTGGTCAAAATTTGGATTTTTAAAGATAAATGAATAGTGAATTTAGATATTTTAAGAAATTAGAAATGACGGTTACGTCCTTTTATGACTTTTGACTTATGAATCGAAACCCGAAGCTCTTAAATAAATCTAAAGGTGATTAATAATTATTAATGTCACCGAAACGAATTTAAAGTATTAAAACGATTAAAAGGAATTTCGGGCCAAATTAACTACTAAAATCAAAATTACAAAAATAATAATTAATCTAAATACTTAAATTGAAATAAATAAATAAATAAAATTAAATAAATAATAGAATAAAATAAAATAAATAAATAAATAATTCACTTCAAAATAACGGGACGTTACAGTCTACCCTCCTTAAAAGACTTTTCGTCCTCGAAAAGTGCGTTCACTAAGTGAATAAAGCGAGGGTACTTAGACTGTATCTCATCCTCACGTTCCCACGTTGCTTCCTTTGACACTTAGTTCTTCCAAAGAACCTTAACCAAGTGAATTCCTTTTTATTTCTCATCAACTTTTGTTCGAATGCTCTTATCTTAACTGGTGTCTTCTCATAAGACATATTAGCATTCAAAACTGCCAATTCATAATCAATCACGTGGAACGGATTCACCATGTAATTCCAAAGCATCAATACATGGAAAACATTACAATCGGCCGATAACGAAAGTGGTAAAGCTAAACAATAAGCTACCATTTCTACTCGATTGAGTATCTTGATAGGTCAATAAACTTAGGGCTCAACTGAACCTATTTCCCAACTTCCATAACACCCTTCATTGGTGCTACTTGTAGAATACGAGATCCACTACTACCACTTGAATGGACTACACCGAATCCTGCTATCAACTTTGGTTAACCCTTAACCTTTCTTTAAATAAATGATAGACTCGCTAGTCATTTGTTACAATTTGATTCCAAAAGTCTCTTTTCTCCAACCTCATCTTAATGAGCGGGAGAACAACACTTTCTACCACAAAGTGCCCTAAGAGTGCCAAAACTTCGAGACAAAGCAAATGTCTCGATCTGATAAAATCTTCACCGGCACACCACAATCTATCAATCTTTCTTAGGTACAACTGTACCCTAGTCTTAACAGGATAGATGATCCTTCCAAGAATAAAGTGTGTGGTTTTCATCAAATGGTCTACAATCACCAAATGATATCATAACTTTTTGCTCTCTTTCGGCAAACCCCGATAAACTCCATGGAAATCTTCTCCCATTTCCATTCAAGCACTTTCAAAGGTAAGATAACCTGGTGGATCTTTAGGGCCTTGACTTGCTAACAAATCAAGCACCTACTCACATACTTTACAATCTCATGTTCATCCCAGGTCATTGATAAAGCTCTCTCAGTCCCAGTACATCTTCGTACTACCTGGATGAATAGAGAAGATAGAACTGTGAGCCTCCTCCAACAGTTCCTTTCTAAAAGTCGATCCTAAAGGCACACATAGCCTCTTACGATACATCAGAGCACTATCTGTAGAGAGGGTAAAATAGCTAGGAAAATCTGACTCAGCCTCTCTAAAACCGGCCTGCAAATGAATCTCACCTCTCTGTACATCAATCATTCTCTGCCTCAAAGTAGGTCCCACTGTTAAACTAGCCAGAATCACTGTGACCTCGGCAGTAAGCAATGCTATCTCAGCTCGTTCCATAACCCACCTCAATCTCAAGTGCTGACAAAGCTGATGAATGAGAAGACTTTC
Source organism: Gynostemma pentaphyllum (assembly GCA_028015215.1). NCBI lineage: Eukaryota > Viridiplantae > Streptophyta > Magnoliopsida > Cucurbitales > Cucurbitaceae > Gynostemma > Gynostemma pentaphyllum. The sequence continues at coordinate 43,855,395 of CM051353.1, forward strand.
TACTGAATGCGTCATCCACCACATTGGCCTTCCCAGGATGATACTGAATATCACAGTCATAATCCTTAACGAGCTCTAACCATCTCCGCTGTCTCATATTCAATTCCTTCTGTGTAAAGAAATACTTGAGACTTTTATGGTCAGTAAAAATCAGAATCTTCTCACCATACACATAATGCCTCTATATCTTCAATGCATGAACAACAGCTGCCAACTCTAAATCATGAGTCAGATACTTCTTCTCATGCTCTTTCAACTGATGGGAAGCATAAGCTATAACTTTCCCGTGTTGCATCAACACACATCCCAAACCTCTCTGGGAAGCATTTGTATACACAATCAGACCACCGAGGCTATCAGGCGACACTAGAACAGGTGCTGTTACAAGCCTTCTCTTGAGCTCCTCAAAGCTCTTTTCACAATCCTCAGACTATACAAAATCCCTTCCGAGTCAAACGTGTCAAGGCTGAAGCAATTTTGGAGAAATCTTGCACAAACCGTCTATAATAGCCTGCAAGTCCCAGAAAACTGCGAATATCAACCACACTCGTCGGTCTAGGCCAGTTACTAACTGCCTCGATCTTAGAAGGATCAACAGATACTCCTCTACTCGATACTTGCATGGCCTAAAATGCCACTTCTCTCAGCCAAAACTCACACTTTGAGAACTTGGCATACAATTTCTGATCTCGTAGTACTGTCAAAACTTCCCGTAAGTGCATAGCATGCAACTCCTCTATCTTGGAATAAACCAAGATATCATCGATGAAAATAATCACAAACGAGTCGATGAACCTTCTGAACACCGTGTGCATAAGATCCATAAAAGCTGCAGGCGCGTTGGTCAAGCCAAAGGACATAACTACAAACTCATAATGTCTATAACGCGTCCTGAATACAGTCTTGGGAATATCCTCATCCTGAATCCTCAACTGATGATAGCCAGATCTCAAATCTATTTTCGAAAAGATAGTGGCTCTCTTCAACTGATCAAATAAGTCTTCTATTCTGGGCAAAGGATACTTGTTTTTCACCATAACACGGTTCAACTCTCTATAAACGATACATAATTGCATAGAGCCATCTTTCTTCTTCACAAACAACACCGAGGCTCCCCACGGTGAAACTCTCAGGCTTATAAACCCCAAGTCTAAAAGTCCCTATAACTGGCTCTGGAGTTCTTTCAACTCAGACGGTGCCATACGATGAGGTGTTTGGGACAATGGAGCAACCTCAATCTGAAAATCTATCTCTCTTACCGGTGGCAAACCGGGTAACTCAGCAGGAAAAACATCAATGAAATCCCTCACTACTGGCACAGAATTCAAGCTATTCTCCGGTACAGAAGTATCGACAACACTAGCTATATAACCCAAGGCTCCATCACTTAGAAGCATTCTAGCTTCTAACATAGATATCAAGGTGGGTGTTACTCGGCTACTGGATCCAGGAAAACATAAGCTAGTCCCACATGGACTCATAAAATCAATAACTTTCTCCGTACAATCAATGGTGGCACGATTAGCTGATAGCCAATCCATACCCAAAATCACATCAAAATCAGACATATGCATAACAATCAAAGTAAGATGGGAACATCTACTCATAATACATATGTCATAAGTGCCATACGCACTATCATCATAATAAACTTCCCCACTGGGTAAAAACACATCTCGAAACTCAACAGTCTCGGCTCAAAAGCTACCAACTCATCATAATACGATAAAAATAAATGAGTGGCTAGCTCGAGAATCAAACAAAATAAAAGCCAAACGGCCTGAAAATAACAAATATAAATCACTACCATACTGGTAGCTTTTCCTGATAATCCTGACCTTATTACTACGTTGTGATGGTTGTATCTTATACGCCCTATAAAAGTGGCGTAAATCCAAGTTTGATCACAACATAGCATCTTGATGGAAGTGTGCATCTCCCTGATGAAAACTGGCACAACTATTGTAGTAAGGATGATCCAATCCTTGTTGAGCTCCACCTCGAACCAGTTGTTGTTGCCGCTGTTGTTGTTGCTGTTGATGCTGATGTTGATGTTGCTTTTGTTGCTGATGTGGTATCCCTTGACTGGCGTCGTCATCTTTTGCTTTCTTCTTCTGAGAGGCAATCTGTCCCGTAGTAGTTAACTTTCTCTTCTTTCAAGAAGATGTCACTTTAAAATAATTTAAATTAGAAAAACACCGCGGAAGTCTTTTATTTTAAAAAAATTGGCGTGATTATGTTTGAAAATAGGCTAACCAAAACCTGTTTACATCTTAAATTCAGACATCTAAAAACACAAGGAACATTAAGTTCCTATCAGGAGTTCAAAATGATTTATAAACATATAAGTAAAGACAAAAGCTCTTAAGAGCCATTTACAAATATACAACTCCAAAATTATATAAAATTCACGAAACCATGTACATGGATTTTTACAACCACCTAGTCCATCTCAAAGTCTTCATCTCTCGATCATGCAGCACCATCTCCTCTCCCTCGACCTCTAGCCAGGGCATTACCTGAAATTTTGTAATATCATGAGCTAACAACTTAAGCCCAGTAAGAATAATAAGAATAAAAAGTAAGGATAGACCTGAAATTCGTATTCCAATTTGTGTCCAATTTACCTGACACAATCAATCCTAAAGTTCTCCAAACTTTAGGTAATTTCATTTTAAACTTTCCAGAGGATGATATTACTATCACTCGTAGTCAATCCTCATCCATTAACTTATTACGACATAAAATAAGAAAAGTAAATAACTTTGCATAAAATATAACATCTCGATTCTCTATTTCCATTGATCATATGCATGAAGGTAATGAGGACATCCCGTAGGATTCGCATTCACCCTTTATGCATGAATGAAGATAACGAGTACATCCCGTAGGCTACCGTTCAATCTTATGCATGAAGAAGTAACGAGTACATCTTGTAGGCTACCCATTCGTCTTCTTTCTTAGTTTTACTTTCTTTGAAAAAGTAACGAGTACATCCCGTAGGTTACCCATTTGTCTTCTTCCCTTGTTTTACTTTCTTTTCTTTTTCTGAAGGTGATGCGGACGCTACCCGTAGGCTCTAACATTCTTCCCTTCCTTTCTTTCTCACTTTCTTTTCTTTTTCTCTTTTCAATGATGCGAGATGTTATGGTGCAAGATGTTATGGTTATGCTTGCACATGCTTGCAAAAAGTAAATAAAGTAAAGTGCGAATAATAAAGTAACCGAAACAAACATAAAGTAAAGGGGCATAAAGTAAAAGACATAAAGTAAATAAATAGGAAACTCCGGAAGAACGATACGTAAATCGAACTCCACTACAATAATAAAAGTAAATCATAACTTAAACGATTAACCTATTTCTTCAAGGATTCTAAACTTCCAATATAATCCGAGGTTCTATTAATCGTTCTAAGTGCAAGTTGGATCTTTTAACTTCCAATGATCCAACCTAAGCTTTGAAACGAATCTAAATTAGAATCTTCTAAGATTCAATACTTTCCTCGAGAACTCCTAAGTTCTAACTTAAAGGATTAACTTCTAATCCTATGGGCACTAACTCACTTCCCCCTAATCTTAGATTCGAATTCTAATCTTAGTTTCCAATTCTACAAACCATTATACTTATTCGCTTTCTATAATTACTTTAAATCCTAACTATTCTCACCTTAGCCAAATAAGATTTGCTACAAGTCTCCAATTTCCCACGAAACAACAACTGAGCAATCGCACCTACAATTCACCAATTGCACAACATATTACAACTCATAACTAAGATGAGAACAAGTGTGCATTTTCGGGTGAATAGTGATTTTGAATGAATAGTGTTTTCGGGTGAATAGTTTTTTTCGAAAATAGAGAATCGAAATGTTTTATTTTATGCAAAGTTTATTTATTTTTTTATTTATGTCGTAACAAGTTAATGGATGAGGATTTGACTACGAGTGTTAGTAATATCATCCTTTCGAGAGTTTAGAATGAAACTACCTAAAGTTTGGAGAACTTTAGGATTGATTGTGTCAGATTAATTGGACACGAATCGGAATGCGAGTTTGAGGTCTATCTTTACTTTTTATTCTTATTATTCTCACTGGGCTTAAGTTGTTAGCTCATGATATTACAAAATTTCAGGTATTGCCCTGGCTAGAGGTCGAGGGAAAGGAGATGGTGCTGCGTGATCAAAGGATAATGACTTCGAGATGGACTAGGTGTTATGTAAAAGTCCATGTACATGATTTTGTGAATTTCATCTAATTTTGAGATTTGTACATTTGTAAATAGCTCTTAAGAGCTTTTGTCTTTATTTTATGTTTATAAGCTTTTGAACTCCTGATAGGAACTTAATGTTCCTTTTGTTATTTAGATTTTTGAAAATTAAGATGTAAACAGGTTTTGGCTAGCCAATTTTCAAACATAATCACGCCAATTTTTCTTAAAATAAAAGACTTCCGCTGTGTTCTCTAATTTAAATTATTTAAAAGTGACGGGTCATCACAGAACTTAAGAAGAAATTGGGAAGAAGAAAAATATTTTCCCAGTCACTAAGGGAAATTCGGCCAAAGGGGGAGATAGAACAAAGAGAGAATTCCGAATTTCTAAGGAATTTTGATTGTATGATTTATGAATGACTCAAGCCTCCTATTTATAGGAAAATAGGAATCCTAATCACATTAGGATTAATCCATGGAGATAAATACAAAAAGATAAAAGAATTATCTCTTTCCTTTATCTTGGTATTTCTAAAATGCCATAGATAAATAAGAGAATATTTTCTTTTCTTTATTTTCTTTATCTTGGGTAAATAAATCTATATAATTATTATAGGATATAATTCAAAAAATTATCTCCTACAAATTATCTCATATGGCTGAAATTATGATAGTAAAATAGTTAATAAATACAATTTATTTAATTAATTATTTTGGGCCAGTTTCAATTGGGCTCATTAATCCAATTGCACTTGAAACTCTCTCTTAAATTAATAAGTTCAACTTAATTAATTTATTTATCAATTACCATTTAAATAAAATATTTTATTTAAAAAATTAATAATATTAATATTTTATCCCGATAAATATTATCAAATTATATTTAATTATTAATTTCCATTTAAATCATTTTCATTATTTAAATAATTAATTTTTAATATTTTAATTATTAATTTCCATTAAATAAACTCATTATTTAATTAATAATTTTATTGATAATACTTTATTATTAATTAATTAATTTTAATTATTAATTTCCTTTCAAATTAATTATTTGAACAATTAATAATTGTTAATTAATTTAAAATTATTAATTACCATTTAAATATACTTAATATTTAAATAATTAATAATGTCTAATTATAATATTTCATTATTAAATTCTTGTTTAAATAAACTCATTATTTAAACAATTAATAATGTTTATATTAATTACCGTTTAAATATACTCAATATTTAAACAATTAATATTGCCTATTTAAGTAATTCACTTTACTTAAAATTTCCATTTCTTCTACTTGATTTCGCGACTACGATCATTGGGCTAGCATAGGGACCCGATGGACCTATAGATGATGGGTTTAATAATTAGTCAATTAAGTGATTAACTCATAATCAGTTAATTACTTATTATCTAACTGTGAATAATTCCATTGTAGATTCACAGCTGAACTCCCCTCACTATAGATGAGTTATTGTCCATTTAGTTTATCTTTATTTATATTTGTAACATATCCTTCACGTAGAACCCTCATAATTACAGGCGGATTAAATTTACCGTTTTACCCCTGTAATTACCGTTTTATCCTTGTGTTCCCGCTCATTCTTCAATGAACTTTATCTTTAGTTGAACTAGAGATAATGTACTTATATAATCAATAGAAGTCGTGACGTCACTTGTTCATGTCTCGAATCAGTACATCAAGGGAGTTTCCTAAAGTTCCTAAAATGTTTAGGTATCGCACTGATACCGTTAATTTATAGGAAAGTTATGAATTCCATCTCGTGAAAATGCGTTCCCAGCTACTAATCTAGTTATGTTCCCAAAGCAGGAGTGTATTGAGCGTTCTTACAGATCGCTCTCAACCATGTGAATCAAAGAACATAACTCCATAAATAGGAGTCCACATTTCACTCAGGATTGAGATCTATCACCGTTGATAAACTTAGTTTGATATTCGATCATTTCTCGTAGACGATACTAATGAGAAATTTGATCGAACATCGTGGTCCTGTCTTATATAATCAACATTGTATATGATACTTCCATTTCATGTCTCCCACATGAATGATCAGGATTAGATCATTTGTCTATAAACAAAATGAAAAGCTATCAACAGTGTTACCACGATAAGGTTCCTAAACGTTATCCATTTACTATAGACACTTTTAAATTACTCATCTCGACTTTAATCCTATCGTATGACTCACATACTAAGTCGTGATTTCATAAGAGTGACTTAGGGTTTTACTATTTGAATGTTTGATATTTATATATTTCCATATATTCCTAATATCGTCAATTGAATCAATTTAGATAATAGTAAGAACTTATGTTTATTTATTTAATTTATTCAAAATAAATTATATTTATTAAATAATTACAAGTTCTAGGACACCATTCCTAACAAAACAACCTAAGGATATCAGCAATGATAATGAACATAGAGGTAAAAAGATCTGCATACTTGAAACTGAGTTAGTGCATCGATAATCAATGTTTTCACAGATAAAAATGAAAGCAACAACAGTACGGGTGATCGTCATTGGAAAAGGCCAAAAAATCAAATAAGAAATTTCCTTATGCGATGATTTTTTACGATGTTTCTACTAGGGTTTTTGCCCTAAATCTTATGTAATCCAATTAAACTATAAATGAATAAAGCAATTATTAATTAGTAATATTTACATTGTAATTTACTATTAGTTTAATAAATGTAATCCATCATAAGATCCAGAATTACTTATGATAACTTAAAGTAAGCATATGATGCGGGAAGATTCACTTAACTGTAACTCAAATAGTCTATGGTATATGAATAAAGGTTGAGTGCCTTATTTCTGGTAACACCACTAACACGGCGCACTTGTGAATTGGCAGAAGTGATCTCAGCTGGATCACTCATGTAGAGACATGTGAGTGGGGGTGTTGCTGCAATAAAGATTGTAGTAGACTGGACTAAGATAAACTTACTGTCTTTTGGGAAATAGAAAGACACTTCATTTATCAATCGGTTAATCATGTACAATTGATCTTAATCCTGAGTGGATTACAAACTCCTGTTCACAGGAGACAAGCCTTTGATTTGCATAGGTGAGAGTGACTCGATATAGTTCTCTCAATATGCCTCCCACTTTGAGGATTGCATCTTGCTTATAGCTAGGAACGTAATTATACAAGAATGGAATTCACTCTTTTCCATATAGGAAAATATATAAGTAGTTTCCTTATGGACTGATTCGGTCTTGAACAGCGGGGCCCCATATTCTTCTGATCAAGGAAAAGGTAAAGACGCATAATGGAGATTATGTAAGGTTGTTCATTGGAGAATCAGTTGGGCTTAAGGAACAAGATGTATCATGGAGGTTAATACAGTACAGTTACCTAGCCATGAATACGAACTAACTTGTGATGGATCAAAGTGTAGTTAATGATATTAGCCAATGGACATAACTATGTCTATAGTACTAAGAGTGCAACTCTAGATATTTAGTGGAGTTATCTAGGAGTTAATGAATGAAAATTAATTGATTAAAAGGAGTTTTAATCAAAGGTAATTATGGATCATTGGATCTTAGTCCTATAGGTCCATTAAGTCCTTCGAGCTAACGCATGTAATTGAGAACATAAATTAATATGATTAATTTCTTTGGAAAAATGATTTCAAGCATTTGATTTGAAGTTGTCAAATCAATTAAGGCAAATACAAATAGAGGAGTCTATTTGATTAGTTAAATTAAATTAAATAGAGGAGTCTATTTAATTATTTAGATATTGGTGAAATTAAATAGAAGAGTCTATTTAATTATATAATAGAGAGATTAAATAGAGGAGTCTATTTAATTAAATTAATTTTGAAGTTGTCGAAAATTAATGGGGATTTAAATAGAGGAGTCTATTTAAATATTTAATTTGAAGAAGTCAAATTAAAGAGGAAATAAATAAAAGGAATTTTATTTATTTATTTATTTATTTAATGGAATTGTTCTATTAAATAAAAAGGAAAATAAAATGCCCAATATTATCATTGAGATGATATGCTGAACGTGTGACCTACGAGTAGGGTCACACGCCCCATTGGTTAAAATAATTGGTTAAATATTAACCAATTATTTACATTTTAAGTCATCAAAAATATACTTGATTATGATACCTGGTTGTTCTCCCATTAAAATAGTTGATGACAAGCAAAACAAAGGAATGAAGATTTGTATCCCTCATTTAGAAATTTCAAATATTTGTGCAAACGATGTGATCTCAAACTTTCAGCGCCAAACTACTTTAGCCATATGGGAAAGTATTCGACATAGACTTACACGTACTTCTTTTGAGAGGGTTTCAAATATCGAGGGTCAAGTACCTAAAATACTTCACACCATTTCATAAAATAATGTTATCGATTCAGTGCCTCTCCAAAATAACGTGAACCATTATTTTTAGGAGGTTAAGAAGTATGATGAGTTGCAATCATCATTCTTGATCTGAATAGATTGAAACCGTTAGTTAGTGGATCACAGGTGTAATTTGAGAGAAGTATCATTGAAACAGAGCAATCTACTTATAAAAGCGAAGATTAAAGACTTAAAAGTAGAGCATGAGGCATTGGAAGTTAAAAATGAGGAGAATGAAGAAAGTTTAAATTATGAAAGGTCTAAGGCCTAAAAAATACGTAAAGAAGTTAGTGCCCTCGAGAATGCTTAAACTCTGAATGATGCAGATGTTAAGTCTTTGAATATGATTCGTCAAATATTAAAAAAAAATCTCGTGAAGAGTTGAAAGAGTACAAGTAGACTCCTTAATTCTTTTTAGCTTTCTTGAATTAAAAACATACGTTTTTCTTATTTTATTTATCAATCACTAAACAATTTATCTTTTTTTAACTTCTTATTGTTATTATTTTATTGGCCAGTTGACTGAACTTATAGTTTCCTTTAAGCTATTTATGAACCTTTTTTGTGAATAAGGATCAAGTCATAACGTACTACAGTAAAAACTTTTATTTTTATTGGATGATTGAACTTAAAGTCTCCTTTAAGTTTCCTACATACCCTTTATATGAACAAAGATAAAGTCATAATGTAGTTCAAGTATAATTTTGTTTTCGGTTGGCTGACTGAACTTAAAGTCTCCTTTAAGTTGCCTATGTACCCTTTATATAAACAGAGATCAAGTCATAACGTAGTTCAAGTATAATTTTTTTGGTTCGTTGATTGAACTTAAAATCTTCTTTAAGTTACCTAAGTATCCTTTATATGAATAGGGATAAAGTCATAACGTAGTTCAAGTAAAAAAAAATTTTGGTTGGTTGACTGAACTTCAAGTCTCCTTTAAGTTGCCTACGTACCCTTTATATGAACAATGTTCAAGTCATAACATAGTTCAAGTATAATTTATTTTTAAATGTGGAATAAATAATTTGTTCACACAGAATTTCAAGGAGATGAAATAAATGCAGAATAAATAATTTTGTATTGATAGTTTAAATTTTACAATCTGTAATAAAAATATTCTTTCGATTCTTTCTCTAAAATATAAACCTTGATGCGAGGGCGGATTGACATATTTCTCGGATCGATGTATTGATGTTATTAAAACTTACATCTACAAAGCAATCTTTAGAAATCTTCAATTTGTTCTTCACAAAATCTTCAAATAGTCTTTAGTCTTCGAAATCTTTTATATTCTCATAGTCTTCTGTCTCCCTGAATATTTTCCAACCTTTGAAATAGTTTATGGCTTACTCTATTTATAGAGTTTCTGTGGACCCTTAGTGGATATGGGTTTCATTTGATTTTGGCCCAATCGCCACTTGACATATTTTCATTGGACTAATTTATGTCCTCCAACGGCCATGAAATAGACATGTGGTATTATTTGATTTGCCGATTTCATGTCTATTAATTTAATTTAGAGAAAAGTGTCAATTTTTTATTGGTCTCTATTTAAGGACATGTAATTTTGTCATTGTTTATCTATAATTTATGTTTGATAATTCGATAGGTGGTTTAATTAAAGCCTTTAGGTGTTATAAATTAGGTTGACCATAATATTTAGCATGTATTAAATTTATAAAGTTGTATACTATAACATGTAACATGGTTCGCCTTTATACATATTTCCAGTTGCATAGTACAGCCCTGTATCATTTGCGGTTACGTATTATTCTGTGATACCTATGTAAAAATTTAATAAGAATTTGAGAATCGTTGAATCCTATTATGACTTTATTGAGCTATTGTGTGAAAATGTGATGTGAGTTCTAGACTAAGAAGGTGGCGCGCAAGTATACACGGTCAACAAGTAACATCTTATGGGTACGCAAGAGTCGACCCCATGAGGATTGTAACAAGTGATTAATCTTCCAACTTCAATAAGAATTGGTTATAAGCAAATACAAACTTATAACTACTGATTAAATGAATAATTCTAAACGAGGGGTTCATGAAGGGTTAGGGTTACAGCTTCATGATTTCTCTATCTTTCTTAACTACTTATAGAAACTAAACAATGAGATAACGTACAACCTTTCAGTCATTTATCAAACCTTTCTTTCTCTGAAAAGCAGCTTTGCTGACCTTCTTTACAAATTTGTACTTATCTCTAAGATTGGACTAGAAAATGGGTAATCCAAGTTCGTTTAGGATCCGTTTGCTTGTTCTAAAGGAAATGGGTAGTCTTAATTTTGGTATTAGGTCAAGGTTTTGGTCATTAGTGATAAAAAAACACAAAACATCAAGGAATATACACAATAATGCTCACTGTTTTGGGGTAGAAAAAGGGGTTTGGTATTTTGTATTTTTTACATCCAAGGCCAAGAGAAATTTCAAGAACCAAGCTTAAATTCTTATTTGATTTGAAATCTTCAAGTTACATGAGATGGAACTTGAAGATTACAATTCAAATCTTCATTTAAGAAACAAAACCCATCAAAATATTTGAATCTCACCTTTTTAGGGCCTTTATTGAATTTTGGGAAAAACTCCAAGACTTAGATGAAAAGAATCCTCGTGGTGAGAGCGTTCCAATGCAAAAATAATTGAAGAAAATGGAGCAAAATTGAAGAAGACCCACACTTTGAGGCCTATGGTGGTGGCAGTGGCACTAGGAGAGGAGAAGGGAAAGTTTTGCTTATTTTGTTCAAATGGGGGAGAAGGTAAGGAATCCTAACTCATTAGAAGGTGATATAATTTTTTTTAAAAAGGCCCTTCTAGTTTTCTTATTCTTTTAAAATCTACTCCATGCAACCCAAATTATAGTTAAACAAATTAATTCTACCAACTACACTTGAACTAAGCTCGAAGGTGATTAGTTATTATTAATTGGCCTATCAATAATAATTAATGCACCTAGCTTCTAAATGACACTTTCAAAATTATAAACTAATAAGTAAAAGACTATAACTTCAAATTCTAAATTAACAAAAATAAATAAATTAAGCTCTAGCAATTAAATTAATTAAATACATGAAATAAAACAAAATAAAATCTACCTAAAAAATATTGGGACGTTACACAATCTGATATCATTTAAAGGAAGTAAGATCTAATCATACATGTAGTATAAGAAATTCTAATTAAACACTTTAATTAATATGTATATACGCTAATATTATGTAAAAAAGAAATATCCTAAAACCTAGAGTTATGATTTTTGAAATAATACATTAGAATTAATGAAAGATTCGGTTGGCTAAACTATATACCAACACCAAATCTCCTACAAAGAAACCTAATTGCAAGAAAAACCAACTTGTGGGGATTTTATGAAATAATAAAAAACAAGACTTTTATGTGTTATTTTATCTTGTAAAATCGATAAAGAAAAGGAGAGAGAATGTGTGTGTAAGTATATGTGAGTTTTCTATCAAAATAGAATTAAATTGAGTGTAAATAATATGACTACCCAAGAGTTATTTTTATTGGAAAAATGTTTCTAGGGTAAAATACCATTTTGGTCCCTGAACTTTCACTCGAGTTTTATTTTCGTCCCTAAACTTTCAAAAGTTATATTTTTCAACTCTGAACTTTACGATTCGTTCCGTTTTAGTCCCTCCATCTATTTTTTTCTTCTAAAAAACTATCGGAGGACTTATGTGGCATGTAATTGATGATGTGATATTATATAAATATACAATGAGGTTAAATGACGTGGAAAAACGAATATATAGTGAGTTTTAAGACTAAAATTAAGGAGAAAAAAATGAGATTAACCTCACTATATATTCGTTTTTCCATGGTATTTAACATCACTATATATTTATATAATGTCACATTATGCATTACATGCCACATAAGCCCTCCATTAGTGTCCTAGACGGAAAAACAAAGACGGAAGGACCAAAACAGAACAAATTGTAAAGTTTAGGGACGAAAAATACAATTTTTGAAAGTTTAGGGACGAAAATGAAATTTGAGTGAAAGTTCAGGGACCAAAATGATATTTTATCGATGTTTCTATAATTTCATTAGGTCAACCATTTCCTAATATTATACAAAGAAAAAGAGAGATAATTCTCTCTCATCATCTCAGGCATAGACGAAAATCACAAGGGGTGTTGAGAATCAAAATTATTTTTTAGAAAAGTGACATCCTAAAATGAAGAAGCTCTAAACCTAATCAAGCGTAGAGCTTCCCAAATCTCCACAATTCCTGTGAAGGTTGTGTTGGGATTGAGGCCTCTAAAAGAGTTCTCAAACGGAAGTCTCAATGATCTTTCCTTGCAGTATAATATAATCAAACTATAAATGCATAAAAGAAATACTAACCCTTATAGAGAAGTGTCTGGCTCTTCCTCATTCTTGGCTGGTTACGATCCAGGGACCACCAAAAAGATCTTCCTCACTAAGCACAACAGAGAATCGGTGCGTGGGCACTATCTCCTTTGGAAAAAGGAAGAAAAATTTCTTCCTTTTGACCACACTGTGGTCGGCGGCTAAGAGAGAGGGAGGAGAGGAATTTTTCCTGAGCCTTTTACTTTAACGCTCTTAGTTTTGTGTTTTGGTTCCTATTTATAGGAAAACTAAGGCCTCGGAAAATCATTTGAATATATTTTAATTATTAAATAATTAAATAAGATATTCTAAAATATATTTGAATAATAAAGATATTATATTTTATTCCATAATAAAATATCTCATATCTTTTATTTAAATTAATCAATATTAATTTAAATATATTATTCCATATCTTCCAATTTAATTAATCACATTAATTTAAAATAAGATATTCATATATTTTAAATAAAATAAAATGCAAAACTTAGTCAACTCTTTGACTAATGTGGCGTGTGACCCCACCATGGGTCACACGCCCCTATCATCATCACATGACAATATTGGGCAATTTATTTTCCTTCTTATTTAATGGAACAATTCCGTTAAATAATTAAATAAATAAAACTCCTTTTATTTATTTCCTCTTTAATTTGACAATCTCAAATTAAATATTTAAATAGACTCCTCTATTTAAATCCCCATTAATTTTGGACAACTCAAAATTAATTTAATTAAATAGACTCTTCTATTTAATCTCTCATAATTAATTAAATAGACTTTTCTATTTAATAATTAAATAGACTCCTCTATTTATGTGACAACCCTAAATTCCCAAAACATGGAAATTACAATAATAAACAGCGGAAGCTAAAATTTAAACCAAAGACTCTTCTCATTTAAAAATCATAGCAAAATTCATTCACAATCGATCGATCTTATTTGTTTAAAACAGAAAATTGATTAAAAACGTCAATTTAAAATTCTCAACTTTTTAAACATAAACAAAAGTTAAAATGAACAAATATTCAAAATAACAAAATCCGACCCAAAATACTAATGAGAAGAATAAATAACGCCGGCATGTAAATCCTCCCAACCGATCCACCGATCATGAAACATCATCAGTTTCCAGCTTTCTCCTTCTTTTTACCTGAAAAAAATAAGTGTAGCATCATGAGACTACGCCCAATGAGAATAATGTTAATTTAAGAGCAATGTCATGATAAATTTTCTAAATTCCTTAAGTCCATAATCGGCCTCACAACTTCCAAATAAGTTTCATCTTCCAAGGCATAATCTCAACTCTAGAGAAAATCCCATTCTTTTATTTTTTTTACCCAATGCCTTAGCTCCACTTTATTCGCAATTAAAGTGAGTAGCACACTCAAAGTATTGAACCCGTGTCACCACGATTCGACTTTTGAGTTATTCTTCTTATGAGTTTGCAAGACTCACAAGCGAACCTACAAGTTTATTCTATTTCATTGATCAAATGGAATGAACCTACCCCGCTAAGTGTAATTAGTTTGTGCACAACTCTAATTCACCCCTTAACGGTTTATTCTTCATTAAGTATGGCCCTACTTAATGCGAACCTACAACCACACTATTTAAGGCATCGAATAATGTGATTTCAAAGAAAGCATCACTACCAGAATGCTTGACAAAGGCTAGGTTCAGTTTCTAGCCCAGAAAACCCGTTTCCTCCTAAAACTGACCTTAAATAGGCTAAATCTCAAAAAATCCAAAATCTGAAAAATCAATGTAATTACAGCGTTTAAATGGTCTAAAAATACCTAAAATTAGATCTCTAACTCACAAGATGGTTCCTCAAAGAAAACCCTCTCTAAAAAGCTAAACTAGCTTAACTAGTGCGGTTTTACTTCTTTTTCGGCGCTAACCGATAAGGAAATTTTAATAAAATTTTAGAGCAGCTTTTTAGGCCTCTAAACAGCATCTAAATCATCTAGACACACTTAAGAATCTTCCAAAATTAATCCCCCACCTAAACTCCCAAGAAAAGGGGTTCGACTGGACTAATTTCCACCTAAGGCTCTATCGATCCTACTACAATAATGTCAAATTCCAGCAGCTTAAACACTCTTCAAAACACCCAAAATGAAGTTAAAACTTAAGCCAAACTTCAGAATAATCCATCCGGTTAGAAATCCAAAATTTAATATCAAAAGAATAATTCCAAGTATGCATGCAACTTAATCTTTATAATCCTTAACTCCCAAAAACAATATTATCAACCATCACCAAACATGTTTATAAAATTCACCCACTTCAAATCAGTCAAACCACACAAACCAGATTCTGATTATACTTATAAAGAAGCAGAAAAAGAAATATGAAATTGATCAAAGATTAACAAAACTCTCACCTTAGATTCTTGAATTTTTTTCAAGAATTAAAAATCTTCTTTCCAAGAAAACTCACAACCTCTCTTGTAAGTTGAATAAACCTTTCTCAAATCTCATCCTCACTGCAAGGAAAAGCCTTTCTACATCTATACGAAAAATTTACAAAATAAATCGATCAAAATCGGATAAAAACCTAATGGATCCGAACTGATTTTGGCTCATAATATTTTCTACATAAGTCTGATTACTACGAAACTAAGCTTAATGTAAAGAGAACGAAACATCAATCAAAATAGACAGCTTACTTGCATAAATCGGAGTCCGGATGAGAAAGTAATGGCCAAAATACTCTAGAGAATTTTATTTGATCGAAAATTGGAGAAAAGAAGATTAATGGAGGCTGATTTCGACTGAATGAAGGAAGAAGATGAATTTTTTAGGGTTTAATCTCGAGTTATGATAATTACGAAAATGCCACTACACTAATAACGATACGATCAACATCATGTAAAAATATAAAGTAAACTTGTGGTTTTAATTTTGAGGTTTGTGAAATTACCAAAATACCCTTACGCGAAAACGAGCTATTTCTCATCAAATTCTTCCATCCAACTTAATTAGTATTATTTTGAGAGAATTGAAATAATTTTCAATTTTTATACTCATTCTTGGTAACGGGTCGTTACAATTTAATTCCACCATTAATTAAATAATTAAATAGACTCCTCTATTTAATTTCTTTTAATTAATCAAATAGACTCCTCTATTTAATTCCATTTTTCCAAAGAAATTAATCATATTAATTTATGTTCTCAATTACATGCGTTAGCTCGAAGGACTTAATGGACCTATAGGACTAAGCTCCAATGATCCAGAATTACCTTTGATTAAAACTCCTTTTAATCAATTAATTCTCATTCATTAACTCCTAGATAACTCCACTAAATATCTAGAGTTGCACTCTTAGTACTATAGACATAGTTATGTCCATTGGCTATAATCATTAACTACACTTTGATCCTTCACAAGTTAGTTCGTATCCATGGCTAGGTATTTGCACCATATTAACCTCCATGATACATCTTGTTCCTTAAGTCCAACTGATTCTCTAATGAACAACCTTACATAATCTCCATTATGCGTCTTTAACCTTTTCCTTGATCAGAGGAATATGGGGCCCTGCTGTTCAAGACCGAATCAGTCTATAAGGGAACTACTTATCTATTTTCCTATATGGAAAAGAGTGAATTCTAATTATTGTGTAATTACGTTCTCAGCTATAAGCAAGATGCAATCCTCAAAGGTGGGAGGCATATTGAGCGAACTGTATTGAGTCACTCTCACCTATGCAAATGAAAGGCTTGTCTCTTGCGAATAGGAATTCGTAATCCACTCAGGATTAAGATCAGTTGTACATGATCAATCGGTTGATAAACGAAGTGTCCTTCTGTAACGGCTTTCCCAGAAGACAGTAAGTTTATCTTAGTCCAGTTTACTACAATATCTATTGCAGCAACACCCCCACTCACATGTCTCTACATGAGCGAACCAGATGAGATCACTTGTGCCAATTCATAAGTGGGTTGTGTTAGTGGTGTTACCAGAAATAAGGCACCCAGCCATTATTAATGTACTACGGACTTTTTGAGTTACACTTAAGTGAATCTTCCCGCATCATATGCTCACTTTAAGTTATCATAAGTAACTCTAGATCTTATGATGGATTACATTTATTAAATTAATAATAAATGACAATGTAAATATTACTAATTAATAATTCCTTTATTTATTTATACTTTAATTGGATTACATAAGATTTAGGGCAGAAACCCTAGCAGGTTGAGCCATCAAGATACCTTAAGAAGAGAGAAGCTTCAAACCGGGTCTAGCCAAGAGCTCCCCAACTCTTTAAAGAGCCTTCAAAGGTCAAGTCATCTAGCTGCCTTCAGAGGCGAGAAGTTCTGAACAAGGTCGAGCCTATATCTCTCAAACTCTCCACAAGACCTGTTAAGGTCGAGCCATCTACCTCCATTCAAAGGAGAACAAGTTCAAGCCCAAAGCTTCCAAATCTCCACAGGGCCTATGAGAGTCGAGCCATCAAGCTCCCATCATAAATGATGTAAAACTTATTAAACCTAATCATCATAAGACTTAAAGGATGAATTGAATTCTTCAAGAATAGAAGAGATTGCTAGTTGCTTGTACAAATGAAGTAAATAAAAAAAGGTGCTTTTTGTAGTTATCAGAATAAGCAATTAATTCGGTTAGCTTTTAGTTCATGTAATAGCTTGATATAAAAGGTTGAAGCAATTCTGATAGAATGAAAAGCTATCAAAGCCATTCAAGACCCGAAAAAGCTTCCTGAAACCTTAAAGCCAAGAGAAATTGAAACCATGAATCAGATAGCATACAACATTCTCATCATGAATCTTATAGACAATGTACTCAAGCAAGTCATCGATCTAGACTCTGCCATTGAAATCTGGAAAAGTTTGAAAGAAACATACTCCAAGAAATATCTTCCTAACAATATTCATTTGAAAGAAAGATTATACACTTTCAAGATGAATCCAGCTAAAAGCATCAAAGAGAATCTTGATGATTTCAAGAAAATCACCATGGACTATAACAACACTGGTGATAAATTGGGACATGAGGGAGAAATAGTAATTCGTATGAATGCATTACCTGATTCATACAAGAATGTCAAGATAGAAATGAAATATGCCAAAGACACCTTGATAGTGAGTATGGTTGTGGCTTCAATCAGGACCAAGAGTCTTGAGCTAATGAAGAATGGAAGTTAGGGAGGAAAAAAAGATGGCCAGTTCATAAAGGGAAAGAATGAGAACGGAAGATACAAAAACAAGAACTCATAGGGGCATTTCAATTTGAAGAACAAAGGCAAATGGAAATGTTATATTTTTTTATAAAGAGAGACACTTCAAGAAGAACTGCCTTGATAGATTCAAGACTAATAATGGAAAAGGGAAAGAAGGAAATAAAGCCAATGCATTAGTAGGAGAAGATGACTAAGACTACAATGAAGTTCTTGATGTGACTGATGAAAAAGAATAACCTTCAATGGCAGATGAGAAGGAAGACTGGGTCTTGGACTCAGGGTGTACCTTTCATATGACTCCAAGCATACATTGGTTTGTGTTATTCACACCATATGATGGAGGATCTATCAAGATGGGAAATGGAGAAGTCTATGATGTCACAGGAATTGGAAATGTTATAACGAGACTGAGCAAGGATAACCTGACATTGCTGCAAAATATAAGGTATATGCCTGATTTATGAAGAAATCTTCTGTCACTTAGAATGTTTGATTTTTTGGGGTGCTTTACAAAAGGAGGCACGGTCTACTCCATGTGGTGAAAGGAGAAAAGATCATCATGACAGTAGAAAATGAAAGAGGATTATTCATGGTAAAGAGAGTTGAATCTCTTAGCTACCTAGTGGTAACCGAAGACATGTCAAATGGAGATTCTTGAGCTTTGGCATAAAATAATGGCTCACATAAGTGAGGTAGGATTGCAAGAACTATCCAAACAGGACCTGATTTTTGTGAAGACTCCAACAAAGCTTAAATTTTGTGAGCATTTTGTGATGGAAAAATCAACAAGGCACAAATTCACAATGGGAAAGCACATAACCAAGCAACCTTTTAACTATGTGCATGCTGATCTCTTGGGGTCAAGCAAGACTACTTCATTGAGTGGATACAGGTACTTTCTATCCATCATTGATGACTTCTAAAGAAAGACATGATTATTCTTCCTCAAATCCAAAGATGAAGCCTTTGATAAATTCAAGCAGTGGAAGGTTGCTACAGAAAACCAGATAGACAAAAAGTTGAAGTTATTGAGAACTGACAATGACTTGGAATTGTACAGCAATGAACTCAATGATTTTTATGCCAACCATGAAATAACAAGACACAAAACTATCATGTACAAACCACAGCAAGATGGGGTGGCTGAGATAATGAATAGAATCATCATGGACAGGGTAAGGTGCATGCTATGACAAGCTAAGATACATTCAAACTTTTGGGCGAAAACTGCTCCAATTGTTGTATATATGATAAATTGAAGCCCCAGCACAACCATTGAGCTAAAAACCATGAAGAAAAATGGTGTAGACACCCCCCAAAACTTGATAACCTTAAAGTCTTTGGATGTGAAGCCTATGCACATTCAAAGCAAGGAAAGCTTCGGCCTAGAGCCTTAAAATGCATGTTTTTGAGATATACAGATGGAGTTAAAGGATTCAAGTTTTGGGATCCAAACTCAAAGAAGTGTCTCAGTAATAGAGATATCATCTTTAAGGAGGATGAACAGTTTATGAAGCAGCCATATCAATTCACTAGTGAAAAATGTAAAACAGTGAAAGAGACAACAAGTTTTAAGGTGGAGTATCCTACAACTTCTGACCATTTCTTAGATCAAGTAGATCAAGCCACTATCCCAATAAAATCTGAAGATACAAAAGAGTAAAAAGAAAACCTCTCAGACTACTCCTAGGCAAGAGACAGAGAAAGAAGACCCACAAAACTTCCTAACAGATATGCAGAGGCAGGTCTACTGGCCTATGCTTTGAACTCTACCATTGAAAATGTGTGAGGATGAACCAAATAAACTTGAAGAAGCTCTTAATAGCCGTGATGCTCTGAAATAGAAGGTTGCAATGAATGATGAAATCAACTCTTTGCATAAGAAACAAACATGGATTCTGATACCATCCTCAGCAAAACAAAAGCTAGTATCATCAAAATGGATATTCAAGAAGAAACAAGGCATGCAAATGAAGAAGGAAGAATAAAGTACAAAGCAAGGCTAGTGGCAAAGTGATTCACTCAAAGAGAGGTCATTGAATTCACGGAGGTATTTTCTCCTGTTGTAAAACATGTTTTAATTAGAATTCTCTTACCAATCGTGGCAAACATAGGATTAGAACTTCAACAATTAGACGTGAGAACTGATTTCCTTCATGGAAACCTAGAAGAAGAGATTCTAATGAAATAGCCTGAAGGATACATAGAAAAATGAAAAAGAAGACTTTGTGTGCTTGCTTAAAAGTCTCTCTAAGGTTTAAAATAGTCTCCAAGTTGCTAGTATAGGAGATTTGATAAACACTACAAAAAAAAGTCAATTTGCGACCAGTAATTTGCAACCAACTGGTCGTTTTTATTATAGAATACGACCAAAAAAGCGAATAACATGGTGGAGGCAAAAAAGCTGGTCGGTCCTGAATTTGTGTGACTGTATAGTCACAAAAATATGACCAGGAATGTTTGGTCGCAAAAAAGTCAACATTATTAAAAAACGACCAGATGGTCGCTTAAAAGAGTGACCATCTGGTCGTAATTTAAGTTGAAGGCAAGTGACCAGTTGGTCACATGCAACAGTGACCACGTGGTCGTTTTTATAAGCGACCAAATGGTCACTTTTGAACTCAGACAAAATGCGACTAGATGGTCGTTTGTTTAGGGATAAAATGCGACCATCTAGTCGTAATGTAACTTGAAAAAAGTGACCAGTTGGTTACATGAAGCAGTGACCACGTGGTCTTTTATAAGCGACCAATTGGTCACTTTTGTACTCAAACAAAATGCGACCAGATGGTCGTTTGTCTTAGGATAAATGCGACCATCTGGTCGTATTTAATAAATATTTTTTTATTTATTTAAATTACAATAATTAAAATTTAATATTAATTAAATTAATTAGTTAATTAATTATTATTTATTTATTTAATTAGTATTAAAATTTAATAACAAAAAATTGGAATGAAAATAAAATATATATAAATCAAATATTCAAAAAATGTTTTATACAAAATAAAACATCCTAGAACTACTACGGAGGGGTGGGGGTGGCAGAGGAGGCGTCGATGATGAATGGCCTCCGTCTAGGGATCTGAAGTACGCGGCCAAAGATGCTGCGACCTGGGCCTCGGCACGTGCCTGCATATCCGCCTCAATTGTAGCGACTCGAGAAACGAAGTCGTCACGCATAGCTTCCATGTCCGTGTGAAGCTGTTGAACCTCTGCGCGCAGTTGCTGCTCAACCGGAGAAGGGCCGGAGCTAGTGCTCGCTCCGCTCCACTGAGGTCGGGGCACATCCGCGTAAAGGCATCGCCCGTACGAGCCGAGCCCAGGAACTGATCCATCAGGCCGAACCCCTCCAGCAGCCTCCAAGAACGCCTCAATAAGTGACATTTAAAACATACATAGTAAATGCAGCGGAAAGACTCAATAAGTGACATTTATTGCATAGTGTAAAAATCCTCAACCAAATAGTCATTTAAAATAAAATCAACAACTCCAGAGTTTAAAACTTTAAAACAAAAGAATCAATGTACTTAGTCAAATAACGAAATGTTCAAAATAACTTAAGCTCAAATCTCACAAAGACAAATATAGTTAATAAAGTTCTAATACTTTATTCTTAAACTCAATGAAAAACTAATGATGCATTGGCTAGCCACGTGACATGAACCCCTCATCTTTTCCACTTCATCAACCGCCACCTCTCGGTCCATTATTACCTGAAAAAAATATAGCACTGTGAGGCTAAAGCCAGTGAGAAAACAATCTAAACGAAGGTAAAGTTTTAAATAGTCTATAACAACTTAAACCGAGTCCCAACACTCGACACTCTCCAATGTCTCTTTCACACAAAACTTCTCTTAAACCTCACATTCAATCTCTTTACATGAATAGGCAATTATTATCTAAATTCCATATTCAAGAACCACATTCGTTATCCCCTTCCCAAAACACACCCCAATCCAATACATAGGCCCATTCTAAATTCACAAACACAATCAGTCAATTAATCAATCATCCACTAAGAAGGCGGTCTCTCGGGACTCCAACCATTCTTAGGTACTTAGTTATAGCCGTAACCATAACTAACCCCTAATGGATCGTCTATACGAGCAACGTCCATTAGCTGTTATGAGCTCACTCTCATAACTATATATATTTCACTAGTATGAGCTCGTAGCCTCATACTAGTTTAACACACCTGTCAAGCCATCAATACACAAACTCTTTACATTATCCTCTTGATAATACTCATTCATAATCAGCAAGGGGAATTAAAATACAGCAGCCCCAAAGATACTAATTAAAACACACAAAAAAACATTTTACGATAAACTGCCGAAAAATCGTCAAAACCAACTATTCATTCTCAAACTTGCTCATCTCAAACCTCATACCAAATCATCAATAAATACTCCATAATATTCCAGAATTGACTCCCAAAACATTCAGAAACAAAAGAAATCGAAAAACACCAAAAACTGCCGAAAAACGGCTAAACTAGTTCTAACCGAAAAATTCTTTCTCCAATTAATTTTGTGATGTTTCCAATATGATTTCACTTCCTAAAACTCCAGAATAATATATTTGAATATAATGAAACATAAAATCTACGGTAGAAGCTTTAGATTTCTCTAAAACCCCACCATCGAATAAACCGTTAACTCACCTCAAAATTCGCTTAAATCCAAAATCAAGCTACTTTTCTTGACGAACCAGACCTGAAACGAAGATCCTAAATAGCTTAAAAATACAAATTAAAATACACTAAATTAATACAAAAGGTTTGGGGTTCAGTGGGTCAAAGAACGGAAATCAAACGGCGAAGGAAATTGGCTAAGGTTGGGCGTGGGGGTGTGTGGGTGCCGCGGCTGGCCATGGTCATCGGGACGTGGTTCGGTCACGGTTTCGTAGTTAGGTGATCGATCTTGATGGTTCTAGGTGTTGGTAATCAAGATCGATTGGGTATTTGGCCACGGTTTGGAAAATTGGCAATTATGGAGATCGAAACAAAGGCTAGGGTTCTTGGTGTTCATATGGTGAATATAAAATAAAAATCCAGAATTAAATTGATTGATAAATCAATCCCAAAAGCTTACCCGTTAATGGAATTACAAGGAAAAAGACTTCCGATCTCCCTTCCTTGATCCCGAACGAATTCCACCGATTTCCTATTTAACATTTGATGAAAAACTCATCATTATGAACCCTAGACCCCACGGCAACAAGGAGAAAAGAAAAGAGAGGGTTTTCGTTACCTTCGTGTCTAAAATCGATTGCCCAAACGATTGAATCCGGATCCCGACGCACGATCGAACGGAAGCAAGACGGATTTCTTCTTCTCTTCTCTAAGGGGCGGCGGCAAGGTGTGGGAAGGAGGGGAAAAAATTGTTTCTTCTTCTTTTCCTTAGTTTAAGATTAGGGTTTGAGCTATCTTGCCACGTCATCACTACTTGCCACATCATCAACTATCCACTAATCCAAGACTCCTCATTATTTACAAAAAGTGACACTTATCTTAAAGTGTCACCCAAAAGCCTAAATAAATAAATAGATTATTTATCAAAATTCCAAACCCTTTAATTAAATTAAATAAAATTTTAATTTAATTCCAAAATTAATCTTACCTTATAACGG
Source organism: Gynostemma pentaphyllum (assembly GCA_028015215.1). NCBI lineage: Eukaryota > Viridiplantae > Streptophyta > Magnoliopsida > Cucurbitales > Cucurbitaceae > Gynostemma > Gynostemma pentaphyllum. Next base: position 43,879,219 of record CM051353.1, read on the forward strand.
GGCGTTACAAGTTTATATCAAAATGTTCCACTTTTACTTACCAATTCTCCAATATAATTGTGGAACTACATTCCAAATATTCTGGGTATGGTTTCGTAAATGCATATAGCATTTATATCTCATTTTTCTTATAAACCTTATACTATATACAAGAATTACATCAAATCTTATTCTCCCAAAAGATGATATTACTACACTCGTAGTCAAATCCTCATCCATTAACTTGTTATGACATAGAATAAGTAAAGTAAATAAACTTTGTATAAAATATAACATCTCGATTCTCTATATCATCAATCATAAGCATGAATGAATGAGGACATCCCGTAGGATTTCGCATTTGCCCTTATGCATGGGGAAGTAATGCGTACGTCCTGTAACTTACCATTCAACTCCCTATGCATGAGAAGTAATGTGTACGTACCATTCAACTTCTATGCATGAGAAGTAATGTGTACGTCCCGTAACTTACCATTCAACTTCTTTCCTTGTTTTACTTTCTTTTCTTTTTTAGAAGGTGATGCGGACACTACCCATAGGCTCCAACATTCTCCCCTTCTTTTCTTTTTCAATGCATGATGCGAAAATGTTATGGTGCAATATGATATGCATATGCCTGCATATCCTTGTAAAAGTAAATAAGTAAAGTACGAAATTAAAGTAGGCGATGCAAGCATAAAGTAGAGGGGCATAAAATAAAAGACATAAAGTAAAATAGATAATAATTTCGAACGAACGATATGTAAATCGAACTCCGCTACAAATAATAAAAGTAAAATCATAACTTAAACGATTAACCTAAACCTTCAAGGATTCTAAACTTCCAATATAATCTGAGGTTCTATTAATCGTTCTATATAAAAGTTTTGGATCTTTTAACTTCCAATTATCCATCCTAAACTCTGAAACGAATCTAACTTAGAATCTTCTAAGATTCGAGGCTTTCTTCGAGAAATCCTAAGTTCTCACTTAAAGGATTAACTTCAAATCCTAAGGGCACTAACTCACTTCCCTCTAATCTTAGATTTGAATTCTAGTCTTAGTTTCCAATTCTACAAACCATCATACTTATTCGTTTTCTAAGATTACTTTAAATCCTAACTATTCTCACCTTAGCCAAAAGTAATTTTTACTCCAAGTCTCCAATTCCCACGAAACAACAACCGAGCAATCGCACCTACAATTCATCAATTGCACAACATATTACAACTCATATCTAATATGAGAACAAGTTTGCATTTTCGGATGAATAGTGATTTCGGATGAATAGTAATTTCGGGTGAATAGTGTTTTTCGAAAATCCGGGCTCAAAATCGTCAATTTCTATGATAGAAATTCATGATTTCAACTTCAAAACTCATTTATAATCAAAAACGAACAAAACCATCTAAAAAGTTTTGAAAACTTACTTTTTGGGACTTCCCTTAGAGAACGGGAAACTCCGAAAAGGTAGGTTGGATAGGTAGCCCTCGTCCCTACCAATCCAACGCAACCGAAATCAAGCCGATCCATCGAGAAACGAATGAGAAACGAAGAAAAGAAAAACCTCATCCATGGTGGATGAAGGCTACGGCAAAGGAAGAAAGGAGGAGAAGAAAATGAAGCCAACTTGATGAAATTTGTGATATTTAAAGATAAATGAATAGTAATTTTAGATATTTTAAGAAATTGGAAATGACAGTTGCGTCCTTTTATGACTTTTGACTTCTAAATCGAAACCCGAACTCTTAAATAAATCTAAAGGTAATTAATAATTATTAATTGGCCTATTAGTAATTAATAATGTCACCGAAACGGATTTAAAGTATTAAAACGATTAAAAAGGATTTCGAGCGAAATTAACTACTAAAATCGAAATTAAAAAAATAAAAATTAATCTAAATACTTAAATTGAAATAAATAAATAAATAAATAACATTAAATAAATAATAAAATAAAATAATAAATAAAAAAAAATTCACTTCAAAATAACGGGACGTTACATTAATAAAAACTAAACTATTTAATTAAGTTAAACTAAATTAAAATTAGATTAATTGAACTAAAATTTATTAAATTTGACTAACATTAATTAATAAAAACTAAACTATTTAAATAAGTTAAACTAAATTAAAATTAGATTAATTGAACTAAAATTTATTAATTAATTAAAGTAAACGAAATTAGATTAATTAACCTTAAGTAAACTAAAGTACTTAATTAAACTAAATTACATTAATTAAACTAAAATTAATTAAATTAACAACATTAAACTAAACTAATTAATTAATTAAAGTAAACTAAAATTAGATGAATTAAACTAAAGTAAACTAAGTAATTAATTACACTAAATTAGATTCAATAAACTATAATTAATGAAATTAACAAAATTAAACTAAACTAATTAATTAAAACTAAGTAAACTAAATTTAAAGTTAAACTAAAACTAAAACTAACTAAAAACTAAAACTAAAACTAACTTAAGAACGTAAAATCTATACGAAAACTAACCTCGTGATAGAAACCGGGATTGGAGGTTTAGGGTTTTTAGGTTTAGAGTAGGAACGGGGAATGGGAACGGGGAAAAAATAACGGGGGACAGAACGGGGGAAAGAGAGAAAACAAAGAAAAAAGAAAAAGAAAAAGAAAAAGAGAAAGAAAAGGAAAAGGGAAGCGGGGGAAGGAAAACTGTGTGGAATTTAAATCAGAATTTGCGACCAAATGGTCGCAAATATGTAATCATGACCAGAAACGAAAGGTCGCGCGTGCTGGGGAAATTACGACCAGGTGGTCACATTTTTATACATATTTGCGACCACCTGGTAGCCTTTATGAAAAAGTGACCATCTGGTCACCATTTTGCCATTATCCAGAACAGCTGTCATATCACAAGTCTCATCAACAATTGCGACCATCTGTTTGCAATAGTGATCGTCTTCGTTTGTGCCGAACACATGACCTTTTATGCAAACACCACTGTTGTTTGTTGCCCTGTTAACTGAATGCGCCTTCGTTTGAAATCAGAATCGTTCACGACGTATCCGATAATCGACCTTGCAATCCGTCCAGGTCCCTTTGCCAAAGAAATAATGCGAGGATCATCTACCGGTAATGTAGGGGAGTCAACCTGTCATTGTTCACATACAGTAATGTTATGAAGATAGTAATTTTTTCAACAAATTGCCACGGTTTTTTTGACAATTTAAAATAACTCACGTATGCACTGAATCAAGAACAAAACTCTTTGTCGATTATTGACCCCTCCTTAGCGGCTGTAAGACCGACTCGTGTCATTCGAAAGTATAAGTTTAGAAATAATCTGTATGTTACAAAAATAGTTAGCAAATAGTTTGTAATTGTTTATGCGATGAAATAATGTTAAGTTACAAACTCACTCAATGTAAGGCTCGATCTCTGCGCAGTTGCATAACACGTATGTCTGCATTACGTGATACTCAAAATCGGTCAACAGCCTACGCACTGATCTTCCAACTGTCATGCCAGATTCCGTAAAAATCGGCAAGTCGTTTATGTCAACAACTTCAAGTAAATTTTCGACAATGTTTCGTTTCGCTGGTCGAAACTGCTCTGCAATGTGTTGGTCAAAGTAGTATGAACAAAATGTGGTACCCTCTTGCGTCAGGTACGCACTACAGATAGATCCTTCTACTCTTGCTTTATTTCCGACCATCTTTTTCAACCGACGTAAGTACCTGTGGGTAGGTAGAATGTGTAGAAAACATTTACATTCCATATCACTGTACTTTATACGTGTACATTACAAATTAACTGTGCTTACCTTTCAAATGGGTACATCCAGCGGTAATGTACCGGACCCCCTAAAAATGCCTCGTATGGAAGATGCACTGGAAGATGCTCCATTGAGTCAAAAAAGCCAGGTGGGAACATTCGCTCCAACTTACAGATAATAACAGCGATCTTTGAACTCATTGAAGCGATAGTAGCTTCAGTCAACTCTGTACATGTCAAGTCCGTGAAAAAAACACTCAACTGTGCAAGCGGCTCCCAATGTCTATTCTCTAGGAACGGTCTGAACGCGACCGGCATCAATCGTTGCATGAATACATGACAGTCGTGGCTTTTCATCCCGAACATGATATGCTTTTGACTGTCTATACACCGACTCAAATTTGAAACATATCCGTCTGGGAATTTGATGGATTTAATCCACTCAAATAATGTTTTCTTTTCATTCGTCGTCAACATGTACTTTGCTTTTGCGTAATTATCATTGTCGTCAAGCTCCAACTCAGGACGGTGACATATCTCCCGTATATCATAACGTGCCTTCAGATTGTCCTTCATTTTTCCCGGAACGTTCAAAATCGTATTGAAAATGTTGTCGAAGAAATTCTTCTTGATATGCATTACATCCAGATTGTGTCTAATCAGTAGATCTTCCCAATACGGTAGATCCCAAAAAATACTCCGTTTCTTCCAACCCATGTTGTTCTCAGCCGCATTGTTTGCACTCTCTGCACCTGCACTGTAATCTTCTGCATCTTTATAGCATCTATACCGTGAAGAATCTCCCTTCCACTATACATTATCGAGGGGGTATCGTTTCTTACTCGTCGACCCTTCTTCCAGTCAATGTCGTTTGAACTGAAAGTATGATTCAACAGTAAAAATCGACGGTGACAATCAAACCAACAAGTTTTCCGACCGTTTCTGAGATAAAATGCATCTGTGTCTAGCATGCAATGTGGACATGTGTATTTCCCCGTCGTACTCCATCCTTTAAGAGGAGGAGAAAGAGGTTCACACAATTAACTACACTGACTAAGGAAAGGAATAATAAAAGCTAAACACATACTCAAAAATGTATATGAAAGCAATGAAAGATCAACATATCTGACAATATTGAATACGCAGAGAAGTCACTGATCGTCCAGATTAACGCGGCGAGCATCAAGAAATTTTGTTTCTTCGAAATGTCGTACGTCATAACACCGTCAGTCCACAACCTTTTCAACTCTGCAATAAGTGGTTGCAAATACACATCTAGTTTCTGTTTTGGACTTTTCGGCCCAGGTACGATCACTGTTAGAAAAATCACTGGTTCTCGCATGCACATCGAGGGAGGCAAGTTATACGAGGTTACCATGACTGGCCAAACTGAATATTGTGCCCCGGATGCCCCGAACGGGTTAAAGCCATCCGTGCATAAGCCCAATATGAAGTTTCTCAGATCTTGTGCAAAATTCGGATGACAATTATTTAAATGCTTCCATGCCGCAGCATCTAAGGGATGTCTCATAACACCTTCATCCTGTGGATGCTCGTGATGCCATCTCATGTGCGAGGCTGTCACATTCGATGCATACAACCGTTGCAGACGTGGGGTCAGCGGTAAATAGAACATGCTGGCGTACGGAATGAGGTTGCGTTTCCCTTGTTTATATCTTGGAAGAAAACAGAATTTGCAGTGATGCAGGTACTCATCCACATCCCAGTAAATCATGCATCCGTTCCGACATGAATCTATTTTCTCCACGGGTAAGCCAAGTCCCTCCACTATCTTTTTCGTGTCGTACAAACTGTTGAGCATAATATTTTCTTCTGGAGCGCATCGACGAAACCACGATGCAATCAAATCAAATCCTCTAGCAGGTATGTTGCACTGCGCCTTTATATTTAAAAGTTCTGTAGCAGCAACAAGTTGACTTACCTGACACCCATCGTACAATGGTCGGCTGGCTGTCTCTAGCATCTCGTGCATCTTACGTGCTTCCGGATTCCTTTCCTCTTCAACAACCCGTTCATCTTCGTCTACGTTTAAACTTTCACTGAAATTTTCATTGCCCCCATACCCCGCACCATCAAGTATCATTTGCTGCATCTGACTATACTGTTGTTCATCATTCAGTTCTTCGACAACAACCTCTACATTCTAGCTGCTACCTTCGTATCACCTCGATTCATGTAATGCAGCGTCGAACATTTCCTGTGTTTCCCCCTGAAACACCCAGTGGTAATAATTCTGCATAAATCCCCGACTATAAAGATGAACCTTCACATCTGTAACCGATATGATTCTCCTATTGTCGCATTTCCTGCACGGGCAATGTGGCTTTCCACCATACTTTTCATAATAGACAGTTGTCATGCAAAACTCAACAAACTGTTCAACCCCGGCCACGAACTCATCTTTCAAATACCCGTCTATCAAACGAACATACATCCACTCTCTCATTTTCTTTTTTCTTAATGCTAACAAACAATGGGAGGAGGGGATTTTTTAATGGACTCATCTGGTCGTTTGAGACCAGATGGTAGTATTTTTGCTACCAACTGGTCGCATTTTCCCGCTAAAATTTCCCGCCATTTTCCTAACTGCCCCGAGTCACATCATGTCACAGAATGTACGACCACATGGTAGCTTTTCTCCCACCTACCCCGGGTCACATCATGTCACAGAATTTACGACCACATGGTCACTTATTTTGGTGACCACTTGGTAGCTTTTCTCCCACATGCCCTGGGTCACATCATGTGACATAATTTACGACCACATGGTCACTTATTTTGGTGACCACTTGGTAGCTTTTCTCCCACCAAATTGTTTATCTACCACTGGTCACTTAAAATCACAATATTTGCAACCATCTGGTCACTTAACAATGTGACCACTGAAGGGATGATTTACTAAACTAGCGGAATTTGATTTAGTAAACTAATTAACATTTAATTATAGATCTATTAATATCATGCAATTTGTGGAAAAACATGTAGATTCACTACAAAAAAACTGTCAAAATGCGACCAGAAATTTGCGACCAAAAAAATATGGTAGCTTTCTGGTGACCACCTGGTCACTTTCTTTGAAGGTTGACTCTAAGTGACCATTTGGTCACTTTTTTTGCTACCATATGGTCGCATTTTTGTGACTAAAATGTTCCTTGGTCGCAAAAAATGGCGCGTAATTTTGGAGGGAAGAAAGCTACCAAATGGTCACAATTAAAAGTGTTTTTTTGCGACCATATGGTCGCATTTTTGTGACTAAAATGTTCCTTGGTAGCAAAAAATGGCGCGTAATTTTGGAGGGAAGAAAGCTACCAAATGGTCACAATAAAAAGTGACCAAATGGTCGCAATTTTGGTGACCAAAATTGAGCAGTGGTAGCTTATAATTGGAGGGAAGAAAGCTACCAAGTGGTCGCAATAAAAAGTGACCAGATGGTCGCAATTTTGGTGACCAAAAGTGAGCGGTGGTAGCTTATAATTGGAGGGAAGAAAGCTACCAAGTGGTCGCAATAAAAAGTGACCAGGATGGTCGCAATTTTGGTGACCAAAAGTGAGCAATGGTAGCTTATAATTGGAGGGAAGAAAGCTACCAAGTGGTCGCAATAAAAAGTGACCAGGATGGTCGCAATTTTGGTGACCAAAAGTGAGCGATGGTAGCTTATAATTGGAGGGAAGAAAGCTACCAAGTGGTCGCAATAAAAAGTGACCAGGATGGTCGTAATTTTGGTGACCAAAAGTCGCGGTGGTAGCTTATAATTGGAGGGAAGAAAGCTACCAAGTGGTCGCAATAAAAAAGTGACCAGGATGGTCGCAATTTTGGTGACCAAAAGTCAGCGATGGTAGCTTATAATTGGAGGGAAGAAAGCTACCAAGTGGTCGCAATAAAAAGTGACCAGATGGTCGCAAATTATGTGATTTTTATGGGACCAATAATTGATAAAGAATTTGGTGGGATAAAAGCTACCAAGTGGTCACCCAAAAAGTGACCATGTGGTCGTAAATTCGACTTGATGTGACCCAGGCGATGAGGAAAATAGCGGGAAAATTTGGCGGAAACGCGACCAGGTGGTAGCAAAAATACTACCATCCGGTCGCAAATGAGCAGAGGAGTCCATTATAAAAACCCCTACACCCATTGTTTCTTAGCATTAAGTAAAAAGAAAATGAGAGAGTGGATGTATGTTCGTTTGATAGACGGGTATTTGAACGATGAGTTCGTGGCCGGGGTTGAACAGTTTTGTTGAGTTTTGCATGACAACTGTCTATTATGAAAAGTATGGTGGAAAGCTACGCCTGCATGCAGGAAATGCGACAATAGGAGAATCATACCAGATTCTGAGTTGAAGGTGCATCTTTATACCTGGGGGTTTGTGCGGAATTATTATCACCTGGGTGTTTCAGGGGGAAACACAGGAAATGTTCGACGCGGATTACAGGAATCGAGACGATACGAAGGTAGCGGCTCGAATGTAGAGGTTGTTGACGAAGAACCGAATGATGAACAACGGTATTGTCGATGCGACGCAAATGATAATTGATGGTGCGGGGTATGGGGGCAATGAAAATTTCCGTGAAAGTTTAAACGTAACGAAGATGAACGGGTTGTAGAAGAGGAAATGAATCCGGAAGCACGTAAGATGCACGAGATGCTAAAGACAACCCCTGACCATTGTACGATGGGTGTGAGGTAAGTCAACTTGCTCGCTACGAACTTTTAAATATAAAGGCGCGATACAACATACCGGGTAGAGGATTTGATGCGATTGCATCGTGGTTTCGTCGATGCGCTCCAAGAAAATAATATGCCCCACGCTTTGTACGACACGAAAAAGCTAGTGGAGGGACTTGGATTACCCGTGGAGAAAATAGATTCGTGTCAAAACGGATGCATGATTTTCTTGGGATGTGGATGAGGACCTGCATCATTGCAAATCCTGTTTTCTTCCAAGATACAAACAAGGGAAACGCGCTGATTCGAATGCCCGCATGTTCTATTTACCGTGACCCCACGCCTGCAACGGTTGTATGCATCGGATGTGACGGCCTCGCACATGAGATGGCATCACGAGCATTCACAGGATGAAGGTGTTATGAGACATCCCTCGAATCTTGCGGCATGGAAGCATTTAAATAATTGTCATCCCGGATTTTGCACAAGATCCGAGAAACGCCGATTGGGCTTATGCACGATGGCTTCAACCCGTTCGGGGCATCCAGGGCACAATATTCAGTTTGGCTAGCCATGGTAACCCCGTATAACTTGCCTCCCTCGATGTGCATGCGAGACCCTGGTGATTTTTCTAACGTTGATTGTACCTGGGCCGAAAAGTCCAAAACGAAACTGGATGTGTATTTGCAACCACTTATTGCGAGTTGAAAAGGTTGTGGAGTGACGGTGTTATGACGCGTTACATTTCAAGAAACAAAATTTCTTGATGCGCTGCGCGTTAATCTGGACGATCGCTGACTTCCCTGCGTATTCAATCTTGTCCAGGTATGTTGATATTTAATTGCTTTCATATACATTTTTGAGTCGGTGTTTAGCTTTTGTTATTGCTTTCCTTAGTCATTATAGTTAATTGTGTGAACCTCAATCTCCTCCTCTTAAAGGATGGAGTACGGCGGGGACATACGCATGTCCGCATTGCATGCTAGACACAGATGCATTTTATCTCAGAAACGGTCGGAAAACTTGTTGGTTTGACTGTCACCGTCGATTCTTGCCTTTGAATCACACGTTCCGTTCAAACGGTAGTGGACCAAGAAGGGTCGACGAGTAAGAAAACAAACCCCCCGGACCAGTATAGTGGAAGACAAATTCTGCACGTATAGATACTATAGGGATGCAGAAGATTACCGTGGAAGGTGCAGAGAGTGCAAACAATGCGGCTGGAAAAAACACGGGTTGGAAGAAACGAAGTATTTTTTGGGATCTACCGTATTGGGAAGATCTACTGATTAGACACAATCTTGATGTAATGCATATCGAGAAGAATTTCTTTGACAACATTTTCAATACGATTTTGAACGTTCAGGAAAAACGAAGGACAATCAAGGCACGTTATGATATACGGGAGATATGTGACCGTCCTGAGTTGGAGCCTGACGACAATGATAATTACGCAAAAGCAAAGTACATGTTGACGATCGATGAAAAGAAAACATTATTTGAGTGGATCAAATCCATCAAATTCCCGGACGGATACGTTTGAATTTGAGTCGGTGTATAGACGATCAAAAACATATCATGTTCGGGATGAAAAGCCACGATCGTCATATATTCATGCAACGATTGATGCCCGTCGCGTTGGACCGTTCCTAGAGAATAGACATTGGGAGCCGCTTGCCCGATTGAGTGTTTTTTTCAGGGACTTGACATGTACAGAGCGACGGAAGCTACTGTCGCTTCAATGAGTTCCAGGAGATCGCCGTTATTATTTGTAAGTTGGAGCGAATGTTCCCACCTGGCTTTTTTGACTCCATGGAGCATCTTCCAGGCATCTTCCATACGAGGCATTCTTAGGGGGTCCCGTACATTACCTGGATGTACCCATTTGAAAGGTAAGCACGCTTATTTTGTAATGTACGCGTATGAATCAAGATGATGATCATCGAATGTTAATAATGTTTTGTACCCACAGTACTTACGCTCGGTTGAAAAAGATGGTTGGAAATAGATCACGAGTAGAAGGATCTATCCGTAGTGCGTGCACTGACGCAAAGAGACTACCACATTTTGTTCATACTACTTTGATCAACACATTGCGGAGCGGTTTCGACCGTCAAAACGAAACGTTGTCGATAATTTACTTGAAGGTGTTGACATGAACGACTTGCTGATTTTTACCGAACCTGGCATGACAGTTGGAAGATCGTCACGAAGGCCGTTGACCGATTCTCGAGTATCACGTAATGCGGACATACGTGTTATGCAATCGCAGCAGAGATCGAGCCTTACATAGAGTGAGTTTGTAACTTAACATTATTCCATCGCATAAACAATTACAAACTATTTGCTAACTATTTTTGTAACATACAGATTATTTCTAAACGTATACGTTCGAATGACACGAGTTGGTCTTACAGACGCTGAGGAGGGGTCAATAATCGACAAAGAGTTTCGTTCTTGGTTCAGTGCATACGTGAGTTATTTTAAATTGTCAAACAACCGTTGCATTATGTTGAAACAATTACTATCTTCCTAACATTACCGTATGTGGACAATGACACAGGTTGACTCCCCTACATTACCAGTGGATGATCCTCGCATCATTTCTTTAGCAAAGGGACCTGGACGGATAGCAAGGTCGTATGGTGGATACGTCGGAAACGGTTACAGATTTCAAACGAAGGCGCATTCGATGAACGGGGCAACAAACAACAAGTGGTGTTTGCATAAAAGGTCACGTGTTCTAAGACAAACGAAGACGATTACTTCGGAGTAATCGATGAGATTCTTGAGATTCAATACGCAAGTCCGACGCTAAAACGCATTGTTCTGTTCAATCGCACTTGGTTCGAGACAACCAGGCGAGGCGAGTCCGTAAGATTGATCATTTACAAATCGTTGAGGTAAAGAAGTCTAAGCATATGCGCATCGCCGATAGGTTCGTCCTGGCTTCACAAGCGATTCAAGTTTATTACCTGAACTATCCGATTAATAGACGAGATCCTGGCCATTGGTTAGTTGTTTGTAAAGTTAAACCACGCCAGGTAGAAGAAAACTTGTCCGAGAAAGACGACCACGCAGAGGAAGTCGTTGCTTTTCAAGAAGATGAGATACGATCTCGTGCAATCGACGATGGTCAGGATGCAAGATCTTGTTCGTCCTTTGAACGATGGAACGATAACATTGCATGATGATGATGATATACATGCTTCCACTTCTCACGCACGTGACATTGATCTTGAATTTATTCGAGACGATGAATCGATGAAGAAACAGAAGAAGAAGAAGAAGAAGGCGTGTGACGGACTTCTTGGAGACGATGATGAATGAGATATTTCGTTAACTTGATTATTCAAATGTGTGTGTTTGTGTTTAATTAATTAAAACTATTTCTTTTAAGGAAAGATTTAAAAAAAAAAAAAAAAAAAAAAAAAAAAAAAAAAAATTATATTTGCGACCAAGTGGTCGCAATTTCACACAAAAAGGTGACCACATGGTAGTAATTTAGAAGTGAAATGCGACCATTTGGTCGCATTTTATAATTATATTTTTAAAAAATATAAGTAAAATGGCTACCATCTGGTCGCAAAAATGAGCGGTAAATTTAAATTTCCATGAAATTTATGGCGGTGAATTTAAAGATTACGACCATCTGGTCGCAATATTTGGCGGTGGGCTACCATATGGTCGCAAAAATGAGCGGTAAATTTAAATTTCCATGAAATTTATGGCGGTGAATTTAAAGATTACGACCATCCGGTCGCAATATTTGGCGGTGGGCTACCATATGGTCGCAAAAAATGAGCGGTAAATTTAAATTTCTATGAAATTTATGGCGGTGAATTTAAAGATTACGACCATCCTGGTCGCAATATTTGGCGGTGAATTTCATTATTGCGACCAGGATGGTCGCAATTATTGATGGGACTCGTGATATGACAAAGTTATGGATCATGGTAAAGTGGTGACCATATGGTCGCTTTTCATGAAATGCTACCATATGGTCGCAAATATCTCAAGAAATGCGACCAGGTTGGTCGCCATTTTCCACAACACGCGCGACCTTTCGTTTCTTGTCATAATTACATATTTGCGACCATTTGGTCGCAAAATCGATTTAAATTCCCATCGCTTTTCCTTTCCCCCCGTTTCCGCTTTTCTTCCTTTCTCTTTTTCTTCCTCTCTTTTTATTCTTTTCTCTCTTTCCCCTCTCCCGTTCCCCATTATTTCTTCCCGTTCCCGTTCCCGTTCTTACTCTAAATCTAAAACCCTCAAACCCCAATCCCGGTTTCTATTACGAGGTTAGTTTTCGTATAAAATTGAAGTTTAGTTTAAGAATTTATTTTACTTAGTTTTAGTTTTTAGTTTTCAATTAAGTAGTTTAGTTTAGTTTTGTAAATTTAATTAGTTTTAGTTTAATGAATCTAAATTTGTGTAATCAATTACTTAGTTTACTTTTGTTTAATTCATACCATTTTAGTTTACATTAACTAATTAATTAGTTTAGTTTAATTTTGTTACTTTAAGTAATTTTAGTTTAATTAATCTAATAGTTTAATTAATCTAACTTAGTTTACTTTAATTCAATTTAAGTAGTAATTAATTTAATTACTTAATCTAATTTAGTTTAATTACTTATTTAGTTTATTTAAGATAGTTTACTTTAATTTAATAAAATTAAACTAAATTAATTTATAATTACACTAGTTTAAATTTTAATTTTAGTTTTAATTAATGTAATTTAGATTACTTTAATTAAATCAATTAATTTAAAGTAGGGTAATTAATTCAAATAGTTTAACTTCAATTATACTTAAGTAGTTTAAATTAATTAATTACACTAATTTAATTAATTAATTTTAATTTAATGAATAAATAAAAATTGTTTAATTACTTAATTTTAGTTAAAATTTGATTAAAGTAAAGTACAATTAGATTAATTAATTAGAATAATTTTGTTTAAGTATTCTAATCAATTAATTTGAAATAAAGTAAATTAAAATTAGATTAATTGAAACTAAAATTAATTCAATTAAACTTAAGATTAATTAATTAAAACTAACATAAACTAATCATTTAATTTGAATTAAAGTAAATTAAAATTAGTTTAATTGAAACTAAAATTAATTCAATTAAACTTAAGATTAATTAATTACAACTAAAATAAACTAATCAATTAATTTGAATTAAAGTAAATTGAAATTAGATTAATTGAACTAAAATTAATTCAATTAAACTTAAGATTAATTAATTAAAACTAAAATAAACTAATCAATTAATTTGAATTAAAGTAAATTAAAATTAGATTAATTGAAACTAAAATTAATTTGAGTTTAATTCAATTAATTTTAGTTCAATTAATATAATTAAATAAATAATTAATTAACTAATTATTGAAATTTAAATTTTAAAAAAAATTCTTAAATGCGACCAGATGGTCACTTTTTAGGCGACCATCTGGTCACATTTTAACTGAGCCTAAAAGTGACCATTTGGTCGCAAAAAATGCGACCATTTGGTCACTTTTTTATGTGACCAATTGGTCACTTCTCTTTCACATAAAATGCGACCAGATGGTCACTTTTTAGGTGACCATCTGGTCGCATTTTAACTGAGCCTAAAAGTGACCATTTGGTCGCAAAAAATGCGACCATTTGGTCACTTTTTTATGTGACCAATTGGTCACTTATCTTTCACATAAAATGCGACCAGATGGTCACTTTTTAGGTGACCATCTGGTCGCATTTTAACTGAGCCTAAAGGTGACCATTTGGTCGCATAAAATGCGACCATTTGGTCACTTTTTATGTGACCAAATGGTCACTTCTATTGAAGATAAAATGCGACCATATGGTCCCTTTTAATGCTACCATTTGGTCGCATTTTCAAAAGTTTGACTTTTTTGCTACCAAAATTTTTGCGACCAGAATGGTCGAATTTTTGTGACCATGCGATCGACAATTGAAATCCGACCAGCTTTTTAGCAACCACTCAGTTGGTCGCATTTTTGGTCGCAATTTAGGTAAAAAACGACCATTTGGTCGCAATTTCCTGGTCGCAAATTGACAGTTTTTTTGTAGTGATTCATGCTTTAAATTTCGAAAATTAAAATCAAAACTTACATTGAGTAAAAAATGGAGAATCGGTTGGAGGTTTCTTTATAGCATCAAATCCTCAGCAACACCGGATCTTCTACGCTATATCCCGATCGATCAAACGAAACCCGATTGTGGGATCGAACTTTAGAAGAAATTGGGAAGAAGAAAAATATTTTCTTCCCAATTTTGAATAGGGAAAATCGGCACTCAAGGGGGGAGAGGAGGAAGAGAGAATTCCGAATTTCTAAGGAATTTAATTGTGTGATTTATGAATGACCCAAGCCTCCTATTTATAGGAAAATAGGAATCCTAATCACATTAGGATTAATCTATAGAGATAAATACAAAAAGAAAAAGGATTATCTCTTTCCTTTATCTTGCAATTTCGAAAATGCCATAGATAAATAAGAGATTATTTTCTTTTCTTTATTTTATTTATCTTGGGTAAATAAATCTATATAATTATTATAGGATATAATTCAAATAATTATCTCCTACAAATTATCTATGAAGGCCAAAATTAATAATAAATAATTAATAAATCAAATTTATTTAATTAATTATTTTGGGCCAATTTCAATTGGGTTCATTAATCCAATTGGGCTTGAAACTCTCTCTTAAATTAATAAGTCCAACTTAATTAATTAATTTATTTATTAATTACCATTTAAATAAAATATTTTATTTAAACAATTAATAATATTAATATTATCTCCCGACTAAATATTATCAAATTATATTTAATTATTAATTTCCATTTAAATAATTTTCATTATTTAAATAATTAATAATAAATATTTTAATTATTAATTTCCATTAAATAAACTCATTATTTAATTAATAATTTTATTGATAACATTTTATTATTAATTAATTAATTATTAATTATTAATTCCGTTCAAATAAAATTTATTATTTAAACAATTAATAATTGTTAATTAATTTCAAATTATTAATTACCATTTAAATATACTCAATATTTAAATAATTAATAATATCTAATTAATAATATTTCATTATTAATTTCATGTTTAAATAAACTCATTATTTAAACAATTAATAATGTTCATATTAATTACCGTTTAAATATACTCAATATTTAAACAATTAATATTGCCTATTTTAAGTAATTCACTTTACTTAAAAATTTCCATTTCTTCTACTTGATTTCGTGACTACGATATTTGGGCTAGCATAGGGACCCGATGGACCTATAGATCATGGGCTTAATAATTAGTCAATTAATTGATTAACTCATAATCAGTTAATTACTTATTATCTAACTATGAATAATTCCACTATAGATTCATAGTTGAACTCCCCTCACTATAGATGAGTTATGTCCATTTAGTTTATCTTTATTTATATCTGTGATATAATCCTTCACGTGGAACCCTCATAATTACAGGCGGATAAATTTACCGTTTTGCCCCTGTAATTACCGCTTTATCCTTGTGTTCCCACTGATTCTCCAATGAACATTATCTTTAGTCGAACTAGAGATAATATACTTCTGTGATCAATAGAAGTCGTGGCGCCACTTGTTCATGTCTCGAATCAGTACATCAAGGGAGTTTCCTAAAGTTCCTAAAATATTTAGGTATCGCACCGATACTGGTTAATTTATAGGAAAGTTATGAATTCCATCTTGTGAAAATGAGTTCCCAACTACTTATCTAGTCATGTTCCCAAAACAAGTGTATTGAGCGTTCTTACGGATCGCTCTCAACCATGTGAATCAAAGAACATAACTCCATAAATAGGAGTCCGCATTTCACTCAGGATTGAGATCTATCACGGTTGATAAACTTAGTTTGATATTCGATCATTTCTCGTAAACGGTACTAATGAGAAATTTGATCGAACATCGTGGTCCTGTCTCATACAATCAACATTGCATATGATACTTCCATTTCATGTCTCCCACATGAATGATCAGGATTAGATCATTTGTCTATAAACAAAATGCGAAGCTATCAACAGTGTTACCAGGATAAGGTTCCCAAACGTTATCCATTTCATCGTAGACACTTTTAAGTTACTCATCTCGACTTTAATCCTCTTGTATGACTCACATACTAAGTCGTGATTTCATAAGAGTAACTTAGGGTTTACTATTTGAATGTTTGATATTTATATATTTCCATATATTTCTAATATCATTAATTGAATCAATCTAGATAATATAAAGAACTTATGTTTATTTATTTAATTTATTCTTAATAAATTATTATTATTAAATAATTACAAGTTCTAGGACACCATTCCTAACAACCACATGGTAGCTTCTTTCCCCCAAATGTTTAAGCTACCACTGGTCACTAAAGGTCACCAAAATTGCGACCATATGGTCACTTTTAATTGTGACCACTTGGTAGCTTTTCTCCCGCCAAATTTACGCGCCTTTTTTTGCTACTAAATGATATCTCGTGTCACATAATTGCTACCAAATGGTCTTCATTTTCAAGTGACCATATGGTCACTTTCTTCCCGCCAAAAATTCGCACCATTTTTTATGACTAATTTTTTGCTTGGTCGTAAAAAGGTGACCATATGATCGTTTTAAGTCAAACTTCACATTTACTACCAGAGTGGTCACCAAAAAAACTACCCCTTTATTTGGTCGCAAATTTCTGGTCACAATTTAACAGTTTTTTTGTAGTGAAATATGTTATCAAGAATGATTTTGTAAGAAGTGCATATGATAGTTGTGTGTATTTTAGAGAGTCAAATAAGAGAGGAATGATCTATCTACTGTTGTATATGGATGACATGCTATTAGCAGGTCATGACATAAGGGAATTGACATAAATTAAAAGAGTGCTTGGAACAGAATTTGAGATGAAGAGTCTTAAGCTTGGTTAATAGTGAGCATGGTTGTGGCTTCAATCAAGACCAAGAGTCTTGAGCTAATGAAGAATGAAAGTCAGTGAGGAAATGGAGATGGCCAATTCATAAAGGGAAATAATGAGAACATAAGATACAAAAACAAGAACTCAAAGGGGCATTTCAATTTGAAGAACAAAGGCAAATGGAAATGTTACATTTTCCATAAAGAGGGACACTTCAAGAAGAATTGTCCTGACAGATTCAAGACTGATAATGGAAGAGGTAAAGAAGGAAATAAAGCCAATGCATCAGTAGGAGAAGCTGGCTATGAATACAATGAAGTTCTTAATGTGATTGATGACAAAGAACGGCCTTCAAAGGAAGATGGGAAGGAAGACTGGGTCTTGGACTCAGAGTGTACCTTTCATATGACTTCAAGTAGACATTGGCTCGTGTCATTCGCACCATATGATGGTGGATCTGTCAAGATAGGAAATGGAGAAGTATGTGATGTCACAGGAATTAGAAATGTTAGAATGAGACTGAGCAAGGATAACCTGATATTGCTGTAAAATATAAGATATGTCCCTGATTTGTGATGAAATCTCCTGTCACTTGGAATGTTTGATTTTTTGGGGTGCTTTTACAAAGGGAGGGACGGTCGAATCCATGTGTGAAAGGAGAAAAGATCATCATGATAGCAAAAAAGGAAAGAGGATTATTCATGGTAAAGGGAGTTGAATCTCTTAGCTACCCAGTGGTAACAGAAGACATGTCAGATGAAGATCTTGAGCTTTGGCATAAAAGAATGGCTCACATAAGTGAGGTATGATTGCAAGAACTATTCAAACTAGACCTGATTTTTGTTAAGACTCCAACAAAGCTTAAATTTTGTGAACATTGTGTGATGGAAAATCAACAAGGCACAAATTCACAATGTGAAAGCACATAACCAAGCAGCGTCTTAAATATGTGCATGTTGATCTCGGGGGTCAAGCAAGACTGATGCATTGAGTGGATGCAGGTACTTTCTGTCCATCATTCATGACTTCTAAAGAAATACATGAATATTCTTCCTCGGATCCAAAGATGAAGCATTTGAGAAGTTTAAGTAGTGGAAGGTTGCTGTAGAAAACCAGACAGACAAAAAGTTGAAGTTCTAGAGAACTGACAATGGCATGGAATTTTATAGCAATGAATTCAATGATTTTTATTCCGACCATAGAATAACAAGACACAATACTATCAGGTAGAACAAAATAGGGTGGCTGAGAAAATGAATAGAACCATCATAGATAGGGTAAGGTGCATGTTATCACAAACTTCTACAATTGTTGTATATGTGATAAATAGAAGCCTTAACACAACTATTGAGCTAAAAACCCTAAAGAAAAATAGTGTGGACATCCCCCAAAACTTGATAACCTCAAAGTTTATGGATGTGTAGCCTATGCACATTCAAAGCAAGGAAAGCTTCACCTAGAGCCTTAAAATGCATGTTTTTAGGATACATAGATGGAGTTAAAGGATTCAGGTTTTAGGATCCAAACTCAAAGAAGTGTCTCAGCAACAAAGATGTCATCTTTAAGGAGGATGAGTCGTTTATGAAGCAGCCAAAACAATTCACTGGCGAAAAATGTAAAACAGTGAAAGAGACAATAAGTTTTGAGGTTGATTATCCTACAACTTTTGACCATTTCTTAGATCAGGCAGATCAAACCACTATCTCAATACAATCTGAAGATACACAAAGAGCAATAAGAAAACCTCTCAGAATACTCCTAGGCAAGAGACAGAGAAAGAAGACCCATAAAACTTCCGAACATATATGTAGAGGCAGATCTAATGGTCTATGCTTTGAACTCCACCACTGAAAATGTGTGAGGATGAACCAAATAAACTTTAAGAAGCTCTAGCCCTGATGCTAAAAAGTGGAAGGTGCAATGAATGATGAAATCAACTCTTTGCATAAGAACCAAACATGGGTTCTGATACCATCCTCAACAAAATAGAAGCTAGTATCATCCAAATGGATATTCAAGAAGAAACAAGGCATGCCAAATAAAGAAGGAAGAATAAGGTACAAAGCAAGGCTAGTAGCAAAGTGATTCACTCAAAGAGAGGGCATTGACTTCACGGAGGTATTTTCTCTGGTTGTGAACCATGTTTCAATTAGAATTCTCTTACCAATTGTGGCAAGCCAAGGATTAAAACTTCAACAATTAGATGTGAGAACTGATTTCCTTCATGGAAACCTAGAAGAAGAGATTCTAATGAATCAACCTGAAGGAAACATGGAAAAAACAAAAGAAGACTTTGTGTGCTTGCTTAAAAAGTCTCTATATGGATTAAAACAGTCTCCAAGGTGCTGGTATAGGAGATTTGATAAACATGTTATCAAGAATGACTTTGTGAGAAGTGCATATGACAGCTGTGTGTATTTTAGAAAGTCAAATAAGAAGGGAATGATCTATCTACTGTTGTATATGGATGACATGCTATTAGCATTTCATGACATGAGGGAATTGGCAGAAATCAAAAGAATGCTTGGAACAGAATTTGAGATGAAGAATTTAGAAATAGCTAAGAAAATTCTTGGCATGGAAATAGTGAGGAATGCTCAAGATGGAGTATTGTTATTGCACCAGAAGAATTATGTTGAAATTTTTTTTTTGTTAAATTCAATATGAGTCAAGCTTAGCCAGTTGGTACACCAGTAGCTCAGTATTTCAAAATTTCTACTGCTGACAGTCCAACAACGGAAGAAGATAGGAGGAAAATGGACACTGTGCCTTACTCAAACACTGTAGGAAGCTTGATGTATCTCATGGTTTTCACCATACCTAATCTAGCTTATAGTGCTAGCCTAGTTTCAAGATACATGGCCAATCTTGGCCCCAAGCATTGGGAAGTTTTCAAGTGGATACTAAAGTATCTAAGGGGATCATCAAATAGAACTCTGAAATATGGTCTCACATATACAAATGACTTGCGTCGAGTTGGATATGTTGATTATGACTTTGCTGGAGACTTGGACAGAAGCAGTTCTCTCACAGGTTACACTTTTCTATTTGGAGGAAATGTTATCAGTTGGCAGGTAAATATACAACTAGTAGTGGATCTCTCCATGATAGAAGTTGAATTCATAGCTATTTTTGAAGCTGTAAAGGAGGTTGTGTGGTTGAAAAGAATTCTAAACAAATTTGGGTTCAATCAATGACCAATAGCTATTTATTGTGATAATCGTAGTGCCATCCATCTCTCAAGAAATCAACAATATCATGAAAGGATGCAAAGCATGTTGACATAAAACTCCACTTGTCAGGAAAGTTGTGTAGAAAGGAGATGTGATAATCAAGAAAGTACACACATCTGAAAATGTTCCTGATGCATTGACAAAAATAGTAACACTTGAAATATTTAATTACTACTTAGATTTGATGAAAATGTCAGTATTCAAAATTCTTCCTTTAAGTCTTATGATGATTAAGCTCAATCAATTTTATAAATTCTACACCTTTATTGACTTACTCTATCATAGACATTCTATGTCTGATAAAAGAATCACTCTCCTTCGAATACTGACATTTTCATCAAATCTAAGTAGGTTGGGCCCAAAGCTCCCCAACTCTCCAAGGGCCTGTGAAGGTTGTGAAAAAAGTAGTTTACCAAATTAGAGGAATTTGTAATTGTCATCTCCAAATTTAACCATAGATGTTTTATTTCCAAGGTTGACAACTTTGGATTCTTGAGTTTCTGATTGAGTTCTAGCGCTAGCCGGAGTTTCAATAGAAGTTGCGGAAGAAGTCATGGTGGTTAATTCTAGGATTTGACAGTTTGCCTTTCGACGTATGATACTATATTAGAGAAACTAAATACTTGGTCACCAGAAGAAATGATTTTATTGATAGATTATAATATGCTAAAAATCTCATTATATAGAGATGAATGTAGTAAAAAGGAAATTACCAAGGGTACAAAACATAGTATAACTAACTTGATGAAGTAATCACAATCTCTTATTAGTTGAGCTAGTGTGCTTCCTTAATATACTGTCACACATTCTAAGCACTAATTACCTTCTTTGTTCACAACCCTCCCTTTTAACTTGATCATGAGAATCACTTGGATAAGCACCATACCAGTGCAAGTTGAATTCCTAAACATTATTCCTTTATTATTTTGTAGGAGATGAAATTTATCGGTAAACTCCAACATCTACATTAACATTCTGTGTTCTAATTTTTATTCCCTTTGTATAATTTTTTGGGCCACATATTCTATGTGTAGGGCTGACTTGTGTATATGAAATCAATATATATTCAAGCATTTGGCTCTCATCAATCATAAGTAAGTGCCTGGGACCAAACATTTAAGACATTCTTCCCCTTTTCCAAAATTCTATCCAATAATGATTTATAATTAACAAGTCAAAGTTTGACATAAGAAAATGATCATTAACTATTAATTTACATAATCCACAAAATACCCATAAACCATTTATTTTTATTTGCAATTTTCATAAAATTGGCTTTCCAAATTGCTTCATTTGTCCAAAGGTAAATTAATGGTGAACGAAATAAAGGTAAAACATAGAAAAAAGTAATAGTGGGATTTTGTCTAAGATTGATTTTGAAGATAAAGAATGAAATTTAGTTGATAAAAAAGCCTTAAAACTCTCAAACATATAAAGGGACAAAAATCCCATATCGTGACACTGTGTGACTTGAAAAGAACAGTCTTTAGTTCCCTCGTCGGCCATTAAATGTTGCTAAAAGACCCCACACACCCACCTAACAATACAACACAAAAAAATCCTTCAAAATTTTCATCTTTTTTTTTTTCCATTTTTCATAAAACCCTTTATTTCCTGGCACACCCTTTTGGCCTTTTTGATTCATTTTAACTTTCTGACTCAGAATACACCTCCTAAAGCCTCCCTTCAAACCCTCATCTAAGTAAAATAAAACATTTTTTCTTAGCTTCTAAAATGATTGCCTTGTTACAAGATTTCCTTTTTATCAATCTATATGTAATATTGATAGTCTACTATACATTCAACTTGACCCTATAGCCAATTTGGTCCAAAGATTTGTGTTTTTTTTTGGTATATAAACTCAATGTTTGTGTTACTTAATAAAATCTTGACCCAATAGTGTAAAGACACACACACGCCCAAAAGCTAAAATAAATCTCAAGACACATGACCAGCATTTACTTCTCCTTATTTTCTCCATAATATCTTTTTCTTTTCTTCTTTTTCTTCTTCTTCCCTATCCCTAAATTTTCGAGCCATTAAAAAAAAAAAAACATTACCAAAATTCCTTGTTTAAATAGTCGTTTTCTAGTTTGTGTACCAATCTATTTCCATTTCTATTTCTCTCTATAAAACTTATAAAGCTTTCTCATTTCTCTTTCTCTTGTGAGTAATATGGGAAAAAGAAGTCAAGTTTTGGGGCTTCTTCTAATACTCATTCTCTTAATGGGTTTGAGCCATATTGGCTCCTCAAGAAAAACTCAACTCTTCTTTGAGAAGCACAAGTTTAAGAATTTTCATCCAATTATCAATGGGTTTTTGCCAAAAGCTTTGCCAGTTCCTCCTTCTGGTCCTTCCAAGAAACACAACGGCATTGGTTTACAAAGCTCTCAATATCCTTGGTCTAGTCCATGAACAAAGGAATATATTATATTTTAATTTTTTCTTTTTTTTAATGGTTTTTTTCTTCTTTTTTTTCTTGGTTTTTTTTTGGGGGGGCATTTCTGTTAATTTTGAGACTTCAAAGATGAGAAGAAGAAAAAGAAGAAGAAGTTGTGTATAGAAATTTTGCCTATAAAAGTGGTGAATTATGGTAAGAAAAGCTAATGAAATGTCAATATTGATATGATATTTGAGATAAATATGATGATTATGAAATGGGTTTTCTAAATGATAACTCATCATTTTACGTGATTTTTTTTTTTTTTTTACTCTCAAATTACTATTTTACGGCGAGAGAGTGAGTACTGACAGAGATATACTTGTTTCTTCCGTTTCTTTCTCTTACCTATTCCTTAATTTACTATGATTGTTTTTTTTTTAATTATTATTATGGAAATTATTATATCACAAAAAGTATTATAACTTTGTGGCTCACACACGCATTAAAAAATTGTATGACGATGACTCAAAGAGAAGGAAGGCAAAAACAAAATTATTAAAAATTAAATTACTCGGTTTCATCTTTATTTTTTATTACGTCTTTATAATCATTAGTGAATAGTGTCATTTTTTAATACAACAAATAGTGATAATAACGATAGATAATTTATGTAGTGAAAAAAAAATAAATTCTAGTCGATATTATGAGAGGTAATTAAAATAAGGATATCTTTCAAAATTTCAAATTTAGTTTCTTTTTTTTTAATTTAAAAATAATATAATTACCATGTGATCTACTATTGATATAATTAATTACAACATAGCAATTAAAATAAAATTTATACGAGATTTAATTAAAATAAGTGGATATCATATAATAAAATACAACTATTAAAATGAAACTTTTAAAAATATCATAATCAAATATAATCTTAACCTTTTGTTATACAATATTGTTCTAGGTAATTTATCATTAGTGGAACAATGTTGTATAACAAAAGGTTAGGATTATGTAAATAATCATTAGTCACAAATCAAATATTAAAAAAAAATCATATAAATAAAAAATAATAATGAAATGAAATAAATGTCAAGCAAAAAGAAAGGGGCATTTACAAATCTAGCAATTTATGTAGTAATATTTGTAAAAATAAAAGTTCAAAAAAAATATTTATAAATATAGCAAATTTTTATTAGGTTTATCAATGATAAACATTGAATTACATATTTTTACACTATATTTATCACTGATAAACACATAAATCAGTGTTTATCATTTATAAACATGATAAAAATTACTATATTTATAAATACTTTTTTATATTGATATTTTTATAAATATTGCATTAAAATATGTCACCCAATAAAATTTCCTAAAAAAGAATGGGAGGGGAAAGAAGAATCAGAATATGCATGTAAATTTCCTTGGAGTGAAAGATGGCGGAAGATTGGATGCGTGCAAAAGTAAAATTACTTTCAAACAGTTGAATTGACAAGAATGACCAGACATTCATTTTTTTAATTTAAAAAAAGGAAAAAAAAAAGAAATTATTAGTTTTATTGGGTGACGTGTGATTTCAATATTGTTTTGTCTTTGATTTTATTCTGATTTTTCATACATTTTCTTTTTCTTTTTTTCCTTTTCTTTCTTGTTTGGGTTTTTAATGTACGATTCTTTTAACCTAGGGCTCTATCCCTACCCTTATTGCTTCCTCATTTAATACTAACTTTTTTTTTTCTTTTTTCACTTGAACTACTACTTTCACTCACTCTCAGTTTCAAATATTTTCTTTGAAAAACATTTTTCTTCTCGTGTCAACTAAGACCCAGTTTGGCATAACTTCTCCTAAAAACGTTTTGAGTTAGAGATTTTAAAAGAAATACTAGTTAAGTGTTTCTTCTAAAAACACTTGAATATGCTAAAATGTGTTTTTAGAGAAAATACTTGATTTGTGATTCTTCCAAAAATATTTATAAATAAGTATTTTACTTAAAATATTTCACTTTAAGTGTTTTTAGATGAAACACTTAATTAGAATTTCTTTTAAAATCTCTAACTCAAAACGGTTTTAGGAGAAGGTATGTCAAACTGGCCCTAATTATATTAGGACAACTTAGAGTTCATTTGGTGATATACAATTTTTTTTTTTCATTTTTCATTGAATCTACAATTATATGTTAATAGATTAGGGATGATAAAAATCTCCACGGAACTAATATGATTTCTCACGTGTGTTAGCCAATTATGTAAGGAGAGTTTAGAGTCCATTGGACCACTTTGTTCGTGGTTCCCTAAAATCTAATGCTATATGTTTGGTAATTTTTATTTTTATTTTGTTATTAAATTTTTTTAATTAAAAGCAACATTTTGAATTTAAAAATTAAATTTTTCTAAATGGTTTATTTTTTTTAGAGAATCTTCATAGATAATATAATTTTCTTTTATAAGTACAATATTTATAAATAAAAAAAGGTCAAAATATTACGTATTTTTAATCAAATTAACAAATGTGATTGTGATGAATGATAATCATTTCATGTAATAATTATTTATTTAAATCATTTAATTATCAACTTAGATATTGATTAATAGCAATCATAATAATCATTTAATAATTTTTAGAATACTGTATTTATAATATTATAGGAAATTATATAAAATTTGTAATCACCTAAAAATTTTATGTCATGGCCCAATCTCGAAGTTTTGAAGCCAATAAATAAAAATGAATTATGATTTCATTCATACCTAATGTTTTGTTAATGATAATTCTTTTATTTACTAATGATTCGAAATTTGAAGTAACTATAACATATAGTTCGAAAGGAGGATTCTTTAATATTTTGAATTATCTAAATTGGAGTTTAAACAAGGAAGTTGGTTTCTGTGTTTCCTTTTTCTTTATTATATTCGCTCCTCTCTATCACTGTCTCTCCGTCGCTCTCTAAATGTTACTTTGCAAGATGAAGATCCTAGCTATGATGATTTTTTTCATCTTCTTTCTTCTTTTTGTCTCATTTTAATTGAAATAATTTTAGAGTTCTTTCGGTTTGATTGATTGTGATGTTGATTATATAAGTTAATTCGTTAATATCAATTATATATAATTTTGAATGAAGACAAATATGTTGAATCCTTATTTTTTTCATTTAATATAATCACGCGGGTGTTCATTTTGAATTGATTTATTTTCCAATTTGGAGAATGAAAATTGACAGTTCCATAATTGACCTAATAATGACGTCAAAAAAGAGTATTTATTCAAATATTAAATTTAATTTAAAAGAAATAGCAGCTTCAAAGTAGGGAAACATCACTTTGGTTGCAGAAATTTATATAATATCATAAATATAACATTTTTTTTAAAAAAAAAAAATTGCAAAGATATAAATATTTAAAAGGGTATTTTCAAAAATTACATTTTTTAATTGTAAATTTCAAGAATAACTAAAGTTTTCAAAATTTAAGAAAAAAAACAAAACAAAACAAAATTTTCTTAACTTTCATTGTATAATTAATGAATACATTCATCAACTATAGAAAATTGAAAAATCAATGAATTCAAATTTAAATCATCCAAATTCAAAACATATAAAAACAACAATGGATCACCCAACAACACAAAAGGGAAAAAATTATTGAAAAAAATTCAACAATTTTAATAATTTTAAAATAAAAAGTTGTTATTTTCTAGAATAAATCACTTTTTTCTATTTTTAAGAATAAGATAGAAATAAGTGCTATTATCTATAATTAATTTCTCTTGTTTTAAATTATATGTAAATATATTAAATTTTGAGTGTGTTGATCAATTAATAGCATTGATAATCACTAATTGAAACGCCAAGTCACTCACTTAAAGTATGTGCATCAATGGTTAGAACATATTTTTTCTTTAAAAAAATACTATTCTTAATAATATTTTAAAAGTTTTTGCAAGAATTATAATCACCCCCACAAAATATTCTTTCAAATCTTTAGACACATGATATTAATTTTTCCAATAACCAAGTATAAGGTCTTTAGAAGTTCTAATTTCGAGACATTTCGAATAAGAAATTTCAAAGTTGTTTAGGTGTTTTTAGTCCAAAGTTTGTTAGGTTTGAAATAAAGATTTAAAAAAAATAATACAACATTTCTATAATTTTGTCGGAAATATAGTGTTTGGTTGTTGTTTTAAATAGGTTTAAGGTGAACAATAGAGAGGTCAGCCTAAACATAGCTCAATTAATTAGACATCAAATTTCATTCTTTAAGATCGAAGATTCAAATCTCCTTTCTCCCAATTTGATGTTATATATATATAAACCTAAATTAATTGGGTGAGAGATATAAGAGGGGGAGGGAGAAATGCAAAACAGATGGAGGCAAAACTTTCTTCCTCTGTCATTAACTAACTAGTCATATTATATACACTACAAGTAAACAGATGAATAAGTGACCAACGGCCAATAAATTAATTGAGAGAAAATAAAATTAGTAATGAAAATGGTAAATGGATGAAGAAAATGAACAAAACATATCACTAAATGTGTCCACTTTCCTTCTCACTAATAATTCTTCAACTTGGCCCGCAAGCGCAAGCCACAACATCAATAAGCTTTCAATGGAACACTAGGCAGTTAACCCAGAAGATCTGTCAACATCCTTCATCCATGTTAAGATTATATCGAATTCGAAGCGTGTGATACATCGTCTTCAGACTTGCGTGAGGGGAGTGAGGAAATTGAAGATTTGTCTAACCCACGAACGTTGTATTTCTCGTACACTTTGTCTCGGTTTTCTGACCACCAACTCTCTGCCTGATGCTCCCCAAATCGTCTCCGACTGCATATGGATTCGCACAAGTGTTATGAGTTGAGAAATTTAAAGAGTCATCTTTATATCTAGTAAATCAAAAGTAATTCATCACAATCCAGAGTATTGCAGTTTGATCGTGTGTTTTCACAGTCCATTTGGATTTCCTTTTTGGAGACTTTTAATACGAGGGGGGTGTTTCATAGAGATCCGAAAGCCAATGTCATCTCTCTTTTGAGAGGCTCTCGTCTTCAGGATAAGGGTAATTCTCTTTTGAGCTAATGCAGTGAGATCTATATTGTGGAACATTTGGTTGGAGTGAAATAGGAGAGTTTTTTAGATCTTATTTTGATATTTGGGACACTTGTGTTCTAAATGCCTCCTCTTGGAGTGCAAATTGTAAAGATTTTTTAATTATAATCCTTCCACTATTGCCTCAAATTAGAAGGCTTTTTTGTAATTTTGGGCCGTTTTGGCTCCTTCATTCATCAATAAAATAGCCTAGTTTATTATAAAAAAAAAAAACAAATTCCATAGTATTGCGGTAACAGAGATCTGTGGACCATTGGAAAGATTTCAGTACTTGAATTCATGGTTAGAAAGACCTTTACTACTTTTTCTACCCAACGATCAAAATCTAAAAAAAAATCAGAGATGATGCCTAATGGTGCAATAAATAGTCTCTCAAACACAAATGTTAAAAAATAACAATGTTTTTTTAGATATGTTACTTGGTTAGTAACATATTAGTGTCGTGTGGGTTCCAAGTAAAGTAACTTATTCCGCTAGATGTTGGAGGAAGTACTTTTGAATCCTTCCTTTCTAAAGAAAAAGGAAGCAAACTGGATTTTGTGCGATTATGTAGGGAATTTGATTGGCAAGAAATAGAAGAATATTCTATGAGAAGGAACGATCGTGAATTTACGTTGGGGATTTGACACATGTAAATGTTTGCTTTTGGGTGTCAACTTCCAAACCTTTTTGTAACTACCCCTTGTTTTGATTATTAACAATTAACCCGTAAACATGTTGATATAATTAGGTGGCGGCCCTTTTGGGTATATACTTGGGTAGTTTCTTTTGTTGAGGAGCTTTTGTTTCCCCTCATTTTTGCTTATGTTTTTTTGTATTTGTTTCTTCCATTATTTTAATGAAATGGCCTTATGAGCTTCCTTAAAAAATAAAAATAAAAAAAATAAAAAAAATTTTGCTTAAAATACAGGTCTTCTACCAGAAATGAGTAACAAAAACAGAGAATAGAATTAATTATGATTGAAGGGTGAATGAAGGAGGAATACCTGAAGCGCACTCGTTTAAGATCTCTAGTTCCATCACGAAGTGCAGTCAGAGTTATATACACACCAGGTTCATATTGTTCTATCCATTCAGCCTCAATTTGATCTTCACTACCAGAAAAGGCAGAATTCCTTGATCTTGTACTACTCTCACTATCCAGTAAAGGACCAGAGCCATTAGCTGCCTCTGACATGCTGCTGCTTCCCGAAACT
Organism: Gynostemma pentaphyllum; assembly: GCA_028015215.1. Classification (NCBI taxonomy): domain Eukaryota; kingdom Viridiplantae; phylum Streptophyta; class Magnoliopsida; order Cucurbitales; family Cucurbitaceae; genus Gynostemma; species Gynostemma pentaphyllum. The sequence goes on from CM051353.1 coordinate 43,908,505, forward strand.
CCTCTATGACCATAAGACAGTTTAACATCTGGATTGTCATCTATCACATCCGAGGTACAGCATACGGGCTCCAGGGAAGAGTTAGTTTTATTAGTTGCAGGAAGTTCTCCAGATGAATGAGCCATACCTTGTAATTCATTACTTGTGGAATAGTCAATAGCCAAGGAAGAGGAGCCAAGTGAATCAGATCTTGAATGATGCTCTCCATTGAAAGCAAAATGGTGGCCATTTGAGAAATTGAATGGTCTCATGATCTCGGAGTCATTCATATCAGGTAAGCCCATTTTTACTCCACTAGGTAACTTTTCGGCCACATCTCTCAGCTGGAAATAATGATTGAACATTATAAAAATGTTAAATGATTAACAGTTCTAAGAGAAGAGCTTTAAAAAAAATAATGAATGTAGTCAAACTTCCTTTTCTTTAGTTTCAGAATATTATTTGACATGACAACAACCTCACAATGCAATTATAGGGTGAAACAGGTTTATTCATAATTGTGAAGAAAACATAATACAAAAAAAAAAAAAAGAGAGATAGAGAGCCTGGAGCTAATCCTTGTTAATAAAGATGATGAGTGCATCTCTTAGTTCAACCTGAGTAGTTAATGATGTAATGACTTCTTTTGCTGCATTGGATTTAGCAGATTCCTCTGCAGCCAATGCAATAGCATCTTGCGCTTTTTTCTCCGACTTCCGAAGTTCTAATTCTTGAAGTTCACATTTCTGTCTGAGACTCTCAACCTGAATGTTAAGAGCAAGATAATCAACCTAATTAAGTACCATACAGCTTTCACTATAACAAACTCATCCATTACTCATACAATGTGAAAGAAAATTGGAAAAACTTGCTACACAAGGAATTTAGTCATTACCTGTGCACGTAACATGAGCACTTCCTGACTTAATAGTTCATTTGTTTTCTTCAAACTATCAGCTACCCCATTGGAGAAGGAAAGTCCTGATGCTGTGGGAAACGGTGTAGCAGACCTTGGTGGACTCGGCCTCCTTGAGAAAGGAGACACAGATCTAGAATTTACTCCACTACCCATAGGAATTGCCTTGGGAGCCAGTCGCCGTATATCAACAGTATTAGGACCATCTTTGAGCTGCATAATTGGAGGTGTTTGAGCAGGGCGAACAAGAGAAAATGTATCTGTTCTCTTTCCTTGCTTAGCTGCCTTGCTATCAAGTTGCTTTATCAAATCCATATTGGAAAGTGCAGATTTAGAAAATCTTACGTCACTCTTTTCTAGCTTATCTCTGTTCTCACCTGATAGACGTGGTACAGCACTCTTCCGGTAATTATTTCCAGATTCCAACACCTTGCTCAATTTGGCATAACAAGAATCACATACACGATAAGGTTTCCTAGGAGTAGGAGCCAATGCTGCTCTTAATGCTTTTTTGGAACTGCAGGAGTGGCAGTGCACAAGTCCACAGTTGTAACAATTGTGTCTCTTCCGTGTGAAACCAAATGCCAGTCTACAAGTAGAGCATTGTGACTGTTCTGTACCCGACAATGATTTATGAAGACAAATAGCTGCTGAATAGTTAGAACCACAAGCAATGAATTTGACATGTTTATCATTCAGTGCTTCAACCAAAGTTGGTGATTTTCGATCTTCGGCGTCTCCATGGCCTAATCTTCCATTTGCTCCCTTTCCCCATGAATAAACTTCATTTTTTGACGTTAGTACCATAACGTGATATGCACCACAAGACACCTCTTCAGCAGACTCCCCTAAAAGCTTACCTTCCACCAAACATGGTTGCTTTCCGTCAGCATGGGGATTTCCAAGCTGTCCATAAACAGAACTTCCTACTGTAAAAACTTGCCCCGACGTTGTCAACCCAACAGTTATGCTGTGACCACAAGCAATTTTTTGAAAATTATTGTCAATGAGTGCTGGAACACATGTAGGTTTAAGCCGGGGTTCCCTATCTCCATGTCCTAAACGATTTTTGTCTCCATCACCCCATGTAAACAATTTACCTGATGAGATGCTTGCGCTAGATGGTGTCATAATAACTTCTACCACAGCAGCAGTATGCCACACTCCACATGCAACAGAAATTGTCCTCAAGCCTGATAAAGACTCTACTTCTCTTGGATATGAAATGTTTTTTTTATCCCCATGGCCCAAAGCACCGAAAGTACCATCACCAAATGTGTAAAGTTGTCCCACGGTCGTGATTAATGCTGTATGCCATGGACCACATGCTACTGATGCAACTTGAAACCCTTCAAGGGTACCAGAGATTCTCTTTGGCATCCAATGGCTGACATCTGTTCCATTACCAAGAAGCCCAGCATTATGTACACCATCTCCCCATGTATAAAGTTCACCATCCATAGTAACGGCACAAGTATGGAACTCTCCACAAGCCACAAAATCAACAGTGGTGGCAGCCAAGGCTTCAACAAGGCGAGGTTGAATTACATCCTTCCCTGTACCAAGGCCAAGCCTTCCTCCAGATTCCTCACCCCATGTAAAGACCTCACCTTGCCTTGTGACTATGGAAGAATGCTTGACTCCACATGATATATGCTGTGCATCTAAAACTATATTGGACTCTAGTGCCTTTGGAAGTAGCACATCTGTCCTTGGGCTCAAATTATTTTCTCTATCAGCCCCAATCTGGACAAAATTATCACTAATAACCTCACCCCATATGTATACATCTCCTAGAGCATCACAATCATCTGGTGTAGAGCCGTGACTTGAGGAACTAGGAGCACTTGAAACGCTAACTCGAAAAACATCTGAACTAGATCCTTTTGCTTGCATATTTGTCTGGTTTAATGATACATGTGACCTTGCAGAGTTCTCAGACCTAACACTCTTTGGAGATTTATTTGGACTAAAACTAACACAGACCTCAGGAGAGCTAATATCTCTAGTGGCACTATTGGAGCTGTCACTCGGGCTAGTTGAACTTAAGTCGCTGCTGTCCTGAAAGAAACGTACAAGAAATTTTTATACTTCCTTTATTATGGTGTAAACATATATCCCAATCTAACAGCAACCACGGAATGTGTTTCATTGGATTGGGTACTCAGACACAAATGCACTAAATTTTAGAAAACAATCCACCCTGAATGACTTGGTAAAAATACTACTATACTATTAAATGACAAGGATAAACCATACATAAAAGAACATTAACAGCTTCATAAGTATACGTGTAGAGTTGTAATCACACTCCACCCTCATAGTTTCCATTGGTTGTCCCAACCAACTAAAATGCTCATATCATTTCACACTTATGCACACCTTTGTGTATGCATATCTAACTATTAAAAAATCTAAGTAGGTAGATTACATCTTGGTAGAGGCCTCCATCATTCCATCCATCAATTTTCGAACGCCCACCTTCACCACAAGCTATTGCTTTCAGACCAGCTATCCAAATTTCAGCTTCAACTTTGTCCTTACAAATCTGCAAAGCGCGAACAGGTTGCAATTACTATTAAAATAAAGTGAAAACTAGAAGCACTGACTTCTTAAATACACAACGATGTTCACCACCAACCAGATCCAGGGATCTTTTTCCATTGTCGTATATGAGAGAAAATGATAAATAATCCTTCTCAGGACGCAGATATCGCTGGAACACAGCCTAATACATATAATTTAAGAAGCATATACACAATTAGTTCAACATTCACCAAGTAAATTTAGTAACCAACATCATCAAATTGAATGAAGGAAGGGTGATAAAAATCGCAAGATAACAGACTAAACATTGTTAAGATCTTACAGTTCTTTGTCCAGGAACAATTCTTGATACAGAAGGTAACTTCAAACTTTTTTCACCAGTACTAGAAATCCAAATTAATGATGATTCATCCTGCAATTTGAAAATATTTAAAAATTGGTAAATGTGTTAACAAGCCGGTCGAAAAGAAGACAACAGCATAAAAAAATGAGACATCACGTACTTGAACTCTCCAAAGGTTGTTACATTTACTGCATTTCTAAACTTTTGCATTAAGTGAAAGGGCAAAAAACTCTACCATGGGCAAAAGGACTTATACCCAAACAAAAATAATAAAAAAATACCCAATTTTTTTTATGGGAAATGAGAGATTTTTCTTGATGGTTGAAAAATAAAAAAAAGTATAAAGTGTTGCCTAAAAGACCCATGGGGCTTACAAAAAGCAATGTCAGTTGGATTTAATCAAAGAAACTGTGTACTTACAAAAAAGTGTAGATAAGGTGCACCAAAAAGAAGTTGTGGACACTTCTTCACAATGTGTACTAGTGTTTTTTAAGATTCTTTTATTTCTATCCTTCCACCCACACTACCAACAAAAGTATAAAAACTGCAATCCTTCATGTGACTAAAGCCCTTTACTCCCCCAGCCTGCCACAAGGGAAACACCAGCTTATATCAGAGGATAGTAGAAGTTGATTCCAACAAGTTATGAAGAAAGTACATTGATTGAACAAATGGCTAACATTTTTTTCCCTCCTTATTAAACCATACACTAATTAGGTGACAGCATCATAGTCGGTACCCTTTTTTGCAACTTTGCATTTGTGTTTAATCCCTTCGGGATTGTTTGGTGTGCTGGAATGGGAATGTGATGCCTGGGATGGGAAAGCCTAGGAATAGGTTGCATGTGTTTGACGCGCAGATGAGATTATAAGTTTTTGTTTAGTTTTCTATTGATTAACTTATTTTATTTTTACAAAATAAATAACAGCATAAAATTAAAGTAAAATTATTAGTAATATTTTACATAAAAAATTACATCATAATAAATTTAAAAATAATTTTTTAAATTAAAATTAAAGGTGAGTATACTAATATTCAATTATTATATATGGAGATGTCAATCCAAATAATAACCATGGGTTTAGGATTCCCGCGCATCAAACGGCCCCTTAAGAGCCATTTTTTAAGGGGAAAACTGGACCTCTTTTGGGCATCTCTTGTTTCCACAATATTCTAGTCAATGCCTCATCAATAATTCTCCTCTTAGCTAGGGTTGATAGAATAGTGTTTTGGAAGAAAAATAATTGGAATTTCCATTTGTCCAAATTCTTCAAAAATTTACAGTTGTGCAAAATAACCGGAATTGTCAGTTGATAGAATAGTGTTGTGAGGCTCTTTGCTTTCAATGTTGCTCATTATTAAATATGTTAAATCACCACTTACCCAAAAGCTTAATTTAATGGATAAAAGTAAATTTGATCATATATCTCAACGCTCCCCCTCACATGCGGGCTTTGATATTTGCATAAGACCCAAACATGTGAAATTTTTTATAAATTGGGAGAAAATGTCATCACAGGATTTCGAACTTAGAACGTCCTGCTTTGATACCATATGAAATATGTTTTTTTGAGAAGAATACCATATTAAATATGTTAAATCACCACTAGAAACAAAAGCTTAAGCTAATGGGTAAAAGTAAATTTAATCATATATCTCAACAATCATCAAGCTCAACCATTCTTCAACCACTACGCTACCAAATTTCTTCTTATAGGGATACGCCACTCATGAGAGTGCTCCAAACAGTGCTTCACCTTAACGTCTTTAGCCCTTGTTAACCTCTAGAGTCAAGGGAACAAGAATTTGAAGGGCACCTTAGTTATCCACTTGTCTTCCAAAAAATTTATAATTCTACCATTCCCAAGTCTGAAATTAGAGAACTTATGATTCAAACCTCTATTGTGTTATGTGCTCCCATTCCGTGTCATCAGTTCACATGTTCGACTTTTGTTAATTTTCAAGCCACCATATGAGGGGGAGTGTTGGAAATACCTTACAATATTACATTTGTCTTAAGCTTTTGGATTTGGTGGTGATTAACAAATTTCATGATTCGAGACCATGGACTCCTACTACTCAACCTCAACCTTGCAGTAGTTTTTGTAAACCAACCTGGGGCATATTTTCTATGAACCAACCTAGGGCATATTTGCTATGAACAACTTGATGGCACAAAGCTTCCAATTCTAGTGGGTATCTCCAAATCCACTTGACTAACATTGCTTCATTCTTGTTTCTTGTATTACCTAATCCCAAACCTCCACAACTCATAGGTAAGGTGACTTTTCCCATCTTCCAAGTCTCATATTCTTTCCTTTGCCTTATTCTTCCATATGAAATCTCTAGTACTCCTTTCTAGTGTTTTGGCCAATTTACTAAGCGTCCTGAAGAACAAAAGGCAATAATATGAGCAAGTTGGATATTACACGTGGAGAGAAAGTTAGTCTTTTCCCTTTAAACAATAAAGCATTTTTCAAATTTGATAGTTCCCTACTACCTTCTCTATAACAAAAAAGTTAGAAATCCTCTTTTAAAAGAATACTTCCCAAGGAAACACCCAAGTAGCCTATAGGCGAATTCCCAGCCATGCAAAGTATTCTTTCAGCCTTGATTCCCATGTTTTGTGTAGGAATGTTCACTCAAATTAGCACTGTAGCCTTATTCCTATGTTTTGTGTAGGAATGTTCACTCCAATTAGCACTGTAGTAGTCACAATCTGACCTCACGTGCATACCAGGGAGGTCCAATCACGAGGGTCATCATCAAGAGCCTCCTCCCCAAAGATTCATCAACTCGGCAAGGATCAGACTGCCTCTAGTCATCCGAGCCAAAACCATGTGCAAGACGAACTCGAGCTCACAAGCATCAAGAAGTCTATCAGACACAAGGCATTCTTCCACAGGATGCCTTTATGAAGCATAGTTGTGGCTTGACCGCCAAGCTCTCCATGAAACCATGCCTGAGCTCCTTCATACTTAGGCTCCATGATGTAGGGCTCACCCTGAGGCATAGCTATAGTCAGACTGCTGAGCCATGGCACACTCTATTCGAGGACACATTTTGTCTGTGTAAGCCACTGAGTCGTACCCATGCTCACGAACTGTATTCGGCCTATCTAACGATCATATATAAAGGCCATTCCTGACAGATTCAAGTGGCTTATTTCCTAGCCAAAACTCTCCTCAATTATCGCTTGTGCTCTTTCACTAACTTGAGAGTCGAAAACCATATGGTCGGCACCCACCGGTAAGGGTGAAAGTTGGTTTGGTTTGGTTTGGTTTTAAACCAAACCTAAAAAACCGATTGGTTTGGTTATATATTTTTTAGAACCGAACAAAACCAAACATAAAGTAAAACCAAACCAAACCAATTGGTTTGGATTGGTTTGGATAGATCGGTTTTAATCGGTTTTGTTTCTCACACATTTTGTTCTTACGAAGAGAGTTTAGTTACAAAAAAAATCAACATTTTCATGAAAATCTATACAATTAAATAATTCCAAAGCATAAATTTAAATTTTAAAGTTAATCTAAAGTTCTAAACATCGAAAGTATGAAGATTAAATGTAAAATTCTCTAATGTTTATTCACTCCTATAAAAGACTTTGCCTAATTGGTTTGGATCGGTTAAAAACCGACTAGAGTATTTCCAACCGAACCAAACCAACCTATTATTGGTTTGGTTTGGTTTGGCTGTTCGTCGGTTTTTATTTCACCCCTACCCACCGGTGCTCCTCTGATAGGTCAGTTCCTGCTCATCTATTTCAAGTACAACTCACTGGAGGGAAGTACATGGCAGCCATAAATATCAATTGAAGATTTTATCATCTTGAGGCACTGTTTTGGAAGATTAACTTTTAGGCCTGAAATTATCTAAAAATATTCACGGTTTTCATAAGATTTTCAAGCTTCTGTGTTCTGCCACTCTGCATGAAAGCAAGGTATCATTTGCAAATTGAAGGTGAGAATTACTGACCTTCTCCCTTCCCACTTTAAAGCCTTCTATCCAACCAGAGTCACATCCCTTTTGAAGCATTCTACTTAATACACACTCGACTCGTCACCAATAAAACAGAAAAGGAGGGTCCACCTTGTCTATGGCATTTGGATACTATAGTTCTGCTTTTGGGGTTTCCATTTACAAAAGTGGAGAATTTTGTATTTGACATGCATGTAAGTACCTACATTTCTCTCCAAAGACTCACGTCCTCAATAATTCACCTAGGAAAAACCCATTCAACCATGTTATTAGCTTTTTGAAGTCAATTTTGAGCACCCAACCTTCTTTCTTCAACTTTCTTCACTCCTCCACAACCTCATTGGCAATGAGAATGGAATCCACAATTTGTCTATTTCCCACAAAGGCTGACTAGTTCTTGGAGATTGTAAGGGGAAGCATTTTTTTTCAACAACCACCTTGGCAATGATCTTGTATAAACCAGTCACCAAGCTTGTTGCACTAAATTCACCCACTTTCTTAGATTTGATCTTCTTTAGGATTAAGAAAATGAAGTTCTCATTGATTTACGAATTCAGGATACAATTATTTAAAAAATTCATGTGACACTTTAAGAATATCATATCTGATAATGATCCGAAAAAATCACTCAGGACCAGGTGACTTTTTGTCGCAAGGTCCTCCATAGCTGCTCAAATCTCCTTTTCCTAGAAGATGGGTGCACTCTTTAGATATCGGTTCCCATCTTAGGGTTTGTGGCAGGAATTTTGGGTAACTTCTACTGAAGTTTTTGATAATATTTCACAACCATTACACACTTTACATTATCTAGTCTAGTGATGAGGTTGTTTAAGTTTATTGATTTAAGGTAATATGATTTTTAAAATTACATTACTTAAGACTATATATTAGAAAACAACAACTATAGACTATAAAAACAATGTTAGAAAAAGCCAGTGTGCACCTGCCTTGGTCTAAGGGTGGCTCCACCCCTGGAGAGAAACATTGGACAATTTAACACTTCTAAGATACCTCACCAATGCCCAACAGAAAAACACACAAAAAGAAAAAAAAGATGACTAGGATATTCAGAACCTTTAAAACTGTCTAATGATTCCTCTTTCAGTTTCAAAAACTCAAAATTAAGATTCACCAATATTCTCTATTTAGCAACATTTAATTAACATTTCAAGGTGGATTGGTGAAAAGTGACTTCGTGATACAAAAATTTAGCTATCCAAAAAATGTTCTTCATATCTGTTTTAAAAACAAAATTAAAAAATGTTACTTTTGAAAACAATATCCAAACCAGCCGTAAATTTCAATAGGAAGGTGAAACTAAAAAAATCAATAATACACACACATATTATTGAATCTAAATGTATTGCACAAAATGATAATCAGCAATCACACATACTCCATCAACTTGAGTTAACTCATTTAGATTTTTTACAAAACAAAAAATATTGACCAAAAAAATTAGATCAAACTTACACTAGAAAGTCTAAATGGACAAAACTTTGGCTTCCCTTTACGACCATACTTAAGGAGTTGAGAACCCTTCTTCAAAGCAATCAATGCCTACATTGCAAAAAGTTAATAGATCCTTCAAAGTTATAAGAAGAACAAACATTAAGAGTCAAGAGATAGTCATAATAAGTTTAGACAAGGTCAGTAAAATTAAAATAGTCCAAAACCGAAATTAAACCAAAATAAGATATTGTAAACTTTACTAAGTTTTTTTCTCCAAAATAAACTAAATTTGCAATGTTATTGTGCACAAGGCCATTAAATTTGCAACAAACATGAGAATGCTGACATCAAAGAAGTTATCACTTGGAAATATTATTATCAGATCCTCTTGACAAGAAATCAGCTATCAAAATTAACCCAAAAAAAAAAAAAACCTTTGTATAAATTCTATACAGAATTCCAATGGAAAACGACTTGAAAGAATTCCAATCATATTTGCAGAATTATTCCTTCCCATTTTGAAAGGATTCAAAAGACATGAGGGACATTATGTTATCTGTCTCGAAAAAAATTCTATTTAGAGAATCCAAATCATTTAGCATTATACTAAAAAAAAATTATTTAAACTTCAAAAAAGGGTCCATTAATAATGCAGTAAGTTGAAATATCCATAGAAAATATCTGATACTCAATGAAAAAAAACCAACTTCAATAATGAAACTCCCCTAAATCGAAAACATTTAACCTCATTTGATAACGATTTTCATTTCAGTTTCCAAAAAATTAGACTCGTTTACTAACAATTTCTTCGTCTCGTTTTGCTGATTTTTTTTATAACTCTTTCAAAATCTTCATCTCAACAACAACAAAAAATAGCTTCTTGAAAACGACTTCTTAACTTTTAAAATATGACTATTTATTTTCATAAATAACCTTAATTTAAAAAGACAAAAAAAAAAAAAAAAAAAACCCCCAAATTATTATCAAAAGAGCACAAAATGAACCTCAACCCAGAAATTACATGAAACAGAGTCTTCAATGCTTTATTAAAAAATATAAAAATAAAAAAGAAGACCTGTTCAATATCACGGTTAGCATTCCCATAGCTAAGAAGATCTGCCATTCAATGTGAGAGATTCTCCGGTCTTCATCTCCGAACAGTAACCAAAGCTCCTGTCTTCATCTACACCGACAACCTCGTCCATACACGAACATTAAAAAAAAACATTACAAATTGGCATAAAAAAACAACATTTTCTCCTTTCTCCAAACCTTCTCAGATCTAACAAGAACAAAAACTACACAACTTTCATTCCCAACTAAAGAAAAATGAAAGATGAAGCTTTCAACTTTAACTTCAAACTTTCCGACCAGGAAGAAGAAGTAGAGATTTTTTTTTTACAGGGCAAAAAAAAAGTTTTTTTTTATTTGGGTTTCAGACAGGAAAACGTGCTGACAACGGAGTACTGGACGGAGGAGACAAGGTGGAGAGAGAGAGAGAGAGAGAGAGAGAGAGAATCGGAGACGGGAGTCTGTGAAAAAAAGTACAGAGTTCAAAGACAGAAACAAATTTGTTGTTTTTTTAATTTTTCAAAACAAAAAAAAGTTTTAAACAATATTATATTATTATCTAAAGTTTTTCTTTTGATTGAAAAAGAAACAAAAAAAGCAGTTCCGAGGCGAAAAGGAAAAGTGGATTCATTTAAAATAGGGATAGTTGTTTTTTTTCTTTTAATTACAAATATTTAAATAATGTAATAAAAAGAAAATTATTTATGTTTGTTGGGGAATGTGGGAGGGAGGCACGTTCGTGGGCTAGTTTGGTAATTTGCATTGTGGAACATAAAGAATTTTGAGACCAACCTATGAATAAAATGAATTTCACATGGGAATGGGACTCCCCTTTCAAAAAAAAATTATGTGTCAATTTTTTTTTGTCTCCGCGTTTTCAATTTATGTCTAAATGGTCTCTCAGTTTTGGACGTTGTGCTTATTTTATTCGTTTTCAATTTATATCTAACTAGTCTCTGAGTTTTAAACATCGTGTCTATTTGTCCCTGAGTTTTAAATTTTGTCTAAATGGTCTCTGGATTATTAGAAATAACTTTAATTGGTCCTTAATTTGTTAACTTCTTGATAGAATGCTGACTTAATGCTAACATAAAATGTTTAATTGGCCAAAATACTGACATGAGATTAATTATTGTTTCAAAACTTAGTTCTAGATTGATAAAAGATTTGAAATAATATTTCTGTATATGTAAAATTCACCGTGGACCAGGCCCAATATCAAGAGCCCAAATCTTGATAGGCCCGATCCAGAAGAGATAATATGGTGCAAAGAGTCCAAGCCGCTTCCTCATGAAACATCTGAGACGTTTGGGTCGAGCCTAAACTTAAGGGTAAGGATGCGTAGATTAGCTCGAACATGCGTAACCGGGGAGCACGGTCGAGTTGAAGTCCGAAAATATCTATTTGATAAGGAGATAAGTCTATTATCTTTCAAATATTACGCCATAAACGCTTATCTTAGAGATGAATTATTGAAATCTGATCATAGATAGAGGTATCATCCAATCTATAAGTTCAATATATAAAGAGTTTAAAAAAAAAACCCTAAACGATACGTTATTGTTATTCCACTCGAGAATATATACATTTGATCACTTCCAAATCACTAACTTGATCATCGGAGTCGGTTTGGCAGGCACCACACTGGTGTTTTCTTGTTCTTATTTCTCAAGCATTCAAGATTAAGGAGATGCAACGCACATGATTGGTGATAGAGGAAACCATCCTCTACAATTTGGCGCCCATTGTGGGGCTACGAGAAAAACATTCACGTAAGCTTAACCTTAAATAGCAGACAGAAGGCATGAAGAACACTAGAAGCAAACAAGCTCTCGTGGGCAACTCCAATCCAGGTGACAGAAACAATCTGGAAAACGGAGAGAAGGATCATGAGGCCGAGACTTCGTTACGTGCCGCACAAGTCTTAGCCCCAGAAATGCATGTCCGGGATGAAGGGATGATTTACTAAATTAGCGGAATTTTATTTAGTAAACTTATTAACATTTAATAACGGATCTATTAACATCATGCAATTTGTGATATAAAACATGTAGATTCATGCTTAATTTCGAAAATTAAAACTCTAAAACTTACATTGAGTAATATATGGAGAATCGGTTGGAGATTTCTTTACAGCATCAAATCCTCAGCAACACCGGATCTTCTATGCTATATTCCAATCGATCAAACGAAACACGATTGTGGGATCGAACTTTAGAAGAAATTGGGAAGAAGAAAAATATTTTCTTCCCAATTTTGTTAGGGAATTTCGGCCAAGGGATGGGAGAGAGGAAGACAGAGTTCCAACTTTCTATGGAATTGAATTGTGTGATTTATGAATGACCCAACCCTCCTATTTATAAGAAAATAGGAATCCTAATCACATTAGGATTAATCTATAGAGATAAATACAAAAAGAATAAAGATTATCTCTTTCCTTTATCTTGCAATTTCGAAAATGCCATAGATAAATAGGAGATTATTTTATTTTCTTTATTTTATTTATCTTGGGTAAATAAATCTATGTAATTATTTTAGGATATAATTCAAGCAATTATCTCTCCCAAATAATACATATGGCTTAAAATTACAATAGTAATTAATAAAAATTCTAATTTATTTAATTAATTATTTTGGGCCAATTCCAATTGGGTTCATTAATTCAATTGGGCTTGAAACTCTCTCTTAAATTAATAATTCCAACTTAATTAATTTATTTATTAATTACCATTTAAATAAAATATTTTATTTAAACAATTAATAATATTAATATTTTCTTCCGACTAAATATTATCAAATTATATTTAATTATTAATTTCCATTTAAATAATTTCATTATTTAAATAATTAATAATAAATATTATAATTATTAATTTCCATTAAATAAACTCATTATTTAATTAATAATTTCATTGACAATATTTTATTATTAATTAATTAATTTTAATTATTAATTTCCGTTCAAATAAAATTAATTATTTAAATAATTAATAATATCTAATTAATAATATTTCATTATTAATTTCCTGTTTAAATAAACTCATTATTTAAACAATTAATAATGTTTATATTAATTACCTTTTAAATATCCTCAATATTTAAACAATTAATATTGCCTATTTTAAGTAATTCACTTTACTTAAAATTTCCATTTCTTCTACTTGATTTCGCGACTACGGTATTTGGGCTAGCATAGGGACTCGATGGACCTATAGATCATGGGCTTAATAATTAGTCAATTAAGTGATTAACACATAATCATTTAATTACTTATCATCTAACTATGAATAATTCCACTATAGATTCTTAGTTGAACTCCCCTCACTATAGATGAGTTATTGTCCATTTAGGTTATCATTATTTATATCTGTGATATTATCCTTCACGTGGAACCCTCATAATTACAGGCGGATAAATTTACCGTTTTGCCCCTGTAATTACCGCTTTATCCTTGTGTTCCCGCTGGTTCTCCAATGAACTTTATTTTTAGTCGAACTAGAGATAAGATACTTCTGTGATCAATAGAAGTCGTGACGTCAATTGTTCATGTCTCGAATCAGCACATCAAGGGAGTTTCCTAAAGTTCCTAAAATGTTTAGGTATCGCACTGATACCGTTAATTTATAGGAAAGTTATGAATTCCATCTCGTGAAAATGAGTTCCCAGTTACTTATCTAGTCATGTTCCCAAAACAGGAGTGTATTGAGCGTTCTTATAGATCGCTCTCAACTATATGAATCAAAGAACATAACTCCACAAATAGGAGTCCACATTTCACTCAGGATTGAAATCTATCACGGTTGATAAACTTAGTTTGATATTCGATTATTTCTGTAAACGGTACTAATGAGAAATTTGATTGAACATCGTGGTCCTGTCTTATACAATCTACCTTGCATATGATACTTCCATTTCATGTCTCCCACATGAATGATCAGGATTCGATCATTTGTCTATAAACAAAATGCGAAGTTATCAACAGTGTTACCAGGATAAGGTTTTCAAACGTTATCTGTTTACTGTAGACACGTTTAAGTTACTCATCTCGACTTTAATCCTCTTGTATGACTCACATACTAAGTCGTGATTTCGTAAGAGTAACTTAGGGTTTACTATTTGAATGTTTGATATTAATATATTTCCATATATTCCTAATATCGTCAATTGAATCAATCTAGATAATATAAAGAACTTATGTTTATTTATTTAATTTATTCTTAATAAATTATTATTATTAAATAATTACAAGTTCTAGGACACCATTCCTAACAGTCCTAGAACTTGTAATTATTTAATTATAATAATTTATTTCAAATAAATTAAATAAATAAACATAAGTTCTTTATATTATCTAGATTGATTCAATTAATGATATTAGAAATATATGGAAATATATAAATATCAAACATTCAAATAGTAAACCCTAAGTTACTCTTATGAAATCACGACTTAGTATGTGAGTCTTACGAGAGGATTAAAGTCGAGATGAGTAACTTAAAAGTGTCTATGATAAATGGATAACGTTTGGGAACCTTATCCTGGTAACACTTTGATAGCTTCGCATTTTGTTTATAGACAAATGATCTAATCCTGATCATTCATGTGGGAGACATGAAATGGAAGTATCATATGCAATGTTGATTGTATAAGACAGGACCACGATGTTCGATCAAATTTCTCCTTAGTACCGTTTACGAAGAATGATCGAATATCAAACTAAGTTTATCAACCGTGATAGATCTCAATCCTGAGTGAAATGCGGACTCCTATTTGTGGAGTTATGTTCTTTGATTCACATAATTGAGAGCGATCCGTAAGATCGCTCAATACACTCCTGTTTTGGGAACATGACTAGATAAGTAGCCGGGAACTCATTTTCACGAGATGGAATTCATAACTTTCCTATAAATTAACTAGACGCTGATACACCCGAACATTTTAGGAACTTTAGGAAACTCCCTGATGTCCCGATTCGAGACATGAACAAGTGGCGCCACGACTTCTATTGATCACGTAGTAACTTATCTCTAGTTCGACTAAAGATAAAGTTCATTGGAGAATCAAGGAACACAAGGATAAAGCGTAATTACAGGGCAAAACGGTAAATTTATCCGCCTGTAATTATGAGGGTTCCACGTGAAGGATTATATCACGGATATAAATAAAGATAAACTAAATGGACATAACTCATCTATAGTGAGGGGAGTTCACTATGAATCTATAGTGGAATTATTCATAGTTAGATAATAAGTAATTAACGATTATGAGTTAATCAATTAATTGACTAATTATTAAGCCCATGATCTATAGGTCCATCGTCCCTATGCTAGCCCAAATATCGTAGTCGCAAATCAAGTAGAAGAAATGGAAATTTTTAAGTAAAGTGAATTACTTAAAATAGGCAATATTAATTGTTTAAATATTGAGTATATTTAAACGGTAATTAATATGAACATTATTAAATAATGAGTTTATTTAAACATGAAATTAATAATAAAATATTATTAATTAGATATTATTAATTATTTAAATATTGAGTATATTTAAATGGTAATTAATAATTTGAAATTAATTAACAATTATTAATTGTTTAAATAATAAATTTTATTTGAACGGAATTAATAATTAATAATTAATTAATTAATAATAAAATGTTATCAATAAAATTATTAATTAAATAATGAGTTTATTTAATGGAAATTAATAATTAAAATATTTATTATTAATTATTTAAATAATGAAAATTATTTAAATGGAAATTAATAATTAAATATAATTTGATAATATTTAGTCGGGAGAAAATATTAATATTATTAATTGGTTAAATAAAATATTTTATTTAAATGGTAATTAATAAATAAATTAATTAAGTTCGACTTATTAATTTAAGAGAGAGTTTCAAGCCCAATTGGATTAATGAACCCAATTGAAATTGGCCCAAAATAATTAATTAAATAAATTTGATTTATTAATTATTTATTATTAATTTTGGCCTTCATAGAGAATTTGTAGGAGATAA
The DNA here is from genome assembly GCA_028015215.1 of Gynostemma pentaphyllum. NCBI lineage: Eukaryota > Viridiplantae > Streptophyta > Magnoliopsida > Cucurbitales > Cucurbitaceae > Gynostemma > Gynostemma pentaphyllum. The sequence goes on from CM051353.1 coordinate 43,924,813, forward strand.
TTATTTGAATTATATCCTATAATAATTATATAGATTTATTTACCCAAGATAAATAAAATAAAGAAAAGAAAATAATCTCCTATTTATCTATGACATTTTCGAAATTGCAAGATAAAGGAAAGAGATAATCTTTTTTCTTTTTGTATTTATTTCTATAGATTAATCCTAATGTGATTAGGATTCCTATTTTCTTATAAATAGGAGGCTTGGGTCATTCATAAATCACAACAATTAAATTCCTTAGAAATTCGGAATTCTCTCTTCCTCCTCTTCCCCTTGAGTGCCGATTTTCCCTATTCAAAATTGGGAAGAAAATATTTTTCTTCTTCCCAATTTCTTCTAAAGTTCGATCCCACAATCGGGTTTCGTTTGATCGATCGGGATATAGCGTAGAAGATCCGGTGTTGCTGAGGATTTGATGCTGTAAAGAAACCTCCAACCGATTCTCCATTTATTACTCAATGTAAGTTTTGATTTTAATTTTCGAAATTTAAAGCATGAATCTACATGTTTTTTCACAAATTGCATGATATTAATAGATCCATAATTAAATGTTAATTAGTTTACTAAATCAAATTCCGCTAGTTTAGTAAATCATCCCTTCAAGGACAACATTCCTAACAATCTCCCACTTGTCCTAGATCTTTGGAGATTTGACTTGTAATTCCTGTCAAACTGGATGACTATCAACTACTTAGCCATGGTAGTCATTTTAATACTTTATCAGTAACGTTTTCATCAGTTTAGTATGTATTTCTTTTGTCTGATGTTAGTTTCATTAAGTGTAATAGATTCCATATTTTATCGCCATAAAATAAATTCTATTAACTATTGATTGAAACCATCATGTTCAACCACCTTTCATTTACTAACAACTTAGTAATCACGCGAATCTAGAGTTTAGTTAGTAAAAACTCATTTTACTTATACTTAACTCATTTGATGTTTAATTCGCATAGGTCTTTTGTCGAATTCTTACATTGAAGTAAATTCATGTTCGAATTTGAGCCCGTACAACTCATAAAATCTCTCATTTTATCTATGTGCACTAACATACTATTTGCAATTTTTATTTTAGTCACATTGGTTCTAGGATTCTCGAAATTCTTAAGCTCCCACTACAAAGTAATTCTCCTTTACTTTAATTTGTTTAATGATTACAATTTTATACTTCTTATTATTTCCAAAATTAATGTATAAGTATAAGTGTCCCTTTTCAACTCAACTATTGAAAATTCATGTCACTTTTATTTCACTTATTTTGAACTTTATTCATTGATTTTGAAGTCAATGAGTTTTATTTGAACTTCTAAAAGTCCTTTTGGTTCGTTCTATGACGCTCCCACTCAAATAAAGTTCTACAAGTAGTTTTACCATTTAAACTTTTGAATGACTACTTGTTTTATTGTGAAATAAAATCATTGTAATTATTTTCTATCTGAAGTATGGTTTAAACTTTTCAGTATCACTGATTTACTGAACTTTTCTTTTAATAATTTGTGAAACCAATTATTCACTAATTATTGCTATTCAATTTCTGTTTTGTTTATTCCATATCAGTTTGTACTCCTTTTAAAACATCCTTTTAAAATAACTGAATGTTTGGAATATAAGAAATCGATTTAATGTTTACTTATCACTTAAGTTCTAACATCTGAATGTTCAAGTTTTAGTGATATTTAAGTCTATTTATCTTTGATAAATCAAAGATATTCGATTTTACTTATCCCATAAGTTCGTGGATTAATATGGTTATCATCTCAAATTCCTTGAGAACCATCTTTAAGAGATTAATCCTTCTAACTTATTTAAGTAATTTTAGTCTTAAGTATTTAAACATTTTTTTTAAACCTTTATAACTTGTTTAGATATTTTGGAGTTTAGAATTTGGTTTTGGAATTTATTTGTTTTATACTAAGTATTTTGAGAGAGGTTTTATGAGAAATATTACTTAGCTGATTTACGAGATCGATTAGAGGTGGAGTTTCTGACCCTGAAACAGGGTGATAGATCAGTGACAGAGTATGGGCGAGAGTTTGATCGACTGTCTAGGTTTGCTCCTGGACAGATTGCCGACCCTCAGAGTAAGAGGAAGAGGTTTATGGTGGGATTGAGAGCCGAGGTTAGGGGTCATCTACGTACTTTACGTCCGACTACCTACGAGGAGGTTTAGAGTTTGCCCTTTCTTTAGATTTGGCATCTGAAGAAAGGAAGGGCAAACTAGCTGCTACAGGAGAGACTTCCTCTCAGAAGAAGAAGGCAAAGGATGACCATACTGGTTGAGTACCACTGTCACAGCAGAGACAACAGCAGCAGCAGGCTCGGGGTGGAGCGCAGTTTAGACATTCGAGGGCACAGGGACAGACTCCCCATTATTGTCATAACTGTTCTAGTTATCATGTTGGGATGTGTACCCTACCACATATATGTTATACTTGTGGTCAGGAGGGTCATCTATCTAGACAGTGTAGGGCTCGTCAGGCACAGCCACCACAGTATGGTTACTCGGGTCAGGGTGTTCAGCAGAGACCATATCAGGGACCACCTGCTTTTTATGCTCCTCCGGTTAGGGGCAGAGGTCAGGACCGAGGCAGAGGTCAGTACAGGGGTAGAGGTCAGGGTGGACAGGCACAGTAGTTTAGACTTCCACCTGTTGTTCCACCACCACAGATATTACCTCCACCGCCGCATCCGATACTTCCTCTACCTGTTCAGCATCAGGCTCGTGTATTTGCCACCAGATAGGAGGCTGAGGCTGCAGGTACTGTAGTGACTAGTACTTTGACAGTTTTGGGCCATTCACCTTTTGTTTTATTTGATTCTGGGGCTATCCACTCTTTTATTTCTTCTGAGTTTGTTGAGTTGGCTGCACTTGAGTCTGCACCGTTAGGTTTTGAGATGCGTGTTTCTACCCCGGTGGGGAAGTTTGTTATTGCTGATAGTATGATTAGCACTGATGATTTGTGTTTTATGGGTTGTTGCTTGCATGCTACTTTGATTATCATGCCTATGTCTGATTTCGATGTGATTTTGGGTATGGATTGACTATCAGCTAATCGTGCCACCATTGATTGTACTGAGAGAGTTGTTGACTTTATGAGTCCATGTGGGACCAATTTACGTTTTCGTGGGACTAGTAGTCGAGTAGCACCCACTTTGATATCTATGTTAGAAGCTAGTATGCTTCTAAGTGATGGAGCCTTGGGCTATATAGCTAGTGTTGTTGACACTTCTGTACCAGAGACTAGTATGAGTTCTGTGCCAGTAGTGAGGGATTTCGTTGATGTCTTCCCTGATGAGTTACCCGGTTTGCCACCGGTAAGACAATTTGATTTTCAGATTGAGGTTGCTCCTGGGACAGCTCCATTGTCCAAAGCACCTTATCGTATGGCACCATTTGAGGCACTTTATGGTAGAAAGTGTAGATCTTCAGCTCACTGGGATGAGGTTGGAGAGAGAAGGCTTTTGGGACCCGAGTTGTTACAATTGACTAGTCAGTCGATTGACTTGATTAGAGAGAGGATGAGGATTGCCCAAAGTAGACAGAAGAGTTATGCAGATAAACGACGTAGTCCGCTTGAGTTTTCAGTGGGGGACCACGTGTTTTTGAAGGTAACACCTATGAAAGGTGTTATGAGATTTGGGAAGAAAGGTAAGTTGAGCCCTAGGTTCATTGGCCCTTTCGAGGTACTTGATCGGGTAGGAGCAGTACCTTACAGGTTGGCTTTACCACCTTCTTTATCAGTAAATCATAATGTATTCCATGTATCTATGCTTCGGAAGTACATGGCGGATCCTTCTCATGTGATCGATCACGAGCCGATAGTTTTGGATGCTAGTATGTCTTATGAGGAGACACCAGTTAAGATTCAAGCATTCGAACAAAAGGTGTTGAGAAACAAGACTATTCGCTTGGTTAAGGTCCTTTGGAGGAACCAAGTGTCTGAAGAAGCTACGTGGGAGCGTGAGGATGATATGTGGGCAAAGTATCCTCACATTTTCACTTAGTAAGTTTACTTTTCGGGGACGAAAAGCCCTTTTTAGGAGGGTTGACTGTAACGTCCCGTTATTTTGTGATAAAATTTTTTTTATTTATTTTATTTTAATTTAAGTAATTAAAGTTTATTTATTTATCGGTAAATTAGAATTTAGTAGTTTATTTCGGTTTAAGTCCTTTTAATTACCGTTTTAGTTTAATTTCGTTTTAATGGTATTAATAATTATTAACGGGCCAATCAATAATTATTAATTACCATTGGGATAGTTTAAGATCATCGGGTTTCGTTTTATAAGTCAAAAGTCATAAAAGGACGCAACCGTCATTTCCAAAATTCCTAAATATCTAAACACTATTTGCTTCATCTTCTTTAAAATACCATTGACTCAAAAGTTGACCAAAATAATCACTATTTTCTTCCTCCAAACCGTGAGTCCAAGAGAGAAAGAGAGATTTTTCAGTTTTCGTTCATTTCTCGACGGATCGACTCGATCTTGGATACATCGGAAAGCCCTCGATTCTAGGATCCATTTCCACCTAACCATCGTCTCTTTCTCTCGAGATCCAAGGAGTTCTCGGTAAGTTTATCTTGAAACCCTAAGCTCCAAATAGTGTTTTAATGGAGTTTTCTTTGTTTTCTTTCGATTTCTTGTCGAGAAACTCGCCGTTATGCATGAAATGAAGGTAATGTGGACTTTTCACATACTATCCACCCTTATCCTTATGTATGAAGTAGTGTGGACTTTTCCCGTAGTATCCACTAGTACTTATGCACGGAGGTAATGTGGACTTTTCTCGTATTCCACCATTAACCTTTCGTTTTTCTTTCTCACTTTTTTTTCTTTTCAATAATGCGAGATGTTATGCATATGCTTGCAAAAGTAAATAATGTAAATGTAAATGATTAAGTAACCGAAACAAGCATAAAGTAAAGGGGCATAAAGTAAAGACATAAAGTAAATAGCTAGGAATCTCGGACGAACGATATGTCGTAAATACGAGAGTTGTTTTAAGTGTTTTTGGAAACAATCTCATAACCCTAAAACCGAGTTTCAGTCGAAACCCTTCCCGTTTGAAATTTACCCTTTTGGGTTTAATTATGGGTTATAAATTAGTGATATATTGTTTATTGAAATTCATTTCGGGAAAGGGCATAATATTCGAAAACCCTAATTATCGATACCCATTAAAATCGGGAATATCGAATTTACTTAAAACCAACTCGAAACACTTTTAGATTGCCTAAAAGCCGGAAAACCAAACCCGAGGCCCATTTTCTTTGAGGGGGCCGAGAGCCTCTTTGGGGGGGGGGGTTGTTGAGTTTTTCGTCGTTTTGTACGTTTAGTTGTTGTTTGATTGATAGATTGTAGTTTATTGATTGTGTGATATAATTCAATTGTAGGTGTTTTTGAATCGCTCGTTTGATCGCTCTTTCGGACTTAGGAGCGAAGTCAACTTTCATTAAGGTGAGAATAGTTAGGATTTAAAGTAATTTTAGAAAGCAAATAAGTATAATGGTTTGTAGGATTGAAACTAAGACTAGAATTCGAATCTAAGATTAGAGGGAAGTGAGTTAGTGCCCTTAGGATTAGGAGTTAATCCTTTAAGTGAGAACTTAGGAGTTCTCGAGGAAAGTGTTGAATCTTAGAAGATTCTAAGTTAGATTCGTTTTGAAGCTTAGGTTGGATCATTGGAAGTTAAAAGATCCAACTTGTTTTTAGAACGGTTAATAGAACCTCAGATTATATTGGAAGTTTAGAATACGGGATGTACTCATTACCTTCATGCATACAATTGATGAAATTATATATCCTGGATAGAGTATCGAGATGTTATAATTATGCAAAGTTTTATTTATTTTTCTTAACTTTGTCATAACAAGTAATTGGATGAGGATTGACTACGAGAGTTAGTAATATCATCCATTAGAGAGTATAAAATGAAATTACCTAGAGTTAGGAGAACTTTAGGATTGTATTGTGTCAGATTATTTGGACACAAATCGAAATGCGAGTTTGAGGTCTACTTTAACTTTTTATTCTTATTATTCTCACTGAGCTTAAGTTGTTAGCTCATGATATTACAACCAATTTCAGGTAATGCCCTGGCTAGAGGTCGAGGGAGAGGAGGTGGTGCTACGTGATCGAGGGATGATGACCTCGAGATGGACTCAGTTATTGTAAAGCTTATGTATTAACTTTTGTGAACTTTAAAGGATTTTATGAATTGTACATTGTATTTAGCTCATAAGAGCTTATGGTTATTGTTTTATGATATTACATCTTTGAACTCCTGATTGGGACTTAAAGTTCCATGTGATTTTATTAGATTTGAAAATTAGGATGTAAACAGGTTTTGGCTAGCCAACTTTCAAACAAAACCACGCCAAATTTTCTTAAAATAAAAGACTTCCGCTGTGTTTTATAAATTAAATTTATTTAAAAGTGTTGGGTCGTCACAGATACTAATGAGAAATTTGATCGAACATCGTGGTCCTGTCTTATACAATCTACATTGCATATGATACTTCCATTTCATGTCTCCCACATGAATGATCAGGATTCGATCATTTGTCTATAAACAAAATGTGAAGTTATTAACAGTGTTACCAGGATAAGGTTTCCAAACGTTATCCGTTTACTGTAGACACGTTTAAGTTACTCATCTCGACTTTAATCCTCTTGTATGACTCACATACTAAGTCGTGATTTCATAAGAGTAACTTAGGGTTTACTATTTGAATGTTTGATATTAATATATTTCCATATATTCCTAATATCGTCAATTGAATCAATCTAGATAATATAAAGAACTTATGTTTATTTATTTAATTTATTCGAAATAAATTATTATAATTAAATAATTACAAGTTCTAGGACACCATTCCTAACACGGGAGATGTACGAAAAGCAAGACCTAAATAGGACGCGCATTGAGAATCCCCCGCCTCATTTCCAGGTAGGCGACGGAGCTCGCAAGCCATGTCTAGCTCGTCACACAATGAGAGTACGAAAGCAGAAGTCAAGGGACGACGAGATCCCCGTAACATCCAAAACATATCACCCAAAAGTCACCGACGTCGATTTCGAGGAGATCAACTCATCTGGGCTTGTACCGGCCAATTTTAAGCTCAGACCAGATAGGGCAAAGTATGTTGAGAGCGCTAAGCAAGACGATGAATGAAGAAAGAGACGACATCAAAGGGACTCTAACAGCCATTTAAATCACAGATCGTCCAGTTAGTCTAGTTTGTAAAGACATTACAAACAGTAGAGAGACTATCATCCCACTGACTTAAATCTGATGAATACAAGAAGCTCGAGTAGAACATCCTCAAGGGCTGGGATCCAGGACCGAAAGGTCTATCTTGAATTCACGTACTCTTGGGGAATCACAGCTGGTCCCCCACGTTCTAGTAGTCGAATTACCAGAAAAATTCTAAATACTGTCCTTTGAGCTTTATGACGGTACGAGCGATCCCACTGAGCACATCAATTACTTCATCAACTTGATCGAGTCGAACTGCATTCCTTTCCCCTCAGTCTGAAGTCGGCCCTAAAATGGTTCAACAACTTCAAAAGAGGATCGATACATAACTTCCAAGAACTCTCTTCGGCATTCCAAATGGAGTACAACGTGAGCAAGAAATACGCGAAGACTAACCAGGACCTTAACAACATCCTGATGAGGAAGGATGAATCGCTAAAGGACTTCTTTTGCAGGTTCAGAAAGGTGAAACTAGAAATTCCCAACTGTCTAGATGAAGATGCAGCATCGGCCTGCGCAAGGGCAATACATCCAGACCATCAGTTCTAGAAATCCTTCAACAAGTCCTCTCCTCGAATTATGACAGAGGCATTGGAGAGAGTGTCAAAACATATCTTTATAGAGGAATCGGCGAGGATGGCTCGCAAACTCCATACAGGTGAAAAGGATCAACATACCTTCAGTGAAATGAGGTACAAGTCTAAGAACCTAAAGTACGTGAAGCCCTGGAAAAGTAGGAGAGATAGGGCCGATAGGAAAGATCGCTCGAAAAATGAGTAAGACAATGCTCCCATTTGAAGGGATGATTTACTAAACTAGCGGAAATTTATTTAATAAATTTATTAACATTTAATAACGGATCTATTAACATCATGCAATTTTTGGAAGACATGTAGATTCATGCTTATATTTTCAAAAATTAAAATCAAACCGAAACTTACATTGAGTAATAAATGGAGAATCGGTTGGAGGTTTCTTTACAGCATCAATCCTCAGCAACACCGGATCTTCTATGTTATATCCCGATCGATCAAACGAAACCCGATTGTGGGATCGAACTTTAGAAGAAATTGAGAAGAAGAAGAAATATTTTTCTTCCCAATTCTATAGGAAAATCGACAATGGCTATGGAAGAGAGGAGGAGAGAATTCTCAATTTTTATGTATTGAATTGTGTTATTTATCAATGACCCAATCCTCCCATTTATAGAAAAATAGGAATCGTAATCACATTAGGATTAATCTATGGAGATATATACAAAAAAGGAAAAAAAATATTATCTCTCCACTATCTTGTATTTTCGAAAAATACATAAATAAATAAGATATTATTTTTCTTTTCTTTTAATTTATCTTTTTCTTTTAATTTATCTTGGATAAATAAATCTATGTAATTATTTTGGGATATAATTCAAACAATTATATCTTCATAAAATACATGGTATGGCCGAAAATAGCATTAATAATTAATAAATAATTCCAATTTATTTAATTAATTATTTTGAGCCAATTCCAATTGGGTTCATTAATCCAGTTGGGCTTGAAACTCTCTCTTAAATTAATAAGTCCAACTTAATTAATTTATTTATTAATTACCATTTAAATAAAATATTTTATTTAAACAATTAATAATATTAATTTTTTCTCCCAACTAAATATTATCAAATTGTATTTAATTATTAATTTCCATTTAAATAATTTTCATTATTTAAATAATTAATAATAAATATTTAATTATTAATTTCCATTAAATAAACTCATTATTTAATTAATAACTTTATTGATAATATTTTATTATTAATTAATTAATTTTAATTATTAATTTCAGTTCAAATAAAATTAATTATTTAAACAATTAATAATTGTCAATTAATTTCAAATTATTAATTACCATTTAAATATACTCAATATTTAAATAATTAATAATGTCTAATTAATAATATTTCATTATTAATTTCCTGTTTAAATAAACTCATTATTTAAATAATTAATAATGTTTATATTAATTACCGTTTAAATATACTCAATATTTAAACAATTAATATTGCCTATTTTAAGTAATTCACTTTACTTAAAATTTCCATTTCTTCTACTTGATTTCGCGATTACGATATTTGGGCTAGCATAGGAACCCGATGGACCTATAGATCATGGGCTTAATAATTAGTCAATTAAGTGATTAACACATAATCAGTTAATTACTTATTATCTAACTATGAATAATTCCACTATAGATTCATAGTTGAACTTCCCTCACTATAGATGAGTTATTGTCCATTTAGTTTATCATTATTTATATCTGTGATATCATCACCTGGAACATTCATAATTACAGATGGATAAGATTTATCGTTTTGCCCCTGTAATTACCGCTTTATCCTTGTGTTTCCGCTGATTCTCCAATGAACATTATCTTTAGTCAAACTATAGATAATATACTTTTGTAATGAATAGAAGTCGTGGCGCCACTTGTTCATGTCTTGAATCAGTACATCAAGGGAGCTTCCTAAAGTTCCTAGAATGGTTAGGTATCGCACTGATACCGTTAATTCTTTAGGAAGGTTATGAATTCCATCTCGTGTAAATGAGTTTCCAGCTACTTATCTAGCCATGATCCCAAAACAGGAGTGTATTGAGCATTCATACAGACCACTCTCAACCATGTGAATCAAAGAACATAACTCCATAAATAGGAGTCCGCATTTCGCTCAGGATTGAGATCTATCATGGTTGATAAACTTAGTTTGATATTCAATCATTTCTCGTAAACAGTACTAATGAGAAATTTGATCGAACATCGTTGTCCTGTCTTATACAATCAGCATTGTATATGATACTTCCATTTCATGTCTCCCACATGAATGATCAGGATTAGATCATGTATCTATAAACAAAATGCGAAGCTATCAACAGTGTTACCAGGATAAGGTTCCCAAACGTTGTCCATTTACTGTAGACACTTTTAAGTTACTCATCTCGACTTTAATCCTCTCGTATGACTCACATACTAAGTCGTGATTTCATAAGAGTGACTTAGGGTTTTACTATTTGAATGTTTGATATTTATATATTTCCATATATTCCTAATATCTTCAATTGAATCAATATAGATAATAAAGAACTTATGTTTATTTATTTTTTGAAATAAATTATTTTTATTAAATAATTATAAGTTCTAGGACACCATTCCTAACAATCTCACACTTGTCCTAGATCTTTGGAGATTTAACTTGTAATTCCAGTCAAGCTAGATGACTATCAACTACTTATCCATGGTAGTCATTTTAATACTTTATCAGTAGTGTTTTTCATCTGTTTAGTATGTATTTCTTTTGTCTGATGTTAGTTTCATTAAGTATAATAGATTCCATATTTCCATAAAATAAACTCTATTAACTTTGATTTGAAACCATCATGTTCAACCACCTTTCATTTACTAACAACTTAGTAATCACGCCAATCTAGAGTTTAGTTAGTAAAAACTCATTTTACTTATACTTAACTCATTTGATGTTTAATTCGCAAAGGTCTTTTGTCGAATTCTTACATGGAAGTAAATTTATGTCCGAATTTGAGCCCGTACAACTAATAAAATCTCTCATTTTATCTATGTGCACTAACATACTATTTATAAATTTTATTTTAGTCACATTGGTTCTAGGATTCTCGAAATTCTTAAGCTCCCACTACAAAGTAATTCTCCATTACTTTCATTTGTTTAATGATTACAATTCTATACTTCTTATTATTTCCAAAAATATTGTAGAAGTATAAGTGACCCTTTTTAACTCAACTATTGAAAATTCATGTAATTTTTATTTCACTTATTTTGAACTTTATTCATTGATTTGGAAGTCAATGAGTTTCACTTGGACTTTGAAAGTCCTTTGGTTCGTATTATGACGCTCCCACTCAAATAAAGTTCTACAAGTTGTTTAACCATTTAAACTTTTAAATAACTACTTGTTTTGTCATGAAATAAAATTATTGTAATTCTTTTCTATCTTAAGTAAGGTTTAAAGTTTTCAGCATCACTGATTTACTGAACTTATCTTTAATAATTCATGAATTTAATTATCCACTAATTATTACTTTTCAATTTCTGTTTTGTTTATTCCATATCAGTTAGCACTCCTTTAAAACATCCTTTTAAATAACTGAATATTTGGAATATAATAAATTGATTCTATGTTTATTTATCACTTAAGTTTAACACCTAAGTGTTGAACCTTAGTGATTTTTAAGTCTAGTTATCTTTGATAAATCAAAGATGCTTGATTTTACTTATTTCTATAAGTTTGTGGATTAACATGATTATCATCTCAAAATATTTGAGAACCATCTTTAAGAGATTAATCCTTTTAACTTATTTAAGTAATTTTAGACTTAAAACATTTTAAACATTTTTAAACCTTTATAATTTATTTAGATATTTCGGAGTTTAGAATTTTGTTTTGGAACTATTTGTTTTATGATGTATTCAAATATTGTAATAAAATTTCAAAGGAATATTTAACTAAACGACTTTTATTAAAATATTCCTAATTGATTCTTATAAGGTGAGAACTAATATTTATTACATAATTCAAAATTAAAACAAAATTTAATAACTAAACTAAACTATAAATTTAAATGAAAAATTAAAGATTGAAAATAGTAAATCCAATCTACTTTTATCTTGAATCATCTTCAAACCAGTAGTGTTGAAGAATTAAGCTGCACCTGTAAAGTTTAGATAAAAACTTTGCGTTAGTGACTATTGAATCAACCATTCAAAATAATTTTCTCAAATTTTTCACTAAGTAAATCTAATTTACCTTCTTTCCCCTTTTTCTTTTCTTCAAGATATTTGGGGCAATTTCTCTTCCAATGTCCATCTATGTTGCAATGAAAACATTTCCCTTTAGGCTCTTTGGTCTCAGCCTTAAATGTTTTCTTCTTAGCAATGAGCTTGGTCTTTTTAGCAGTAAAGCTCTTTTTCTTCTTAAAAGCATTGAAGACAACATTTGCTTCTCCCGACTTATTGTTTTCCATTTTCATTGATTCGAAGGTTTGAAGTTCGTTTAGCAATTGAGTAAGGGAGTAGCTCAGTTTGTTCATGACCAAATTGCTTTTAAAATTGAAAAAACTCGGTCGGAGAGATTCCAATATAAAGCTTATCTGGGACTCGTCATCAATCATGGCCCCGTTCGTTTCAGCTACATTTAAGTAGTTCATCATTGTCAAAACATGATCACAAATAGATGTGCCTTGTTTAATTTGAGTGTTATAAACTGACTTTATAGCCTCATGACGTGCTTGTTTTGATGGTTGGCCAAACATGCCCTGCACAGAATCAGTTATTTCTAAAGCCGTTTCCATTGGTTCATGTTTCTTGGCTAAGACGTCACTTATCCCAGCCATCATTACAAAAAAAATGTTAAATTGCGACCAGACATTTGCGATCAAAGGTATTGGGTAGTTTTTTTGGTGACCACTCTGGTAGTAAATATGAAGTTTGACTTAAAACGACCATTTGGTCACTTTTTTACAACCAAATGGCGACCAAGTAATGAATTAGTCATAAAAAATGGCGTGAATTTTTGGAGCGAAGCAAGTGACCATATGGTCACTACAAAATTATGATCATGTGGTCGTAATTTTTTGACATTGGTTATCATTTAGTAGCAAAAAAAGGCGCGTAAATTTGGCGAGAGAAAGGCTACCAAGTGGTCACAATTGAAAGTGACTATGTGGTCACAATTTTGGTGACCTTTAGTGACCAATGGTAGCTTAAAAATTTGGCGGGAAATACGCAACCAGGTGGTCACATTTTGAAGTGACCAGATGGTCGCAAAAGTGTGACTTTAAGTGACCAGTGGTAGATAAACAATTTGGCGTGAGAAAAGCTACCAAATGGTCACCAAAATAAGTGACCATGTGGTCGTAAATGTTGTAACTTGATGTGGCTCGGGGTAGCGAGGAAAATGGCGGGAAAAGGTGACCATTTGGTAGCAAAAATACGACCATCTGGTCGCAAATAAGCAGAGGAGTCCATTATAAAATCCCTTTTTCCCATTGTTTCTTAGCATTAAGAAAAAAGAAAATGAGAGAGTGGATGTATGTTCGTTTGATAGATGGGTATTTGAACGATGAGTTCGTGGCCGGGGTTGAACAATTTGTTGAGTTTTGCATGACAACTGTCTATTATGAAAAGTATGGTGGAAATCTACGTTGCCCGTGCAGGAAATGCGACAATAGAAGAATCATACTGGTTACAGATTTGAAGGTTCATCTTTATAGTTTGGGATTTGTGCAGAATTATTATCACTGGATGTTTTATGGGGAAACAAAAGAAATGTTCGACGCTGCATTACAGGAATCGAGACGATACGAAGGTAGCAGCTCAAATGTAGAGGTTGTTGCCGAAGAACGGAATGATGAACAACAGTATAGTCAGATGCAGCAAATGATACTTGAAGGTGCGGGGTATGGAGGCAGTGAAAATTACCGTGAAAAGTTAATCGTAGACGAAGATGAACGGGTTATTGAAGAGGAAATGAATCCAGAAGCACGTAAGATGCACAAGATGCTAAAGACAGCCAGCCGACCATTGTACGATGGGTGTGAGTTAAGTCAACTTGCTGCTGCTACAGAACTTTTAAACATAAAGGTGCAGTACAATATACCTGGTAGAGGATTTGATTCGATTGCAGTGTGGTTTCGTCGATGCGCGCCAGAAGAAAATATGATGCCCCACAGTTTGTAGGACACGAAAAAACTAGTGGAGGGACTTGGATTACCCGTGGAGAAAATAGATTTGTGTCGAAAAAGATGCATGATTTACTGGGATGTGGATGAGGACCTGCATCACTGCAAATTCTGTTTTCTTCCAATATATAAACAAAGGAAACGCAGCTTGATTTCGTACGCCCGCATGTTCTATTTACCGCTGACCCCACGTCTGCAACGGTTGTATGCATCAGATGTGACAGCTTCGCACATGAGATGGCATCACGAGCATTCACAGGATGAAGGTGTTATGAGACATCCCTCAGATGTTGCGGCATGGAAGCATTTAAATAATTGTCATCCTGATTTTGCACAAGATCCGAGAAATGTCAGATTGGGCTTATACACGAATGACTTTAACTCGTTCGAGGCATCCGAGGCACAATATTCAGTTTGGTCAGTCATGGTAACCCCGTATAACTTGCCTCCCTCGATGTTCATGCGGGACCCGGTGATTTTTCTAACAGTGATCCTACCTGAGCTGAAAAGTCCAAAACAGAAACTGGATGTTTATTTGCAACCACTTATTGCAGAGTTGAAAAGGTTGTGGGCTGACGGTGTTATGACGTATGACATTTCGAAGAAACAAAATTTCTTGATGCGCCCCGCGTTAATCTGGACAATCAGTGACTTCCCTACGTATTCAATGTTGTCAAGTATGTTGATATTTAATTACTTTTATATATATTTTTGAGTATGTGGTTAGTTTTTGTTATTGCTTTGCTTAGTCAGTAGTTAATTGTATGAACCTCAATCTCGTCCTCTTAAAAGATGGAGTACGGCAAGGAAATACGCATGTCCACATTGCATGCTAGACACAAATGCATTTTATCTCAGAAACGGCTGAAAAACTTGTTGGTTTGATTGTCACCGTCGATTTTTGCCGTTGAATCATACGTTCCGTTCAAACTGCAGTGATTGGAAGAAGGGTCGACGGGTAAGAAAAGAAACCCCGCCGACAATGTATAGTGGAAGGAAGATTCTTCACGGTATAGTTGCTATAGGGATGCAGAAGATTATAGTGGACGGTGCAGAGAGTGCAAACAATGCGGCTGGAAAAAACACGGGTTGGAAGAAACTGAGTATTTTTTGAGATCTACCGTATTGGGAAGATCTACTGATTAGACACAATCTGGATGTAATGCATATCGAGAAGAATTTTTTCGACAATATTTTCAATACGATTTTGAACGTTCCGGGAAAAACAAAGGATAATCTGAAGGCACGTTATGATATACGGGAGATATGTCACCGTCCTGAGTTGGAGCCTGACGACAATGATAATTACGCAAAATCAAAGTACATGTTCACGACGGATGAAAAGAAAACATTATTTGAGTGGATCAAATTCTAGGACGGATACGTTTCGAATGTGAGTCGGTGTATAGACAGTAAAAAAAATCATGTTCGGGATGAAAAGCCACGACCGTCATGTATTCATGCAACGATTAATGCCTGTCGCGTTCAGACCGTTCCTAGAGAATAGACATTGGGAGCCGCTTACACAGTTGAGTGTTTTTTTTAGGGACTTGACATGTACAGAGCTGACTTAAGCTACTGTCGCTTCAATGAGTTCAGAGATCGCTGAATTTATTCGAGACGATGAAGAAGAAGAAGAAGAAGAAGCGACAACCGAAGAAACTGAGGATGATGAATAAGACATTTTGTAACTTTATGATTCACTGTGTATGTTTTATTAAAACTATTTCTTTAATGAGGATTAAAATATATATATATATATATATATATATATATATATATATATATTAATATTTGCGACCATTTGGACGCAAATTAACACAAAAAGTGACCACATGGTAGTAATTTAGAAGTGAAATGCGACCAGTGGGTTGGAATTTTGGAAAAGTAGACTTATGTTTTTCCAAAACTCTAAGTTAAATTACGACCAATTGGTCGCAAAACTCTAAATGGTAATCTTAAAAGTTCATGAAATTTTTGGCTGTTAATTTCATGTTTGCGACCATCTGGTTGCAAATTTAAGCGGTTAATTAAAATTTTCATGAAATTTATGGTGGTGAATTTAAAGATTACGACCATCTGGTTGCAATTCTTAACGGTGAATTTCATTATTGTGACTCGTTGGTCGTAATTCTTGATGGGACGCGTGATATGACAGCTGTTGTAGATAATCACAATTTTTGCGACCATCTGGTCACCTTTTTAATAAATGCTACCAGGTGGTCGCAAATGTGTTTGAAAATTCGACTAGGTGGTCGTAATTTCCCCAGCACGCGCGACCTTTCGTTTCTAGTCATGATTACATATTTGTGACCAGTTGGTCGCAAATTCTGATTTAAAACTCAGAACCTTCCCCCCCCCCTTTTCATTTTTCTTTCTCTCTTTTCTTTCTTTTCTCTCTTTCCCCCGTTCCGTTCCTCGTTGTTTTTTTCCCGTTCCCATTCCCCGTTCCTACTCTAAACCTAAAAACCCTAAACCTCCAATCTCGGTTTCAATTACGAGGTTAGTTTTCGTATAGATTTTAAGTTTTAAGTTAGTTTTAGTTTTTAGTTTTTAGTTAGTTTTAGTTTAAATTTAGTTTAGTTAGTTTTAGTTTTTAGTTTTAATTAATTACTTTAGTTTAATTTTGTTAATTTAATTAATTTTAGTTTAATTTTGTTAATTTAATTAATTTTAGTTTAATGAATCTAATTTAGTGTAATTAATTACTTAGTTTACTTTAGTTTAATTAATCTAATTTTAGTTTACTTTAATTACTTAGTTTACTTTAATTAATTAATTAGGTTAGTTTAATTTTGTTAATTTAATTAATTTTAGTTTAGTTAATGTAATTTAGTTTAATTAATTACTTAGTTTACTTTAGGTTAATTAATCTAATTTTACTTTACTTTAATTAATTAATAAATTTTAGTTCAATTAATCTAATTTTAATTTTCTTTAATTTAATTAATTAATTAGTTTAGTTTAGTTTAGTTTTAATTAATTAATGTTAGTTAAATTTAATTAATTTTAGTTTAATTAATCTAATAGTTGAAATCTTCA
This sequence comes from Gynostemma pentaphyllum, assembly GCA_028015215.1. Taxonomy (NCBI): domain Eukaryota; kingdom Viridiplantae; phylum Streptophyta; class Magnoliopsida; order Cucurbitales; family Cucurbitaceae; genus Gynostemma; species Gynostemma pentaphyllum. Next base: position 43,941,868 of record CM051353.1, read on the forward strand.
TTACTTAGTTCACTTTAATTAATTACTTAGTTTAATTAATCTAATTTTAATTTGCTTTAATTTAATTAATTAGTTTAGTTTAATTTACTTTTAATTATTTAATGTTAGTTTAATTTAATTAATTTTAGTTTAATTAATCTAATTTAGTTTAATTCTTCATTTCTTAGTTTACTTTAATTAATGAATTTTAGTTCAATTAATCAAATTTTAATTTAATTTAATTTACTTTAATTTAATTAATTAGTTTAGTTTATTTAGTTTTAATTAATTAATGTTAGTTAAATTTAATTAATTTTAGTTTAATTAATCTAATAATTGAAATCTTCATTACTTAGTTTACTTTAATTAATTACTTAGTTTAGTTAATCTAATTTTAATTTATTTTAATTTAATTAATTAGTTTAGTTTAATTTAGTTTTAATTAATTAATGTTAGTTTAATTCTTCATTACTTAGTTTACTTTAATTTAATTAATTTTAGTTTAATTAATCTAATAGTTTAATTCTTCATTACTTAGTTTACTTTAATTAATTAATTTTAGTTCAATTAATATAATTTTAATTTACTTTAATTTAATTAATTAGTTTAGTTTAAATTAGTTAATTAATTAATGTTAGTTTAATTTAATTAATTAATTAATTTACTTTACTTTAATTAATCAATCAATTAAAAAAATTAATTAATTAGTTACACTACTTATATTATACTAAGTAGTTTAATTTAACTATACTAAGTAGTTTAAATAAATTAATTACACTACTTTAATTAATTAGTTTAGTTTTGTTTAATTAATTAATTATTTTTTTTAGTTAAATTAATTTACTTTACTTAAAATTATCTAATTAATTTAATTTAGATTATTTCATTAATTAATTAATTTAATTAATTTAATTACTTAGTATTAAATTAGTTTACTTTAGTTGTAGGATTATGACAGGCAAACGACGTCCTCCCCAGTCAGACGAGCCTGACGACAAGATTGACGACGCGACTCCTCAGCCACCTACTGTCACTGCCCCTGATGCGGAGCTGACTATAGATGATTTGGACAGCCTCCTCTTCGTTTACAAGTCGGGAGTTGCTGCCACTCTTGATGATGCAGTCCTTGAGTCTCAGCTGGCGACACCACGTTTGACGCATGACTCCCAGGCCACGACTTCAGCGGGAGCATCAGGGTCTGCCACCCAGCCCGATCCAGCGGGACCATCCACTTCTGGCACGCAGCCTCCTCGGGCCGCAGACTGTACCCTTCGGATTGAAGGGAATACGTAAGTAATTTTGTTCATTGTTAAAATTAATTAATTTTTAAATCTTTAAACATTTCAAAAATTGTTTTTCTTTTTTTTAACAAATAGTTTTGTTAAATTCTAATCTAATATCACAATTTTTTTTTATGTTTTTGTAGAGTACAGCCGCATACAACCGTTTCAAAACGGTTTCGCGAGGTCCTCCAGAGCATGCCTCAACCCAGCGAGCTTCGCTAGCAGAAGATTTCGACGACGGGGAAACGTCGAATGTACGACAATTGGAAGGTAAATAATACCATTTATTTCTATAATTAATTAATTTTGAAATTTTTAAAAATAAATTTATTACTTTATTACTTTAACAATTTTTTATTTGAATTTTTTCAGGGCAAGTTTCCTGTTATCGATCCCGATATCACGGACGATAGATTGTTCCCCCTATGGGACAATCACGTTCAGGATTGATTCAAGGACCTCATTTACCGGGTGCGCAGAAAGCAAGCAGCAAACCGACTCGTGTGGATGAGCGAGGAGGACAACGCGCGGCTGATCGTGAGCTTGAACACTCCCGAGGGCAAGGCAGTGTCAAGGAGGAATAAGGCCAATCGCGCGAAGAATCCCACTAAACACACAGGCGGGGCCAGGATCCACGACGAGCACCATCGTCGATTGGTAAGTTTTTTTTTGTTCTTTTACGTACTTTTTTCTTGTTTTATTTTTTCAATTAGTAATTAATTTATTTTTTCTTCTTCAATCTCTAATATTTTTAGGACGTGAAGCACGGTCACCCTGTCCCGCTCGCTGAGCTGCACCTCGTTCTTCACATGAAGAAGGACGGGATGATCGTCGACGGGAAGGCGAAACAAGTTCAGTTATTTAATAATTTTTTCAATTATTATTTTTTGTTTACAATTTTTTCTAACTTATATATTAACTATTTTATTTTCTGAATTTTAAATGTTTACGAACGTTTCAAGCAGTCTTTGAGTCAGCGGTTGCCCACACCAAACTTGCAACCGACTCAGGACGACCGTAAAAGGGCGTTCTTGGAGGCTGCTGGAGGGGTTCGGCCTGATGGATCAATTCCTGGGCTCGGCTCATACGGGAGACGACTATACGCCGATGTGCCTCAGCCTCAGCACAGCGAAGTGAGCACGAGTTACGGTCCTTCTCCGACTGAGCAGCAGCTGCAAGGGAGGTTCAGCAGCTGCACACTGAGTTGGACGATATGCGCAGCAACTTCGATGCTCGAGTCGCTGCGATTCAGGCGGATGTTCAGGCCCAGGTCGCAGCTGCATAGGCCACGTTCTTCAGAGCCCGAGATCCCAGTTCATCATCTTCGGCGCCGCCTCCACCACCCCCTGCTCCTCCGTAGTAGTTTAGATTTTTTTTCTTGTATAGTACATTCTTTTGGAAATTTATATATATATATATATATATATATATATATATATATATATATATATTTATTTTTATTCCATTTTTTTATTATTTAATTACAATAAATAATTAAATATTTAAATAAATAAATAAATAAATAAGTATTTAATTAAATAATTAAAATAAATAAATAAATTTAAATAAAATAAAATAAAATAAAAATTATATTTACAAATTAAACAATTTAATTTAAACAATTAAATTATTAATTACATTGGCGACCATCTCGTCGCATTTTATAAAATATAAAACGACTAGATGATCGCAATTTATAAAATATAAAACGACTTGATTAGAGAGAGGATGAGGGTTGCCTAGAGTCGACAGAAGAGTTATGCAGATAAACGACGTAGTCCACTTGAGTTTTCAGTGGGGGACCACGTGTTTTTGAAGGTAGCACCTATAAAGGGTGTTATGAGATTCAGGAAGAAAGGTAAGCTGAGCCCTAGGTTCATTGGCCCTTTCGAGGTACTTGATCGGGTAGGAGCAGTAGCTTACAGGTTGGCTTTACCACCTTCTTTATCGGTAGTTCATAATGTATTCCATGTATCGATGCTTCGAAAGTACATGACAGATCCTTCTCATGTGATCGATTATGAGCCGATAGTTTTGGATGCTAGTATGTCTTATGAGGAGACACCGGTTGAGATTCAAGCATTCGAACAAAAGGTGTTAAAAAAAATGATTCGCTTGGTTAAAGTCCTTTGGAGGAACCAAGTGTCAGAAGAAGCTACGTGGGAGCGCGAGAATGATATGCGGGCAAAGTATCCTCACCTTTTCACTTAGTAAGTTTACTTTTCGGGGACGAAAAGCCCTTTTTAGGAGGGTTGACTGGAACGTCCCGTTAATTTGTGAAATTTTTATTTATTTATTTTATTTTAATTTAAGTAATTAAAGTATATTTATTAATCGGTAAATTAGAATTTAGTAGTTTATTTCGATTTAAGTCATTTTAATTGCTTTATTAGTTTAAATAAGTTTTTGTGGTATTAATAATTATTAACGAGCCAATTAATAATTATTAATCACCTTTGGGATTGTGACGACCCGTCACTTTTAAATAAATTAAATTCAGAGAAAACAGCGGAAGTCTTTTAATTTACGAAAAATTGGCGTGGTTTTGTTTGAAAATTGGCATGCCGAAAACCTGTTTACAACCTAATTTTCAAACCTAATCAAATCTCATGGACTTTAAGTCCAAATCAGGAGTTCAAATATATGATATCATAAAAACATCATCCATAAGCTCTTAAGAGCCAAAATACAATATTAAAGTCTTTGAAATTTATAAAAGTAATACATAAACTGTACAATGACAAGTTCATCTCGAGGCCAGCATCCCTCGATCAGGCAGCACCACCTCCTCCTCCTCGACCTCTAGCCAAGGCATTACCTGAAATTGGTTGTAATATCATGAGCTAACAAACTAAGCCCAGTGAGAATAATAAGTATAAAAAGTAAAGATAGACCTCAAACTCGCATTTCGATTTGTGTCCAAATAACTGACACAATACACTCCTAAAGTCATCCAAACTCTAGGTGAAATCATTTTTACATTCTCTAAAGGATAATACTACTAACTCTAGTAGTCTTAATCTCATCCAAATTCTTGTTATGACATAAACAGGAAAAGTAAATAACCTTTCATAACGGTAAATTATCTCGATCCTCTATCCAAGTTATATATATATATTTTCATCAACCATATGCATGGAATGCATGAAGAAGGAAATGCGGACAATCCCCGAAGGGTCCAACATTCTGTACTTCTTTTCTTTCTCATTTTCATTCTTTTTCTCAGAAGGAAATGTGGATAATACCCGTAGGCTCCAACATTCAGCCTTACATTATTTCTCATTTTCATTCTTTTTCTCGAAAGGAAATGCGGATAATACCCGTAGGCTCCAACATTCCGTACTTCTTTTATGCGAGATGTCATGGTGCAATATGTCATGGTGCGAGATGCAATGATATGCTCGCACATACTTACAAAGTAAATAAAATAGAGTGCGAATAATAAAGTAACTGGAAATAAACATAAAGTAGAATACATAAAGTAAATAACATTAAGTAAAAAGAAAGGAATAGATTGTAACCTCGGATGAACGATATGTCGATCGAACTCCAATATCAATAATAAAAGTATAATCATTACTTAAACGATTAACTATACCTTCCAGGATTCTAAACTTTCAATAAATCGAGGTTCTATTAATCGTTCTAATTACAAGTTGGATTCTTAACTTCCAATGATCCAACCTTAGTTTCAGATCGAATCTAACTTAGAATCTTCTAAGATTCAAGTCTTTCTCGAGAACTTCTAAGTTCTCACTTGAAGGATTAACTTCTAATCCTAAGGGCACTAACTCATAACCCTCTAATCTTAGATTCGGATTCTAATCTTAGTTTCAAACTCTTCAAACCAATACATTCGTTTGCTTTCTATAATTACTTTACATACTAATCATTCTCACCTTAATAAAAGTGAAGACTTTGCTCCTAAACACCGAAAGAGCAATCAACCACGAAGTTCAAAAACACCTACAAACGAATTATATCGTAACAATCAATAACGAAACCAACTATCATTCAAACAACTACTAAACATACAAAGCAACGAAAACCCAATAAAACCCACAAAGAGGCCCACGGCCCTATCATCAAAAACGAGTCTCGGGTTTGGTTTTTCGGCTTTTTGGCAATTCAAATACGTTTTGAGTTGGTTTTAATCAAATTCGATAATCCCGATTTCAATGGGTATCGATGAATAGTGTTTTTGAACATTAATCCCTTTCCCGAATTGAATTTAAATAAACATTCATTCATTAATTTCTAACCCATTTTCAATCCCAAAAGGGTAAATTTCAAACGGAAAGGGTTTCGACTGAAACTCGGTTTTAGGGTTATGGAATAGTTTCCAAAAACACTTAAAACTACTCCCGAATTGACAAACACCGAGTTTCACGGCAAGAAATCGAAAGAAAACAAGCAAAACTCCATTAAAACACTATTTGGAGCTTAGGGTTTGAAGAGATTCTTACCGAGAACTCCTCGGATCTCGAGAGAAACGGACGATGGCTAGGTGGGAAATGATCCTTGACCCGAGGGCTTTCCGATGGATCTAAGATCAAGCCGATCCGACAAGAAACGAACGAAATCGAAATTTGGAAAAACCAATGAGGAGGCTCACGGCCTTGGAGAGAAAAGAAGAAGAAAAAAGATGAAGCTTGGTCAATTTTGTGGTCAAAGTTGTGTTTTTAAAGACAAATGAATAGTGTTTTTAGATATTTTGCAAATTGGGTAATTACAACTTTGCCCTTTTATGACTTTTGGCTTAAAACGAATCCCGAACATCTCAAACTACCCCAATGGTGATTAATAATTATTAATTGGCCCGTTAATAATTATTAACACCATTAAAACGTAATTAAATAAATAAAGCCATTAAAAGGAATTAAAATGAAATAAATTACTAATTTCTAATTTAATAATAAATAAATGAATTTTAATTACTCAAATTAAAATAAAATAAATAAAAGTTTTTTTTTTAATCACAAAATAACGGGACGTTACAGGGATAGTTTAAGAACTTCGGGTTCGATTTATAAATCAAAAGTCATAAAAAGGACGCAACCGTCATTTCCAAAATTCCTAAAAATCTATTTACTGTTCACTTCATCTCTTTAAATTGCCTTTGACCAAAAATTGACCAAAACTCTCCTCCATTTCTCTCCTCATTGCCGTGGGTTCCAAAGGGAGGAAAGAAAAATTTGGCTTTTGTTTAATTCTCAACCGATCGACTTGATTCTGAGTGCGTTGGAAAGATCTCGAGTCTAGGATTCATTTCCACCCAACCATCGTGCTTTTCTCCCGTGATCCATGAAGTTCTCGGTAAGTTTATTTTCAAACCTTAAGCTCTAAATAGTGTTTTAATGGAGTTTTCTCTTTGATTCTTCGATTTCTTGTCGGGAAACTCGGTGTTTGTAAATACGGGAGTTGTTTTAAGGGTTTTTGAAAACTTTCCCATAACCCTAAAATCGAGTTTCAGTCGAAACCCTTCTCGTTTGAAATTTACCTTTTGGGGTTTGAATATGGTTTATTAATTATTGAAATAATTTTTATGGTAATTCAATTCGGGAAATTACATATTGTTCAAAAAACCTAATTATCGATACCCATTGAAATCGGGAAAATCAAAATTGTTTGAAACCAACTCGAAATACATCTAAATTGCCTAAAAGCCGGAAAACCAAACCCGAGACCTACTTTTCATGGGGGGGTCGAGAGCCTCTTATTGGGGTTTGTTGAGTTTTTCGTCGTTTTGTACGCGTAGATGTTGTTTGACCGTTAATTGGTTAATTATTGATTGTTAGATGTAATTCTAATTGTAGGTGATTTTGGACCGCTTGCTTGATCGCTCTAACGGTTTTAGGAGCGAAGTCTTCTTTTACAAAGGTGAGAATAGTTAGGATTTAAAGTAACTTTAGAAAGCGAATAAGTATAATGATTTGTAGAATTGGAAACTAAGACTAAGATTCAAATCTAAAATTAGAGGAAAACAAGCTAGTGCCCTTAGGATTATGAGCTAGTTCTTTAAGTGAGAACTTAGGAGTTCTCGAGGGAAACTTTGAATATTAGAATATTCTAAGTTAGATTCGTTTCAAAGCTTAGGATGGATCATTGGAAGTTAAAAGATCCAAACTTTTAGATAGAACGGTTAATAGAACCTCGGATTTTATTGGAAGTTTAGAATCCTTGAACGAATAGATTAATTGTTTAAGATAGGATTTACTTTTATTATTGTGGCGGAGTTCGATTTACATATCGTTCTTCAGGGATTTCCTATCTATTTACTTTATGTCTTTTACTTTATGCCCCTTTACTTTATGCTTGTTTCGGCTACTTTAATATTCGCACTTTACGTTTATTTACTTTTACGAGTATATCATAACATCTCGCACCATAACATATTGCACCATAACATCTCACATCATTGAAATGAAAAAGAAAAGAAGGGAGAATGATGAATCCTACGGGAAGTTCACATTACCTTCAGAGAAAAAGAAAAGAAAGTGAAAAAGAAATGAAGGGGAGAATGATGGATCCTACGGGGAAAGTCCACATCACCTTCATAGAAAGAGAAAAGAAAGTGAGAAAGAAAAGGAGGGGAGAATGTTGGACCCTACGGAGATTGTCCGCATCACCTTCTTCATTCATAAGGTTGAATGGTGGATACTACAGGAAATGTTCACGTTACCTTCATTCATGCATAAAGGGCGAATGCGAATCCTATGGGATGTCCTCATTACCTTCATGCATATGATCGATGGAAATATATATCATGGATAGAGAATCGAGATGTTATATTTATGCAAAGTTTATTTACTTTTCTTGTTTATGTTATAACGAGTTAATGGATGAGAGTTGGACTACGTGTGTAAGTAATATCATCTTTTGGAGATTATAGAATGAAATTACCTAGAGTTTGGAGAACTTTAGGATTGCTTGTGTCAGATTAATTGGACACAAATTGGAATACAGGTTTGTGGTCTAACTTTACTTTTTATTCTTATTATTCTCACTGGGCTTAAGTTGTTAGCTCATGATATTTCAAAAATTTCAGGTTTAATGCCCTGGCTAAAGGTCGTGGGAGAGGAGATGGTGCTGCGTGATCGAGGAATGATGACCTCGAGATGGACTAGGTTGATTTAAAGTCCATGGACTATGTTTTGTGAATTTTACACATATTTTGGATTTGTATATTTGTAAATGGCTCATAAGAGCTTATTGTCTTTACTTTTATGATTATAAGTCTTTTTAACTCCTGATTAGGAACTTGAAGTTCCTCGTGTTTTCTTTAGATTTTGAAATTAAGATGTAAACAGGTTTTGGCTAGCCAATTTTCAAACATAACCACGACAATTTTCTTAAAATATAAAAACTTCCGCTGTGTTTTCTAATTTAAATTATTTAAAAGTGTCGGGTCGTCACACCGTAGGATCCACATTCTCCCTTATGAATGAAGGTAATGTGAACTTCCCGTAGGATTCACATTCTCCCTTATTTTGTTTCTCGCTTTCCTTTCCTTTCATTTCAATGATGCAAGATGTTATGCATATGCTTTCAAAAGTAAATAAACGTAAATATGAATTTTAAAGTAACCGAAGGGCATAAAGTAAATGGATCATGATGATGTAATATGATATGCATATGCTTCAAAAGTAAATAAATATAAATATCAAAATAATCGAAAGGACATAAAAGTAAATAGATCATGAATTACTCTTAAACATAAAACGAGCAATTAGGAACTTCTGAAAATCAAAGAATAATTCAAGCCAACCGGCTTTCTGATAACTCAAGAATTTGACTTAACATAAAAGTCTCCAATTTCTTACTCCATTATTTATTAAACAAACGAAGTTCCTTATTCACAATCCTTATTACATTTGAAACCTTCATCTCCCTATAAAACATAGGAAACTCCGAAGTAAGTCTAAACTTAGAACTTCCAAAAATTACTCGTTTCCTTCGAAGTACCTACGAGTTCTCTCACTCAACTTGAACTAACTCTTAAGCCTAAGCATGTTAGTTCACTTAATTTAATCCTTTCGATTAAACCTTAATCTCAACTTCTGATCCTACAAACCGTTCAACTTATTCGGTTTCTAAAGCTACTTTAAATCCTATTTATTCTCACCTTACATGCTCGCGTGACTTCCAAATTCCTACGAATCAACAAACGAGCAATCGCACCTACAAATCATCAATTGCACAACATATTACAACTCATAACTAAAATGAGAACAAGTTTGAATTTTTGGATGAATAGTGATTTTGGATGAATAGTGATTTTCGAAAATCCGGGCTCAAAATCGTCAAATTCCATGATAGAAATTCATAATTTCAACTTCAAAACTCATTTATAATAAAAAACGAACAAAACCATATAAAAAGTTTTGAAAACTTACTTTTTGGGACTCCCTTTAGAGAACGGGAAACTTCGAAAAGGTAGGTTGGATAGGTAGCTCTCGTCCCTACCAATCCAACGCAACCGAAATCAAGCCGATCCATCGAGAAACGAACAAAGGCCAAGAAAACCCAAACCTCTCCCATGGAGGATGGTCTCCACGACAAGGAGAAGAAGAAAGGAAGAATATGGGTCAACTTTGGTCAAATTTGTGATTTTAAAGAGATGAATAGTGATTTTGGATATTTTTAAGAAATTGGAAATTACGGTTACGTCCTTTTTAATGATTTTAGCTTATAAATCGAAACCCGAAGTTCTTAAACTAGCCAAATGGTGATTAATAATTATTAATTGGCCCGTTAATAATTATTAATACGACCAAAACTAATTTAAGCTAATAAATCAATTAAAAGTGTAACGTCCCGTTATTTTGTGATAAAAAAAAATTATTTGTTTTATTTTAAATTAAGTAATTAAAGTTTATTTATTAATCGGTTAATTAGAATTTAGTAGTTTATTTCGATTTAAGTCATTTTAATGGCTTTATTTATTTAAATAAGTTATGGTGATATTTATAATTATTAACGGGCCAATTAATAATTATTAATCACTATTGCGATAGTTTAAGAACTTCGGGTTTCGATTTATAAGTCAAAAGTCATAAAAGAACGCAACCAACATTTCCAAAATTCCTAAATATCTAAACACTATTCCATTTTCTTCTTTAAAATACCATTGATCAAGCATTTGACCAAAAAGATCTCATTTTTTCCTCTCCAAACCCGAGCAACAAGAGGAAGAAAAGAGAAGAGGAAGAAAGTGTCGCCCCGGCTTCGTTTCTTGGCCGTTTTGCGTGATTTCGGATGCGTTGGAAAGCTCTCGCCGAGACCTTTCTACCCATTCCACTCTTGGAACGTTTCCAACTCTCTAAGGTAAGCCCTAGATTTCGAATTCTCTTAGTTTTTCCATTGAATTTGATTCAAGCTTTTGAGTTCTTGGCCAAAACTCTCATTCCCTTCCAATTTTGTTGTTGAATGTTGATGGAAAACTTATTGGGTAACTATTACTTGACTTTCCCTTAACCCTAAAACCGAGTTTCAGTCGAAGCTCTTCCCGTTTGAAATTTACCTTTTGGGGTTTGATTATGGGTTAATTATTATTGAAATAATGTTTATTGTAATTCAATTCGGGAAATGGCATATTGTTTAAACACCCGGTTTATCGTTACCTATTGAAAACCGGAATTTCCAAAGTACTTGAAATCAATCCAAAACACCTCTAAATTGTCTAAAAGCCGGAAAACCAAACTCGAGACCTATTTTTCCTTGCTTGGCCGAGAGCACCCTTTGGGGATTTTCTGGGTTTTTCGTTGTTTTATGCTTTTAGTTGTCAATCGTTCGATGTATGTTTATTTATTAATTGTTAGATGCAATTATTTGTAGGTGTTTATTTATTTCTTTGCTTGATCGCTCTAACGGAGGTTGGGAGCGCAATCTTATTTGGCTAAGGTGAGAATAGTTAGGATTTAAAGTAATTTTAGAAAGCAAATAAGTATGATGGTTTGTAGAATTAGAAACTAAGACTAAGATTCGAATCTAAGATTAGAGGGAAGTGAGTTAGTGCCCTTAGGATTAGGAGTTAATCCTTTAAGTGAGAACTTAGGAATTCTCGAGAAAAACTTTGAATCTTAGAAATTACTAAGTTAGATTCGTTTCGAAGCTTAGGTTGGATCATTGGAAGTTAAAAGATCCAACTTGTATTTAGAACGATTAAAAGAACCTCAGATTATATTGGAAGTTTAGAATCCTGGAAGGTATAAGTTAATCGTTTAAGATAGGTTTTACTTTTATTATTGTTAGCGGAGTTCGATTGACATATCGTTCGTTCGGAGTTTCCTATCTATTTTACTTTATGTCTTTTATTTTATGCCCCTCTAATTTATGTTTGCATCGACTACTTTAATTCCGCACATTACTTATTTACTTTTACAAGGATATGCAGGCATCATATTGCACCATAACATGTTCGCATCATTCATTGAAAAAGAAAGGAAGAGAAGAATGTTGGAGCCTACGGGTAGTGTCCGCATCACCTTCAGAAAAAGAAAAGAAAGTAAAACAAGGAAAGAAGGTTGAATGGGTATCCTACGGGATGTACTCGTTACTTCTCATGCATAAGGTTGAATGGGTATCCTATGGGATGTATCTATTATCTTCATTCATGCATAAAGGGCGAATGTGAAATCCTACGGGATGTCCTCATGCATTCATGTTTATGATCAATGAAATAGAGAATCGAGATGTTTTATTTTATGTAAAGTTTATTTACTTTTCTTATTTATGTTATAACAAGTTAATGGATGAGAATTTGACTACGAGTGTTAGTAATATCATCCTTCGGAGAGTATAGAATGAAATTACCTAGAGTTAGAGAACTTTAGGATTGATTGTGTCAGGTAAAGTGGACACAAATCGGAATACGAGTTTGAGGTATAACTTTACTTTTTATTCTTATTATTCTCACTGGGCTTAAGTTGTTAGCTCATGATATTACAAATTTTCAGGTAATGCCCTGGCTAGAGGTCGTGGGAGAGGAGATGGTGCTGCGTTATCGAGGGATGATGACCTCGAAATGGACTAGGTTGATTTAAAGTCCATGGACTTCGTTTTTGTGAACTTTATATAATTTTGGATTTGTATATTTTTAAATAGCTCTTAAGAGCTTTTGTCTTTGCTTTTATGTTTATAAACACCTTTTGAACTCCTGGTTAGGAACTTAATGTTCCTTGTGTATTTTAGATTTTGAAATTAAGATGTAAACAGGTTTTGGCTAGCCAATTTTCAAACATAACCACGCCATTTTTCTTAAAATATAAAGACTTCCGCTGTGTTTTCTAATTTAAATTATTTAAAAGTGACGGGTCATCACAAAAAGGATTTACGAATGAAATTAACTCGTAAATTCTAAGTTATAATGTGACGACCCGTCACTTTTAAATAATTAAAATTAGAAATACACAGCGGAAGTCTTTATATTTTTAGAAAATTGGCGTGGTTATGTTTAAAAATTGGCTAGCCAAAACCTGTTTACATCTTAAATTATGAAATCTAAAAACACAAGGATCTTCAAGTTCCTAATCAGGAGTTCAAAGAGATTTTTATCATAAAAGTAAAACGAAAAGCTCTTAAGAGCTATATACAAATATACAACTCCAAAGTATGTATAAAATTCACAAAACATAGTCCATGGACTTTGAATAAACCTAGTCCATCTCGAGGTCATTATCCTTTGATCATGCAGCACCATCTCCTCTCCCTCGACCTCTAGCCAGGGCATTACCTGAAATTTTGTAGTATCATGAGCTAACAACTTAAGCCCAGTGAGAATAATAAGAATAAAAAGTAAAGTTAGACCTCAAACCCGTATTCCAATTCGTCTCCAATCAATCTTACACAATCAATCCTAAAGTTCTCTAAACTTTAGGTAATTTCATTCTAAACTCTCCAAATGATGATATTACTAACACTCGTAGTCAAATCCTCATCCATTAACTTGTTACAACAATAAATAAGAAAAAAATAAATAAACTTTGCATAAAATATAACATATCGATTCTCTATTCCATCGATCATATGCATGAAGGTAATGTGAACATCCCGTAGGATACGCATTCGCCCTTTATGCATGAAATGAATGAAGAAGGTGATGCAGACATTCCCCGAAGGGTCCAACATTCCTCCCTCCTTTTCTTTCTCTCTTTATTTCTTTTTCTCTGAAGGCGATGCGGACATTCCCCGTAGGGTCCAACATTCTCTCCTTCTTTTCTTTCTCACTTTCCTTTCTTTTTCTCGGAAGGCGATGCGGACATTCCCCAAAGGGTCCAACATTCTCTCCTTCTTTTCAATGATGCGAGATGTTATGGTGCAATATGTTATGGTGCGAGATGTTATGATATGCTCTTAAAAGTAAATAAACGTAAAGTACGAATATTAATGTAGCCGAAACAAGCATAAAGTAAAGGGGAATAAAGTAAAAGACACAAAATAAATAGATAGTAACTTTCGGAAGAACGATAAGTAAACCGTAGAACCGATACATACTAAAGTATGATCTTTATCTTCCAAGGATTCTAAACTTCCAAATAAGATCCAAGGTTGTACATTCAAGTTCCTTAACCGTTCTATTTAAAAGTATGGATCTTCTAACTCCCAATGATCCATCCTAAGCTTCGAAACGAATATAACTTAGAATTTTCTAAGATTCAATGTTTTGCTCGAGAACTCCTAAGTTCTCACTTAAAGGATTAACTCCTAATCCTAAGGGCACTAACTCACCTCCCTCTAATCTTAGATTCGAATCTTAGTCTTAGTTTCTAATTCTACAAACCATCATACTTATTTGCTTTCTAAAATTACTTTAAATCCTAACTATTCTCACCTTTGCCAAATAAGATTTTCTCCAAATCTCCAAATTCCCACGAATCAACAACCGAGCAATCGCACCTACAATTTACCAATTGCACAACATATTACAACTCATAACTAAGATGAGAACAAGTGTGCATTTTTGGGTGAATAGTGATTTTGGATGAATAGTAATTTCAGATGAATAGTGTTTTTCAAAAATCCGGGTTCAAAATCGTCAAATTCCATTATAGAAATTCATGATTTCAACTTCAAAACTCATTTATAATAAAAAACAAACAAAACCATATAAAAAGTTTTGAAAACTTACTTTTGGGACTTCTCTTAGAGGACGGGAAACTCCGAAAAGCTAGGTTGGATAGGTAGCCCTCGTCCCTACCAATTTAACGCAACCGAAAACACGACGATCCATCGAGAAACGAATGAGAAACGAAGAAAAGAAAATCCACATCTATGGTGGATGAAAGCCACGACAAGGCAAGGAAAGGAAGAGAAAGATGAAGGCAACTTGGTCAAATTGGTGATATTTAAAGAATAAATGAATAGTAATTTTAGATATTTTAAGAAATTGGAAATGACGGTTGCGTCCTTTTATGACTTTTGACTTTTAAATCGAAACCCGAAGCTCTTAAATTAATCTAAAGGTGATTAATAATTATTAATTGTCCTATTAATAATTATTAATGTCAATGAAACGAATTTAAAGTATTAAAACGATTAAAAAGAATTTCGAGCGAAATTAACTACTAAATTTCTAAATTACAAAATAATAATTAAACTAAACACTTAAATTGAAATAAATAAATAAATAAATAACATAAAATAAAATAAAATAAAAAAATTTCACTTAAAAAATAACGGGACGTTACATATAAATTCTAAATTAAATCTAAAATTTAATTTAGATTTAAATGGTGGAAAGCTACGTTGCCCGTGCAGGAAATGCGACAATAGGAGAATCATACCGGTTACAGAGTTGAAGGTGCATCTTTATAGTCGGGGGGTTTGTGCAGAATTATTATCACTGGGTGTTTCAGGGGGAAACACAGGAAATGTTCGACGCTGCATTACAGGAATCGAGACGATACGAAGGTAGCAGCTCGAATGTAGAGGTTGTTGACGAAGAACGGAAGGATGAACAACAGTATAGTCAGATGCAGCAAATGATAATTGATGGTGCGGGGTATGGGGGCAATGAAGATTTCCGTGAAAGTTTGAACGTAGACGAAGATGAACGGGTTGTAGAAGAGGAAATGAATCCGGAAGCACGTAAGATGCACGAGATGCTAAAGACAGCCAGCCGACCATTGTACGATGGGTGTGAGGTAAGTCAACTTGCTGCTGCTACAGAACTTTTAAATACAAAGGCGCAGTACAACATACCCGGTAGAGGATTTGATGCGATTGCATCGTGGTTTCGTCGATGCGCTCCAGAAGAAAATAATATGCCCCACAGTTTGTACGACACGAAAAAGCTAGTGGAGGGACTTGGATTACCCGTGGAGAAAATAGATTCGTGTCAAAACGGATGCATGATTTACTGGGATGTGGATGAGGACCTGCATCAGCAAATTCTGTTTTCTTCCAAGATACAAACAAGGGAAATGCAGCCTGATTCCGAAAGCCCACATGTTCTATTTACCGCTGACCCCATGTCTGCAACGGTTGTATGCATCGGATGTGACAGCCTCGCACATGAGATGGCATCACAAGCATTCACAGGATGAAGGTGTTATGAGACATCCCTCAGATGCTGTGGCATGGAAGCATTTAAATAATTGTCATCCGGATTTTGCACAAGATCCGAGAAACGTCAGATTGGGCTTATGCACAGATGGCTTCAACCCGTTCGGGGCATCCGAGGTACAATATTCAGTTTGGCCAGTCATGGTAACCCTGTATAACTTGCCTCCCTCGATGTGCATGCGAGACCCGGTGATTTTTCTAACAATGATCGTACCTGGGCCGAAAAGTCCAAAACAGAAACTGGATGTGTATTTGCAACCACTTATTGCAGAGTTGAAAAGGTTGTGGACTGACGGTGTTATGACGTACGACATTTCGAAGAAACAAAATTTCTTGATGCGCGCCGCGCTAATCTGGACGATCAGTGACTTCCCTGCGTATTCAATGCTGCCAGGTATGTTGATCTTTAATTGCTTTCATATATATTTTTGAGTCTGTGTTTAGCTTTTGTTATTGCTTTCCTTAGTCAGTGTAGTTAATTGTGTGAAGCTCAATCTCCTCCTCTTAAAGGATGGAGTACGGCGGGGACATACGCATGTCCACATTGCATGCTAGACACAGATGCATTTTATCTCAGAAACGGTCGGAAAACTTGTTGGTTTGACTGTCACAGTCGATTTTTGCCGTTGAATCACACTTTCTGTTCAAACGGCAGTGACTGGAAGAAGGGTCGACGAGTAAGAAAACAAACCCCCCGACCATTTATAGTGGAAGATAGATTCTGCACGGTATAGATGCTATAGGGATGCAGAAGATTACCGTGGAAGGTGCAGAGAGTGCAAACAATGTGACTGGGAAAAACACGGGTTGGAAGAAACGCAGTATTTTTTGGGATCTACCGTATTGAGAAGATCTACTAATTAGACACAATCTTGATGTAATGCATATCGAGAAGAATTTCTTCGACAACATTTTCAATACGATTTTGAACGTTCCAGGAAAAACGAAGGACAATCTGAAGGCACGTTATGATATACGGGAGATATGTGACCGTCCTGAGTTGGAGCCTGACGACAATGATAATTATGCAAAAGCAAAGTACATGTTGACGACGGATGAAAAGAAAACATTATTTGAGTGGATCAAATTCATCAAATTCCCGGAAGGATACGTTTTGAATTTGAGTCGGTGTATAGACAGTAAAAAACATATCATGTTCGGGATGAAAAGCCACGACTGTCATATATTCATGCAACGATTGATGCCCGTCGCGTTCAGACCGTTCTTAGAGAATAGACATTGGGAGCCGCTTACCCAGTTGAGTGTTTTTTTCAGGGACTTGACATGTACAGAGCTGACGGAAGCTACTGTCGCTTCAATGAGTTCAGAGATCGCCGTTATTATTTGTAAGTTGGAGCAAATGTTCCCACCTGGCTTTTTTGACTCTATGGAGCATCTTCCAGTGCATCTTCCATACGAGGCATTCTTAGGGGGTCCCGTACATTACCGCTGGATGTACCCATTTGGAAGGTAAGCATAGTTATTTTGTAATGTACGCGTATAAATCAGTACAGTGATTACATTATGTTTTGTACCCACAGGTACTTACGTCGGTTGAAAAAGATGGTTGGAAATAGATCACGAGTAGAAGGATCTATCCGTAGTGCGTTCCCTGACGCAAGAGACTACCACATTTTGTTCATACTACTTTGATCAACACATTGCGGAAGCGATTTACCGGTGAAACGAAACATTGTCAAAAATTTACTTGAAGGTGTTGACATAAACGACTTGCCGATTTTTACGGAACCTGGCATGACAATTGGAAGATCGGTCGTGGGCCGTTGACCGATTCCCGAGTATCACGTAATGCGGACATACGTGTTATGAAACGCGCAGAGATCGAGCCTTACATAGAGTGAGTTTGTAACTTAACATTATTTCATCGCATAAACAAACTATTTGCTAACTATTTTTGTAACATACTGATTATTTCTAAACGTATACGTTCGAATGACACGAGTTGGTCTTACGGGGCCGAGGAGGGGTCAATAATCGACAATGAGTTTCGTTCTTGGTTCAGTGCATACGTGAGTTATTTTAAATTGTCAAAAAAACCGTGGCATTTTGTTGAAAAAATTACTATCATCCTAACATTACTGTATGTGAACAATGACACAGGTTGACTCCCCTACATTACCGGTGGATGATCCTCGCATCATTTCTTTGGCAAAGGGACCTGGACGGATAGCAAGGTCATATGGTGGATACGTCGGTAATGGTTACAGATTTAAAACGAAGGCGCATTCAGTGAACAGGGCAACAAACAACAGTGGTGTTTGCATAAAAGGTCACGTGTTTGGCACAAACGAAGACGATTACATCGGAGTAATCGATGAGATTCTTGAGATTCAATACGCAAGTCCGATGCTAAAACGCATTGTTGTGTTCAACTGCACTTGGTTCGAGACAACCAGGCGAGGCGGAGTCCGTAAGATTGATCATTTACAAATCGTTGAGGTAAGTCTAAGCATATGCGCACCACTGATAGGTTTGTCCTGGCTTCACAGGCGATTCAAGTTTATTACCTGGACTATCCAATTAATAGACAAGATCTGACAGATTGGTTAGTTGTTTGTAAAGTTAAACCACGCCATGTAGAAGAAAACTTGTCCGAGAAAGACGACCATGCAGAGGAAGCTGTTGCTTTTCAAGAAGATGAGATAAGATGTCGTGCAATCGACGATGGTCAGAATGCAAGTACTGTTCGTCCTTTGAACGATGGGACGATAACATTGCATGATGATGATGATACAAATGCTTCCACTTCTCACGCACGTGACATTGATGCTGAATTTATTCGAGACGATGAATCCGATGAAGAAACAGAATAAGAAGAAGAAGAAGAAGACTTTATGTGACGGACTTGTTGGAGACGATGATGAATGAGATATTTCGTTAACTTGATTATTCAATGTGTGTATGTGTTTATTAATTAAAACTATTTCTTTTAATGAATGATTAAAAAATATATATATTAATATTTGCGACCACATGGTCAAATATTTGGACAGAATCATCATCATCTTCAATCTGCTCACTTTTAAACATCACTTTCTTTTCCTTGATTGGATATTGGATTTCAGAAGCACTATGATCAAATATAACAACATGGAAACAAGAGTTCCCTTCATATCTAAATATCAGAAAGTAACCAAATTTTACAGAGTAAAACTCCACAAAGTAACCCAATTTAAAAAAAAAAATATATATATTAATATTTGCGACCACATGGTAGTAATTTAGAAGGGAAAGGCGACCAAATGGTCGCATTTTTGGAAAAGTATAATTATATTTTAAAAAAATATAATTCAGATTACGACCATATGGTCGCAAATATGAGCGGTAAATTTAAAATCTCATGAAATTTATGGCGGTGAATTTGAACATTACGACCATCTGGTCGCAATATTTGGCGATGAATATTATTATTGCGACCAGATGGTCGTAATTCTTGATGGGACTCGTGATATGACAGCTGTTCTCGATAATGGTAACTGGGCGACCAAATGGTCGCTTTTTAAATAAATGCTACCAGATGGTCGCAAATATCTCTAAAAATGCGACCATCCGGTCGTATTTTCCCCAGCACGCGCGACCTTTCATTTCTGTTCATTATTACATATTTGCGACCATTTGGTTGCAAATTGTGATTTAAAATCAGAACAGTTTCCTTCCCCCCGTTTCCTTTTCCTTTCCTTTCTCTTTTTCTTTCTCCTTTTTCTTTCTTTTCTCTCTTTCCCCCGTTCCGTTCCCCGTTGTTTTTTCCCCGTTCCCGTTCCCCGTTCCTACTCTAAACCTAAACACCCTAAACCTCCAATCCCGGTTTCTATTACGAGGTTAGTTTTTAGTTATTTTTAGTTTAAGTTTATGTTTAAATTTAATTAGTTTAGTTTAATGTTGTTAATTTCATTAATTTTAGTTTAATTAATGTAATTTAGTTTAATTAAGTACTTAGTTTACTTAAGTTTTATTATTCTAATTTCGTTTACTTTAATTAATTGATACATTTTAGTTCAATTAATCTAATTTTAATTTATTTTAATTTAATTAATTAGTTTAGTTAAGTTTAGGTTTTATTAATTAATGTTAGTTAAATTTAATTAATGTTAGTTAAATTGAAAGCTTCATTACTTAGTTTACTTTAATTAATTACTTAGTTTAGTTTATTAATTACTTAGTTTAGTTTATTTTAGTTTTAATTAATTAATGTTAGTTTAATTTAATTAATTTTAGTTCCATTAATCTAATTTAGTTTAATTCTTCATTACTTAATTTACTTTAATTTAATTAATTTTAGTTTAATTCTTCACTACTTAGTTTACTTTAATTTTAATTTACTTTAATTCAAATTAATTAATTAGTTTACTTTAATTAGTTCAATTAATCTAATTTTAATTTACTTTAATTCAAATTAATTAATTAGTTTACTTTAATTAGTTCAACTAATCTAATTTTAATTTACTTTAATTCAAATTAATTAATTAGTTTATTTAAAATTATTTAATTAATTTATGATAGTTTAATTTACATTATTTAATCAATTTAATTTAGATTATTTCATTAATTAATTAATTTAATTTATTTCAATATTTTAATTACGTAATTAGTATTAAATTAGTTTAGTTTGGTTGTAGGAGTATGATGGGTAGACGACGTCCTCCCCAGTCCAGGCAGCGTGGACGACGCGGTGATGAGCCGTCTCCACGCCCGCCACTGCGCGCCGCCCATGATGCGGACCTGACTACAGAGGAGTTGGAGATCCTCTTGATTCAGGCAGGACTTGCTGCCACGCTCGATGATGCATTCATCGAGACCCGATCTGCGACACCACGGCCGACGCAGGACTCCCCGGGCCACGACTCACGGCTTAGCATCAAGTGCATCGAGTGCTCGCATCGTGTCTCGCATCAGGGTCGGATCCACTGGCCTCTCCACTTAATGCACGCACCGTCTCTCAGGCATGAGACTCTACCCCTTCTGGATTGAAGGGGATACGTAAGTAATTTTGTTTATTGTTTTAATTACTAAATTTTTAAACCTTTAAACTTTTTCAAAGTGTTTTTTTTTTCCGTTAACTAATAGTTTCTAATAGCACAATAATTTTTATGTTTTTGTAGAGTACAGCTGCATACAGCCGTTTCAAAACGGTTTCGCGAGGTCCTCCAGAGTATGCCTCTACCCAGCGACCTTCGCTGACAGAAGATTCCGACGACGGAGAAACGTCGGATGTACGACAACTGAAAGTTAAAAAACATAATTTATTTCTATAATTAATTAATTTTGAAATTTATAGAAATAAATTTATTACTTTAACAATATTTTTATTTCAATTTTTTCAGGGCAAGTTTCCTGTTATCGATCCCGATATCATGGACGGTAGATTGTTCCCCCTATGGGACAGTCACGTCCGGGATCGATTCAAAGACCTCATGTACCGGGCGCGCAAAAAGAAAGCAGCAAACCGCCCCGTGTGGATGAGCCCGGAGGACCACGCGCAGCTTATCGCGAGCTTGAGCACTACTGAGGGCAAGGCAATGTCAAGCAGGAATAAGGCCAACCGCGCGAAAAATCCCGCCAAACACACAGCGGGGGCCCGGACACACAACGAGCACCATCGTCTTTTGGTAAGTTTTTTTTTGGTCGTTTTCTTACTTACGTACTTTTTTCTCGTTTTCTTTTTTCAATTAGTTATTAATTTATTATGTTTTATTCTTCAATCTTTAATATTTTTAGGAAGCGAAGCACGGGCACCCTGTCCCGCCCGATGAGCTGCACCGCGTTCTTCACACGAAGAAGGACGGGACGTTCGTCGAGGTGAAAGCAGTTGAGATATTTAATAATTTTTTCAATTATTATTTTTTCTTTAAAATTTTCCTAACTTATATATTAACTATTTTATTTTCTGAATTTTAAATGTTTAGGAACGTTTCACGGAGTCCTTGAGTCAGCGGTTGCCCACACCAGACTCGCAACCTACTTAAGAGGACCGTAGAGAGGCGTTCTTGGAGGCTGCTGGAGGGGTTCGGCCTGATGGATCAGTTCCTGAGCTCGGCTCGTACGGGCGACGCCTTTAAATAGATGTGCCCCGGCCTCAGCGGAGCAGAACGAGCACTAGCTCCGGCCCCTCTCCGGTTGAGCAGCAGCTGCGCGCAGACATGGACGCTATGCGCGAGGACTTCGTTTCTCAAGTCGCTGCGATTGAGGCGGACATGCAGGCACGGGTCGAGGCCCAGGTGACAGCAGCTTTGGCTGCGTATTTCAGATCCCTAGACGGCGGCCAGTCATCATTGACGCCTCCTCCGCCACCCCCCGCCCCTCCGCAGTAGTTCTAGGATGCTATAGTCTGTATAAAACTTTTTTTGAATATTTGATATATATATTTTTTATTTTAATTCCAATTTTTTTTTATTAAATTTTAATCTTAATTAAATAAATAATTAATAATTAATTAACTAATTATTGAAATTTAAATTTAAAAAAAAAACAAATTCTTACATGCGACCATATGGTCGCATTTTATTTCAAGACCACGACCATATGGTCGCATTTTGACTGAGTCCAAAAGTGACCATTTGGTCACATAAAATACGACCAGTTGATCACTTTTTTATGCGACCAATTGGTCACTTATCTTCAACATAAATTACGACCATATTGTCACTTTTTAGGCGACCATCTGGCCGTATTTTGACTGAGTCCAAAAGTGACCATTTGGTCACATGAAATACGACCATTTGGTCACTTTTTTATGTGACCAAATGGTCACTTATTTTCAACATAAATTACGACCAGATGGTCACTTTTTAAGCGACCATCTGGTCGTTTTTTCAAAAGGTTGACTTTTTTACGACCAAACGTTTCTGGTCGTAAATTTGTGACTATCCAGTTGCCCAAATTCAGGACCGACCAGCTTTTTGACCACCGCCATTTTTGTCGCTTTTTTGGTCGCATTATACCCTAAAAACGACCATTTGGTCGCAATTTTATGGTCGCAAATTGACAGTTTTTTTGTAGTGATTTTTCTTCCCAATTCTATAGGAAAATCGGCAATGACTATGGGAGAGAGGAAGAGAGAATTCTCAACTTCTATGAATTGAATTGTGTTATTTATCAATGACCCAAGCCTCCTATTTATAGAAATATAGGAATCCTAATCACATTAGGATTAATCTATGGAGATAAATACAAAAAAGGAAAAAAAAAAATATTATCTCCCCATTATCTTCTATTTTCGAAAAATACATAAATAAATAAGATATTATTTTTCTTTTCTTTTAATTTATCTTGGATAAATAAATCTATGTAATTATTTTAGGATATAATTCAAACAATTATCTCTTCCTAAAATACATGGTATGGCCGAAAATAGCATTAATAATTAATAAATAATTCTAATTTATTTAATTAATTATTTTGGGCCAATTCCAATTGGGTTCAGTAATTCAGTTGGGCTTAAAACTCTCTCTTAAATTAATAAATCCAACCTAATTAATTTATTTATTAATTACCATTTAAATAAATTATTTTATTTAAACAATTAATAATAATAATATTTTCTCCCGACTAAATATTATCAAATTGTATTTAATTATTAATTTCCATTTAAATAATTTTCATTATTTAAATAATTAATAATAAATATTTTAATTATTAATTTCCATTAAATAAACTCATTATTTAATTAATAAATTTATTGATAATATTTTATTATTAATTAATTAATTTTAATTATTAATTTTAGTTCAAATAAAATTAATTATTTAAACAATTAATAATTGTCAATTAATTACAAACTATCAATTACCATTTAAATATACTCAATATTTAAATAATTAATAATGTCTAATTAATAATATTTCATTATTAATTTCCTATTTAAATAAACTCATTATTTCAACAATTAATAATGTTTATATTAATTACCGTTTAAATATACTCAATATTTAAACAATTAATATTGTCCATTTTAAGAAATTTACTTTACTTAAAATTTCCATTTCTTCTATTTGATTTCGCGACTACGATATTTGGGCTAGCATAGGGACCCGATGGACCTATAGATCATGGGCTTAATAATTAGTCAATTAAGTGATAAACACATAATCAGTTAATTACTTGTTATCTAACTATGAATAATTCCACTATAGATTCATAGCTGAACTCCCCTCACTATAGATGAGTTATTGTCCATTTAGTTTATCATTATTCATATCTTTGATATTATCCTTCACGTGGAACACTCATAATTACAGATGGATAAGATTTACCGTTTTGCCCCTGTAATTACCGCTTTATCCTTGTGTTCCCGCTGATTCTCCAATGAACATTATCTTTAGTCGAACTATAGATAATATACTTCTGTGATGAATAGAAGTCGTGGCGCCACTTGTTTATGTCTCGAATTAGTACATCAAGGGAGCTTCCTAAAGTTTCTAGAATGGTTAGGTATCGCACTTATACCGTTAATTCTTTAGGAAAGTTATGAATTCCATCTTGTGTAAATGAGTTCCCAGCTACTTATCTAGCCATGTTCCCAAAACATGAGTGTATTGAGCGTCCTTACAGATAACTCTCAACCATGTGAATCAAAGAACATACCTCCATAAATAGGAGTCCGCATTTCACTTAGGATTGAGATCTATCACGGTTGATAAACTTGGTTTGATATTCGATCATTTCTCGTAAACGCTACTAATGAGAAATTTGATCGAACATCATGGTCCTGTCTTATACAATCAACATTGTATATGATACTTCCATTTCATGTCTCCCACATGAATGATCAGGATTAGATCATTTTTCTATAAACAAAATGTGAAGATATCAACAGTGTTACCAGGATAAGGTTCCTAAACTTTATCCATTTACTGTAGACACTTTTAAGTTACTCATCTCGACTTTAATCCTCTTGTATGACTCACATACTAAGTCGTGATTTCATAAGAATGACTTAGGGTTTTACTATTTGAATGTTTGATATTTATATATTTCCATATATTCCTAATATCTTCAATTGAATCAATATATATAATAAAGAACTTATGTTTATTTATTTAATTTATTTGAAATAAATTATTTTTATTAAATAATTACAAGTTCTAGGACACCATTCACGTACATTAGACTAATTTGATGGGGCTGACACACGAAGTCGTCCCGCCAAAAGCAATCCATAAAAGTACTGCTAATTTCATTGCAACAATTCCCATTCGACCAAAGAATGTCGAACGCTGAGCAAGGAGGAGATGAGAATCTATAAGGAGAGAGCAGTAGGAAGAGACAAATGGGGAAAAGCAAAGTGGGGAAATACGCAGTATCAGAAGGCAGAAAAAAACCCTACAACTCTGAAAGAAACCTTCCCAGAAGATTTTGACTAAAAAGAGAATCTGGTCGACTTAAACATGATCCACTGCGAAGTGCTAGAGATCATCTAGGCCATGTTAGAGCGTATCCTTCATGAAAAAGGCATAACCAACGAAGAGGACACGGAAGCTGAAGCATATAACTTGAATGGTCAAACCCCCGAGGTCACCCACGAATTGCCCAAAGGTAGGGGCAAGAATTTAAACAAATAATTAAATTTAATCTACTGCCCTGAATCAAGTATCAATGAAGCCAAGATGAAAAGCAGAGACGTGAGAATTATGGTCTTAAGAGTCGAATATAAGCGAACTAATCTGATCACGTTCTCGGACTATGACTTGGTCGATGTTCATCACCTGCATAATGACGCACTGGTCATATCCATGTCAATGGACAAGTAAAATGTCCATAAAGTAATTATCAACAAGGACGCTAGAACCAATGTGATCTTCAGGAAATCCCTTGAAGAGATAAAAATTGAAGAGGAGAAGATCAGAGCAAGCAAGCAGGAACTGGTTGGATTCAACAACGTCGTTTCGCTATCCTCTGGCACAGTAGAGCTTCCCATCCCCATCGGAGGAGTCACCAAGGTAACCCATTTTCATGTCTTTGATGCTAACTCTAGTTATCACATGATTTTGGGCAGGCCATGGCTGTATGCGATGAAGGCGATTTCCTTAACTGAGCACCAGAAATTGAAATTCCCTCATAAAATAGAGATTGTCGTAATTAAAGGAAACCAAAGTATGTCAAGGAGCTGCATGGTAGATGCCATAAAGCTCAAAACAATTGAAAAGTAGCAACCGGAGGAGGAGTCTGAGGTCCTAAAGTCGAAACAAAAATATTTTTACCTCAGGCTCCCGAGGATAAATAAAGAACAACGCAGATTAGAATGAAAACGAGTGAGGAAATCAAGGGGCAACTCTCCACCCTCCTCTCTTCCAAATGGAAGACCTTTGCGTCGGATCACTTGGACATACCTGGAATCAAGCAAGTGCGATCATTCACAGGCTCAAAGTGGACCCCAAACACGTACCCGTCCGACAAAAAAGAACAAAATTCACTTCAGAGCGAAATAAAATCATCGACGAGAAGGTCTAGTGATTGCTGGAGGCAAATTTTATCAGAGAGGTAAAGTATCCATACTTGTTAGCCAATGTTATAGTAGTGAAAAAGAAGAATGGGAAATCGAGAGTCTGTATTGACTTCACGAACCTGAACAAAGTGTGCCCAAAAGACTCTTTTCCACTACCGAAGATTGACCAACTTGTAGATGCAACCGCCATATTCGAATTATTGAGCTTCATGGATGTCTTCTCTGGTTATAATCAGAACTTAATGGACCTAACCAATCAAGAAAAACATCTTTTGTACCAAAAAAGGGCACATACTACTATAAGGTAATGCCCTTCGGACTAAAGAATGTTGGGGCGACATATCAAAGGCTAATGAATCAAATGTTTGAGAAGGAGCTGGCCAAAACCATGGAAGTCTACATCAACAACATGTTGGTGAAATCCGAGAAGGCTGAAGATCATCCACAACATCTCAAGAATGCGTTCGACATCCTCGACGAGTGCGGAATGAAACTCACTCCGAGTAAGTACACTTTTAGAATCCATTTTGGAAAATTCCTCAGGTATCTCGTGAACAAAAGAAGAATAGAGGAAAATCTAGACCAAATCAACATGATCTTCTAAATGGAAGCGCCCATTTAGAAGCTCACTAGATGTATAGCTATGTTGGGAAGGTTTATCTCCTGATCGTCGGACAAATGACTCCCCTTCTTCAAGACCCTAAAAGGAAGCAAAGAGTTTGGATGGGATGAGAAATGCCAAAAAGCCTTTGATGAGCTAAATGCATATCTATCTAAACCCCCACTCTTATCTAAACCAAAAGACGAAGAAGATATCATCATCTACTTAGCAGTTTTCGAGACAGTAGTAAACGTCGCCCTTGTAAGAGAAGAAAGAATAATACAACATCCCGTGTATTACGTCAGCAAAGCTTTTCTTGATGCCAAGACAAGATACACGGAAATCGAATGATTGGCACTGACAATGATAACAGCCTCAAGGAAACACGAACACAATTTCCAAGGCCATCAAATCATTGTACGAACTACATTCACTCTGAAATCGATTCTCCATAAACCCAATGCCTCCGGAAGGTTTATAAAATGGGCAATAGAATTAGGAGGGTATGACATCACGTACGAACCTAGAACCGCCATCAAAGGTAAGCCCTCGTAGACTTCGTCGGGAAAATGACTAGCTCTGAACAGCAAAAGATCCCCCAAAATGATGAGTGGTAACAAACGGACAAAGACAACACCTGGAAAATCTACGTGGACAGTTCCTTTAACACTAAAGGAAGCGCAGGCGGGATCGTGATAAAAACACTTGAAGGCTTCCTACTAAAGCAATCAATTAAGTTTGCTTTTAAAGCCAAACAATGAAGCAAAGTGTGAGGCAGTGTTGGCTAGATTGAATCAAATGAAGGAGCTGGGCGCGAGGAAAGTCAAGGTATATTCGGACTTTGCTCATACCAAAGCAGTTCAGCGGAGAGTTCGAAGCAATAGATTCAAACATAGTGAAATATTTAGACAAAGTCAAAAATCTCGCCAAATAGTTCGAATCAATCAAAGTGGAACAGATCCTGAGGTCGGGGAATGAGCACGTGGATGCATTAGCCAGACTTGGCTCGGTAGTTGAACACGACCTAAGACGGATAATCCCCGTCAACTATTTGGAACATCCAAGCATCAAAAAGGTCGACGAAGTGTCCTAAATAACAGAGTAAACCCAAGAGTCACCCTAGTACCACAATAGACAAGAATATTTGCTCATTGGTAAACTGCCAGGAGATAAGGCACAAGTACAAAAAGTCTGAACCCAAGTTGCACGGTATTCAATAGTGAACCAGAAATTATACCGAAAATCCTTTGGAGCCACCTACATCATGCAAGAACTCCACTTAAAATGCTGTGCAAATCACTTTAGAGGACGCTCACTATTCCATAAGGCACGATGCCAAGGGTATTACTGGGATATGATGTACGAGCAGTACAAAGAGTTCGTCTGAACTTGCAAAAAATGTCAAAGATTCGCATTGGAGCATCACTTACCACACACGCCCCTCGCCACAATCATTGTACCTTGGCCATTCATGTAATGAGAAATGAACATAGTGGGGAAACTTCCTACGGCCACCGGGCAAAGATGCTTCCTGCTGGTAGTAACAGATTACTTCACCAAATAGATAGAGGCCGAACCACTCATGGAAATCACCGAGCACCAGGTTAAACAATTCCTCTAGAAGAACATAATCATTCATAATCCTGTGAGTACTCATGGCAGATAACGATACACAATTTACTGGAAATGTCATGAGATCAATATGCTCAGATTTAAATATTCCGCTAAGGTTCTAGGCCTTGAGACATCCCCAAGTGAACGGCCAGGCTGAAGTTTCTAACAAAACTATTTTGAATAGTTTGAAGAAGAGGCTTGAAAAGTCGAAGGGAAGATGGACCAAAGAGCTACCCATAGTATTGTAGGCATATAGAACAACCCCTCGTACTTCAATAGGGGAAATGCCATTCGCTCTCACTTATAGAGCCGAAGTCGTAATACCAACCGAAGCAAGAATCCCCACCATATGTGGCGAACTTCCTGAGGATGGCCAGGAGAACAACCAACTGATGGTAAAGGCGCTAGACAGTTTGGACAAGAAAAGAGAAAACACCTCTATTAAGTTTGCAGAATATCAACAAGTCTTGGCTCGACATTACAACAAGAAGGTTAGGCCGTGACCCATGAAAGTGGGAGACTTCGCGCTAAGGAAAGTTTTCTAGAACACCCAGAAACTTGGAGATGGAAAGCTCAGACATAATTGGGAATGCCCTACTGCATAATCGAGGAAGTCAAACGAGGCACATATCGCCTCGAAGACGAGCACAGAACACGGATACCAAGGACGTGGAATGCCAACCAACTGAGACATTCCTTCTATTAAATGGAAATGTGGGGAGTTCCTCCTGGAGAAGAAATCCATGAAAACGAGAAGTTCAAACGGAAGCTAATAGCCGAAGACCGTCAACACGACAACCTTCAACTAGAAGAAAAGAAGGAAAAGATAGCCCTCCTCGAACAAGAAAGGTCCAAACAAGACCTAAAAATAACATTGTTGAGGCTCATCGAGCAAAAAGACAGAATAAAGAAGTTGAAGAAAGAAAGGGATGAAGCAAGCCAGCGATGTGGCTATAATCCCCCTAAACTTTCTCGCTTCAATTTTTCCTTTTCCATTTTATTTCGTTTTTCTCTGTTAGCACAATGTGCTCTTCTAATTCAACATTTTAATAAAGTCAACCTTATTTTTATCCAGAAAAAGTACTCTTCCAAATTTTTAGAAAATAAGTCTAAATAGACACACGTTTCAAAAATGGAAGACAAAAACTCATATTTATACGAACGTTATTAAATTAACAATTCAAATAAATAGGGGAAACAAGTAACGTCACAAGTAAAAAATTAGCACAAACAAAAATAACACAAACAAAATAATGCAAAGGTAAAAGCGTTGGAGAGGCGCAAAGCAGGAAACATGATTCCCAAGGCCATTTAATCTTCTGAGAAGAAAAATGGACATGGGAAAAATGAATGATATCATTACTGACACAAACGTCACCATCAGGAAATTCTTAAAGATTTTCATTTAATGAAAGTCTTCTCCAAAGATTCAATCCTTGACTGAAAACAGCTGAAACATAGATCGAATTAAATGGTCATCTTGTCCCAATGAACCCGATTGAGAGGATCTGAAAAGGTGCTGGCGACAAACTCGGTTAAAAAGATATAAAAAGGAGCCAGCATAAAACAAAGAACGCATTAAATACTGTCTCACCCCAATGAACTGAACCCACTGAGAAGATTCGAAAGGGTGCCGACAGACGCAATCATTACAATCTTGGAACTAGAAGTGGCACGTCACATTCAAGGAACTCCAACTGACATCATCTCCATTAAGGCGTGTTGAAGAACGATACAACCCCATTATGATCTTGATAAACCAAACGTCCAAACGTTTCTACACCTCAAAGGGAACTGAACTCTGGCCTATAAATAGGACCAAAAAACGCAAAGTTAAGGCACCTACTTCCCAATCCTTCTCTTCAATAACTCTTAGAGAGTACCTCCAAGAATAAGAAAACACCCTCTTCCAAACTCCAAACACCACCTTCCCAAGACATGTCATCATCAGGATCTAGCCAAAGTAATGGCAATAACTACGCCTCACACAATAGATGGATGGTAAAGAGGGAAAAACAGAAACAGAGGATACTCAAAACAATGCTAAAAAGAAAGGATTGAGTACTCCTTCATGAGAGGGAGACAAATCGACGACAGCGCCAACTTTTCGAGTGCTTGTACAAAAGCTTCGAGGAAACGAAGAAAATATTGGACAAGGCCAATTCGAATGCCACCCACATCTTCTATGGTCGACATTCTGGAACCCTAGAAGGACGAGGATGATGAAGAGGATGAGTATGACGAAGATGACAAGGATGATGGAAGTGATGGTGTGACGACCCGTCACTTTTAAATAATTTAAAGTAGAAAACATAGCGGAAGTCATTATATTTTAAGAAAAATGGTGTGGTTATGTTTGAAAGTTGGCTAGCCAAAACCTGTTTACATCTTAAATTCAAAAAAAATCTAAAACACAAGGAACTTCAAGTTCCTAATCAGGAGTTCAAAAAGACTTTATTATAAAAATAAAGACAATAAGCTCTTATGAGCTAAATACAACTTTTCATAACATAAGATACAAATTAACAAAATGAGACCATGGTCTTTTAAAAGAATATCTAGTCCATCACCATGTCATCATCCTTTGGATCAAGCGCGCACCAGCTCCTCTTCCACGACCCCAAACATTACCTGAAATGTTTGTAATATCATGAGCTAACAACTAAGCCCAGTGAGAATAATAAGAATAAAAAAGTAAGGTTAGACCTCAAACTTGTATTATGATTTGTGTCCAATTTACCTGACACAATCAATCCTAAAGTTCTCCAACTCTAGGTAATTTCATTATATACTCTCCAAAGGATGATATTACTAACATTCATAGTCAAATCCTCATCCAATAACTTGTTATGACATAAAATGAGAAAAGTACATAAACTTTGTATAAAATATAACATCTCGATTCTCTATTCAATCGATCATATGCATGAAAGTAATGAGAACATCCCGTAGGATCACATTCGTCCTTTATGCATGAAATGAAGGTAATGTGGATTTTTCACATACTATCCACCCTTTTCCTTATGTATGAAGTAGTGTGGACTTTTCCTGTAGTATCCACCAGTACTTATGCATGGAAGTAGTGTGGACTTTTCCCATAGTATCCACCAGTACTTATGCATGGAGCTAATGTGGACTTTTCTCGTATTCCACCATTAACCTTTCATTTTTCTTTCTCACTTTCTTTTCTTTTCAATAATGCGAGATGTTATGCATATGCTTGCATATACTTGTAAAAGTAAATAATGTAAATGTAAATGATAAAGTAACCGAAACAAGCATAAAGTAAAGGAGCATAAAGTAAAGACGTAAAGTAATGGACATAAGTAAAATAGATAGGAATCTCGGATGAACGATATGTAAATCGAACTCCGCTATATTAATACAAGTAAATCCTATCTTAAACAATTAACCTATACCTTCCAGGATTTTAAACTTCCAATATAATCCGAGGTTCTATTAACCGTTCTAAATACAAGTTTGGATCTTTTAACTTCCAATGATCCATCCTAAGCTTCGAAAACGAATCTAACTTAGTATCTTCTAAGATTCATTAGTTTCCTCGAGAACTCCTAAGTTCTCACTTAAAGGATTAACTCTTAATCCTAAGGGCACTAACTCACATCCCTCTAATCTTAGATTCGGATTCTAATCTTAGTTTCAATTCTACAAACCATCATACTTATTTGCTTTCTATAGTTACTTTAAATTCTAACTATTCTCACCTTATTAAAAGATGACTTTGCTCTTAAAACCGTTAGATCGATCAAGCAAGCTATCCAAAATCACCTACAATTAGAATTACATCTAACAATTAATAATTAACCAAATAACGGTCAAACAACATCTACGCGTATAAAACGACGAAAAACCCAACAACCCATCAATGAGGCTCTCGGCCCCCCTTCCATAAAAGGGTTTTGGTTTTGGTTTTCCGGTTTTTAGGCAATTTAGATGTGTTTCGAGTTGGTTTCAAGCAAATTCGATATTCCCAATTTCAATGGGTATCGATAATTAGGGTTTTTGAACAATAGGCCATTTCCCGAATCTAATTTAAATAAACATTAATTCATTAATTTATAACCCATAATCAAACCCAAAAAGGTAAATTTCAAACGGGAAGGGTTTCGACTGGAACTCGGTTTTTGGGTTAAGGGGAAGTTTTCAAAAATACTTAAAACGACTCCCGTATTTACAAACACCAAGTTTGCCGACAAGAAATCAAAGAATCAAAGAGAAAACTCCATTAAAACACTATTTGGAGCTTAGGGTTTGAAAATAAACTTACTGAGAACTCCGTGGATCACGGGAGAAAGGCACGATCTATGGGTGGAAAAGAATCCTAGACCCGAGGTCTTTCCAACGCACCCGAAAATGAGTCGATCCGCCGAGAAACGAGCAAAACCAGAAGAAATCCCTTCTCCTCTTGATACCCACGGCCAAAGGAAGAAAAATATGAAGTTTTTGGTCAACTTTGGTCAATTGTTTATTTAAAGAAGGAAGTGGAATAGTGTTTAGATATTTTAGGAAATCGGAAATGACGGTTGCGTCCTTTTATGACTTTTGACTTATAAAACGAAACCCGATGCTCTTAAATAAATCTAAACGTGATTAATAATTATTAATGTCATCGAAACAAAATTTAAAGTATTAAACGATTAAGAAGAATTTCGAGCGAAATTAACTACTAAAATCGAAATTACAAAAATAATAATTAATCTAAATACTTAAATTGAAATAAATAAATAAATAAATAAGATTACATAAATAATAAAATAAAATAAATAAAAAAAAAAAAAAAATTCACTTCAAAATAACGGGACGTTACAGTCAACCCTCTTAAAAAGGGCTTTTTGTCCCCGAAAAGTAAACTCAACATAACGAGATAAAATAAAAGAGTGATTACCTCCAGAATTAAATAGAACAAAAGCCAAACGGCCTGAAAATAATAAAGTATTAACCACTACCATACTGGTAGCTTTTCCTGATAATCCTGACTTTGCTACTATGTTGTGATGGTTAAGTCTTATACGCCCTATAAAAGTGGCGTGATTCCAAGTATGATCACAACATAGCATCTTGATGGAAGTGTGCATCTCCCTGATGGAAATTGACACAACTAATGTAGTAAGGATGATCCAATCCTTGTTGAGCTCCACCTTGAACCAGTTGTTGTTGTTGCCGCTGCTGTTGTTGCTGTTGATGTTGATGTTGTAACTGTTGATGTTGTTGCTGTTGCTGTTGCGGTATCCCTTGACTGGCCTCGTCATCCTTTGCTTTCTTCTTCTGAGAGGTAATCTGTCCTGTAGTAGTAAATTTTCTCTTCTTTTCAGAAGATGTAAAAATCCAAGATAAGGATAACTTCTAAGCTTCCTTATTCAAATCTTGAATGAACTCGACCTCAGAGATCATTTTCTTTCATACAAAGCAAAACTAGTGTCTATCAAACACCTTAGTCTAATAACGTCCTAACTTTCCAATATAGATTTCACTTTAGAGTCTATCCCGAAAAGACTCAGTAGGTCCAAACTACGACCTACAAGTTTATCAAATTCTCCGTCCAATTAGATGGTTAAACACAATGTGAATTGATGTTCACCAAACCATCTCATTGCCTTATAGAAGTTACCTATATCACGGTCCATCAACTTCCTTCTAGCACTCCACCTTAGTGTTAGTCAATCTTGAAAAATTACTGAACATGGATCTTCATTACTCGACCTCGAGTATTTCTAATTCAAATTGATACACCATAGTGTGATATCAACCAAACTAGGCCATTCACCAATTAACATTGTCGTTAATGGTCCTCATTGAGACTTATCATGTAAAGTCCTTACTTCCTCTTCTGAGTGGCAACACACTTTCCTTTTAGCACAATGCTACCATAAGGATTTACCACTTACCAAAATTCAACTTTCTCAACTTAAACCAGGAACTTGTCCATTGAGTTAAGCCTAGGTTACTGGTCTCGAGTCAGACCGATTTCTTTTCAACAATTTATCACCTCAAACAGGTGTTTCATCTCTTAATACTGGGCTCCAGACAAACATGTCCCCTTTTTACACATAAATGTCCATACACATCTACTAAGACCACTACTTAGCAATTGTGTGACAATAACACTTTAATCAGGTTTAAGGATCAAACGATTGACCTTTTGGAGTATCTCATCTCCTTTCCTTTGACATTATGTCAATACTCTTAACGAGGTGTATAACCTCCAAAACTGCACGGGGTCAATCACCTTCTCAACACCCTTACCCAAAACTCAAAATGGGTCAAATAAACATAACTACATAGTGGTTTTATAAGGATGTGAAATATCACAAACATCATTAACTTCTAACAATATTCTCATAATTCTTCCAATATCAAAGAAATAAAGCATGAGAATAAAAGTTATAGGCATACCTGGTGCCGCTAATCTCAGATGGTGACTAGAGAGTGGACTTAAAACAAAACATGAAAACAAACATGCATCGCATGTAGTCTACAGAACCCGTAGGCTCTGATACCAACTGTGATGACCCGTCACTTTTAAATAATTTAAAGTAGAAAACACAGTGGAAGTCTTTATATTTTAAGAAAAATGGCGTGGTTATGTTTGAAAGTTGGCTAGCCAAAACCTGTTTACATCTTAAATTCAAAAAAATCTAAAACACAAGGAACTTCAAGTTCCTAATCAGGAGTTCAAAAAGATGTTATCATAAAAATAAAGACAAAAAGCTCTTATGAGCTAAATACAAATTTTCATAACATAAGATACAAATTAACAAAATGAGACCATGGTCTTTTAAAAGAATATCTAGTCCATCACCGTGTCATCATCTTCTGGATCAAACGCGCACCAGCTCCTCTTCCACGACCCCAAACATTACCTGAAATGTTTGTAATATCATGAGCTAACAACTAAGCCCAGTGAGAATAATAAGAATAAAAAAGTAAGGTTAGACCTCAAACTCGTATTCCGATTTGTATCCAATTTACCTGACACAATCAATCCTAAAGTTCTCCAACTCTAGGTAATTTCATTCTATACTCTCCAAAGGATGATATTACTAACATTCATAGTCAAATCCTCATCCAATAACTTGTTATGACATAAAATAAGAAAAGTAAATAAACTTTGTATAAAATATAACATCTCGATTCTCTATTCCATCGATCATATGCATGAAGGTAATGAGAACATCCCGTAGGAACACATTCGCCTTTTATGCATGAAATGAAGGTAATGTGGATTTTTCACATACTATCCACCCTTATCCTTAATGTATGAAGTAGTGTGGACTTTTCCCATAGTATCACCAGTACTTATGCATGGGAGTAGTGTGAACTTTTCCCGTAGTATCCACCAGTACTTATGCATGAAAGTAGTGTGGACTTTTCCTGTAGTATCCACCAGTACTTATGCATGGAGTTAATGTGGACTTTTCTCGTATTCCACCATTAACCTTTCGTTTTTCTTTCTCACATTCTTTTCTTTTCAATAATGCGAGATGTTATGCATATGCTTGCATATGCTTGTAAAAGTAAATAATGTAAATGTAAATGATAAAGTAACTGAAACAAGCATAAAGTAAAGGAGCATAAAGTAAAGACGTAAGTAAAGGACATAAGTAAAATAGATAGGAATCTCGGATGAACGATATGTAAATCGAACTCCGCTACATTAATACAAGTAAATCCTGTCTTAAACAATTAACCTATACCTTCCAGGATTTTAAACTTCCAATATAATCCAAGGTTCTATTAACCGTTCTAAATACAAGTTTGGATCTTTTAACTTCCAATGATCCATCCTTAGCTTCGAAAATGAATCTAACTTAGTATCTTCTAAGATTCATTAGTTTCCTCGAGAACTCCTAAGTTCTCACTTAAAGGATTAACTCCTAATCCTAAGGGCACTAACTCACATCCCTCTAATCTTAGATTCGGATTCTAATCTTAGTTTCAATTCAACAAACCATCATACTTATTTCTTTTCTATAGTTACTTTAAATTCTAACTATTCTCACCTTAGTAAAAGATGACTTTGCTCTTAAAACCATTAGAGCTATCAAGCAAGCGATCCAAAATCACTTACAATTAGAATTACATCTAACAATTAATAATTAACCAAATAACGGTCAAACAACATCTACGCGTATAAAACAACGAAAAACCCAACAACCCATCAATGAGGCTCTCGGCTTCCCTTCCATAAAAGGGCTTTGGTTTTGGTTTTCCGGCTTTTAGGCAATTTAGATGTGTTTCGAGTTGGTTTCAAGCAAATTCGATATTCCCAATTTCAATGGGTATCGATAATTAGGGTTTTTGAACAATAGGCCATTTCCTGAATTGAATTTAAATAAACATTAATTTCATTAATTTATAACCCATAATCAAACCCAAAAAGGTAAATTTCAAACGGGAAGGGTTTCGACTGAAACTCGGTTTTAGGGTTAAGGGAAAGTTTTCAAAAACACTTAAAACGACTCCCGTATTTACAAACACTGAGTTTCCCGACAAGAAATCGAAGAATCAAAGAGAAAACTCCATTAAAACACTATTTGGAGCTTAGGGTTTGAAAATAAACTTATTGAGAACTCCATGGATCACGAGAGAAAGGCACGATCAATGGGTGGAAAAGAATCCTAGACCCGAGGTCTTTCCAACGCACCCGAAAACGAGTCGATCCGTCGAGAAACGAGCAAAACCCGAAGAAATCCCTTCTCCTCTTGATACCCACTGCCAAAGGAAGAAAAATATGAAGTTTTTAGTCAACTTTGATCAATTGTTTATTTAAAGAAGGAAGTGGAATAGTGTTTAGATATTTTAGGAAATCAGAAATGACGGTTGCGTCCTTTTATGACTTTTGACTTATAAAACGAAACCCGATGCTCTTAAATAAATCTAAAGATGATTAATAATTATTAATTGGCCTATTAATAATTATTAATGTCACTGAAACAAAATTTAAAGTATTAAACGATTAAAAAGAATTTCGGGCGAAATTAACTACTAAAATCGAAATTACAAAAATAATAATTAATCTAAATACTTAAATTGAAATAAATAAATAAATAAATAACATTACATAAATAATAAAAATAAATAAATAAATAATAAAAAAAATTTCACTTCAAAATAACGGGACGTTACAGATGGAGGTGAAGATAACCATCAAGACCGCCCGATGATATTAATGGTCAACCCGTCCACTGGAGGAATACTGAACCTTCCAGAGCTCTCTCTTGCATCCAATAAATTGACCTGAGTCTAGGATAGTATCTTCTTTTCTTATTATTTGTTGTTTTAGAAAGCCAAATGTAATTTGAAATGAAATTATTAATAGATACATTTTTGTTCAAATCCTGATCAAAGAACACCCTAATGTAAAAGTTATATCAACACAAAGAATGAAAAGACCTAGCTCGGACTAGGCGGAAAAAATACCCTAACATAAAAGTTAGATGAATAAACCCTTTCAATGCAAAGGATGAAAATACCTAGCTCGAACTAGGCGAAAAAACTACCCTAACTTACAAGTTAGATGAACAAACCCTTTCAATATAAAGGATGAAAAATCTAGCTCGGACTAGGCGAAAAAATACCTTAACATAAAAATTAGATGAATGAACCCTTTCAACGAAAAGGATGAAAAGACTTAGCTCGGACTAGGAAATATCTTTGAAGAGTAAAACTAAATGAGGAACAAATACCTTATAAAACAAGGAAGAAAGACCTGGCTTAGACTAAAAATTTTTTTTGAAGAACAAAATTAACCCTTATAAAATAAGGAAGAAAGATCTAGCTCGGATTAGACGAAGTCTTCAAAGGATAAAAATAACCTTATAAAATAAGGAAGAAAGACCTAGCTCAGACTAGAAAAAATCTTTGAAGAACAAATTAACCCTTATCGAATGAGGAAGAAAGACCTAGCTCAGACTAGGAGAAATCTTTGAAGTACAAGATTGGCCCTTATAAAAATAAGGGAGGAAAACCTAGCTCAGACTAGGCAAAATCTGTGCGATCACTCCAAAACAAAATATCTACCATGGACTGGATCGACATCACCAAATAGAGAAAAGCATATGTATTAATGTGCTAAAGTTTGATAGTTCAGTGTTGCCCGTGCAAACACAATGATTAAGGTAGCCCCTAAACAGTGAGCAGAGAGAAATAC
Organism: Gynostemma pentaphyllum; assembly: GCA_028015215.1. Taxonomy (NCBI): domain Eukaryota; kingdom Viridiplantae; phylum Streptophyta; class Magnoliopsida; order Cucurbitales; family Cucurbitaceae; genus Gynostemma; species Gynostemma pentaphyllum. The sequence continues at coordinate 43,980,543 of CM051353.1, forward strand.
TGGATCTACCCTCATTAGCTTCGTGTCAAGCTGAGGAATGTGAGTGAAAGGAGGAAAACCCTTATGTGAAGAAGGATCCTGCGAAGGCGCAGTAGGATGAGGAGAACTAGTACCAAATGAGGAGGTATATGCGAAAGATATAGATGCTAGGCTCTTCACCTTACGAGCTTTCCTTTTCTCTCTGATGGGGGGTTGCGATTGATCAACCGTAACCTTCCCTTTCAAGCACAATGAGGAGTGGACATCAAGTTCCTTGCTGATAGCTATGGCCAATGCTGACAGTTTTGAGTTCTCAGACATACTTGACCTTGGGAAATTCAACTTTAAACTCCCTCACCTCTTTCTAACTACGAAGGCAAAAATAATTTAGAAAACAGAAGAATCATTATTAAAAGAGAATAAGATTCTAGATACCTTTAACTCCTGGGAACGGATCTGGGCAAATAGGAATCCAGAGTCTAGTCAGGATGAGTTCTTCTTCACAGACAAAAGCTTCCAAGACGAACTGACCAATCTTCTCTTACTCTTCGTAAGCGCTTATGTCCGAAGCCTTGATTTCAGATATGCTCAAAGTCCGAACTGAAAAAAAAGGTAAGACCGATTATTCAAAGAAAGCAAAAACACGGTGGAACATAACAATTTTCACCCGACTCTTTCCAAATCAAAGGAATATGGATCCCGTTAGAGGTTAGCTTTCCCCTAATGAAAAACCACCTATTCTTCCATCTCTTGTCAGTTGAAGGGAAACCAATGATAATCTTCCTCCCAAGAAAGCCATGGAAGTGGAACTGAGATGTATCTTGTTTGTTAAACCTGGAAGACCAAAAGTACGGAAGCATCCCTAACGTTAAATCCATATTTGTCCTAGCAATGACGGCCAAGAGGGTAATCAGACCCCTCTAAGTATTTGGCATAACTTGTCCCAGGGTAACATCTAAATCCCTCAGAAGTGAGGCCATTCTCGTCCCAATGAGGAACCTTACTCCACAATCAAAGAATATTTCATAGAAAGAGGTCCAACCTTTCCCAATATCGTGATGAGAATGCTCTTCAGGACTCGGAACCCTCATCTCCACATCCGGAGGAATGCGATATGAAAGACGGTAAAGGTCCAAATCAAGTTGTCTTAACTTAAGGGTAAGGATGGGTAGATCAGCTCGAACATGCGTAACCGACGAGCACGGATGAGTTGAAGTCCGAATATCTATTTGATAAGAAGATAAGTCTATCCTCTTCAAAATATTATGAGATAACGCTTATCTTAGAGAGGTTTTATTGAAATCCAATCATAGATAGAGGTATCATCCTATCTATAAGTCCAATATATAAAGAGTTCACAAAAACCCTAAACGGTATGTTATTATTATTCCACTTGAGAATATATACATTTGATCACTTCCAAATCACTGACCTGATCATCGGAGACGGTTTGGTAGGCACCACACTGTTGTTTTATTGTTCTATTTCTCAGGCATTCAAGATCAAAGAGACGCAATGCACGTTATTAGCACGTGATTGACCGTAGCGGAAACCATCCTCTACAATTCCCATGTCAGTATTTAGCCAATTAGACATGTTATGTCAGCATTAAGTAAATATTTTGTTAAGGAGATAATAAATATGTTAAATTAAGGACCAATTAAACTTATTCTAATAATTGATGAAAACTCAGAGACCAAATAGACATAATGTCCAAAACTCATAAATTAGTTAGACACAAATTGAAAACGTGGGGACGTGTAACGTCCCAAATTTTTAGGTAAATTTAAATTATTTTTTTGAACAATTAATATTAATTTTTCATTAGTTAATATTAATTTTGGGTTTGAGTTCAAACAATTACATCTTAATTAACTGGGTTTTGGTCAAGGTTAACTCTTAGCTTTCTGACCTTTTCTATTAAGGGTATTTCAATAAGTTTGACTTAAATTAAATGTTAATAATTTTTCATGTATTTTTAGTATTATTATGACTGTGTGTCATAAATAATCTAACGCATTGAATAACACATCTTTCTGAGCTCGAAATAAAAAGTTAGGACCAAAAACTCGTTTCTACCCTTTTAGTCATAATTTAAGTGACCTCTTCCTTAAATCCAAGTCTGAATTAAGCCCTAAAAGTTACTATTCATCATCCCCTTCCTCTCATCTTTTCACTTTCTCAATTTCATTTTCTCCACACTACAAAAATATTGGGCATTCGCCGGTAGAATTTAGTAAGTAACGGCGAAATGGAAATTTTCTCCCGTATTAAAAGAATTGTTAAATTTTGCTTGAAATTATGCAAAAGCCAATTTTTTTTTTTAAAGAATGTCAGCGAAATGAATTTTGCCAACATTTTTTAAAAAGTTCATGTTATTTTTTTTAAATTTAAAAAGTCGCCGGCATTGCAACTTAAAAAAATGCGGAAGGGGCTATGCTGACAAAACCATTTCGTTGTCAAAGCCCCTGGGGAATAAAGTCCCACCTGAGGGCCTTATTCCCCATTCTCTTCTTTTTTTTTAATTTTCTCCCTCTCTTCCTCACTTTGACTCCTACCTTTCTTTTTCCAAAAAAAATCAATTTAAGGTATGTTTTCAATTATTTCTTTTGATTTCATGCTTATATGTCAATGTTAGATAGTGTTTTTATGAGGAATTTGTGTTTTGTGCCTAAATGTTAGATTTGTTAAGTGTTAGGGTTTATGTGGAAAAATTGGGGTCTTATGTTTTTTTGTTCTAATTCAATATGCAATTGATGTTTTTTAGTTAGCACATATGTAGTTTGATGGGATTTAATCGATAATTGTGTTATTTTAAGTATTTGATCAATTTATGAGATTGTAAGTTGGAAAATAACATTATGTGAATTAAAGGGTTAATGTATATATGAATTAAAGAGTTAATATATGTACCCACATATCTAGCATATGTTTTTATTAACACAATTAATAGCGTATATTTTCATAAATCGTTCATAGTTTTAATCAAATATTTTTTTATTAAAGAGTTAATGTTTGATTCGTTAGGATTTAACAAGGTTTTTTTCCTTGAGTTTGCTTATGGTTGGACTAATTAAATCTTTTGATTCTTGTTTTATTTTTTTGAAGGGACTATCACATTTGAAAGCATTACGGAAATGCCAAACAATGATAGGTACATTTTAAATCATTTGTTAGAAAAATTTGGAAAGTTTTCTGTAAATATTTATTTATCATTTCAGTTTTTGTGGGTGTGGTTATCCTACAACAAAGTTAGCCACACATATTTACTTCTCATCTCATGTTGGACACGTTCATGCATTCTTTGTGGGTGTGGCTAACTTGCAGCAAAGTTAGCCACTCATATTTACTTCTCATATCATATTTGCAAAATTCATGCATCATTTGTGTGTGTGGCTATCCTACTGCAAAGTTAGCCACAAATATTTACTCCTCATCCTACATTAGACATTCGTGCATTATCCACATTTTTATTAGAACGATAGCCATTTTTAGTAGTGTATTGAATTTAATTCATTGTTGGTACTATTGTACAAGAGTTGGATAGTTCTTAGGGATAGATTTTGTTCTGATTACATAAAGGTGATTAATTTTTTTAGAGGTTGCAAGAAAAGTTGTTAATGAAAATGGAAGGACTCATTGTCCGTGTATGAAATGTTTAAACATTGTTTTTGGGGATATTGCAAGAATAAAGAGACACTTGTATATTCATGGAATATCCTCAACTTATGCTCAGTGGGTATTGCATGGAGAACAAGCGGATCCTACTAGGTTCACAAGCTATGAAGCAAATGCGAGAAACAAAGAAGAGTATTTCAGTGGCACTTTGGATGAGCGAGGGGTGGATGAATTGGTTGAGGTACTTCATGAGTTATAGGTCCCATTGAATGATAATGAAAGTGGTCAAAACGTTAAAAATGATAGTTCCACCAATAATGATTTCTCACAATTGTTAGGTGAAGTGGGAAGGGAACCCCAGATGTACAAGATTTTCTACAATTAATTTTTTGGTGAAACTAATTCATATTAAAGCGTTGAATAATTGGAGTAATAGGTCATTTTATATTTTTCTCCAATTATTGAAGGAATCATTACCAATTGACTATGTCTTACTGGATTCCTACTACTCTAGTAAGAAAATGCTAAGTGGGCTAGGTCTAGGATACCAAATAATTCATGCATGCTGGTATGATTATGTGTTATATAGGAAATAGTTTTCTAGTTGTGAGTGTTTTCCTGTTTGTGGTGAACCATGGTATAAGGAGGTTGTTGATAAGAATTGTAAAAAGGGTAAGAGAGTTCCGTAAACAGTATTACATCACTTCCCACTTAACCCTAGGCTGTAAAAACTATTTATTTCTAAACATTTTGCTACTGATATGCGATGGAAAAAGGATAAAAGGGTGGAAATAGAGGGTATTCTATGTCATCCATCAGATGCAAAAGGATGTAGACATTTTGACGAAAAATATCCATGGTTTACGTCTGATCCTCGAAATGTGCATCTAGCACTGGCATAAGATGGTTTTAACACTCACAGTAACATGGGCACACCATACAATATGTGGCCAATTATTGTTATTCTATATAACTTAGCACCTTGGAAATGCATAAAAGAATCTACTTTTTTAATATCATTACTTATTCTCACTACAAAAAAACTGCCAATTTGCGACCAGGAAATTGCGACCAAATGGTCGTTTTTCACCTAAAATGCGACCAAAATGCGACCAACTGAGTGGTTGCTAAAAAGTTGGTCGGTTTTGAATTTGTGCGACTGCATGGTCACAAAAATTCGACCATCTGGTCGCAAAAAATTTTGGTCGAAAAAAAGTCAAACTTTTTAAAATGCGACCATATGGTCGCATTTTATCTTCAATAGAAGTGACCATTTGGTCACATAAAAAGTGACCAAATGGTCGTAATTTTTGTGACCAAATGGTCACTTATTGGCTCAGTTAAAATACGACCAGATGGTCGCTTAAAAAGCGACCATCTGGTCGTAATTTATGTGAAAGATAAGTGACCAATTGGTCACATAAAAAAGTGACCAAATGGTCGCATTTTATGCGACCAAATGGTCACTTTTAGTCTCAGTTAAAATGCGACCAGATGGTCTCTTAAAAGTGACCATCTGGTCGCATCTAAGAATTTTTTTTTTAAATTTAAATTTCAATAATTAGTTAATTAATTATTAATTATTAATTACTAATTATTTATTTAATTAATATTAAAATTTCATAAAAAAAAATTGGAATTCAAATAAAAAATATATATATCAAATATTAAAAAAACGTTTTATACAATCGAAAGAATCCTAGAACTACTGCGGAGGGGCGGGGGGTGGGGGAGGAGGCGTCGATGTAGAAGGGCCGCCGCCTAGAGATCCAAGTCGCGGCCAAGCGGATGCGACCTGGGCGTCGGCTCGTGCCTGTATGTCGGCCTCAATAGTAGCGACTCGAGCAACGAAGTCCTCACGCATAGCCTCCATGTCCGCGCGCAGCTGCTGCTCACCCGGAGAAGGGCCGGAGCTAGTGCTCGCTCCGCTCAGCTGAGGCCGGGGCACATCTGCATAAAGGCGTCGCCCGTACGAGCCGAGCCCAGGAACTGAACCATATAAGGGCCGGAGCTAGTGCTCGCTCCGCTCCTCCAGCAGCCTCCAAGAACGCCTCTATACGGTCCTCCTAAGTCGGTTGCGAGTCTGGTGTGGGCAACCGCTGAGTCAAGGACTCCGTGAAACGTTCCTAAATATTTAAAATTCAGAAAATAAAATGGTTAATATATAATGTATGAAAAATTTTAAAGAAAAAATAATAATTGAAAAAAATATTAAATACCTGAACTTCTTTCGCCTTATCGTCGACGAGCGTCCCAGGTCGTTCTTCGTGTGAAGAACTCGGTGCGGCTCATCCGGCGGGGCCGGCGCCGTGCTTCGCTTCCTAAAAAATCAAAGAGTGAAGAATAAAACATAATAAATTAATAAGTAATTGAAAAAAAAGAGAAAAAAGAAAACGAGAAAGCGAACGAGGAAAAAAAACACATACCAATCGACGATGGTGCTCGTCGTGGGTCCACGCCCGTGTGTGTTTCTTTGGATTCTTCGCGCGGTTGGCCTTATTCCTGCTTGACACTGCCTTGCCCTGAGGAGTGCTCAAGCTCACGAGAAGCCGCGCGTGGTCCTCCGGGCTCATCCACACGGGGCGGTTTGCTGCTTGCCTTCTGCGCGCCCAGAACATGAGGTCCTTGAATCGATCCCGGACGTGACTGTCCCATAGGGGGAACAATCTACCGTCGGTGATATCGGGATCGATAACAGGAAACTTGCCCTGAAAAAATTGAAATAAAAAATTGTTAAAGTAATAAATTTATTTCTATAAATTTCAAAATTAATTAATTATGAAAATAAATTATGTTTTTACCTTCCAACTGTCGTACATCCGACGTTTCTTCTTCGTCGGAATCTTCTTCCAGCGAAGGTCGCTGGGTAGAGGCATGCTCTGGAGGACCTCGTGAAACCGTTTTGAAACGGTCGTATGCGGCTGTACTCTGCAAAATCACAAAAAATTATTGTGCTATATATTAGAAACTATTAGTTAAAAAGAATAAAAAACTTTTTGAAAAATAGTAAACAAAATTACTTACGTATCCCCTTCAATCCGAAGGGGTGGAGTCTGCGCCCGAGACGGTGCGTGCATGAAGTCGAGGGGCACTTGATCCGACCCCGATTGAACCGGACGCCGACCAGGACGCATACCCTGATGCTAAGCCCAGGAGGCGTGGCAAGGGAGTCTCCGGCGGCCGTGGTGTCGAAGACTTCGGTCTCAGGGACTCCATCATCGAGCATGGCAGCAAGTCGCGTGTCGTAACTGAAGAGGATGTCCAACTCCTCCGTAGTCAGGTCCGCATCAGGGGCAACGCCAGTAGGCGTCTGCGGAGACCCCTCGTCACCCGCATCGTCAGGCTCGTCTGACTGGGGAGGATGTCGTCTGCCCGTCATAATCCTACAACCAAAATAAACTAATTTAATACTAATTACGCAAGTAAAATATTGATTAGTTTATTTAATTAATTAATTAATTAATGAAATAATGTAAATTAAACTAACATAAATTAAGTAAATAATTTAAAATAAACTAATCAAATTAATTTGAATAAAAGTAAATTAAAATTAGATTAATTGAACTAAAAGTAATTCAATTAAACTTAAGATTAATTAAGTAAAACTAAAATAAACTAATCATTTAATTTGAAATAAAGTAAAGTAAAATTAGATTAATTGAACTAAAATTCAATTAATTTTAGTTTCAATTAATGTAATTTTACTTTACTTTAATTCAAATTAATTGATTAGTTAATTTTAGTTTTAATTAATTAATCTTATGTTTAATTGAATTAATTTTAGTTCAATTAATCTAATTTATATTTACTTTAATTCAAATTAATTGATTAGTTATAACTAATCAATTCAATTAAACTTAATTAATTCAATTAAACTAAAATTAATTCAATTAAACTTAAGATTAATTAATTAAAACAAAAATTAATTACTTTTAGTTTTAATTAATTAATCTTAAGTTTAATTGAATTAATTTTAGTTCAATTAACCTAATTGTACTTTACTTTAATCAAATGTAACTAAAATTAAGTAATTAAACAATTTTTATTTAATAATTAAACTAAAATTAATTAATTAAATTAGTGTAACTCATTAATTTAAACTACTTAAGTATAATTGAAGTTAAACTATTTGAATTAATTACCCTACTTTAAATTAATTGATTTAATTAAAGTAATCTAAATTACATTAATTAAACTAAATTAAGTAAAACTAAAATAAACTAATCATTTAGTTTGAAATAAAGTAAAGTAAAATTAGATTAATTGAACTAAAAATAATTGAATTAAACTAAAATTCAATTAATTTTAGTTTCAATTAATCTAATTTTAATTTACTTTAATTCAAAGTAATTGATTAGTTAATTTTAGTTTTAATTAATTAATCTTAAGTTTAATTGAATTAATTTTAGTTCAATTAAGCTAATTTATATTTACTTTAATTCCAAGTAATTGATTAGTTAATTTTAGTTTTAATTAATTAATCTTAAGTTTAATTGAATTAATTTTAGTTCAATTAACCTAATTTTAATTTACTTTAATTCAAATTAATTGATTAGTTAATTTTAGTTTTAATTAATTAATCTTAAGTTTAATTGAATTAATTAATCTCAAGTTTAATTGAATTAATTTTAGTTAAATTAACCTAATTATACTTTACTTTAATCAAATGTAACTAAAATTAAGTAATTAAACAATTTTTATTTAATAATTAAACTAAACTATTTGAATTAATTACCCTACTTTAAATTAATTGATTTAATTAAAGTAATCTAAATTACATTAATTAAACTAAAATTAACTAATCAATTCTAGTGTAATTATAAATTAATTTAGTTTAATTTTATTAAATTAAAGTAAACTATCTTAAATAAACTAAATAAGTAATTAAACTAAATTAGATTAAGTAATTAAATTAATTACTACTTAAATTGAATTAAAAGTAAACTAAGTTAGATTAATTAAACCATTAGATTAATTAAACTAAAATTACTTAAAGTAATAAAATTAAAGTAAACTAATTAATTAGTTAATGCTAAACTAATTAAATTAAACTACTTAAACTAAAACTAAAACTAATTAAATTAACAAAACTAAATTAAACTAAAACTAATTAAATTAACAAAACTAAACTAAACTACATAATTAAAAACTAAAAACTAAAACTAAGTAAACTCTAAATTCTTAAACTAAACTTCAATTTGTTACGAAAACTAACCTCGTGTAATCGAAACCGGATTGGTGGTTGAGGGTTTTCGGTTTAGAGGAAGAATGGGAACGGAACGGGAAGAAATAACGGGGAACGGATAGGGGAAAGAGAGAAACGAACAAAAAGAGAGGAAGAAAAAGAGAGAGGCAAAAGAAGAAGAGAAAAGAAGAAAAGAAGAGAAAGCAGAAACGGAAAAGAGAAAAAGAAACGGGGAAAGGAAGGGGAAGGGAATTTAAATCATAATTTGCGACCAACCAGGTCGCAAATATGTAATTATGACAGGAAATGAACAGTCACGCGTGCTGGGGAAATTGCGACCATATGGTCGCATTTCCAAATACAAATGCTACCATTTGGTCGCATTTATAGAAAAAGCGACCAAATGGTCGCCCAGTTGCCATTACCAAGAACAGTTGTCATTTCACGAGTCCCATCAACGATTGCGACCATATGGTCGCAATTATGAGATTCACCGCCAAATATTGCGACCAAATGGTCGCATTACTTAAATTCACCGCCATAAATTTCATGAAAATTTAAAGTTACCGCCCATAATTGCGACCATATGGTCGCAATTCCAATTGTATTTTTAAAAAAAATATTATTATACTTTTGCAAAAATGCGACCAGTTGGTCGTTTTTCCCCCAAAAACCTAAACCCTAAACAACCCTAAACCCTAAACCCTAAATCCTAAACCCTAAATCTTAAAATGCGACCATTTGGTCGCTTTTCCCTTCTAAATTACTACCATGTGGTCACTTTTTTTGTAAAATTGCGACCACTTGGTCGCAACTATTAATATTTATATACTTTTTTTTTTATATTGGGTTACTTTCTGATATTTACATATGACGGGAACTCTTGTTTCCATGTTGTTATATTCATTGATATGTTTCTTCATGATTTTCGAGATAAATTTTTGTAATTCTTGATTTGGAACTATTTGATTCTAATTAAGAGTTTTTTTTAATACGATATAGATAATTTTATTCTTGTTTTTCAAGATAGAAAGTGCTAGAAGGGAACCAAATAGACTATTGAAGATGTACATATTTATATATAATTAATTTGCATCCACATATTCATTGGAAGCAATTCCAACTGCAGAATTCGATATAAACATGTCAAAGTTGAAATCAAGAGGAATCTTTCTTATAATAAAAAAAAAAAAGTTAATTTCATTTTCATTGTATTTCGTCATCTTTTGATTTTAAGTTTGGTCTATTGCTTTATTCATAATTGTAAATGCTTTACTTGAACAAAAAAGAGTCACACGACTATATTCAACTAGAGGTTTAAGGAAAATATAATTATTCTCTGTACAATATTATTGTTCTCTCTTTGTATGAAATTCAGATATTTTCAAGACGAGGTTAAATATTATTATTTACTCTACACAAATTTTAGAAAAATCTAACGGCGTTTAGATAGCAGCTTATTGATCTTGAAGAGTTTTTATATTAATTGAAAGTGAATAATTTTTATTTAATTGACATTATTATTATTGTTAAGAAATGCAATCAATAAAATTAACCACATCTTGAAATTTTGGAATTATTGGTAATTTTTTCAATCATCTATTTTTATTTTTATTTTTTCTTTCTAAGCTTATAATGTAATTTTATTTTATGAACAAATAAAATATTTAATATTTGTTGATTTTTTCCGACTGTATTTATGGGGTAAAATAGATAAAGTAAAAGGAAATTACCCTATAAATACAGTGGGAAAAAATCAAAAATATTAAATATTTTATTTGTTCATAAAATAAATATAATTTAAAAATTGATTAACAAACATTTTAACTAATACACATAAAACTCTTAAGTATACAATTATTGAATTGTAAAATAAGACAAAAAATTCCACGTGCATTGCACGTGTTAAAAAATAGTTATTTATAAATTATTGGTCATATAAAATCACATAATTTGCGACCATCCGGTCACTTTCTAATGTGACCATATGGTAGCTTAATTCCCGCCAAAATTTTAAGCTACCACTACCCAATAAAGGTCACAAAAATTGCGACCAGGTGGTCACTTTAAATTGTGACCACTTGGTAGCTTTTTTCCCTCCAAAATTACGCGCCATTTTTTGCTACCAAGACATATTTTAGTCACAAAAATTGCGACCAGGTGGTCACTTTTAATTGTGACCACTTGGTAGCTATCTCCCCTCCAATTTTAAGCTACCACTCCCCAAAAAAGGTCACAAAAATTGCGACCAGGTGGTCACTTTTAATTGTGACCACTTGGTAGCTTTTTTCCCTCCAAAATTACGCGCCATTTTTTGCTACCAAGACATATTTTAGTCACAAAAATTGCGACCAGGTGGTCACTTTTAATTGTGACCAATTGGTAGCTATTTTCCCTCCAATTTTAAGCTACCACTCCCCAAAAAAGGTCACAAAAATTGCGACCAGGTGGTCACTTTTAATTGTGACCACTTGGTAGCTTTTTTCCCTCCAAAATTACGCGCCATTTTTTGCTACCAAAGCATATTTTAGTCACAAAAATGCGACCAAATGGTCGTTTTTATAGGTGACCAAGTGGTCGCTTCTTTTGCGCCATAATTTCGCGCCATTTTTTATGACTACATCTACTTTTGGTCGCAATCGTCGCAAAAAAGTGACCAGGATGGTCACTTAAAGTCAACCTTCAAAGAAAGTGACCAAGTGGTCACTTTAAAACTACCACTTTTTTTTTGTCGCAAATTTTTGGTCGCATTTTGACAGTTTTTTTGTAGTGTCTCGATCTGAAGTCACCTGGTCATGATATCGATATTTATTTGGAGCCTTTGATTGTAGAGTTAAATGAGTTGTGGAGTGAGAAAATTAGAACATTTGATAGTTTAAAATCAGAGTACTTTCAAATGCATGATGCACTATTATGGGCAATAAAGGATTTATCAGCCTATGGTTATTTGTCTAGTTGGAGCACGAAAGGATATAGGCTTATCCCGTATGCTTAGAAGATACATCGTCTTTGGCGCCAAGAAGTAAAATTTGTTTTATGGGTCATCGATGATATCTACCGTTGGATCATGCAATGCGTAGAAGCAACCTACATGATGAGTTCTATGAGTTAAGAGCTAAACCTTGGATAATGACTGGTTCTGAGGTACTTCAAGTGATTAGTCATTTATAGTTTTTAAAGACTAGTAAGAATCCTTGCATGCTTGACAAAAAGTACAAACATCCTGATTCAAACCACAATTGGAAGAAAAAAAAGCATATTCTTTACACTCCTCTATTGGTCGAATCTTTTGTTATGTCATAGGTTAGATGTCATGCATATCGAAAAGAACATTGTGACAATCTGATTGGCACATTATTTTCTATAGAAGGAAAGAACAAAGATACATTGAAGGAAAGGTTGGATTTATAGGATTTGACAATAAGAAAGAAGCTGCATTTGTACAAGCTGGAAATAAGTTCATTAACCCCCAATCTCTTTTAACTTGTCTTGCAAAGAGAGGGTTGAGGCATGTCAATTCTTGAAAGGTGTTAGATTCCAAGATGGATTTGTATCGAATATATTTCAATGTGTGAATGTGAGATGTATTCACTTATAATTGGCACATTGATATAAGAGCACTTTATATTTGACCGCACTTGAGTGACATTGATTTCTTATCTAAATGATAAGATGCTCGATTTGTTGAACGAGTTTTGTGGGACATTGTACAAACATTACAAGAAGATCAAACAAAAGGACTGTATTTAAGCTTCATGTGCATCTAAACTGTATTCAAGCTTCATGTGCATTTAAACACCCACAGATTGAGACCATAGAAGACTGGGTGTTCTTGTATGATAGGTGGGACACCCCAAAGTTCAAAGTAAACAAACAAATTAACAAATATTTATTGTTTCTAAGTGAATACATTATTAAGCATAGTTGCTCAACTCATTTGCAGGCCATCTCAGAATCAAATGTTGAAAATCAAAGAAAACTTAAACACAATCACAAGACAGGTTCACGACCATTTGTACGAGTCATGACAGATCATGTAAGTATATGTCAACTTTAGATACAACAACTATAGTTTACTTTACATATGATAGCGTACATACTTCATGATAAAGTATCAGGTCTACTTGGTCTAAGTTCGATAATGTTTATACATGTGTTGTGTATTTTTTTTATCAGAAAATGAGGTGTGACTTACTTGTGGCCCTCGACATGGAAGTGGACAGAGTTGTCCAACCGCACCTCACTAAGGCATAAATCGTTGAGAAGGTATGGGGTATTGGTCTGGTTATATCAAAAGACTTAGTGTGGGACTGGCACACTCTAGATTTTCTACATACATTTCATCAGCTTGCTCCCATATCACATAAGATCCGATGGTGACTATGCTCGTGGAAGAGAACAAGGAATTGAAAACTAATTATACTGATATGAAGGGAAAGTACAAAGATCTTATGCATGATGTTAACAAGATGAGAAAAATAATTACGCGGCCTCTATGGGATTAAGATGTATATCTAGAACATTATAACACTATCTTATTTAGCTTCAAACTTCCAACACTATCTTAGTTTCAAAAATATGATGTATGGATGTTTTATAATTTTTATGATAGTTATGAAATCTTCTTCCAGGTTTCTGATTCTTAGTTGTAGTTGTGAATGTTGTATGATATTTCATTAAGAGGGAAAACAGTAAAATTGTCAAAAAAAAAAACATAACTAATCTATGATTCAATAAGGGAACTTGTTTTCCCCATTAGGCTTCACTACTGGCGAAAAGCGTATTTTTTTGCCAGGAATTAAAAATGCTGGTAAAAATACACTTTTCTCCAGTATAAACCCCAATTTTGCTAGCATAGCCTTTAACGACGGTCAATTTTTTGGGCGACAAAGCCCTATTTTTTGTAGTGTCATTTTCAGCTAAATGGGTTTTCGTAGAGTATTGTGGTCATAACTTCTTCATCCAAACTTTGTTCTGAACCGGTAAGATATCAAACTCTTCATGTTTGTGAGATTTATCTTATAAATCTAATTTCATAACCGTCCAAGTTATGTAGAAAAAGTTATCATCAAAATACCTCTCGGGTTGTTGGAGGAAAAACAAGTTTTCTTCATTTCTTCGGATTTTCTGGAGAAAAACTTTCTTGGATCTTGAGAAAATAGTTACAAAGAATTTGGGGAATGAATCATTTCATCTAAGGCCAAAATGGTGAGATTTCTAAACTTTTTTTTATGGGTTTTTGACCTCGAAGGTTGTTTTGATTTAGAATTTCAAGTTTCAAATGTTGCAAATTAAAATTTAAAATTAAATTGATTCTTCTCAATGTTTTCCCAAACTTTTCTCCACTAAAAGAAACATTTCCCAAAACCACAGATTTTGAAATTTGACGAGGAAACTCAACCCGAGCCCAGTTTCGTGTTTTAATTAGATCGCCGTAATTCCGGGTCCGTTGAAAAGCTCTCATCCCGAAGATCAATTCTAACCTAGCAATCAAGATTTTCGTCCCTTTTCTACAAGCCTCAAGGTATGACAAAGTTTCTAAATTCAAGCTTTGAATAGTGTTTTAATGGAGGTTGAGATTGAAATCTTCAAATTCACACACCGAAGCTTGAAGATTTCAATCGAGGAAGTCGTTTTATGCTATTTTAGAAACTTTCCTAAACCCTAAAATCAAGTTTGAGTTGAAAACCCGTCCTGTGTTAATTTCTCTCACTTGACCAAGATTAGGGTGTTTAGTTTGCTATGACTTTACGTTTTACTTAATTTTTTGGAAATTGATTATTATGTAAAACCCTAAAATATGGTGACCCATTGATATCCCGGTTTTCAAAGTATCCTAAATCAACCCGAAACGCCTGTAAAGTGCATAAAAGCCGGAAAACCGAACCCGAGCCCTTTATTCCTTGTAGGGTCGAGAGCATGCCTAGGCTCTTTCGCCGTGTTTTCATCATTTTATGCGTTTAGATGTCGTTTGCTCAATTTTCGGATGATTAATGATTGTTAGGTGTATTTGATATGTAGGTTTGAGATCGATTGCGTGACTTTGACTCCGGTAATTTGGAAGCTTGGATTTCACATCTAAGGTGAGTTTAAAATGGAAGTTAGTAATTTTATGAATTATGCTTCATTACGTTATTGTTTATCGAGGTTAAGAGGGGAACTAACTTCTGGAAGTTATACTTGGTTGGAGACTTTAAACTCGGATGTGAGTGGAGTGGTTTTGGTGTACTTATGGTTTTGGAAGTAAAAGAGGAAATATGAATGGTTTGGAAGTCTTGTAAGATGATTTGGAGACTTTAGATGAAAGTAAATGAATAAGGAACTTTAAGTGTTTTGGGAGTCAAAGTGGCTTAGAAATTACACTTGAGTATTGACTCGTGTAATTCAAGCGGTTTATGTTCTTTAGTAGTTTAGTGGAACTTTATCTAACTTACTAGGGAGCTTGATGGATTCTATACGGTACTTGTGATAAGACACATGATAGTATGTTGATACGCTCCATACGATATCATGGTGCGATGATATGTGATACGGCACATGATAGTATGTTGATACGCTCCATACGGTATCATGGTGCGATGATAAGTGATACGACACATGATAGTATGTTGATACGCTCCATACGGTATCATGGTGCGATGATATGTGATACGACACATGATAATATGTTGATACGCTCCATACGGTATCCTGGTGCGATGATATGTGATACGACACATGATAGTATGTTGATACGCTCCATACGGTATCATGGTGCGATGATATGTGATACGGAACATGATAGTATGTTGATACGCTCCATACGGTATCATGGTGCGATGATATGTGATACGGCACATGGTAGTATGTTGATACGCTTCATACGGTATCATGGTGCGATGATATGTGATACGACACATGATAGTATGTTGATATGCTCCATACAGTATCATGGTGCGATGATTTGTGATATGGCACATGGTATGTCGACTTCGGTCCATACGGTATTATGATACGATGAAACTAATTGGGTAATAAAGATAGAAAGTAATGCAATTACATAATCTTTAAACTTGTATAGTAAGACTTAGTAATAACGGGTACTTTTACTTTAAGTCTTGATATCGTTACTTTTTAGGAAGTATATTATGTATGTTGATTATATGCGGAATTTGGAATGTGGAATGGGTAGTAAAAGTGAAATCTTGGCCTTTGGACACAATTTCTGACATGGAATGTTGTTCATAGGATTACTTGATTTCATTTTACTCTCACTAGCATTTTTTGCTAATGTTGCTACAATTACAATTTTTCAGGTAAGACTCATGGTAGAGGACGAGGTAGAGGAGGTGGCGTGGCGTGGCGTGACCTATCAAGACAATGAACAGACAAGAACATATATGGTTTTTGGGTGAAGCATTCTTGAATGCTCTTGAACATTTCACTACTTTTATTATGTTTCATTTTGAGCTCGATGGAGCATTTGTATAATTTGTATATGTTTTTGAACTTTAAAACTTTCTCTAGAATCTTCATCATATTATGGAATGCGCATTCCAGGTTTATTGCTTTTTTTCTGAAAAATTGGGATGTAAACAGGTTTTGGATAATCCGATTTTTAAACGTTGCCGTTTTATGTAAAAATCTTATTTTCCGTTGTGCGTTTAAATTTAAAAGATTTAACGGAAATCGGGTTGTTACAAGTTTACAATTTCGTGGGTCTAATGGTCTAGTAGTACCCACTTTGATATCTATGATAGAGGCTAGAATGCTTTTGAGTGCTGGAACTTGGGGTTATATAGCTAGTGTTGTCGTTACGTCTGTACCAGAGACTAGCTGAGTTTAATGAGCTTAAGAGCTAGTTGCAGGAGCTCTTAGACTTAGGGTTTACTCGCCCTAGTGTGTTCTCGTGGGGAGCACTTTGTTGTTTGTGAAAAGAAAGACAGTTCAATGAGATTGTGCATTGATTATTGAGAATTAAACCCGTTATTGTGAAAAACAAATATCTTTTGGTTAGTATTGAGGATCTATTCGATCAATTGAAGGGAACCACTATCTTTTTGAAGATAGATTTGAGATCCGATTAAATCAGTTGAGGATTCGGGATGAAAATATTCCCAAGACTATTTTAAGACGCGTAATGGACATTACGAGTGTGTAGTTATGTCCTTTGGCTTGATCAACGCGCCTGCATCTATTATGGACCTTATGCATATTGTTTTCAGAAGGTTCATTGATGATATCTTGGTTTATTCTAAGACCGAGGAGGTACATGATATGCATTTGTTGAAGGTATTGACGATGTTACAAAATCAGAAGTTGTATGTCAAGTTCTCAAAGTGCAAGTTTTGGCTAAAAGAAATGGCATTTTAGGCCTTGTGGTATCAAGAAGAGGATTATATATTGATTCCTATAAGATTAAGGCAGTTAGAAGTTGGCTTAGACCGACTAGTGTGCCTAAGATTCACAGATTTCTGAGGCTTACAAGATGGTTTTCGAGAGGCATAATAAGACATGCGTAGTCAAACTATCTTTTTCTACAGATAGTGCGTGATAAATCGTAAAGGCTTTGTGTGCCTTCGGAATCGATTTTGAAAAGAACTGTTGGAGGATGGCTCATAATTCTACCTTTTCTGTTCATCCAGATAGTGCAAAGATGTACGAGAACCCGAGACAGTATTATTTGTGGCCTGGGATGAAACATGAGATTGCAAAGTATGTGAGTAGATGCTTGATTTGTCAGTAAGTCAAGGCCTTAAGGACAAGTCCACCGGAATATCTTAATCTTTGAGAGTGCTTGAATGGAAATGGGAGGAGATTCTATGGTTTTATAGGGTTTTTCGAAGATGGCAAAGAGTTATGATACCATTTGGGTAATTGTAGACTATTTGACAAAACCGGACACTTTATTTTTTGGGAGGATAACCTACCCAGTTAACTAAGGTACAGTTATACCTATGAAAAATTGTTAGATTGCATGGTGTGCTTGTGAAGATTGTATCAAATCGGGACATATGCTTTGCCTCAAAATTTTGGCTATGTTTAGGCACTTAATGGTAGAAGTGTCGTTCTCTCGCTCATTGGGATGAGGTTAGAGGAAAGAGACTTTGGATATCCAAGTTGTTATAAATGTCTAGTGAGTTTATCACTTTGAATAAAGAGGGTTAAGGGTTCCAAAGTCGACAGAAGAGTTATGCCGATAAATGATGTAGTCCACTTGAGTTTGCAGTGGAGGATTTCGTATTCTTAAAAGTGGCATTTATGAAAGGTATTATGAGATTTGAGAAGAGGGGTTAGTTGAGCCCTAGATTTCCATCCACAATTGACATAGCCGAGATATAGTCATTAAACAATGTTTGACCCAACAGAATTCAAGCAAGAATATATTCAATGTAAAGCTAAATTCAAGTAATAGCAATCAATGAATTATAAGACTAATTAACTTCCAAGTTTTATAATTTACAGTGAATTTCATAAACGATGTTATTAGCTCAATTTGAGTAAGACTTTTAAACTATGGTGGATAACAAGTTCAAGTTCTCTTAACTTTTAGACCTTAACATGCTTGATAGTACATGACTAATATTGATTCAACTTCTTATACTTTATAACATTGAATAAGATTTATATTAAGTGTCTAAACTCCATTTACATGCTTATATGATCATTTCATCCTTTACTAACAACATGAACAGTTCGAAGCTAATCTCTTTTACATGCTTATTTGCTACCTTATGTTATATTAAAAAATATATAACTCCTATCAATTCCCAAGTTCACATTAGTTAAGAATATCATTTAAGGCTTACCAAACATCTTTTTTAGTACTCACCTTGATTATGGCGTAAAGGAAGATCAAAGCACCTACACACAATCAATCATCTAGCATTCACACTTAAATACATATACATATCTACAACTTGACTCAGATAACCCAATGACCCCAAAAGTCAGGGAGATTTCTCTTTTCACAAAAGCAATTAGCAAGGGTTCCAAACCTTAAGTGACTTAGTTAGTAAGTCCATTCTCTAGTATGACGAAGCAAGGAAAACGGTTAGAAAGACAAAGAGCTATGATGACTAGCCTTAACGGGCGCTAGCGAGTCACAAGGTTCGTTCATTAGTAAGTTGTCGAAAGGTATTTCATAGCCCTTTCATTTTCTTTAATAGAAATACTGGGTCAAGTAATTTTTCTATTAGCGGCGTTAGCCTATTTAGATTTAGATAAGTTAAGATAGGTAAAATGAAAGTTCCCAAACCTGTAGCATAAAAAACCGGGGGGGGTGGTTCGGCCTCTTGATGTTTTTTACTTCAAAGTTGTTTGTTCATTAAATATATTGTTGATTGATAAATCCTAAACCCAAAAATCAGAATTTAACTTTTAGAAAGCAAGGGGGGGGGTTGTTACTTCAAAACATATTCAAAATCAATTTGGGCTTTACACAACTCCATTAAGACAAAGCATAAGCATAAATTCAATCAATCAAAACCACTTTGTGTTATCATTCGAAACCCTAAATTTAAAAACATATTTACTTTGATATTCAAGTTCAAATAATCTAATTTTAATCAATTTCTTTTGAATTCACACATTGCAAAGAGTTTAGAAACCATTAGAAATAAAACCACCAAATTTTACCCAAACCCTAGAATGGAATCTTACAAGTTTGATGAGGTAAACAAAGGGGAAATGATAAACCTCTTCTTGAATATTATTCTCCTTGAAAAACTAAACACTTTTGGATTCAGAATGACTTGAATTGATAAAAAAAAATAAGAAAACTCAACACTTTTCTTCTTCTTGTTCTTGGCCGAGAAAAGGGAGAGAGTGAGAGACTTTGATGCAGATTTTTGATGTTCAAATGAAGAAGAAGAAGACAAAAGAATAATATATGTGTGTGTGTGTGTGTGTGTGTGTATATATATATATATATATATATATTTGGTTAATTGCAAATAGGTCCTCCCTTGTTTCCTATTAATGAAATTCACACCGTGTCATGCAATTTGACCCCAAATCTATTTGTTTCCACCCCTCCACGAACTCATGTCAGGTTAATTATCTCCTACCCTTGTTTTAAACTAACCATGGTTAATTTCTAACTTAACCATGGTTATCCAACCCAAATACTAGAACAAAATTAAACAAAATTCTCCTAAAAACATATAATTACAAACAAATCAAAACAATTCATAATATGAATTCTAAAATTATTTTTAAACATAAATAATTATTTATTTAATTTCTTAAAAGTTTCCAATTACCCGAGCCCTTGCAGTTTCCCCCTTAAGAACAAAAACAAGAACGAATATCGTTCACGCATTCCCAGGTTGCCTCTTCTAACATTTGATTCCTCCATAACAATTTCACAAGATTGATTGTGTATAGTTACATCTTGCACCTCCTATGTTACATCATTCCATTTGTCGCATGTGGTCAATATACCATTGCATATCAACACCCCTATCAGATTGACAAACTCTATTGCGTTAGGTCCAACTGCAATTTTAAGCTTCAGATGAATAGTGACTGGCAACCTCACTCCACTAGCTCGTAAATCTTTTTTAGTAGTTGCACCTTTTATGGGTCCTCTACATCGTATTGGCTGAAAGCCTATTGATTACAATATTAGCTTATAAAAATTAAATTATTAAAGACACCATAAATAAAATATAAACACTTTATTACCAAATGCATCAGAAGTGGAGGAAATAGTGGGAGACTGCATTTCATCGTCAGTATTATCCCTATCACAAGGACCAATCTCCTTGCACATACACAAATAGAATGCACTAACTATTTTTTGTTTAATATGTTGTGTATATTATGAACGAAAATAGACTTAAACTAAAAGTACTAACCATCACACATTGTTTTAATCGCTATCATCACTTGAAGAAGATATTAGTACATCAGAGTCTTCCAATTCATCATCACCGATCTCTTCTTCATCCATCAAATCATCTTCTATCTCATTCATATTACCCAATGCCTTTTCCATAACGACGTCATGTATAAATTTGGGTATATTGTCTTCTCAATTGAACGTATCAACATCCAACATATCAACCACTCATGTTACATATGGTATGGCATGAAGATGTTGATCACTGCCATCGATACTCTCTAATTATGGAATGTCCCACACCTTCTTATGACTCAATGTCTACACCACAATCCAATCTCTTCCATACTTAAGATCTTATAAGTATAACACTTGTTTAGCTTGATATCTTACGTCATTATGGACTCTATGTGGGGAGGTTTCAATCCATTAAAATTTAAATATAACCACCCAGTTAACAACCAATAGAAACTAATGGAACCACTAACATGTTATTTGGGAACAGATAATCCAATACTTTCAATTATTCTATTATCCGATTGATCTAAAGTGTGGAATCATATACCATTACCCAACAACTAGAATATGAAAGTACATGTAAATCTGGTTCTAACGCAAGCTTATATAAATCCTCACTCATTTGACTTTGACAACACAACTCTCAAGCCTACAATATATACATTCCATAAGAGTAAAAGTATATAACATACGTTAAATTATCGTACATTTGATCTATATCAAATGTTAAACTCTCTTCTATGTGTTCTAAACCAAGAAAGAAATCGTGATTGTTGTATTTTATGTATATTGATAGTTGATCTTTCGCTGAGAAGTAAATTTTTGTGTAACCTTAAGAATCATCAATAAAAAGACATATTAAAAAAGAAGTTAACATACTATATTTCAATATCAAGCAACGTGAACATAAATGAACATACCTTCTAAATTGTCGTGTTTTTTCACAATTATTAAAGATATACCAATGTGCTTTTTCCATATCTTCCTATGACATTTGTCGTAGCATGTACTTCCCAAAAAAGACGTGTGTTTCGCTTAAAAAAATGAAACATTACTTTTTGCTTGACTTTCTATAATCCCCTCATCATTACGATCACTTCTGTTATGTCGTGTCTCAATATCATTCAGGTACATTGAAAAAAAATGAGAGAGATTAAGTTATAATGTATTTCTCAGGTCATACTTTAGTTCTGACGTATTACCTCAAGGTTCTAAGACTTCTCTCAATTGAATGCATTCACCTATATGATAAAGGCCCTACGCTTCTTGATTCATGAGGCAAATGCACAGCTGAGTGGATCATAACATCAAAAAAGACAGGCGAGAATATTCTTTCGAGTTTGCAAAGTATACTACTAATATCTTGTTCAAGCTTTTCCAATTCATCGACTCAAAATACTTCACACACAATGAACGAAAGAAGTTGTTGAATTCACTAATAACGGTACTAATATCATTGTTCACAAAACTGCGGATGGTTAGAGAAACTAGCACATAAAAATCATTACTCTTAAGTCCAAATAATTTTCCAGAGTCCACATTCATACATCAAGCTATGTTTGAGGAAAATCCATGGGGGAATTTAACACCTTTCAAAAATTTACATGCCTCAATTCGTTCCTTTGTAGTTAAGGTGTCACTAGTAAAAGGTTTCATATACTTATCCCTAACCTTATACAAATGCAACTTTTCTTGAAATTTCAAGTCCTTCAAATCAAGACGTGCTTTCACTGTATCTTTATTCTCACCCTCTATTGAAAACAATGTTCAAATAAAGTTATCACAAATATTTTTTTCAATGTGTATGACATCTAATTTATGTCGTATCAATAGTTTCGATCAGTGCGGGAGTGAAAAGAATACACCCTTTTCTTCCAATTCAAGTTTGATACATGGCGTTTTCACTTATTATCAAGCATAGATGGATTCTTATTTAACTTTCCAAAATAGATACAACTCACTTCTTCTAAAATTTTAGAATTTAATCTTTGGCTTGTCTCTCAATTCATGTAATTCATCATGAAGTTTTCTTCTACGCCATCTATGATCCAAAGGTGATAATGATCCATGTAACATATTTTATTTCATAATCCTAACTATGAAGTTTTGTCCAGACACAGAGGACACACCATATAACCCTTAGTACTCCAACTAGACAAGTTACCATACACAGAAAAGTTATTAATAGTTCATAACAATGTGGCATGTAATTGAAAGTACTCAAATTTTGAACAATCATAAGTTCTAATACCCTCATGCCATACTTATTCAACTCCTCGATAAGTGGTGTTAAAAAAATCTTAACCAAGTGATTTTGGCCCAAGTATAACAATGACATGCAGTAAGTTGATTCTTTCAAGCACTTCCAAGGTGGAAAGTTATAAGGAATTAATATAATAGGCCGCATGGTGCAAGAGGTACTCATATTTTCATAAGGATTAAATCCATCTGATGCAAGTGTTGGACGCATATTCCTCAGATCAGATGCAAATGAAGGGTATTGTTCATCAAAATGTTTCCAATCTAGCGCATCTGCTGGATAACATAAAACACCTTATGTTTTTGCCCTTTTATTTTTGTGTCATCTCATATAAGACGTTGCGTGTTTAGAACAAAATAATCGTTGCAACATTGGCTTAAGAGGGAAATGACAAAGGTTTGTTTGAGAAACTTTCTTACTGTAACATCCTGTTACTTTTGAAGTTAATTTTTTTATTATTTAATATTGTATTTATTTATTTTAATTAAAGTATTTAGATTAATTTTAGATTTAGTAAGTTAGAATTAGTAGTTAATTTTGTTCAAAAATATTTTTAATTGTTTTATTAGCTTAAATTAGTTTGGGGCGTATTAATAATTATTAATGGGCCAATTAATAATTATTAATGGGCCAATTAATAATTATTAATCACCTTTTGCCTAGTTTAAGAGCTTCGTGTTTCGTTTTATGTAACGTCCCGTTATTTTGTGATAAAAAAAAACTTTTATTTATTTTATTTCAATTTAAGTAATTTAAATTTATTTATTTATCTGTAATTTAGAATTTACAGTTTATTTCGGTTTTAATCTTTTAATTGACCTTTTTAGTTTATTTTTGTTTTAATGGTATTAATAATTATTAACGGGCCAATTAATAATTATTAATCACCATTGGGACAGTTTGAGATGTTCGGGATTCGTTTTTAAGCCAAAAGTCATAAAAGGACGTAATCGTAATTTCCAAATTTGCAAAAATATCTAAAACACTATTTGCCTTCTTCTTTAAATGAAACTTTGACTAAAAATTGACAAAAATGCTCATTCATTTCCCTCCCCAAATCGTGAGCATCAAAGAGGAAGGAGAGAAAATTTGATTTTGTTCATTTCTTGCCCGATCGACTTGATTCCGGGTCCATTGGAAAGGTATCGGTCATACGAATCATTTCCTCTTAGCTATTGTCCATTTCTCTTGAGATCCAAGGAGTTCTCGGTAAGTTTCTCTTGAAAACCTAAGCTCCAAATAGTGTTTTAATGGAGTTTTCTTTCGTTTTCTTGCCGTGAAACTCGGTGTTTGTCAATACGGGAGTAGTTTTAAGTGTTTTTGGAAACTATTCCATAACCCTAAAACCGAGTTTCAGTCGAAACCCTTCCGGTTTGAAATTTACCCTTTTGGGATTGGAAATGGGTTAGAAATTAATGAATGAATGTTTATTTAAATTCAATTCAGGAAAGGGCTTATTGTTCGAAAACCCTAAATATCGATACCCATTGAAATCGGGATTTTCGAATTTGCTTAAAACCAACTCAAAACGTATTTAAATTGCCAAAAAGCCGACAAAACCAAACCCGAGACCCCATTTTGAAGAGAGGGCCGAGAGCCTCTTATGGGGGGTTTGTCGAGTTTTTCATTATTTTGTACATTTAGTAGTTGTTTGATCGATAGTTGGTAAAGTTATTGATTTTTTTGCATTATAACTTAATTGTAGGTGTTTTCGAACCGCGTGGTTGATCGCTCTTCCGGATTTAAGAGCGGAATCATTTCTCTTTAAGGTGAGAATAGTTAGGATTTAAAGTAATTATAGAAATCGAATAAGTGTGAAGGTTTGTATAGTTTGAAACTAAGATTAGAATTCGAATCTAAGATTAGAGGCTTGTGAGTTAGTGCCCTTAGGATTAGAAGTTAATCCTTTAAGTGAGAACTTAGGAGTTCTCGAGAAAAGTATAGAACCTTAGAAGTTCTAAGTTAGATTCGATTCGAAACTAAGATTGGATTATATTGGAAGTTAGAATCCTTGAAGGTATAAGTTAATCGTTTAAGTTATGATTCTACTTTTATTAATGTTACCGGAGTTCGATCGACATATTGTTCGTCCGAAGTTTACTATTTATTTACTTATTGCCCTTATACTTCATGCTTGTTTTAGCTACTTTATTATTGTACTTTACGTTTACTTACTTTTGCGAGCATATCACAACATCTCGCGCCATAACATATTGCACCATAACATCTCGCATCATTGAAAGAAGGAAAGAATGTTGGACCCTTCGGGGAATGTCCGCATCGCCTTCAGAGAGAGAAAGAAAAGAAGGAAAGAATGTTGGACCCTTCGGGGAATGTCCACATCGCCTTTCGAGAAAAAGAAAGGAAATTGAGAAAGAAAAGAAGGAAAGAATGTTGAACCCTTCGGGGAATGTCCGCATCGCCTTCAGAGAAAAAGAAAATAAAGAGAGAAAAGAAAATGAGGGAAGAATATTGGACCCTTCGGGGGATGTCCGCATCACCTTCTTCATTCATTCATGCATAAAGGGCGAATGCGTATCCTACGGGATGTTCTCATTACCTTCATGTATATGATCGATAAGAAAGAGAATCGAGATGTTATATTTTATGCAAAGTCATTTACTTTTATCATTTTATGATATAACGAATTAATGGAGGAGATTTGACTATAAGTGTTAGTAGTATCATCTTTTGGAGAACTTTAGGAGAGAATTGTGTCAGTTTAATTAGACACAAATCGAAATGCGAGTTTGAGGTCTATCTTTACTTTTTATGCTTATTATTCTCACTGGGCTTAGTTTGTTAGCTCATGATATTACAACCAATTCCAGGTAATGCCCTGGCTAGAGGCCGTGGAAGGGGAGATGGTGCTGCGTGATCGAGGGATGCTGACCTCGAGATGGACTTGTTTTTGTAAAGTATATGTAAATATTTTTTTGTAAATTTCAAGACTTTGATGTTGTATTTAGCTCATAAGAGCTTTTTATGTTGTTTTTATGATATGAAATATTTGAACTCATGATTTGGGACTTAAAGTTCATGTGAATTTATTAGATTGAAAAATTAGGACGTAAACAGGTTTTCGGCATGCCAACTTTCAAACAAAACCACGCAAATTTTTCTTAAAATAAAAGACTTCTGCTGTTTTCTCTGATTTTAATTTATTTAAAAGTGACGGGTCGTCACATTTTATAAGCTAAAAACAAAAGAGGGGCGCATTCGTAATTTTTAATTTCTTAAAAATATCTATTTACTATTCATCTTCCTTCTTAAAATTCATTTTAAGCCAAAAATTAGAATTCCGTCTTCTCATTTCCATTCTCTAAACGTGGGCACCATTAGGAGAAGAAAATCTTTGGGTTTCTTCAATTCTCGATCATTTTCAATGATTTTTTTTGCGTTGGATTGCTTGGGACGTGGGCTTTCTTTCCATCTTAACCTTGTGGTATTTATCGTTCTCTAAGGGAAGCCCTAAAAAGTGAGTTTTCAAAACTTTTACTATGGATTTCTTTGTTTTTGTTTCTAAATGAGTTTTTAAGTTGAAATCATGTATTTCCATCAAGAAATTTGACGATTTTGAGCTCGGAATTTCAAAAAACACTATTCATCCGAAAATCACTTTTTCTCAATTTAGTTATGGTTTATAAATTGTATTCGATCGATGTTATTGTAGGTATTGTTGTTGTGCCCGCTTGACGCCTCGTTGGATCAATTATTGTTTGTTTTGCTACAAGGTTAGGATAAATAGATGTTAAAGTAAACTTAGGAGCCAAATTTGTTATCGATTTGAAATAAGGGATTAAAGGCATGCTTACTAACTTGTTAGGACTTGGAAGCTAGTTGTAAGAGTGATTGGGTGAACTTAAGAGACTCTTGAATGGAAATGACTAACTTTGGTGAATTATAGGTTTTGTTTGATTTGGATCTAATCTTGATGATTTTGGGTATTTGGATTTCAAGTGTAAGGGAATGTGATTACAGAAATTGAAGATGGAATGACGTTTGATCATGAATGACGGAATAAGACTTTATTTTCCCGTGAATAGTAGGTTGTTAATCTGAAGGCCTTATGTCTTGACCTTATTTTCTGTTATAAGATTTTGAGATAAGTTATGGATTTGCAGGTTGTAGAGTGATTAAAAGTGGAGGTTATTGAGAATTCCTTTATTTCTTGTCATGATATGTTTTATGTTTACTTATGACGGATATATGAAGGGGAGGGATAATGAGATAATGTATATGATGTGTGATCTTTGCATTATCTGGTATTATCCATGTTTTATGTTTACTTATGGCGGACGTATTAATGGGAGGGATAATGAGATATTGTATATATTGTTTAATCTTTGCATTATTTGGTATTATCCATGTTTTATGTTTACTTATGGGGAACGTATTAGTGGGAGGGATAATGAGATAATGTATATGATGTGTGATCTTTGCATTATCTTGTATTATCCATGTTTTATGTTTACTTTTGGTGGACGTATTAATGGAAGGGATAATGAGATAATGTATATGCTGTGTGATCTTTGCATTATCTGGTATTATCCATGTTTTATGTTTACTTATGGCGGACATATTAATGGGAGGGATGATGAGATAATGTATATGCTGTGTTATCTTTGCATTATCTGGTATTATCCATGTTTTATGTTTACTGATGGCGGACATATTAATGGGAGGGATAATGAGATAATGTATATATTGTGTGATCTTTGCATTATCTGGTATTATCCATGTTTTATGTTTAATTATGACAGACGTATTAATGGGAGGGATAGTGAGATAATGTATATGTTGTGTGATCTTTACATTATTTGGTATTATCCATGTTTTATGTTTACCTATGGTGGATGTATTAATGGGTGAGATAATGAGATAATGTACATGTTGTGTGTTCTTTTCATTATCTGGTATTATCCATGTTTTGCTCATTGTAATTGAGATATGAAGGATTGTTGGCACCTGTCATTTTCTTAAGTTACTTCCCGAGTATGAATTATGTAAGTTTTGATGAGATGCCTTGTTAGGCAATTAACTCGTTTGATGGAATGATATGAGTAGTTGGTTGTGGAAGGAATGTTGAAAATGAGTTTTTATTGGAATATATAATGTCTTGAGAATGGGTAGTAATGAGATTGTTAGGTTCTTTGGACACAAATCCGGATACATATTTGGGATCTAATGTTACTTTCTTTTCAATTTATCTTCATTGGATTTTCGCTCATGATATTACAACTTTTCAGGTTCTCGAGGGAAAGGTCGTGGTTGAGGAGGTGATGCTGCTTGACTATTAAAGAATGATGGATTGGACTTCGACATGAACTTTTGTTAAGCATTTTAGAAATGCTTGTTATTTATATTTTCATCTTCCAATACTTTGTATTTTGGGCTCATGAGAGCATTTTAAAAACTTGTAAAGGTCTTTATGATTTTAAGCTGTTTTAGAAGTTTAATTATAATTGAGAATGCGCATTTCAACATTTTTATGCTTTCTATGGTTGTGAAATATGTAAAACAAGTTTTGGTTAGACTGAATTTTAAACGTACCCACGCCGTTTTTCTTTAAAACCAAGTCTTCTGCTGTGCATTTGAATTTAAAGGATTTAACAGATTCGGGTCGTTACAGTTGATACAGAGCCTAAGGGTTCTATAGACCACATGCATCGCATGTTTTTCATGTTTTTATTTTCAGTCCTTGTGCAAATCATCGTTCGAGGTCAACAACACCAAGTATTCCTAAAACTCTCATTCTTAAGCTTTATTTTCTTTTGTAGTAAGAAAGTTTATTAGAATAAGTCATTTCTTGCTAAGTGACTTCTTGTTTCTGAGTTTTTTATACCACCTCAAAAAGTCACTACGTGACGATGTTGATTTGATTGAAAGGCTTGAGATCGTGTTATCGAGATCCGAACTTGGTAAATGTCAAGGTATAGTAACACTAACGTTGACTGTTAGTATTTGATTGAGATCTAGAGGGAATGTTATCGGACCAGGGTATCAGTGATTTTTATGAGGCGATGTCAAAGTTTGGTGAACTTCAAATCACATTGTGTTTGACCATTGAATTGGAATTGTTGACTTTGAGAAACTTGTAAGCCATAGTTTGGAATTGGAATGGTTGTGAAATATGTAAAACAGGTTTTCGCTAGACCCAATTTTAAACGTACCCACGCCGTTTTTCTTTAAAACAAAGTCTTTCGCTGTGCATTTGAATTTAAAAATTTTAACGGATTCAGGTCGTTACACTTACTCTTCCCATCATTTACCTTGTATCAAGGTTCCCCACAAACCGTACATAACTCAAGCTCTGAATATTCATTTCAAAACAAAACACAATTATACTTACATGCATGTATTGATTGGTATCCTAAACCTAGCCCATGTAACATCTTTTTGCTATCGTAATATAAATCCGACAATATTGAATCCATTAGTAAGACTTCTTTCAACAATTAGAGTAACATATTAAATAACTTATTACTTCAACCATTCAACAACTTAATGTGCATAACCCTTACCAAAAATAAAAGAGTAGAGAAACGTGTACAACCTTAATATAATTCTCTTCCTGTCTTGTCCATCATGCGTGGAAAATCATTCTCTAAACTTCCCTCATTTTCAACGTATTGGCCACTTTCACTTTCATTTGCTATGCCTCATTGAAACTCGTGAAGTATCTCAAAGATTTCATCATCTCTTTCTTCATCTATATTTCATAAGACAAATATGTTTGACTCGTGAACTGAGATAGATCTACTTATTGTGATTAATACCCTAAATCTTGTAATTTTATCTA
This sequence comes from Gynostemma pentaphyllum, assembly GCA_028015215.1. Taxonomy (NCBI): domain Eukaryota; kingdom Viridiplantae; phylum Streptophyta; class Magnoliopsida; order Cucurbitales; family Cucurbitaceae; genus Gynostemma; species Gynostemma pentaphyllum. Next base: position 44,010,229 of record CM051353.1, read on the forward strand.
TAAACATTATTTACTTTGAATAGATTATTATGAATAAAATTATATTCTTTTAAGTAAATATGTGTGTTGCCTTATGTATTCGATATAATGCATTCAAAATTACCTGAAAGCCCATGATTTGCTTAGATGTAATCTCGACTGTGTATGTGAGTCATACATAAAGATCTAGTTTAGATAATAACTCAAATAGTCAACACTAGATGGATAAAGTTGGAGAACATTATCCTGTCAACATTGTTGATATGATGCACTTTACTTATTAAAAATAATATTATACGGATCTTTCATGTGATTGCATGGAAGTGGAGGTATCCTGTACAATAACGATTGTACAAGATTGGACAAGAATGTTTATCAATTCCTTAATAATGCCATTTATAGGAAATGATCACTTCGATTATCAAGAGTGATAGATCTTAGTCCTGAGTATGTTATGAAGTCCTTCTGGTGGAGTTATGTCCTTTAATTCAAATGGTTAAGATGTTAGAAATGGTATTCTAGAACTTGTAATTATTTAATAAATATAATTTATTTGAATAAATTAAGTAAATAAACTTAAGTTCTTTTTTTTTTATCTATAATGATTCATTGGCGATATAAGACATATATGTAAAAGTATATACATCAAACATTCAAATAGTAAGTCCCCAAATTTACTTTGATGAAATCATGACAAAGTATGTGAGTTGTACAAGAGAATTAAAGTCAAGATGAGTAATTTAAAGCGTCTACAGTAAATGTATAACATTTAGGAACCTTATCACTATCCATTTTGTATAGTTTACAAATGATCTTATCCAAATTATTCATATGGATGACATGAAAATGGAAATATCATATGAAATGGTGATTGTATAAGACTGGACCACGATGATTCAATTAATATCTCATTTAACTGTTTACGAGGAATAATCGAATATCAAACTAACTTTGTCAAATAGTGATACATCTTAATCCTGAGTGAAAAGTGAGCTCTTATTCATGGAGTTATGTTGTTTGATTCATATGGTTGAGAGCGATATGAATGAATGCTCAATACACTCCTGTTTTAGGAACATAACAAGATAATAGCTAGAAACATATTTACATAAGATAAAATTCATAACTTTCCAAAAAATGACGATATCAGTGTCATACCTAATCATTTTAGGAACTTTAGGACTCCCATGATGTAATGATTCGAGACATGAATAAGTGATGCCATGACTTCTATTGATCATAGAAGTACTGTATTTCTAGTTTGATTACAGATAACATTCATTGTAGAATCAGCGGGAACACAAAGAAAAACAGTAATTACTGGAGTAAAACGGTAAAGTTAACACATATTGTAATTTTGAGTTTTCCACATGAAAGATATATCATAGACACTTATTAAAATAAACTAAATGGACATAACTCATCTATAGTGAGGAGAGTTCAACTATGAAATTTATAGTGAAATTATTCATAGTTAAATAATAGTAGTTGATTGATTAAGAGTTAATCAATTAATAAAATAATTATTAAGTCCATGATTTATAGGTCCATCAGGTCCCTATGCTAGCTCAAATATCGTAGTCGCAAAATCAAGTTATTAATTTGACTATTGAAAAAATAAACAATTTAAGAAAGTTAAGTTACTTAAAATAGGCAATATTAATTATTTAAATATTTAGTATTTTTAAATGGTAAATAATAGAAACGTTATTAATTGTTAAAATTTTGAGTTTATTTAAACAGGAAATTAATAATGAAATATTATTAATAGTTTAAATATTGAGTTTATTTAAATGGTAATTAATAGTTGAAATACTATTAATCGGTAATTATTAATCATTTAAATAATTAATTTTTTTAAATAGAAAATTAATAATTAATAATAAAATATTATTAATTAGTATTATTAAGTAATTAAATAATGTGTTTTTTTAATCGAAATTAATAATTAAATTATGAATAAATATTATTAATTTTTTAAATAATTAATATTATTTAAATAAAAATTAATAATTAAATATTACTTGATGATATTTAATTGGGACGAAATATTAATATTATTAATTATTTAAATAAAGTATTTTATTTAAATGGTAATAAATAAATAAATTAATATTAAAGTTTATAATTAATTAAGTTAGACTTTAAGAGAGTTTCTAGCCGAATTGGATTAGTTAACCTAATTGAAAATGACGAAATAATTAATTAAATAAATTAATAATGTTAATCGGGAAAAATTTATATTATTTAGGCCATTTAATTTCCACAAGAAAAAATAATAAATAAGTAAAAAAAACAAAGTCTACCTGAAAAACCCGAGATGTTACAGTTGAACCCAAAGATGAATGCTTAAACCATTATGGAATCGTAGAGTTGGCGGTTTTCATTAAACTATGTTAGAGTTGAATTGTGAAATCTTACAAATTTATTGTGTTGAGTTTATAGTTTCTTTATTATGTTGGGGGTGTTTATTGTGATGTGGGCATGACTAGGATTGTAAGTGTAATGACTCGATTTCCGTTAAATTTTATAATTTCAAAGTCACAGCGGAAGACTTGATTTTTTAAAAATAACAGCATGTGTTCGTTTAAAAATCGGATTATCCAAAACCTGTTTACATGGAATGCGCATTCCAGATTATGATTAAACTTCTAAAAGAGAGCTTTAAAAACCTTAAGGCATTTACAAATTTTAAACAAATGCCCTTCTGAGCTCAAAACACAAAGTAAGAAAAGATGATAATATGTTTACAAGAATTTCAAGAATGCTCATCCAAAATGAGTCATGTTCCTGTTCATCCATCAGCTCGACATGTCATACAGCGCAACCTCCTCTACCACGTCCCTTACGACAAGATTTACCTGAAAAATTAGTGTAGCAACATTAGCATAAAAATGCTTGTGAGAGTAAAATGAAAGTAAGTAATCTTATGAACCAAATTCCATACCAGAAATTGTTTCCAAAAATCTAAGTTGCACTTCACTCCCATTCCACACTTCCAATTTCCACACAATCATACAATATGTAAAATAACTTCCCATAAATAGACTTTCATTCCCGCAAAGTAATGAAATAAAGACTTGAAGTAAAAGTACTAAGTCTTTCTAAGAATTCTAATGTATAAAAGTAATTGTATCTCAAAATTTCTTTGCTACAACAACAAGTTTCATCTTAACGTGTTACCGTATGGATTAACATCAACATACTACCACCTACGGTCTTACCATATCACAAGTCATCGTAACGTGTTACCGTATGGATCAACATCAACATACTACCACGTACGGTCTTACCATATCACAAATCATAAAGTTCCCTAGTAAGTTAGATAATTTAAATAAAATTCTACTAAGCTACTAAAGAACATATATCACTTTGAATTACATTAGTTATCTCTCAACTACAACTTCTAAGCTACTTTGACTCCCAAACCACTCAAAGTACCTTGAACTCCTACTTTCATCTAAACCTCCAATTTTCATCTTACAAGACTTCCAAATACACTCAATCTTGCTTTTCCTCCCAAAATCACTAAAAGTTCAAAGTCACACCACTCACTTCCGAGTCTAAAGTCACCAAGCAAAGTATTAACTTCTAGAAGTTAGTTTTATCTCTTAACCCCGATTAAAAATATCGTAACAAAACTTAATTCATAAAATTACTAACTTCCATTTTAAACTCACCTTGGATTTGTAGTCAAGTTTCCCAAAGTATCGAGATCAAATCCGCGTGAGCAATCACAATCCTACAAATCAATTGCACCTAATAATCATTAATTAATCAAAAATCAAGCAAACGACATTTAAACACATAAAGCGGCAATAAACCCAGAAATGGACCCTATGGAGCTCTCGGCCATACAAGGGAAAAGGGGGCTCGGGTTCGGTTTTCAGGCTTTTATATATTTTAGAGGCATTTTGGGTTGGTTTTGTTTACTTTTGAAGTTCATACTATCAATGGGTAACCCTAATTTAGGGTTTTGCACAGTAATCAATTTCCGAAAAATTAAGTAAAATGCTAAATTATAACAAACTAAACACCCTAGCCATGACCAAGTGAGAGAAAAACAAACGGAATGGGTTTTCAACTCGAACTCGGTTTTAGGGTTAGGGAAAGTTTCTAAAATTGCCTAAAACGACTTCCTCGATTGAAATCTTCAAGCTTCGGTGTGTGAAATTGAAGATTTCAAGCTTGACCTCCATTAAAACACTATTTAGAGTAAAATTTAGAAACTTTGTCATTACTTGAGGCTTTTAGAAAATGGAGGAAAACTTCGATTGATAGGTTGTAAATGATCCTCAGGCCGAGGGCTTTTCAATGCAACTGAACTTACGATGATCCACCAAGTAAAAGCCGAAGAGAGAGAAAGGAGGGGAGAAGCTCGGGCAAGGAATGAAGAAGAGAAAAAAAGATGAATAAATTTTTGTTGGCCATTGACTATTTAAAGAAGAAGATAGTGAATAGTGAAAGTGGATAAGTCTTAAGAAATAAAAAATTGACGATTATGTCCTTTTTAAATGATTTAGTTTATAAAACGAAACCCGAAGATCTTAAATTAATCAAAAGGTGATTAATAATTATTGATTGGCCTGTTAATAATTATTAATACAACCTAAACTCATTTAAAGTAATAAAAGAAATAAAAAGGTTTTCGAACGAAATTAACTACTAAATTCGAAATTACTAAATTTAAACTAACCTTAAATATTTTAATTAAATAAAAAAAATTTACCTCAAAAGTAAAGGGACGTTACAATCTAGCCTCCTAAAAGGCTTTTTCATCCCTGAAAAGTAGGCTCCTAAGTGAAAAGATGAGCATACTTTGCTCGCATCTCGTCCTAGCGTTCCCACGTAGCTTCCTCCGATACTTGGTTCTTCCACAGAACTTTAACCAAGTTTATCGTTTTATTTCTCAACACCTTTTGTTCTATAGCTGGGATTTCAACCGGTATTTCCTCATAAGATAGACTAGCATCCAAAGTCACTGGCTCATAATCGATAATATGTGAAGGGTCAGCCACATACTTCCTGAACATGGACACATGGAACACATTATGAACTACCGACAAGGTCGATCCAGAATCTTGAAAGGGCCTGTAAATATAGGGTTCAACTTGCCCTTCTTCCCCAACCTCATCACCCTTTTCATGGGTGCCACTTTCAGGAAAACGTGGTCACCTACCTTGAACTTAAGTGCACTATGCCTCTCATCAGCGTAACTCTTCTGCCTACTCTGAGCCACTCTCATCCTCTCTCTGATAAGATCAATGGAATCGCTAGTCATCTACACTAACTTCGGTCCCAGAAGTTTTCTTTCACCAACTTCATCCTAATGAGCCAGTAATCTATACTTCCTACCGTAAAGTGCCTCAAAAGGTGCCATCTTGATGGTAGCCTTATAACTGTTGTTATAAGAAAACTCAACAAGATACAACTGAGTATCCCAACTACCACCGAAGTCTAGAGCGCAAGCTCTCAGCATATCCTCCAGAATCTGATTGACCCTCTCAGTCTGACCATCTGTTTGAGGATGAAAGGCTATACTGAAATCTAAGCCAGTGCCCATGGGAATGTGCAGACTCTGCCAGAATTTTGAAACAAAGCGGGTGTCTCGATCCGAAACAATCCTGACTGATACTCCATGAAGTCTGACAATCCCTTTCATGTACAACTATGCCTATGTCCCAACAGGGTAGGTCAACTTCCCTAGTATAGAAATGTACACTCTCAGTCAATCTGTCAACAATCACCCAAATGGTGTCATAACCCTTCGCGGTCCTCGACAAGCCACTAATAAAGTCCATCGATATTTCTTCCCACTTCCACTCAGGCACGCTCAAAGGGTTAAGGTAACCAAGTGGAATCTTCCTCAACGCCTTGTCTTGCTGACAAATCAAGCACTTACTAACAAAGTCAGCAACTTCATGTTTCATCCCAGACCACCAATAATGCTGTCTCAGGTCCCTGTACATCTTAGTACTACCTGGATGCACAGAAAAGATAGAACTATGAGCCTCCTCCAACAACTCTTTTCTGTAAGTCGATTCTAGAGGCACACATAGCCTCATACGATACATAAATGAATTAACAGTGGAAAAATTAAAATGGCTAGGTAAATCGAACTCTGCCTCATAAAAATCCTCAGCCAAGTATTTCTCACCCCTCTGTGCCTCTATCATCCTCTGTCTCAGAGTAGGGCCAACTGTCAAACTTGCCAACCTCACAGTAACCTCAGCTGTAAGAACAACTATTTTAGCTATTTCATCTCCCATCTAAGCCTCAGAAGAATGGTACTCAAAGCCGACAAGTGTGATGACTTTCGACTAAGTGCATCAGCAACTACGTTGGCCTTTCTCGGATGATAATGTATGTCACAGTCATAATCTTTCACAAGTTCTAGCCATCTCCTCTGACTCATATTTAGCTCCTTCTGGGTGAAAGAGTATTTGAGACTCTTGTAATCGGTGAAAACCAGAATCTTCTCACCATACAAGTAATGTCTCTAGATTTTCAACGCATGTACCACGGCTGCTAACTCCAAATCATGAATCAAGTACTTTTTCACATGCTTCTTTAACTGCCTAGAAGCATAAGCTATTACCTTCCCATGCTGCATCAATACACATCCCAGACCCTTCTTGGATACATCGGTATACACTATCAAGCCACAGACTCATCAGGTGATACTAAAACTGGGGCCGATACAAGTCGTCTTTTGACCTCCTCAAAGCTATTTTCACACTTGTCTGTCCACAAAAAATCTACCCCCTTTTTTGTCAAATGAGTCAAAGAGGATGCAATCTTGGAAAAATCTTGCACAAATCGTCTATCATACCTTGCAAGTCCAAGAAAACTCAGTATCTCAGTCACACTAACAGACATGTCCACTACGCTAGATAAGTAACCCCAAGCACCGTCACTCTAAAGTGCTCTAGCCTGGATCACCAAGATAACTCCGGGTGTCACCCTACCTTGGGTCCCATGAAATCAAAAACTAGTCTCACATGGACCAACAAAGTCTACCACTTTCTCACTACAACCTCATCCAAAGTGATTTTCCCTAACTAGAATTCACAAACAACACCCGGGAAAAACGAATCAAGGCTTGCATACAAGATTGGAAAAAAAGAAAACACAAAAACCCATTTCTTCCTCACCTTGTATCTCCTGGATCTTTAATGGATTGGCTCTATTGATGGGATGGGTAGAAATTACGTCTTGAGAGCTTTCCAACGAGCTAAGGCACGATGAAAACGGTAGAGAAACGAAGTCGGGGCGACAATTTCTTTCTCTCCTCTTTTTTTCTCTCTAAGCTACGAGTTTGGCCATCTTTTTCCACTCCTCCTTCCTTTTTTTCTTATCATTATCTTTGAAAAATATGAAGTGGATATATATAAAGATATTTTGGTAAAAGACGATATTGCCCCTCCTCATATTTTCTTTAAGAAAGCTTGTTCCGGGTGCTCGTTATTTCACGTTTGTAATTCCAATTTCACTTAACTACTTCTAATCTATCTTAAAAGTATTTAACAATAAATAATGGGCCCGCTAATAATTTTTAATACGACCAAAACTAATTTAAGCTAATAAAGCGATTAAAAAGGTTTCCGGACTAAATTAGCTACTAAATTCTAAATTTCTAAAATTAAACTAAATACTTTAATTAAAATACATGAATAAATTATATATATTAAAATTAAAAAAAAACCACTTCTAAAATAACGGGACGTTACAGGGCACTAACTCGCTTCCCTCTAATCTTAGATTCGAATTCTAATCTTAGTTTCCAATTCTACAAACCATCATACTTATTCGCTTTCTATAATTACTTTAAATCCTAACTATTCTCACCTTAGAAAGAGATGACTTCGCTCCTAAATCCGCAAGAGCGATCAAACGAACGGTTCGAAAACACCTACAATTAGAATTATATCTCAAAATCAATAAATTACCTACTAACGATCAAACAACAACTAAACGTACAAAACGACGAAAAACTCAACAAACCCCCCACAAGAGGCTCTCGGCCCTCTCATGAAAAATGGGCTTTGGGTTTGGTTTTCCAGCTTTTAGGCAATTTAAATGTGTTTCGAGTTGGTTTCAAGCAATTTCGATATTCCTGATTTCAATGGGTATCGATAATTAGGGTTTTTGAACATTATTCCCTTTCCCGAATTGAATTTCAATAAACAATATTTCACTAATTTATAACCCATAATCAAACCCCAAAAGGTAAATTTCAAATGGGAAGAGTTTCGACTGAAACTCGGTTTTAGGGTTAAGGGAAACTTTCCAAAATCAGTAAAAACAACTCTCGTATTAACAAACATCGAGTTTCACGACAAGAAATCGAAGGAAATCAAAGAAAACTCCATTAAAATACTATTTGGAGCTTAGGGTTTGAAACTTTACTTACCGAGAACTCTGTATATCACGGGTGGCAAGCACGATGGTTAGGTGGAAAAGGATCCTAGACTCGAGGGCTTTCCGATGTATCCAAGATCGAGTCGATCCGTCGAGAATCGAACAAAAACCAAATTTTCCCTTTCCCTCTTTGATGCTCACGGGTGGAGGAGAGAAAATGGAGCAACTTTTGGTCAAATTTTGGGTCAAAGGCATTTTAAAGAGATGAAGTGAATAGTGTTTGATATTTAGGAATTTTGGAAATGACGGTTGCGTCCTTTTATGACTTTTGACTTATAAATCGAAACCCGAAGTTCTTAAACTATCCCAATGGTGATTAATAATTATTAATTGGCCCGTTAATAATTATTAATACCATTAAAACGAAATTAAACTAAAAAGGTAATTAAAAGGACTTAAACCGAAATAACTACAAATTTCTAAATTACCGATTATAAAATAGACTTTAAATGCTTATATTAAAATAAAATAAATAAATTTTTAAATTTTTTTTTATCACAAAATAACGGGACGTTACACTAATAGTGGAGACCCTAGGATGCATTGACATGATTCCTTCTCCCACTTAATATTTTAAAGCTAAGGTTTCATAATTTAGACTAATTCAGGTGAAATCAAGTAAAGACCCGAATTTCTAATTTTACGAAAATTCGGCATGATTTCGTTTGTATTTTGAACGTGCCAAAAACAAAATACATTGTTCACAACCAGAATAAATGATAAAACAAATAAATCCTGGAATGTGCATTTCTGACATAGTTTTTAAATTCAAGGGGATCAACTAAAAACTATAAATTAGTCAAATGCTCTCCCGAGCTCCAAAATAACAAATAAGTCAGTGAAAATGATAAAAGTTTAGAGTGTTTAAAGTTTGTGCATTCCTAGAATGCACATATCGATCCAGTCTAAGTCACCATCCCGCGATCATGCGGTACCATCACCTTTAGCACGACCTCTACCACGGGACGTACCTGAAAAATTTAAATGTAGCAACATTAGGATAAAAATGCTAGTGAGAGTAAAATGGAGTCATGCAACCCCATGGACAAATTCCACATCGGAAATTGTGTCTAAAAACCTAGCATGCTCTATATTACCCATTCTATACTCCCAACATCCTATACCCACATATAATTCGATTCCAAATGTACATTCCACATATTACAAAAGGAAATATTTAAACAACTAATTACAATCAGAATTTCATGAAACACCACTAATGTTCTCGACCAAGAAGCATTAGTAAAAATATACACGTTACCATCAATATTCTCGACCAAGAATATTGCCAAAATGATACTACCACCGGTAATGTTCTCGACCAAGAACCATTAGCCAAACACATTATTATCTCTAATATTCTCGACTAAGAATATTACCAAAATGATATCATCAACGCTAATGTTCTCGACCAAGAACCATTAGCAGAACACATTATTATCTCTAATATTCTCGACCAAGAATATTACAAAATGATATCATCACCGCTAATGTTCTCGACCAAGAACCATTAGCCAAACATATTATTATCTCTAATATTCTCGACCAAGAATATTACCAAAATGATATCTTCACCGCTAATGTTCTCGACCAAGAACCATTAGCCAAACACATTATTATCTCTAATAATCTTGACCAAGAATATTACCAAAATGATATCATCACCGCTAATGTTCTCGACCAAGAACCATTAGCCAAACACATTATTATCTCTAATATTCTCGACCAAGAATATTACAAAATGATATCATCACCGCTAATGTTCTCGACCAAGAACCATTAGCCAAACACATTATTATCTCTAATATTCTCGACCAAGAATATTACCAAAATGATATCATCACCGCTAATGTTCTCGACCAATAACCATTTGCCAATAACATAAAGTGCAAGCATAAGAACGATATTTCATGCCATTAGTCATTCTATGATAAAAATGTAAAACAAAGATTTAATATGCATTAAATAACGACGGAGTACATTGTTCGCCCATCATATAATTTCCCATAACTCAATTCTAAATCTCACCCTAGGCTTAACTTTTCTCAACAACCAACCCAACTACCTCCATGCAACCCAAAACTTCCAAATACAATAATGCACTTTACTTTTCAATTCTCAATTTGAACGTAAACTCCGAAAAGCAACTAAACCAGAGAATTATTCGCAACACGCATTCCCGATAATCTTCAAAGCAACCAAAATCCTCATTGGATTCAAATTCACAATCCCTTTTATAGTCAATTGACAACTCGTGTAAAACATTCATAAAATCACATAAAACCACTTTAAACTCACCTTTGAAGCTAATGGAAGTAGCTAAAATCGGGAACCGGTCTCAATTAAAATAAAATTGACGCCCCTAGAGTTGATCAGAACCTGGAAAATCATTAATTATAACTTATTAGCGAGAGAACCTGATCAAAATAACCAAAATCGAGCCCAATTTACAAATAGTTCAACTAAACCAAATTGAACTGGTTCAAGTGAATTGGCCAGCCGGTTCAGTTGAACCTTTTCTTCTCAAATGAAACTCCACGCATACGGCAGCCATGGGAAAATGAAATCGAAGCTTTTAGCTTACGTTTTTCAGCGAGATTTAGGGGTTCAGGCAGTGAGGAAAAAGTTCGGGAATGAGCCGAAGATGTCGAGTATAGCGATAGATTGAAGCTTCGTCCAAAGTTTCTTCCTAAAACGTGAGTTTGTTCCTATTTTCTGGTGAGATTCAAATCTTTCCCGGGGTCGTTAAAATGAGCATGTGTCAGTTCGAAGCTTACTAAAAACAAATCCTAAGTAGAAGAAGAATGACCCACCTCGAAGAAGTTTGTTAACGCTGAGTTTCTTTTTTTGAGCTCTATCTTCGTTCTTCCATGGCCTTTCAGCTGCGGCGGAGTGGCACGTAGAGCAGCAACACTGAGCTGGTCCGAGACGGAGGATCGGTGGCGTACGGTGGTTGAATAGAATAACAAGAAAATGAAAAAATCCCAACTAGACGAGGTGTGGCTGGTTCACGGACTCACGAAGGAGAATAAGAGGAATTTTTTAAAAAAAAAACCCATGGATGGCGGCTGCATTTTGACGAAGGAAGGAGGAGAGAATAAGGAAAATGAAAAAATATCTCCTCAAATTTAGGTATTGTCCAATTGTAGAAAACCCTAAAATGTGGGGAAAAGACAAAAGGAGGGTCCCACACTACTTTATCCTCCTCAATTAAATTAACCAAATAACTTATCTAATTTAGCTAATTCAAACAATTTAAATACTCTACATTAATTTAAATAACTAAATCCATGACTAAGATGAAATAATTCACTAGATAAATTAAATAAGTGAAAAATAAATATGTATATAAAAAACAAAAAAAATTGACTACGAAAAATAACGGGACGTTACAGTCTACCAACCTTAAAAGGCTTTTCGCCCTAGCTAAGCGAAAAGGTAACGATACTTGGCCCGTATCTCATCTTTTAGCTCCCATGTAGCCTCTTCTGATACTTGATTCCTCCACAACACTTTAATCAAACCGACTGTCCTGTTTCTCAACACTTTTTGCTCGTATGCTAGGATCTCTACGAGCATCTCCTTATAAGATAGGTTAGCATCAAGCACCACAGGCTCATGGTCAATCACATGGGATGGGTCCGCCATGTATTTCTGAAGCATAGATACATGGAAAACGTTATGAACGGCTAACAAGGAAGGTGGTAATGCTAGACGGTACGCCACCGCCCCAACTCTATCGAGAATCTCAAAAGGTTCGATAAATCTAGGACTCAACTTGTCCTTCTTCCCAAATCTCATGACTCCCTTCATGGGTGCCACTTTCAAAAACACATGATCCCCCACATTAAACTTGAGCGGACTACGTTGCTTATCAACATAACTCTGCTGTCGACTCTGGGTAACCCTCATCCTCTTCCTAATCAAAGTGATCGACTCACTAGTCATCTGTAACAACTCGGGTCCCAAAAGTCTCCTCTCCCCAACCTCATCCCAATGAGCGGCAGAATGACACTTTTTACCATAAAGTGCCTCAAATGGTGCCATCTTGATGGTAGCCTGAAAACTATTATTATAAGCAAACTCAACCAAATATAAATGAGAATCCCAACTACCACCGAAATCTAGAACACAAGCTCTCAGCATATCTTCCAATATCTGATTAACTCTCTCTATCTGACCATCGATCTGAGGATGAAAAGTTGTGCTAAAGTCTAAACCGGTACCCATGGCAGAATGCAAACTCTTCTAAAACTTCGAAACAAACCTCGTGTCCCGATCCGATACAATCCTCACTGGCACACCATGAAATCTAACAATCTCTCTCAAGTACAACTGTGCCCAAGTCTCAACTGGGTAAGTGATCCTTCCTGGTAAGAAGTGTGCGGACTTCGTCAAACGGTCTACAATCACCCAAATAATATCATAACCTTTCGAAGTCCTAGGCAATCCACAAATGAAGTCCATGGAAATCTCCTCCCATTTCCACTCCGGTATGCTCAAAAGGTTAAGATACCCCTATGGACTCTTCCCCAAAGCCTTGACTTGCTGACAAGTCAAACATCTACTCACAAACTCCGCAACCTCAAGTTTCATACTAGGCCACCAGTCATGCTGCCTCAAGTCCTTATACATCTTGGTACTGCCTGGATGCACAGAAAAGATAGAACTGTGAGCCTCCTCCAACAGTTCTTTCTTGAAAGTCGACCCAAGGGTACACATAGCCTCTGACGATACATCAAAGCACTATCAGTAGCAAAAGAGAAATGACTGGGTATATCTGACCCTACCTCACGAAATTCGACCTGTAAATGAGCCTCACCCCTCTGTGCCTCAATCATCCTCCGTCTCAAAGTAGATCCTACCGTAAGACTAGCTAATCATACCGTGACCTCGGCAGTAAGAAGAGCTATCTCGGCATGTTCCATATCCCATCTCAATCTCAACAGCAAGACAGATAAGTGTGATGACTTTCTACTAAGTGCATCTGCCACTACATTGGCCTTACCGGGATGATATTGAATATCGCAATCATAGTCCTTGACTAACTCCAACCATCGTTGTTGTCTCATATTCAATTCCTCTAAGTGAAGAAATACTTGAGACTTTTGTGATCTGTGAAAATCATGATTTTCTCTCTATACAAGTAATGCTGCCAAATCTTCAAGGCATGCATGAAATCGTGTTACGCAAGTGCACGTAGTCTAACAAGTAATAAAGTGATAAGAAAGATCGTACCCATGAGGATTAGTAGATTAAGTAGGTGTTTAACAAATAATTTAAAGAAAATAACAACAATGATAAATTTGGGGTGATTTGATTTCTGAAACTAAATAATTAAAATTGTGAAATTATGTAAAACTAAATAAATAAATTCTAAATTAATTAAGGAAAATAAGTATGATGGTCTAAAGTGGCTTAAATTACTCCTAAAATATGCAAGAATAATAAAGTGATTAAACTATGTAGAGATGAGTGGTTGCAAAATCAAGAATCCCCCTAAAGAGCCTTAGAATTCATAATGTTGCAGCAGTGTTGTGGCTGTGCTGTAGCAAACTGCAATAATAAATACACTTTTTATGCAAGTAAACCCACTTGTTCAAGTGACTTTGTCAAGCCTAACATGATTCTCAATTCTAACCCAATTTGAATCCTATGTCTAGGTAAAATTAGATTAAGAAATATGTTCTAATGTTCCGATTTAGGCTTTAAGGTGTAAACACATATGTCAATACATTACCAAAAATAATTCAAGAATCGTTAACCCCTATCAATCAATATTCTTCCATTCAATTTTAACCATTTCTGAATTAAAACTAAACTAAGCAATTCACTTAAGTTGATCAAGCATAAGCAAAGAGACAAGAAATATCAAACTATTGATTGAGCATAAAACTTGAATTAATTAAAGCTTGTGAAAAACTAATTCATCTATCAATTCTAACTAAGAAATTTAGTTCATAATGAAATTCAAATAAACAAAGGTGTTCTTAAAAAATAAACCTAAACCTAACATAGCTTCAAATCAATAATGGAAATCTAAAGAATAAAGGAGGAGAAGAATAATCTAAGCAAGAATGAGAAGGAAATTAAAATGAATCCCCATGAAGAATGCTCTTTTTCCCTCTCCAAAAGCTGCTGCGTTCTCTCCTCTTTGCCTCCTTTCTTTTCATGTTGAAGTCTCTCTCCCCAAATCTGCCTCTTTGCCTCCTTTTGATCTAGGTTGATTCTTTCTCCTTTTTTTTTGGGCTTGGGCTTGGGCTTCCTTTTAGTCTTCTCAAAATTGCTCCTAAGATGGACCCCAAGATGGGCTATTTGTTCCTAACGCAAATCAGCTGATACGGGTCCAAAAAATAGACTTTTTAGGTTGAAAATCGTGATCTGCTACTGCTGTCCAGACTGCTCCAATGTGCTGCAGCACTGCCATAACACTTCTGAAAAATCTGCACTTTTTTCTTTGTTCCTGCATGAAATTTGCAATTCTTTTAGGATTCTCTTTCATTCAAATTGACAAGAATAAAATACCAAAAGCCAAAAACACTTCAAACATATTATTTAAAGTGCTAAAAACCCGAGTTTTCTCAAAGTAAGCTTAATTAAAGAATTATGCAAAATGAGTTCAAAGTATGCAAAATATGAGCAAAGTTCAATCAAATAATCATCACATAGGCATTAAAATAGGACCAAATAACTCTATTTTGTAGAGTTATCAAACCCCCAAACTTGACTCATTGCTCATCCTCGAGTGATGCAAAAATAAGACCATGACTTGATTAAAGATTTAAGAAGTTAAAACACAAGCCTTCAACAAATCATTTTTCTTAAATTTTTGGTTAGGACTTTTTCCATCATATGAATTTTGCAATTCCCTTCAAGAAAATCCTAAAACAAGCCAAGTACATAAAAGGCAATGAATTCTCAAGTGAAAGTGTGTGCATCCCGAATCAAACAATTCATGGTAAAATCCAACTAGCATGCAAAGAAAGCTATCCTAAGACTCTTTTTCCTAAGCTTAAACTCAACAAATCATAAACTCACCAAGATCCCCTCCATATGAACTCTTGATTACAATGAAAGAAAGGCTTACAATGGACTTTGAAGAAACATAAAAATGAGCAATGAAGTTGAGTTTTTTTTTTTATTCCTTTTTTTTTTACACTATGTGCAAGAAAGTTCTTGTGTCCTTAATGCCTTTTATTTCTTAGACATTTGTTAACTCAAACCGCAAATGCATGTTCTTATCCCGACTTACCTCGAGACATTGGAACACTTCTCTTTTCTTTCTTTTTTTCTATTCTTTTTTAAAGTTCTTGTGTCCCTAGTGTCTTTTTTTACTTAGCCACTAGATAACTCGAACCGCCAAAGTATACTCTTATCCCGACTTACCTCGAGACATTGGAGTACTTCTCTCTATTTTTTTTTCAAATGGTGGGTAACTATGTCACCCCCAAACTTATTGAAACAAATACATTGAAGCCTACTAAGAAGGAAAGCAATAATTTTCTACTTTGGTTCACTAAAATTAGTCATTCAATGTTTTACTCCACCTAGGGAAGTAGTCATCAAGAATCTTAACTGTCTAAACAGGTTTACCATGAACTGACATGAACGGGGAAGTGTAGAAGAATCTAAAGCCCAAAACGCACTTAACCAAAATTAGAACAATCCTAAAAATCATGCAAAAGCCAACTATATCATTTGGACCAATCTAACCAAAGAGGCAATGAAAACATGAAATTTGAAGTTAACTAGCCAAAGAATTTATCATTTAAGAACATGAAAATTGTATATTGGTGCTAATAAAATGGACAATCACCCCCAAACTTAAAAGCTGGTGTGTCCTCACAACATGGAAAAATAAAATAACCTCAAAGCTAGCAAAGTAAGCCATGCATATCAAATGGAATAAGACAAGTTCATCATGAAGAGACAAATAAACAGTGCAACCCAACATAAAACAAACAGAGAAATATAAGCATAAAAAAATGAAAGGGAGCCAAAAATGAGAAGAAAACTCCCCTTATTGCGATCATTAATGCTCATCCACGCCATTTTATCATTTTCTCAAACTTCTTGTTAAATTTGGCCCTTGAACTTTACGTGAATTTTTCCTGACAATCAAAATAAAATAAAAAAAATTTAGTAGTATCAAATCCTAAAAAAAAGTAAGACACCTAACAATGCAAAAGAAAATTAAAGAACTAACTAAGAAAACATAAAAGCAATCTAAACTACTCAGCTTTGATGGGTTGCCTCCCAACTAGCGCTTTTCTTTAAAGTCGACGGCCCGACTTTGCCACTTTTCATTAGTGGACCTTCCATGGAATTGAGTTTTGACCTCCTTCCCAAGCATTTCCCCTATCTCTTCCTCTCTTTTTTCTCTTCATCATCCTTTTCTTTTTCAACAACCCACTTTTTTTTAGTGAAGCAAAAGTAAACCACGTCATTTGTTCTCTCTTATGCTTCCTTTTCTTTTCCTTGTGGAATGTTTTCTCTTGAAAATATTGGGAAAAAATAGGTTGAGGCCGTTCAAGACTTTTTTCTGATTCCCATTGTTGCAGATTTACTACAATAATCTTTGGATCACAAACCTTCACCTTCTTTGACTCATCCTCTCTAGGTTCTATTTCTTCATCCTCTTTTTTCAAAGTGACATATTGATTATTCAAATTAACCATGATTTGCTCTAATTCTTCCTCACTTTGAAGAATCTCCACTTCACATGTTTCCTTACCTTTGTTATAATTAGGAATTTCACAATCACTAGACAAGATTTCTTGAACTTGATTGATCATGGATGAAGCCATTTGTCCCATTTGAGTTTCTAAATTCCTTATTGAAGTGGCTTGATTTTTGAACATCGCCTCGGTCCTACTTATATAATCTTTCATCAAATTGGTAAGAATGGCTATAGAATCTTCATCTTCTGGTTGTTGTTGTTGAGATAAGGGAGGCATTGGGTGAGGTTGAGATTGAGGTTCAAATGGCTCATTTTGAGTACAAGAGGATTCATACGAATAATCTCTCCAAGCAAAATTTGATTGATACCTCCAATCGTGGTTATGAGAATTGGAATATGAATTGAAACTTTGGTTAAACCCCACATAATTGATAGAATCAGGATTACTTGGATAATTTTCATAACGATGACCTCCTTCACAGTAGACACAAGAATCGGAAAGTGCACTTTGTTGATTTCTACATTCAAAGCCCATCTTTTCAATGCAGTAGTCAAACCCTCCATATGCACTGCCAAATATCCTGTCATATATTCCATAGATAAAAATAATTAAAAAAATTAATGAAATTAAAAACTAAAAGAGTAAAAAAAAAACTAAATGTTTTAACACCAATTAAATCTGACTAATCCCCGGCAACGGCACCAAAAACTTGTTGTGTGAAATCGTGTTATGCAAGTGCACGTAGTGTAACAAGTAATAAATTGATAAGAAAGATCGTTCCCACGAGGATTAGTAGATTAAGTAGGTGTTTAACAAATAATTTAAAGAAAATAAAAACAATGATAAATTAGGGGTGATTTGATTTATGAAACTAAATAATTAAAATTGTGAAATTATGTAAAACTAAATAAATAAATTCTAAATTAATTAAGGAAAATAAGTATGATGGTCTAAAGTGGCTTAAATTACTCCTAAAATATGCAAGAATAATAAAGTGATTAAACTATGTAGAGATGAGTGGTTGCAAAATCAAGAATCCCCCTAAAGAGCCTTAGAATTCATAATGCTGCAGTAGTGCTGTGGCTGTGCTGCAGCAAACTGAGATAATAAATACACTTTTTATACAAGTAAACCCACTTGTTAAAGTGACTTTGTCAAGCCTAACATGATTCTCAATTCTAACCGAATTTGAATCCTACGTCTAGGTAAAATTAGATTAAGAAATATGTTCTAATGTTCCGGTTTAGGCTTTAAGGTGTAAACACATATGTCTATGCATTACCAAAAACAATTTCAAGAATCGTTAATCCCTATCAATCAATATTCTTCCATTCAATTTTAACCTTTTCAGAAGTAAAACTAAACTAAGCAATTCCCTTAAGTTGATCAAGCATAAGCAAAGAGACAAGAAATATCAAACTTTTGATTGAGCATAAAAATTGAATTCATTAAAGCTTGTGAAAAACTAATTCCCTATAGGGTTCATCTATCAATTCCAACTAAGAAATTTAGTTCATAATGAAATTCAAATAAACAAAAGTGTTCTTCAAAAATAAACCTAAACCTAACATAGCTTCAAATCAATAATGGAAATCTAAAGAATAAAGGACGAGAAGAATAATCTAAGCAAGAATGAGAAGGAAATTCAAACGAATCCCCATGAAGAATGCTCTTTTTCCCTCTCCAAAGGCTGCTGCGTTTCTCTCCTCTCTGCCTCCTTTCTTTTCACGTTGAAGTCTCTCTCCCCAAATCTGCCTCTTTGCCTCCTTTTGATCTAGGTTAATTCTTTCTCCTTTTGTTTTTGGGCTTGGGCTTCCTTTTAGTCTCCTCAAAATTGCTCCTAAGATGGACCCCAATGATGGGCTATTTGTTCCTCACGCAAATCAGCTGATACGGGCCCAAAAAATAGACTTTTTAGGCTGAAAATCATGATCTGCTACTGCTGTCCAGACTGCTCCAGTGTGTTGCAGCACTGCCACAACAATTTTGAAAAATCTGCACTTTTTTCTTTGTTCTTGCATGAAATTTGCAATTCTTTTAGGATTCTCTTTCATTCAAATTGACAAGAATAAAATACCAAAAGCCAAAAAATACTTCAAACATTTTATTTAAAGTGCTAAAAACCCGAGTTTTCTCAAAGTAAGCTTAATTAAAGATTTATGCAAAATGAGTTCAAAGTATGCAAAATATGAGCAAAGTTCAATCAAATAATCATCACATAGGCATTAAAATAGGACCGAATAACTCTATTTTATAGAGTTATCAATGCACAACGACCGCTAACTCCATATCATGAGTCGGATACTTCTTTTCATGTTCTTTCAACTGACAGGAAGCATAAGCTATAACTTTCTCGTGTTCCATCAAAACACAACCTAGGCCTTTCTTCGAAGCATGAGTATAAACTGTCAAACCACTAGTCCCATCGAGAGTCACTAAAACTGGTGCCTTCACAAGTCTTTTCTTGAGCTCTTCAAAGCTCATTTCACACTCTTCGGACCAAGCAAAGTTCATCCCCATTTTTGTTAGATGCGTTAAAGCCGATGCTATCTTGGAAAAGTCTTGCACAAACCACCTATAATAACCGGCAAGCCCAAGAAAACTACGAATCTCGGTCACACTAATAGGTCTAGGCCAACTACTCACCGCCTCAATCTTAGAGGAATCCACCATCACTCCTCTACTTGAAACCACATGGCCTAAGAATGCCACTTCTTTTAGCCAAAATTTGCACTTAGAGAACTTTGCAAACAACTTTTGCTCTCGTAACACCGTCAAAACCTTCTCTAAGTGTATAGCATGCAACTCCTCGGTCTCAAATATATCAAAATATCGTCAATGAACACGATAACAAAGGAGTCTATGAACCTCCTAAACACAGTCTGCATGAGATCCATAATAGCCGCCGACACATTAGTTAAATTGAAGGACATAACCACACACTCGTAGTGTCCATAACGTGTCCGAAAAGCGGTCTTGGGAATATCATCCTCCCGGATCCTCAACTGGTGGTAACCGGATCTCAAATCTATCTTCGAAAAGACAGTACCTCCTCTCAATTGATCAAAAAGATCCTCAATCCTTGGCAAATGATATTTGTTTTTCACTGTCACTCGATTCAACTCCCGATAGTCAATGCACAACCTCATTGAACCATCTTTCTTTTTCACAAATAAAACAGGTGCTCCCCACGGGGATACACTAGGGCGAATAAACCCTAAGTCTAAGAGCTTCTGTAACTGGCTCTTGAGCTCTTTCAACTCAGCCGGTGCCATGCGATAAGGTGCCTTGGACAATGGAGCGGTCCCATGTAACACCTCTATTTGAAAATCTAACTCTCTCTCTGGAGGTAAACCGGGTAACTCATCGGGAAACACATCAGTGAAATCCCTCACAATGGGTACATAAGCAAGGGTAGTCCCACTAACTGAAGTGTCTACTACACTAGCCGAGCTTTAGACCATAATGCAGAGATAACTGCAGGCATCACCCTACCTCGAGTGCCATAGAAACGATAACTGGTCCCACATGGACCGATAAAGTCCATGACTTTTTCACTACAACCAATAGTGGCGTGGTTGGCTGCAGCCAATCCATACAAAAAATAACATCAAAATCAGACATCGACATAGTTATCAGATCAGCATGCAAATAGAAACCCATAATGCACAAATCATCAGTATGAATAACTTTATTCACAATAACAGACTTCCCAATCGGGGTAGTAACATGCAAATCATGCCCTAACGACAATGTCTCAAATGCTGCAGACTTAACAAACTCAGTAGAAATAAAAGAATGACTTCCTCTAGAATCAAATAAAACAAAAGCAGAATGCCTCAGAACGGTCAATGTACCTGTAACAATGGTACCTGATGCCTCAACATCCACTCTAGTAGTGGCGAAAACACGAGCCTGATGAGGTGGCTGAGTATGTGTTTGAACTAGCGGCGGTGCTCTCTGCTTCTGGTTAGGCCTAGCCTGGCCTCTACCTCCAGTATGACCACGACTCTGACACTGACCGCGTCCCTGACCGCCTCTACCTCCAGTATGACCACGACTCTGACACTGACCGCGTCCCTGACCCTGACTTTGGCCCTGTCCATGGCCATCTCTCTGACCCTGACTCTGACCCTTTCTCTTGCCCTGACTATGGCCCTAGAGTTGAGGGCAGAACTGCCTAACATGACCCAGCTGACCGCATGTATAACACTTCTTTCCCAGACAATCACCAATATGGTTCTCGGAACACTTATTACAATAAGGAGCGGTATAAGCCTGAGTACTAGAATGGTCAGTCTGCTATCCTGGGCGGCTATAAGGTCCAGTCTGTCCCCCACCTCTAACCTGAACCTGTCTTTGTGACTGTGTCCCTCAACTTGAATGGTCGTCCTCAGCCTTCCTCTTCTGTGACGAGGTCTGTGCAACAGCTAACTCGGGCTTCTTCTCAGAGGCCCCAATATCTAAAGCAAGAGCAAAGTCTAGAGCCTCAGCATAAGTAGTGAGGCGAAAAGCTCGCACATGCCCACGAATATCAGCCCTTAAACCCACTATAAACCTCTTCCCCTTACTCTTGACATCAGCAATATGCCCCGTAGGAAATTGTAACAAATGGTCGAACTCTCTCTCATACTCAATCACAGAACGGTCTCCCTGTCTCAGGGTCAGAAACCGCACCTCCAACTGATCTCTAGTATCCTCCGGGTAATAATTATCAAAGAACTTCTCACGAAACATCTCCAACGTGACCTCTATAGTAGGGCTCAGAGAACGAGAAAGCCCCTTCCACTAATATAAAGCTTCATCGACCAGATAATAGGTCCCGCAGTGAACCTTTAATCCCTCCAGGCACTGAATAGACTCAAGAGCTCTCTCCACCCTCATAACCCATCTCCCGACAAGTGTCGGGTCAGTGGATGTCCCATCAAACTCAAAAGGAGTATGCCTCAAATAATCTTTCAACACTCTAGCAACATCACTACCCCCTGTCCTGTGAACTGGATCATGAACTCTGACAGGTGGTATGTCAAAATCAGATCGTCCTCCCCCACTGCGTAGTAATTCCAGATAATCCTCCTCTGAAATAGTAACACTATGCCCACGCCTAGCAGGTCTGTCATAGGGGGTTTCATCATCAAACACATCTTCTTCTGGGAACAATCCCCCTACATTAGTATGATCCTCAGGCGGAGGCGGTGTAACCACCCTAGCCCGACCTCTTCCTCAGCCTCGTCCTCGACCTCGACCTCATATCGAAGCAGGTATGATACGACCACTACTCCTGAGTGTAGCTGCTCGCAGAGACATACTGTAGTCACAACAAAACAAGTATCACATGAGCTACTAGGAGAAAGTAAACCATACTACACGTAACTTTTCGATAAAGAAAACTCTATAATACAAAATCTAAGGTTACCTGGTGTCCTCGATCGTAGATGATGTTTGGACAAGGACTTAAAATCAAAACATGAAAGAAACATATGATGCATGTGGTCTACAGAACCCTTAGGCTCTGATACCAACTGTAAAGACTCGAATTTCTAATATACTTTTAAATCACAAATAAACAGCGGAAGACTTCATTTTACGAAAATTTGGCATGGTGTCATTTATGTTTTGAACGTGCCACAAACAAAATACATTGTTCACAACCAAAATTAATGATAAAACAGATAAATCCTGGAAATGCACATTTTCAACATAGTTTTTAAATTCAAGGGAAACAACTAAACACTATAAATCAGTCAAGTGTTCTCCCAAGCTCAAAAATAACCAATAAGTTAGTAAAAATGATAAAAGTTCAGAGTGTTTAAAGTTTGTGCATTCCTAGAATGCACATATCGATCCAGTCCCAGTCAAGTAAACATCCTGCAATCACACGGCACCACCACCTCTAGCACGACCTCTACAATGGGACGTACCTGAAAAATTTAAGTATAGTAACATTAGCATAAAAATGCTAGTGAGAGTAAAATGGAGTCATGTAACCCTATGGACTAATTCCACATCGAAAATTGTGTCCAAAAACCTAGCATGCTCTTTACTACCCATTCTATACTCCCAACATCCTATACCCACATATAATTCGATTCCAAATACACATTCCACATATTACAAAAGGAAATATTTGAACCACTAATTACAATCAAAATTTCATGAAACACCACTAATGTTCTCGACCAATAAGCATTAGTAAAAATACGCACGTTACCATCAATATTCTCGACCAAGAAGATTACCAAAATGATATCATCACCGCTAATGTTCTCGACCAAGAACCATTATCAGAACACATTATTATCTCTAATATTCTCGACCAAGAATATTACAAAATGATATCATCACCGCTAATGTTCTCGACCAAGAACCATTAGCCAAACACATTATTATCTCTAATATTCTCGACCAAGAATATTACCAAAATGATATCTTCACCACTAACGTTCTCGACCAAGAACCATTAGCCAAACACATTATTATCTCTAATATTCTCGACCAAGAATATTACAAAATGATATCATCACCGCTAATATTCTCGACCAAGAACCATTAGCCAAACACATTATTATCTCTAATATTCTCGACCAAGAATATTACTAAAATGATATCATCACCGCTAATGTTCTCGACCAAGAACCATTTGCCAATAACATAAAGTGCAAGCATAAGAACGATATTTCATGCCATTAGTCATTCCATGAAAGAAATGTAAAACAAAGATTTAATATGCATTAAATAACGACGGAGAACATTGTCCTCCCATCATTCACTTTCCAATTACTCAGTTCTAAATCTCACCATATGCTTAACTTTTCTCAACAACCAACCCAAAGACCCCCATGCAACCCAAAACTTTTAAATACAATAATGCAGTTTACTTTTCAATTCCCAATTTGAACCTAAACTCCGAAAAGCAACTAAACCAGAGAATTATTCTCAACACTCACTCCCGATAATCTTCAAAGCAACCAAAATCCTCATTGGATTGAAATTCACAATCCCTCTTATAGTCAATTGACAACTCGTCGTGCAAAATATTCATAAAATCACATCAAACCACTTTAAACTCACCTTTAAAGCTTATGGAAGTAGCTAAAATCGGGAACCGGTCTCAATTAAAATAAAATTGATGCCCCTAGAGTTGCTCGGAACCTGGAAAATCATTAATTATAACTTATTTGCGAGAGAACCGGATCAAAATATCCAAAACCGAGCCCAATTTACAAATAGTTCAACTGAACCAAATTGGACCAGTTCAACTGAACCGGCTAGCAGGTTCAATTGAACCCTTTCTTCTCAAATGAAGCTCCACGCATACAGAAGCCATGGGAAAATGAAATTGAAGCTTTTAGCTTATTGATTCTATGTTTTCCGGTGGGATTTAGGGTTCCAGACAGTGAGGAAAAAGTCTGGGAATGAGCCGAAGATGTCGTGTATAACGATAGGTTGAAGCTTCGTCCAATGTTTCTTCCTAAAACATGAGTTTGTTCCCATTTTTCCAGCGAGATTCAAATATGTCCCGAGGTTGTTTAAATGAGCATGGGTCAGTACGAAGCTTACTAAAAAAAAATCCTAAGCAGAAGAAGAATGACCCACCTCGGAGAAGTTCATTAACGACGAGTTTCTTTTTTTGAGCTCTATCTTCGTGCTTCCATGGCCTTTTAGATGTAGCGGAGTGCCACGTAGAGTGGCGGCGCTGATCTGGTCCGAGATGGAGGATCAGTGGCGTACGGTTGCTGAATAGAATAACAAGAAAATGAAAACACCCAACTAGACGAGGTGCGGCTGGTTCACGGACTCATGAAGGAGAATAAGAGGAATTTAAAAAAAAAAAAACAAAACCCATGGATGGCGGCTTCGTTTTGACGAAGGAAGGGGGAGGGAATAAGAAAAATGAAAAAATATATCTCCTCAAATTTAGGTATTGTCCAATGGTATAAAACCCTAAATGTGGGGAAAAGACAAAAGGAGGGTCCCACATTACTTTATCCTTCTCAATTAAATTAACCAAATAACTTATCTAATTTAGCTAATTCAACCAATTTAAATACTCTACATTAATTTCAATAACTAAATTCATGACTAAGATGAAATAATTAACTAGATAAATTAAATAAGTGAAAAATAAATATGTATATAAAAAAATTACTACCAAAAATGACGGGATGTTACAAATCATTAATCTAAGTTTTAATTAACCTAAACAACTTTAACACTTAAATTGGTTAGATTAATTTTAATGTGAATGTTCAAGTTTCCCCAATTAAAACTAATCTCATTATGAGCCATTTTAAAAATTTTGATTTATTAATTTGAACTTTTATCCCAGATCGCTCCTTGTTAAAGGCGCTCCGTGTTAAGAGAACTTTATGAAACCTCAATTTTTGGGAAGAGATGTCTCGCTGGATATATATTCTAATAAGTTTATCACAATTATTAATTTTAAACTAACCGTTAGTTAAAAGTTTCTATTTGTTTATTTTATATGGATTTTGGCCCAATTGTTTAAACAATAATTTCATATTACAAATAAGTCATTTAGTTTCTATTCAATTTTTAAACTAGATTTAACTTTTGAATTTTAACTAAATAAGCATTCATTTAATCCTAATTTAATTCAGATAAAAGTCATAATTTTTTATAATAACACATAAAATAAAATTCCGGCATGCATCACATACATTAAAATACAATAACGCATATCATATAATGATACATGTATGTACAATTAATTAAAATTGACCGGTATTCTTGGCACTATTTCTAAAACAGAACATTAAAATTACAACTTAATAATAAATCTTCAACTGTAGAATCTGAAACTTTAATTTTTCTGTCCTTCTTACATGTAGGTGTTAATGGATATTTATGGAGGAAATAGTATCCTCCTATAATATGTCCATAAATATTAATTTTTAAAATAATTATCTTTTAATTATATGAAAAAAAAAATTCCATGTAACTCTATGCCAATTTCAAAATTCATAATTAAAATAGGGATATAATCTTAGAAAAGATTATTTCCTTATTTTAAACATTTTATTTCCTAAATTGATATAACATGATAATATCATGAAAATATCTTACCAAATTTAAGCCTCAAATCTTGGAGGCGTAACTCTGCCAGCTCAACCCATGAGGCCACTAACTGCCTATCCCTTAACGGGTCGTCCTCTACCAAGACCTCAGGTTCGACCTCGGCCCCTCACTAGTGGCGATATCACATCATGATCAACCTCTGGGATATACTTGACGTCCATACTGCACAATGTCATCAACTATTATGTCAGTTCCTCACACCTCATTTGCACGACTAAATTATCACACAAGGAAACATGTAAACACGTTAAACACAATTCACAAAACAACAAAGAAAAGATACTAGGCTTTGACAATCTGGATCAATGGTTATAGATCTAATTCATGGAATAAAAATGACTAAAAAACATGTGATGCATGCAGTCTTTATAACCTAAGTGGCTTTGAAACCAACTGTAAAGACCCATCACTAATATGCGGAAGATTGAATAAACCTCGTTTTTCATAATTCATTTGAAATAATGAGTTTCGGAACTAACAAGACTTGACTAAGTTTGAATAGTCATAAAAAGACCCAAAACAGCAAAACGTTTGCAATTTACAGAAATAACAAATAGTATTCTCAAGGTTTAAATCTAAAATTCATACATGATTTATAGACCCTAAACCATGATGCTATGATCATCAAACGTCATGTGCACCTCCAAGGTTACTTGAAAAATATTTGGTATAACACAATTAGAAACAAGGCTAGTGAGAAATAAAACTAGAATCTGAATGAATGATTAAGTACTACCGAAAGACATCATTTGAATTACTCAACCCTTCTCATTTTAATTAACAACTTTTAAACCTTACAAACATCTTAATAATGAAACATCAAGAGGATATTCACATGCTTTACATCTCAAGTTCATATACTCATAAAGGTCATATCTCACATGTAACGACCTGACCTAAAACACTACAAAAAAATGTCAAAATGCGACCAGAAATTCGCGACAAAAAAAAGTGGTAGTTTTCTGGTGACCACCTGGTCACTTTCTTTGAAGGTTGACTCTAAGTGACCATCTGGTCACTTTTTTTGGGACCAGATTGCGATCAAAAGCAGAAGTAGTCATAAAAAATGGCGGAAAGAAGCGACCAATTGGTCACCTAAAAAAACGACCCTCTGGTCGCATTTTTGTGACTAAAATATCCTTTGGTAGCAAAAAATGGCGTGTAATTTTGGAGGGAAGAAAGCTACCAAGTGGTCACAGTTAAAAGTGACTAACTGGTCGCAAGTTTGGTGACTAAAAGTGAGCAGTGGTAGCTTATAATTGGAGGGAAGAAAGCTACCAAGTGGTCACAATTAAAAGTGACTAAATGGTCACAATTTTGGTGACCTAAAAGTGAGCAGTGGTAGCTTATAATTGGAGAGAAGAAAGCTACCAGGTGGTCACAATTAAAAGTGACTAAATGGTCGCAATTTTGGTGACCTAAAAGTGAGCAGTGGTAGCTTAAAATTGGAGGGAAGAAAGCTACCAAGTGACTAAATGGTCGCAATTTTGTGATTTTATGTGACCAATAATTGATAAAGAATTTGGTGGGATAAAAGCTACAAAGTGGTCACCAAAAAAAGTGACCATGTGGTCGTAAATTCTGACTTGATGTGACTCGGGGCAGTGAGGAAAATGGCAGGAAACTGCGACTAGGTGGTAGCAAAAATGCTACCATCTGGTAGCAAATGAGTAGAGGAGTCCATTATAAAAACACCTCCACCCATTGTTTGTTAGCATTAAGAAAAAAGAAAATGAGAGAGTGGATGTATGTTCGTTTGATAGACGGGTATTTGAACGATGAGTTCGTGGCCGGGGTTGAACAGTTTGTTGAGTTTTGCATGACAACTGTCTATTATGAAAAGTATGGTGGAAAGCTACGTTGCCCGTGCAGGAAATGCGACAATAGGAGAATCATACCGGTTACAGAGTTGAAGGTGCATCTCGAATGTAGAGGTCATTGTGCAGAATTATTATCACTGGGTGTTTCAGGGGGAAACACAAGAAATGTTCGATGCTGCATTACAGGAATCGAGACGATACGAAGGTAGCAGCTCGAATGTAGAGGTTATTGACCAAGAGCGGAATGATGAACAACAGTATGTTAGATGCAGCAAATGATAATTGATGGTGCGGGGTATGGGGGCAATGAAAATTTCCGTGAAAGTTTAAACGTAGACGAAGATGAACGGGTTGTAGAAGAGGAAATGAATCCGGAAGCACGTAAGATGCACGAGATGCTAAAGACAACCACGTAGGCCATTGTACGATGGGTGTGAGGTAAGTCAACTTGCTGCTGCTACAGAACTTTTAAATATAAAGGCGCAATACAACATACCCAGTAGACGATTTGATGCGATTGCATCGTGGTTTCGTCGATGCACTCCAGAAGAAAATAATATGCCCCACAGTTTGTACGACACGAAAAAACTAGTGGAGGGACTTGGATTACCTGTGGAGAAAATAGATTCGTGTCAAAACGGATGCATGATTTACTGGGATGTGGATGAGGACTTGCATCATTTCAAATTTTGTTTTCTTCCAAGATACAAACAAGGGAAACGCAGCCTGATTTCGAACGCCCGCATGTTCTATTTACCGCTGACCCCACGTCTACAACTGTTGTATGCATCGGATGTGACAGCCTCGCACATGAGATGGCATCACGAGCATTCACAGGATGGAGGTGTTATGAGACATCCCTCAGATGCTGCGGCATGGAAGCATTTAAATAATTGTCATCCGGATTTTGCACAAGATCCGAGAAACGTCAGATTGGGCTTATGCACAAATGGCTTCAACCCTTTCGGGGCATCCAGGGAACAATATTTAGTTTGGCCAGTCATGGTAACCCCGTATAACTTGCCTCCCTCGATGTGCATGCGAGACCCGGTGATTTTTCTACAGTGATCGTACCTGGGCCGAAAAGTCCAAAACAGAAACTGGATGTGTATTTGCAACCACTTACTGCAGATTTGAAATGGTTGTGGACTGACGGTGTTATAACGTACGACACTTCGAAGAAACAAAATTTCTTGATGCGCTCCTCGTTAATCGGGACGATCAGTGACTTTCCTGCGTATTCAATGCTGTCAGGTATGTTGATCTTTAATTGCTTTCATATACATTTTTGAGTCTGTGTTTAGCTTTTGTTATTGCTTTCCTTAGTCAGTGTAGTTAATTGTGTGAACCTCAATCTCCTCCTCTTAAAGGATGGAGTACGGCGGGGACATACACATGTCCACATTGCATGCTAGACACAGATGCATTTTATATCAGAAACGGTCAGAAAACTTGTTGGTTTGACTGTCACCGTCGATTTTTGCCGTTGAATCACATTTTCCGTTCAAACGGTAGTGACTGGAAGAAGGGTCGATGAGTAAGAAAACAAACCCCCCAGACCATGTATAGTGGAAGACAGATTTTGCACGGTATAGATGCTATAGGAATGCAAAAGATTACCGTCGAAGGTGCAGAGAGTGCAAACAATGCGGCTAGAAAACACACGGGTTGGAAGAAACGGAGTATTTTTTGGGATCTACTGTATTGGGAAGATCTACTGATTACACACAATCTTGATGTAATGCATATCGAGAAGAATTTCTTCGACAACATTTTAAATACGATTTTGAACGTTCTGGGAAAAACGAAGGACAATCTGAAGGCACGTTATGATATACGGGAGATATGTCACCGTCCTGAGTTGGAGCCTGACGACAATGATAATTACGCAAAAGCAAAGTACATGTTGACGACGAATGAAAAGAAAACATTATTTGAGTGGATCAAATCCATCAAATTCCCGGACGGATACGTTTCAAATTTGAGTCGGTGTATAGACAGTCAAAAACATATCATGTTCGGGATGAAAAGCCACGACTGTCATATATTCATGCAACGATTGATGCCCGTCGCGTTCAGACCGTTCCTAGAGAATAGACATTGGGAGCCCAGTTGAGTGTTTTTTTCAGGGACTTGACATGTACAGAGTTGACGGAAGCTACTGTCGCTTCAATGAGTTCATAGTTCGCCGTTATTATTTGAAGTTGGAGCGAATGTTCCCACCTGGCTTTTTTGACTCTATGGAGCATCTTCCAGTGCATCTTCCATACGAGGCATTCTTAGGGGGTCCCGTACATTACCGTTGGATGTACCCATTTGAAAGGTAAGCACAGTTATTTTGTAATGTACGCTTATAAATCAGTACAGTGATCATCGAATGTAAATAATGTTTTGTACCCACAGGTACTTACGTCAATTGAAAAAGATGGTTGGAAATAGATCACGAGTAGAAGGATCTATCTGTAGTGCGTACCTAATGCAAGAGACTACCACATTTTGTTCATACTACTTTGATCAACACATTGCAGAGCAGTTTCGACCGGTGAAACGAAACATTGTCAAAAATTTACTTGAAGGTGTTGACATGAACGACTTGCCGATTTTTACGGAACTTGGCATGACAGTTGGAAGATCAGTGCGTAGGCCGTTGACCGATTCTGAGTATCACGTAATGCAGACATACGTGTTATGCAACTGCGCAGAGATCGAGCCTTACATAGAGTGAGTTTGTAACTTAACATTATTCCATCACATAAACAAACTATTTGCTAACTATTTTTGTAACATACAGATTATTTCTAAACGTATACGTTCGAATGACACGAGTTGGTCTTACAGACGCCGAGAAGGGGTCAATAATCGAAAAAGAGTTTCGTTCTTGGTTCAGTGCATACGTGAGTTATTTTAAATTGTCAAAAAAAACCGTGGCATTTTGTTGAAAAAATTACTACATCCTATTATTACTGTATGTGAACAATGACACAGGTTGACTCCCCTACATTACCGGTGGATGATCCTCGCAACATTTTGTTGGCAAAGGGACCTGGACGGATAGCAAGGTCGTATGGTGGATACGTCGGTAACGGTTACAGATTTCAAATGAAGGCGCATTCAGTGAACAGGGCAACAAACAACAGTGGTGTTTGCATAAAAGGTCACGTGTTCGGCACAAACGAAGACTATTACTTCGGAGTAATCGATGAGATTCTTGAGATTCAATACGCAAGTCCGGCGCTAAAACGCATTGTTGTGTTCAACTGCACTTGGTTCGAGACAACCAGACGAGGAGGAGTCCGTAAGATTGATCATTTACAAATCGTTGAGGTAAAAAAGTCTAAGCATATGCGCACCGCTGATAGGTTTATCCTGGCTTCACAGGCGATTCAAGTTTATTACCTGAACTATCCTATTAATAGATGAGATCTGATAGATTGGTTAGTTGTTTGTAAAGTTAAACCACGCCAGGTAGAAGAAAACTTGTCCGAGAAAGACGACCATGTAGAGGAAGTTGTTGCTTTTCAAGAAGATGAGATAAGATGTCGTGCAATCGACGATGGTCAGAATGCAAGTACTGTTCGTCCTTTGAATGATGGGACAATAACATTGCATGATGATGATGATACAAATGCTTCCACTTCTCACGCATGTTACATTGATGCTGAATTTATTCGAGACGATGAATCCGATGAAGAAACAGAAGAAGAAGAAGAAGACTTTATGTGACTGACTTGTTGGAGACGATGATGAATGAGATATTTCGTTAACTTGATTATTCAATGTGTGTATGTGTTTATTAATTAAAACTATTTCTTTTAATGAATGGTTAAAAATATATATATATATTAATATTTGCGACCCATGGTCAAATATTTGGACAGAATCATCATCATCTTCAATCTGCTCACTTTTAAACATCACTTTCTTTTCCTTGATTGGATATTGGATTTCAGAAGCACTATGATCAAATATAACAACATGGAAACAAGAGTTCCCTTCATATCTAAATATCAGAAAGTAACCAAATTTAACAGAGTAAAACTCCACAAAGTAACCCAATTTTTTAAAAAAAAATTATATTAATATTTGCGACCACATGGTAGTAATTTAGAAGCGAAAGGTGACCAAATGGTCGCTTTTTTGGAAAAGTATAATTATATTTAAAAAAAATATAAGTCAGATTACGACCATATGGTCGTAAATATGAGCGGTAAATTTAAATTCTCATGAAATTTATGGCGGTGAATTTAAACATTACGACCATCTGGTCGCAATATTTGGCGGTGAATTTCATTATTACGACCAGATGGTCGCAATTCTTGATGGGACTCGTGATATGACAGTTGTTCTTGATAATGGTATCTGGGCGACCAAATGGTCGCTTTTTCAATAAATGCTACCAGATGGTCGCAAATATCTCTAAAAATGCGACCATCTGGTCGTATTTTCCCCAGCACGCGCGACCTTTCGTTTCTGTTCATTATTACATATTTGCGACCATTTGGTCGCAAATTCTGATTTAAAATCGGATCAGATTCCCTCCCCCCGTTTCTTTTCCTTTCCTTTCTCTTTTTCTTTCTCTTTTTTCTTTCTTTTCTCTCTTTCCCCCGTTCCGTTCCCCGTTGTTTTTTCCCCATTCCCGTTCCCCGTTCCTACTCTAAACCTAAACACCCTAAACCTCCAATCCTAGTTTCTATTACGAGGTTAGTTTCGTTTACGTTTTTTGTTATTTTTAGTTTAAGTTTATGTTTAAATTTAATTAGTTTAGTTTAATGTTGTTAATTTCATTAATTTTAGTTTAATTAATGTAATTTAGTTTAATTAAGGTTTATTAATCTAATTTCGTTTACTTTAATTAATTGATACATTTTAGTTCAATTAATCTAATTTTAATTTAGTTTAATTTAATTAATTAGTTTAGTTAAGTTTAGGTTTTATTAATTAATGTTAGTTAAATTTAATGTTAGTTAAATTGAAAGCTTCATTACTTAGTTTACTTTAATTAATTACTTAGTTTAGTTTATTAATTACTTAGTTTAGTTTTAATTAATTAATGTTAGTTTAATTTAATTAATTTTAGTTCAATTAATCTAATTTAGTTTAATTCTTCATTACTTAATTTACTTTAATTTAATTAATTTTAGTTTAATTCTTCACTACTTAGTTTACTTTAATTTTAATTTACTTTAATTCAAATTAATTAATTAGTTTACTTTAATTAGTTCAATTAATCTAATTTTAATTTACTTTAATTCAAATTAATTAATTAGTTTACTTTTACTAGTTCAATTAATCTAATTTTAATTTACTTTAATTCAAATTAATTAATTAGTTTATTTTAAATTATTTACTTAATTTATGTTAGTTTAATTTACATTATTTAATTAATTAATTAATTTAATTTAATTCAATATTTTAATTACGTAATTAGTATTAAATTAGTTTAGTTTGGTTGTAGGAGTATGACGGGCAGACGACGTCCTCCCCAGTCAGACGAGCATGACGACGTGGGTGATGAGGCGTCTCCACAGCCACCTACTGCCGCTGACCATGATGCGGACCTGACTACAGAGGAGTTGGAGATCCTCTTCGGTTATGAGGCGGGACTTGCTGCCACGCTCGATGATGCAGTCCCTGACCCAATCTGCGACACCACGACTGAAGCAGGACTCCCTGGCCATGACTCCCGGCTTAGCATCAGGGTCTGCATCAGGGTATGCGTCCGGGTCTGTGTCTGGGTCTGCATCAGGGTCGGATCCAGCTGGCCCCTCCACTTCATGCACGCAGCCGTCTCGGGCCGCAGATTCTACCCTTCGAATTGAAGGGGATATGTAAGTAATTTTGTTTATTGTTTCAATTACTTAATTTTTAAACCTTTAAACTTTTTTTAAAGTGTTTTTTTTTTCCGTTAACTAATAGTTTCTAATAGCACAATAATTTTTATGTTTTTACAGAGTACAGCCGCATACAACAGTTTCAAAACAGTTTCGCGAGGTCCTCTAGAGTATGCCTCTACCCAGCGACCTTCACTGGCAGAAGATTCCGACGACGAAGAAACGTCGGATGTACGACAACTGGAAGGTAAAAAACATCATTTGTTTTTATAATTAATTAATTTTGAAATTTATAGAAATAAATTTATTACTTTAACAATTTTTTTATTTCAATTTTTTCAGGGCAAGTTTCCTGTTATCGATCCCGATATCATGGACGGTAGATTGTTCCCCCTATGGGACAGTCACGTCCAGGATCGATTCAAGGACCTCATGTACCTGGCGCGCAGAAAGCAAGCAGCAAACCGCCCCGTGTGGATGAGCCCGGAGGACCACGCGCGGCTTATCGCGAGCTTGAGCACTCCTGAAGGCAAGGCAGTGTCAAGCAGGAATAAGGCCATCTGCGCGAAGAATCCCACCAAACACACAGCGGGGCCCGAACACACGACGAGCACCATCGTCGATTGGTAAGTTTTTTTTTGGTCGTTTTCTTACTTTCGTACTTTTTTCTCGTTTTCTTTTTTCAATTAGTTATTAATTTATTATGTTTTATTCTTCAATCTTTAATATTTTTAGGAACCGAAGCACGGGCGCCCCGTCCCGCCCGATGAGCTGCACCGCGTTCTTCACACGAAAAAGGATGGGACATTCGTCGACGATAAGGCGAAAGCAGTTCAGGTATTTAATAATTTTTTCAATTATTATTTTTTCTTTAAAATTTTCCTATATTAACTATTTTATTTTCTGAATTTTAAATGTATAGGAACGTTGCCCACACCAGACTCGCAACCGACTCAGGAGGACCGTAGAGAGACGTTCTTGGAGGCTGCTGGAAGGATTCGTTTCTCGAGTCGCTGCGATTTAGGCGGACATGCAGGCACAGGTCGAGGCCCAGATGACTGCAGCTTTGGCCGCGTACTTCAGATCCCTAGACGGCGGTCAATCATCATCGACGCCTCCTCCGCCAGCCCCCGCCCCTCCGTAGTAGTTCTAGGATGCTTTCGTCTCTATAAAACTTTTTTTGAATATTTGATATATATATATTTTTTATTTTAATTCCAATTTTTTGTTATTAATATTTAATCTTAATTAAATAAATAATTAATAATTAATTAACTAATTATTGAAATTTAAATTAAAAAAAAAAAACAAAAACAAATTCTTACATGCGACCATATGGTCGCATTTTATTTCAAGAAAACGACCATATGGTCGCATTTTGACTGAGTCCAAAAGTGATCATTTGGTCACATAAAATACAACCAGTTGGTCACTTTTTTATGTGACCAATTGGTCACTTATCTTCATCATAAATTATGACCATATAGTCACTTTTTAGGTGAACATCTGGTCGTATTTTAACTAAGTCCAAAAGTGACCATTTGGTCACATGAAATACGACCATTTGGTCACTTTTTTTATGTGACCAAATGGTCACACTTATCTTCAACATAAATTACGACCAGATGGTCACTTTTTAGGCGACCATCTGGTCGTTTTTTCAAAAGGTTGACTTTTTTGCGACCAAACGTTTCTGATCATAAATTTGTGACTATCCAGTCGTCCAAATTCAGGACTGACCAGCTTTTTGGCCACCACCATTTTTGTCGCTTTTTTGGTTGCATTATAACCTTAAAACGACCATTTGGTCGCAATTTTATGGTCACAAATTGACAGTTTTTTTGTAGTGAAATAACCATAAATAAATAAATAACGACTCATTTAAAACATAATTAAATCAGAGTTAAAACCAAATGAAATTTGTGGAAGCTTAATTTAAAATCAAATAACCATTCTAAAATAAAAACATTTACTTTCGGGGCCATTGTTTAAATACTAAGTCAAATAAAATATAAAATAAAAATCCATAAAATAACTGATAAAGTAATCAGCAAAATGAAATGTTTGAAAATAAAAAAATAAAAAAATAACATATCCTAAGGGCCTCTCAGTGTAGCGCCATCCTCGTCAATCACCGCGATTCCCATTATCATCATCGTTACCTGCAAAATAAAAGTTTGCAAGGCATTCAAATATCGTGAGTTTTTAGCTCAGTAGATTAAATCCAAACAAATCATTTAATTTAAATACAAACATTATAATCATAAGACTTTATGAATACTCATCCATTTCTACGCTTTATAAATAATTAGTAGGTACTTAGCCTACAACATCTCTTATTTTATATTAAATTTGTACATAGGTTTCATTGTAGAATACACGACCTCAACGAAATGGGTCATACTATTCAGCTTGGAAATAGGTATCAGGGCAAACCATGATACTTGCCATAGTATTCATCTTTACAAATTTAATGGGTGTTTATTATGTTCGACTCGAGTTATAACCAACAATCAATTTTTATCACTTTGTTACTATTAAATTTGCATATACGTATCATAGTGGGGTTTAGGGCCACTCATGATACATGTCATGCTAAGCATCCAGCTCTACAAATTTAACAGGTATTTATTACATTAGTTTATACCTAAACCATTATTAGACCCTAATTATAGCACATAACAAACTAACGAACCTAAATTAAATAAATACAATACTAGCAAATCAAACGAGCACATAATAATAATATTTAAAAATCTATAAATCATCTCCCAAGACATTCTAATAATCACACTATAAACAAACAAGCACAATGAATTAACGATCATAAACCAATTATAAACAATATTCACACTTAACCAATTAACGATCATAAACCAATTATAAACATGATTCACAATCAAAACGTGCACATAATACTTTTAAAATAAACAATTTCATCACCCATAAATATCCTATTAATCACACATCAAACAAGCAATCACATAGAATTTAATTTAACTTCTAAGTAGGAATTAACCTACCTTAGTCGCAAATTGAACGAGTAATTGACCATGAAATGAATCCAAAAAGGCTAACGATGCCCAAAACCTGAATAAATATTATTTTAAAGTTAATTCAGTGAGAACCAAGCTAACGAGATAAAAATCGGCTCAAATTGAGCCAAAATTGACCCTGAACCGAATTGGACCAGTTGGACCGGCTCAATTGCACAAGCCAAGGTGGTCCAATTGGACTGCTTCTTCAACAAATGGACAGGACATCCAGAAAACACAAATCTACGTTTTTTTTAAAAACAACAAAGTTGCTTACTAGTGGAAACTCAAGGAATTCGCCCCAACACTCATCTCTGATCAAACGTAGTGAAGAACCCAACAAAAAACAACTCAAACTCGAGTCAAAACATGACAAACGGCGGCGTTTGTGAAGAATCCAAATTCTGGAGACCCCTTTAAACGGAATAAACGCAATGAAACGACTTCTAATTATCTTGAAATCTTAAGGAAACTTGAAGGAAAAATGAATGAATGATTTACGTAAAGAAAATTCAAATGAAACTCGTCGAAATCTTTGGTTTCCCGGTGAAGCACATGACCTTCAAAAACTGATTTCAATAATAGATGAGAACACCAAGAAAAGTAATGAGTCAATGATTCTGAATTGAAAGGAGAGGATGAACATGTAGAGAACTTGATTTACCTTAAAGATTCGAATTGAAACGAACAAGAAATTGACGTCCGGTGATGAACGTATCCTTCAACTGGCTAAGGAAGATAAGAAGAAAAGAAATATATGAGATTGGACCTAGGTTTTACTGTAAAATGATTGGCTTGAATATTACGATATGCCCCTAAAAGAAATAATAGAAGTTAAGGACATAGACGGTATTCAGGCTATAACTTTGTACTCGAAATGCGAAATTGACCGTTGTGACGACCCGTCACTTTAAAATAATTTAAATTAGAAAACACAGCGGAAGTCTTTTATTTTAAGAAAAATTGGCGTGATTATGTTTGAAAATAGGCTAGCCAAAACCTGTTTACATCTTAAATTCAGACATCTAAAAACACAAGGAACATTAAGTTCCTATCCAGGAGTTCGAAATGATTTATAATCATAAAAGTAAAGACAAAAGCTCTTAAGAGCTATATACAATTGTACAAATCTCAAAATTATATAAAATTCACAAAACCATGTACATGAATTTTTACAACTACTTAGTCCATCTCGAAATCATCATCCTCTCGATCAAGCGCGCACCAGCTTCTCTTCCACGATCCCAAACATTACCTGAAATGTTTGTAATATCATGAGCTAACAACTAAGCCCAGTGAGAATAATAAGAATAAAAAGTAAAGATAGACCTCAAACTCGCATTTCCGATTTGTGTCCAAGAACATACTTACTCTTTGCTATCAATCCATTCAAAGAGTTTATATCAAAATGTTCCACTTTTACTTACAAATTCTCCAATATAATTGTGGAACTACATTCCAAATATTTCTAGTATGGTTTCGTAAATGCATATAGCATTTATATCTCATTTTCTATATATACCTTATACTATATACAAGGTTTACAACAAATCTTATTCTCCCAAAGAATGATATTACTACACCGTAGTCAAATCCTCATCCATTAACTTGTTATGACATAGAATAAGTAAAGTAAATAAACTTTGTATAAAATATAACATCTCGATTCTCTATATCATCAATCATAAGCATGAATGCATGAGGACATCCCGTAGGATTCGCATATGCCCTTATGCATGAAGAAGGTAACGTGGTCTATCTCGTAGGATCCATCGTTCTCCCTCCTTTTCTTTCTCACTTTCTCTTCTTTTTCTCAAGGTGATGCGAACACTACCCGTAGGCTCCAACATTCTTCCCCTTTCATTTCTTTCTCACTTTCTTCTCTTTTTCTGAAGGTGATGCGGACACTACCCGTAGGCTCCAACATTCTTCCCCCTTATTTTCTTTCAATGATGCGAGATGTTATGGTGCAATATGTTATGGTATGCTCGCAAAAGTGAATAACGTAAAGTGCGGATATTAAAGTAGCAGAAACAATCATAAAGTAAAGGGGCATAAAGTAAAAGACATAAGTAAAAGGATCATAGATGTCCTTATGCATAAAGTAAATAGATAGGAAAATCCGGAAGAACATTAAGTAGATCGAACTTCCGATACTTTAATAAAATTATATCTTAACTTAAATAAGTAATCTACACTTCCAAGGATTCCAATCTTCCAACTAAAAACCAAAGTTCTATTATCGAATTCCTTTAACCATTCTATCTAAAAGTTTGGATCTTCTAACCTCCAATGATCCATACTATGCTTCGAAACGAATCTAACTTAGAATCTTCTAAGATTCAATAGTTTCCTCGAGAACTCCTAAGTGCTCACTTAAAGGATTAACTCCTAATCCTAAGAGCACTAACTCACATCCCTCTAATCTTAGATTCGGATTCTAGTCTTAGTTTCCAATTCTACAAACCATCACACTTATTCGCTTTCTATAATTACTTTAAATCCTAACTATTCTCACCTTAGCCAAATAAGATTTCGCTCCAAGTTTCCGAAAGCACGATCAAACAATGATCCGAAACACCTAAAATTAATTACATCTAACAATTAATAAATAAACATACATCTATCAATTAACATCTAAAAGCTCAAAACAAAAAACAACCCCATAAACCCCACTATGAGGTTCTCGGCCCCCCATGAAAAGTGAGTCTCGGGTTTGGTTTTCCGACTTTTAGGTACTTTAGAGGTGTTTCGAGTTGGTTTTAAGCAAATTCGATATTCCCGATTTTAATGGGTATCGATAATTAGGGTTTTTGAACATTATGCCCTTTCCCGAATCGAATTTCAATAAACAATATTTCACTAATTTATAACCCATAATTAAACCCAAAAGGGAAGGGTTTCGACTGAAACTCGGTTTTAGGGTTAAGGGAAAGTATCCAAAAACTCTTAAAACTACTCTCGTATTTACAAACACCGAGTTTCACGACAAGAAATTGAAAGAAAACAAAGAAAACTCCATTAAAACACTATTTGGAGCTTAGGGTTTGAAACTTTACTTACCGAGAACTCCGTGGATCTCGAGAGAAAAGCACGATAGTTGGGTGGAAAGGATTCCTAGGCTCGAGGGCTTTCCGATGCAACCAAAATCGAGCCGATCCGTCGAGAAACGAAGAAAAACCAAAATCCCCCCAAACCCTCCATGAAGCCCACGACAATGGGAGAAGAAAAATGAAAGGTTTGGTCAACTTGTGGTCAAATGGGTATATTTAAAGATGAATGAATAGTGTTTTGATATTTTTAAGAAATTGAAAATGACAGTTGTGTCCTTTTATGACTTTTGACTTATAAAACGAAACCCGATGCTCTTAAATAAATCTAAAGGTGATTAATAATTATTAATTGGCCTATTAATAATTATTCATGTCACCGAAACGAATTTAAAGTATTAAAACGATTAAAAGGAATTTCGGGCAAAATTAACTACTAAAATCGAATTTACAAAAATAATAATTAATCTAAATACTTAAATCGAAATAAATAAATAAATAAATAACATTAAACAAATAATAAAATAAATAAAAAAAATTTACTTCAAAATAACGGGACGTTACAACCATAGTCAATTGAGTTGAATTCGTATCGACGTGACGTTTAATTAGAACTAAAAATGACGATGATTAGATCAAAAGTGACGAAATGATTAAAATGCCCTTGAGTGAAAACTCGGGTTGTTACAATCTTCCCTCCTTAAGAACTTTTCGTCCTCAAAAAGTGTCCATACCACAAGAACAAACGAGATATTAGCTAACGTCACATTCCTTCTCAAGTTTTCTTTTCGAACTTCTCGTTTCACTATGAAACTTTAACCATCCCAAACTTCATGTTTCAAGTCTTACTATCCACAACTATAATGGCATGATTGGAAACCAATCAATCTATGTCAAACATCACAACAAAATAACTAATACGAAGGACTTTAAAAGTTGCACTTAGCTTGGACCACACAACAAAATTATACTAGACCTAGCTCTTTAACTGGCTAATATAGACACCCCAGCTGATGTAGACAATGACATTCAAAGCTAAAAGGTTCTAGCTCAATCACAACATGTATCATAAATAAACAAGACATATAAAAGAATAACTAGGACAAAACAAATAAAAAGTCGCTCACTATTCGTAATAAAATCTTACTTTTCTAAGGGTTTTGTTGAGGCGGAAAGGGAAGAGTC
This sequence comes from Gynostemma pentaphyllum, assembly GCA_028015215.1. Classification (NCBI taxonomy): domain Eukaryota; kingdom Viridiplantae; phylum Streptophyta; class Magnoliopsida; order Cucurbitales; family Cucurbitaceae; genus Gynostemma; species Gynostemma pentaphyllum. The sequence continues at coordinate 44,051,333 of CM051353.1, forward strand.
TTGGGAGCTGGCCTCTGATTAGGTTAAGTCAGTGTAGTAGGGCAGTCAGCAATAATGTGTCACAATTGTTTGCAAGTAAAGCAATTTACCTTCATACACTGCCCGGTATTATGCTTCAAACAATGGAGACACTGTGGATAAGTGTACGTCGGAGTCTGAGCTGACCTATTCAGATGTTGTTGATTGTCTTGAATCTGTCTCGAGGCATAATCCTGATTGTGCTGATTCTCTTACTTATCGAACTTCCTTTTCTACCCAATCGTCTGTCCCGGGGATACCTGTTGTTGGTTATTGACAGAATTCTTATCCAATAGTAATGCAATACTAAGAGCAATAGCATAAGTGGTGGGAAAATGAGCTTCCACTCCTCCCTAAATATCCTCTCTGAGGCCCATAATGAAAGCCTCCATCTTCTTCGCTTCCATATCAACTTATTCAGGAGCAAAATGAGATAATCTGTCGAAGTCCCTCTCATAATCAGTAACTGATCCACCCTTGAGACAAAGTCAAAAACTCTTTCTTCATCTGGTACTTATAAGCTTTAGGGTAATACTTGTCAAAGAATTTTACCTTGAAAGCCTCCCAAGGTATAACGCCATCAACACCATCTATAGATCTCGCAGTAGAGTCCCACCAATATCGAGCTCCTTCTTTTAACATTGCAGCCCAACAGTGAGTCTTCAACCTCTCAGGACACTAAATCTCTTCAAAACTATCCTCTAACTGGTATACCCATGGATCAGCAATTGCAGGGTCCGTAGACTTCCCATCAAAAGTTTGTATTAAGCTCTTATGAAGCATGGTAAGAAATCTCCCCTCCACTGTCACCCTAAATTGATCAACTACTGGCTCATGTGCATGCGCTGGTGTAGGTGGTGCTCTACTCAACGTCTCGATAAGCAAGGAGAACTACTCATTAGAAAAAGTCACAGCAAGAGTAGGTGCCACTAGAGCTGGTGCAACGTCCCGTTATTTTTAGTGTGAAATTATCTATTTTTTTAATATTTCATTTATTTATTCATTTATTTTAATCAAAGTATTTAGTTTAATTTTAGAATTAGTAATTTAGAATTTAGTATTTAATTTCATTCGAAAACATTTTTAATCGTTTTATTAGCTTAAATTAGTTTTAGTCGTATTAAAAATTATTAGTGGAGCCATTATTTATTGTTAAATACTTTTAAGATAGCTCTTAAAAGTATTTAAGTTGAATTGGAATTAGAAACGTGAAATAACGAGTACTCGGAATAAGTTTTTTTTAAGGAAATAAGAGGAGGGGCAATATGGTCTTCTACCAAAATTTCTTTATATATATCTACTACTAATTTTTCAAGATAATGATAAAAAATAAAAAGAAAAGAGAAGTGGAAATGAAGCCCCAAACCCGTAGCTAGAGAGGAGGAAAAGGGAAGAGAAAGAAAGTGTCTCCCTGGCTTCATTTCTAGACCATTTTCATCGTGCCTTAGCTCATTGGAAAGCTCTCGCGACGTACTTTCTACCCATCCCATCAATTGAGCCAATCCATTGAAGATCCAGGAGATACAAGGTGAGGAAGAAATGAAATTATGAGCTTTCTTTTTTTCCAATCTTCTATGCAAGCCTTGATTCGTTTTTCCCAGGTGTTGTTTGTGAATTCTAGTTAGGAAAGATCACTTTGGATGAGGTTGTTGTCTTGGACCTAAAACCGAGTCGAATGGAAAACCCGTTCCATTTGTTTTTCTCTCACTTGGTGATGGCTAAAGTGTTTAGTTTTTTATTGTTTTGTATTTTACTTAATTTTTCGGGTATCAAGTATTGTGTAAAACCCTAAATCACGGTTACACACTGATAATTCGAACAACCAAAGTACCTAAAACAAACCCGAAACACCTCTAAAATGCCTAAAAGTCAAAAAACCAAAACCGAACCTCATTTTCCATCCTATGGTCGAGAGCACCATAAGGCTAAAAACCGGGTTTTTCATCGTTTTACGCATTTAGATGTCGATGGTTCAATTCTAGGTTAATTAATGTTTATTGGATGTAACTTATTTGTAGGTTGGTAATTGCTCACGTGGGATCTACCTCGACACTATGGAAGTTCGGTTTCAATTCTAAGGTGAGTTTAAAAAGGAAGTTTGTGATTTTATGAATTAAGTTTCATTACAATATTGTTTATCGAGGTTAAGAGGGAAACCAACTCCTGAGAGTTATTGTTTAGTTGGTGACTTTAGACTCGGAAGTGAGTTGAGAGATTTTGAAAGTTCTAGTGTTTATGGGTGAAAAGGCAAGAATGAAGTGAAAGTTTAAGGCACTTTGAGTGGTTTGGGAGCCAAAGTGACTTAAAGATTATACTTGAGTGATAACTCGTGTAATTAAAGTAGTTTATGATCTTTAGTACTTTAGTAGTTTCTCTTTTAAGTAATCTAACTTACTAGGGAACTTGATGACTTGCGTTATGGTAAGACCGTACGTGGTAGTATGTTGATGTTTATCCATACGGTATCCTGTTACGATGACTTGTGATATGGTAAGACCGTACAGGGTAGTATGTTGATGTTTATCCATACGGTAGCCCGTTACGATGACTTGTGATATGGTAAGACCGTACGGGGTAGTATGTTGATGTTTATCCATACGGTAGCCTGATAAGATGACTTGTGATATGGTAAGACCGTACGGGGTAGTATGTTGATGTTTATCCATACGGTAGCCTGACACGATGACTTGTGGTATAGTAAGACTGTATGGGGTAGTATGTTGATGTTTATTCATACGGTAGCCCGTTACGATGATTTGTGATATGGTAAGATCGTACGTGGTAGTATGTTGATGTTCATCCATACGGTAACACGTTACGATGAAACTTATTTGGTAACAAAGAAAGTACTGTTATACTTACATATATCCATTAAAATTTGTGTAGTAAGACTTAGTATTAGTTATTACTTTTACTTCAAGTCTCCATTTAAATTTCATACGAGATTGAAAGTCTATTATGAGAAGTATATTACTACCGTATGATTGTATGGAAATTTGAAGTGTGGAATGGATAGTAAAGAGCAATTTAGGCCTTTGGACATAATTTCTGGTATGAAATTTTGTTCATAGGATTACTTGCTTTCTTTTTACTCTCACTAGCATTTTTATACTAATGTTGTTACACTTACAAAATTTCAGGTAAATCTCATCGTAAGAAGCGTGGTAGAGGAGGTGGTGCTGTATGACTTGTCGAGTTGGTGAATGGACAATAATATGCATACTTATGGTTTAGCATACTTAGTAATGCTTGTGAATTATTCCCGATCTTTCATACTTGTGTTCTTTTGAGCCGAAAGAGCATTTGTTTAAAATCTGTAAATGTCTTATGATTTAAATCTCTTTTGGAAGTTTAAATTATATGCTGGAGTGCGCATTCTTGATTTATCGCTTTCTCTGAATATGGGTTGTTGTAAACAGGTTTTGGATATCTGATTTTTAAACGAACCCATGCCATTTTTCTTTAAAATTTGAGTCTTCTGCTGTGCATTTGAATTTAAAGAATTTAACGGAAATCGGGTCGTTACAGTTGGTATCAGAGCCTCTTTGATTCTGTAGACCACATGCATCGCATCTTTTTCATGTTTTGATTTTGTTCTTGTCCAATCATCGCTCGAGGTCAATGGCGCCAGGTATCCTTTGAACGCTCTCTTTTGATAAGTTTATTTGTACTTTTCCTTTTCCTTTCCTTCTATCTCATGTGAGGCTTTTTGATTGTGACTTCAGTATGTCTCCGAGGACAGTTGGACCTAGGAGAGGTAGTAGTAGAGTACCAACTATAGTACGAGGCAGAGGTCGGACTAGAGTAGTTACACCACCACCTCTTCCACCTGAGTATTAGGGGGATGAGCCTCCAGTAGATCAGCCTACTAGGCGTGGTCGTAGTATTACCATTTCTGAGGAGGACTATTTAGATTTGTTACGAGGTGGTGGAGGACTTGCTGATCAGGTTATACCTCCTATTAGAGCACCTGCTCTAGAGGTAGATCAGTCAGGTGTTACTGATGCTGCGAAAACTTTAAAGGAGTATATGAGATATAACGCTCCTGAGTTTGATGGGACATCTTTTGACACGGCAGTCGTCGAGAGATGGATTACCAGAGTAGAGAGAGTACTTGGTTTCATCCGGTGTCCGGATCATGTAAAGGTTCACTGTGGGACCTATTCTTTAGTAGATGATGCATTATACTGGTGGAATGGTTTAGCCCGTACTCTCAGTCCTGAGTTGCAGGTTAGCTGGGAGATGTTCAGAGAAAATTTCTTTTAAAAGTATTATCCAAAGGATACACGGGATCAGTTAGAGATACAGTTTCTCACACTCAGACGGGGTGATAGGTCTGTTGTGGAGTATGAGAGGGTGTTTGACCGGTTGTCAAAATTTGCTACCGGACATGTTACTGATCTTGTGAGTAAGAGGAAGAGATTTATTGTGGGTTTGAGAGCAGACCTACGAGGTCAGGTATGAGCTTTACAGTCTGCTACTTATGCTAATGCCTTGAATGCCGCTTTGGCATTAGATATTGAGGATTATGAGAAAAAGGCTTTTGAGATTGCTGCACAGGCCTCTTCTCAGAAGAGGAAGGCTGGGGATGACCTTTCAGGTCGAGGGACACAGCCACTTAGACAGGCTCCTCCTTTACCCTATTATCATAATTGTACCGAGTATCACCTAGGTCTGTGTAAGGTGATGAGGTGCTTTCAGTGTGGACAAATTGGACATATTAGACCTTTCAAATTTAGTAATTTCTTTCGTTCGAAAACCTTTTTAATCCTTTTATTACTTTAAATTAGTTTCGGTGACATTAATAATTATTAACGGACAAATTAATAATTATTAATCACCTTTTGATTACTTTTGGATTTTTGGGTTTCGTATTTTTAACTAAATCACTTAAAAAGGACGTAATCGTCACTTTCCAATTTCTTAAAAAAAATCTTGTCACTATTCACTTTCTTCTCCTTTTAAAAGTCAAATTTGGTCAACAAAATTTCATTTCCTTCCTTCCTTTCCCTCTCCTTGGCCGAGACCCTCTCCCATCTCCCTCTCTCTCTTGGCTTTTCTCCGTTACTCGGTGGATCGCCGTAATTTCAGTTCCGTTGAAAAGCTCTTGGTCCAAAGAACGTTTCTAACCTACCAATCGAAGTTTTCATCAATTTTCTACGAGCCTCAAGGTATGACAAAGTTTCTAAATCAAGCTTTGAATAGTCTTTTAATGGAGGATTGAGATTGAAATCTGCAAATTCACACACCGAAGCTTGAAGATTTCAATCAAGGAAGTCGTTTTAGACAATTTTAGAAACTTCCTTAAACCCTAAAACCGAGTTTGAGTCGAAAACCCGTTCCGTGTGAATTTCTCTCACTTGGCCTTGGTTAGGGTGTTTAGTTTATTATGATTTTGTATTTTACTTAATTTTTCGGAAATCGATTATTTTGTAAAACCCTAAAATACGGTTACCCATTGATAACTCGAACTTCTAAAGTATCTGAAACCAACCCGAAACACCTCTAAATTACCTAAAAGTCGGAAAACCGAACCCAATCCCCTCTTTCCCTTGTATGGCCGAGAGCTCCATAAGGCTTAATTCCGGATTTTTCGTCGTTTTATATGTTTAGTTGTTGTTTTCTTGATTCTCGGTTAATTAATGATTGTTAGGTGTATTTGATTTGTAGGATTGTGATTGCTTGCGTGGTTTGGATCTCGACACATGGGGAACTTGGACTTCACTTTCTAAAGTGAGTTTAAAATGGAAGTTAGTAATTTTATGAATTAAATTTTGTTACGATATTGTTTATCGAGGTTAAGAGGGAAACTAACTTTTGGAAGTTAATACTTGGTTGGTGACTCTAAACTCGGAAGTGAGTGGAGTGACTTTGGAGTTCTAGTGAATTTGGGTGAAAAAGCTAAGATTTGAGTCATTTGGAAGTCTTGTAAGATGAATTGAAGAGTTTTAAATGAAATTAGAAATTTTAGATGAAAGTGGAAGTTTGAGGCACTTTGAGTGGTTTGGGAGACAAAGTGGCTTAGAAGTTGCACTTGAGAGTTAACTAATGTAATTTTAAGTAGTTTATGTTCTTTAGTAGCTTAGTAGAATTCTATCTAACTAACTTACTAGGGAACTTGTTGATTTGTGATATGGCAAGACCGTACAGGGTAGTATGTTGATGTTGATCCATACGGTAACCCGTTAAGATGACTTGTGATATGGTAAGATCGTACATGGTAGTATGTTGATGTTTATGAAGGAACTATTTACTAAATTAGCGGAAATTCTTTAGTAAACTAATTAACTCTTAATTACTTATTCGTTAATAACATGCAATCGTGATCAAATCGAAAACTGAAATTATAAGATTTTTCGAAAAAACTTACATTGTAGATTTATGGAGAATCGGTTGGGGTTTCCTTTACAGCATCAATCCACTTCACCAAGCCTTCTATGCTATATCCCAATCACAAACCAACCCGACTTGTGGGAATCGAACCGGAAGAACAAACAAAGAAGAAGAAAAATTCTTCTTATTTTGATATGCCAAAATCGGCTATATGGAGACTAAAAGAGAGAATTTTGATAAAAATCAAAGTCATGAAATATGAGCACCCAATGGTCATATTTATAAGAAAAATAAGAGTTTGTTTCCTAATCAAATTAGAACTCTTATTAAATAATCAAAATTATTTAAAATATAAAAAAATAAAAAAATTTGAGATAAAGTGGCATCGACCAACTTTTATAAAAACAAAACAATTTTGCTTTTAAATACAAAGTGGCGTGGACTTTATCCTTTTCTTTTTTTTTTTTTTTATTTAATCTTTATCTTTATCTTATTTTCTTTTTATGTATTTAAAAAAAAATCAAATAATCTTTTTCTTTTAAATACATATTTTCGAAAATCATCTTAATTAATTAACATTGAATCAAATTCATTTAATTAATTATTTTAGCAAAATACTAATTTGTTTCATAAAACAAATATATTTAATTCTCTCTTTTTATTATTAAGTTAAATAAACTCATTATTTAATTAATAATATTCATTATTAATTTCTATTTAAATAAACTCATTATTTAAACAATTAATAATATTAATATTAATTTCCATTTAAATAAACTCTTTATTTAAACAATTAATATCTCCCTTTATTTAAGTAAATTAATTACTTAAATATAATTCTTTCTTCCTAGTTAAATTAATAACTTGGTTAGTTACAATGATATATGGGCTAGCATAGGGACCTGATGGACCTATAGATCATGGGCTCCAATAATTATTAATTTATTAATTAAACTCATTAATTAATTAATCATAATTATTAACTTAGGGTAATTCCACTATAAACCCTAAGTTGAACTCCCCTCACTATAGATGGGTTATGTCCATTTGTTATTAAGTTTGTTTTGACATATCCTTCACGTGGTAATCTCATAATTACAACTGGGTCAAAATTACCGTTTTACCCTTGTAATTATCTCTTTTATCCTTGTGTACCCGATGATTCTCTAATGAACATTTTTCTATAGTTTTCAAGTATAGAACGATCCTTCTCGGGCAGGTGAGAAGGTGAGGCCTCATGTTCAAGTACCGAATCATTACAACAAGGGAGATACCTAAAGTTCCTAAGTTAGAATAGTGTCGCACTAACACTTTCATTTGTTTTAGGAAAGTTATGAATGCCATCTTGTATAGAAATGTTCCCAAGCACCAATTTAGTCATTTCCCCAAAACGGGAGTTTATCGAGTGTATCAACAGATCACCCTCAACTATGTGAATCAAAGGAAAAGACTTCATTAATGTGAGTTCACAACATACTCAGGGATTGAGACGTATCAATCTTAATAACGTAAATTTGATATTATAAATCATTTCCTATCAACGGTGTTATTTAGGAATCGATTTATTATCCTGGTCCATCTTATATAAACTCATTATATATGATGTTTCCACTTGCATCTACATCATGCTAATGATTTGGATCAAATCGATGAACAACATCAACAAGTGTTACCAAGAATAAGGTTTCCTAACCGTATTCGTTTACTGTAGACTATTTGAGTTACTATCTTGGACTAGATCCACTTTATATCTCATAGTAGTCAAGATTACAGAATTAGTAACTCTGGAATTTTCTATTAATGTTTGAATATTTAACGAATATCAACATATAATAAATTGCACAAAATTCACTAAAATAATACTTTTATTTATTCATAAAATATTCTATTACAAATTACGAATTCTAGGGCATAAATCCCAACAATCTCCCACTTGCCCTAGAGTAAGTGAGACATGTCTCGTAATCCTAGTCCTTCTAGGTGACCCTCAAACACATTAGCCGTGAGAGTCTTTGTAAACGGATCAGCTCTGTTGTCCTTCGTGTCTATCTTCGTGACCAGTACGTCCCCACGATGCACTATCTCCCTTATAAGATGATATTTCCTCTCTATATGTTTTGATCTTTTGTGTGATCTTGGTTCCCTTGAATTTGCCACTGCACCACTATTATCGCAATAGAGAGTTATGGGCAATTCCATATTTGGAACAACTTCCAAATCTTTTAGGAACTTTCTGAGCCAGACAGCTTCCTTTGCGACTTCACAAGCGAGAACATATTCGCTTCCATAGTGGAGTCGGCAATACAACCTTGCTTAATACTTCTCCAAACTATGGCGGCTCCACCAAGTGTAAACACTGCACCCGATGTTGATTTCCTAGAATCTTTATCACCTTGGAAATCCGAATCGTATCCTGTAAGGATCAAATCCTTATCTCCATACACTAACATATAATTTCTCGTTCTCCTAAGATACTTGAGAATTGCTTTAATCGCAACCCAATGTTCCTTTCCAGGATTGGATTGGAACCTGCGACTACTCCCACCGCATAGCGGATATCCTGGTCTAGTACACAACATTGCATACATTAGACTTCCCACTCTTGAAGCATATGGTATCTGTCCCATTTCCTCAACTTCTTGAGGTGTCTTAGGTGATTGTTCCTTAGACAAACTAATTCCATGCCTAAAAGGTAAAATACCTTTCTTGGAATTTTGCATAGCAAAGCGTTTGATAAATTTATCAATATACGTTGCTTGAGACAGTGCTAGTGATTTCTTACTTCGATCACGAATGATCTGAATCCCAAGAACATAACTAGCCTCTCCCAAATCTTTCATTTGGAATTGATTTGCCAGCCATTCTTTAACTTCTGTTAACGTTCCTTTGTTATTTCCAATTAACAAAATGTCGTCAACGTAAAGAATTATGAATACCACTTTGTCTTTTATGATACGCTTGTATACACAAGGTTCATCTATATTCTGTTCAAAGCCATAAGTTTTGACTGCATCGTCAAACCTAATGTTCCAAGACCTTGATGCTTGCTTAAGTCCATAAATGGACCTTTGCAACTTACAAACCTTTTGTTCTTGTCCTGGAGTAATGAATCCCTCTGGTTGCATCATATAGATGCTTTCATCTAGATTGCCATTAAGGAAGGCAGTCTTGACGTCCATTTGCCAAATCTCATAATCATAATAAGCGGCAATGGATAAGATGGTGCGAATAGATTTAACCATGGCAATCGGGAAAAAGTTTCCTCATAGTCAATACCCTCCCCGAGTATAACCTTTTGCCACTAATCTAGCCTTGAAAGTCTCAACTTTCCCGTCACACCTCTTTTTCTCTTATAGATCCATTTGCATCCTATGGGTTTTTCACCATTTGGAAGATCTATGAGAGTCCAGACAGAGTTGGAATACATTGATTCCATCTCGAGATCCATGGCTTTGAGCCATTTTTCTTTATCAATATCCCGCATTGCACTCTTGTAAGTCAATGGGTCTTCCGGATTGTCATCAGCTATGGCAATATGGATTTCTCCAAATCCTATAAAGCGTTCTGGGTTTCTAATAACCCTCCCACTTTTCCGAGGTTCTGATAAAGTTTGCACCTGGATTTCAGGTGTTTTATCAACAGCTCTTGTTGATTGATGAATTGTGTTGTTATCACTTATTTCATCCAACACTATTGCACTTCTGGGTTTTCTATCTTTCATGAAATCCTCTTCAAGGAAAACTGCATTTGTCGACACAAATACTTTGTTTTCCACGGGACAATAAAAGTACCCACCCTTTGTTTCTTTTGGGTAGCCTACAAAAGGCATACTTTACTTCGGGTTCTAACTTCTTTGGGTTTGCCATCAACACATGAGCGGGCGCCCCCAAATCCTAAAGTGTCGTAAACTTCCTTTACGTCCATTCCATAACTCTTGTGGAGTTTTAGGAACACTTTTGGATGGAACCACATTGAGTATGTATAAAGCGGTTTTAACCGCATATCCCCAAAAAGAAAGTGACAAGTGTTGCGAAACTCATCATTGATCTAGTCATGTCTAATAACGTTCGGTTTCTTCTTTCACCACACCATTTTGCCTGAGGCATTCCCGGTCTGAAAGTTGGGATGTTATCCCATGTTCAATCAAATAATCTCTGAAGTCTAAGTCCAGGATATTCGCCACCACGATCGGATCGAAGTGTTTTGATAGTTTTACCTAATTGGTTTTCCACTTGACTTTATACTCTTTGAACTTATCAAGAGCTTCTGATTTGTGGATCATTAGGTAAACGTATCCATAGCGTGAATAGTCATCCGTGAAAGAGATGTAATATTCAAATCCACCACGAGCTTTTGCATTAAATGGTCCACAAAGGTCCGTATGCACAAGTTCGAGTGGTTCTGAGGCTCTATTACCTTTTCCAGTAAAAGGTCTTTTGGTCATTTTGCCTTCCAAACAGGGTTCACAGACTGGCATGGTTCCGATTTCTAACTGACTTAGGGAACCGGCTTTCACGAGTCTTTCAAGCCTGTCTAAGCCTATATGACCTAACCTTAGATGCCATAAATACGTTTCTTCTTTTGAAACCTTTTGTCTTTTAGTTCTTGTTTTTGCGGTCTTGAACATTTCAATATTATGTGTTGTTGTTCCTATTGACGGACTCAATATGAACAAATTTTTTCTATTGACTGCAGAGGTTATATACGAATTCCCTTTGTATATCTTGATCTCATCAATCCCCTGAGTCAATTGAATAACCATTTCTCATGCAACGTGAAACCGACACTAGATTTCTAGCAAATCCAGGAACCAGGAAACGTTGTATAACCGTATATAACGAGAATTGAATTGCAGACAAATGTCCGCACATGCAATCGCTGTAAGGAACCGCCTGTTCCTACTCGCATTGTATATGTACCATGTTCTATTTTAGTCCAAGAATCGGACATTAGAGCGGATGAACAAATGTGGTTTGTGGCACCAGAATCAAATATCCATTCGGATAAATTATCTTCCACTAACCACGATTCTCGCTACAAGTAAATCAATTACTATCTAAGCCGTTCATCCGTTTGTTGGTCATATTTACGCGACTAATTGCATCCGATCGCAAATTAAGATCTTTTAGGATTAGACTAGAATCTTGATTTAAAGTGTCATTTAACAATTCATTCCATTTGACAAAGTTATCAATTTTATTGGTTGCAATATTAGAGGAGGACATTTTAGCTGTAATGAATAAAATTAAGTGAATTTTCATTAGCAATTCTATATTCAAACAATGTGTTTGGCATAAAATTAAACATGATGCATGAATGATACAATGTTCAACAAATAGAAATACCCTAAACAGATTATTATGCCACGGTAGTTTAACCTTCCCGGGTAGAGTGCCGTCGAATGATAAGTCAGTCACCCTATACGTTAAACCGAGACCCTTCTCGAACAACTTCCAATCCAGAATAACTCATATTCCTATGGAATTGTTTTACCGTGTGTTTGGTCAAGAAATTTTGATAACAAACCTTATCAATTTCTTATGAGTGTAACCCATTATTTTAGTCCTTTAAATGAGAAAAGATGAGTGTCTACGAAGTGTAGATTCAATCTTCAATTCGCATTTAAAATCCTTTATCCCATTCGGGAGACCCACCTTGATATTGATTCACACTATAAAACCTTCCTATGGGAATGAACACTTCTATGGGTGCTACAGAGGTCAAGTGTGAATCTCACGTTGCGAGCCTAATAATGGAGACCATAGGATACTTTGTCAAGTTTCCTTCTCCCACTCAAAATTTTAAAAATGGGTTTTCATACTCAGACAAATTTAGGCTAATCAATTTATCTAAGTTTAACCTAACTCAATCTTAACTCTTAAATTGGTTAGATCAATTTTAATGTGAATTGCCAAGTTTCCTAGATTTAAAACTAATCACATTATGGGACCTTCTTAATGAAATCGATTAATTATCTTGAACTTTTCTCCCGGATCGCTCCCAGGTTAGAGGCGCTCCGTGTTAAGGGAACTTTCAAAAACCTCATCGCCTGGCGAGCTTTCGCCTTGGAGATCCATTCAATTTAATTAATCATTTTCATTAATTTTTAATTAACCCTTAATTAAATATCTATTCGATAGTGCTTATGTGAATTTAGGTCCAATTGTTTAAACAAATAAATCCACATTCGAATATTAATTTTAGTTTCTATTCAATTTTAAACATTTTAATAAATGAATATTATCTAAAATTAGCATGCATTTATCCTAATCTCATCGGCATAAATATTTTATAACAAGATAAAATCAACATGCTTTATCACATACATAAAATATAATAACAACTTTATCACATAATTATGTATGCATGTACAATTAAATCTATCTTAATCATACATCTATGGTGGGATTTCCTACATGACATACATATATGCATGAACAATTATTTATAAATCATATCTCATACAAATATCTAAATAATTAAACAACTAGATTGACCAGGTATTCTTGGCACTATTTCTACAACAAAATTGAAATTACAATAATTAAAACTTGTTGTAGGTCTTGAAGCTTGAAAAATTTCTCTCTCCTCATCTTGATGTCGGCGTGGGAGGCCTTTTATGAAAGGAAATATTTTCTCCAATATTTTTCATAAAAGGTTTATTTTTCAAATAATTATCTTTTATCTATTTATGGAAAAATATAAAATAAAAGATTTTCCATGAATAGTAATATATATTTAAAATATATTATAAAGATATAAGATAATTATAAATTACCTTTTATCTTTATCTTATATATTTTAAAATATATATCTTTTAAGAGATAATGTTTGAAAAATATCTTACCAAGTTTTGTCCACCAAACCCTAGTGCCGCGCCCCTAGCTTTCTTTTCTCCTTCATTGTGCCGATTTTTGCATCAACTTTTCTTCCGTTATTCCTGACGATTACAAAAATAATCCTATACCCGAAATTGGGTTTACAAATTTTCTAATAAAATTTAAAACCTAAGTGCCCAAGAATACCTAAACAAATAACTAGCAAATCCACAATTTATATAACAATTTATATACATACATAAAACCGTTTTTATGCAACCCACCGATTTTCGAAAATCACAATTCATGTTAATTAACGTAGGCTCGATACCAATTGAAGGAACTATTTACTAAATTAGCGGAAATTCTTTAGTAAACTAATTAACTCTTAATTACTTATTCGTTAATAACATGCAATCGTGATCAAATCGAAACCGAAATTATAAGATTTTTCAAAAAAAACTTACATTGTAGATTTATGGAGAATCGGTTGGGGTTTCCTTTACAGCATCAATCCACTTCACCAAGCCTTCTATGCTATATCCCAATCACAAACCAACCCGACTTGTGGGAATCGAACCGGAAGAACAAACAAAGAAGAAGAAAAATTCTTCTTATTTTGATATGCCAAAATCGGCTATATGGAGACTAAAAGAGAGAATTTTGATAAAAATCAAAGTCATGAAATATGAGCACCCAATGGTCATATTTATAAGAAAAATAAGAGTTTGTTTCCTAATCAAATTAGAACTCTTATTAAATAATCAAAATTATTTAAAATATAAAAAAATAAAAAAAATTTGAGATAAAGTGGCATCTGACCAACTTTTATAAAAACAAAACAATTTTGCTTTTAAATACAAAGTGGCGTGGACTTTATCCTTTTCTTTTTTTTTTTTTTTTTATTTAATCTTTATCTTTATCTTATTTTCTTTTTATGTATTTAAAAAAAATTCAAATAATCTTTTTCTTTTAAATACATATTTTCGAAAATCATCTTAATTAATTAACATTGAATCAAATTCATTTAATTAATTATTTTAGCAAAATACTAATTTGTTTCATAAAACAAATATATTTAATTCTCTCTTTTTATTATTAAGTTAAATAAACTCATTATTTAATTAATAATATTCATTATTAATTTCTATTTAAATAAACTCATTATTTAAACAATTAATAATATTAATATTAATTTCCATTTAAATAAACTCTTTATTTAAACAATTAATATCTCCCTTTATTTAAGTAAATTAATTACTTAAATATAATTCTTTCTTCCTAGTTAAATTAATAACTTGGTTAGTTACAATGATATATGGGCTAGCATAGGGACCTGATGGACCTATAGATCATGGGCTCCAATAATTATTAATTTATTAATTAAACTCATTAATTAATTAATCATAATTATTAACTTAGGGTAATTCCACTATAAACCCTAAGTTGAACTCCCCTCACTATAGATGGGTTATGTCCATTTGTTATTAAGTTTGTTTTGACATATCCTTCACGTGGTAATCTCATAATTACAACTGGGTCAAAATTACCGTTTTACCCTTGTAATTATCTCTTTTATCCTTGTGTACCCGATGATTCTCTAATGAACATTTTTCTATAGTTTTCAAGTATAGAACGATCCTTCTCGGGCCAGTGAGAAGGTGAGGCCTCATGTTCAAGTACCGAATCATTACAACAAGGGAGATACCTAAAGTTCCTAAGTTAGAATAGTGTCGCACTAACACTTTCATTTGTTTTAGGAAAGTTATGAATGCCATCTTGTATAGAAATGTTCCCAAGCACCAATTTAGTCATTTCCCCAAAACGGGAGTTTATCGAGTGTATCAACAGATCACCCTCAACTATGTGAATCAAAGGAAAAGACTTCATTAATGTGAGTTCACAACATACTCGGGGATTGAGACGTATCAATCTTAATAACGTAAATTTGATATTATAAATCATTTCCTATCAACGGTGTTATTTAGGAATCGATTTATTATCCTGGTCCAGCTTATATAAACTCATTATATATGATGTTTCCACTTGCATCTACATCATGCTAATGATTTGGATCAAATCGGTGAACAACATCAACAAGTGTTACCAAAATAAGGTTTCCTAACCGTATTCGTTTCTTGTAGACTATTTGAGTTACTATCTTGGACTAGATCCACTTTATATCTCATAGTAGTCAAGATTACGAAATTAGTAACTCCTGGAATTTTCTATTAATGTTTGAATATTTAACGAATATCAACATATAATAAATTGCACAAAATTCACTAAAATAATACTTTTATTTATTCATAAAATATTCTATTACAAATTACGAATTCTAGGGCATAAATCCCAACAGTTTATCCATACGGTAACCCGTTACAATGACTTGTGATATGGTAAGATCGTACATGTTAGTATGTTGATGTTGATCCATACGAGAACCCGTTACGATGACTTGTGATATGGTAAGACCGTACATGGTAGTATGTTGATGTTGATCCATACGGTAACCCATTATGATGAAACTGGTTTGGTAACAAAGAAAGTTAGTGTTACAGTTACATATATTCATTAGAATGGTTAGAAAGACTTAGTAATAGTCGGTACTTTTATTTTAAGTCTTAATATCTTTACTTTACGAAAAGCATATTACGTATTATGTGATTGTGTGGAATTTGGAATGTGGAATGGGTAGTAAAAGTGAAAAGTAGGCCTTTGGACACAATTTCCGGTATGGAATTTAGTTCATAGGATTATTTGTTTTCATTTTATTCTCACCAGCATTTGTATGCTAATGTTGCTACATTTACAATTTTTCAGGTAAGACTCATGGCAAAGGACGAGGTAGAGGAGGCGTGACTTATGGAGGCGATGGATGGACAGGAACATGACTAGTTTTGGTTTAACATTCTTGAAATACTTACAAACATCTCATCATATTTTCCTATGTTGTACCTTTGAGCTCGGTGGAGCATTTGTATAATTTGTGAATGTCTTTGGATTTTAAAACTTTCTTTAAAAGTTTTATCATAGATTGAAATGCGCATTCCATGTTTATTGTCTTTTCTGAAATGGAAATACTTGAAACGGGTTTTGGATAATCCGATTTTTAAACGAACCCATGCCGTTTTTACGTAAAAATCGTGTTTCCACTGTGCACTTGAATTTAAAGGATTTTAAGAGTTTTTGGGTCGTTACATGGGTTGTTTGACTTTCATAGACTTTTACAGGGAGGAGTTTACTTCGAATTTCAGCAATTCGTTTCATTTCTGGGTTAAAGTCTAAGTAAAATGAAGTGGTTTTTTTCTTGGGTGATGGTCTGATTCCGGTCGTCGGAGAGTCGCCAAAAATCATGAGGTCTGAAAAGTAATTGGAAATGTGAGGAAAGCCAAGTCCCCTTATTCTCAAATTGCCATAAGTAAATTCTCCCTCAATCAACCTAGATCTAGAAAAAGATAAATTACACTCAAAATTAAATCTCACCTTTGAAAGAGTTGATGGCTTTTAATCAAGACTTGAGGTTGTTAAGTCTACTCCCAAGCTTCCATTTGCAACAAAAATCAAGAGAAATGGTGGTGTGAATGAAAAAACCCAAAATACTTCTTCCTCTTCTTCAATTTCTACCAAGGGTGTTCTTTGGAGGAGAATGATTTTTTTTTCTTCAGTCTAATGGATAAAGGAATGACCCTAGGAGTTTTATGACCAACTTTCAATTTTGCAAAAATCTCCTTCTTCATCTTCCAAATCAAAATAAACTAAAATCCTCAAATTTTAAATCCTTCAATTTAAATTAACCGAACATTATAATTCTCAAACAAATTAACAAATCAAATTCACTTTTAATAACTTACTAAAATCCAATTAAATCTGAAATCAATTATTAGAGGAAAGCAAATCACTTATAGATTCTAAATTTTAATTTCAAAATCTCAATCAATGAATTAATTACCTGAAAAGACTCGGGATGTTACAAGTAATATTTTTTCCTTTGAGTTTGCAATTTCATCACTGTTATTACTAGAAAGTACGATTGACAACTTCAAATTTGAAACTACTTGGAAATCTAATAAGAACATGTTCACCGAAAAACCTCCTTTCATTTAGTCACAAGGTATTAAGCTTTCATGGTGTTGGCAAAAACTTTTCTCAACTCTATCTATTTATGGCTACTCCTCATCAGGTCGTTCCTAAAAAAATAAGGGCCCAGTGCAATATATAAATTTGGGCCCTCGATCATATAATCTCTAATATGAAAAATCACAAAAATGCATATATAAAAAAAGTATTTTTATCAAAACACAATATCAATAATAGAATATAATAAAAGAATAGCATAAAACTATCAAAGTAATAAAAAAAATATAAAAATTGAATTTTGAACTTATGTTGGGATCGAACTCAACTCATAATGTTGGAGAACATATGGATATTGTAGGGAGAAGGTCAGCCAACGTGACCTAGAATAAATTCTCATTTATGTATTATTAATACAAAAAATTTAATTCAAGATTTGGGGCCCCCAAAGTTCAGGGGCCCTGTTCTGTCGCACCAATTGCACCATGCCAACGACGGCCTTGCTCCTCATAGAGTATTGGCTTATTCTGACATGAATTTCTTAAAATCATCTTTTTAGATAGACTTGAGAATTATTATTATTTTTTAAATAAAACTATTTTGTAAAAAAACAATAACAATTTTATTCATTAAAATTAAATGGGATATAAAAGTCAATTTAAATAAACTATTTTAATCCATATTTTGTTTAAAAAAAACAAAAAATTATTAAAAACTAAATCGCTGTAATGTAATAATCTTTTTTCACGAAAAGAAATATATATTATTGCGAGAAATTTTGTGTGAAAAACTTTTCGAATATTTAAAACTATAACTTTTAAAATAAGTATATACTTATATATATTTTTTAAAAACAGGTTCACAACTCATTGACTTTGATACATTATGAATGAATGTGTTAAATGATATTGGTAATTACTTTACATAGTAATCATTTATTTATATAATTCAATGATTAACTTAGATAATTGTTTTTAAATACTATAGTTATAAATATAATATAAAACTTTACAGGGTTGTCAATCACCCTAATAATATTTAATTAAAAAATGATAGAAAAGTTTTATGAATAAGGAAGAATATTATAATCAAATAATTTTTAATTTATTTATGCAATAAAATATTAAATTAAAAGAAAATAAAATATGGAAAATACTTGCCTCCTGACAAGTCAGGAGGATCTCCTCCTACTTTTATTACGTGTATTTTTCTGTTGGTTAAAAGTAAACCAATGGGTCCCACGTAAATAATAAAAATAAATATTAATTATAATTGATTATATTTTAAGCAATAGAAATTGAGTGGAGGAGGATCTCTTCTCCTGATTTGTCAGGAGGCAAGTATTCTCCATAAAATATAGTATATTATAATTGATCAAATCTTCCCCAATGCTTTATTTAAATCCAATTGTGTTGTTAAGTAAATACTGCTTTTGTTTTATATATCTTTTTGATTAATTGAAATAACAAAAGTTAATGGACCAAAAAATAGGAGGGAAAATGATGGAAAATAAAGCTGATGAAAAATGATAAAAATTAAAAATTTATATGGTGTTGATAAATCATGGCATGATAACAAAAAATAAAATGGGGAGCCGCATTTTTGGGATTTTGTTATAATTGTGATGGTGACAAAAGTAGCTTTAAGAATCTTGTAAGATAGGGAAATGAAGGAGCAAATAAAGAAAAAAAAAAAAAGTGATTGTGGATACGCAATTGAAGCTTTCATAGACTAACTTTGGAAGACAAAATGCCAAAAATTGAAAGCGTGAAGCCATCATTA
Organism: Gynostemma pentaphyllum; assembly: GCA_028015215.1. Classification (NCBI taxonomy): domain Eukaryota; kingdom Viridiplantae; phylum Streptophyta; class Magnoliopsida; order Cucurbitales; family Cucurbitaceae; genus Gynostemma; species Gynostemma pentaphyllum. The sequence continues at coordinate 44,070,361 of CM051353.1, forward strand.
ATTTACATAAATCATTTGGACTGCTTTGCCTTTGGTCGGCCTCAAGCCATGCATGGAGGACCATCAATTTCTATATCAATGTCTGAGTTTGAGGCTTCTAGGAAACTTGTTCCTTTATTATCCACAACTTTTGTCACTTTTTTAATTTATTTGTTGATATATTTTGTATTAAAATCATTGTTTCATAGGATTTGAATTATGACATTGGGCTTCACGAAGCTATCTTTGAGCCCATGTTTCTCTTGAATAAATAAATTTTAAGAAAATTTTATTCGGTAACATAGTTTTCTTCAATATTTATAAATATAATATTTTAAAAAAGTATTGGTAAACATAGCTATTTTAAAAACTCTCATTAATGTGAATCAAATAAATCAGTGATAATTTATAAGGTAATAAGTGAAAAGTTATTAGATAATCAGTGAATATATGCACAAAATATCTATAGATACAATGAATTAGTCATCTATGATTACTTATGTAGAAATAAATGATTACTTACATGAAACTAATAACAATTGTGTTGTTATTTTTGTAAACAAATTTTTGGGTTGCTGTTTTTATAAATATTTGGATCCCTTATTCCGCTATATTTGCAAAAGCTCCTAAAGTTTAAGAAAACTTTGGTGGTAAGTAATTTTTTTGTATTATATTTTTGTAACCCCACACGTTTTTTTTCTCAATGGTATTTCTGTTGGTGATATAGACTTGAAACGACACTTGGTGTTGATTATAAAAATAAACTAATTTTTAATTTAATTTTTTCATCGAACTAATGGAATATTTTGAGATGTAAAGGTATTATGTTTTAAGTTGATTTATTAAATTTTATAGGGGCAAATATCATTTTTTTTATTTAAGTTAGATTTACATTGGAGAAGAAAATTATTTAAAATTAAGGAACAAAGGCTAATTTCCAACTTTATACACATGACACAATGTCGAATTCCATGTATCATTTTGTGCAAAATTGTAAATTTAATTTACAGATTAAACTATCAAAAGAGAAGAAGAGAATGATCAAAGAAAGAAGCCTTTTGTATTAACAACAATGCTGCAGCATTCTTGCAGCAAACGTATACAAGGAATAAAAGAAAAGAACTTAACTGGCAAAAGCTAAAATAAAGGCATTTATATACAAGCTATTTACACACCAATTAACTAACTTTTAATGCTAACATGTACAGATGATAAAATAACAAACAAACTGCTACCAAATATTGCAACTCTAAAAAAACAGCTTAACTGATTCTTGATAACTTTCACAGCAAGCACGCGTGTGGGAGATCATGTTGAGGCCAAGTAGCTTGACATTTAGCTTGACATTCATATAAAAAACTTAAGCTAGTCATTAAGTATCTTCTAAATATTTTTAGAGTCATTAATCATCACAAACACCCTTTTGTCTCTATACCTTCTAGACAACACAGCTAGTAGCAAACTCACCTATCTCAGCTTCTGCAAAGTTTGTTGCATCTGATATTAACCAACTCCAATTCTCAGCTTGTCACACAAATAATCAAATTGAGCTTGTGGCAGTACTTTAGTCAACAAATGAGTAGGGTTTTCTTTAGAAATCACCTTCTCAAGAACAACATCACCCTTTTAGACAACTTCTCTAACATAATGAAATCTAATGTCAATGTGTTTGGTCCTATTGTGAAATGAGGGATTCTTAGACAAAGCAAGAGCACTTTAACTATCACAATACACCTTCACATTACATTTATATCAAAGAATTTCAGTCACCAAACCTCTTAGTCAAACAATTTCCTTCATAGATTCACACAAAGCCATATACTCAGGTTCCATTGAAGAGAGCAACCACTAGCTGTAATGATGACTACCAACTTATTATATTGCCAAAAAATTTGAATACAAACCTTGTCAATGATCTCCTTCTATCCTGATCAGCAACACAATCAGAGCCTACAAAACCAACTACACATTCTGCTTTATCTTGACTGACAGTGCAACAACCCCTTATCTTTTGCTAGCTTTAAGATACCTTAGTACCCACTTTGAAGCCTCTCAATGTGACTTCTCTAGATTACTCATAAACCTTGAGATCAAACTTAAAGCATGAGCCAAGTCAGGACTTATACTCACCATAGCATACATCAAATTCCCAACTAGGCTTGAGTATGGAATGTTCTTCAGACTCGAGACATTGCTTTGAAGACAATTTGAAATGAGCAGTTATAGGAATAAGAGCATCCTTAGCAATATTCATTCCAACTTGTCAATTACCTTTTCAAAATATCCTTTCTAATTTAGAAACAACAATCCATCATCTATGTTTCTTACAATCATCATTCAAAGGATCTTACTAGCAGTCTCCATATCCTTCATTTCAAATTCAGTGCTTAGTAACTTCTATACTATGTCAATTTCATTGATATCATATGATTCTATGAGCATATCATCAATATACAACAAAAGTAAAACTAACACACTAGCTGCTACTTGTTTACAATACATCAGTGATCATGCTTGCTTTTAATGAACTGATTTGCATTAATGAGTTCATCAAACCTCTTGTTCCACTACATAGGAGATTGCTTTAAACCATAGAGAGATTTGTTTAGCCTACACACCAGGTGTTCTCCTCTACTCTTGATAAAACTAGGTGGCTGAGTCATCAAAATCTCTTCATCAAGGTTTCCATGTAAGAAAGTTGTAGTAACATCCATTTGCTCCAATTCCAAATTGTACTGAGCAACTATAGTAAGCAAAATTTGAATGGAGGTGTGCTTTACAATAGGTGAAAAAACCTCATTGTAATCAATTCCTTGCACTTGAGTAAACCCCTTGGCCACTAGCCTTACTTTATACCTAGAAGCATCAGTCCCCTGCAAGCTAAGTTTCACCTTGAAGATCCATCCACAATCAACCAATCTTCTACCTTGTGGCCTTGAAATTAAACTCCATGTATCATTCTTATATAAAGATTTTAGCTCCTAATTCATAGCCTCATGCCATAAATCTTTTTCTTTTAAGCTGACTGCCTCTTTGTAGGTGCTTAGTTCAACTTAAATGTCTACAGCCCCACAATTCAGTGCATACCCTGCAAAATCTTCATCATCAAACCTGCTTGGATCTCTTATGACCCTTCTTTATTTGTCTCTAATCAATTGATAGTCTTCCACTACCTCTCCAACTGTGTCTGAAGCATGATCTTCACTTGCAGTTCCTGATGGCTCAGACTACACACTATCACTGGTCTGAGCATCTAGCACAACATCCAGGTGATTAACTTGCGCTGATCCAGATGAAACCTCTCCACTGATATCTCCTTCTAGGACAATATCATAAGACACATAGTCAATAGACTTCCCCTTTTGAATCACCATTAACAAATTGCCAAGGCAATGTCAGATTCATTGAAAGTCACATTCCTGCAAACAAAGCATTTGGCATCTCCTAGTTCCAATGACCATAATTTGTAACCTTTTACTTCTTGAGGGTATCCAATAAAGATACACCTCTTTGCTCTAGGCCCTAGCTTGTCATCCTTCACATGAGAATAGGCAGAACACCCAAACACTCTAATGTTAGACAGATTTAGAGGAGTACTAGTCAAGATTTTCTGTTGTGTCTTGCCATCTAAAGTTGCTGAGGGGCTTCTATTGATTAGATAAGCGGCAGCCTTTACAGCCTCACCCCAAAACTCTTAGGTTGCCTTGCTTTAGACAACAAGCACCTAACCCTCTCAAGAATTGTTCTATTAAACATCTCTTGCAGGCCATTTTGTTGAGGGTATAAGGGACTGTTAAATGCCTTCCATTGACATTCTCCTTCCATAGAACATCCATCTTGCTGTTGAGAAACTCGAAGCCATTATCTGTTCTTAACATCATTATCTTTCTGCCTGTCTAATTCTCAGTGAGCACCTTCCATTTTAGGAAATTTTTGAACAATTCATTTTTACTTTTGAGTACATAAACTCATAGCTTTCTAGAGTAGTCATCAATCATGGTAAGAAAGTACCTTGCACCTCTATTTGTTTGAACCCTTATTGGTCCCCAATGATCATAATGGATATAATACATAATACCTTGAGTGTATTTCTTGCCTTTATTGAACTTTAATGTAGTAGCTTTGCGGACAATATAGTGTTCACAGAAGGGTAGTTCTTTCTACTTCTTGATGTCAATCAGACTTTTCTTTGATAAGGATTGTGGCCCATTCTCACTAATATGTGCCATTCTTTTATGCCATAACTCGATCTCACTGTCATTAGTTTCAGAGACAACACTTGAATATGCATAACATGCTCTAACTTGAGGAAAATATAAATTATATCTCAAATTACCTTGCAGATATATTGTATCTCCTTTGTAGACTTTCAAGATGCTATTCTTAGAGTGGAACTCATAACCAGCCTTGTCTAAAGTTTCCATTGAATCAAATTTCTATGCATACCAGGCACATATCTTACTTGAGGCAAAATCTTGGACACACTTGTGGCTAGCTTCAATCTGACAGAGCCAACTCCCTTGACATCACAACACTTGTTGTTGTCCATCTTCACCTGGGCACAATCTATGGTCTGAAAGTCATAGAAATAGTGTCTATTTAAGAACATATGAAAGGAGCATCTAGAGTAGTCAAGAAACCATTCTTCACCATATTCCCAGGGGAGTCATAACCTTCATGGGTATTAACTGCCTGCTTTGCTTGATTCTTTGGAGGTCTATTGTATCAGGGTTTCAGTTGAGGACAATCTTTCCTCTAGTAACCATGCTTATCAAAATGAAAACACCTTTTGTTCTTCTCCTTGGCCTTGAACTTGTTCTTGTTAACCTTCCTTCCTTTGTGATTCTTGGATTCCTGTCTACCCCTCATAAATAGAGCCTTTGATGCTTTCTTTTCTGTCTTCATCTCTAATTCTCTGGACTTTAATGCATCTTGTACAATTTCAAGGGTAAGGTTGTCTCTCCCATACTTTATAGTATGTTTAATTTCTCTATAGCTTTCTGGTAGTGAATTCAACAAGATAATGGCTTTGTTTTTATAACTAATCCTTTCACCAATCTGTGAAAATTCTATACAAATCTTTGCATAATCATCCATATAGTCTTCTAAACCCTAAAAAAACCAAAGAAAGAATCAAGCTTGATCCAAACTGTCACTGTGTTTTATTCATCTACCATACGAAGTACCTTGTCTGAGAGGTATAGAATGATGGTGCTGAATGCAATGTTTGCCATTTTTGTCTTCTTTTCAGCAGTGCCTGTATCAAATAATGTGGGTGGGTTATCAAAGATTCTTGCAACCTTTTGTTGCACTAGAATGGTCCTGATCTTCTTCTTCTACAAGCCAAAGTCCACTTTACCATCAAACTTCTCAATTTCAAACTTTGCAGCTATGGCCTTGATTCAGAAAAGTGGTTCTGATAGATTCTTGATGATTTAGGGATAGATCTTGATAGAATTTAGAGAATTAACACATGAGGGAGAGAGACGGATCGAGATAGAGCTGAAGCTTTTATATCAATTATAAACATAATTTGCGGATTAAAATATCAAAAAATAAGAAGAGAAAGATCAAAGAAAGAAGGCTTTTTTATTAACAACAATGTTTTAGCATTCTTGCAACAAACATATAGAAGGAAGAAAAGAAAAGAACTGAATTGGAAAAACCCAAAATAAAGGCATTTATGTACAAGATTTTTACACACCAATTAACTAACTTCTAATGCTAACATGAACAGCTAAAAAAATAACAAACAATCAGCTACCAAACACTACAACAACTCTAAAAAAAAGGCCTAATTGATTCTTGTACCTTTGCAGCAAGCACGCGTGTGGGAGAGCTTATTGAGGCCAAGTAGCTTGACATTCAACTTGACGTTCATATAGAAAACTTAAGCTAGTCATTAAATATCTTCTTAATATGTTTAGAGTCATTACTCATCACACAAATTGTAGCGTTTCCATCCATTTCAGAATTGACACATGATAACTTCATATTCATGCTTAAGTAATTAAGTTATTATTTTCATATTTGTTAAAATCCAAGAGTAAATTGATTAAAGTATTGAATATTTTACTAATGGAGTTATTTTATGTTCATAGGTTAAAATGACTTGAAAAATAGTTTCCAAGCTTGAATTCAGAGGAATCGTCGTTGCGGAAGAAAAAGAGTTATTGCCTCATTTGTGCGGTGATGGAAAAGTGGTGTTAGGATATCATGGCAACAGGAGATATATGCTCTTCACAATTCTAATATTAACATTTGAAGGGATATATTTGGAGTACAATAGAAAAATATGGAAACTCTTCATATGTATTAGATATGATTCAAGAGTTTTGTGATAGTTTTTCAAAATATAGTTTTTCTGAACAACTCTTCATTCAATACTTTTATAAAGGACAAATTGTATAGAGAGAATATTTGATGGATACTACAAGTGGAGGTGCAATAGTGAATAAGACTTCTATTGAGGCTAAGAGATTCATCATCACTATGGCTGCAACTTCTCAATATAGTAGAGGTGCACAAGATTCAATTCTTAATCTTCTAATGAGGAAAATGTTTCATTTCTTTCAAATAAATAAACTAATTTAATTTCTCTCGTTCCAAAATTGGCCTTAGGGAAACCTACATTAGGTAAAAGCTTGTAGAATTTGCACTACACGACATCCAACTCAAATGTTCTTTACATTTCATCATGGAAAATGAATACACTAATGAAGTAGGAGGATTTCTAAATAAACCACAAAAGAATTTTGATCCATACTTAAACACTAACAACTAAGGATGGAGATATCACCCAAATCTTAGTTATGAATCAAGGACACCACATTACGAACAATTCTTATCTAGGTTGTTTAATTCACCACAACAACCGACTTCCAAGCAAGGTTTGTCTTTAGATGAAATTATTTAGGGTTTAGGGTTTAGATGAAATTGTTTAATCTCTTACTACAAACACATTACAATTTTAACAAAAGATAAGAACAAGCATAAAAAATTTTAAAACTTAAATGGGTCAACTTGCATCTTCAGTGAGTAGATTGGAGACTTAGAGTAAATTGCCTTCCAAAAGAAAAACTTGTTGGTGGAAATGCTGATGAATTAAACTAGATGGTGAAGGGTGGCATGCAAGTGCACATGGTCAACAAGTAATAGTAGTGGTGAGTGAGTGTCGTATCCTACGAGGATAGTTGTTTTAAGACAAGTTTAGTGTGCTTAGTTAAGTTAGGTTTGGTCTAGTTTTAGTTAAGAGGGTTCATGCATGGGCTAAGGGAATTTTCCTTCTCAAAGTTACAAACTTTACTTCTTGATTCCTAAGTTTTGATGGAATAAATGGATGTGAGGATATGTGTGTGAATGGAATGTAATATGACTTTTCTCAAAACTCAACACTACAAAAAAACTGCCAATTTGCGACCAGAAAATTGCGACCAAATGGTCGTTTTTCACCTAAAATGCGACCAAAATGCGACCAACTGAGTGGTTGCTAAAAAGCTGGTCGGTTTTGAATTTGTGCGACTGCATGGTCACAAAAATTCGACCATCTGGTCACAAAAAATTTTGGTCGAAAAAAAGTCAAACTTTTTAAAATGCGACCATATGGTCGCATTAAAAGGGACCATATGGTCGCATTTTATCTTCAATAGAAGTGACCATTTGGTCACATAAAAAGTGACCAAATGGTCGTAATTTTTGTGACCAAATGGTCACTTATTGGCTCAGTGAAAATGCGACCAGATGGTCGCTTTTTTAGGGTTTAGGGTTTAGGGTTTAGGGTTTAGGGTTTAGGGTTTAGGGTTTTTAGGGTTTAGGGTTAGCGACCATCTGGTCGTAATTTATGTGAAAGATAAGTGACCACTTGGTCACATAAAAAAGTGACCAAATGGTCGCATTTTATGCGACTAAATGGTCACTTTTAGTCTCAGTTAAAATGCGACCAGATGGTCGCTTAAAAGTGACCATCTGGTCGCATTTAAGAATTTTTTTTTTAAATTTAAATTTTAATAATTAGTTAATTAATTATTAATTAATTATTAATTATTAATTACTAATTATTTATTTAATTAATATTAAAATTTCATAAAAAAAAATTGGAATTCAAATAAAAAATATATATATCAAATATTAAAAAAACGTTTTATACAATCGAAAGAATCCTAGAACTACTGCGGAGGCCGGGGGGGGGAGGAGGCGTCGATGTAGAAGGCCGCCGCCTAGAGATCCAAGTACGCGGCCAAAGCGGATGCGACCTGGGCGTCGACTCGTGCCTGTATGTCGGCCTCGACTCGTGCCTGTATGTCAGCCTCAATAGTAGCGACTCGAGCAACGAAGTCCTCACGCATAGCCTCCATGTCCGCGCAGCACTTCTTGCTCACCCGGAGAAGGGCCGGAGCTAGTGCTCGCTCCGCTCCGCTGAGGCCGGGGCACATCTGCATAAAGGCGTCGCCCGTACGAGCCGAGCCCAGGAACTGACCCATCAGGCCGAACCCCTCCAGCAGCCTCCAAGAACGCCTCTATACGGTCCTCCTGAGTCGGTTGCGAGTCCAGTGTGGCAACACGAGTCAAGGACTCCGTGAAACGTTCCTAAACATTTAAAATTCAGAAAATAAAATGGTTAATATATAATGTATGAAAAATTTTAAAGAAAGAATAATAATTGAAAAAAATATTAAATACCTGAACTTCTTTCGCCTTATCGTCGACGAACGTCCCGTCCTTCTTCGCGTGAAGAACTCGGTGCAGCTCATCGGGCGGGACGGGGTGCCCGTGCTTCGCTTCCTAAAAAATCAAATAGTGAAGAATAAAACATAATAAATTAATTAGTAATTGAAAAAAAAACGGGAAAAAAAGAAAACGAGAAACAGAACGGGGAAAAAAAAGCATACCAATCGACGATGGTGCTCGTCGTGGGTCCGCGCCCCCGCTGTGTGTTTTACTGGATTCTTCGCGCGGTTGGCCTTATTCCTGCTTGACACTGCCTTGCCCTGAGGAGTGATCAAGCTAGCGAGAAGCCGCGCGTGGTCCTCCGGGCTCATCCACACGGGGCGGTTTGCTGCTTGCCTTCTGCGCGCCCGGAACATGAGGTCCTTGAATCGATCCCGGACGTGACTGTCCCCATGGGGGAACAATCTACCGTCGGTGATATCGGGATCGATAACAGGAAACTTGCCCTGAAAAAATTGAAATAAAAAATTGTTAAAGTAATAAATTTATTTCTATAAATTTCAAAATTAATTAATTATGAAAATAAATTATGTTTTTACCTTCCAACTGTCGTACATCCGACGTTTCTCCGTCGTCGGAATCTTCGTCCCAGGTCGCTGGGTAGAGGCATGCTCGAAGGACCTCAAAACCGTTTTGAAACGGTCAGGTATCGGTATCTCTGCAAAATCACAAAAAATTATTGTGCTATATATTAGAAACTATTAGTTAAAAAGAATAGAAAACTTTTAGGGAAATAGTAAACAAAATTACTTACGTATCCCCTTCAATCCGAAGGGTAGAATCTGCGACCCGAGACGGCTGCGTGCATGAAGTCGAGGGGCCACCGGATCCGACCCGATCACGGACCGACGACGACCCAGGACGCATACCCTGATGCTAAGCCCGAGGCGTGGCAAGGGAGTCTGCGGCGGCCGTGGTGTCGAAGACTCGGTCTCAGGGACTCTAACATCGAGCGTAGCGGCAGAAGTCGCGTATCGTAACTGAAGAGGATGTCCAACTCCTCCGTAGTCAGCTCCGCATCAGGGGCAACGCCAGTAGGCGTCTGCGGAGACCCCTCGTCACCCGCATCGTCAGGGCTCGTCTGACTGGGGAGGACGTCGTCTGCCCGTCATAATCCTACAACCAAAATAAACTAATTTAATACTAATTACGTAAGTAAAATATTGATTAGTTTATTTAATTAATGAAATAATGTAAATTAAACTAACATAAATTTAAGTAAATAATTTAAAATAAACTAATCAAATTAATTTGAATAAAAGTAAATTAAAATTAGATTAATTGAACTAAAAGTAATTCAATTAAACTTAAGATTAATTAAGTAAAACTAAAATAAACTAATCATTTAATTTGAAATAAAGTAAAGTAAAATTAGATTAATTGAACTAAAATTAATTGAATTAAACTAAAATTCAATTAATTTTAGTTTCAATTAATCTAATTTTACTTTACTTTAATTCAAACTAATTGATTAGTTAATTTTAGTTTTAATTAATTAATCTTATGTTTAATTGAATTAATTTTAGTTCAATTAATCTAATTTATATTTACTTTAATTCAAATTAATTGATTAGTTATAACTAATTAATTCAATTAAACTTAAGATTAATTCAATTAAACTAAAATTAATTCAATTAAACTTAAGATTAATTAATTAAAACTAAAATTAATTCATTTTAGTTTTAATTAATTAATCTTAAGTTTAATTGAATTAATTTTAGTTCAATTAACCTAATTGTACTTTACTTTAATCAAATGTAACTAAAATTAAGTAATTAAACAATTTTTATTTAATAATTAAACTAAAATTAATTAATTAAATTAGTGTAACTCATTAATTTAAACTACTTAAGTATAATTGAAGTTAATAAACTAATCATTTAGTTTGAAATAAAGTAAAGTAAAATTAGATTAATTGAACTAAAATTAATTGAATTAAACTAAAATTCAATTAATCTTAGTTTCAATTAATCTAATTTTAATTTACTTTAATTCAAAGTAATTGATTAGTTAATTTTAGTTTTAATTAATTAATCTTAAGTTTAATTGAATTAATTTTAGTTCAATTAATCTAATTTATATTTACTTTAATTCAAATTAAATGACTAGTTATAACTAATTAATTCAATTAAAATTAAGATTAATTCAATTAAACTAAAATTAATTCAATTAAACTTAAGATTAATTAATTAAAACTAAAATTAATTCATTTTAGTTTTAATTAATTAATCTTAAGTTTAATTGAATTAATTTTAGTTCAATTAACCTAATTGTACTTTACTTTAATCAAATGTAACTAAAATTAAGTAATTAAACAATTTTTATTTAATAATTAAACTAAAATTAATTAATTAAATTAGTGTAACTCATTAATTTAAACTACTTAAGTATAATTGAAGTTAATAAACTAATCATTTAGTTTGAAATAAAGTAAAGTAAAATTAGATTAATTGAACTAAAATTAATTGAATTAAACTAAAATTCAATTAATCTTAGTTTCAATTAATCTAATTTTAATTTACTTTAATTCAAAGTAATTGATTAGTTAATTTTAGTTTTAATTAATTAATCTTAAGTTTAATTGAATTAATTTTAGTTCAATTAAGCTAATTTATATTTACTTTAATTCCAAGTAATTGATTAGTTAATTTTAGTTTTAATTAATTAATCTTAAGTTTAATTGAATTAATTTTAGTTCAATTAACCTAATTTTAATTTACTTTAATTCAAATTAATTGATTAGTTCATTTTAGTTTTAATTAATTAATCTTAAGTTTAATTGAATTAATTAATCTTAAGTTTAACTGAATTAATTTTAGTTCAATTAACCTAATTATACTTTAGTTTAATCAAATGTAACTAAAATTAAGTAATTAAACAATTTTTATTTAATAATTAAACTAAACTATTTGAATTAATTACCCTACTTTAAATTAATTGATTTAATTAAAGTAATCTAAATTACATTAATTAAACTAAAATTAACTAATCAATTATAGTGTAATTATAAATTAATTTAGTTTAATTTTATTAAATTAAAGTAAACTATCTTAAATAAACTAAATAAGTAATTAAACTAAATTAGATTAAGTAATTAAATTAATTACTACTTAAATTGAATTAAAGTAAACTAAGTTAGATTAATTAAACCATTAGATTAATTAAACTAAAATTACTTAAAGTAATAAAATTAAGGTAAACTAATTAATTAGTTAATGTAAACTAAACTAATTAAATTAAACTACATAAACTAAAACTCAACTAATTAAAGTAAACTATCTTAAAAACTAAAACTAAGTAAACTCTAAATTCATAAACTAAACTTTAATTTGTTACGAAAACTAACCTCGTGTAATCGAAACCGGGATTGGTGGTTGAGGATTTTCGGTTTAGAGGAAGAATGGGAACGGAACGGGAAGAAATAACGGGGAACGGATAGGGGAAAGAGAGAAACGAACAAAAAGAGAGGAAGAAAAAGAGAGAGCGGTGAAGAGGAGAAAAGAAGAAAAGAAGAGAAAGCGGAAACGGGAAAATGGAAAAAGAAACGGGGGAAAGGAAAGGGAATGAAATTTAAATCAATTTTTGCGACCAACTGGTCGCAAAAATGTAATTATGACAGGAAATGAACAGTCACGGGTGTGGGGAAATTGCGACCATATGGTCGCATTTACAAATATAAATGCTACCACTTGGTCGCATTTACAAATATAAATGCTACCATTTGGTCGCATTTAAAGAAAAAGCGACCAAATGGTCGCCCAGTTGTCATTACCAAGGCCAGCTGTCTTGTCACGCGTCCCGTCAACGATTGCGACCATCTGGTCGCAATTATGAGATTCACCACCAAATATTGCGACCATATGGTCGCATTAATTAAATTCACCGCCATAAATTTCATGAAAATTTAAAGTTACCGCCCATAATTGCGACCATATGGTCGCAATTCCAATTGTATTTTTTAAAAAATATTATTATACTTTTGCCCAAATGCGACCATTTGGTCGCTTTTCTCCCAAAACCCTAAACCCTAAACCCTAAACAACCCTAAACCCTAAACCCTAAACCCTAAATCCTAAACCCTAAATCCTAAAATGCGACCAAATGGTCGCATTTCCCTTCTAAATTACTACCATATGGTCACCTTTTTTTGTAAAATTGCGACCACCTGGTCGCAAATATTAATATTTATATACTTTTTTTTTATATTGGGTTACTTTCGATATTTACATATGACCAGGAACTCTTGTTTCCATGTTGTTATATTCATTGATATGTTTCTTCATGATTGTCGAGATACATTTTTGTAATTCTTGATTTGGAACTATTTGATTCTAATTAAGAGTTTTTTTTAATACGATATAGATAATTTTATTCTTGTTTTTCAAGATAGAAAGTGCTAGAAGGGAACCAAATAGACTATTGAAGATGTACATATTTATATATAATTAATTTGCATCCACATATTCATTGGAAGCAATTCCAAGCGAGAATCGATATAAACATGTCAAAGTTGGAATCAAGAGGAATCTTTCTTATAATAAAAAAAAAGTTAATTTCATTTTCATCGTATTTCGTCATCTTTTGATTTTAAGTTTGGTCTATTGCTTTATTCATAATTGTAAATGCTTTACTTGAACAAAAAAGAGTCACACGACTATATTCAACTAGAGGTTTAAGGAAAATATAATTATTCTCTTTACAATATTATTGTTCTCTCTTTGTATGGAAATTCGGGATATTTTCAAGACGAGGTTAAATATTATTATTTACTCTACATAAATTTTAGAACAATCTAAAGGCGTTTAGATAGCTTATTGATCTTGAAGAGTTTTTATATTAATTGAAAGTGAATAATTTTTATTTAATTGACATTATTATTATTGTTAAGAAATGTAATCAATAAAATTAACCACATCTTGAAATTTTGGAATTATTGGTAATTTTTTCAATCATCTATTCTTATTTTTATTTTTTCTTTTCTAAAAGCTTATAATGTAATTTTATTTTATGAACAAATAAAATAAGACAAAAATAGTTATTTATAAATAATTGGTCATATAAAATCGGATAATTTGCGACCATCCTGGTCACTTTCTAATGTGACCATATGGTAGCTTAATTCCCAGGCAAAATTTTAAGCTACCACTCCCCAAAAAAGGTCACAAAATTGCGACCAGATGGTCACTTTCAATTGTGACCACTTGGTAGCTTTTTTCCCTCCAAAATTACGCGCCATTTTTTGCTACCAAGACATATTTTAGTCACCAAAATTGCGACCAGGTGGTCACTTTTAATTGTGACCACTTGGTAGCTTTTTTCCCTCCAATTTTAAGCTACCACTCCCCAAAAAAGGTCACAAAATTGCTACCAGATGGTCACTTTCAATTGTGACCACTTGGTAGCTTTTTTCCCTCCAAAATTACGCGCCATTTTTTGCTACCAAGACATATTTTAGTCACCAAAATTGTGACCAGGTGGTCACTTTTAATTGTGACCATTTGGTAGCTTTTTTCCCTCCAAAATTACGCGCCATTTTTTGCTACCAAGGCATATTTTAGTCACAAAAATGCGACCAGGATGGTCGTTTTTTAAGGTGACCAACTGTCGCTTCCTTTGCGCCATAATTTCGCGCCATTTTTTATGACTATTTCTACTTTTGGTCGCAATCTGTCGCAAAAAAAGTGACCAGATGGTCACTTAAAGTCAACCTTCAAATAAAGTGACCAACTGGTCACTTTAAAGCTACCACTTTTTTTTGGTCGCAAATTTTTGGTCGCATTTTGGCAGTTTTTTTGTAGTGCAATCACAAACTTTAACTATTAACTACTAAACTTATTTCTAAGATTTAGTAAGTAAAAGTTCCAAATACAACATCCTAACCCAAACTTATAAGAAATTACCCTATATCTAGTGGCATAATTCTCATAAATTTCTTTTAGAGCATTTCTTAACCCATCTCTCAATGCAAAGGAAATCTTCTCCTACTCATTTTCATGATGTTTTTTTTTATAGAGGTATGGATTAAGAAAGTAACTACACAGACATTCATTCATCACAATTTTACAAAATCAAGTATTTTTTGCACTTTTCCCTCATCAAACTATGTAACGTCCCGTTATTTTGAAGTGAAATTTTTTTTATTATTATTTTATTATTTATTTATTTTTAATTAATTATTTAATGTTATTTATTTATTTATTTATTTCAATTTAAGTATTTAGATTAATTATTATTTTTGTAATTTCGATTTTAGTAGTTAATTTCGCCCGGAATCCTTTTTAATCGTTTTAATACTTTAAATTCGCTTCGGTGACATTAATAATTATTAATAGGCCAATTAATAATTATTAATCACCTTGAGATTTATTTAAGAGCATCGGGTTTCGTTTTATAAGTCAAAAGTCATAAAAGGACACAACCGTCATTTTCGATTTCCTAAAATATCTAAACACTATTACACTTCCTTCCTTAAATAAACAATTGATCAAAGTTGACAAAAAACTTCATATTTTTTTTCCTTTGGCCGTGGGTATCAAGAGGAGAAGGGATTTCTTCGGGTTTTGCTCGTTTCTCGGCGGATCGACTCGTTTTCGGGTGCGTTGGAAAGACCTCAGGTCTAGGATTCTTTTCCACCCATCGATCGTGCCTTTCTCCCGTGATCCACGGAGTTCTTGGTAAGTTTATTTTCAAACCCTAAGCTCCAAATATTGTTTTAATGGAGTTTTCTCTTTGATTCTTCGATTTCTTGTCGGGAAACTCGGTGTTTGTAAATATGGGAGTTGTTTTAAGTGTTTTTGGAAACAATCCCATAACCCTGAAACCGAGTTTCAGTCGAAACCCTTCCCGTTTGAAATTTACCTTTTTGGGTTTGATTATGGGTTATTTATTGATGAATTATTGTTTATTTAAATTCAATTCGGGAAATGGCATAATGTTCAAAAACCCTAATTATCGATACCCATTGAAATCGGGAATATCGAATTTGTTTGAAACCAACTCGAAACACATCTAAATTGCCTAAAAGCCAGAAAACCAAAACCAAAACCCTTTTTATGAGGGGGGGCCGAGAGCCTCAATGTTGGGGTTTTTGGGTTTTTCGTCATTTTATACGCGTAGATGTTGTTTGACCGTTATTTGGTTAATTATTAATTGTTAGATGTAATTCTAATTGTAGGTGATTTTGGATCGCTTGCTTGATCGCTCTAACAGTTTTAAGAGCAAAGTCATTTTTACTAAGGTGAGTATTGTTAGGATTTAAAGTAATTTTAGAAAGCAAATAAGTATGATGGTTTGTAGAATAAGAAGCTAAGACTAAGATTCGAATTTAAGATTAGAGGGAGGTGAGTTAGTGCCCTAGGATTAGGAGTTAATCCTTTAAGTGAGAACTTAGGAGTTCTCGAGGAAAGCATTGAATCTTAGAAAATACTAAGTTAGATTCGTTTTCGAAGCTTAGGTTGGATCATTGGAAGTAAAAGATCCAAACTTTTATATAGAACGATTAATAGAACCTCGGATTATATTGGAAGTTTAAAATCCTGGAAGGTATAGGTTAATCGTTTAAGATAGGATTTACTTGTATTAATGTAGCGGAGTTCGATTTACATATCGTTCCTCCGAGATTCCTATCTATTTTACTTTATATCTTTTATTTTGTGCCCCTCTACTTTATGCTTGCATCGACTACTTTAATTCCGCACTTTACTTATTTACTTTTACAAGGATATGCAGGCATATGCATATCATATTGCACCATAACATTTTTGCATCATTCATTGAAAAAGAAACGAAAGTGAGAAAGAAAGGAAGGGGAGAATGTTGGAGCCTACGGGTAGTGTCCGCATCACCTTCAGAGAAAAAGAAAAGAAAGTGAAAAAGAAAAGAAAGTGAAAAAAAGGGAGAATGATTAACCCTACAGGAAGTTCACATCACCTTCAGAAAAAGAAAAGAAAAGAAAGTGAAAAAGAAAAGAAGGGATAATGATGAATCCTACAGGAAGTTCACATCACCTTCAGAGAAAAGAAAAGAAAGTGAAAGAAAAGAAGTTGAATGGTATCCTACGGGATGTTCGCATTACTTCTTCATGCATAGGGGGTTGAATGGCATCCTACGAGATGTACGCATTACTTCCTCATGCATAAGGTTGAATGGGTATCCTACGGGATGTACTCATTATCTTCATTCATGTATAAAAGGGCAAATGCGAAATCCTCCGGGATGTCCTCATGCATTCATGCTTTTGATCGATGAAATAGAGAATCGAGATGTTTTATTTTATGCAAAGTATATTTATTTTTCTTATTTATGTCGTAACAAGTAAATGGATGAGAATTAGACTACGTGTGTTAGTAGTATCATCCTTTGGATATTATAGAATGGAATTACCTAAAGTTTGGAGAACTTTGGGATTGATTGTGTCAGAATGATTGGACACAAATAGGAATACGGGTTTGAGGTCTAACCTTACTTTTTATTCTTATTATTTTCATTGGGCTTAGTTGTTAGCTCATGATATTACAAACATTTCAGGTAATGTTTGGGGTCGTGGAAGAGGAGCTGGTGCACGATTGATCCAGAGGATGATGACACGGTGATGGACTAGATATTCTTTTAAAAGACCATGGTCTCATTTTGTTAATTTGTATCTTATGTTATGAAAATTTGTATTTAGCTCATAAGAGCTAATTGTCTTTATTTTTATGATAACGTCTTTTTGAACTCCTGATTAGGAACTTGAAGTTCCTTGTGTTTTAGATTTTTGAATTTAAGATGTAAACAGGTTTTGGCTAGCCAACTTTCAAACATAATCACGCCAATTTTTCTTAAAATATAAAGACTTCCGCTGTGTTTTCTAATTTAAATTATTTAAAAGTGTCTACACACTATATGAACCCAATATTAATCTAGCTACTCATATGCATAAAAATAAGAAAGAAATCAATAACTATAAATCCCAAAATAAAATCCATACAATAAGATAAGATCTAAACTAAATGACTAAAACTATTCTATTACAAGTAAGAAAAGAGAAGCTAAAGATGAGTTGAAACTTCCCCAAGGTTGGAAGAGCTTTCCCCCCTTCACAATCTGCTTAGATCTCCTTCTTTTCTAGAAAATTGAAGATAAAAAACCTGGATTTCTCACGAGTCTTCTTCTCCAAGGTCTGTTGCAAGGCCTTTAAGGCCACCCTTAAGGAACCCTAAAATATCTCCTAAACTTCTTCAAATATCCCCATGCATCCCCCATCTTCTAAGACATCGATGGAAGCTTATATACTCTGATATTCTCTATTTTTAGGGCTGAAAAATGCTGAAAATAAGGATTGGTTCTTGGACAGAAAAGACAAAATCTGATTCATTAAATGAGCTGGCAAGTGTATTGTTCACTGCTTCAGACCTGTACCAAAAACAACTTTGTTCCTTTTGCTTTATTTTTAATTAATGGCTCCAAAACTTCTCCAATTAACTTAAGACTCCACATCAGACCTATCAAAGTATATAATAACATGCTTAAACTCAATTTATCATAAAAAAGACAAAGAAACCTATAAAACTTTTAAAAGTTCTAAAACTAAGCTAAAGTTGCCTAAAATCTATGCATTACTCATCTATTCTCTTGAAACATTAACAAGATAAAGGCATTATAACTCTACTTTCATGGAGTTATCAGTAGTCAACCAAGACGAGAATGCTAGTGCTTTCACAATTGAAGAGTAAAAAAAGCATTGGAAGAGCCTAGATTAAAAAGAGTGTGCTCGTGTTCCAAAAAGGGAAATAAAAAATTAAGTTGTCTTATCTTCAAATGCTCAATTGAAATTTTTTTACCAAGCCAAGGTGAAGTTGACAACTCATCTTTTTCCATCTCGATTGATCAACTCAAAGAAGGCTGATGAAGAAAAAGACATGCTTGAAATCTTTTGTAAGGTCGATATAAATATCCTTTTACTTGATGCTATTAGAAAAGTAACTCGCTATGCTAAATTTTTAAAAATTTGTGTACAAATAAGAAAAGATTAAAAGATAAAGCCATGCTAGATTTAGAATATTCAATTTCATGTCATACCTCTTATTGGTTTTTAATCTCTGGATGTTGATAAATTATAAGAAGCTGGTGTTATTCTACAACTTGCTAATTGATCTAGTGTTTTTCATTAAGGAATTCTAGAAGGTGTTTTGGTACAATTCAATCGATTGGTCTTTCATATTGACTTTTATATTCTTAATATAGGAGAAGATACTTCTACTCCATGATTTATTATATTAGACAGATTTTTTTAATCCTCTAAATCATTGATGCATGATGGTTCAATTTATAAAGAGTTTAATGGCAAAATCATAAAATATAATTCAGGACTCCATGAGACTCCCTAGTGTGAAGTCTTCTATTTTTACTATGATTAATTTTGTTCATCCTTTAGCACATGACATTTATTTATTTATTTGATAAGGATGAGCTGCAGGTTCCATCTACAAACAAACTAAAAATTTAAGAGTTCTAAACAAACATCCCGAAGTATTGTAATGGCCTGTTTTCTCGGTAACTAACTTCTTTAATTAAATATTATTGAATTATAAAATTTTAATTGAGGGAATTAAAGAATTTGTTTTTAATGAATTAAATTATTATTTCAGGTATTTAATTATTTTAAATATCAAATTTTGGTTTTAAAGAAAAAGGAAAAGGATAATAAAAATATAAAAAAAAGAGATGAAAATGTGGACTCCTCAGTTGTGAACGTGAAACGTCAGGTTTCTACAGAGAAAAGGGTAAAGGTTTCCTCCATCTTTTTTTTTTCTTCTTCCTCCTTGCCACTGCCCCTATAGGGTTGATTGAGTGCATTTTGATCGAATCTTTTCTGTTATCTCGTGCTTTAAGCATGGTTTTTTGTGGAGTGTGATTTGGAGGAGAATCGAAGTGGTTGGAGACGGTTTCCCAACATACAAAAAGAGGTAAATTAAATTTCTCCTTCAAAATTTTAGGATGTACTTTTAATTAAATTCATTCTTGAAAAGCCTCTTGACTCTTTTCTCTTTTACCCAATTTTAAGCTCTTTTCTTGAATTCTCGAAATCCTAGAACCTTAAAATCAAGAACCATTGAAAAATCTATCTCCCTAATCATTGAATCGCTAAGAAACGAACCTAGAAACTATCGTGGAGCTGCCGCTACAGCTTCAAAGAAGCATCGACAGCAGCCCCTCATGGGCTGTTGCTTCCGTGGGCAAGCCAGCCTCATTATAGGGCTTTTTTGTTCCGTTCTGCACATCGGTTGTTGCTTGTTGGTTTTGTTTTCTTTATTTGTATTTAGGATAGTATTTTTAGTTGGGTTTTAAGAGATTTATATTATGTATCAGGTGGTGGAATTTCTTGAAAAGAAAAGGGCTAAAACATTTAAATTTCAAGAACCTAAGTTGAGTAGAAAGTGTTTAAGGTTAATTAATTTTCATCAATTATATTTTTTTCTTTTATAAGTTTATTGTAAGAGATTTTTGGGCATTAAAAAGATGTTCTAAGAATGTTTATGGAGATTATGGGGCTGTTTTAAAGTTGCAGAGTTTTGTTTATTAATTGGTGAAAAAGTTGGAAATAAAACGTGCTTGGTAAGTAGTTTGTCTCTATTTGTTATGCAACTGATTTGGGGTTTGTCATGAACCATTATATGATGTTTAAGACCATTTTATATGATTTTTAAGACCCTTAAAGGCTACAGGTTTATTGAACAAAGTTGCATGCTTAGTGCCAAATAGGAAGAAAAACTAGCCTAGTCACTTTCTTGTTTTGTAAAATAGAATTGTGTTGAGTTCTAGATTGTTCCTAGGTGTTGTAGAATTATTTTGGGAGTGATAAAATAGACGTTATGCTGCTGGATTTTAGTTAGAAAATTTATTAACTTCTAATGTCCGAAATTAGAGCAAAACTACACTAGTTTAGACTAGTTTTGCTCTTTTAAATGGAAAATCTTTGGGTGTCGTTTTATGAGTTCTAATTGTTGTCTTGGGTGGTTTTAGATCATTTAAGGTTGGGAAAGTGATACTTTTCCATAATTTTAAATTTCTAAGTTTAAGCCTTTCAAAAGTCAGTTTTAGGTAGAAATGGTATTTCTTGGCTAGAAACTGAACTTAGGCTTGTCAAGCATTCTGGTATTGATACTTTTAGGTAAATCATTTTATTTTGATTCACGTGGTTGAAGGTTCGCATTAAGTAGGTCCATACTTAATGAAGATTATGTCGTTAAGGGGAAAATTATAGTTGTGCATGACATAATTTCACTTAGCGGGGTAGGTTCATTCCATTAGATTAATGGGTAATAATATCAAAGTAGGTTTTCTTGTGTGTCTTGCAAACACATAAGAAGAATACCTCAAAAGGTTGAAGCGTGAAAACACGTGAATGATGCTTTTGAAGGAGAAACTCACTTTTGTTTGAGAACAAGAGATGAGTTAAGGCATTGTGTAAAAAGAAACTCATTTAGAGTGGAGAGAACTTATTTGGAGGTTATGAGGTTGTTTATGGATTTAAAGGATTTAGAAAACTTCTCATGGTATTACTTTTCTTTAAATATTTTGTACTTATTGGGTGTAGCCTCATTATTCAGTTAAAAAAAGAAGAAAGCTAGTAATTAATGATGTTTGTGAATGGTGGGCGGTTGGCATAGATTTAAACGCCGACAACATTTTATTTCTTTTCATCAGTTTATTTGGGATTGAACTCTGTTATTTTGGGCAGTTGTTGATTTTAACATTTGTTATGTGATTAAAATGTTGAGACTAATTGAGGATTTTTAGAATAATGTTTTTTTATGATTTTGATATTTAAAATAAGATCAATCGATTGAGAACGAATTTTACTATTGATTTGAATGAGAAGATTCTTTTAGTTTAAATTTAGCTTCCGTTGTTAAATTATGTATTTTTCTATGTTTTGGGAATTTTGGATTGTTACAGTTGGTATCAGAGCCCTTATCATTGTGAAGACCGTAAATCCAAACCAACCACCCCCCCAAGAACTCGTCGGTGCCAGGCATTTTAAGTATTACCGATTAATGAGAATGTCTAAAAGGCTTACAGTCATTTAGATAAGATGTAACTACGATGTTTTTTTTAATATCTTATTTGTGTTGTTTGAAATGTTTTCAGTATGCCTCCATTAGCCATGTGTGGACGTGGAAGAGGACACGGTTGATGCCATGGTCGAGGAGGTAGAGGTTATGGATTAGGTCGTGAAGCTGATCCCGATTATGAGAGTGATGTTGAGTCATCTAATGAGGTGAACTCCTATGTGACACCTGTTGTGAACTGTGAGGAGGATAAGTTAGATGAGGATGTTGTGGATCCTACTGAAAGTGAAGAACCACCTATTCCAGTAGCTACACTTGCACCTCTATCTGCTCAGGGAGTGTCTCTTCCTCGGGCTTAGTATGAGGAAAGGAAAAAAGCAATGAAGAGAACTGGTGGAACAACTGAAGAGGCTTGATTTCTGAGAGAGTACAGGAAATATGCCTAGGAGAGGTCGATGACAAGTCAGTTGATTCAGATGGTGCTGAAAATGGATGTCTCGAGTTCAGCGAGCACTGAGATTTGTGAACTGTCCAGACCATCTGAAGGTGCATTGTAGCACATCTGGCCTTGTTGATGATGCCATGTATGGGTGGGAAACAACTGTCAAGACTTTGGGATAGAATGTAACTTAGGAGAAGTTCATGGAACTATTTTATGACAAGTATTATTTGTACAGGGTTAGAAATACAAAGGAGGCTGAGTTTCTGGCCTTGAGGCAGAATTGAAGGCTGTACTGGATTTTGAGAGAGAGTTTCATAGACTCTCCATATTTACTGAGTATTAAGTGGCTACACCTGAACTGAAGATCCAGAGGTTCATGATGGCTCTAGATGATGACCTGAAGGGACAACAATGCCCCAGCCTTGAAGAAAGCCATTTCTCTTGATCCTAAAAGTAGGGGCATAGTAGTTGTGAAAAAAATAGTTGAACTAGTTGTGGGGTAGATGTTGGTGGAAATGGTGATCAAACTAGGTGGTGAAGGGTGGCATACAAGCGCACATGGTCAACAAGTAATAGTACTGGTGAGTGAGTGTCGTATTCCACGAGGATAGTTATTTTTAGGACGAGTTTAGTGTTCTTAGTAAAGTGAGGTTTAGTCTAGTTTTAGTTAAGAGAGTT
This sequence comes from Gynostemma pentaphyllum, assembly GCA_028015215.1. Classification (NCBI taxonomy): domain Eukaryota; kingdom Viridiplantae; phylum Streptophyta; class Magnoliopsida; order Cucurbitales; family Cucurbitaceae; genus Gynostemma; species Gynostemma pentaphyllum. Next base: position 44,093,239 of record CM051353.1, read on the forward strand.
CATGTATGGGCTAAGGGAACTTTCTTTCTCAAAGTTACAAATTTTGCTTCTTAATTCCTGAGATTTGATAGAATAAATGGATATGAGGATATATGTCTGTATGAAATGTAATATGGCTTTTCTCAAAACTCAATCATAAACTTTAACTACTGTCTACTAAACTTATTTCTAAGATTTAAGTAAGTAAAAGTTCCAAATACAACATCATAACCCAAACTTATAAGAAGTTTACCCTATCTCTAGTGACATAGTTCTCATAAATTAGTTAGCTTTCTTTTAGAGCATTCCTTAATGCATGTCTCAATGCAAAGGAAATCTTCTCCTACTCATTCTCATGAAGTTTTACGGAGAGGTATGGATTAAGAAAGTAACTACAGAAACATTCATTCATCAAGATTCAACAAAATCAAGTCTCTTTGCATTTTTTACCTCATCATATTTCATGAACCCAATATTAATCTAGCTACTCATATGCATAAAAATAAAAAAGAAATCAGTAAATATTAAATCCCAAAATACAATCCGTACAATAAGATAAATTCTAAACTAAACGACTAAAACTATGGTAATACAAGTAAGAAAAGATAAGCTAAAGATGAGTTGAAACTTCCCCAGGGTTGGAGGAGCTTTTCCCCCTTCACAATCAGCTTATATCTAATTCTTTTCCAGAAAATTGAAGATAAAAAACCCAAATTTCTCATGAGTCTTCTTCTCCAAGGGATCTGGCAAGGCCTCTAATGCCACCCTTTGAGAACCCTAAACTATCCCCTAAATCTCCTTAACAATCCCCAATCATCCCCCCTCTTCTAAGATATCAATGGAAGCTTATATACTATGATATGCTCTGTTTTTAGGGCTGAAAATCGCAAAAAACAAAGGCGGGTTATCGGGCAGAAAAGACAAAAACAGATTCATTAAATGAGCTAGTAAATGCAATGTTCACTACTTCAGAACTAGGGCAAGGTTTCTTCATGCACTGGCATGCAGAGTTGCTGCAGACCTGTACCAAAAATAGCTTTGTTCCATTTGCTTATTATTCAATTTCTTGCTCGAAAATTTCTCCAATCAGCTCCAAAATACACATCCAACCTATCAAGCATATAATAGCATGTTTAAGCTCAATTTATCATAAAAAGGCCAAAGAAAATTGAAAACCTATGAAATAAAATATAAATTATAAAAAGTCCTAAAACTAAACTAAACTAGCCTAAAATATATTCATTACTCATCTGTTCTCTTGAAATATTTACAAGATAAGGGCATTATAACTCTACTTTCATATATTTATCAGTAGAAAAGGAAAGTTGACCCTGGACAGATTCATAAATAGAACAACTAAGGGACTAAAATGAATCAGTTTCAGCAGAACATGCAGTTCAATTAGAACCATCAGAATAGGCAGCTTTAGAGGGGAATCAGCAGAAATAGAAGCCATAATGTAGAAACTGCAAGCAGAGGCATTGGGGTAACTGTGCTTTACCACGCAGGTGTTTTTTTTGTCAGCAATAGGGCCTCATTTTATCTGAGAGTAAGAAGAAATAGGAAAGACTTGTTTAGAAAAATGAGCCTAGATAGAATGTACAGTAAGGGAATCTGTTTGCTACAAATAAGGAAGAGGTTGAGGTAGCAGGAAATGTGGTGACAGGCACTTTATCCCTTTTTGGCCATAATGTCTTTGTATTATTTGATTCTTGAGTGAACTCTCATTTATATCTGATGTATTTGTTGAGCATGCTGGTTTAGACATTATGCCATTAGAGTATGTATTATCTGTTTCTACTCAAGTAGGTTTGACTGTGACTGTAAATAGGAAAGTAGAAACTGATGAGTTATGCATGTTAGGAAAGTGTGTGCCTGCCAATTTCACTGTTTTGTCTATGGATGATTTTGATTTGATATTGGGGTGGATCGGTTAAAAGCCAACTTTGTTGTGATAGACTGTCATAGGAGAGAAGTAAAGTTTAAGGGTCCTGATGGAATTGAGTTCAAGTTTAGGGGATCCAATAGAAAAGTAGCACATGTAGTCATATCTGTGTTACAATCTAAGAAATTAGTTGAGGAAGGGCCTTGAGCATACTGGCTAATGTGGTAGATACTATTGTGAAAGAAGTCAGTGTGGAGTAAGTGCCTGTAGTAAGAGAGTTGGTTGATGTATTATTTGATGAGTTGTTTGGGTTGCCTCTAGTTAGACAGCTAGATTTTCATATATATGTCATCCCTGGAACAACTCATTTGTCAAAAGCACCCTATAGGATGGCCCCAGCTGAATTGAAAAAGTTGAAAACTCAGTTACAGGTGTTATTAGATTTGTGATTTATTCGTCCTAGTGTGTCACCTTAGGGAGCACCAGTTTTATTTGTTAACAAAAAAGGATTGCATGGTGAGACTTTGTATATATTACCGTGAGTTGAACTATAAAAAAACAAGTACCCTTTGCTTAGGATAGAAGATTTGTTTGACCAGCTTAAGGGGCAACTGTATTCTCAAAGGTTGATATTCGATTAGGTTATCATCAGTGGAGAATCAAGAATGAGGATATACTAAAGATAGTATTCATGGCTAGATATGATCACTTTGAGTTCATATTGATGTCTTTTGGTTTGACAAATGCCTCGACCTACTAATGTGCCTGGGATTCGTAGTTTCCTAGATTTAGATGGTTATTATCGAAGGTTTGTGCAAGACTTTGTGAAGATTTCCTCACCTATGACCAAGCTAACTAGGATGGGTGTAGCTTATGCTTGGGATGATGAGTGTGAAAAGGGTTTTGAGGAACTCAAGAAGAGATTAGTTTCAACCCCAGTTTTGACAACTTCAGAAGATTCAGGGGTATAGTGACACCTTAAAGAAAGGGTTGGGTTGTGTTTTGATGCAACATGGTAAAGTTTGTAACCTATGCTTATAAACAGTTAAAAGAGCACGAGAAGAAATATCCCACCCATGATCTTAAGTTAGCTACTGTGATACATGCCTTGAAGATATGGAGAGGTTATCTTTATGGAGAAATGATGCTTATCTTCATTGACACAAAAGCTTAAAATGTTTCTCCACCCATAAAGAGTTAAACATGAGACAACGTATATGGTTAGAGTTGATCAAGGGTTATGACTGTTTTATCCAGTATCATCCTGGAAAGGTCTTAGCAGGAAGTCAGCTCATAGTGCAGTGTTGCTTACTAGATATCCTAGGCTCCAATGGGAGATGGATAAGGAATGGATAGGGTCACACCCCACTTTGGTTAATGTTTAACCAATTATTTCCATTTTATTTTATTTAAAATATATGCAATATCTTAATTTAAATTAATATGATTAGTTTAAATAAGTAATATATGGAATATCTTAATTTAAATTAATATAATTAATTTAAATGAGTAAGATAGGGAATAATTATTTTAAATTAATAATGATTAATTTATATAGTGATATGGAATATCTTATTATGGAATAAGATATTATATCTTAATTATTCAAAATATATTTTATAATATCTTTATTAAAAAGATATTCAAAGATTTTTTGACGCCTTAGTTTTCTTATAAATAGGAACCTTGAGGTGACCCAAAACTCACAACTAAGAGAGCAAAACAAAAGGCTCAGGAAAATTCATCTCCTTCCTCTCTCTCTACCGCCACAGCCTATAGTGTAAGGGAAGGAAAAAATTTCTTCCCTCTTCCTTTTTCCAAAGAGGATATTTCCCACGCACCGATTCTCTTTTGTGCTTAGTGAGGAAGAACTTTTTGGCGGTCCCAGGATCGTAACCAAGAACGAGGAGGAAGAGCCAAACACTTCTCTACAAGGGTTAGTCATTCGTTTTATGCATTTATTTTTTATTATATTATACTACAAGGAAAGATCCTTCGGACTTCCGTTTAAGAACTCTTTTATAGAGGCCTCAATCCCAACAACTGGTATCAGAGCAGTCTTGTATGTATAATATTTTCAAAAGTTTTGATGCGAATTGAAATCTATTTTAAAAGGAGTTTTAAAATAAGTGATATACGTTTTGGGTTAAATTAGTATTTATTGGCCTAGAGTTTCTTTCCTAGAATTTTTGTATTTGTTTTAATCATATGTGATATTGATTGAAACGACGGAGGAAAGAAAGGTGAACTAGATCCCGACCGGTACCGAAGGAGTCGATACAACCTTTCTTTCTTCAGACAGACAATTCCATTCTAACAAGAGACAACATGCCATGGCAACTTGTGGCAATCCTTTCTCCTTAAAAGCTTTTTCTAGAGTCTTAGCAAAAATAGATTAGAAAGAGAGAAAAATGACCCTGATGGAGGTGAAAGTATACAAAATGTGAATATGCTATCAAAATGTGAAAACAACATAGATTCAATTTATTTATGTACAATCTTCAGGCTATTTGATGAGTACAAGCTAATTCTTTTTGAAATATAGACAAAATAGGGGCTTTAAAACTTCACTTTCATGCACTTATCACACCCCCAAACTTGCATAATTGCTCGTCCTCGAGTAATCCTTTTTGTTTTTCCACAAGCATTTGTTCACAACTTGAATTCTTTATTGGTTGAGGCTATATTAATATCAACACCATTCCTCTTCTTCAGAAAAGTCAAACTATCAGGAATGCACTTTTAAAAGACAAACTTCAAAGTGGATGTGTGCATCTAATATGCTAGTATCTCCCCTTTAAACTTTAATCATCTAAGTAAGAAGATATCATTGAGTTATTTCCTCTAAGGCTCACTTTTATTGCTTTTATCACTTTCTTCAAATTGCCATTCATAGAAAATTTTGCTTCCTTTACCTTGCAATAGCAAGAGATTTATTGCTTTTGCTACATTTTCTTTCCTTTTTCTCTTTTTTTTTTATTAGAAGCAACTTAGTGATGAGACTTCCTAGTCACCTTCACCTAGAGGCTTTCCCTATAGGCTCACTCATTCCTATGGTAGATGAGTGACTAATTTTTCCCAACCATTTTGTGACTTTTTTTTTAAATGCTCTAAGTGCACTTTGGGAACAAGTTTTTGCTTTTATAAGGGAATTGGAAACATTTGACTTGCAAAAGGATTGGTGGCTATGCCACCCCCAAACTTTTTTTTTTCACTTTGCTCTACACAAGGATTTTGGAAGAAAAAAATTCTGCTCTTGGATTGTTAAAGGCAGAGACTTAAGCTTAAATTGCTTGCCCTAAACAAGTGGCTTTCAAATTCTTATTCAGCTAAATAGGCTTAGGTGGTTGATATAGTTCAAATATTAGCTAGTGTAGAAAGCTATCTTTTGGCAGTGCTCTTCTTCAAGCTTGGCTCTACTATGATATAAGAAGGTTAACTGCCATCTATTAATTGTTTAAGCTAAACAACATGAACTAATAATTCAACTTTGAACAATGCTCATCTCATCAAGCAATTCGGAAAGAACAAAAATGGGAAAGAAAGAAAAACATAATTGAAAATGCTAATGATAATCAAAATGCAAGATATATTCACATACTAGTTGGATTTTTCAAATGGGAGCATACAAAAGAAAGTTAACATGCGAGCAATGGGGACTATCTTACCTCCCCCAAACTTAGAACAGGTTGTGCCCTCGCAACCAATCAAAAACAAAGTTAAAGATGTTCCATTAGATCAAAATATTACAAACATCAGATGCAATTAATATTAGGAAAGCTATAAATAAAGAAATGCAGGCAGACGATCACTTGCAAATTAGCTCCTTATCTGATACATCCATGTCGTAATCATCAATGTGCGTATTTTTTTACTCTTCCTCAAGACTATCATACTCGTAATTAACATTAGATTCATGATTATTGTCCCAATCACATTCATCAATGACACCAAGCTCATTGAGGCGCCTTTCCAAGGCTTCACACTCCGACTCATAGTGACGGTCTTCCTCTTCTTTCACAGAATCAACAACTTCTTTGAGTGTAACAGAAGGCTCATGCTGAGAATGATGAGCATAATCTGCTGATGGGGCAGAATCTTCACGAAAAAAGTCAAACTCGCCCAGAATTGAAGTAGAAAATTTGGGAAAAGTACAAGAAGGATAAATTTGGTGGGAGGAAAGGGTGTCTTCCAAAACACAGTTATGGATCTTTTGGTATCTCCACATGAGCTGGGACTTTTGAATGAAATCAGCAAGGTTAGTTTGAAGTTGTAGAATAATATATTGGAGAACTTCCAATGCTGCAGTAGGCAAGGGAGGTTGGGGATCAAGATCAGGCTGGGCTATAGGGGGTAGGATAGGGCTTGGGTGGCTAAACACTCAGGTCATGCAGTCATGATCAATCACTCCGCTCAAGGTTTTAACCTCATCCCTATTGTCTATAGTGACACCACCAGACTAACAGAGGCGTATGATAAGACTAGGAAATACAAGGCAACCCCTTGACCTGTATTCTCAAAGTATTTTTCCATTTCTCTTGAAATAATGCGACCAACATTGACAGGCTTATTGGTCATAATGTAATAAAGCAGAAGCATTCTTTCAGCACTCATCGTGGTTTTGTGGGAAGGTTGCATGATATGAGTGAGGAGTCATATGAGCCAAATGAGGAAAAGCTTTGAGATGCGCTTTCAGTGAAAACTCCATGCATGGAGATAGACCACTATGCTCCTAGATGACCTAAGTGCTGAAGAATCATGTCTAAAAATTTAGGTGTCAGATAGTCAACATGGTCTGCAAAGTAATCATCTTGGGTAGGGATGGTGTAAAAATCATTGATGGCCTCAGGAGATAAGTTAATGATCTTTCCTCGAACACGAAGTAGGTACTCATTACCGTTGGCGTAAAATTCTAGAGTTAGGGTTAAGACAGGGTTCATATCTTGGTGTTTAACAAGGTTTTTTAGGTGAAGGGTTTCGATGGGTCCAGAGATGTAAGTTGGGAGACCCCATGCAACGGAGGTGGTCATCTCCAATCTTTGCTTAGAAAGGATTTCACAGAGTTTAAAAACCTTATGATATGCCTGATCTGCTTGAGGTGAACAAAAACGAAGATTCTCTAGAGATATTTGAGACGGTGAAGAGTTTTCCAGATCTTGCTCAGATGAATAATCATCGATGGTGTGGTCAAGCTGAATGGGGTTCACAGAGGCTACACCCTTTCTCTTTGAGGAACAGCTACTAGAAGGGTCATTATGAGAAGATTTCTTGGATGGGGTAGAAAGATCATACTGAATGCTAGTATGAACCATGATTGGCTATGGTTTCAGAGGTATGGAGAAGAATGAAGAAGGGGAGAAGAATGATATTGATTCTGGATGGGTTGAAAGGAAAGAATTGGGAAATGGAGCATTAATAGAATCCTTGAGAACTGTAACCGGCAAAAGTGGGTTGAAAAGACACAACACTAGGCGGTAGGGGTCATCATGACTTCGCACGTGCTAGTCACACGAGTTTGGCACGCGTCTACTAAGACTTAGGGAGCAAGTATATCACGTGCAATATTAAGGCGTGCAAAAACATAGCAAAGGATAGAATTAATTCCTAATAACATAATAACGAATTGTCGTGACAAAAGTGGAAGTTGAAATTCGTACCTAGGTGCATAATGCACTAATGAATGTTAGCAATGACAAACTATAAGTAGAATTTTTTAGAATTCGCTGACCAGTTATAGAGGGGTGCTTCTAGTGTTCTGAAAGTGAGAAGTCCCAAATGATGCTCTCAACCAACTGGGGGATGTCTTTGGGTAATTTTCTTGTTTTTTAAGCTGTTTAAAGGCGATTGGGTTCATTTTACATAGGTTTTAGGTGGTATTTATCAATGGGTATGCTAATTTAGGGTATTTTGACAAGGTTCCACCACCCTAAATCAAAAGAAAATATAAAATAAAGTAAGGGAAACACTCCATATGGCAGCCACGGTTTTGAGTCTTTGGTGGAGTTAGTGTTTTGAAATTTTTTGATATCTAAGGCTAGGAGAACACCAAAAAAAACTTCCTAAATGAAATTCCAAATTCGAAATCTTCAAGTTCCATGAGATGGAATTGAAGATTTCATCTCTCAATTTCATTCAAGAATAAAAGGAAGAAAAACCCATAAAATGATAAATAAAATCCTTACTTTGAAGCTTGAAGGAGGGAAGAATGCTCCAAAAGATAGATGGATAGGAATTCCGTTGTAAGGACATTCCAATGCACCAAAAATCAAACAAAATGGAGTAGAAAAGAGAAAAACTCACTCTTTGTTGTTGATGGGAGGATGGCATAGGCAAGGTAGAGGGGGGAGAGAAATTTTGTGTGTTTTCTTTCCTTTTCCTTGAAATAAAGGGATGAATGAGAACCCTAAAAAGTTTTAAGAAACAATTTTTCTTTGCGAGGAGGTTCTTTTAGTTTCCTCTTCCCTTTATTAACTATCTCATGCCATGAATATCATAAATTAACTCGTAAAATTTAATCAAACACATTAAAGCTAGCTAAAATGTGGTTAATTATTATTAATTGGCCTCTTAATAATATTTATTACACCTAGTTTCTAAATAACACATCAAAATTATAAATTACTAAATGAAAGTCTAAAGTATCAAATTTATAATTTAACTCAAAAATTAAATACTTTAAATAAAATAAAATAAAAATCTACCTCAAAATAATGAGATGTTACAGTTTGCCCTCTTAAAAAAAACTTTTTGTCCTCGAAAACTGGGCTCTCTAGTGAAGAAATGAAAGCTTTTATTGTAAGCGAACTCCACCAAATAAAATTGTGAGTCTCAACTGCCACAAGTGTCTAACACACAAGCTCTCAACATGTCCTCTAATATCTGGTTAACTCTCTTTGTCTTACCATCAATCAAAGGATGAAAAGATGTGCTAAAATCCAAACTGGTACCCATGACGATGTACAAACTCTGCCAAAAATTCGAAACAAAGCGGGTGTCCTGATCTGATACAATCCTGACTGGAATGCCATGCAATCTAACTATCTCAGGCAAATACAACTATGGCCAAGTCTCAACTGGGAACGTTAACCTCCCAGGTTTAAAGTGATCCATCTCTGTCAGTCGATCAATAATCCCTCAAATAGTGTTGTTGTAACGTCCCGCTATTTTATAGGTAGATTTTTTTATTTAAAGTATTTAATTAATTTAATTTCTTGATTTTATATAATTTGGTTTAGTTATTTTAGAATTTATAAGCTTTAGTCATTTACTTGGTAATTTTAAGATATTATTTAGAAACTAGGTGTATTAAATATTATTAATAGGCCAATTAATAATAATTAATCACCTTTTAGCTAGATTAATTGTGTTTGGTAAACTAAAGTTAGAGAGCTTATGGTTTAATTGTGCACGGGGTAGCTTTTAAATGAGAAGGAAAAGTAGAAGGGCCATTTTGCAAAAGGAAATTGTGTCTTCAAAGTTTATAGGATTCCTTCTTCTTCCCTTTCCTTTTTTTTTTCAAAACACCAAAAAGGCTCTTCCATTTTCCTTCTTGGCCGCCACCTCCCTCACCTTCCCAAGCCTGGGATTTTGTCGTCTCTTTTCTATTTCGCACGATTCTTTTTGCAGAAATTCTTCTACCTACATCTTGAAGCTTTTCCCCAATTTCTAGGAAAGCCCTAAAGGTGAGGCTCATCAATTACTTATGGGTTTCATTTCTAGATTTGAGTGAGCTTCTACGTTTTACTGTTAGTGCTTGAAATTTCAAGTCTCCATGAATGGAACTTGAAATTTCAAGATAAATAAAGCCCACCCATGCCATCTCCAACTTTTTCCTTCCAAATTCACTATTCACTTGAAAACACTATTCACTCAAAAATCACTTTTTCTCATTTTTAGTTGTGGGTTATAAAATATTTTTTATTGGTGTTATATGTAGGTGGGGCAAAAGCTTGAATCCGGGAATTTCATTGTTTGTGGACTTGAGTTGGTAATTTTAAAAGGTGAGGATAAATAGAATTTTAAATAAATTTAGAAACTAAATTGGTTTCATGATTTGTATGATTAGGAGTTAAGTAAAACCTTGAAAATAAGAGCTTATGAGCAAACTTAATGATATGATTATCTAGGACCTTTGGGTGGATTTCAAACTTAATTTGGTTATGTTTATTTTACTTTAGATTTTATGTTATTATCTTATCGTGGGTTCTTTTTTCTGAGCTTTATACTATTTCTTTGTGATTAAGTTGGTTGGATTTGATAAGTATCATGGAATTGCAGGTTTATGATATATAAGGAAATTGTGAGTTAAATGATTATGAGATTCTGATTTAGTTCTTATCTTGAGAATCAGTTGCGTTTTACGCACCTTGCGACTCTGATTTATTTTCCTTGCATATTGCTAATCTGAAAGTCTATATGACTTAAGAATCTGTTTATGGTTATAGGAATCTAGAATCTGAAATATTTTAATTTAATTAATTCAAGAAAAATAAATTACATTAAATAAATATCAAATTCCTTATTTCCAATAATCCAATATTATTTATCCAAATAATATTTATTTTAAAAGAAAACTTAGGGGTCGTTAAACTTGCCTACTCGCAACCCCAGATACTTTACATGTATCGACAAAACTAGTGGTGAAACGCCACAGCATACGACTAATTTTTAAGTCCCATCCTTCACAATGAGTTAGTCTATAACATTCTCAATTCCATGATTCAATAAATAAATAAATAAAAATTAACAGTTCATAATCACTCAAATACTGGATCTTAAGATCCACCTCCACATTCCACTACAACCACGATCTTGGCCTCGTCCCGAACGTCGGTCTCTACCTTTGCCCACAGTAGCTCTTATAAGAGGTGTAACTATAACACAAATAATTCACATGAGACTTGAATAGCTAGATATAAATAAATAACAAACTATCTTACGAGGTGAGTATATTTCAAGACTTGGTACTGAAGATACCTCGCTCTTATGAGTTCGAGGGACGACAATTAGATTATTATTGGATGTGGTGCATATATGGTCTACAGAAGCATAAGACTCTGATACCAACTATTAAGACTCAACTTTTCAAATACAAAATAACGTCGCGAAACACTAACTTTAATGAATAAATCTCTTATTGAAATATTGCATCAATGAAAACTATTAATGAATTCTGAAATTCAGTTAAAATCCATGATAAAATCAAGTTATTATTGAATAAGAATTTTTGGTAATAAAACAAAGACATTATTAAACTTCTTAAAACAACAAGTAATATAAATGAGTTTTACCAAAAATAAACTAAATGAAATGATGTGGTACACATAGTCTAACAACGCCATATCTTGGATCCTCATCATTCGCTAGCTCTTATCCATTAGTTACCAAAAAAAATATAAGAGTAGCATCATGAGGCTAAACCCAATGAGAAAATAACCTAGATTAATTTTAAAATAGTCTCTAACAAAAAAAAAAAACTCAAGTCCATTTTAATCTAAATGACTTCTAAATGTCTAAAATTCACATCTAGCATAATTCTACTCCACTCAAGTCTCGCTTTCCAAGTCTCATAAAAAACTAAACATATTGTACTCACAACAATATTCATCATCTCAATATATTATTCTAACATATTTCAAAATTTCAATGACACTGGTCCACGCATCAGTCCAACTCAACTATTATCAACATTCAACAGCAAAATTGGAAGGGGATGAGAGTTTTGGCCAAGAACTCAAAAGCTTGAATCAATTTCCATGGAAATACTAAGAGAATTCGAAATCTAGGGCTTACCTTAGAGAGTTGAAAACGTTCCAAGAGTGGAATGGGTAGAAAGGTCTCGGCGAGAGCTTTTCAACGCATCCAAAATCACGCAAAACGGCCAATAAACGAAGCCGGGGCGACACTTTCTTCCTCTTCTCTTTTCTTCCTCTTGTTGCTCGGGTTTGGAGAGAAAAATGAAAGAGTTTTGGTCAATTTTGGTCAAATGACAATTTAAAGAGATGAAGTGAATAGTAAATAGATATTTAGGAATTTTAGAAATGACGGTTGCGTCCTTTCATGACTTTTAACTTTTTAAATCGAAACCTGAAGCTCTTAAATTAATCTAAAGGTGATTAATAGTTATTAATTGGCCTATTAATAATTATTAATGTCACCGAAGCGAATTTTAAGTATTAAAACGATTAAAAAGAAGTTCGAGCGAAATTAACTACTAAAATCGAAATTACAAAAATAATAATTAAACTAAGTACTTAAATTGAAATAAATAAATAAATAATAACATTAAATAAAATTAAAAAAAAAATCACTTCAAAATAACGGGACGTTTCAACGTGTGTTAGTAGTATCATCCTTTGGATATTATAGAATGGAATTACTTAATGTTTGGAGAAATTTAGGATTGATTGTGTCAGATTGATTGGACACAAATCGAAATACGGGTTTGAGGTCTAACCTTACTTTTTATGCTTATTATTCTCACTGGGCTTAAGTTGTTAGCTCGTGTTATTACAAAAATTTCAGGTAATGCCCTGACTAGAGGTCGAGGGAGAGGAGATGGTGCTGCGTGATCAAAGGATAATGACTTCGAGATGGACTGGGTGTTATGTAAAAGTCCATGGACTATGTTTTGTGCATTTTTAACATATTGTGGAGTTGTATATTTGTAAATGGCTCTTAAGAGCTTTTGTCTTTACTTTTATGATTATAACTCATTTTGAACTCATGGATAGGAACTTAATGTTCCTTTTGTTATTTAGATTTTGAAATTAAGATGTAAACAGGTTTTGGCTAGCCAATTTTCAAATATAATCACGCCATTTTTTCTTAAAATATAAAGACTTCCGCTGTGTTTTCTAATTTAAATTAATTAAAAGTGATGGGTCGTCACAAACCTACGATAAGACATGAAAAAAATTAGAAAAGTTTGGATAATTTATGTTATGACAAGTAAATGAGCATAAAAAATAAATATTCTTATACAGTCAAGTTGTGAACCTTTAAATATAATGCAAGTTGTCAAGCATGAATTTCTTCCGAGCCAAATCATGACTACAAAATTGAAACAAAGTTTCATTTTCAAATTTGACACGATAATTTTTAACATCCTCAAAAACCTTAAAGATGGAGGAATAATAACATTACACTCGTAGTGCTTCACTAACTAAAAAAGGAAAGTTCACACTACTTGAACAAATGCAAACTATCTATAAAATTAATATTATCCCATAGAACTTAGAATGATCAAGTGTATGATATGAAAATATAACAATACAAAGTTGACTATCACATACCATAATATCATCCAATAATGCTCCAAAATTATAACATTTGGATCTTGTCTTTAGCTAAGAATTAAAATTAAAGACAAGTAAAGATAAAGATAAGATGAAGGGTGGGATGACATAAGACTTAATTCTATATGAATGAGTTTAACATACATTGGTTATCAAAATTGTAAACAATGGAAAGAAGATGTCAGGAGAGAACCAGAAATAGTTCTATGGAATAAATTAACATATTCATATTGTAAAGTAAAAGTTGTCATTAAATATGACAGAGATAATGTGCCATTGGAGATATTTCTTTGAGCACTAAAAACTAAACAAAACTTTGATGCTTACAAATTGGTACACAAGAGAAAAAGTTACTCATATAAAGGAAATAATGTCCAAGGTAAAAAAAGTCAAAAGAAAAATAATTAATAATGAACATTTGCAATTATTATACCCATATAGACTTAGTTAACAATAGTGGTAAGTATAGAACTTATAATTAATTTGTAACCCATTTATGGCCCATTTCTTCATCAAATAATAGTCCAAAATAAAATAGGCATCTAGTCTCTAGCTAAGAACTCTAAGTTTCGAAAAGTTAGACAATTATTTGGACTATTTATGTAACAACAATGGACAATTTACTTATATTGAACGTTCAAACAAGGTTGCATTGCTTTTAGTTTGGCAGAGATTTGAGCAACACATCCATCTACAACTTTGTCACCATAAAGGTATTACCTATTAGCTGCAAGCCCCAAACAATCTATCAAAAAACTGGAAGAACGACGGTTGAAACAATGTAAATCAAGTGAAATGAAGAGTATAAAATATGGAGTTTAGTATTTTTACGCTTTAAAAATAAAATGTTAAAATTAGAAAGGCAAATTCAATGGATATAAAATTGTAATTACCTACTACTACCATAATTAAAAGGAAAGACTTGTTCATCAAGACAATCACTCACAATGAAGAAGAAATTCACTAAAGGAACAAATTCTAAAAATAAGGTTTTCCAACTTAATATATTCTATACACCCAAGAATCTCATAGTAAAGATAATCCTCCACAATATATAATCAAAGCTCTTTGATCTTATTTTCAAAGAGGCCAAAGTATTCTTTGTTAAGTTTGTGTTTATGGAGAAGATTCTATAACCCTACAATAGATATCACATAGAAGTTAGAGATAAATTAGGTACATGAAAAACATTCCAAAATTAGTCCCAATACAGCCCTAAGAATAGTCCAACAACAAGATAAAGAAGCAAGGGAAAAAAATATGAACTATTGCTTACCAAAAGGTTAACCAGAACAAGCCATAATTTATCCAAGGTTTACAATTAATTAACGATCAATCTTAGACAAAACAAATGGATAAATAAAAAATCATGAAACTTCCATTCATGACACCATAAAAAATAAAAATTTACAGCAATGTATAGGTTGGAAACAATCTGGATGAGAAATCAAACTCACCTAATGAGTTGGTTCACTAACATCGACATAAACAGTTGGCAATGTAAATCAGAGGTTCTTGGCGAATGAATTAATCTATGAAAATAAAATAAAATTAAGGATGAATTTTTTTTGAAAAACTCAAGAAGGAGGAAATGGAAGATAAAAGAATTAAAGGAAAACGGAAATCTCACCATTTAATGAAGCTTGGCACTAGAAATCTTGAAAATGAAACAATGGAGAAGATGAAAAATTGAAATTTGTGGCTGGAAGGAAGAGGAAAGAAAAGAAAAATATGTTTTAGGGTTCAATACTGTAATTCTACTATTTACGAAAACGCCTCTGTAAAGACTCGAATTTACTCAAATCTTTAAATCAGAATAAACAGTGGAAGACTTTATTTTTATAAAAATTTGGCGTGGATCCGTTTAAAATATGGACTACCAAAACCTGTTTACATGGGCCCATTTCAGAGAAAATAAAAAACGAAGAAGTACATACTTCTTTTCATGACAAAATCAAAGGAAATAAACTCGATAATATGTACAACAAGTCTTAGGCTCTCATGAGCCACAAAATATAAGTTTAAGGACTAACAACATAGCATCCATAGGATGCCCCAAAATACACATATGTCCATGTCCAAAAGCCATCTACTCGGGATCAAGCAGCACCACCTCCACGACCTCGTCCTCTCCCACGAGAATTACCTGAAAAAGTTTAAGTGTAGCAACATTAGCATAAAAATGCTAGTGAGAATAAGATGGATGCAAGCACTCCTATGGACCGAATCCCATATCGGAAAATGTGTCCAAAAATCCTATTATGCTCTTACTACCCATTTCATATTCCCAAGTACTTTGCATAAGAAATCAATCCCATTCTACTATATCGTAATTTCGAAAAGTAAACATTCAAACTAGTAAATAAAGTACTAAAACAACGAAATAGTACTAAAGCATAACAAAGTAAATAGCAAAGTAAATAACAAAGTAAATTTCTATCATTTACGTCATTCCACACGTTATTTCACATTGTGACCACATTGTCACATTTCATAATTTAACCGTGACCACTTGTCACCATTCACATTCACATCATGACCTCACTGTCACCAAACACAAACCATATTGTGACCTCACTGTCACCAAACATAAATCATACCGTGACCTCACTGTCACCATACACAAACCATACCGTGACGTCACAGTCACCAAACACAAACCATACTGTGACCTCACTGTCACCGTGACCTCACAGTCACCAATCACAAACCATACCGTGACCTCACTGTCACCAATCACAAACCATACCGTGACCTCACTGTCACCAATCACAAACCATACCATGACCTCACTGTCACCGTGACCTCATAGTCACCAATCACAAACCATACCGTGACCTCACTATCACCAAACATAAATCATACTGTGACCTCACTGTCACCAATCACAAATCATACCGTGACCTCACAGTCACCAATCACAAACTATACCGTGACCTCACTGTCACCACTCACAAATCATATCGTGACTTCACAGTCACCAATCACAAATCATACCATGACCTCACAGTCACCACACATACAACGCGTATCATAACGCCACATGTACTACTCCCTTTTGGTAGTACTAATTAGCGAATCCCATCGCTATAATTATCACACTAATCACCACAACTCCTTTTCTCCAAATATGTTATAGTCCAACTAAACATAATACTTTCTTTCCATTTTAACTATCTTATAACCACTCAAATAAATGGAGTATCTAATTCTCTTCTCCAATTTTCGGGATCTAATTCTCCTCGAGAATATAACTTAATCCACCAATAACATCTTACTTTAATTAACACAAAACTTAACTAGTTATTTTCTTATGCACTTTCCTTAACTCCCAATTATATATCTTCTTGAATAATTTCTAAAATCTAATAATCCCTCTTAACCTCGATCGAACATAATCGTCAAGCAATTCGAAAACATAAAAGTAATCACAACCATTTTAAACTCACCTTATAAAAGAAGTCAACTCCTAATCGCCGGTTGACCGAAATCACGAATGATGCACAAAACCTATAATTAAAATACACCTAAAGTATATTAATTAACCGAATTGAACAACGATCGTCACATCATTAAAATAAAGGAAAAAACAACCCGGGAATTCACCCATGAAGCCCACAGCCCTAGAGGAGTGAAAGGTGAAGTTGGTTTTCCGGATTTGTAAGTACTTTAAAGGCATTTCGGTTTGGTTTCGGGCACTTTGGAGGTTGGTAACATCAATGGGTAACCGTGATTTAGGGTTTAGGTCAAAAGTTCAATCCCGAACAATTATGAAAAACATAGAAACATATCATTTGAATAACCCTAAGCATCAACAAATAAGAGAAAAATCAAAAGAAATGGCTTTTGGCTCAAACCCGATTCTAGGGTTTAGGGAAAGTTGTAAATATACATAAAACACTATTTGAAGCTTTAGGTTATCAACTTTAACATACCTTAAAGCCTTGAGATAATAGTGGAAAAGATCTATTCGTAGGTTGGAAATGATGCTCGGGCCCGTGGCTATCCAACGCAACCGGAATTATAGTGATCCGCCAAGAATTGAAGAAAAACCAAAAATTGGAATTCTCCAATTGATTTCCACGGCAAAGGAGAAGAAGGAGAAGAAAAATGATGAAATTTGGTCTAGTTTGACTTATTTAAAGAGATAAATGAATAGTATTTTTGATATTTAAGAAATTGGAAATGACGCCTACGTCCTTTTCGTGCATTAACCTTTAAAACGAAACCCGAACCATTTAAACTAGCCCAATGGTGATTAATAATTATTAATTGGCCTATTAATAACTATTAATACCACCGAAACTAATTTAGGCTAATTAAACAGTTATAAAGGTTTTCGAACGAAATTAACTATTTAAATCTAAATAACTAATTCTAAAATTAACTTTAATACTTTAAATAAATAAATAAATAATTAAAATAAAATAAATAAAAAATTCACCTTAAAATAACTGAACGTTACAGCCTTTGGTCTAATAATAGTTGACACGCAAAGCGTATCAATATTCACAATTTTTCGCTATGTAAAAATGATGTCGTTTTGATGTTTTGATGCATGAAAGTTGACACGCAAAAGCCATCAATAATCACCTTTTTCCGAGATTGTTCAAAGTTGACACTTTTGTTTTTTTCTCTTATTTTTTATTTTTCTTTGTTGACTCTTAATTCTTATAAGTTAACGCTTTATAGTAAAAATATCAACTTACATGAAAATGATGGTGTCAACTAAGGCCAAATTTGTAGTAGTGTCTACAAATTTATGAAAGACACCAAAAAAAAACATCAAAATGTTATTGTCAAAGTATTGATATTCTCCGATTTGATATCTTTCAACTTAGCTATAATGAATATCAAATTTAAATATTTATATCCTTAAAAATTCCAAAAATATAACACTTTTCATATTGAAAACAACTAAAACTCATAATCTCAAAATTGCATCAAACATCGATGAAACTAACTTTTTCCTACACTCCAATTCTTAAAGGCATTTAATAAACATAAAAAAAAATCTTCAACATTTAAAATCCAGCATCATCAAAATATTCCAAAGAAAAAGTACGAATAATCCTTTATATTTTTCTATAAAATTATTCTTAAGCTAGATTGTTCACTCATATCGAAACAAAAAAGTTCCAAACATCGGTGAGCTCAACTCCACAAATTTAAAATTAATAATTCTATAACTAGTTAAAAATCATTCCAAATTTTAACTAATTTAAAAAGGATTAGGGTCAAGGTTTAAACAATGAAAAGTTGTCATAAAACAACTTGGATGTCCTCGGATTGGGGAGATGAAGTATCGGCTTCATAGTTGTTGATGGGGCTCGACTTTTATGAGAAATTTGATAACGAGGTAACTGTGTTTTGGTCTAATTTGAGATAGGTTGATTGTTAACAATTTGGTTTTAGGTTTCTAGGTTGAATTGAGAATGACTGGGTTGTGGGTTTTCGGTTTTTGATCCAAAAAAATGAAATTGAGTGGATGAATAACATGGATATAAACTTACTTTACAAATCTTGAAAATGGGAAAGAATTTATGATTTTACCTCTTTCAACTAGTGAAAGCTCTAACAAACGGTACCTAATCAACTCCAAACTTCAAATATGAGTCAAGACTACTCTCTACTAAGAAAACCAAAAGGAAAACATTAAAAAAATGCCATGGGAAGGCTGTATGATGGCTGCAGCTGGAAGGAATGAAAATTTCTGGAAAAGCATGAGCAATAGAAGGCTTTTAGGGTTCCAATCCGATCAATTAATATTTACAAAACTATCACTCCCCTAAAATACTCATATCTTAATCATCAGGACTCAAGAGGATGAGCTCTCAATTACATTTGAATCCTCATAAGAAGATCACCATGATCAAGTGAAAATATTGAGTAAACTTGAAGTTTTAATTTCAATTTTTTAGAAGTTACCAAAACGCCCATATCGAAAGAATGAGTTGTTAAAGCTCCAACTAATCAATCCATCCTTATTAATATTAGTTGAGAAAATAATATTAAGTTCTATTTTTTTTGTCCTACTTGATAACGGTGTTAGGAATGGTGTCCTAGAACTTGTAATTATTTAATAATAATAATTTATTAAGAATAAATTAAATAAATAAACATAAGTTCTTTATATTATCTAGATTGATTCAATTAATGATATTAGGAATATATGGAAATATATAAATATCAAACATTCAAATAGTAAACCCTAAGTTACTCTTATGAAATCACGACTTAGTATGTGAGTCATACAAGAGGATTAAAGTCGAGATGAGTAACTTAAACGTGTCTACATAAACGGATAACGTTTGGGAACCTTATCCTGGTAACACTTGTTGATAGCTTCGCATTTTGTTTATAGACAAATGATCGAATCCCCGATCATTCATGTGGGAGACATGAAATGGAAGTATCATATGCAATGTTGATTGTATAAGACAGGACCACGATGTTCGATCAAATTTCTCATTAGTACCGGTTACGAGAAATAATCGAATATCAAACTAAGTTTATCAACCAGGTGATAGATCTCAATCCTGAGTGAAATGCGGACTCCTATTTATGGAGTTATGTTCTTTGATTCACATAGTTGAGAGCGATCTGTAAGAACGCTCAATACACTCCTGTTTTGGGAACATGACTAAATAAGTAGCTGGGAACTCATTTTCACGAGATGGAATTCATAACTTTCCTATAAATTAAAGGTATCAGTGCGATACCTAAACATTTTAGGAACTTTAGGAAACTCCCTTGATGTACTGATTCGAGACATGAACAAGTGGCGCCACAACTTCTATTGATCACAGAAGTATCTTATCTCTAGTTCGACTAAAGATAAAGTTCATTGGAGAATCAGCGGGAACACAAGGATAAAGCGGTAATTACAGGGGCAAAACGGTAAATTTATCCGCCTGTAATTATTAGGGTTCCACGTGAAGGATAATATCACAGATATAAATAATGATAAACTAAATGGACATAACTCATCTATAGTGAGGGGAGTTCACTATGAATCTATAGTGGAATTATTCATAGTTAGATAATAAGTAATTAACGATTATGTGTTAATCACTTAATTGACTAATTATTAAGCCCATGATCTATAGGTCCATCGGGTCCCTATGCTAGCCCAAATATCGTAGTCGCGAAATCAAGTAGAAGAAATGGAAATTTTAAGTAAAGTGAATTACTTAAAATAGGCAATATTAATTGTTTAAATATTGAGTATATTTAAACGGTAATTAATATAAACATTATTAATTGTTTAAATAATAAGTTTATTTAAACAGGAAATTAATAATGAAATATTATTAATTAGATATTATTAATTATTTAAATATTGAGTATATTTAAATGGTAATTAATAATTTGAAATTAATTAACAATTATTAATTGTTTAAATAATTATATTTAAACGGAAATTAATAATTAAAATTAATTAATTAATAATAAAATATAATCAAATAAAATTATTAATTAAATAATGAGTTTATTTAATGGAAATTAATAATTAAAATATTTATTATTAATTATTTAAATAATGAAAATTATTTAAATGGAAATTAATAATTAAATATAATTTGATAATATTTAGTCGGGAGAAAATATTAATATTATTAATTGTTTAAATAAAATATTTTATTTAAATGGTAATTAATAAATAAATTAATTAAGTTGGACTTATTAATTTAAGAGAGAATTTCAAGCCCAATTGGATTAATGAACCCAATTGAGATTGGCCCAAAATAATTAATTAAATAAATTGGAATTATTTATTAATTATACATCATAATTTCGTCCACCATGTATTTTTTAGAAAGAGATAATTGCTTGAATTATATCCTAAAATAATTACATAGATTTATTTACCCAAGATAAATAAAATAAAGAAAAGAAAATAATCTCCTATTTATCTATGGCATTTTCGAAATTGCAAGATAAAAGAAAGAGATAATCTTTTTTTCTTTTTGTATTTATCTCTATAGATTAATCCTAATGTGATTAGGATTCCTATTTTTCTATAAATAGGAGGGTTGGGTCATTCATAAATCATACAATCTAATTCCATAGAAAGTTGGAACTCTCTCTTCCTCCTCTCCCTCCCTCATTGCCGATTTTCCTTAGCCATTGGGAAGAAAAATATTTTTTCTTCTTCCCAATTTCTTCTTAAGTTCGATCCCACAATCGGGTTTCGTTTGATCGATCGGGATATAGCGTAGAAGATCTGGTGTTGCTGAGGATTTGAAGCTGTAAAGAAACCTCCAACCGATTCTCCATTAATCAGTCAATGTAAGTTCCGGTTTTAATTTTCGAAAATAAAGCATGAATCTACATGTTCTTCGTGTTTTTTATCACAAATTGCATGATATTAATAGATCCTAAATTAAGTGTTAATTTGTGTTACTAAATAAATTCCGCTAATTTAGTAAATCATCCCTTCAAACGGGTGGTTACAAAAATAATTACTTAAGAATGATATTTAAAATTACTATAGTAGAACTTTTTATATCAATAAATAATATATTGAGAAAGCTAAATTGGCAGAATATAAGTTTATTTATGAGAAATTAATATTTTAATTTGTTGTCATATGAATGGTTTAATAACTTTTTTTTTATCATGTTCTTTTAATTAATAAAACAATCGTGTATTGAAATTTTTTTTATATATATTTTATAAGATAACATTTTCTATATTATATTATTGAATAGAATAAAAGTGATAATTTAAGTAGAGAAAGTATTTTATCGGTCATTGAACTTGAACTCACGATTGAGATGACTTCATTATTAGAAGTCTAGAAGGAAGAAACTCAAATGATAGGCTTCTATCTCTTACTTTGGATGTGAAAATACTTGGGTGTTATATTGATTCTATTATTATAATATTAAAAAGTATCATATCAATTATCTATTATCTATTATCATATTACCTATTATCTATGTATATTATATTATATTAAGGATAAATACAAAATACACCCTTACAGTTTGAGTTATTGTTAAATCATACCCCTACACTTTTTTTTTTGTTTTAAAATACCCTTGTACTTTAAGAAAATTACAAATCACACTCTTCTATCGATAAGTTTTAACGAAATTTAGACATGTTTATTATATACACATGCTACATGTTCAAAAACCATTAAAAATTTCGAAAAATTTGAACATTTGAGTGTGATTTATAGATTTTACATCTTATTAGGGTTTATTATAAAACTCTACACATCTGTCAATTTTTTTTATTATTTTCATGATATCAGAATACATGACATGCGTAGAATATAAATGTATCTCAATTTCGTTAAAACTAATCTATGAAGGGTGTGATTTGTAATTTTACTGAAGTGTAGGAGCATTTTAAAACAAACAAAAAAAGTGTAGGATATGATTTAACAATAACTCAAAGTGTTAGGATATGATTTAACACTTTCTCACTACAACCGATGTTGGCGTGGTTGGCTGACAGCCAATCCATACCCAATATAATGTCAAAGTCAGACATCGGCATCACAATCAACATAGCATGCAGAAAGCAACCCAAAATACACAAATCATCAGTATAAACAACTCTATCCACAATCACAGATTTTCCGAGCGGAGTAGTAACATGTAACTCATGTCCTAACGGCTCAGAATCAAAGGCGGCAGACTCGACAAACTCAGCAGAAATAAATGAGTGACTAGCCCCTGAATCAAATAATACCAGAGTAGAGTGCCCTAATACCGACAAAGTACCTGTAACAACAGTACCAGATGCCTTAGCATCCTCTTGAGTAGTGGCAAAGCCACGTGCCTGCTATCGTGTCTGGGGCTGTGCCTGAACTGTCTGTGGTGCTCTCTGCTGCTGAGAAGGCCTAATCTGGCCTCTACCACCTGTCTGACCACTACCCTGACCCTGTCCTCGGCCCTGTCCCTGTACTCGACCCTGTCCCTGTCCAGAACTCTGACCCTGTCCTAAGCTCTAACCCTGACTCCCACGCTGTTGTGGTGTCTGTAAACTAGGAGAAAATCGCTTAACATGTCCGGCCTGTCCACAATGGTAACGCTTCTGCACAAAACACTGACCCAAGTGATACCCAGAACAATCAGGACAATAGGGCAACTGAATGGAACTGAGGTCCTGACTGTCCCTTACCCCTACCTGGAGCCTGTCTATATGACTGTGTCCCTCGACCAGGGAGGTCGTCCACAGCCTTCCTCTTCCCAGAAGAGGTCTGAGCAACAATCTCACTGGCCTTTTTCTCAGAATCACCAATATCTAAGGCCAAAGCGGCAGCCGAGCATCGGATACGTGCCAGTCGTAACGCTCGTACACGCCTCGTAGTTCGCTCTCAAACCTACAATAAACCTTTTCCTCTTGCTTTCAGGATCAGTAACATGTTTTGTAGCAAATTTTGACAACCTGTCAAACTCTCTCTCATACTCCACAACAGATCTATCACCCTGTCTGAGTGTGAGAAACTGTATCTCTAACTGATCTCGTGTATCCTCTGGATAGTATTTCTCATAGAACTTTTCCCTGAACACCTCCCAACTAACCTGCAACTCAGGGCTGAGAGTACGAAATAAACCCTTCCACCAGTACAAAGCATCATCTACCAAAGAATAGGTCCCACAGTGGACCTTCAAATGATCCGGACATTTAATGAATTCAAGTACCCTCTCTACTCGGGTGATTCATCTCTCAAGGCAGCGCAGGATCGGTAGATGTCCCATCAAACTCAGGGAGTATTGTACCTGATATACCCTTTCAAAGTTTTTGCGAGATCGGTAATACCAGGCTGGTCTACCACGGAGTCGGTACTCTAACAGGTGGTATAACCCGATCGGTCTGTCCTCCACCACCTCGTAACAGGTCTAAAAAGTACTCCTCGATATGGTGACACTATGACCCTGACTAGGTGTCCGATCCACCTGGAGGCTCATCCTCCTGATAAACAGGTGGAGGGGGTGGCGGTGTAACTGCCCTCGCCCGACCTCTACCTCGTATCCCAGCCTGTACTCCGCTCCTACCACTCCTAGGTATCACTGTCCTCGGAGGCATACTGAAATCACAATCAGAAAAGCCTCACATGAGATCATGGAAAAGGAATGACAATGCTACAATTACACTTAACAAAAAAAGAAGGTTCTAAAGATACCTGGCACCGTTGACCTTGAACAATGATTGGACAAGAATAAAATCAAACCATGAAAACATGCGATGCATGTGGTCTACAGAACCAAAAAGGCTCTGATACCAACTGTAACGACCCGATTTTTCGTCAAATCCATTAAAACAATTGCGCAGCGGAAAAACTAGATTTTACAGAAAAACGGCATGGGTCCGTTTAAAATTCGGATAAACCAAAACCTGTTTACAACCCAATTTTCCAGAAAAAGCAGTAAAACGGAATTTCATATTCCATAATGTGATGAAAATGCTAAAGGAAGCTTAAAGTTCGAAAAACAGATACAAATTATACAAATGCTCCATCGAGCTCAAAATGAACATAATAAAATATGAAAAGTTCAAGAGCATTCAAAATGCTTCACCCAAAACCACAAACATTCTTGTCCATTCATCGTCCTGATAGGTCACGCGGCGCCACCTCCTCTACCTCGTCCTCTACCATGAGTCTTACCTGAAAAATTGTAATTGTAGCAACATTAGCATAAAAATGCTAGTGAGAGTAAAATGAAAGCAAGTAATCCTATGAACAACATTCCATGTCAGAAATCGTGTCCAAAGGCCTAGATTTCACTTTTACTACCATTCCACATTCCAAAGTCCACATATAATCAACATACATAATAAACTTTCTCATCTTCGTGGCTCAACGAATTTCATGAGTCATGGATTTCCTCGAAAACATTCTATCATCATAAAAAAAAACTCATACTAAGATACAAGTAAAAGAATGTGATATACTAAGTGCTAAAGAAAAATGTCGCAACCACACACGCTTAAATCTTTGAGTGCCACCCGTATCACCGCATGTGTAGTACTATAATAATGATAACAATAATAACGCATCCATACACGCTCAAATCTTCGAATGCCAACCGCACCACAGCGTGTATAGTGCTATAAAGTATAATGCATTTATACGCTCATTTCGTAGAGTGCCCCCCTTACCACAACGTATCATAATACCGTATGGACCGAAGTCGACATACCACGTGCCATACCACAAATCATCGTACCATGATACCGTATGGAGCGTATCACATACTATCATGTGCCATATCACATAACCTCGCACCATGATACCGTATGGAGCGCATCACATACTATCATGTGCCATATCACATAACCTCGCACCATGATACCGTATAGAGCGTATCACATACTATCATGTGCCATATCACAAGTGCCGTATAGAGTCCATCAAGCTCCCTAGTAAGCTAGATAAAGTTCTAATAAACTACTAAAGAACATAAACCGCTTGAACTACACGAGTCAATACTCAAGTGTAATTTCTAGCTACTTTGACTCCCAAACCACTTAAAGTTCCTTATTCATTCACTTTCATCTAAAGTCTCCAAATCATCTTACAAGACTTCCAAACCACTCATATTCCTCTTTTACATCCAAAACCATAAGTACACCAAAACCACTCCACTCACATCCGAGTTTAAAGTCTCCAACCAAGTATAACTTCCGGAAGTTAGTTCCCCTCTTAACCTCAATAAACAATAACATAATGAAACATAATTCATAAAATTACTAACTTCCATTTTAAACTCACCTTAGATGTGAAATCCAAGCTTCCAAGGTGCCGGAGTCAAAGTCATGCAATCGATCACAAACCTACATATCAAATACACCTAACAACCATTAATTATCCGAAAATTGATCAAACGACATCTAAAAGCATAAAACGATGAAAACCCCGGATTTAAACCCTAAGGGACCCACGGCCTAATAAGGAAGGAAGGGTTCGGGTTCGGTTTTTCGTCTTTTATGCACTTTTAGAGGTGATTTGGGTTGATCAAAGACACTTTGAAAGTCGAGATATCAGTGGGTCACGATATTTTAGGGTTTTACATAATAATCGATTTCCGAAAAATTAAGTAAAACGTAAAATCATAGAAAACCAAACACCCTAATCTTGGTCAAGTGAGAGAAATTAACACGGGACGGGTTTTCAACTCAAACTTGATTTTAGGGTTTAGGGAAGTTTCTAAAACTTGCTAAAACGACTTCCTCGATTGAAATCTTTAAGCTTCGATGTGTGAATTTGAAGATTTCAACTCAAAACCTCCATTGAAACACTATTCACATCAAAATTTAGAAACTTTGTCATACCTTAAGGTCTCGAGAAAACGAGCGAAAACCTCGATTGCTAGGTTAGAATCGATCCTCGGGATGAGAGCTTTTCAACGGAACCGGAATTACGGCGATCTACCGAGTAACGGAGAAAAGCCAAGAGAGAGAGAGGGGGGGAAGGGTTTCGGCCCAAGCTAGAAGAAGGAGGAAGAAGAAAAATGAGAAGTTTGACCAATAGTTGACTATTTAAGGATGATGATCATGAATAGTAAAATTTTAAGAAATTGGAAAATGACGTCTACGTCCTTTAAATGATTTGATTAAAATACGAAACCCGAAGGTCTTAAAATAATCTAAAGGTGATTAATAATTATTAATTGACCCGTTAATAATTATTATGTCACCAAAACTAATTTAAAGTAGTAAAAGGTTTAAAAAGGTTTTCGAACGAAAATAACTTCTAAAATCGAAATTACTAAGTTTAAACTAAACTTAAATACTTTATTTAAATAAAAAAAAATATTTACCTCCAAAAGTAACGGGACGTTACAATAATGCTCCTTACTACCCATTCTACACTTTCAATTACCAATAAACATACAATCGTAATATAACTCCACATCAATCAACATTCAACTCCGTAAAGTAATGAATTAAAGACCTGAAATAAAAGTACTAATGATTACTAAGTCTTTTGTAACGTCCCATTAATTTGTGATAAAAAAAAATTTTATTTATTTTATTTTAGTTTAAGTAGTTAAAGTTTATTTATTTATCGGTAAATTAGAATTTAGTAGTTTATTTCAGTTTAAGTCCTTTTAATTACCTTTTTAGTTTATTTTCGTTTTAATGGTATTAATAATTATTAACGGGCCAATTAATAATTATTAATCACCATTGGGATAGTTTGAGAAGTTCGGGATTCGTTTTTAAGCCAAAAGTCATAAAGGGACGCAACCGTCATTTCCAAAATTCCTAAATATCTAAACACTATTCACCAATCTTCTTTAAATTCACCTTTGACTCAAAATTGACCAAAATCACTTCATATTTTGCCTCCTCCACCCGTGAGCTTCAAGAGAGAAAAGAGAGATTTTCAATTTTGTTCGTTTCTTGCCCGATCGACTTGATTCCGGGTCCATTGGAAAGGTATCGTTCCTACGATCCTTTTCCACCCAACCATCGTACTTGCCACTCGTGTTATACGGAGTTCTCGGTAAGTTTCTCTTGAAACCCTAAGCTTCAAATAGTGTTTTAATGGAGTTTTCTTTGATTTTCTTCGATTTCGTGTTGTAGAACTCGGTGTTTGTAAATACGAGAGTTGTTTTAAGTGTTTTCGGAAACAATCCCTTAACCCTAAAACCGAGTTTCAGTCGAAACCCTTCCCGTTTGAAATTTACCTTTTTGGGTTAGAATTTAATGAAATGATGTTTATTTAAATTCAATTCGGGAAAGGGCTTATTGTTCAAAAACCCTATTTATCGATACCCATTGAAATCGGGAATATTGAATTTGCTTAAAACCAACTCGAAACACTTTTAAATTGCCTAAAAGCCGGAAAACCAAACCCAAAGCCCATTTTCTTGCTAGGGCCGTGGGCCTCTTATGGGGTTTTGTTGGGTTTTTCGTCAATTTGTATGTTTAGTTGTTGTTTGATCGATAGTTGGTAATTTATTGATTGTATGATATAATGCAATTGTAGGTGTTTTTGAACCGCTCGCTTGATCGCTCCTTCGGACTTAGGAGCAAAGTCATCTTTTATTAAAGGTGAGAATAGTAGGATTTAAAGTATTTATAGAAAGCAAATGAGTGTGAAGGTTTGTAGAGTTTGAAACTAAGATTAGAATCTGAATCTAAGATTAGAGGGTTGTGAGTTAGTGCCCTTAGGATTAGAAGTTAATCCTTTAAGTGAGAACTTAGAAGTTCTCGAGAAAGACTTTGAATCTTAGAGGATTCTAAGTTAGTTTTGATTTGAAACTAAGGTTGGACCATTGGA
The DNA here is from genome assembly GCA_028015215.1 of Gynostemma pentaphyllum. Lineage (NCBI taxonomy): Eukaryota > Viridiplantae > Streptophyta > Magnoliopsida > Cucurbitales > Cucurbitaceae > Gynostemma > Gynostemma pentaphyllum. The sequence continues at coordinate 44,121,653 of CM051353.1, forward strand.
AGTTAAAAGATCCAACTTGTAATTAGAACGATTAATAGAACCTCAGATTATTGGAAGTTTAGAATCCTGGAAGGTAATGGTTAATCGTTTAAGTTATGATTCTACTTTTATTATTGATACCGGAGTTCGATTTACATATTGTTCGTCCGAGATGCTCATTTATTTTACTTGTTTTAATTCCACACTTTATTTATTTACTTTTACAAGATATGCAAGCATATGCTTATCATTCACACCATACCATTATCGCATCATTCATGAAAAAGAAATGAAAAAGAAATGAAAAAGAGAAAGCAAGTGAAAAAGAAACGAAAGTGAAAAAGAAACGAATGGGATCCTACGGGATTTGCTCATTACTCTAAGTGAAAAAGAGACGAATGGGATCCTACCGGATTTGCTCATTAATCTAGATGAAAAAGGAGTGAATGGTATCCTACGGGATTGACACATTACTTCATTCATGCATAAGGGTATATGCGAACCCTACATTGCATATGATTGATGATATAGAGAATTGAGATGTTATATTTTATACAAAGTTTATTTACTTTACTTATTCTATGTCATAACAAGTTAATGGATGAGGATTGACTACAAGTGTAGTAATGTCATACTTTGGAGAAAATGGAATAGAATTACCTAGATTTTGGGGAATTCTAGGAAATAATGTGTCAGTTTACTTGGACACAAATCGAAATGCGAGTTTGAGGTCTATCTTTACTTTTTATGCTTATTATTCTCACTGGGCTTAGTTTGTTAGCTCATGATATTACAAAATTTCAGGTAATGCCCTGGTTAGAGGCCGTGGAAGGGGAGATGGTGCTGCGTGATCGAATAGATTGTGATGGGACATGGGTTGACAGTTAGTAAACAAAATGATGTGAGTACTTTTGAATCTTTTCGTAATTTTCATTTTATTATTATTAGCTCTTATAAAAAATATCTTATTATTATTCCATTTTTATTATTAGTATTAATGTGTATTCATTTTTGTATTTATTTCATTTATAACTTATAGGTGTTCACATATGGGGGATAACACTAGTGGCAGTGAGTATGAGGATGACATTTTCACAACAGCAAAGACGTTACAAGAACGTATATAATCATCATCTATCACGTTCGGGGTATCCTAATCTGCGTGAGAAATTGGTATGTACGAATCTAAGTCATTTACATTAATTTTTGTATGATTATTTATACTAATTAATTAGTTCTATTATTTTTAGATCGCAAAGTTTTTAATTAAAGGTAATTTAGAACGTGAAATTATGTGGAGAGAAGCTCGACGAAACAAGAAAGGAGGATTTGATGTCGAGACACAAAAGATGGTAGACCACATTGTAAGTTTGATTAAAAATGTTTTTTTTTCCTGAATTTAAGTGCCCAAGCAATTTTTATTTTGTTTTGTCCATCTTATGTAACTATATGTGAGGATAGACCACCTAGCATATGTTTTTTTGGTCTCTATCCTATGTAATTATGTGATATATTCTTATTGGATATATAATTAAGGTGATTTATATTATATCTTAGGATGGCATTTCCAAAAATATGAAGGATAAAAAGAGAGGTACGACCAATGATGTGCTTGCTAAGGCTTTGGGAACGAAAGAATCATGTGGCAAAGTAAGAGGAGTGGGTGCATTTGTCACACCTACGGCTTATTTTCATACTCTATCAAACATCTATGAACAAAAAGAGGCAGAAGTAAAAGATGTCGATGAAGAGAAAGTCTTTATGTATCAAAAGATTAGAGATTTAGAAGAAATAGTTCGCAATAGCCAGTTTACACCCACTTCTGAGCATGCAAGTTGCAGTAAGAAAGTCGACGATGAAGAAGATGTAGAACTTGTTCAAGATGATATGGTAAATACTCTATCCTTTAATCAGTGGCTGCTTTCTTTGGATAATTATTTAGATTTCTACAAAATATAAATAGTTCATTTTTTGAGTTTGGATGTCAATATTGATATGAACATCTAACATTTTGCACTAATTTTTTTTTTTAATGTCTATAGGTGACTTCTAGAGAACCTAAAAGGAAAAAGAAGATTCCCACATCACCAAAGATTTCAAAGATGGTTTCTAAATCACCAAAGTTATCAAATAAAGTTTCTCCATCATCAAAGGTATCACCTAAATCGCCAAGGGTTCATAAATCACCAAGTACCTCGCCAAAGATTCCCACATCACCAATAGGCTCAAAGAAGGTTATCACAATACCAATGGTTGCAAAGAAAGATCCCACATCACCCAAGGTATCAAATATGGTGTACATTATTATTTAATATCATTTTATTTTTAAGATCTTCTATAAGTATAAGCTTTATTACATATACGTTACTTTGTAGGAGGAGAAGAAAAAAATTAGACAAGGTGAAAATAGAGTTATTGGTACTATTGATCAATCAAGGCTACCAATGGCTTGAAGGTTTTTACTGGGACATGCTCAGTATGCAATGAAAAAATTGGGTAGTATTCAATTTGAGTTACCAATAGATTTATTTGGGATACATCGAAATTTTTATGTGTTACAAGAAGACATATTTCATCTATGTTCAATGGTGGACCTTGCAACAACGGTGATCGTAGCATACATAGGGTAAGCCACAAAATATACAACAATCTTAGGCTCTCATTAGCCACAAAATATAAGTTTAAAGACAACAACATATAATGTTTCATCTAGCATTCGTAGAATGCCCCAAAATATACACGTAAAGTCCATGTCCCGAAAGCTATCCACTCGTGATCAAGCAACACCATCTCCTCCACCTCGTACCCTACTAAGAGTACTACCTAAAAAAGTTTAAGTGTAGCAACATTAGCATAAAAATGCTAGTGAGAATAAGATGGATGCAAGCACTTCTATGGACCGAATCCCATATCGGAAAATGTGTCCAAAAATCCTATTGTGCTCTTACTACCCATTTCATATTCCCAAGTACATTACATAAGAAAATCAATCCCATTCTACTATATCGTAATTTCGAAAAGTAAACATTCAAGCTCGTAAATAAAGTACCAAAACAACGAAATAGTACGAAAGCATAACAAAGTAAATAGCAAAGTAAATTTCTATCATTTACGTCATTCCACACGTTATTTCACATTGTGACAACATTGGCACATTTCATAATTTAACTGTGACCACTTGTCACCATTCACATTCACATCATGACCTCACTGTCACCAAACACAAACCATACCGTGACCTCACTGTCACCAAACATAAATCATACCGTGACCTCACTGTCACCATACACAAACTATACCGTGACCTCACTGTCACTAAACACAAACCATACCGTGACCTCACTGTCATCAATCACAAACCATACCGTGACCTCAATGTCACCGTGACCTCACAGTCACCAATCACAAACCATATCGTGACCTCACTATCACCAAACATAAATCATACCGTGACCTCACTGTCACCAATCACAAATCATGCGTATCATAATGCCACACGTACTACTCCCCTTTGGTAGTACTAAATAGCGAATCTCATCGCTAATAATATCATACTAACTCGATTCTACACGAAGAATCATTCCAAAGTGTCTTTTAACTACCTTATAACCCTTCGAAATAAACAGAGTAATTTAATACTCATCTCCAATCTCCGAAAACCTAAGTCTCCTTGAGAATACAACTTAATCCACCAATGACATTTCACTTTAAACAACAACAAAACTTAACTAGTTTTCCTTATGCACTTTCCTTAACTCCCAAATTATATACATTCTTGGAAAGTTTTAAAGTCTATTATCCCTCTTAACCTCAATCTGTAACGTCCCGTTATTTTGAAGTGAATTTTATTTTATTTTTTTATTTTATTTAATATTGTTTATTTATTTATTTATTTCAATTTAAGTATTTAGATTAATTATTATTTTTGTAATTTCGATTTTAGTAGTTAATTTTGCCCGAAATCCTTTTTAATCGTTTTAATATTTTAAATTTGCTTCGGTGACATTAATAATTATTAGTAGGCCAATTAATAATTATTAATCACCTTTAGATTTATTTAAGAGCTTTAGATTTATTTAAGAGCATCGGGTTTCGTTTTATAAGTCAAAAGTCATAAAAGGACGCAACCGTCTTTTCCGATTTCTTAAAAATATCAAAACACTATTCATTCATCTTTAAATATCCACCAATTGACCAAAGTTGACCAAAACTTGTCATTTTTCTTCTCTATGGTCGTGGGCTTAAAGGGGGGAAATGGAGATTTTGGTTTTTCGTTCGTTTCTCAACGGATCGACTCGATTTTGGTTGCATCGGAAAGCCCTCAGGTCTAGGATTCATTTCCACCCAACCATCGTACTTGCCACCCGAGATCCACGGAGTTCTCGGTAAGTTTATCTTGAAACCCTAAACTCCAAATAGTGTTTTAATGGAGTTTTGGTTGATTTCCTTCGATTTCGTGTTGTGAAACTCGGTGTTTGTAAATACGGGAGTTGTTTTAAGAGTTTTTGGAAACTTTCCCTAAACCCTAAAACCAAGTTTCAGTCGAAATCCCGTTTGAAAATTACCTTTTGGGGTTTGATTATGGGTTATGTATTGATGATAAATTGTTTATTGTAATTCAATTTAGGAAATTACATATTGTTCAAAAATCCGAATCATCGATACCCATTGAAATCGGGAATATCGAAATTGCTTAAAACCAACTCGAAACACTTTTAAATTGCCTAAAAGCTGGAAAACCAAACCCGAAGCCCATTTTCATGAGAGGGCCGAGAGCCTCATGTAGGGGGTTTGTTGGGTTTTTCGTCTTTTTGCACGCTTAGATGTTGTTTGATCGTTAGTTGGTTTATTTATTAATTGTTAGATGCAATTCTAATTGTAGGTGGTTTGAACTTTGCTTGATTGCTCTATCGGAGGTTGATAGCGAGATCTTCTCTTACAAAGGTGAGAATAGTTAGGATTTAAAGTAATTATAGAAAGCGAATAAGTATGATGGTTTGTAGAATTGGAAACTAAGATTAGAATTCAAACCTAAGAATAGAGGGAAGTGAGTTAGTGCCATTAGGATTGGAAGTTAATCCTTTAAGTGAGAACTTAGGAGTTCTCGAGGAAAGCATTGAATCTTAGAAGATTCTAAGTTAGATTCGTTTCGAAGCTTAGGATGGATCATTGGAGGATAAAAGATCCAAGCTTGTATTTGCAACGGTTAATAGAACCTCGGATTATGTTGGAAGTTTAGAATCCTTGAAGGTATAGGTTAATCATTTAAGTTATTATTTTACTTTTATTATTGTTAGCGGAGTTCGACTTATGTATCGTTCGTCCGAGATGCTTATCTATTTTACTTTATGTCTTTTAGTTTATATCTTTTACTTTATACCCCTTTACCTTATGCTTGCATCAACTAATTTAATTCCGCACTTTATTTATTTACTTTTACAAGGATATGCAAGCATATGCATATCATATTGCATCATACCATTCTCGCACCATTCATGAAAAAGAAACGAAAGTGAAAAAGAAATGAAAGTGAAAAAGAAAAGAAAGTGAAAGAGAAAAGAAGGAAGAATGATGAACCCTACGTGGAGTTCACATCACCGTTAGTGAAAAATAAACGAAAGTGAAAAAAGAAATGAAAGAGAAAAAGAAAAGAAAGTGAAAGAGAAAAGAAGGAAGAATGATGAACCCTACGTGGAGTTCACATCACCTTCAGAGAAAAGAAAGAATGTGAAAGAAAAGGAGTTGAATGAGTATCCTACGGGATGTTCTCATTACTCCTAGATTCAAAAGGAGTGAATGGTATCCTACGGGATTGACGCATTACTTCTTCATACATAGGGAGTTGAATGGTATTCTGCGGGATGTACGCATTACTTCCTCATGCATAAGGCTGAATGGGATCCTACGGGATGTTCTCATTACCCTTCATTCACGCACAAAAAGGGCAAATGTGAAGTCCTACGGGATGCTCTCATGCATTCATGTTTATGATAGATGAAAGAGAGAATCAAGAAGTTGTATGATGTGCAAAGTATATTTACTTTTCTTACTTATGTCATAACAATGTTGATGGATGAGTATTGACTATGATTATTAGTAATATCATCCTTAGAAAGTATAAAACAAAATTACCTAGAGTTTAGAGAACTTTAGGAGTGAATTGTGTCAGATTAATTGGACACAAATCGGAATACGAGTTTGAGGTCTATCTTTACGTTTTATGCTTATTATTCTCACTGGGCTTAAGTTGTTAGCTCATGATAATACAACATTTCAGGTGTTCGGGTCATGAGAGAGGAGCTGGTGTGGCTTGATCGAGATGATGATGATGCTGAGATGGATTAGTTGTCATTTAAAAGTTCCGGAACTTGCCTTATTTTATTTTGTTTTATTTTCGGTCTTTGAGATGTAAATTTGCTATAAGCTCTTAAGAGCTTTTCATTTCACTTTTATTATTATAAATCTCTTTGAACTCCTGATAGGGACTTGAGTTCCTTGTGTTTTAGATTTCGGAATTTAAAATTGTAAACAGGTTATGGATAGTCTGAGTTTTAAACATATCCATGCCAATTTTTTTTATTAAATTTAAGGACTTCCGCTGTCAATCTGATTTAAATTATTTAAAAGTGTCGGGTCGTCACACAATCAAACATAATCGTCAAGCAATTCGTAAACATAAAAGTAATCGCAACCATTTTAAACTCACCTTATAATTGAAGTCAACTCTGAAACACCGGTTGACCGAAATCACGAACGATGCACAAAACCTATAATTAAAATACACCTAAAGTATATTAATTAACCGAATCGAATAACGATCATCACGATACTAAAATAAAGGACAAAACAACCCTGAATTAAGCTCACAAGGCCGACAGCCCAAAGGAAGTTCAAGGTGAAGTTGGTTTTCCGGATTTTTAAGCACTTTAAAAAGATTTCGAGTTGGTTTCGGGCACTTTGGAGGTTGGTAACATCAATGGGTAAACGTGATTTAGGGTTTAGGTCAAAATTTCAATCCCGAACAATTAATAAAAACATCATAACATAACAATTTCAAGACCCTAATCATCATAAAAATGAGAATAACTCAAAGAAATGGATTTTGGCTCAAACCCGATTCTAGGGTATAGGGAAAGTTCTAAATATACATAAAACAACTCCCTCGATCTAAATCTCCGAGTTCCCGAGCAAGAATTGGAAGATGAAAACCAAAAACACCATTAAAACACTATTTGAAGCTTTAGGTTTTGAACTTAAACATACCTTAAAGCCTTGAGAGAACAGATGAAAACCTCGATTGTTGGGATGGGTAGAAAGTACGTCTTGAGAGCTTTCCAACGAGCTAAGGCACAATGAAAACGGTCGAGAAACGAAGATGGGGTGACAATTTCTTTCTCTCCTCTTTTTTTCTCTCTAAGCTACGGGTTTGGGAAGAAAAGATGAGAAGAAATTTATGATTTTTGTCTAATTTTGGCTTAAAAAAGGAGAAGGATGAATAGTGTTTAGATATTTAAGAATTCGGAAATGACGCATACGTCCTTTTCTTGCCTTAAGCTTTTAAAACGAAACACGAAGCAGTTAAACTAGCCCAATGGTGATTAATAATTATTAATTGGCCTATTAATAATTATTAATACCATCGAAACTCGTTTAGGCTAATTAAGCGATTAAAAAAGTTCCGAACGAAATTAACTATTTACTTCTAAATAGTCAATTCCAAAATTAACTTAAATACTTTAAATAAATAAATAAAATAATTAATAATTAAAAAAAAATTTACCTCAAAATAACGGGACGTTACACTGTTAATTTGGATGAAAAACTTAACATTTGATGGCTTGTGAAAGTGTAGGGGTGAAAATTTTCAAATTAAAAGTGTAAGGGTGTAAATTGGAAAACCCTCACTGTGCAGGGGTCAATCATGCGTTTAAACCTTAAATTAATTAAGGATGAGTATCTAAATAGTAGCATGAGATTTTTTTATTTTTGAGAATTTATTTTCTATTCCAATATACCAAACTACCCCATAAAGTCTTTCCATATATATATATTTAGTTTAAATAATAATCTTATGAAATATACGAAAGGGGAGGTGATTCTATAATTTAAACAAAAATAATAATATTCTAAATAATTTCGGTAATATAGGTGACCTAAAAAATCAGTCAAAGAACTTTGCTGGATGGGGTTAGTTAAAATGTTGATGGCTCCATAGTCAGAGACGATACGAGATCAGTTTTCTTCAACCTGATACACCTACCGATCTCATGCATTGGGTTTTTAAATAGCGATATATATATAAAGATAATGAAATATATCATGGTTTAAAAAAATATTAATAATTAAAGATATCATTTAGTTACAAAAGTATATATTTATTTTTAATTTAATTCTTAATTTTACTATTTTTAATTTTTTCAACATATTGTATCAAATTGAGAAAGTGGACACTAAATTTTTGACCTCATGGAATTGATTAGATGTCTAAACAATTGAGCTATACTCGTATTGATACAATTTCAATTTCATATCTGATGTAACAATATTTTTCCAACAATAAAATGTAAAACAATATCTTAAATATTTGCCACCCTTTGTGATTTGATGACTGAATAAAAATTATCTCAAATAGAATATATTTGCATCATATTATTAAACTGTTGGAACTTATTTGAAAACTACCTGTACTTCAGTAAATTATTGAAATATAGTTTAATACTTTATTTTCATTTTTTATGTCCTTTTTAATGAAACTTTTGGCTTTTGAACTTTTTTAATATATTGTATTGAAATATTTTATTCTTTTTCATTGTTATTTTCAAACAATTTATTTGGTTTCGTTTTCTTCTTATTTTTAGTTCAATAAATTATGAAAATACTATTTTAAGTAACTAGTTTTTAACACGTGCGTTGCACGTGGTATATTTATATAAATGAAAAATTAAATTATAATGTATTTATATATTATTAATAATTGAATTGACTATATCATAATATTTTGTTATAAGAGAGTTGACACTCTCGTTTCTATATAAATAAAATATATATATTATTTACATACTCTATTAAGGTGCATGCAAATTAGGTTATTACTAAAAACAATCGAAATTTTACTGATGAAAAGTTATAATTTATTTAAAAAGTAAAAATGAATACGTTTATAGTTTTTTAGTATGAGATTATAGTAGCTTATATTTATAATAACATAATAAACTTTTTTTTATTAGAAATAAAAATTGATATTATTAGAAATATTTATATATATAATTTTATTTGAATTAGTCGTTTTAATAAAATGTTATTGAATATTTTTAATTTGAAAATATATAACATGATTTATAATTATTTATAATTTGAATAAATTCAAATAATTTCATGTTTATTTTAAATTATAAAAATTGAAATCATTAAATATAATGCAAAAACTCTCTATAAATATTCTCCTAGCATGATGGTTGCATTTTAAGGTTTGAGAGAAAATTAAAATATCAAAAGTCTTTTACTAATTGGATTTCATATAAAATAAATACAAAATGAAAAAAGAGTTTTACTACATAAAAATAGAACACGATGAACTCTCTATTCTCTCCCCAATCTCAATCCCATAATACTGAAAAAAGAGAACAATATTCTTTGATCGCTTGTCTCTACAGCTTCCTGCCAAATGGTAATTATTATGATTCATTTTCCTTCAACACTTTCACCTTGTCTTCCATTTGGGTAGTTTCCAAAACATTCACCTGCCAATTACTTCATCAAATAATAATAATGAAGCTTAATTTATTGGAAGACCAAAACAAATTTGTTATCATAATCTCTATTTCGCTCTATACAAATGAAGAAAATGATGAGATATACATTTTTCATTAAGCCAAATAGTTCATTGATTCAAGAATAATTAAATGGAAGACAAATATGATTTTATCTGAATTCTCATAGAGTCCGTTCAATTCCAATGTAATACCTACCTCAACTCAAAGCAGGATCCAGCATATTTTTCTTTAGATTGTATTTACGTTAGTCTTATAGTAATGGAACTATAAAAATCTATAAAAACAATCCAAATAGACTTTTCCTCCAATCTTTAGATTTGTTTTGAGAAAAAGCACTATAATTTATACCAAAGAATAAATAGAAGCTGAAAAGTTTTCTAAATCGTAAGTTAAAAATTTAATTTCTTCATATTCATGAATTATTAAGAATAAAAACTAATATTTAATCTCCGATTAGTGGTTTGTTTTACCGTTTTGGTTTTAGATTTTGTTTCGTTTTCTTTTTTCAATTATCATGTAGTGTTGAAAGTTCAACCGCTCTTTTGAATTTAATAGCATGGATCATGTATAAATGGAAAATGGTTTGTATATTCAAATCATAATAATAATTTATCTTTTTAGTTTAAAATTATTTATTCACTCGATTATATTTTATTTAAATAAATAACTTGTCATTTCTATAGTTAAAATATAAGCTCATTTTTGTATATATCATTTTAATAAAAAAATGGTTATTTAGATAGTATAAAACTTAGTTATTGTATTTAATTATTTAGTAATAATATTCAATTATTAATAATAAGAAAGTATATTTAGAAAAATTGGTGTTCGAAATATTCAATTATTTAGATAGCATAAAACTTAGTTATTGTATTTAATTATTTGGTAATAATATTCAATTATTAATAATTAGAAAAAATTAGATAGTATAAAATTTATTTATTGTATTTAATTAATTTAATAATAAGAAAGTATATTTAGAAAAATTTAGATAGTATAAAATTTGTTTATTTTATTTAATTAATTGGTAATAAAATGATTATTAATTTTGAATGATGGCATTATAAAAAAATGATGGCATTATAGAAATTTAAATGAATTATAAGGGTGAAAATGGAAATCAAAAGTTTTTCCTCTAAGCCACTTTTTAGATATTATAGATTATTAAACGAGTAAAATGTAAATAGCATTTATGTGGTTTAGGCCAAATGTATGAAAATCTCATGTAGTTTGAAAATGGCAAATCACACCCCTGATTCTAAATTATATGTCAATGAGACCTCTCCCCTCCGACACTGTATATTTTCTTTTAACAATAACTTTTTTCGTTTGAACTCCGATTTGAATGATTCATGATGGTTTGGAATCCTCCTTTCAGGCTCTACGTTATGATCATTTCAAAACTTCTAAGTTATCAATAAAAAAGAGTTAATGGCTTCCATCATACATGATATTTTGATGATAATCATATATATTTTTTTACCGATGATTTAAAAAGTTTTGAAGAGATCTTAACGTAGAGTTTGAAATGAAGAAATGAAAATTTCAAAATATCTTAAATCATGCAAATCAGAGTTCAAATGAGAAAATTATGGCTAAAAGAAAGTTATAGTGTTGGAAGGGGAGTCTCATTAGCATAATTTGAAACTATATAGATGTGATTTGCTATTTTCAAAGCACCTGAGGTTTTCATGCATTTGGCCAAAACCAATGGAGTATCATTTAAATTTTACTCTTATTAAAAACTTTTATCATTTCAATAATTAGTAGGTAAAAATATGTTATTTCACTATAATTACACGTAAAATAAAAGTCAAAATTTCAATATTTTACGTTTCCAATACCGTTCCATTTTCTTTCCTTTTCTTTTAATGTGAGAGTGGTGAAGTTTTTTGGGTTGGATTTTATCAAGGGAGTTGGTGAAAAATAAGAAGGGTTATGAGTTGTGGTTCAAATCTATCCCTAATTGGCTGGCTGATTTGAGTATTTTTCATATTTTATTTTTTCTGGTGGTAGCGTTAATGGTAACTAGTTTTTTCTCATGATTTTAAAAAAAAAAAAAAAAAAAAGTTCAGAAGCATTAACTTTTTTCATTATAAATTAGGTAAAAAAAAAACTATCTATTAAATTAATCAATTCATAGAAAAAAAAATATATTAAATTTTAATACCATTACAACATTGCAATATTATGTTTGGAGAAAGATATAATTGAAAAAACATTAATACTCCAAACATGAAATAATAATGAAAGTGTTAATTTTGAAATTTTTTGTTATTTTTAAATTTAATATTCAAAAAGTGCTTTTTTTTTAAATACCTTATTTTGAAACCCAATTTAAAAAAATTAATAATACAGAGAAATTTCATTAAATGACACTTTTTAATAGATATTTTGACCGATATTCATGTTTTGAAAATTTTTAAAATGAATTTTTTTTTAAGATATGGGTTATGTTCCTACCTTTGAATCAAGAGGAAAAAAAATATTATTATTAAAAAATTTAAAAACTTTTGTTAACTTTCTATAAATCAATTTATAAAATGTTATTTTCTAAAAAACCAGAATCCAAAATGCAAAAAGTTTACAACCGGACTTTTGTATATTTGGTACTATTGGAAATGGAAAGAGTCCTCTCCTAATTTCCACGAGCTTTGAAACTCTTAATCGAACGTTTGAAAAAAAAAAAAAAAACAAAACGAAACGAAACTGAAAACCAAAAAAAAAAAATCTAACGTCTAACTAATCTGACAATTCATTTCATATCATTTAATAAAAATTGAATTCTAACAATATGGAGGAAGAATCTGCTAGATTTTATTTGCTAATTATTTTTTTAGGGTTTTGTTATTTTTTTGTTTTAACATCTATTTTTTATAACCAAAAAGAAGCGAAAAAAAAAACATTTCGTGACTTTTCAGTAATTTAATTTGATTATACTCAATATCATGTTTTAGAAAATTATTGATTAGTTGCAATATTTAATTAAAATATATCATTAGTAGTCTATTTCAAATGATTAACATCCAAATTATCAACATGCATGATTATGTGATTATTAACATAAAATATATATTTTATATGTAATTTATAAAGCTTATTAAAAAAGAAAATATCTAGTATTATATTTTATGGTATTTCATGCATTGTTATTATTAGGTTTATTTAACTATCAAAAATAGGTAATTTTGGACATTACTATTTTGTAATTCCTCAGTCTTTTATAATTACTTTCACAACATTTTATAATACTTTTCTTTTCATGTTTTCTTTAAAGAATTCGAATTGTTTACTAGCAATTTTGACATATACTTGATAAACAACTATTAATATTTCTACAAATTTAAAAAAAAAAAATGGTACATTATTCTTAATATTAAAAAAAAAACTATATGATATTGAAATTAAATTAGTGTAGGACTAAAATGTTATTTCAATTTTTCATAATATTTTTTATAACATTTTTAATTAACCAACTCAAAGAGTGAATATAACATACAATGTAAATATTATTCAGTTATGTTAGATTTAATATTCTCATTTTAATAATTAAAAAGTAAATTTGAAGAGTACAAAATGATCACGGATTTATTTTTGTCAACGTTTTAGCTATTTTCAACACAGGTTAGGTAAAATTAATTATTTTTTTATTGTGTCTTTGGTAAGGATTGAAGCTATATAAAGGGAGGAGAGGCTTTGGTTTAAAGGCAGAAAGCAAAATGGGGAAATCTAAGTCATCAATGGCCTTTCTCATTATTGCATTTTTTGTTGCAACCCTAAGCTGGTCATCAACCACCACCGCGGAATACACATATTCTTCCCCTCCACCACCAATTTATCATTCTCCTCCACCACCGGTTTACCACTCTCCCCCACCTCGGGTCTATTATTCTCCTCCACCACCGAAGAAGTACGAGTACAAATCACCACCACCTCCAGTTTATTACTCACCTCCACCACCGGTATACCATTCTCCTCCTCCACCAATTTATCACTCTCCACCAGTAAAGAAGTATGAACATAAATCTCCACAACCTCCAATTTATTACTCACCTCCTCCACCGAAAAAGTACGAATACAAATCACCACCACCTCCAGTTTATTACTCACCTCCACCACCAATATACCATTCTCCTCCACCACCAGTTTATCACTCTCCACCAGTAAAGAAGTATGAGCATAAATCCCTACCACCTCCGGTTTATTACTCACCTCCTCCACCAGTATACCATTCTCCTCCACCAGTTTATCACTCCCCACCACCTCCTTATGAGAAATACCAATACAAATCACCACCACCACCAAAGAAGGAATACAAGTACAAATCACCTTCACCGCCCAAGAAAGAGTATGAGTACAAGTCTCCTCCCCCACCAAAGAAGGATTATGAGTACAAATCTCCTCCCCCTCCAACACCAGCTAAAAAACACCATGATTACGAATACAAATCACCTCCACCACCCAAGAAGCATTACGAGTACAAGTCTCCGTCTTCGCCCAAGAAGAACTATGAATACAAGTCACCACCACCGCCAAAGATAGAGTACGAGTACAAGTCTCCACCACCACCGAAAAAGCACTATGAATACAAATCTTCTCCACCTCCACCACCTAAGAAAGAGTACGAATACAAATCTCCTCCTCCACCATCACCACCAAAGAAGCATTACGAATATAAATCACCGCCACCACCAAAGAAAGAATACGAATACAAATCTCCACCACCACCTTACCACCATTATTAGCTCCATATGTTTTCAGTTACATGAAGGTAAGCTTCTTAATTAGTTCTTATAAAGTTGAGACATACATACATACATATATATATACATACATATATATATGTATGTATATATATATATATATATATATATATATATATATTTACTCTAGTAACTAACCTTTCTTTATCTGATATTAAATGTTTAATGTGAATTGCATCTTATTCTTGCAGGATCAAAAAGAGGAAAATATTCAGTTCAATTAAGACGACAAAATTTACAGAAGATTATTACTATACAGAAAATAAGTTTAGATTGTTCTCATATTATGTATTTGTTTCAATATTTGGCTTTCATATCGCGTACTCATTAATATTATGTATTTGTTTCAATATCTATAGTTTATTTATTGCTACTTTCAATAACTTCCAATGTTCACTTATCATTCATAAAAGATTTAAAATTTATTAAAATAAGTAAAAATAACCGTCTATAACTTATAAAAGCAAGATATGTTGTATTACCTCATCTAATTAAGTAATAATCATAAGAGATGTAGAAATTCTATTGGATCACTTCAATAGTTGATGGCTTTGCAGGAAAAATGTTTGCCAATAGTTTCGCCCGCCATTTTGCTAACGTAGATCCAACGTACTTGAGTGTAATGATTAATAGATGATCATCTTATGCTCTTTGATTATGTAAACTTGAAATGCGGATTAAACTAACAAAGAGAAGAAGAAAGTGTTGGGAGATTTTTAATTTAGCCTATGACTGAATTCAAGAAAAACAAAAGAATACCGAATGCTGAAACGTACCTTACTTCAAGAACGAAAGTGATTACCATACGGGTTTGGATCTTCCAATTCCTTTTGTAAACTCACTATCATAAGACTTCTTAGAAAGGGAAGAAGTTACGTGAAAGTTACAGAGGATTGGGGACCATAACTCCTTTCTTAAAACTGTCCAAAATAACTGCTTGGTCAGTTATCAAGTTATTGAATTTCCTAGTTGGCCCTTCATCAAATAAGAAACTACAAATGGTATCTATGCTTATATAATCCATGATATTATGTAATTACTCTAAAGCCAATAATAAAACTTTAATAGATCAGTTTGATTTGGCTAATCAAAAGATAGCATACACATTTAATAATTACACGTGTGGTCCAATATATTGAATTTTTCCAACAATATCCCACTGGACCACATATGTAATTTTTACAAATGTATTTAACTTTATGAGATCTCTGAAAAATGTTATCATAATAAAGAGTACTTAAACAATCTCGTCCATTAGTTATATCAGTATTGGATCAAAACGGTCTTCGTCACATTTATCGTAACTAAACACATCAATGGTCACAAACACCAATTAACTAAATGACATAGATCAACCATGGATGCATAGCATGGAAATTATATGTAGTGTGATCTGTACATATCTATTCCAATTGGTCCTACTTTACTTTAGTGAGATCAAAACTTTAACTCAATATAACAGAGTGAAATTAACTTACTTTCCTTATTTTTTATCAGAAAATATCCAAAATACTTAAACAATATATCCATAAAACCATATATAGAGCAATACAAAATTACTCAAACTCCCACTGAAATGAAATATCTTGATATAGGATAAGACCCTATGAGCAGTATGCTCATGAAAGACCTTGGGTGGTAATTATTTTGTAAGTGGATCCACTATCATGGAGGTTGACCGAATATGCTCTATTTGATATATGTTCACTCTATTTATTTCTTTCACAATTTTGTTACATACAAGCTCCTATTGTTATTAGAATATAGCATTACTAATTCATTATCACGATAAATTTTGAGTGGTTTTTCAACACCCTCTAAAATACGCAACCCCGTGATAAAAGTTCAGAACCATATTCAATGATTAGATTGATAGAAACTTTCCTAGTTGATAATGTTTTTAGAATTCATTCCACAGTTATGGAAAGTTTCCTACAGGTCATAGCTAGCTGTCTCAATTACGTCAATCATCCTTGATTTAGGCTAATATTTTTCTATTACCTTTTGTTTGTAAACAAAGATGTGTATATGTATCTGTCTCCTTTTGTGAATAATACAATAAGAAAAATCATCTATTCCTTGCTTCTTTATGGTATTAGAGCTACTTTAAGCTCCAACGAGCATCTCAATTTTTCTTTTTTTTTTCGCCATGGCCGACGTAAACTCCTCCAACAATACAAATAATCCTACCATTGTTACAAATCCCTCTCCTTCTCTCGTGTCAGGAACCACCCAACTTATTTCCATTAATGCTGCTGCGCAATTGCCCATCAAATTAACGTCGTCAAATTACTCTTCTTGGCGAGTTCAATTTCATTCATTGTTTTTTGGCTATAATCTTCTTGGGTTCTTAGATGCACCACAAAATGTCCTTCTGCCACCATTACTGGATCTGCTACCATCCACCAACCAAATCCTGAGCTTAGCCTCTGGCAAAGACAAGATCAACTGATATTTCATGCCATTCTTGCCTCAGTCTCAGAAAATATTGTCCCGCTAATCTCTTCGGCCTTAACTAGTCATGAGGCCTGGACCCGTCTAACCCGTCTTTATGCCAATCGCTCCAACACACGAATTATTCATCTCAAGGATAAGCTTGGTCGAATGCAGAAACGTGACAAATCTGTATATGATTTTCTCAATTCCATCAAATCAATTACTGATGAACTTGCTACTATTGGAGCTCCTCAATCTGATGCTGATATTCTTGTTTACTGTCTTCGAGGTCTTGGTGTTGACTACAAAGAAGTTGTAGCTGCTATTAAAAATCGTGAATCCATGATCACATTTGAAGATCTTTATGATCAACTTGTTGAACATGAAGCCACAATCCTCCATAATCAAAGCCCCATCGAACCAACCCCAATCACTGTCAATTTTACCTCAAATTCAGGATCCCAACATTCTTCTCAATCTGGGCAGAATAATCGCAACAATCGTCACCCTAGTTATAACCAGTCACCACGCAACCCTTCTACCAATTCCTCTCAACCTACACCCTATGTATCGGCTCCTCAATCTCACCAACAACCCTTCCGCCCAAATAATTGAGGTGCAGGTACCCCAATCATTTACTGTCAATACTGTGGAAGGAGAGGCCATAATGCTCACCAATGTTATCAACTCTTTCCAGAAAAACGCCCTCAACATTCTGCCAACCATACTACCACGTTTACCTCTCAAAATGGCTCTTGGCTTGTGGATTCTGCTGCTTCCCATCACATTACATCAGATCTCTCTAATTTAACATTCCATCAGCCTTACGAGGGTCCGGATGATGTTGTCATTGGTGATGGTACCGGTCTTACAATTTCTCACACTGGTTCTACTAATCTCTCATCTTCCACCTCTAAATTTTCTCTTGATAAACTGTTATGTGTTCCTTCAATTCAAAAGAATTTGCTCTCAGTTTCTCAATTTTGTAAAACTAACCAGACTTCCATTGAATTTTTTACTACCTTTTTTGTTGTGAAGGACATGCGCTCGGGGGCACCTCTTCTTCACGGGCGGAACAACCATGATGTCTATGAGTGGCCTCTCCCAACAGATCAAGTGGACACCTCCATTCCATCTTCCTTTGCCTTTGTTGGCGTCAAAGCATCTCCTCACATTTGGCATCATCGCATCGGTCATCCATCTAGTTCTGTTATTACTCACTTGTCACAGTCTAAATTATTGTCTTTATCTTCACCTCTCTTCTCCTTTCACTGTGAGTCATGTTCTTGTAACAAGAGTCATCGTTTACCTTTCGGTATTTCTTCTTTAAAGGGTCGCGGTCCATTGGATCTTCTGTACACAGATGTTTGGGGACCATCTCCAATTGAATCTATTGATAAATTCTCCTATTATGTTATCTTTGTTGATCATTTCACAAAATATATTTGGCTATATCCATTGCGTCGAAAATCTGAAGTTCTATCTGTTTTTACTCGCTTTAAAGCTCTTGTTGAAAATTACTTCAAAACTTCAATTGTGTCAATCTACTCTGATGGTGGTGGAGAATATCAAGCTCTCACTTCTCTACTTGCCTCTCATGGCATCCAACACTTGAAAACTCCCCCCCACACACCCCAACATAGTGATTTTGCTGAGCGGCGTCACCGTCATATTGTTGAGACGGGCCTTACTCTTCTTCATAATGCCTCTCTCCCTCTCACTTTTTGGACTTACGCCTTTCAAACCGCTACATATCTTATTAATCGTTTGCCCACACCATTACTTGAAAACTAGTCTCCTTTCAAATTTCACCCAATTATTTTAAATTGAAGGTGTTTGGGAGTCTTTGTTATCCTTGGCTTAAACCTTATACAAAGCATAAATTAGATGCCAAGTCCAAACCCTGCATTTTCCTGGGGTATTCTAGCAATCGGAGTGCATACAAATGCTATGAGCCCAATTCACAAAAAATATATATATCTCGACATGTTAGATTTTTTGAAAACAATTTTCCCTCTCGATCCACATCTCTTGCTCCTCCTCTCATGTCCTCATCCATCACTGACCAATGGGTCTCTCGCTCACCCTCTTTTTCCGCTGTATCCCCACCCCACTTTATCATCCCATCCTCATCTTCATCTGCTCCTACTTCTTCTATGGTGTCCACTGATCTCGTTCCTGAAACTACTCAGCTACCTCTTCATTCTTCTCCCGCCAATGATGAAGATGCCCTTGAAGCCTTCAAAAGCAACAGAAAAGCCTCCTCACAACCCAGTCCTCTACCTACACGGACCCACCATATGCTTACCCGTTCCCAAAATAATATCTTCAAGCCCAAACAGTTTCATGCTACTACCAAGCATCCTATCTTACCCTCCATTGAACCTAATTGTGTATCCCAAGCAATAAAATATCCCCTTTGGCAGCGTGCTATGGAGGAGGAGCTCAATGCTCTACTACAAAATGGAACTTGGGATTCAGTCCCTCCCTCATCTGCTCCAAATGTGGTGGGTTGTAAATGGGTGTTTCGTATTAAGCGCAACTCTGATGGAAGTATTGCTCGCTACAAAGCTCGATTAGTTGCCAAGGGATTTCACCAACGCCCTGGCCTTGAATATCATGAAACCTTTAGCCCAGTGGTTAAGCCAACAACAATTCGCACAATCATCAGTATCGCATTAGCCAATGGATGGTCTATTCACCAACTCGATGTGAATAATGCCTTTTTACATGGTAATCTTACAAAAGAGGTTTTTATGCACCAGCCGCCTAGTTTTTTAGACTCCACCCATCCATCTTACATTTGAAAACTACGAAAGGCCATCTATGGACTTAAACAAGCTCTTCGTGCATGGTATACTGAGCTTAAGGATTTTTTACTCTCTTATGGCTTTGTTAATTCTCGAGCCGATGCCTCTCTATTTATTTATCAGTGTCAACATATCACAATGTATTTTCTGGTATATGTCGATGACCTTCTTGTCACAGGAAATGATTCTCCTTTCATCAAGACATTTCTACATGCTCTCTCCCTCAAATTTTCCTTGAAAGACTTGGGTGCACTTCACTACTTTCTGGGTGTTGAAGCTATTTCTACTCCTACAGGCTTGTTTCTATCACACTACAAAATGAATGGGTACTACCGGCGCACCTCCGCGCCAGAAATGCTAACCATATGTGCCGGAAAAAGGTATCACCGACGTCACTTCCGCGCCAGAAATAGCGCCGGCACTGGGTTGCCGGGGATGCCATTTTCAGGCATAACTGGCACAGCTAATCATAGCGCCAGGGATGCTAGGAACGCATCCCCGGCGTGGTTGGCATAGCGTCGGGGATGCTAAGAAAGCATCCCCGGCGTGGTGGCGCCGGCAGTGGGGGTTAATCCTGAACCCCACTGCCAGGTATTTCCGGCGCTAGAGCGTCGGTACTAATCATATTACCGGGGCTGTAGCACCGGCAATGAACATATTTCCAGCATCATAGCGCTGGAATTAAAGGTACTATTATATGCATGTAACCCTAGTGTCGGCGCTATGGCGCGGGTATTGCCACTGTTTTTTTTAAATTTTACTTATTTTAAGCTCCTCAAAAGCCACCTGTTTCAATATATATATATTAAGATTTTTCTAAACCATATAAAATCCAGAACCAGAAAAAGTTGTAACAAAATGTGATAGAAATTAACTAAAGTTAAATTAAGACAAATATAATGTCTTTAAGAAAGTAAAACATGATGTCTTAAAATACTACAACAGACACGTAATGTGTTCAAAGTACATGTAAATCCTAAGCATGACCATCCCCACCACCTCTATAGTTTCTCATGAACGCATCAAAGTCCTCTCGAAGTTTCCTGGCCTCTAAATCACGTGCCGCCTCACGAGCCTCACGTTCCACATCACGAGCTCGAAGTTCCTCAATAGTAGTAAGGGCTTCAACTAGTTGTTGCTGACTTTGAGCTAGTTGTTGTTGACTTTGGGTGAGTTGTTCCACTTGTGAAGACACAGAAGATCTCGATGAACTACTTGACTTTGGGGGAGGTTTAGGCCCTCTGCCCATACCTCTCCTATAGCCTGGTCTATGACCCAAAGTCATCTCCATTGCCTCGATGTTAGTAATAGATGGGCTTGAATCCGTTGTGTCTGACGCAACTTGTGGCGGGTTCATATATTCCACCATTTTTTTCTAAGACAATAGAAAAAAACACGAAATGAATACAAAATATTTAAAACAAAAACATAACAAACTTAAAATAATAAACTTACGTGATTTTCTTCGGCCTGTCCGCTCACCCACGTTTTTGGACTTTCATAAGAATGTTGTTGCTCAAACACGTCGACCCATGTAGCTTCTGGGTTATCTTGTCCCTGCAAATATTCATATAAAATGTGTATGATACTACAAAAATAGAAAAAATTTTAATAAGTAAAGTGTGTGAAATAGTATTACCATCTCATAAAGCTTGTTAGCATTGGAATTCGAGCCACCTTTATGTAAATACGGTAGTGCCGCTCGGGAATGAGTGTTTGTCTCTGATAGTTTCTACACAAAATGAATATCATAAGTAATTATTTAGTTATTATTCATAAATAAAGATACTAAGATTTAGATAATACAATTTTACCTTAAATTTAGGTGATTTCAAATTCTCGATTAATAACCTCCATTCATCATCACTATGCACTCTCGGATGTTTCATGCGGTCAGCTTGCTCTTCACAAAACTCTTGTACATTATTGCGATAGTATTTTCCAAGCTCATATCGATACTCATTCGCAGAAGATATCATTTGTCCTTCAATAGTTTTCCAATGTACGCCATTGGCCAATTGAAGATTGAATTTGTCCTTAACACATTAGCAATCATGTTAGTGCAAATTATATAATACTTGCAAATCATATATATAAATACAAGACTCACTGCAAGTCGTTGCCTGATATCATTAAGAATCTCTGCCGGCACCAAATCATATCTCCATGGTATGTCCAACGGGTATATCCATGTGATATTCCATAAATATGCAAATGCTCTCTAATTTCTTGAATTGTGGCAAAACCAACATTCACACAATTTAAACAAGGACATCGGGTTTTTCCATTATCATTCAAAACCGTCACTGCAACCTCTAAAAATGAACTCACCCCATCAATATACTCTTTACAAAACCTATCATTTATATTCATCCAACTCCTATCGACATTTGACCTATTTTAAACAAAAAAATCCCAAGTAAATTCCATGGTAAAGTTCTACTCCTCAATGTAAAAACCCCTTAAACATACAAACTATATAAAAAAGAAATATATACATATTTTGAGACGACTAACTTTGCTGCAGGTTAGCCGTCTCCCATGACATTAAAAAAAATACTAAAAACAAAAAATTATATCAACACACATGTCAACCTAAGCAAAACATAAAAACATTAAGACATGCTTTGAGACGGCTAACTTTGCTGCAGGATAGCCGTCTCCCAAAACATAACGACGTTAAAATATAAAAGGTCAGAAAATTAACCTGGATCCTGACATTTGTATATAAGCTCACGAAAGATCCGAAAATATTATCTGTTTCAATTTACAATTGCATTATTCAGTCATTTTAATAGGCACCTTTCATATTTAATCACATAATTAAATAAATAAAAAACAGTGAGTTTTTATGCTAAAAAGTTTGAAATTTCCCTAAACTTTAAAAACAATTCAAGTTTTGTTCAATCAATTATTTAATTAATTATTTGAATCATTTTTTAAAACAAATTAGAATAAAAACATGTTAACAAAACCTAAAAACTCAAAAACATCAAATTGAAAAAACACACTAAATATGCAAAGTTTAAAATTAATCAAATAATTAAATACAAAACACAATAAAATTTAAATTAAATAAATTGTTCATTCATATTAAAAATAATTGATAAAAATGATAAAATTCATCCCAAATCTATAATCAATCATGTATAAAGTAACTAATTTACTTCATAATAACCAAATATTAACAATTTAACACTAAAAGTAAATAACACACACAATTGTTTTAAAAAAAAAAACCTAAAAACTCAAAATAGTAAATTTGAACAAAATCCATATTGATAAAAAAAAAAATTATCTCAAATCTCCATTCAATCATGTATTGTGTGTGCCCAATCTAATTCATAACAACTAATTATTAAGAATTAAACAATAAAACAACAAAAAACCCAATTTTTCAAAAAAAAAACCTAAAACTAAAAACTATGAAATCTAACCAAATAATAATTATTTTAGTAAAATAGAGTATAGAAACATACCTAAAACGATGGATAATGTAAATTTTGGCTTTTGAACGGAGGAAATCGGTGAAGAATCGACGAAAAAAGAGAAAGGATGGCAAGGGGGGCGGCGGCGTCTTCGCTGGAGCAGGGGGGAGAGAAATCCAGAAATGACAAAGGAGTAAGAAGGGGTTTCGGGGGGGGGGGAGGGGGAATACAAAATGAGAAGTTGTATCGCGGCGCACGATAGCGCGGCGATCTATCGAATACAACTAGGCGCCGGCATTGGGCCGGCCAATACTGGCAGCATGGCCAAGCCAGTGTCGGTATTGGGCCGACATCAAGCTTGGCTAGTCCAATACCGGCGCAGCATAAGGGTTGCGCCGGTATTGGTCAACCATTTTCGGCTCACGATCTGTGCGCCGGAAATGGCTGCCTTTTAAGTGGCATTGTCGGCGCCATGAACGTGCGCCAGCATTTCTGACGTCAGTAGAACTTGTTATTCTTGTAGTGTCACAACACAAATACATTCGTGACCTTCTAGCACGATTCAATTTCTCGGGAGCAAAAGATGTTGCAACTCCCATATTCACCTCTATCTCTCTATCTTTACATGATGGTTCTCCTCCTTCTAATGCCACTCAATTTCGCAAAGTTGTTGGTCCTCTACAATATTTATCTCTCACACGGCCCGACATTGCTTACACTGTTAATAAGCTTGCCCAATTCATGCACAAACCTACTGATATACATTGGACAGCTGCAAAACGGGTACTTCGTTATCTCAAAAACACCATATATCATGGCTTATTCCTCAAACGTCAACACCCTCTCAAGCTCACTGCCTTCTCTGATGCTGATTGGGCTGGCAACAAAGATGACTACACCTCTACTTCTGCATATATTGTCTCTTTGGGTGGCAAAGCTATATCTTGGTGCTCCCGTAAATAAAAGTCTGTGGCACGGTCCTCTGTTAGATGAACTTGGTGTCTTTCTTTCTCAATGTCCCATCATTTATTGTGATAATCTTGGAGCCACCCACCTATCAGTCAATCCAGTCTATCATTCACGTATGAAGCACATTGCACTTGACATTCACTTTGTTCGTGATTTAGTGAACAAAGGTGCGCTTACTGTGGCCTACATCTCCACGTCCAATCAGCTTGCTGATGCACTCACTAAGCCACTCTCTCGGCAACAATTCACCTCTTTACGCTCCAAGATTGGAATCTCCAATAGAAATACCATCTTGCGGGGGCATGATAGAAACTTTCCTAGTTGATAATGTTTTTAGAAATCATTCCACAGTAATGGAAAGTTTCCTACAGGTCATAGCTAGCTGTCTCAATTACGTCAATCATCCTTGATTTAGGCTAATATTTTTCTATTACCTTTTGTGTGTAAACTAAGATGTGTATATGTATATGTCTCCTTTTGTGAATAATACAATAAGAAAAATCATCTATTCCTTGCTTCTTTATAGATGCCTCGAAATTTTGCTGCCTTAATAGAAGAAATTAATTAATGAGTGTCTATTTGACAGTTCCCCAAAACTTAGATCCACTAGCTAACATATATATATAGACTTCAAGTGGATTTCCTACTATCTTAGCATCTATCAAAATTAGAGTCGGAATACCCAATGATCTCTTACTGATCCGACCTTTTATATATGAGCATATCATCTTTAGTTCTCTATAAATACCTCATAACCCACTTGGGTGCTTTCTAATGATCCATACTAGGGTTACCAAAAAATGTACGTAATATCCGAAGACGTACATATTTGAACATACATTAGACTTCATACTTCTAAAGAGTAAGAACCTTTTGTATTTCTTTAGCTGTAAAATTGTTTTTCGAGCGCTTATTGAGATTAAAATTATATCCTTAAATAAACTAATTCTTGAGGTTGTTGAGTTTGTTCCCAGGGAATGATTATTCCAATATAAAATTGGTATCCTTATAAGTTTCCTTATCCTCAATTATCTTTAACTATATTTCTATCCCAAACTCAACTTCCTCAAGAAAGTTGTAGATCCCATCTCCAAATATTTTCCTAAGTGTGAGATCATAAATATACCCTTGGATCATTCAACACAATCAATATCTTCATTGTTTGCCATTTTGGAGTCCAAGATTTTCATGGGGTCAGTAAGACCTACCCTTAGTTGGACATCCCCATATATGAATTCTAGAGAACAAGACAAATTATGCTCACATTATACTTTATCATTATAATAATCAATAAATTCAAATCATGACAATTCCCATCTCAAGATACCGAGTACAACGTTAATATTAATCATGATAACATATTGACAATAAGTTCATGTCAAATAATAAAACTATCTTTGGATCGATTTATTATTTACATGTAAATGACCTTATAATCGTATAAACGTCACATATTTATCACAAGTGTGCATGTAATTCTTGGCCAAACATTAACCTTCCTTTGGGCCGGCTAATACTCGCATGAATTCACATACACTTTAAACTTTTAACATCCCTCATCAAAAATTTTACACAAGAGATGTTACTTTGGCGACATCTTATTTCAATTAATTCAATTGAAAATGTTAAACGTCCTTAATAATTATAATATATGCCAAATTTTGAATTTTTTATACTCAAAATAGTTAAATAGTTACATATTGTATATATAACAAAAACCCATTTAACAAAGATATGAGTATGAATACCAAAATATCATGAATTACCCATAATCTAAATTATTAACTTAATATGTATACCGCATGATACAATTGGAATTTTACCAAATACAAATTGTATATACCATTATGGCCAACCATAAATTATATACCCTTATAAAATCAGATAACAAATTAGAACAATATTCAATTTTGAAAACAATATTCAAATTGAATTTTGTACATCTGAAATATTCTGTATCTTAAAAAATGGGTATAAAATTATCAAATTTATGCACAAAGCACGATGAGGGTTATAACTGAATCCAATAATATCATAAATAATTAATTTAAAACAAAATCAAATTCTAAACACCTCACATATCATGAAATATAATAACATATTTCATGGTCATAACTTAAAGATGGGTACCGTAAAACAAAATCATATTTCACATTAAACTTTGTACTTTCATATATATATATATATATACACTACAATAGACAGCCATGAATAGATATTTACCATAAACAAGTTTTGACAAAATCAATTGTCATATCATTGAATGTACTTATTTCCTTAAGGTTAACACAATTTTATTCAGGATATTCAAATCCATAAGAAATGCAAAGCAATCCGATCACATCCATTAGTTTAAAAATAATCAATTCCATAGTGTGACCGAAGAGACGAAACCCAAAATTTCAAATTTGAACGAAAACCATAATTTCAAATTTGAAATAAAGCCGAAACCGTAATTAAAAACTTCATAAATTTAATTGGGTCAATTGCAAATCTAGCAAATTTTTTAGTAATATTTTAAAAATAAAAGCTCAAAAAAATATTTGCAAATATAGCAATTTTGATTGGTTTATCACTGATAAATATTGAATTACATATTTTTACACTAAGTTTATCACTGATAAATACATAAATCACTGTTAATCAGTGATAAACATGATAAAAATTACTATATTTACAAATACTTTTTTGAGTTGATATTTTTACAAATATTGCATAAAAATCTGCCACCCAATGAAATTTCCCAATTTAATTTCTTAAAAAATAGAGAACCAATCCGCTTGATCTTATGACCATCGTGGCAAGGTAAGATATGATGAAATCAAATACTTAGGTTTTGAATTGTAAAACAAAACCCAATTCATAATTCTAAAATTCAAA
The DNA here is from genome assembly GCA_028015215.1 of Gynostemma pentaphyllum. Taxonomy (NCBI): domain Eukaryota; kingdom Viridiplantae; phylum Streptophyta; class Magnoliopsida; order Cucurbitales; family Cucurbitaceae; genus Gynostemma; species Gynostemma pentaphyllum. Next base: position 44,148,691 of record CM051353.1, read on the forward strand.
CAAATTGTTTTTATCAGAAGCAAAATATATATATATATATATATATATATATATATATATATATATATATATATATATATATATATATATGCAAACCGTTTCAAGACTTTTTTTTTAAATCAGAAGCGGTTTCGTCAGGCGATAATTTTTTTTTAATCATCTGAATTTATTGTAAATCAGATCAAAAAGCTCCAAAATTAAACCTTTCCAAATAATAATCCAAAACTAAATTATAAAATTGAGAATCCTGACACAATTTCTCAAGAATCAGTCAATGAAGAGACTCTGATACCACTTATTGGGAGATTTTAATTTAGCCAATGACTGAATTCAAGAGAAAGAAAAGAATACTGAATGCGGAAGCGTACCTTACTTCATGAACGAAAGTGATTACCATACAGGTTTGGATCTTCCAATTCCTTCTATAAACTCACTATCATAAGACTTCTCAGAAGGGGAAGAAGTTACGTGAAAGTTATAGAGGAATGGGGACCATAACCCTTTCCTTAAAACTGTCCAAAATAACTGCTTGGTCAGTTATCAAGTTATTTAATTTCCTATTTGGCCCTTCATCGAATAAGAAACTATAAATGGTATCTATGCTCATATAATCCATGATATTATGTAATTACTCTTAAGTCAATAATAAAACTTTAATAGATCACTTTGATTAGGCTAATCAAAAGATAGCATACACATTTAATAATTACATGTGTGGTCCCATATATTGAATTTTTCCAACAGAAAGGCTTAAGAAAGAAACTGTTGTATTAAGAACTGTAGCACTTGTACAGCACACTTTGTGTAAATGAATACAAGGAAGAAAAATGAAGAACTAACTTGCTGAAATCTAAACCCTAAAACCCTAAACCTTAAACCTTAAACATTTAATGCTAAAATGAACAGCTCAACAATAGAAAATCAAATGCTATCCTACACTGCAACTGCTTCTTCAACAACCTAACTGATTTTGACATCAACAAGCACGCACGCACGTGGGAGGAGCAAAGCAGCTTGACATTCATCTTACAATTCATATAGCAAACTTGAGTTAGTCATTAAGAAATTCCTTGACATGTTTAGAGTCATTAATCATCACAGATTAGTTCATGATTTCTAACTGGATGTCAAGCTACTTCAAGTCTCACCATCATAGCTTTGCACGTGCTTGCTATCAAACTGTCAAATATTTGTTTTAACATTTTGAAGTTTGTTGCAGTGTAGGATAGCATCTAACTTGGAGGATTGAAGATTGATGATGTTAGTGTTAATGCAGAAGCTACTATCTTGATCAATGATGCACAGACATTGAAGAAGAAATTACAAGAAAATGTTACAGGAAGCTATTTTACAAAGACAAGAGAATGAAGGAGAAGAAGAACTATCAAACTATATTCGTAAAACTTGTCTTAATGAACAGAGAGAAGAAGGCTTATATACAAGAAGCTTCACACGTGAGAATTAAGAAAAAGCTTAACAAATTTCTAACTAATCCTCTCATCCTCTAAAAAATCAATGATTGAGTGCCACATCAATACAAATCATCCTCTTGGCACCTACTCATTGAAAAATGAAACACAAAAAAAATGGAATGACAAACAACCAACTCCAAGCTTCAACAGACTACACAAATCATCAAATCTTTTGCTAGGTAGACTCTTTGTTAGCATATCAGCATGATTGATTTCAGTCCCAATTTTCACCACAGCAATATGCTCTTCCTTGATCACTTATCTCACATAATGAAACCTTACATCTATGTGTTTAGTGTGATCATGAAATGAAGGGTTCTTGGATAGTGCAAGAGCACTTTGACTATCACAATTGACAGTTATTACATCATTTAAGCCAATCAAGTCTTCAATAATACCTCTCAGCCACACTGCTTCTTTAACAGCATCACATAAACCTATATACTCTGCCTCAATGCTAGATAATGCAACAACTGATTGAAGACTAGTTCTCTAGCTGATGGTGTTACCAAAAAGATTAAATAAATAGCCTGTCAAAGACTTCCTTTTGTCCTTTTTAGCTGTAAAGTCTGAATCAACATATCCAACAAGTCAAGATACAGATTTCTGTGAATTTTCCATAGCAGAATACACTAGACCCTTCTCAACAGTGCCTTTCATAAACATGAGTATCCATTTAACAACCTCCCAATAGGATTTTCTAGGATTACTCATAAATCTACTTATTAAACTGACAACATAAGAAGGTCTGGCCTAGTGTAAATCATCTCATGCATAAGGCAGTCAACAACATTTGAATAAGGAATAACATTCATCTCTTCCTTACCTTCATCATCAGTGGGAGATTGATTTGTAGACAGCTTAAAATGTGAAGCCAAAGAAGTCTTGACTACTTTAGTTGTCTACAAATTGAATCTAACTTTCCAAATATGATTTCTGATTCACAACCATCTTACGTGTGGTTCTGTCTCTGGCAATTTCCATACGAAGGATCTTCCTTGCTTCACCCAAGTTCTTCATATGGAACTCACTACTCAACATGACTTTAGTTTTGTCAATTTCAAATAAATCAGAAGAAGCAAGCAACATGTCATCAACATACAGTAATAACAAAACAGAAATAGATTCTGATATCCTTTTGACATAGACACAACAGTCAAATATGCTTCTTCTAAAACCATTTACAACAATAAAGTTATCAAACCTTTTGTCCATTGCCTAGGAGATTGCTTTAATCCATAGAGAGACCTGTTTAAATGACAAACCAAATCTTCATTCCCAATTTTTACAAATCCAGCAGGTTGATTCATATAGATTTCTTCATCCAAACTGCCATGAAGGAATGCTGTTGTAACATCTAGCTGTTGTAGCTCCCAGTTGAAGTGAGTTACAATTGACAGAAACAATCTAATAGAACTGTGTCTTATCATAGGTGAAAACACTTCATTATAGTCTATTTCATGCTTTTGAGTGAACTCCCTAGCAACAAGTCTAACCTTGTATCTAGGCTGCTGAACACCACCAATTCCAGGCTTCATCTTGTAAATCCACTTGCAATCAATAGTGTTTTGACCATCAGGCAAGGGTATGTGTTGTTCTTATACAAGGATTTCATCTCTTCTAGCATAGCATTATGCCATAGATGTTTGTCCTCTGAGTTTACAGCTTCTTCAAAGTTCCCAGGCTCTTGATCAGAAGATTTCAGTCCACAGTCTAAGGCATATGCTAAAACATCAGCATGATCTGTCTCTCTGAACCTAGCTGACACTCTGATTTCTCTTCTTTCTCTATCTCTGGCCAACAATTAAACTAGTTGTTCTTGAGTAATTTCAGTATTAGTAGAAGCTGGTTGGGAAATACTACTATTACCAGCTGGCTCTTTACTAGTATCTCTATTAGAGGGAGTAAACATTAAGTCAAGTTTATCCCCTCCCTCTTCTGTCTTTAATTTGTTACACCATCCCATTTCTGACTCATTGAAATTAACATCACAACTGATTATACACCTCAAGCCTGTAGGTTCCAAAGACCATAATTTATAACCTTTAGTTTCTGAGGGATAGCCAATGAAAACACATTTCTTGGCCCTTGGATCCAATTTATCTTGTTTATGGTGTGCATATGCAGTGCACCCAAAAACTCTTAAATGAGACAGATTTGGAGGCTTTCCTATCCATAGTTCCTGTGGGGTTTTGAAATTCAATACAGATGAAGGACTTCTGTTTATAATATATGCTGATGTGTATAAAGTTTCTCCCCACCAAAAGACTTTGGCAATTTGGCATCTGACAGCATGGCTCTCACCCTCTCCAACAGTGTTCTATTGAACCTCTCAGCTAGCCCATTTTACTGTGGAGTGTAGGTAACTGTGAGATGCCTTCGTATGCCAAACTCATTACACATGTTCTTGAACTCTTTGCTTAGAAATTCAAGTTCATTGTCTGTCCTTAGTGTCTTAATACACTTGCCTGTCTGATTTTCTGTAACGTCCCGTTACTTTTAGAGGTAAAGTTTTTTTTTTATTTTATTTTTTTATTTTTTTATTTTTTTTAAAGCTTTTAAAATTAGTTAAAATTACTAATTTCAGTTTTATTAGTTATTTCCGTCCGAAAATCCTTTTTATCGTTTTAATTCGTTTCGGTGACTCTAATAATTATTAACGGGCCTATTAATAATTATTAGACACCTTTAGATTTATTTAAGACCGTCGGTTTTCGTTTTATAAGCAAAAGGTCAAAAAGGGCAAAACCGTAATTACCCAAACCCTAAAATATCTAGATATTTTTTTTTACTATCTTCTTTTAACTTAATCATTAAGCAAAAAACCACACTTCATCTTTCTTCTCTTCTTCTCTCATGGCCGTGGGTCATCATCAATGGTGGGAGAGAAAATTTCTTGGGTTTTCTTCGTTTCGGACCATTTTCGATGAGGTCAGTTGCGTTGGATTGGTAGGGACGAGGGCTACCTATCCAACCTAGCTTTTCGAAGTTTCTCGTTCCCTAAGGGAAGTCCCAAAAAGTAAGTTTTCAAAACTTTTTAGGTGGTTTTGTTCGTTTTTGATTATAAATGAGATTTGAAGTTGAAATCATGAATTTCTATCATGAAAAATGACGATTTTGAGCCCGGATTTTCGAAAAACACTATTCACCCGAAAACACTATTCACCCTAGACACTATTCATCCGAAATCACTATTCATCCGAAAATGCAAACTTGTTCTCATATTAGATATGAGTTGTAATATGTTGTGCAATTGGTGAATTGTAGGTTTGTAATTGTCGTGTGGATTCGACTTCGATTCTTGGATACTCGACTTAAAACCTAAGGTGAGTTTAAAAGGGAAGTTAGAAATTTTATGAATTACGTTTCGATATGATATTGTTTATCGATGTTAAGAGGGAATTAGCTTCTTAGAATTATAGTTTGGTTGGAGACTTTAATTCGGAAGTGTGTGTGGAGAAAGTTGGACTTTTGGTTAGTTTGATGATTAGAGATCATCGGGAGGTTTGGAAGTATGGTAACGTGTTTTGGAGTTGTTAGATGAAAGTGGTTTTGAAAGTTACTTGGATGGATTTGGAAGTAAAGTAATTAGAAGATGCACTTGAGTAGTAACTCGTGTATTCTAGTTAGTTAGGTTTCTAATTAACTTAGTAGACTTTTTCGGAGTTTAGCTAACTTATTGGAGACCTAGGGCACAATGATTCACACATGGTAGTATGTTGATTTGATCCATATGTAATCATGGTGTGATGACTTGTGGGGACCTTGAGCACTTTGATTCTGCACGTGATAGTATGTGATTTTGATCCATATGTAATCATGGTGAGATGATTAGTGGGATAGTACATGGTAGTATGTGATTTTGATCCATATGTAATCATGGTACTATGGTTTGTAACTAGTACATGGTAGTATGTGATTTTGATCCATATGTAACCATGGTACTATAATTTGTGATACGGCACATGATAGTATGTGACACGCTTCATACGGTATCATGGTGCGATGAATTGTTACATGGTGAAATTCCTGATACCTATGGTGAAATTCCTGATACCTATGGTGAAATTCCTGATACCTATGGTGAAATTCCTGATACCTATGGTGAAATTCCTGATATCTATATGGTGAAATTCCTGATACCTATGGTGAAATTCCTGATACCTATGGTGAAATTCCTGATATCCGGTATGGTGAAACTCCTGATATGCGATGGTTGTGATATGGTAATACCGTACGGGCTTAGTATGCGATATTTATCCATATGGTATACCCGGTACGATGGTTGTGATATGGTAATACCGTACGGGCTTAGTATGCGATATTTATCCATATGGTATACCCGTGCGATGGTTGTGATATGGTACATGGTAGTACGTGGATTCGGATCCGTCGTACCATGGTATTATGATCTATGATACGGCACATGATAGTATGTTGATTCGGATCCATACGTATCATGGTGCGATGGTTGTGACATGGTATGACCGTACGTGGTATGTTGATTTCGATCCATACAATAGCACGATACGATGAAACTTGTTTGGTAATAAAGATAGTTAATGTTATTTTTACCTATTCTTTAGAAACGTGTAGTGAGACTTAGTTGTGAATGTTAATTTTACTTTAAGTCTTTATTTTCCATCTCATGGTATTGAATGACGAATACGGGTAGTATGATACTATCATATGTATACATGGAAATTGGAATGTGGTTATGGGTAATAATGAACATTTAGGCCTTTGGACACGATTTCCGGTATGAGATTTAGTTCATAGGATTACTTGCTTTCATTTTACTCTCACTAGCATTGTTTGCTAATGGTGCTACACCACAATATTTTCAGGTGAACCCCGTCCTAAGAAGCAAGGTAGAGGAAATGGTGTCGCTTGACTAGCCGAGGTGGTGTAAGGACAATATTAAACACTTTTGAAGCATTAGTAGTAATGCTTGTAAATCATATACTTTTTACATACTTGTGTCATTTTGAGCCCGTGAAGGGTGTATGTGTAAAGTATTTTGATGTTTTTATGATTAAACTTTACTTTGGAATGTGCATTCCCGATTTATAGCTTTCTCTGGACTTTGGGTTGTAAAACAGGTTTTGATTATTCGACTTTTAAACGAATCCATGCCGTTTTTCTTTAAAAATTAAGTCTTCCGCTGTGCATTTGAATTTAAAGAATTTAATGGAAAATCGGGTCGTTACATTTTCAGTCAACTTCTTCCATTTTAAAACTCTGTAAATACATCAGCCTTGCTCTTTAGGAGAATAACCCCCAACTTTCTTGAATAATCATCTACTATGGACAGCAAATATTTCCATCCACCATGTGTATCTACTCTGGATGGTCCCCACAAATCTGAGTGTATGTACTCCAAGATTCCACTGGTACTATGCACACCCTTTCCAAACTTTACTCTAGTTGATTTTCCAAGAGTATAATGCTCACAAAAAGGTAAATCAGCTACCTTACTCTTGCCAATAAGTCCCTGTTTGCTTAGTTGATGAAGACTCCTCTCACTAATATGTGCCATCCTCTTGTGCCATAATTTAGTCTCCTTCAATTTCTGATCACACACAAGATTCACTTCTCTACTTGTTTCTATTGCACTTCCCTAAAGAAAGTACAATTTATTTCTCAAAGCCCCTTTCAATTTTAAGAGAGCCTTTGTAGATCTTCAAAATCCCCTTTTCAGAGTTGAAAGTGTAACCTGCTGCATCAAGGGTACCTAATGAAATCAGATTTCTTGATAGGTTAGGCACATATCTCACATGAGTGGGCACCTTCTCCATTCCATCAGCTAATTTCAATCTGACAGTCCCAATACCCTCTATACTGCAAGAATGATAATGATCTTAAAATCAGAAAGATACTTAGTATAAGAGGTCATATGGAAGAAACAACCTGAATCAAGCACCTATTCTGCATCTGATTGTGCTTTTGAAACCATCAGGGCATCTTCTGAGCCACATTCTGCTGAGACAATCAAGACTTCTGCTGAGTCATATCCCTCCAGAAGGTTTGTTAATTGGTCTTCTTCCTTAGGTTGTTGTTTTCCTCCATTATTTTCTTGTTTCTGGAGTAGAAAACAATTTCTCATAAGATGTCCTTCCTTATTGCAGTGAAAGCATTTATAGGTCTTGCCTCCTTTTGCTTTTGATCTTCCTTTCTAATTCCTGTCATTCTTGTTAAATCTTGTATCTTGTCTTCCTCGTACAAATAAGACTTCTGATTCTCTCTTGTCTGTTTTCATTTCTAACTCTTTAGATCTAAGAGAATCTATAACCAAATCAAGAGTGAGAGTATCTCTGCCATATTTAATGGCAGTTTTCATCTCTTTTAGACCTTCAGGCAGAGAATTCAAAAGAATCACTGCTTTATTCTCATCATCAAGCTTATCTCCTGCATTTGTAAGATCCACACAGATTCTGTTGAACTCATCCAGGTTCTCTTCAAGCCCTTTTGATGAATCCATTATGTAACTAAAAAACTGCTCCTTTATAAAGATATTGTTTTGCAAAGACTTCATTTGATAAAGCTTCTCCAATTTCTCCCAAAGTGTAGACACTGAATCTGATTCGTTTACATGTTTAAGCACATTATCAGAGAGATACGAGATTATCAAACTATAGGCAATTTCTGCCATTTCAGGCCCTTTTATCAGCAGTAATTGCAGCAGGCAAGGTTGCTGGATCACCTAGGGCTTTGGCATCTTTCTGATGAATAAATAATTCCCTCATCTTCTTCTTCCAAAGGCCAAAGTCACTCTTCCCATTACAACGCTCAATTTCAAATTTAGCGGCCATTGGAGTGTACCTTGGAGCTTCTTCTTGGATCTTCTTTATCGCAGAGGAAGGATGAAAGTTTATTCCTTTCTTTTTCCAGAACTTCGTAATGAAGCCCTGATACCAATTGTTAATTCGAAAGCTACTATCTTGATCAATGGTGCACGGACATTGAAGAATAAATTACAAGAAAAGGTTACATGAAGCTATTTTATAAAGACAAAAGAATGAAGGAGAAGAAGAACTATCAAACTGTATTCGTAAAACTTGTCTTAATGAACAGAGAAAAGAAGATTTATATACAAGAAGTTTCACACGTAAAAATTAAGAAAAAGCTTAACAAATTCCTAACTAATTCTCTCATCCTCTAAAAAACCAATGATAGATTTCCACATGATTTCAGTTAGCAATTGTAGTTAGTTAGTTGAGTGAGTTGTAATTGTTAGGAATGGTGTCCTAGAACTTGTAATTATTTAATTATAATAATTTATTTCGAATAAATTAAATAAATAAACATAAGTTCTTTATATAATCTAGATTGATTCAATTTACGATATTAGGAATATATGGAAATATATTAATATCAAACATTCAAATAGTAAACCCTAAGTTACTCTTATGAAATCACGACTTAGTATGTGAGTCATACGAGAGAATTAAAGTCGAGATGAGTAACTTAAACGTGTCTACAGTAAACGGATAACGTTTGGGAACCTTATCCTGGTAACACTGTTGATAGCTTCGCATTTTGTTTATAGACAAATGATCTAATCCTGATCATTCATGTGAGAGACATGAAATGGAATTATCATATGCAATGTTGATTGCATAAGACAGGACCACGATATTCGATCAAATTTCTCATTAGTACCGTTTACGAGAAATGATCGAATATCAAACTAAGTTTATCAACCGTGATAGATCTCAATCCTGAGTGAAATGCGGACTCCTATTTGTGGAGTTATGTTCTTTGATTCACATAGTTGAGAGCGATCTGTAAGAACGCTCAATACACTCCTGTTTTGGGAACATGACTAGATAAGTAGATGGGAACTCATTTTCACGAGATGGAATTCATAACTTTCCTATAAATTAACGGTATCAGTGCGATACCTAAACATTTTAGGAACTCTAGGAAACTCCCTTGATGTACTGATTCGAGACATGAACAAGTGACGTCACGACTTCTATTGATCACAGAAGTATCTTATCTCTAGTTCGACTAAAGATAAAGTTCATTGGAGAATCAGCGGGAACACAAGGATAAAGCGGTAATTACAGGGGCAAAACGGTAAATTTATCCGCTGTAATTATGAGGGTTCCACGTGAAGGATAATATCACGAGATATAAATAATGATAAACTAAATGGACATAACTCATCTATAGTGAGGGGAGTTCAGCTATGAATCTATAGTGGAATTATTCATAGTTAGATAATAAGTAATTAATCGATTATGTGTTAATCACTTAATTGACTAATTATTAAGCCCATGATCTATAGGTCCATCGGGTCCCTATGCTAGCCCAAATATCGTAGTCGCGAAATCAAGTAGAAGAAATGGAAATTTTAAGTAAAGTGAATTACTTAAAATAGGCAATATTAATTGTTTAAATATTGAGTATATTTAAACGGTAATTAATATAAACATTATTAATTGTTTAAATAATAAGTTTATTTAAACAGGAAATTAATAATGAAATATTATTAATTAGATATTATTAATTATTTAAATATTGAGTATATTTAAATGGTAATTAATAATTTGAAATTAATTAACAATTATTAATTGTTTAAATAATTATATTTAAACGGAAATTAATAATTAAAATTAATTAATTAATAAGAAAGTATTATCAAATAAAATTATTAATTAAATAATGAGTTTATTTAATGGAAATTAATAATTAAAATATTTATTATTAATTATTTAAATAATGAAAATTATTTAAATAGAAATTAATAATTAAATATAATTTGATAATATTTAGTCGGGAGAAAATATTAATATTATTAATTGTTTAAATAAAATATTTTATTTAAATGATAATTAATAAATAAATTAATTAAGTTGGACTTATTAATTTAAGAGAGAATTTCAAGCCCAATTGGATTATTTAACCCAATTGGAATTGGCCCAAAATAATTAATTAAATAAATTAGAATTATTTATTAATTAATATATGCATTTTCGGCTATATATGTATTTTTGGGAAGAGATAATTGCTTGAATTATATCCTAAAATAATTACATAGATTTATTTACCCAAGATAAATAAAAATAAAGAAAATAAAATAATCTCCTATTTATCTATGGCATTTTCGAAATTGCTAGATAAAGGAAAGAGATAATTTTTTTCTTTTTGTATTTATCTCTATAGATTAATCCTAATGTGATTATGATTCCTATTTTTCTATAAATAGGAGGGTTGGGTCATTCATAAATCATACAATTTAATTCCATAGAAAGTTGGAACTCTCTATTCCTCCTCTCCCTCCCTCATTGCCGATTTTCCTTAGCCATTGGGAAGAAAAATATTTTTTTCTTCTTCCCAATTTCTTCTTAAGTTCGATCCCACAATTGGGTTTCGTTTGATCGATCGGGATATAGCGTAGAAGATCTGGTGTTGCTGAGGATTTGAAGCTGTAAAGAAACCTCTAACCGATCCTCCATTAATCAGTCAATGTAAGTTCCGGTTTTAATTTTCGAAAATATAAGCATGAATCTACATGTTTTATCACAAATTGCATGATGTTAATAGATCCGTTATTAAATGTTAATAAGTTTACTAAATAAAATTCCGCTAATTTAGTAAATCATCCCTTCAGTAATTAGTTTGTACATATAAAAGGTTTTACTTTTTAGTTTCTTTGCCTTAATCTTCAATTTGTTCTTGTATTCGAAATGCTATGAGATTTTGGTGCAACATTGTTCTGAATAAACTCCATCATTATTTATATCTCTCTCTTTTCTCTTCTCTTTATTTTTTGATTGATCCGCAAGATGAGTTTACAATTGGTATCAGAGTTTAAGCTCTAATTCGATCTCCCCCCCCCCTTTCATGTTTTAATCCTCAAGATTCTATCAAGATCTGTTTTTGCATCATCAAGAATCTATCTGAACCAAGTTTTATAAATCAAAGTCATGACTGCAAAGTTTAAAATGGAGAAGCTTGATGGTAAAGTGAAGTTTGGCTTGTGGAAAAAGAAGATCAGGGACATCCTAGTGGAGCAAAAGGTTGCAAGAATCCTAAATGACCTTCCCACATTACTTGATACAGTAACTGCTGAAAAGAAGGCAAATGAACGACACTACATTCAGCACTATCATCTTATATCTCTCAGACCAAGGTGGTTCGCATGGTGGATAAAGAAGACACAATGGCAAAGTTATGGAGCAAGCTTGATTCTCTCTTTATGACAAAGTCTTTAACCAATAAGATTTAAATAAAGTAGAGGTTCTTTGACTTCAAGATGGATCCCTCAAAAAGTATACAAGATAACATGGATGATTATGCCAAGATGTGTATTGAAGTAACCCAGATTGGTGAGAAGATCAGTGATGAAAACAAGGCCATAATCTTGTTGAATTTCCTACCTGAAACATATAGAGAAATTATACATGCTATCAAATATGGGAGAGATAACCGAACCATAGAAATTGTATCAGATGCATTGGAAGGCCAGGGAGTTTGAAATGAAATCTGAGGAGAAAGAATAAGAGGCTCTCTTTATGAGAGATAGGTAGTAAAACAAGAATCACAAGGGAAGTAAATTCAACAAGAACAAGTCCAAGGCCAAGGATAAGCTTAGGAGGTGTTTTCATTGTGATAAAGAAATCCATTGGAGAAAAGATTGTCCTCAATTGAAGCAAGGATATAATGGACCTCCATAGAATCGGAGAAACCAGACTGTTAATGTCCATAAATGCTATAAATCTCATGTTGAGATGTTGATGGATCTGACAAGGAATATGGCGAGGAGTAGGTCTTGGACTCTAGATGATCTTTTCATATGTCTCCCATAGGTACTATTTCTATGATTTCCAGATTATAGGTGGTGGCCAAGTGAAGATGGGAAATAATGCTTGTCGTGATGTTAAAAGGATTAGATGTGTCAAATTAAAGCTAGCAACAAGGTGTCCAAGATTCCTTCTCAAGTAAGATATGTACCTGATATGAACAGAAATTTGATCTCAATGGGAACTCTAGATAAGAATGGCAATGAATTTCATGAATCACTATGTCAGCAAGTTGTTCGAAGGCCTATTTTATATTCTTTAGTCCAAATGTTAATTTTGAAGTAAATAACTGTGGGATCCAATTATGACATAAAAAAAGGGGACTTTGATAACTCGTAATTTACTCGTGTTTATTAGTTGTTTTATCTAAAAAACAATTAAAATATGAATGTTAATTGATTTAAATTTCCATAATATTGTTAATCATTGAATTTCATGAACGTAGGAAAAAACGGCGCTCAAATCAGACTTATAATGAATAAATTAGAGCCAAAATAAAATTCCACGCAAAGACACACTGAGATGATGTCAGCAAAGCAAAGGAAAAGGAAGTCATTGTCGTCATGCTGATGTCAGCGAGCACTAGAGCATTAGCGGCTCAGCAACACGATTCGGCTTAGCTTCGTGAGGCGCGTGCGGCTTATCTCATAGATCAGAGGCGCTGGCTCGACTTACACTGCTCCTGATGGCTCGGCTGACGGCTTGGCAGATCAAGATAACATATTTTCTTTATTTTTTATCCGTTTTTATCCCTTTTTGGCCTATATAAAGCCCCAATTGAACCCTAATTAAAGATCCCTTCTCCTCCTATCTTTCTTAGGACTCTTAGATAGTTTTTTATATGTTTTCCAGCTAGTTTCTTTATTCCAACTAGAGGATTATCGAGGTTTGGTTCATAATTTGTGAGGTTTTGTTTTTCAATTTAATTCCTATTTTCTCTTTATTCATGCTTTCTCTTTGCATATTTTATTGTTGATTAATTATTCTTCAAATTGGCCACTTGTTCTTTGATTAATTATCATATTGCTAGTTAGAACGTTAAATGCGTAATTGTTTAATTGTTCTAATACAAGTAGCATGTTAGCATAAATTGATTAAGGACACTTTTTAATTTATGTTATGGGAATTTATGATCTAACTTAAATGAATCGGTCGTACCATGTTTGTTAGTTAGAATTGGGTTCTTCTCATCTAATGTTGTTAATGGGTTAAATCTTATTATCATATTCTAGGGTTATCCGTTAATTAGAGAAGTAGTCATTAGATCGTATCTTGGCTATCGAGAAACTAAGGAAGAGCACTTGTTGTTCCGGTGCTGCAAACTAATTTAGAGAAGAATTTAGTAATCGATGATCAAATTAATGAACCATAACCGAAATTAACTTTTAGTTGGAAGCTTTCTTTATTGATTTTCTTTCTTTTTAATTTATTTTCCATTTTATTTTCAAAACTCAAATCCCCCAGTTTTATTAACTTTAATTTAATTCCCTTTTCCCTGTGGAGATAGACCTTACTTATCATTACTACAAAATTCTAAATCCCGAGAGTAAGTATTTATTTTTGGTGATTTCGACACCCATCAGACTTATCAGTGAGAAGGACTGCAATCTTTATTCAAGCATGGCCTGATAGACATCAAGAAGATAGAGGCACTATCCTTTTGTCAACACTTAGTCATCAACAAGGAAACTAGACCGAAGTTCAATAAGGGGAAGAAATGCACTCAAGGAATAATTTATATCCATTATGATCTATGAGGATCAGCAAGGGTTCAAACAAATGGAGGTGCAAGGTATTTTCTTACCATGATTGATGATTTCTCTAGGAAGCTATGTGTTTGTGTACTCAAAAGCAAGGGTGAGATGTTCAAGAACTTCTTAGACTGGAAGTTGCTCACTGAGAATCAGACAGTAAAGAAGATAAAAAAAAAGGTAAGAATAGATAATGGGCTGGAGCTTCTTAATACCAAGTTCAATGCACTATGCAAGAAGAGTGGCATTGATAGGTATTTAATAGTACCTTATTGTAAAGACCCAACTCTTTAAAATAGAATTAAATAGATAACGCAAGCAGAAGACTTGAAACAATAATTGGAAAACTTGTAAATCGATAAAACATCCTTTCATTTCAAAATGAAATCCAAAATCCTTAAACATTCAAAGATGTGAAGCGCTTCCCTTTTTATAAGTTCAAACTCAAAAATAAGGAAAGTTCATAAAGATAGAAATATTCAAGATAGACAATATCCTAAAGTATGCTCAAAAGAGCTCAACAACCAAACGTAATAAAACTGATAAAATGAAAGTGTCATGACGCAAGCAGTCTATGGACTACACAAAATCTAGTCCATCCATCATCATCGATCTAGAATCATGCCGCACCAGCTCCACGGCCACGACCGAGACCACATCTCGTACCTGAAAGTGTAATATCATGAGCGAGAAACCTAGTGAAGATAAATTGAAAATATAGTAACTTTAAATCTCAAATCCGATCTGGATTTGTGTCAAACGAAAACTATTATCTCTTGACTACCCAATCAAACTTCCAAATGCAAAACTATGCAATTCTCCCAAGAACAAAGAACAAAGATCATACAAGTAGTCAAGTCTCCCAAGCACGTAATAATCAGAACACGTAATCATACGTTAAATTTTTCAGGAATATGACTAGAACAAGTTAAGCTCACTCAGTCTTAACAAAGAATAAGAACAAGAACAAGAAAAAAGAACATAGAACATAAAACAAAGATCATGTGAATAATGTCAGATGATGTAAGCTCACGTAGTCTATGCACGATCCCATTATCTCACTCCAATATCAAGTAAAGCTCACGAAGCCTTTACTTTCTTATCAAGAACAAATGCAAGCTCACGTAGTCTTTACATTATAGAACAAGAACAATAACCTCCCCAATGAATAACGTCAGATGATGCAAGCACACATTCAATTCATGATCCCATTATCTCACTAATGACATGCAAAGCTCATGTAGTCTAAGCAGTCTAGAATATATATATGTATCATAGCTATTATGAATAATACCAGATAATACAAGCTCACATAACTAAATATTATCTCATTATTCATCTCCTATGTTCATAAAACTCATGTAGCCTATGAATTCCTCATGATACATATATCGAACAAGGAATAATGCAAGTACACGTAGACTATGCATTATCTCATTATTCCTTCATGTAAACAAGTGTGATGATAAAGAATCAGAAATTCGAATACCGAAATATATACAGAGAACCAGTTTCAGAACAACTCATCAGAGTAACAATAATCAAGAACATTAGAATATATAGGCTCATAAACCTATACTTTAATCGATCACAATAATCTTGCAAAATTGAATATCTTATATGCCAAAGACTCCAATTGCTGGAAGAACCCAATCTCAGAAAAATAAGTTTCAAGTAATCAGAAAATCTCGATATCATAAATTAAACATCCAAGAACATATGATAAGCAAACTTCTAGCATAAACATACTTGAACCCAATAATTCCATACTCTAACTTCCAAGAATAAGTAAAATCCATAATTTCCCAATATCGATTCTATACTCCTGAGTCCTAATAAATCATATAATTAGCATGCTCAAATCACTTAATTCCAATTTACCTTAACTCTCAAATCACACAAATCATTCAAGAATTTAGTTCCTAAATTTACCGTAAATTCTATTTATCCTCACCTTTTTGCAACTAGCTTGAAATCGAAACCCAAAGCGAGCAATCGAGCGAGAAATAAAGTAAAACTAGCAACAAATGAAGCGTAAAATGAAACGAATGAAAAACAGCTCGGGATTTCCCCTTTGAAGCTCTCGGCCGAACAAGGTAGACCAGGGACGACTTTGTGAGGATTTTAGGGATGTTTCGAGTTTGTTTTGGGTAGATATAGGTATGTAATTTACAATGGGTAAACCAATTTAGGGTATTTGGACAAGATTTTACCAACAAATATTAAAGAAAAATCGAAAATGCAAGGGGACAACATGATGAGGCTCACGACTTTTAAGGTCTTTCATGGGCCTGGGATTTTTGTAAATTTCTTTGAATTCTAAGCCAAGAATACCGAGAACAATCTTAAACATCCCTTTGATTTGAAATCTTCAAGTTCCATGGAATGGAATTGAAGATTTCAACTCAAATTTACAAAAAAAAAAAAAAAAAACTAAAAAGGAAATAAAAACCCAAAGTAAAAAACGAGTAATCTTACCCTTTTGCCTCTTGAAAGTTGGAGGAATGTTTCCAAGGTTAGATCAAAAGATAGATCGGGGGCCGATCTATCCAACGCACTCGAAATCACGTGAAACGGAGAATGGACGAGAAAAAGTCCCTCAATTCCTTTCTTGCTTTTAAAATAAACTCCATGCTCTTAAAACACAAATTAACCTTTAAAAATTACACAATTTATCTAAGCTAAATGGTAATTAATTATTATTAATTGGCCTATTAATAATAATTAATGCACCTAGAACAAAATAATTACTTGAAATATAAAATTACCATATAAAGATTAAAACTTCTAAATAAGGAAATAGTAATAATTAATTAATTCTACCTCAAAATAACGGGACGTTACACTTAGACTTCTCAATGGTATAAGCTAGAAGAAAGATTCAATAGAACAATCCTTGAGAGGGTCAGGTGTATGTTGTCTAATGCAAGGCTACCTAAGAGTTTATGGGGTGAGGCTGTGATGGTAGATGTTTATCTGATCAATAGAAGCCCCTTAGCAACTTTTGATGGTAAGACTCTACTATAAATATGGACTGGGACTCCTCTAAATCTGTCAAACATTAGAATGTTTCGGTGTTATGCTTATTCTCATGTGAAGGATGATAAAGTAGGGCATAGAGCAAAGAGGTGTATCTTCATTGGATATCCTCAAGGTGTAAAAGGCTACAAGATATGGTCAATTTGGAATCACGAGAAGCTAAATGTTTTATCAGCAGGAATGTGACTTTCAATAATTCTATTAATTATTTATAAAAATGAGTTTATTTAAATGGAAATTAATATTAATATTATTAATTATTTAAATAATGAGATAATTTAAAAGAAAAATAATATTAATATTATTAATTATTTAAATAATGAGTTTATTTAAATGAAAATTAATAATTAATAATATTAATTAAATAATGAGTTTATTTAATTTAATAATAAAATGAGAGATTTAAATATAATTGATTCATGGAACAAATTAGTATTTTACCCAAAATAATTAATCAAATTCATTTGATCCAATATTAATTATTATATCAATTTTTCGGATTCATGTACTTAAATAGTAATAATTATTTGATTTTCTTTTCTAATTTTAATTACATAAAACAAATAAATAAATATAAAAAAATAAAAGATATTGCAACGCCACTTGTCAAAACATTAAAAGGAAATTTGTTTCCAAATTGTGAATGGCCTGACGCTTTATCTTTTCAAATTTTATTATTAATTTATTATTAATTATTTAATTAGGAAATTAGGAATTTTAATAGGATGAAAATACCAACTTTTCCTATGAATATGACCATTGAGTGTTAATATTTTATACTTGATATTTTTATAAAAAAGCTCAATCTTTTCTTCTCCATATTACCGATTTTTGGCATCTTAAAATTAGAAGAAATGTGACGACCCGTTCCCGGTAAGTTTTAATTTTAATAATTATTAAATTTCTTTTAATAATTATTAGGATTTTTTTAAAGAAAGGATATTTATTGATTTTTCTTTAAAAGATTAATTAATATCTAATCTTTTGGGAAAAAAAAAAGGAATGAGGCATTCACGTACGTGAGAGAGGGGAAGAAAAAAAAAGGGAGAAAGCTTGACAGAGAACAGAACGTACAAAGAAAAGAAGAAAGGTAGGGTTCATCATATTCTCTTCTCCTTCTTCCTCTTTGCCACCACCATGAAGGGGTTAAGGCCTAATTTATCTATCAAATTCTCTTCCATTCTTTTGAATCTAGGTGAAGGTTGAGGAGTTTCGTGAGACTCGGGAAGTTTCATTAGGATTTCAAGGTTTTTGCGAGCAAGGTAAAAGTTTTCTTCCTTGTACAATTTTGTTTTGATTCTTGGATAGAATTAAAAGAATTGGCCTTTTCTTGAACCCAATTTCACAAACCCTACGTTTTAAACCCTTGAAACCCTAACCTTTGATTCTTGAAAAACTCATTCTCCCTAATCCTTGATTTTAGTGAATTATTACCGGAACCAAAAAGGACCGCCGCCGCCGTAGCCGCTGCCCCCGAAAGGACAGCAGCCGCCGCAGCAGCCCATGGGGCTGCTGCTGGCCGACGCAAAGCAAGCCCCTTTAGGGGGGGTTGCTTTGCGTTTTTGTACCGTTGTCCCGCCCCGTTTTGTTCGTTATCGTTATTTTGTAATTTTAGTTGTTTATGGGTTAGGTTTTAAGTGCGTTAGGCCTTGTTTTCAGGTTGTGGACGTATGGAAAAGGAAGGACATAAATCTTAGGATTCTTTTAATTAAGGTGAGAATTTAGTTAATCTTTGATCAATGTCAAGTTTAATTTTCTTTTTCTTTATAAGCATGTACTGTTTCTGGGTTGTATGTTTGGAGTAATTTTGGGTGTTGATATAATAAGCATGAATTGTATGAACATATGATTTTCTGGATGCTTTTGGATGACAATATTTGATGGCATGCATGTTTTGGATGACAATATTTGATGTTAACATTGGATTTTCTGGATGGATAATTTTAATGTGTTCATTATATGATTTCTAACCTCTTATTGGACATTTTAAATGATCTCAATGTTGCTGGAATTTTTTTCTTATTATTGGATTTTAATGTTTATTATTGCTGGAATTTTTTATGTAAAAACTAGATCAGTCGAACCGCTTTTATTGGGAGTTTTAGTGGGGGATTAATTTTGGATGATTCTTAAGTGAGTCTAGATGACTTAGTGGCTGTTCTTAAGTCTTTTAAGCTGCTGGAAAATTTTATAAAATTCTCTTATCGGTTGACGCCGAAAAAGAAGCAAAACCGCACTAGTTAAGCTAGTTTGGCTTTTTGGAGTGGGATTTCTTTGAGGAACCTTCCTGTGAGTTATGGATCTAATTTTAGGTATTTTTAGACTCTTTTAACGCTTTAATTACATTAATTTTCCAAATTTTGGAATTTTTGAGTTTTAGCCTATTTAAGGTCAGTTTTAGGAGGAAATGGGTTTTCTGAGTTAGAAACTGGACCTAGGATTTGTCAAGCATTCTGGTAGTGATGCTTTCTTTAAAATCACATTATTCGATGTCTTAGATAATGTGGTTGTAGGTTCGCATTAAGTAGGGTCATACTTAATGAAGAATAAGCCGTTAAGGAGTGAATTAGAGTTGTGCACAACTTAATTACACTTAACGGGGTAGGTTCATTCCATTTGATCAATGGGAGAGAATAAACTTGTAGGTTTGCTTGTGAGTCTTGCAAACTCATAAGAATAACTCAAAAGTCGAATCGTGGTAAAAAGAATATAAGAATGAGATTTTCTCTAGAGTTGAGATTATGCCTTGGAAGTTGAGAGATATTAGGAAGTTGTGAGGCCGATTATGGACTTAAGGAATTTAGAAAATTCCTCATGGCATTGCTCTTAAATCAACTTTATTCTCACTGGGCGTAGCCTCATGATGCTACATTGTTTTTTTTTCAGGTAATAAAAAGAAGAAATTTGGTAAATGATGAGGTCGTGGGTGGTGACTTGTTGGGCTTGGATTTACAAGTCGGCGATGTTTCTGTTTTGTTCTTGTCTAGTAGTTTATTGAGATTTTATTTTCCATTATTGACATTGGTTTTCATGAATTATTTATTCCAAAACTCAGGTTAGTTGATTTAAATGTTTTGTTTAAAACCGAGCTCGAATAAAAGTTAAATGTTGGATGTTGGATTTGTGAAGATTTTTAATGTGAATGAAATGAAGTTTGTTTAGTTTGACTTTAAATGAGAAGTATTTGATTTGAGATGCTGTTATTTATGTTTCCGCTGCATTTTAGTCAATTTCCATGTTTTGGGAATTTGGGTTGTTACAATAAATTTTCTTTCTTGTTCGTTCTTCCGGTTCGATTCCCACAAGTTAGGTTAGTTAATGATCAGGTCATAGCCTAGAAGGATTGATGTTGCAAAGAAAGCTCCAACCATATTCTCCATATTTTCTACAATGTAAGTTTTCGAAAATCTTAACTTTTTCAATTTAAGGTTTGATTACAATTGCATTTTTATGCTAATGTTGCTGCACTTATACTTTTCAGTTACCCCATGTGGTAGAGGATGTGGTAGGGGACGTGATGTCACTTGAGTGTGACGAGTGATGGATGGCGAACAATGCACTTGGATTTAGTTTTCTTTGGCATTCTAGGAATGCATGAAATTAAACATTTTCTCTTACTTATCTTTAGTTCTTTTCTTTTGAAATATTGTTTTTGTGGACTCTTAGAGAGCTTTTGGATTGTTCTTTATGGATTATGTTTACTTTGATATTTAATTTCAAAAGAAAATGTGTATTTCCATGTTATTATCAGTTTATCTGTTGGGAAGAAGGAATTATGATATTGTGTTCAAATGGGGGTTTAAATAGGCAAAATAAGCTAAAAATCATGCAAATCAAATTCCAATAGGCCCAAGCTGTGAGCTGAGCTATAGAGCTGCACCAACGAGCCGAGTCAATCACATTATGTCTCACCAACCATCCGCGCTAAGCCGCACATGTCTGCCATCGTTTGCTTCCTTTGTTTTCATGTCATACGAGTGACATGTCGCCTCTAGATAAGCAACACACGTCTTTTAACAATTCTTAAGTAGATCAAATAACCCTGACATCATGTTGATGTCAACTCTCCAATTTTGCAACGTCAAGTGTCGTTGTTGTAGCGATAGTTTTTTTATGGCAGTTGTATTTTTGCTCTAATTTCTTCGTTACAAGTTCAATTTTAATGTTGTTTTGGCCTGCGTCCATAAAATTCAATGATTAATAATATTTTGAGCTTTTAAATCAAATTATTCCTATATTTTAATGGTTTTGGAGATATTATCACTAATAAAAATGCATAAACTAACGAGTTATCAATCTAGTATAGGTGGCATTGAATAGATTTGCTTTAAAGAATATTTGATTATTCAAATTTATTTATTCTAAATAAATTATGTTTACGTTAAGTTATAAGGCCTAGGACATCAATCCCAACACTAATTTCCAAACGAGAGGGGGGGGGGATATTGAGCATATACTATATCTAAGTCACTCTTACCCATACAAATCAAAGGGTTATCTTCTACAGATAGAAGTTCATAATCCACACAAGATTAAGGTTAACTATATCTGACAAACCTATTGATATTTATAAAGTATCTCTTTGAATTGTCTAAGCAGAAGATAGTAAACACATCTAGTCCAATATTCTCTTATAATCTTGATTGTAGTGACACATCCACTCACATGTCTTTACATGAGTGATCAAAATAAGATCACTTGTACAAGTTATATAAATGGATCTTTTAGTAGTATTATTAGGATAAGACACCCAACCATTATTCATATTACACAGACACACTTTGAGTTACAACTTGACTGAATCATCTGTATGCATCACATACTGAATAAAAATTACTATTAAGTAGCTCTGAATTTGATGATGAATAGACTAAGAATTTATTATAAACCAATAAATGGCAAATACAAATATTACCAACAATTAAATAAATTTTCTTATTTTTTTTATTACTAAACAGAGAGAGTATGAGATTTTGAAGAAAGTTAGGCTTTTATAGAATGACGAGAATGATTTGGGGTCTGAGTTTTGTTTAGGCCCAAATGAAAACTTTACAACACAGGGCTCATGAATCATATCATTTGAGGTATTAGATTCTTGATGACGAGATGGTCTTAAAAGCCCTCGAAATTTAGGTATCATGTATAAATGAAATATTGGAATTATTGTTAAAAAAAATAATGGGCTTTTCTAATTTTGTTCTTTTTTTAACACACTCCTATAAGTTTATGTGGCCAATAATAGACTATGGTATAGAAGGTTTTGGTTCATTTCAAGTTTTCAATTCGTTTTTCTCCAGAGTCGGTTCTTAGCAATATAATATTGGGGCTCTTGCGAAAATAGCAAAAATATGTTCAATATTTATAAAAATAACAGTAAAAAAACATATTTGCAAAAATAGCAGAAAAATTAAATTTACACCTAAAATATTACAAAATTGTCACTAGTAATCAGTGATATCTTTACAAGTAATCACTGATTTATTTAAATCTTGATTTTTGTGCAGGAGTAATCACGTATTATTTTATAAGTTATTACTGATATCTCTGACCACATGAATGGAGATTTTTAAAAATCTGCTATATTTGCAAATACTTTTTAAAACTGCTATATTTATAAATATTGCTAAAAATTCTGCTACCCAATGAAATTCCTCTATAATATTTATTGAAACAAATTCGTTATATTTTAGATAAATGTATCTTCATTTGTATAGTTACTTTTTTTTTTTTTTTTTTAAATAAAATATTTTTATTAATAATTTATTAAAATCAATGCAATAAATCTTAAAACAATGAATAGATTATCAAAATTATATATTAACAACTATAATAAAGTAAAAGTTTAGGTTCTTAAAAAATCATTTACATGATAATTTTTCAAACCGAAACAAAAATTAAAATTACAAATATTAAAAGTTGTATCTACGTTTACTTTTCTAACTAATTGAAATTAAAGCATACATTGTTTTGGCAAATTATTAAAATGTTGTGTTATGAAAACTACATATCAATTTCTGTTATATCAAGAATTCAGTCTTTTTTTAGATAAAACATTTTATTAAAAATAAAATAATAATTATTCAGAAATTATACACTATATATGTAATAAATTTAATAATATTCAACAATTATTCATCCTTATGTTTTAAAATAAAATCACTTATAATTATATAATTATAGCATTGAACTTTACTATTTATTATCATTTATGGTAAATATATAATATTCTTTGTTTTTTTTTTTTTTGGAATTTTTTATTAAATTTGGCACCAAATGGAACGTATGATTGTCCTTGTGAAAACTTCAAATCCTTATTAATTTCGAAGGACAAGAAAATTCGAACCAATTTCATATTAAATAATAGCAATAATAGTGATTTATTTGACGATTTCATTGGTACTTGATGGTCAATCAATGCATATCAAAATGAAAACCCTACGTGGACTCCATAAAGTCTTTGTGAATACCTAATGCATGTTTGGATTTTCCAATCACAGACAGATAAGCTAACTACTCTGGCCAAACTATGAATGGCAAAATTTTCTTCCCCCCCTTGTTCTAATTTTTTTCTGCCCTTTCTCTCTCTCCTAATTTTTCAAACAAAATTTTATATTTTAATCATAAAAGAGAGAGTCCAGTTTTTTAGATACTTCCAAATTTATTAATATAATAGAAATGATTATGAGTGGCTTTAAAAGGATTTATATTTCTATTTTTTTTTTTCATATTGATATTTATTTTCTTATAATAAATTTTTTTTGTAAAACTTAATTACTAGTATGATTTAAAAAAAGAGAGATTACTCAAATAGCTTAAAAATATATATAAAATTGCTCATGTAACAAAATATCTACAAAATTATTGCTTTGGATCATGAAAATTATTGAACTAATTATATAAATTAGTGAACTTTTTATTTTTAATCTTTATTTTTGTTTTAGGTTGAATATTTATCATCTAAATGATTTTTAAGAAACTTGTAACTCTCATTTACCAAATTAATCATATGCCATGTCATAAAAATAAAATATTACTTCTAATTTATTAAATTTTAAAAAAAAGTTTAATTAGTTAGAGAACTCTTATTTTACAAAATAATTAAAAATACTAACATAAATAAAAATACATATATAAAATCTGTTGTTTGAGATAAATTTTATTAAAACAATTTATTCATATTACGGTTATGAAGCATCTAAATTTAGATGATATTTGTGATTATATATATGAAAGTCTTTTCAATTTTTTTTTTCCAAAAACCTGTACCTAAAAAGAAAAATAACTTTTTGAAGACTATTTCAAAAAAGGATTTTAAAACTTGTCTGTAAGATAGTTTTTAAAATAAAAATAGACTAAGTTGAAAACAATATATTATTGTTTTCATTTTTTTTTTGGTTTCAACATACGTTTTTGTTGTTGTTTTATATATTAATCACACTTATATAACTAATAAATATATTTTTAATTTTAACTCGTATTAAATATGTGATATTTTAATTGAATGACAAAAATAAAAACATAACTATCTAAATGGTTCTTCAAATTAAATAATAATGGAAAACTTTTTTAAAGAATAGTCTATAAAACCCTGCTAAAAAAAAAAAAAAAAAAAAAAAAGAGATTAGTCTATAAAACAGTTTTTGAAAAATTTGCACAAGTAGTGAGACATTTTTTTTTACAGAAAAACTAAAAAACAGAAAACAAAGTATTTTTCTTTGACGATTTTTAAATATACTAAAAAAATAATTACTTATGCATATAAGATAATTGGAATCAAATAGGCTTATTTAAAATTAAATTTAAAAAAAAAACGAGTTATTAAATTATTGCTAAGCTGTATTCATTTGAGAATCACAAGGAGAAAGGGTTATCGATTAAAAAAATTGGTCAAACATTAACGAAATCAGAACTATAATGCTTCTCCAGTTAGAAAGCAGGAAATATTGTGACTGCTATCTTTTGGTTTTATTATTATTTTAACATACTACTGAAAATGACTATTTAACAAAAACCTCATTTTTTCAACTTGCTTATTTTTCTTTTTATATTAAAATTATGGGTTAGCCTGTCGGTCATATGCTTGAATCTCATATAGATTTTTTTTTTAATCGTATTTAGATCTAACAATTTTTATTTTATACTAATAACGAATGGAATATTGTTAAGTATTGATTACCAGTCATATTATATAGCTTTGTGTTTTGTATACTCTTTTAGTCCTTTTCAAGGGGAATTATTAAAATATTTGAAAAATATGTAATTATTTATAAATTATAATTTTTAAAAATATATTAAAGTAATATATTATTTCTATTCAATAAATTATTGATTAGTTGGTATTTAATTTTTATTATTTACATTTTGAGTTAAATAATATAAAGCTTGTTAAATAAAACTCAACAGTCTGAGAAGAATTTTTATGACAGAGATTACAAAGATTATTTATGGATGAAATCAGTATGAAGAAAACTAACTATTTGAGTTGATAAAAGACTAACAATCTACGCACACCCACCCAAGTCCGCACCCACGTACCCACACACACGCACCCACACCCACATCCACACACGCACAAGCACACACATTTAAGAGCATTTAATTTGTAACGTCCTATTATTTTATAAGTTATTTTTTTTTTTAATTTTATTCAAAGTATTTAATCTAATTTTAGAGTTAGTTAACTTATATTTTAAAAGTTATATTCTTGTACTTGTCGTTTATTACTTTAGAAACTTAAATTAGTATTATGCGCACTAATAATTATTAGCGGACCAAATAATAATTATTAATCATCTTTTAGCTAGTTTAAGTGTTTTGGATTAGTTTTAAAAGCTAGAAGTCAAGTAGAGGCCTTTTTACAATTAATTCTTTCTCTTTTAATAAACCTCATCCTTATCTTCTTCATTTTGAGCAAAAGGAAAAAAAGGAATACACAAAACTTTCTCTTCTTTTCATCCATGGCCACACCCTTAGTGGGGAATTCTAGCTTCATGTTTTCTTCGTCTCTAGACCGTTTTCGACGATTCATTTTGCGTTGAATTGTTCGGGACCTAGGCTTTTTCTCCATCCTACCCTTGTGACGTTTCTCTTTCTCCAAGGGAAGCCCTGGTAAGTGAGTTTTAAAACTTTTCCTATGATTTTGTTCCTTTTTACATCTAAATGAGATTTTAAATTGAAATCTTTCATTTCCTCGAGAAACTAGAGGATTTCTAGTTCGAAATTTCATTTAGGGTTTTCTTGGTTTTTTTTCATACTTTTGTCATAAAAGTACCAGAAACCAACCGAGTTTTGTCTCTAAGTTGCTCAAAAAACCACCACACCATCACTTCCCCAAAATAGTCGTAGGGCCGTGGACCACTTTGTCCCTAACGCAGGCTATTTTTGGTCTTTTAATTATTTTCCCTTCTGATTAATGTGTTTTGGATTAAATTTAACTTGTAGGTGTTGGTTGTTCGCTCGCTTGAATGCTCTTTTGGAACTTTGGAGTTAATTTACTTTTATCAAGGTGAGGATAAATAGAATTTTAAGTAAACTTAGAAACCAACTTTGTAAAACGACTTGAATGATTGAGAGTTGAGATTGATTTTGGAAATAAGGGACTTAACGCATGCTTACTAACTTGTTTAGGTTTGGGAGTTGGTTCTAAAATGAGTTGGGTGAAATGTGAGACTTTTGGTGAACTTGACTAACTCTTTATAATTCTAGGTTTCTGTTCATTTTGGTGTTTCTTGATGATTTTGGGTTTATGGAGTTTACAAGTTTAATGGGGTTTGAGTTATGGGACCCTGTTTATGTTTATTTGTACTTTGGAACCCTGTTTATGTTTATCCAGCATAATAATATGGGAGGAATAATGAGACAATGCATAGACTGCGTGTGCTTGCATTGTTTGGTATTATTCATATTGTATGTTTACATATATATATATATATCATGAGGAATGCTAAACACTGTGTGTACTTTGCAAGATTGGCGGAATAGATAATGTGATAATGTTGGGACTGCGTGTGCTCGCATTATCTAGTATTATCCATAAATGTTGTGATACATATATGAGAGAAATGTAAGGACTATGTGTACCTTGCATTGGGGGTGAGATAATGAGATAATGTTAGACTGTGTGTACTTGATTTATTTGTCATTATTCATCAGTGGTGGGAAGAAACTAATGAAAAGACCGCGTGTACTTTGTATTGGAGAGTGAGATAATAAAATATTGTTAGACTGCGTGTACTTTCAATCTGTCATTATAAGCATGTTCATGGTTATATTTATGTAAAGATTGCGTGTACTTTACATGTGTAACGCGAGTTAATGAATAATATTGAGACTGCGAGTGCTTGCATTATTGTCATTAATCGCGTGATATTCTTGTTTGAAACATGTTGAGATCGAGTGTGTTTAGCATGAGTTACCACTGAGAAAGGAAATGGGGATAATATGTATAGTATGAGATATGATACTTTGAGATGCTTGAGAGCTAGTTCTTGTTTATTTGGAAGATCTCATAATTGCAAGTTGTAATGCTTGATGTGAATCCCTTTGAAATAGTTGGGTAGTAAAGAGTATGTAAATTTTTGGACACAAATCCGGATACGGGTTTATTGTTACTTTATTTTCCTTTTATCTTCACTAGATTTTCTTTCATGAATATTACACTTTCAGGTACGAACCCCAGTCGTGGTGGTGGTCATGGGAGAGGAGCTGGTGCTACTTGATCTCGTTGACCATGATGTAGAGATAGACTAGAGAGGGTTATAGTCCATGAACTCATGTTTACTTTACTTTCCATCTTTTGTTGCATGTTTTGTATATGAGCTTATGAGAGCATCTTTACTTTGAACTTATTATGATCTTACACTTGTTTTCAACTTTTTATAAATATGGAATGTGCATTCCACCATTGAAACTGTCTATTGGAGGGGATTGTGATAGTCCATGTTTTAAACGTCATCATATCGGATTTTCATTTAAAAATTAAGTCTTCTATTATCCTCTTGTTTTCAAATGATTTAAAAGAAGTCGGGTGGTCACATATTTATATATATATGAATAATTTGAATTGCTATTGAGTAATTTTTCACCTGTATGCTTTGAGTATATTGAATAGATTGAATAGATATTGAGTAATTCCCTCAATAATAATAATGTAGAATATCATAAACAGAGTTATAAGGTCTATTAAACGTAAACATATTCTCAAAGCACAAGTAAACATAACTTAACCATTCAAAGCAGCCAAAAGAGCATAAGTTAACAACGATGCCTATAATTTGGTTATCTTTCCCCGCATAACAAGAAAGTATCATCTTTCCAAAACAACAGTATAATAGACAAGCCAACGGCCTTCAGATAATCTCATGAACAATATTAAAGTCAAGGCTATCGGCCTTTAGATAATCACATGAGAATATTAAAGTCAAGCCCTTCAGCCTTTGAGATAATCACAAGTTATTAACTTAACATAAAAGTCTCATTCCCTTCTTTTAATAATCAAGCAAAATTCCAAATTTGATTTCCTTGGTTATCCTATTATACTTGGAACTTTCAAATGCGTGAAATCATCAAGAGTTAGTCAACTCCACTAAAAGTTATATAAGCTCACCCAACCATTTTAGAACTAACTCCCAAGCCTAAACATGTTAGTAAACATACTTTAAACCTCTCATTTCCAAACTCAAACTCAACTTCCGATCATACGAATCGTTCAACAAAGTCGATTTCTAAGTTTACTTAGTTCTATTTATCTAAGGGGGAGTGTTATAAATAATATAATGGTAGATATCCACAACCCCCATATGTTACAATTCCTGTAACCCCCAAGTTTAATTCTTGTAATTTACTCCTCTATTTATGTGTCTATTTACTTCTCGTAACTCATGAATTCCATATTACATTGTAAGCCTATAAATAGAGGTATGTAAGAATGATTCTATATCTCAAAAGTGAATATCATAAGATCACTTCTCTATTTCTCTCATTCTTTCTTATGTCTCCATCTTTCTCTCTTTCTTTTTGTTGTTCCTTTTGATTTCGTTTATAAAAATTATGAGTTAATCACTTAATTGAGTAATTATTAAGCACATGATCTATAGGTTCATCAGATCATATGTTAGCCCAAACATCGTAGTCACGAAATCAAATTGAAAAAATGAAAATTTTAAGTAAAGTAAATTACTTAAATAGGCAATATTAATTGTTTAAATATTGAGTATATTTAAACGGTAATTAATAGAAATATTATTAATTGTTTAAATAATGAGTTTATTTAAATAAGAAATTAATATTGAAATATTATTAATTAAACATTATTAATTATTTAAATATTGAGCATATTTAAATGGTAATTAATAATTTGAAATTAATTGGTAATGATTAATTGTTTAAATAGTTAATTTTATTTAAATAGAAATTAATAATTAATTTAATATTATTAATTAATAAAAAAATATTATCAATTAAATATTTATTATTAATTATTTAAATAGTGAAAATTATTTAAATGGAAATTAATAATTAAATATCATTTGATAATATTTATTTGGGAGACAATATTAATATTATTAATTATTTGAATAAAAATATTTTATTTAAATTGTAATTAATAAATAAATGAATACTAAAGTTATAATTAATTAAATTGGACTTGTTTAGTTAAATAGAGAATTTCTAGCTCAATTGGATTAATGAACCCAATTGAAAATGGCCAAAATAATTAATTAAATAAATTAGATTTATTAATTAATATTAATAGAAAATTCGACCATATATATGTAATTTTAGTAAAATAATTATTTGAATTATATCCTAAAATAATTACATAAATTTATTTACCCGAGATAAAAAAAATTAATTAAAATCAAACATTTTCTTATTTATCGATGGTATTTTCGAAAATACTAAGATAAAGAAAAGAAAAAAAAAAGTTCTTTTTTTTTTTTATCTCCATAGAATTTTCCTAATTTAATTACATTTTCCATTAGCCTATAAATAGGAGGCTTGGGTCATTCATAAATCACACAACTCAATTCCTAAGAAATTGAAATTCTATCTTCTCCTGTCCCCTAGTGTGTGCCGATTTTTACCCTATTTTTAGGAAAAAAAATTCTTTTTCTTCTTCCTAATTTTCTTCTAAAGTTCGATCCCACAACTGGGTTTTGCTTGTTCGATCGGGATATAACGTACAAGATCTGGTTTTGAAGGGTTTGATGCTGTAAAGAAACCTCCAACCAATTCTTCATTTACTGAATGTAAGTAAAAGTTATTGTTTTTCGAAAAGCCTTAAAGTTTCAGTCGAAAGTTTAACCACAATTGCATGATGTTAATAGATCCTTAAATAGTTTACTAAATAAAATTCCCCTAATTTAGTAAAGTAATCCCTTCAAGTACTTCTTTTCATGTTCTTTTAACTGTCTATAAACATAGGCCACTACCTTGCCATGTTGCATTAACACACAACCACCCAACCCTTTCTTTGAGCCGTCATTATAAATAGTCAGACCCCTCAGATTATACTATCTCAGACTTTGTTCGACTTCAGCTTTTCTCTTCTACCCCACTACAGTCTCAAGATGGTCAAGAGTAATGACATTCTTCAAAGCTGAAGCATAGTCAATTGATTGAATCACCTCAAGTTGTCCCCGAAGGTCCTCGTCCAAGGCCATCATAAAGCGTTGCAACCTCAACTCAGGTGTAGCCACTTAATATTCAGCAAACCTTGAAAGTCTATCGAACTCCCTCTAAAAATCCAGAATCGATCTTCAATTTTACCTCAATGTCAAAAATTCACATTCTTTCCCATGCCTAACTCTTCTAGAGTAATACTTGTCATTAAACAATTCCTTAAACTTCTCCCAAGTTATTAGCGTAGTTTGATCCAAGGTTCTGACAATAGACTTCCACCAATAGAAGGCATCATTCATCAAAGAGTAGATGCTACAATGCATATTCAACTACTCTAGGCAGTTAACATACCCCAACGCCCTTTATACCCGTTAAATCCATTTCTCAGCATCATCTGGATCCATAGATTTTCTATACAATTCTCCAGGAGAAAATTTCTAGTACTTCATAAGAAAACGAACCTCCTCAGTCAATCCTCTTGTTCTACTCAATGCTTTTCTGCATCTTTTCATACTCAATCTGAGGAACAATTACTCCGTGAGCGATCAGGGGGTATCGGTGCAACTGGTGGTTCTTCGTTTTTCTGCAGGGTCCACTTCATCCTCATCATACACCACAATCAGTGCCACATATGGGTTCACCTCATTAGATAACTCAGCATCACTCTTATTGTTGGGATCGACTCCACAACCTTGATCGCGTCCCCTACCTCCTAGACCTTGGCCTCGACCACGGCCTCTACCACATCCACGTAAATCAAGTACATGCATACTATATGTATCAAAACTCTTATAAGATTTGGTACACAAATATCTTATAAAAACATCCACAATCTAGACAATTTTAATAATGGTAAAAAAAAATACCAAGCACCAATGTGTTCGTAGAATGGTGGTTGACTTGGTTAATAAAGTATGCAAAGCATACGATCTTTAGAACCATAAAGGCTTTGAAACCAACTATAACATCTCCACATTTCATAAATATAAAACATGCACAGTGAAAGACTATTCAGATAAACATCTCAACTTCTTATTTATTTTCTCAAAAACAATAATACTTAATCAGTTCGCAAACTTTATTTTAAAACAATAAAAATTTCAATCAGTTTCAAATAGCAATAATAATCAAACGAAGATTAAAAATAAAGAAAATCATAAAACAAAACATGAGTTAATGACATGGTTTGACTAACATAAAAGTTCTCAATCCCATAAATAAGTAATAAATAAAGAAAAGAAAGGTTTATCGGCGACTATCCGTGCCAACTATTATTCCACGAACCCCATTGCCAACTTTCTTCTTCTTTTTACATGAAAAAACATTATAGTGTAGCATGATGAGGCTAAGCCCAATGAATAGACATACTAATCATTCATTATTGTCTAGTATATTAAGTCCATAAATTTTCTCCTCGCTAAATAACTCCCCAAGGTTCACACGTTTCTATTCCATAAATCACCTAGTTAATGCCTTAAGTTCTACTCTTTATTCACATTCTAATTCTAATTTTATATCTATATCTATATTTATCTACAATTTTCTAATCTATATATAAGATATAAGTATGAATATTATATTAAAAAAACTAACATCTTGAAGAAATATTTTGACATTTATATTTTATCTAAAATTACAAAACATGGCAATCTAATTTCTAAAATTATTAACATAATAATTAAAAACCTTTTAAATTCTCAATTTGTGCAACTAAATTGAAAATTAACTATTACCATTAAAAGCACTTAAATCATAAATTTATTATAATAAATGAAACCCTTAAAATTGTGAAACTACACACTAATGTTAGTATGTGCAACATCCACCAATCATCAAAGCAATCTCACATTTGGATTCTTTTGTGAGTAGTAGCCCTTCTTTTAAGTGCAAGCACCCCACAACAAAAAAAACTATCAAAATGCGACCAGAAATTTGCGACAAAAAAAATGGTAGTTTTCTGGTGACCACCTGGTCACTTTCTTTGAAGGTTGACTCTAAGTGACCATCTGGTCACTTTTTTTGCGACTAGATTGCGACCAAAAGCAGAAATAGTCTTAAAAAATGGCGCGAATTTATGGCTCGAAAAAAGCAACCAGATGGTCACCTAAAAAAACGACCCCTAGTCGCATTTTTGTGACTAAAATATGCCCTGGTAGCGAAAAATGGCGCGTAATTTTGGAGGGAAGAAAGCTACCAAGTGGTCACAATTAAAAGTGACTAATTGGTCGCAATTTTGGTGACTAAAAGTGAGCAGTGGTAGCTTATAATTGGAGGGAAGAAAGCTACCAAGTGGTCACAATTAAAAGTGACTAATTGGTCGCAATTTTGGTGACTAAAAGTGAGCAGTGGTAGCTTATAATTGGAGGGAAGAAAGCTACCAAGTGGTCACAATTAAAAGTGACTAATTGGTCGCAATTTTGGTGACTAAAAGTGAGCAATGGTAGCTTATAATTGGAGGGAAGAAAGCTACCAAATGGTCATAATTAAAAGTGACTAAATGGTCGCAATTTTTGTGACCTAAAAGTGAGCAGTGGTAGCTTATAATTGGAGGGAAGAAAGCTACCAAATGGTCACAATTATAAGTGACCAGATGGTCGCAATTTTGGTGATTTTATGTGACCAATAATTGATAAAGAATTTGGTGGGATAAAAGCTACCAAGTGGTCACCAAAAAAGTGACCATGTGGACGTAAATTCTGACTTGATGTGACCCGGGGCAGTGAGGAGAAGGGTGGGAAAATTTGGCGAGAAACTGCGACCACGTGGTAGCAAAAATACTACCATCTGGTCGCAAATGAGCAGAGGAATCCATTATAAAACCCCTCCACCCATTGTTTGTTAGCATTATGAAAATAGAAAATGAGAGAGTGGATGTGTGTTCGTTTGATAGACGGGTATTTGAACGATGAGTTCGTGGCCGGGGTTGAACAGTTTGTTGAGTTTTGTATGACAACTGTCTATTATGAAAAGTATGGTGGAAAGCTACGCTGCCCGTGCAGGAAATGCGACAATTGGAGAATCATACCGGTTACAGAGTTGAAGGTGCATCTTTATACTCGGGGGTTTGTACAGAATTATTATCATGGGTGTTTCAGGGGGAAACACAGGAAATGTGCGACGCTGCATTACAAAAATCGAGACGATACGAAGGTAGCAGCTCGAATGTAGAGGTTGTTGACGAAGAACGGAATGATGAACAACAGTATAGTCAGATGCAACAAACGATAATTGATGGTGCTGGGTATGGGGGCAATGAAAATTTTCGTGAAAGTTTAAACGTAGACGAAGATGAACGGGTTGTAGAAGAGGAAATGAATCCAGAAGCACGTAAGATGCACGAGATGCTAAAGACAGCCAGCCGACCATTGTACGATGGGTGTGAGGTAAGTCACCTTGCTGCTGCTACAGAACTTTTAAATATAAAGGCGCAGTACAACATACCGGGTAGAGGATTTGATGCGATTGCATCATGGTTTCGTCGATGCGTTCCAGAAGAAAATAATATGCCCCACAGTTTGTACGACACAAAAAAGCTAGTGGAGGGACTCGGATTACCCGTGGAGAAAATAGATTCGTGTCAAAACGGATGCATGATTTACTGGGATGTGGATGAGGACCTACATCATTGCAAATTCTGTTTTCTTCCAAGATACAAACAAGGGAAACGCAGCCTGATTCCGAACGCCCACATGTTCTATTTACCGCTGACCCCACTTCTGCAACGGTTGTATGCATCGGATGTGACAGCCTCGCACATGAGATGGCATCACGAGCATTCAAAGGATGAAGGTGTTATGAGACATCCCTCAGATGCTGCGGCATGGAAGCATTTAAATAATTGTCATCCGGATTTTGCACAAGATCCGAGAAACGTCAGATTGGGCTTATGCATAGATGGCTTCAACCCGTTCGAGGCATTCGGGGCATAATATTCAGTTTGGCCAGTCATGGTAACCCCGTATAACTTGCCTCCCTCGATGTGCATGCGAGACCCGGTGATTTTTCTAACAGTGATCGTACCTAGGCCGAAAAGTCCAAAACAGAAATTGGATGTGTATTTGCAACCACTTATTGCAGAGTTGAAAAGGTTGTGGACTGACGGTGTTATGACGTATGACATTTCGAAGAAACAAAATTTCTTGATGCGCGCCGCGTTAATCTGGTTGATCAGTGACTTCCCTGCGTATTCAATGTTGTCAGGTATGTTGATCTTTAATTGCTTTCATATACATTTTTGAGTCTGTGTTTAGCTTTTGTTATTACTTTCCTTAGTTAGTGTAGTTAATTGTGTGAACCTCAATCTCCTCCTCTTCAAGGATGGAGTACGGTGGGGACATACGCATGTCCACATTGCATGCTAGACACAGATGCATTTTATCTCAGAAACGGTCGGAAAACTTGTTGGTTTGACTGTCACCGTCGATTTTTGCCGTTGAATCACACTATCCGTTCAAACGGCAGTGACTGGAAGAAGGGTCGACGAGTAAGAAAACAAACCCCCCCGACCATGTATAGTGAAGACAGATTCTTCACGGTATAGATGCTATACGGATGTAGAAGATTACAGTGGAAGGTGCAGAGAGTGCAAACAATGCGGCTGGGAAAAACATGGGTTGGAAGAAACGGAGTATTTTTTGGGATCTACCGTATTGGGAAGATCTACTGATTAGACACAATCTTGATGTAATGCATATCGAGAAGAATTTCTTCGACAATATTTTCAATACGATTTTGAACGTTCCGGGAAAAACGAAGGACAATCTGAAGACACGTTATGATATACGGGAGATATGTGACCGTCCTGAGTTGGAGCCTGACGACAATGATAATTACGCAAAAGCAAAGTACATGTTGATGACGGATGAAAAGAAAACATTATTTGAGTGGATCAAATCCATCAAATTCCCGGACGGATACGTTTCGAATTTGAGTCGGTGTATAGACAGTAAAAAACATATCATGTTCGGGATGAAAAGCCACGTCTGTCATATATTCATGAAACGATTGATGTCCGTCGCGTTCAGACCGTTCCTAGAGAATAGACATTGGGAGCCGCTTGCCCAGTTGAGTGTTTTTTTTCAGGGACTTGACATGTACAGAGCTGACGGAAGCTACTGTCGCTTCAATGAGTTCAGAGATCGCTGCTATTATTTGTAAGTTGGAGCGAATGTTCCCACCTGGATTTTTTGACTCCAGGGAGCATCTTCCAGTGCATCTTCCATACGAGGCATTCTTAGGGGGTCCCATACATTACCGCTGGATGTACCCATTTGAAAGGTAAGCACAGTTATTTTGTAATGTACGCTTATGAATCAGTACAGTGATCATCAAATGTAAATTATGTTTTGTACCCACAGGTACTTACGTCGGTTGAAAAGATGGTTGGAAATAGATCACGAGTAGAAGGATCTATCTGTACTGCGTACCTGACGCAAGAGACTACCACATTTTGTTCATACTACTTTGATCAACACATTGCAGAGTAGTTTCGACCGGCGAAACGAAACGTTGTCAAAAATTTACTTGAAGATGTTGACATGAATGACTTGCCGATTTTTACTGAATCTGGCATGACAGTTGGAAGATCAGTGCGTAGGCCGTTGACCGATTCTGAGTATCAAGTAATGCAGACATACGTGTTATGCAACTGCGCAGAGATCGAGCCTTACATAGAGTGAGTTTATAACTTAACATTATTCCATCGCATAAACAAACTATTTGCTAACTATTTTTGTAACATACAGATTATTTCTAAACGTATACGTTCGAATGACACGAGTTGGTCTTACAGACGCGGAGGAGGGGTCAATAATCGACAAAGAGTTTCGTTCTTGGTTTAGTGCATACGTGAGTTATTTTAAATTGTCAAAAAAACCGTGGCATTTTGTTGAAAAAATTACTATCATCCTAATACATTATTTTATGTGAACAATGACACAGGTTGACTCCCCTACAATACCGGTGGATGATCCTCGCATCATTTCTTTGGTAAAGGGACCTGGACGGATAGCAAGGTCGTATGGTGGATACGTCTGTAACGGTTACAGATTTCAAACGAAGGCGCATTCAGTGAACAGGGCAACAAACAACAGTGGTGTTTGCATAAAAGGTCACGTGTTCGGCATAAACGAAGACGCATTACTTGAGTAATCGATGAGATTCTTGAGATTCAATACGCATGTCCGACGCTAAAACGCATTGTTGTGTTCAATCGCACTTGGTTCGAGACAACCAGGCAGGCGAGTCCGTAAGATTGATCATTTACAAATCGTTGAGGTAAACAAGTCTAAGCATATGCGCACCGATAGGTTTGTCCTGACTTCACAAGCGATTCAAGTTTATTACCTGAACTATCCGATTAATAGACGAGATCTGACAGATTGGTTAGTTGTTTGTAAAGTTAAACCATGCCAGGTAGAAGAAAACTTGTCCGAGAAAGACGACCATGCAGAGGAAGTCGTTGCTTTTCAAGAAGATGAGATAAGATGTCGTGCAATCGACGATGGTCGAAATGCAAAAT
This sequence comes from Gynostemma pentaphyllum, assembly GCA_028015215.1. Taxonomy (NCBI): domain Eukaryota; kingdom Viridiplantae; phylum Streptophyta; class Magnoliopsida; order Cucurbitales; family Cucurbitaceae; genus Gynostemma; species Gynostemma pentaphyllum. Next base: position 44,185,907 of record CM051353.1, read on the forward strand.
CTTGTTCGTCCTTTGAACGATGGGACGATAACATTGCATGATGATGATGATACAAATGCTTCCACTTCTCACACACATGACATTGATGCTGAATTTATTCGAGACGATGAATCCGATGAAGAAACAGAAGAAGAAGAAGAAGAAGACTTTATGTGACGGACTTGTTGGAGACATGGAAACAAGAGTTCCCTTCATATCTAAATATCAGAAAGTAACCAAATTTAACAGAGTAAAACTCCACAAAGTAACCCAATTTAAACAAAAATATATATATTAATATTTGCGACCACATGGTAGTAATTTAGAAGGGAAAGGCGACCAAATGGTCGCTTTTTTGGAAAAGTATAATTATATTTTAAAAAAATATAAGTCAGATTACGACCATATGGTCGCAAATATGAGCGGTAAATTTAAATTCTCATGAAATTTATGGCGGTGAATTTAAACATTACGACCATCTGGTCGCAATATTTGGCGGTGAATTTCATTATTGCGACCAGCTGGTCGCAATTCTTAATGGGACTCGTGATATGACAGCTGTTCTTGATAATGGTAACTAAGCGACCAAATGGTCGCTTTTTCAAGAAATGCTACCAGATGGTCGCGAATATCTCTAAAAATGCGACCATCTAGTCGTATTTTCCCCAGCACGCGCGACCTTTCGTTTTTGTTCATTATTACATATTTGAGACCATGTGGTCGCAAATTCTGATTTAAAATTAGATCAGATTCCCTCCCCCCCCCGTTTCTTTTCCTTTCCTTTCTCTTTTTCTTTCTTTTCTCTCTTTCCCCCGTTCCGTTCCCCGTTGTTTTTTCCCCGATCCCGTTCCCCGTTCCTACTCTAAACCTAAACACCCTAAACCTCCAATCCCGGTTTCTATTACGAAGTTAGTTTCGTTTCCGTTTTTAGTTATTTTTAGTTTAAGTTTATGTTTAAATTTAATTAGTTTAGTTTAATGTTGTTAATTTCATTAATTTTAGTTTAATTAATGTAATTTAGTTTAATTAAGTACTTAGTTTACTTACGGTTTATTAATCTAATTTCGTTTACTTTAATTAATTGATACATTTTAGTTCAATTAATCTAATTTTAATTTAGTTTAATTTAATTAATTAGTTTAGTTAAGTTTAGGTTTTATTAATTAATGTTAGTTAAATTTAATTAATGTTAGTTAAATTTAATGTTAGTTAAATTGAAAGCTTCATTACTTAGTTTACTTTAATTAATTACTTAGTTTAGTTTATTAATTACTTAGTTTAGTTTATTTTAGTTTTAATTAATTAATGTTAGTTTAATTTAATTAATTTTAGTTCAATTAATCTAATTTAGTTTAATTCTTCATTACTTAATTTACTTTAATTTATTTAATTTTAGTTTAATTCTTCACTACTTAGTTTACTTTAATTTTAATTTACTTTAATTCAAATTAATTAATTAGTTTACTTTAATTAGTTCAATTAATCTAATTTTAATTAAAATTAATTAATTAGTTTACTTTAATTAGTTCAATTAATCTAATTTTAATTTACTTTAATTCAAATTAATTAATTAGTTTATTTTAAATTATTTACTTAATTTATGTTAGTTTAATTTACATTATTTAATCCATTTAATTTAGATTATTTCATTAATTAATTAATTTAATTTATTTCAATATTTTAATTACGTAATTAGTATTAAATTAGTTTAGTTTGGTTGTAGGAGTATGACGGGCAGACGACGTCCTCCCCAGTCAGACGAGTGTGATGACGCGGGTGACGAGGCGTCTCCACAGCCGCCTACTGTCGCTGCCCATGATGCGGACCTGACTACAGAGGAGTTGGAGATCCTCTTCGGTTACGAGGCGGGACTTGCTGCCACGTTCGAGGATGCAGTCCCTGAGACCCAGTCTGTGACACCACGACTAACGTAGGACTCCCTGGCCACGACTCTCGGCTTAGCATCAGGGTCTGTATCAGGCTATGCGTCCGGGTCTGCATCAGGGTCGGATCCAGCTGGCCCCTCCACTTCATGCACGCAGCTGTCTCAGGCCGCAGACTCTACCCTTCGGATTGAAGGGGATACGTAAGTAATTTTTTATTGTTTTAATTACTTAATTTTAAAATCTTTAAACTTTTTTCAAAGTGTCTTTTTTCTTTTCCCGTTAACTAATAGTTTCTAATAGCACAATAATTTTTATGTTTTTGCAGAGTACAGCCGCATACAACCGTTTCAAAACGGTTTCTCGAGGTCCTCCAGAGTATGCCTCTACCCAGCGACCTTCGCTGGCAGAAGATTCCGAAGACGGAAAAACGTCGGATGTACGACAACTAGAAGGTAAAAAATATCATTTATTTTTATAATTAATTAATTTTGAAATTTATAGAAATAAATTTATTACTTTAACACTTTTTTATTTCAATTTTTTCAATGCAAGTTTCCTGTTATCGATCCCGATATCACGGAAGGTAGATTGTTCCCCCTATGGGACAGTCACGTCCGGGATCGATTCAAGGACCTCATGTACCGGGCGCGCAAAAAGCAAGCAGAAAACCGCCCCGTGTGGATGAGCCCGGAGGACCACGCGCAGCTTATCGCGAGCTTGAGCACACCTGAGGGCAAGGCAGTGTCAAGCAGGAATAAGGCCAACCGTGCGAAGAATCCCAACAAACACACAGCGGGGGCCCGGACACACGACGAGCACCATCGTCGATTGGTAAGTTTTTTTTTGGTTGTTTTCTTACTTACGTACTTTTTTATCGTTTTCTTTTTCAATTAGTTATTAATTTATTATGTTTTATTATTCAATTTTTAATATTTTTAGGAAGCGAAGCACGGGCGCCCGTCCCTTTGATGAGTCGCACCGCGTTCTTCACAAGAAGAAGGGCGGGGCGTTTGTTGACGATAAAGGCGAAAGCATTCGTATTTAATAATTTTTTCAATTATTATTTTTTCTTTAAAATTTTCCTAACTTATATATTAACTATTTTATTTTCTGAATTTGAAATGTTTAGGAACGTTTCACGGAGTCCTTGAGTCAGCGGTTGCCCACACCAGACTCGCAATCGACTCAGAAGGACCGTAGAGAGGCGTTCTTGGAGGCTGCTGGAGGGGTTCGGCCTGATGGATCAGTTCCAGGGCTCGGCTCGTACGGGCGACGCCTTTACGCAGATGTGCCCCGGCCTTAGCGGAGCGGAGCGAGCACTAGCTCCGGCCCCTCTCCGGTTGAGCAGCAGCTGCGCGCAGACATGGACGCTATGCGCGAGGACTTCGTTTCTCGAGTCGCTGCGATTGAGGAGGACATGCAGGCACGGGTCGAGACCCAGGTGACAGCAGCTTTGGCCGCGTACTTCAAATCCCTAGACGGCTGCCAGTCATCATCGATGCCTCCTCCGCCACCCCCCGCTACTCTGCAGTAGTTTCAGGATGTTTTCGTCTGTATAAAACTTTTTTTGAATATTTGATATATATATTTTTTATTTTAATTCCAATTTTTTGTTATTAAATTTTAATCTTAATTAAATAAATAATTAATAATTAATTAACTAATTATTGAAATTTAAATTAAAAAAAAAAACAAATTCTTACATGCGACCATATGGTCGCATTTTGACTGAGTCCAAAAGTGACCATTTGGTCACATAAAATACGACCAGTTGGTCACTTTTTTATGTGACCAAATGGTCACTTATCTTCAACATAAATTACGACCATATGGTCACTTTTTAGGCGAACATCTGGTCGTATTTTGACTGAGTCCAAAAGTGACCATTTGGTCACATTGAATACGACCATTTATGTGACCAAATGGTCACTTATCTTGAACATAAATTACGACCAGATGGTCACTTTTTAAGCGACCATCTGGTCGTTTTTTCAAAAGGTTGACTTTTTTGCGACCAAACGTTTCTAGTCGTAAATTTGTGACTATCCAGTCGCCAAAATTCAGGACCGACCAGCTTTTTGGTCACCACCATTTTTGTCGCTTTTTTGGTCCCATTATACCCTAAAAACGACCAGTTGGTCGCAATTTTATGGTCGCAAATTGACAGTTTTTTTGTAGTGCCCCAAAATAATCATTTGTGTTTTAGGCGAATTGATATGGATATTGGTGCCTTGTACGAAGTCTGAAAAGTTTTGAATGAGTAAGAGCAAAGGGTAGATTTAATCCACCACCGAGTCATATGTGATCGAGGCTATATTCATAAGGGCAAAGGCTAGGTTTAATCAACTCAATTTGCCCATGCATCTTTGAAAAGGGGAAAATAGGTTGAATTGGTGTTGAATCATTATGAAATCCACGGCTCTTAGATTTATTTTTTTCTTAAATAATTAAATCAATTTTCATTTTTTTTATTTTTTAAATTAATTTAATGCTATTCTTTTAGCAATATCCATAATATTATATTACATTAACCCACCCACTATTAGAATAAATATTTTTTAATTAGCCATTTTAATATTAAAATAAATTTAAAAATAATAAGTTTTTAGTTTCATTCACCTCGATCTTATATTATATTGTATAATTATATTTCATTTAATAACTCTTCTTTATATCAACAAAAAAATTATATTTAATATATATTATGGTTAATTATATACATAATTTAAAAATTTTAAAAAAAGTTATTAATTTTGAAAGAGAAGTGAATTACAAATATATATGAATTATATTGATGTTCTATAATAAAAATTAAGATTTACTTTGGTAGATGTCTCAAACAATTTTTTTAATAACACTTCATTTCAAACCTTTTTTTCATCCAATATATACTATAGAGATATATTATTAATTTGGCTACTATAATTTTAGCACCCTCTTTGATAACCATTGAATGATTATTTTTAGTGATCTTTCATTGCCTATTAAAACCTTTCATTTCGATAGTTATAAGGGGAATTTCTCCACTCTATGACCATGCCATTTTGTGTTATTTTTTTAAGGGGTAGAATTATAAAACTATGTTTTACATTTCAAAGAAAGTTTTCTCTTACCTAATTATGATAGAAAAATGATAACAATTTCAATTATTTCTAAATAGTTTAAAAAAAAAATATTGAAAAAATAAAATAAAATAACTTAAATTTTCAATAAATAAAATGATCAAAACGTAGAACGCACTTAGTAAGAATTAGTTATTATAAGTTAATGGTTAATTCTTAATTTTAATATTTTATGCTCTAATTTCAATGAAGTTATCATTGAGATATTTTTGGTAATAATAAATTTAGAGAAAGCAAATGATGAATACAAAAGATTTAGTTAAGAAACATGATAGGGTTAGTTAAAGTTCCAACCATTATAAGAAAGAACAAGATTAGACGTTTTAATCTGTGAAGAAAAAATATAGATACTCTATACATTTGACATTTCATTTACTTTCGTAGATTAATCTTGGCACGTGCAATCACATCGTACAGTTCCAAACAATCGTCAGCCATTGAAAGCCTTCGCATATTGTACTGCCATAGAAATCACGGAACTTTAATGGGTATTTACCTAATATTTTCAAAGAAGGTAATTTTTTTTAGGTGGAATTTTTTTGAAATGGGTATTTTTAAAAGTAGATTTTTTCATTAAAAAAAATTTCGAAAATAGTAAATGTTTCATATTTAGAAAATATAACATGTTAGTGTCTGTTTGTTCATCAATTAAGATTGTTAAGTAGGGTGATGTTAAAAATAGGGCTGTTCAGTAGAGGGTTGTTAACACTATGATTAGATTATGTAAAATAGGTGGGTTTCTGAAGTTTGAGTTAATATAAAATGTTTTGAAAAAATACATTAGTTTGATAAGAATTGGGTTAAAAAATTTCTCATCATGAGTTTCAAAACTAGGAGAAAAACATTGGTTAAGTTTGTGTCACCCCGACTTCTACTTTAACCAGCGAATCAATTGCACTCTTTAATATTAATTAATTTAATATCACTTTTATTAATATATCAATTTTATTTGAAATAAAGATGAAAATGAAAAATTAGGTTGGTACATTTATAATATGTTTTGATATGATTAAAATTTTGTCCTATTTGTCTAACTAAGGCTGTTTCTTTGACTCTCTGATCCTCTACTTCACATCATCCTCCACCGTCGGCGCCACCATTTGTCTTGGAACAAAGTACAACTAGGGAGATTCGTTTGGGTAAGATTATTCTTATTATTCTTCGCTCGGTCAAGGTGAAATCACCACTTAGATTGATGATAGTAAACAAATATTAACATAATTAAATTGTTTAGATATTAAAGCTTTTTTACGAGGTCGAAGATTTAAAATAGTGAGTATAATCTAATTTGATTTAATACTTAGATTAAAAAAAGATTCACGATGGTGAACTTGATATCAAGAAGGAGAAATTTCACCAAAAAAAATTAAATGTTTAAAAAATAACGATTTTTTTCTTTCATTTTATTAACTTTTTATTTATTATTGAATAATCAATATTATTTGGGGTATTTTTAAAAAAGACATTTTTGAATGGTAAATTTCAAAAATATAAAAAAAAATCCCAGATATTTCAGAAAATAGCATTTTCATTAAATAATATTTAATGAAAATGAACTTTAATATAAAATGAAAAATTTTCATTATTTCAATTAAATTTTTCTAAATCATAAAAAATAACAAAACTTGAAAAATTATTAAATTTTAATATAAAACATTCCTATTTAAAACATAAAATATAATAATAATATTCATCATTCAATATTAATTGAAAATAAACTTTCATTAATTTAATGAAGAAAAAAAATACAATGTTTGAAAAAATTCAATTCTTTTTCTATTTTTGAAAATATCATTTTTAAAAAATATTATATAGTGAAATTTCTCATATTATTATAGTATTTATGATTTTAATTGAGATGTTTTAAATTAAATTCAATACCTTTTTCAATTTTAGTTAGTTTTTATGATTTTAAAATTTTCATTACAATAATAAAAGTCTTCATTTTATAATCAAGTTCATTTTCATTAATTTTTTTTTTATATTGTTAAATGATTAATATTATTATTGTAATTTGTTAGAATGGGTCAAGATAAGTTGCCACAACATGTGTAACTTTCAATAGCAAGTCATTAAATTTTTCTGCAACAAAATTTTAGCCTTGTAATAAACTGCAAGCAAAGTTGTTAAGCTCAGTTTTAAAGTTTGTTAAAAACAGTTGGGTGCCAACTTCTGTTGTATGGGACAGTTTTTATAACATATTGTAACCTCTTTTAGGTGCCTTAAATAAGAGGAACTAGTGGAAGTGAGCATGAAGGTCACTGATTTATTGAGGCAGGGGCGGATGTAGGGATGGGCAAGGCCCCAATTTTTTTTTTTTTTAAAACTTTTTTTATATATTTGAATAAATAATTACTCTATTCTTTTAAATAATTAAATAGATATTTATATTTATATAGTTATAATTTTAAAAGAATAATTTTGATAAGATCTATTTTTTTTAATCTTTATTTATAATTATGATAATATTTAAAAAAATAATATTAAATGGTAGATAATTTATTTATTAAAAAAATAATAATTGAAATTCCTTTTATTGGTTATTAATAAAAATTATAGTTTCATAGTTTACAGAAATTTACAATTTTGTAATTTTGAAAAGAAAAAAAATTTGATGTCCATGTTAATCATTATATATAAAAGAATATTTAAATGTTTTTTTAATATAAATATTTATTATGATTTTTTAAATATAAATTTATTATAAAATTATATCTATAGCTTGAATATTTTAATATTCAATAATAATTCCAATTTTTTTCTGTTTAAATATAATAATATTTTTAAATTTTGATTGTCTATATTGTTATTGAAAAAAAAAAATAAACATAAAAATTTTAATCGAATCATTTAATATTTTTATCAGCATAATTCAGTATTAATATTTGTTAAATTTTTTTGGTAATGTTGTTTGAAAATGTTTGACTTTTTGTTATAATATTTTTATATCTCATATAATTTTTAATAATTAATTAGTGTATGTATAAAAGAATATTAATATGAAATGAAATATTGACTATTATAATTCAAATATAGTTTTTAAGTTAAGATGCAAAAAGCTTAAATTAATAAAATAATGGTTAAATTATACAAAAAACCCCTAACCTATAATGTTAGTTTCAATTTTGCGCCTAACGTTTTAAAATTATCAATTCTACCCCAACCTTTTATTTTGTTTAAAAAATACCTCTTATTGAGGAAATCAATCTTTAAAAAATATAACATGTATGCAATTCGGCTAAGTTTAACGGAAAAAATAAAAGATTGATCAGGGTATTTTTGAAAGATTTTTTGTTGTAATAAAAGGTAATTTCCTGAAAAATTGATATTTGTAAAGAGTAATTTTTCTAACAAAGGGTATTTTGGAAAAAAATAAAAGGTTAGGGGTAGAATTGAAACTTTTAAAACGTTAGGGGTAAAATTAAAACAAACCTCATAATATAGGGCCTAAAATATATATATATATATATATTAGTTCGGCCACAGCAAACAAAATATCTCGGATCCGTCCCTGTTTGAAGGATGTGAGATTTAAATCTAACGTGCATCGAAAATGAGTTGATTTATTAATTAACTCTTAATTAGTATGGATCATCATTAAGATAATGTACTAATAGTGAAAATACCTTAAACTTTACGTATAAAAATACTTACAAACACTAAGATATAAATTTGTTTGGTGGTTCTTTAATCCACATCAAATCTTCTAAGTTCATTGAAAGCAAAACCGACTTGTGGGAATATCGAACCGGAAGAACTAAAGAAGAAGAAAATTCTTTTTTTTTCCTCTACAATAAATCGGCAAAAATTGCATGAAAAGGAGAGAGAAGATTAACCTTGTTTTTAATCACAATGAGTAAATTATATGACAACCCCACTATCAAATTTATAGGAAAAATAGACCATTTCTAATCATATTAGAATTATCTTTCTTAATATAATGTCAAATTTATAAAAAAAAATAGACAAGTTCTAATTAATCACATTAGAATTATATTTCCTAATATTTTAGATAATGGGAGAGAATTATCTCTCTCATTATCTACTTTTGCCGAAAATCATAAACCCTACTTAATTTATTATGGAAAAAATGTATGATTAATTTACTATTTGATCCCATCCCATCCAATTAATTAATTAAAAATGTATAATACCAATTATTGGGTTCATAAATCCAATTGGGTTTTAATCTCTCAAGTAAATTAATGAGTTCAGCCCATTAATTTTATTATTATTATTAATTCAAATATTTCAATTAATTATATAATAATTAATTTCTATTTAAAAAACTCATTATTTAAATAATTAATAATATTTATATTAATTACCATTTAAATAATCTCACTGTTTAAATGATTAATTATTGCCTTAAACTATTATAATTATTAATATATTTATATTAATTCCTAATTAAATATCTCATTATTTAAACAGTTAATAGTTCCTAATTTTAAGTAAGTAAAGTACTTAAATGTTTGTTCTGTTAGGGTTTCTGCCCTAAATCTTATGTAATCCAATTAAACTATAAATAAATAAAGGAATTATTTAATTAGTAATATTTACATTATCATTTATTGTTATATAATAAATGTAATCTATCATAAGACCCAGAGTCACTTATGATAACTTAACGTGAGTATTGGATGCAAGAAGATTCACTCAAATTGTAATTCAAAAGGTCTGTGGTATTATGAATAAAGGTCGGGGTGCCTACTAACACGGCCCATTTGTTAATTGGTACAAGTGATCTCATCTGGATCACTCATGTAGAGACATGTGGGTGGGGGCAATAGAGATTGTAGTATACTAGACTAAGATGTACAGACTGGCTTATGGTAAAACCATTCAGAAAGACACTTTGTATATCAATCGGTTGATCATGTACAATTGATCTTGAGAGTGACTCAATATAGTTGGCTCAATATGTAAAATTTGAAGGATTGTATTTCTCATTGATTATGACGGCTAATAGTCTATATTTATACAAGTTTATCTAGGTTACAAAAGATTAACCACTATGCAAAGATAAACTAGGAAAGAAAATAGAATAAGATAATATTTTTAGAAAATTGCACTTTGGCCGCAACCGTGAGGATCCCGCGGCTGCGGCCACGAGACATTTTTTCACAAATCACCGCTTTCGTCGCCGCGGCTGTGAGCCTGGTGGCCGCGACGACCACTCTCTGGTTTTTGACCGTGAGAGCCATGGTCGTGGCCACAGGCTAAAATATGCTATTTTAGCATATTGTAGCCCAAAATCTCAATACTACCCCACAAGTAGAAGCATGGAGATCACAAATGCCCAACTTGAGAAGAAGAAACTCAAATTGTGCCTTTCACAGAGCTTTAGTCTAGACATCTGCAAGTTGATATCCGGTACGAATGTAAGAATGAGAAATAATTCCATCTTGGAGTGTATCAAGAACAAAGTGGTAGTTAGGGGTGTTCAGCCCTGCGAGGACTCGCCTCGAAAGTGACGGGGAATCCCCGAACCTAACGGGGAGATGGGGACGAAAAATTCCTCGTTCGAGTTTCGGGGACGGGGAAGAGGAATACGATCCCCGACCCCCGATAAAATCCCCGAAAATAAATATATAAAAAATATTTTTACTTAAGTGATTGAAAAACTGTTTTTATTTTTAATTATTAAAACTGTTTTTAAAACAGTATTTAAATAAAGTTTTTTTAAAAGTTTTTCAAATATGTATTATACAGCTTTTTTATATAATTTTTTTTTTATAAAACTGTTTTAAACTTTTTTTCAAAATTGTTTTTAAATACTTTTTTAAAATCTGTTTTGTATACTTTTTTTTCCTACTGATTTTCTTTTTTTTTTTTTTTAAAAAAAGTTGTAATTTGTTGTATTTTTATTTTGTCTTAGGTGAAAACTAGAAAACGTCAATTGCATCATAATTTTATCATTTGAATAGGTATTTTATTAAAAATTTAAACGGGGAAAATTCCCCTCTAAATTCCCCGTTCCCCGTGATTTTCCCCGCGGGGAATCCCCGACCTCTTTGAACGGAGAATTTATCGGGGACAGGGAATATCGTCCCCGTCCTCGCCCCGTGACCACTCCTAGTGGTAGTCCATCTCGATATGTTTCGTTCTCTCATGAAAAAATAGATTGGCTGCTATGTGTAAAGTAGCTTGACTGTCACAATATAAAGGGATAAGATCAGTATGTTGAATCCCAAAGCATTCCAACAAAGACTTCAACCACTTTAATTCACAAGAGGTAGTGGCCATAGATCGATACTCAGGTTCAGCAGACGAGCGAGAAACAGTAACTTGTTTCTTTGTCTTCCAAGAGATGGGTGAAGAACCCAACATAATAAAGTATCCAGTCAAAGATCGACGAGTTAAGGACAAGTTGCTTAATAACTGTCACAATAAGCCGTGAGGCAAAAATTGCAATCACGTTGAAGTAAAATACCTTGACTAGCACACCCCTTCAAATATCTTAAAACACGTAAACCGGCATCCCAATGTTCAATACGAGAATTTCCCATGAACCGAGCTAGAATATAAACTAAATAACTAAGTTCAAGGCGGGTGATGGTTAGATAGATGAGTCTTCCCACAAGACATCTATTCTTTTCCAGATCTGCAAGGACTTTACCATCAATAGTAGCAAGGTGATGGTTTGGATCCATGGGTGTAGAGACCGGTTTTGCTCCAAGTAATCTAGCTTCACTAATTATGTCTAAGGCATATTTTTGTTGGGAAAGGTAAAGTCCATCTTTCCCACGTGCAACCTCTGTGCCAAGAAAATACTTCAGTGCTCCCAATTCTTTCATGTGAAACTTTTCACTAAGTTGTTTCTTGAATGAAGCAATGACCTTGGATGAACAACCTGTTATAATGAGATCATCTACATAGACTAGAACGTGAAGAGAGACTGAGTTCTTCGAGTAACTAAACAAGAATTAATCAGGGTAAGATTGAACAAACCCAATGTCCTTCAAAGCCGTCAATAACTTAGCAAACCAATTACTGTTAGGAATGGTGTCCTAGAACTTGTAATTATTTAATAATAATAATTTATTAAGAATAAATTAAATAAATAAACATAAGTTCTTTATATTATCTAGATTGATTCAATTAATGATATTAGGAATATATGGAAATATATAAATATCAAACATTCAAATAGTAAACCCTAAGTTACTCTTATGAAATCACGACTTAGTATGTGAGTCATACAAGAGGATTAAAGTCGAGATGATTAACTTAAACGTGTCTACAGTAAACGGATAACGTTTGGGAACCTTATCCTGGTAACACTGTTGATAGCTTCGCATTTTGTTTATAGACAAATGATCGAATCCTGATCATTCATGTGGGAGACATGAAATGGAAGTATCATATGCAATGTTGATTCTATAAGACAGGACCACGATGTTCGATCAAATTTCTCATTAGTACCGTTTACGAGAAATAATCGAATATCAAACTAAGTTTATCAACCGGTGATAGATCTCAATCCTGAGTGAAATGCGGACTCCTATTTGTGGAGTTATGTTCTTTGATTCACATAGTTGAGAGCGATCTGTAAGAACGCTCAATACACTCCTGTTTTGGAAACATGACTAGATAAGTAGCTGGGAACTCATTTTTACGAGATGGAATTCATAATTTTCCTATAAATTAACGGTATCAGTGCGATACCTAAACATTTTAGGAACTTTAGGAAACTCCCTTGATGTACTGATTTGAGACACGAACAAGTGACGTCACGACTTCTATTGATCACAGAAGTATCTTATCTCTAGTTCGACTAAAGATAAAGTTCATTGGAGAATCAGCGGGAACACAAGGATAAAGCGGTAATTACAGGGGCAAAACGGTAAATTTATCCGCCTGTAATTATGAGAGTTCCACGTGAAGGATATATCACAGATATAAATAATGATAAGCTAAATGGACATAACTCATCTATAGTGAGGGGAGTTCAGCTATGAATCTATAGTGGAATTATTCATAGTTAGATAATAAGTAATTAACTGATTATGTGTTAATCACTTAATTGACTAATTATTAAGCCCATGATCTATAGGTCCATCGGGTCCCTATGCTAGCCCAAATATCGTAGTCGCGAAATCAAGTAGAAGAAATGGAAATTTTAAGTAAAGTGAATTACTTAAAATAGGCAATATTAATTGTTTAAATATTGAGTATATTTAAACGGTAATTAATATAAACATTATTAATTGTTTAAATAATGAGTTTATTTAAACATGAAATTAATAATTAAAATTAATTAAATTAATAATAAAATATTGTCAATAAAATCATTAATTAAATAATGAATTTATGGAAATTAATAATTATAATATTTATTATTAATTATTTAAATAATGAAAATTATTTAAATGGAAATTAATAATTAAATATAAATTGGATAATATTTAGTCGGGAGAAAATATTAATATTATTAATTGTTTAAATAAAATATTTTATTTAAATGGTAATTAATAAATAAATTAATTAAGTTGGACTTATTAATTTAAGAGAGAGTTTCAAGCCCAATTGGATTAATGAACCCAATTGGAATTGGCCTAAAATAATTAATTAAATAAATTGTATTTATTTATTATTTTATGATGATAATTTCGGCCATGCCATGTATTTTGAGGAGATAATTGTTTGAATTATATCCTAAAATAATTACATAGATTTATTTACCCAAGATAAATAAAATAAAGAAAATAAAATAATCTCCTATTTATCTATGGCATTTTCGAAATTGCAAGATAAAGGAAAGAGATAATCTTTATTCTTTTTGTATTTATCTCTATAGATTAATCCTAATGTGATTAGGATTCCTATTTTTCTATAAATAGGAGGGTTGGGTCATTCATAAATCACAACAATTCAATTCTTTGCAAATTGAAAAATCTCTCTTCCTCCTTTTCTCTCCCTTTGCCGATTTTGCTATTCCAAATTGGGAAGAAAATATTTTTCTTCTTCCCAATTTCTTCTTAAGTTCGATCCCACAATCGGATTTCGTTTGATCGATCGGGATATAGCGTAGAAGATCCGGTGTTGCTGAGGATTTGATGCTATAAAGAAACCTCCAACCGATTCTCCATTTATTACTCAATGTAAGTTTTGATTTTAATTTTCGAAATTTAAAGCATGAATCTACATGTTTTTTCACAAATTGCATGACATTAATAGATCTATAATTAAATGTTAATTAGTTTACTAAATCAAATTCCGCTAGTTTAGTAAATCATCCCTTCAATTACGTGGTGCTTGACGGAGACCATATAATGCTTTCCTCAAACGGAAAACTTTATTAGATCCCGAAGGAAAAAAAACCTGGAGGTAACTGCATGTAAACCTCCTCTTCTATGTCACCATGTAAAAAGGCATTATGAACATCCATCTGATGCAACTCCCATTTTCAAGCAACGGTAATTGACACGAAGGTTCGAACTGTAACCATCTTTGCCACTAGAGCAAAGGTCTTATTGAAATCGATGCCTACAATATGTCGATTTCCATGCACAACAAGTCTTCCCTTCAATCTCTCCACAGTACCGTCAGACTTGTATTTTATTTTATACACCCATTTGCAACCAATAGCTCGTTTGCATAGTGGAAAATCTTACAATGTCCATGTATCGTTACGCTCAAGAGCGTTAATCTCCTCCTTAATTACTTTTCTCCAACCAGCATTCTGAAAAACCACTTTAAAATAGTGTTCTTTTCCTATTGTAATGGCAGCCAAGAAATAAACATGTTGTGTAGAGAATTTATCACAGTTTATATAATAAGCGAGAGGATACCAAGTACCTGATGATGCTTTCTTTCTTCGTTTTCCTCTGCCACTAACAGGAATCACACTTTCAATATGTTCAATATTATAAATAGTAACAGTAGGTTCAATACCAGGAGTGGACACATCTTCATGAACTTCATCTAACTGGGGTGTTATAGTTAATTCTTCTGCAATCCTCACTCTCTTGAGTTATTGGTTGAGTTATCTCATATATAAAATTTTGCTCACTCTCCCTTTCTCCTGTAGTCTCATACAAAGGATGATTATAGGATGTTGAAACAAGAGTTTTTGTGTGTGGAAATAAAGAATTCTCTAGTTTCGAGATCATAAACTCTCCACCATTTTTTCCCAAAAGGATAACCCACAAAAATACACTTATATGAACGAGGAAGAAATATATCTTTTGCACGAGGTTAGTTTTTGACAAGGCAAAGGCATCCAAAGACACATAAGGTGTCAAATGTGTGGTAAAGTATGTCATAGGATGTTTTTTTTGTTGAGAAGAGGTGTTGGTGATCTATTGATTAGATAAACTATTGTCAAGATACTCTCACCCCAAAAGGAAGTAGGGAGGTTAGCTTGGAAAAGTAAGGCTCGAGCGACGTTAAGAATATGGTGATGTTTTCTTTCTACCCTCCTATTTTGTTGTGGTGTATTGACACAAGAGGTTTGATGTGTAATTTCTGACTCACCAAAGAAACGGTGAAGAGATGTGAATTCTCCACCATTATCACTACGTAAGGTTTTCACATTCCTATCAAACTGAGTTTGAAACATCTTACAAAAATTTCTAATTAATTGTTGAACCTCAGATTTAACACTCATCAGATAAACCCATACGACATGGGAACAATCATCAATAATAGTTAAAAAAATAGTGCGTACACAACTAGAAGGGATATTATAAGGACCCCAAATATCACGAATGAGATCAAAAAATAGCTTCAGGTTTATTAATACTTTCCTTCATCATGTGTGTTTAGCACGAAGACAAACATCACAGGAATCAGTAAAAACATGACTATTCTTATTCTTATTATTAGAACTGAATAAAATTGATAAAGACGACTCTACATTTTTAGAGGAATGTCCAAGTCACTGATGCCATAATCTAGTATTAGCCTCCACAAATATCTGACAAGCTTATTGATGTTGTAGAGGACGAAACCAATAAACCTCATCACATTGTTCACCCACACCAATCATTATCCTTGAAGTACGGTCCTGTATGACACAAACCATATCAGTAAATGTGATAAAATAAAACAGATTTTTAAGAAAATGAGATAAAGATAATAAATTATAAGATAAATCCGGAATGTATAAAACTCGATTTAGTATCATATTCTGGCTCAATGTGACTGATCCATGTTGTCTTGCAAAAGTCTGTTTTCCATTTGGGAGACCAACTAAAATATTTTGTTATATCCATCAGATTATGAAATAATTCAACATTACCGAACATGTGATTCGAGCATCCCGTGTCAATGATCCATAAATATGTATTTTTCAACTCACCATTCAGTTTGTCAGTTGAAGATGATTGTCTTTTTGTACTCAACAGATGAACAAGAGTAGACCATTGGTCATCAGAAAAACCATGAAGAACGCTTCGATCAGTGGCGTTTATTTGATCTTGTACCCCGAATTTTGTTGTGGTGTCTACATTAGCAACTTAACCACGACCACCACCATTCTCCCTTTGCTTGGCAAGAACAATTGTCGCTTCACACGTACGTGTAGGTACAATTGTGTATCCTTCAAGTTCATCCCAAATCTTTCTTAAATCATTATAATAGGCAACTACAGTAGTGCCTCGTTGTTTACATCGACTAAGAAGCGTCTTTAATTTGTAGATTCTTCGGCTGTTTCCATCGAGAAATGTGTTCGTATATCGTCCCACATATCTTTCACCTCATCAGGATGTGGAACTGAAGATCATAAACTTGGATCCAACAATCCAGTGTCAAATTATCCGTCACCCATAGATTCTCTTCTGGAGACCACAATCCTGGTTTCGTAATGCTTCCATCAATGAAGCGTAATTTATTTTTTGCGCGAAAATTGTTTCACATTGATCGCACCCATTCGTGGTAGTTTTCCCCACGAAACACAATTGGGAAGATTGTGATTTGTGGTTCATCAGAAGGATGAAGATAGTATGGTGAAGTTGAAACCATAGGCTTCACTGTTTACATATGTAACGTCCCATTATTTTGAAGTGAAATTTTTATTTTATTTTATTTATTTATTTAATTTTATTTATTTATTTCAATTTAAGTATTTAGATTAATTATTATTTTTGTAATTTCGATTTTAGTAGTTAATTTTTCCCGAAATCCTTTTTAATCGTTTTAATATTTTAAATTCGTTTCGGTGACATTAATAATTATTAATAGGCCAATTAATAATTATTAATCACCTTTAGATTGATTTAAGAGCATCGGGTTTTGTTTTATAAGTCAAAAGTCATAAAAGGACACAACCGTCATTTCCAATTTCTTAAAATATCTAAATTCACTATTCATTTATCTTTAAAAATCTAAAATTGACAAGTTTACTTCATTTTCTTCTCCTCCATTTCTTCTTGGCCGTGGGTTTCAATCCTCCATGGATGTGGATTTTATTTTCTTCATTTCTCATTCGTTTCTCGATGGATCGGCTTGATTTCGGTTGCGTTGGATTGGTAGGGACGAGGACTACCTATCCAACCTACCTTTTCGGAGTTTCCCATTCTCTAAGGGAAGTCCCAAAAAGTAAGTTTTCAAAACTTTTTATATAGATTTGTTCGTTTTTTATTATAAATGAGTTTTGAAGTTGAAATCATGAATTTCTATCATGGAATTTGACGATTTTGAACCCGGATTTTCGAAAAACACTATTCACCTGAAAACACTATTCATCAGAAATTACTATTCATCCGAAATCACTATTCACCCGAAAATGCATACTTGTTCTCATCTTAGTTATGAGTTGTAATATGTTGTGCAATTGGTGAATGTTAGGTGCGATTGCTCGGTTGTTGATTCGTGAGAATTTGGAGATTTGGAGAAAATCTTATTTGGCAAAGGTGAGAATAGTTAGGATTTAAAGTAATTTTAGAAAACAAATAAGTATAATGATTTGTAGAATTGGAAACTAAGATTAGAATTCGAATCTAAGATTAGAGGGAAGTGAGTTAGTGCCCTTAGGATTAGAAGTCAATCCTTTAAGTGAGAACTTAGGAGTTCTCGAGGAAAGTATTGAATCTTAGAAGATTCTAAGTTAGATTCGTTTCGAAGCTTAGGATGGATCATTGGAAGTTAAAAGATCCAAACTTTTATATAGAACGATTAATAGAACCTCGGATTATGTTGGAAGTTTAGAATCCTTGAAGGTATAGGTTAATCGTTGAAGTTATGATTTGACGTTTATTATTGTTAGCAGAGTTCGATTGACATATCATTCGTCCGGAGTTTCCTATTTATTTACTTTATGTCTTTTACTTTATGCCCCTTTTCTTTATGTTTGTCTCAGTAACTTTATTATTTGCACTTTACTTTATTTACTTGTGCAAGCATAACCATAACATCTCGCATCATTGAAAAGAGAAAAAGAAAAGAAAGTGAGAAAGAAAAGAAGGGAAGAATGTTGGAGCCTACGGGATGTCCGCATCACGTTCAGAAAAAGAAAAGAAAGTGAGAAAGAAAAGAAGGGAAGAATGTTGGAGCCTACGGGATGTCCGCATCACCTTCAGAAAAAGAAAAGAAAAGAAAAGAAAGTAAAAATAAGAAAGAAGACGAATGGGTAGCCTACGGGATGTACTCATTACTTCTTCATGCATAAGGTTGAATGGGACCCTACGGGATGTCCGCATTACCTTCATTCATGCATAAGGGTATATGCGAACCCTACATTGCATATGATCGATGGAATATAAATCGAGATGTTATATTTTATGCAAAGTTATTTACTTTTCTTATTTTATGTCGTAATAAGTTAATGGATGAGGATTGGCTACGAGTGTTAGTAATATCATCCTTTGGAAAGTTTAGAATGAAATTACCTAGAGTTTGGAGAACTTTAGGAGTAAATTGTGTCAGATTGATTGGACACAAATCGAAATGCAAGTTTGAGGTCTATCTTTACTTTTTCACTACAAAAAAACTGTCAAAATGCGACTAGAAATTTGCGACCAAACAAAAGTAGTGGTTTTTTGGTGACCACCTGGTCACTTTCTTTGAAGGTTGACTTTAAGTGACCATCTGGTCACTTTTTTTGCGACCATATTGCGACCAAAAGCAGAAGTAGTCATAAAAAATGGCGCGAAATTATGGTCGTAGTTTTGTGACTAAAATATGTCTTGGTAGCAAAAAATGGCGCGTAATTTTGGAGGGAAAAAAGCTACCAAGTGGTCACAATTTAAAGTGACTACGTGGTCGCAATTTTTGTGACATTTATTGACCAATGGTAGCTTAAAATTGGAGGGAAAAAAGCTACCAAGTGGTCACAATTAAAAGTGACTAACTGGTCGCAATTTTTGTGACCTTTATTGAGTAGTGGTGGCTTAAAATTTTGGCAGGAATTAAGCTACCACGTGATCACATTAAGAAGTGACCGCATGGTCACAAATTCTTTGATATTATGTGACCAATAATTTATAAAAAATTTGGTGGGATAAAAGCTACCAACTGGTCACCAAAAAAGTGATCATCTGGTCGTAAATTCTGACTTGATGTGACTCTGGGCAGTGAGGAAAATGGCGGGAAATTTTGGCGGGAAAATGCGACCATATGGTAGCAAAAATACTACCATCTGGTCGCAAATGAGCAGAGGAGTCCATTATAAAATCCCTACACCTATTGTTTGTTAGCATTAAGAAAAAAGAAAATGAGAGAGTGGATGTATGTTCGTTTGATAGACGGGTATTTGAACGATGAGTTCGTGGCCGGGGTTGAACAGTTTGTTGAGTTTTGCATGACAACTGTCTATTATGAAAAGTATGGTGGAAAGCTACGTTGCCCGTGCAGGAAATGCGACAATAGGAGAATCATACCGGTTACAGATGTGAAGGTGCATCTTTATAGTCGGGGATTTGTGCAGAATTATTATCACTGGGTGTTTCAAGGGGAAACACAGGAAATGTTCGACACTGCATTACAGGAATCGAGAGGATACGAAGGTAGCAGCTCGAATGTAGAGGTTGTTGACGAAGAACGGAATGATGAACAACAAGATAGTCGAGATCGACAAATGATACTTGATGGTGCGGGGTATGGGGGCAATGAAAATTTCTGTGAAAGTTTAAATGTAGACGAAGATGAACGGGATGTAGAAGAGGAAATGAATCCGGATGCACGAAAGATGCACGAGATGCTAAAGACAACCCACTAGACCATTGTACGATGGGTGTGAGGTAAGTCAACTTGCCACAGCTCTGAGAACTTTTATATATAAAGGCGCAGTACAACATACCCGGTAGAGGATTTGATACGATTGCATCGTGGTTTCGTCGATGCGCTCCAGGAAGAAATTAATATGCCCCACGGTTTATGCGACACGAAAAAGCTAGTGGAGGGACTTGGATTACCCAGGTGGAGAAAATAGATTCGTGTCAAAACGGATGCATGATTTACTGGGATGTGGATGAGGACCTGCATCATTGCAAATTCTGTTTTCTTCCAAGATACAAACAAGGGAAACGCAGCTTGATTCCGAACGCCGACATGTTCTATTTACCGCTGACCCCACGTCTGCAACGGTTGTATGCATCGGATGTGACAGCCGCGCACATAAGATGGCATCACGAGCATTCACAGGATGAAAATGTTATGAGACATCCCTCAAATGTTGCGGCATGGAAGCATTTAAATAATTATCATCCGGATTTTGCACAAGATCCGAGAAACGTCAGATTGGGCTTATGCACAGATGGCTTCAACCCGTTCGGGGCATCCGGGGCACAATATTCAGTTTGGCCAGTCATGGTAACCCCGTATAACTTGCCTCCCTCGATGTGCATGCGAGACCCGGTGATTTTTCTAACAGTGATCGTACATGGGCCGAAAAGTCCAAAACAGAAACTGGATGTGTATTTGTAACCACTTGTTGCGAGTTGAAAAGGTTGTGGGTCGACGGTGTTATGACGTCACGACATTTCAAGAAACAAAATTTCTTGATGCGCGCGCGTTAATCTGGATGATCAGTGACTTCCTTGCGTATTCAATGTTGTCAGGTATGTTGATCTTTAATTGCTTTCATATACATTTTTGAGTCTGTGTTTAGCTTTTGTTATTGCTTTCCTTAGTCAGTGTAGTTAATTGTGTGAACCTGAATCTCCTCCTCTTAAAGGATGGAGTACGGTGGGGACATACGCATGTCCACATTGCATGCTAGACACAGATGCATTTTATCTAAGAAACGGTCGAAAAACTTGTTGGTTTGACTGTCACCGTCGATTTTTGCCGTTGAATCACACTTTCCGTTCAAACGGCAGTGACTGGAAGAAGGGTCGATGAGTAAGAAAACAAACCCCCCCGACCATGTATAGTGGAAGACAGATTCTTCACGGTATAGATGCTATAGGGATGCAGAAGATTACAGTGGAAGGTGCAGAGAGTGCAAACAATGCGGCTGGGAAAAACACGGGTTGGAAGAAACGGAGTATTTTTTGGGATCTACCGTATTGGGAAGATCTACTGATTAGACACAATCTTGATGTAATGCATATCGAGAAGAATTTCTTCGACAACATTTTCAATACGATTTTGAACGTTTCGGGAAAAACGAAGGACAATTTGAAGGCACGTTACGATATACGGGACATATGTCACCGTCCTGAGTTGGAGCCTGACGACAATGATAATTACGCAAAAGCAAAGTACATGTTGACGACGGATGAAAAGAAAACATTATTTGAGTGGATCAAATCCATCAAATTCCCGGACGGATACGTTTCGAATTTGAGTCGGTGTATAGACAGTCAAAAACATATCATGTTCGGGATGAAAAGCCACGACTGTCATATATTCATGCAACGATTGATGCCCGTCGCGTTCAGACCGTTCCTAGAGAATAAACATTGGGAGCTGCTTGCCCAGTTGAGTGTTTTTTCTAGGGACTTGACATGTACAGAGCTGACGGAAGCCACTGTCGCTTCAATGAGTTCAGAGATCGCCGTTATTATTTGTAAGTTGGAGCGAATGTTCAATTAATATAATTTTAAATTACTTTAATTCAAATTAATTAATTTGTTTATTTTAGTTTTAATTAATTAATGTTAAGTTTAATTTAATTAATTTTAGTTCAATTAATCTAATTTATTTTAATTCTTTATTACTTAATTTAGTTTAATTCAATTAATTTTAGTTTCAATTAATCTAATTTTAATTTACGTTAATTCAAATTAATTAATTAGTTTATTTTAGTTTTAATTAATTTATTTTAAGTTTAATTTAATTAATTTTAGTTCAATTAATCTAATTTTAATTTACTTTAGTTCAAATTAATTAATTAGTTTATTTTAGTTTTAATTAATTAATGTTAAGTTTAATTTAATTAATTTTAGTTCAATTAATCTAATTTTAATTTACTTTAATTCAAATTAATTAATTAGTTTATTTTAGTTTTAATTAATTAATGTTAAGTTTAATTTAATTAATTTTAGTTCAATTAATCTAATTTTAATTTACTTTAATTCAAATTAATTAATTAGTTTATTTTAGTTTTAATTAATTAATGTTAAGTTTAATTTAATTAATTTTAGTTCAATTAATCTAATTTTAATTTACTTTAATTCAAATTAATTAATTAGTTTATTTTAGTTTTAATTAATTAATGTTAAGTTTAATTTAATTAATTTTAGTTCAATTACACTAATTTTAATTTACTTTAATTCAAATTAATTAATTAGTTTATTTTAGTTTTAATTAATTAATGTTAAGTTTAATTTAATTAATTTTAGTTCAATTAATCTAATTTATTTTAATTCTTCATTACTTAATTTAGTATAATTTAATTAATTTTAGTTCAATTAATATAATTTTAATTTACTTTTATTCAAATTAATTAATTAGTTTATTTTAAATTATTTACTTAATTTATGTTAGTTTAATTTACATTATTTCATTAAATAATTAATTTAATTTATTTTAATATTTTACTTACGTAATTAGTATTAAATTAGTCTATTTTGGTTGTAGGATTATGACGGGGAGACGACGTCCTCCCCAGTCAGACGAGCCTGATGACGCGGGTGACAAGGGTGTTAGGAATGGTGTCCTAGAACTTGTAATTATTTAATAATAATAATTTATTTCGAATAAATTAAATAAATAAACATAAGTTCTTTATATAATCTAGATTGATTCAATTGACGATATTAGGAATATATGGAAATATATAAATATCAAAACATTCAAATAGTAAACCCTAAGTTACTCTTATGAAATCACGACTTAGTATGTGAGTCATACAAGAGGATTAAAGTCGAGATGAGTAACTTAAACGTGTCTCGATGAAACGGATAACGTTTGGGAACCTTATCCTGGTAACACTTGTTGATAGCTTCGCATTTTGTTTATAGACAAATGATCTAATCCTGATCATTCATGTGGGAGACATGAAATGGAAGTATCATATGCAATGTTGATTGTATAAGACAGGACCACGATATTCGATCAAATTTCTCATTAGTACCGTTTTACGAGAAATGATCGAATATCAAACTAAGTTTATCAACCGGTGATAGATCTCAATCCTGAGTGAAATGCGGACTCCTATTTGTGGAGTTATGTTCTTTGATTCACATAGTTGAGAGCGATCTGTAAGAACGCTCAATACACTCCTGTTTTGGGAACATGACTAGATAAATAGCTGGGAACTCATTCTCACGAGATGGAATTCATAACTTTCCTATAAATTAACGGTATCGGTCGATACCTAAACATTTTAGGAACTTTAGGAAACTCCCTTGATGTCCTGATTCGAGACATGAACAAGTGACGTCACGACTTCTATTGATCACGAAGTATCTTATCTCTAGTTCGACTAAAGATAAAGTTCATTGGAGAATCGGCGGGAACACAAGGATAAGCGGTAATTACAGGGGCAAAACGGTAAATTTATCCGCTTGTAATTATGAGGGTTCCACGTGAAGGATAATATCACGATATAAATAAAAGATAAACTAAATGGACATAACTCATCTATAGTGAGGGGAGTTCAGCTATGAATCTATAGTGGAATTATTCATAGTTAGATAATAAGTAATTAACCGATTATGTGTTAATCAATTAATTGACTAATTATTAAGCCCATGATCTATAGGTCCATCGGGTCCCTATGCTAGCCCAAATATCGTAGCCACGAAATCAAGTAGAAGAAATGGAAATTTTAAGTGAAGTGAATTACTTAAAATAGGCAATATTAATTGTTTAAATATTGAGTATATTTAAACGGTAATTAATATAAACATTATTAATTGTTTAAATAATGAGTTTATTTAAACATGAAATTAATAATGAAATATTATTAATTAGATATTATTAATTATTTAAATATTGAGTATATTTAAATGGTAATTAATAATTTGAAATTAATTAACAATTATTAATTGTTTAAATAATTATATTTAAACGAAATTAATAATTAAAATTAATTAATTAATAATAAAATATTGTCAATAAAATTGTTAATTAAATAATGAGTTTATTTAATGGAAATTAATAATTATAATATTTATTATTAATTATTTAAATAATGAAAATTATTTAAATGGAAATTAATAATTAAATATAAATTTGATAATATTTAGACGGGAGAAAATATTAATATTATTAATTGTTTAAATAAAATATTTATTTAAATAGTAATTAATAAATAAATTAATTGAGTTGGACTTATTAATTTAAGAGAGAGTTTCTAGCCCAATTGGATTAATGAACCCAATTGAGATTGGCCCAAAAATAATTAATTAAATAATTTGGAATTATTTATTAAATTAATATGCTATTTTCGGCCACCATGTAATTTTGGGAAGAGATAATTGCTTGAATTATATCCTAAAATAATTACATAGATTTATTTACCCAAGATAAATAAAAATAAAGAAAATAAAATAATCTCCTATTTATCTATGGCATTTTCGAAATTGCTAGATAAAGGAAAGAGATTATCTTTTTCTTTTTGTGTTTATCTCTATAGATTAATCCTAATGTGATTAGGATTCCTATTTTTCTATAAATAGGAGGGTTGGGTCATTCATAAATCACACAATACAATTCCATAGAAAGTTGGAACTCTCTCTTCCTCCTCTCCCTCCCTCATTGCCGAAATTTCCTTAGTCATTGGGAAGAAAATATTTTTTCTTCTTCCCAATTTCTTCTAAAGTTCGATCCCACAATCGAATTTCGTTTGATCGATCGGGATATAGCATAGAAGATCCAGGTGTTGCTTTGAGGATTGATCTTGTAAAGAAACCTCCAACCAATTCTCCGATTTTACTCAATGTAAGTTCCGGTTTGATTTTAATTTTCGAAAATATAAGCATGAATCTACATGTCTTTCACAAATTGCATGATGTTAATAGATCCGTTATTAAATGTTAATAAGTTTACTAAATAAAATTCCGCTAATTTAGTAAATCATCCCTTCAATTGGTATCAGAGCTAATTTTAATTATCATGCTAAATTTGTGATTTTTCGAAAATTTTGGTGGGTTGCATAAAAAACGTTTTATGTATGTTTATATAAATTGTGTTATATAAATTGTGGAGGTTTGCTTATTGACTGTTTAGGTATTCTTGAGGCACTTAGGATTTTAAATTTTTGTAGAAAATTTGTAAACCCTAAATTTTAGGGTATAGGAAAAATTTGTAATTTTCCCATACCCAATGATGGTAAAATCGGCTACACCAAGGGAGGAAGAGAAGAAAATTTTTCCCCACCATTCCATGAGGTCCACGCCCAAGGAGAGAGAAAAGATGAGATATGGTAAGATATTTTATCATAATTATCTTGTTATCTCAATTTAAAAATTTAAATATTTAAGATAAGGATAAAATCTTTTTAAAGATTATATCTCTATCTTAAATTATAAATTTAGAAATTGAGATAAGATTACATGGAAAATATTTTCTTTATTTTTCCATATAATTAAAAGATAATTATTTTAAAACAAGTATTTATGGAAATATTAAGGAGATAATATTTGCCCCATAAATACCCATGCCCACGCCTACACCATGGAGGAGAGAGAAAGATGAAGCCTCAAGATCTAAAATTGGAAGTTTTAATTAAGTTGTAATTTAATTTTCCGTTTTAGAAATAGTGCCAAGAATACCGGTCAATTTAGCTATTTATTATTTAAATTGTTTATATGTATGATATAATTGTTTTTTAAATAATATTCATGCATAAGAGTATGTCATGTAGAAAATCCCACCATAGGTTGTATGATTTTAATTAATTGTACATACATGCATCATGATATAATATGTGTTATTATATGCTAATGTATGTGAAGCATGCTATAATTTTATTTTATAAATGTTATTATCGAAAATTATATTCTAATTGTTTTAGAATTAAAAGCATGCTTATTTAGTTAAAATTCAAAAGTTAAATCTAGTTTAAAAGTTGAATAGAAACTAAATGAATTATTTGTAATATGGAATTATTGTTTAAACAATTGGGCCAAAATCCATATAAGATAAACAAATAGAAACTTTTAATTAAGGGTTAATTAAAAATTAATAATTGAGATTAATTAAATTGAACGGATCTCCGGCGAAAGCTCGCCTTGCGATGAGGTTTCATAAAGTTCCCCTAACACGGAGCGCCTCTAACTGGGAGCGATCTGGGAGAAAAGTTCAAATTAATAAATCAAAATTATTAAGACGGCGCATAATGTGATTAGTTTAATTAGGAAAACTTGAACAATCACTTTATAAAATTAATCTAACCAATTTAAGAGTTAAAGTTGATTAGGTTAATTAAAACTTGGATTAATGAGTTAGCCTGAATTAGTCTAAGTTATGAAACCCTAACTCAAAATATTAAGTGGGAGAAGGAAACATGTCAATGAATCCTATGGTCTCCACTAATGGGCTCAAACGTGAGATTTATACATGGCCTCTGTAACAACTGCTGCAGTGTTCATTCCCATAGGAAGGTTTATTGTATAAATCAATATCAAGTTGGGTCTCCCGAAAGGGATAAAGAATTTTAAATGAGATTGATTGAAGACCGAATCTACACTTCGTAGACACTCTTCAATTTTATTTAAAAGACTAAATTGGTGGGTCACACTTAAAAAGAAATTTGATAAAGTTTGTTATCGAAATTCTTGACCAAATACACGGTAAACAATGACATAGGAATATGAGTTATTCCCGGATTGTCAATTGTTCGAGTGGCATCTCGTTTAATGATGGTAACTGACCTATCATTCGACGGCACTTCACCGGTATCATTAAAATATCGTGACATAGTAACATGTTTTAGGGCTTTTCTGTTCATTAATATGTTCGCATTCATGCATCATATTTAATTATATGTCAAAACTTTTGAGTATTTGAATGTTGAATGCATGTTAGATTATTAAGATAAAGTTTATTTAAATTTCAGTAATATAGCATCTGTTTTAGTCACTATACTTGGAAAGAACAAACTGAACGATGAAACTATGTTTCCTAGAAAAGGAAATGAATAATTTAAGTAAAGCAGTTTACTTAAATAAACAGACAATATTAATTATTTAAATAATGAGTTTATTTAAATAGAAATTAATATCATTGTTATTAATTATTTAAATAATGTGTTTATTTAAATGGTAATTAATAATAAAATATTATTAATAAATAATTATTAATTATTTAGGTAATGTGTTTACCTAAATGGAAATTAATAATTAAACATTTATTATTAAATTTTAAATAATAGCGATTATTTAAAAGGATAATAGTAAATAACATATTTATTATTAATTCAAATAATTTCGATTATTTAAATAGTAAATAATAAATATTTATTAATAATAAAATACAAAATCGGAATATGATATTTTATTTGAATAATTGATTTATTTAAATAAATATAAAAAGTTAATAAATAAGATTTATTAATAAGGAAGAATCTAGAATTGAATTAGTGAATTCAATAGAATTTTGGTTCAAATTATTTGAATACCAAAATCAGCACATATATGATATTTTAGGAAATAATTATTGAATTATTTTGTCTAAAATAAATATATAAAAGAATGTTTAAACAAAGAAAAATTAGTTTTTCTTATTGATTTTATACACATAAAATCGGCACGTAAGATAAATAAGGAATAAAATTTGATTTTATTCTTGGCATTTATCTTGTGTTTATTTTAATAGTATTTCCTAATTCGATTGGAAAACTATTTTGCTTATAAATACAAACGTCTTGGTTATTCATTCAAAAGCTTCTAATTTCAATTTACGAAATTGAAAACTCTTATTCTTCCTATTTTTCCTCATATTCGATTTACTATAGTCTAAAAGGGAAGAAAATATTCTTCTTACCAAAACCATAGTTTTCTAATTAGTTTAGTTATCAATTTGTTTTTTATTTTGAAATATGTAATAACTATTGGTTCTCATTTCGTATGAACCAAGTTTGGGAATATTTTAAATAAGAGTTATTTAGGTAGATATTCCTCTACAACTATATTACAAAGTTCCAAAGTGTGATTGGATGGTTATTCAAAATACTTAGTATAAAACAAATAAATTCCAAAACCAAATTCTAAACTCCAAAATATCTAAACAAGTTATAAAGGTTTAAAAATGTTTAAATACTTAAGTCTAGAATTACTTAAATAAGTTGGAGGGATTAATCTCTTAAAGATGGTTCTCAAGGAGTTTGAGATGATAACCATATTAATCCACGAACTTATGGGATAAGTAAAATCAAATATCTTTGATTTATCAAAGATAACTAGACTCAAACATCACTAAAGTTGGACATTTAGATGTTAGAACTTAAGTGATAAGTAAACATTAAATCGATTTCTTATATTCCAAACATTCAGTTATTTAAAAGGATGTTTTAAAGGTAATAACTGATATGGAATAAACAAAACAGAAATCAGAAAGTAATAATTAGTAATTGAATTCATAAATTATTAAAGAAAAGCCCAGTAAATCAGTGATACTGAAGGCTTTAAACCTTACTTAAGATATAAAAGAATTACAATGATTTTATTTCACAATAAAAACAAGTAGTTATTTAAAAGTTTAAATTGTTAAACTACTTGTAGAACTTTATTTGAGTGGGAGCGTCATAATACGAACCAAAGGACTTTCGAAGTCCAAGTGAAACTCATTGACTTCAAAATCAATGAATAAAGTTCAAAATAAGTGAAATAAAAATGACACGAATTTTCAATAGTTGAGTTGAAAAGGGTCACTTATACTTATACATTATTTTTGGAAATAATAAGAAGTATAGAATTGTAATCATTAAACAAATGAAAGTAATGGAGAATTACTTTGTAGTGGGAGCTTAAGAATTTCGAGAATCCTAGAACCAATGTGACTAAAATAAAATTTACAAATAGTATTTAGTGCACATAGATAAAATGGGAGATTTTATGAGTTGCACGGGCTCAAATTCGAACATGAATTTACTTCCATGTAAGCATTCGACAAAAGACCTTTGCGAATTAAACATCAAATGAGTTAAGTATAAGTAAAATGAGTTTTTACTAACTAAACTCTAGATTCGCGTGGTTACTAAGTTGTTAGTAAATGAAAAGGTGGTTGAGCATGATGGTTTCAAATCAATAGTTAATAGAGTTTATTTTATGGCGATAAAATATGGAATCTATTACACTTAATGAAACTAACATCAGACAAAAGAAATACATACTAAACAGATGAAAAACGTTACTGATAAAGTATTAAAATGACTACCATGGCTAAATAGTTGATAGTCATCCAGTTTGACTGGAATTACAAGTCAAATCTCCAAAGATCTAGGACAAGTGGGAGATTGTTAGGAATGGTGTCTTAGAACTTGTAATTATTTAATAATAATAATTTATTTCGAATAAATTAAATAAATAAACATAAGTTCTTTATATAATCTAGATTGATTCAATTGACGATATTAGGAATATATGGAAATATATAAATATCAAAACATTCAAATAGTAAACCCTAAGTTACTCTTATGAAATCACGACTTAGTATGTGAGTCATACAAGAGGATTAAAGTCGAGATGAGTAACTTAAACGTGTCTACAGTAAACGGATAACGTTTGGGAACCTTATCCTGGTAACACTGTTGATAGCTTCGCATTTTGTTTATAGACAAATGATCTAATCCTGATCATTCATGTGGGAGACATGAAATGGAAGTATCATATGCAATGTTGATTGTATAAGACAGGACCACGATATTCGATCAAATTTCTCATTAGTACCGGTTTACGAGAAATGATCGAATATCAAACTAAGTTTATCAACCGGTGATAGATCTCAATCCTGAGTGAAATGCGGACTCCTATTTGTGGAGTTATGTTCTTTGATTCACATAGTTGAGAGCGATCTGTAAGAACGCTCAATACACTCCTGTTTTGGGAACATGACTAGATAAATAGCTGGGAACTCATTCTCACGAGATGGAATTCATAACTTTCCTATAAATTAACGGTATCAGTGCGATACCTAAACATTTTAGGAACTTTAGGAAACTCCCTTGATGTACTGGATTCGAGACATGAACAAGTGACGTCACGACTTCTATTGATCACGAAGTATCTTATCTCTAGTTCGACTAAAGATAAAGTTCATTGGAGAATCAGCGGGAACACAAGGATAAAGCGGTAATTACAGGGGCAAAACGGTAAATTTATCCGCCTGTAATTATGAGGGTTCCACGTGAAGGATAATATCACAGATATAAATAAAAGATAAACTAAATGGACATAACTCATCTATAGTGAGGGGAGTTCAGCTATGAATCTATAGTGGAATTATTCATAGTTAGATAATAAGTAATTAACTGATTATGTGTTAATCAATTAATTGACTAATTATTAAGCCCATGATCTATAGGTCCATCGGGTCCCTATGCTAGCCCAAATATCGTAGTCGCGAAATCAAGTAGAAGAAATGGAAATTTTAAGTGAAGTGAATTACTTAAAATAGGCAATATTAATTGTTTAAATATTGAGTATATTTAAACGGTAATTAATATAAACATTATTAATTGTTTAAATAATGAGTTTATTTAAACATGAAATTAATAATGAAATATTATTAATTAGATATTATTAATTATTTAAATATTGAGTATATTTAAATGGTAATTAATAATTTGAAATTAATTAACAATTATTAATTGTTTAAATAATTATATTTAAACGAAATTAATAATTAAAATTAATTAATTAATAATAAAATATTGTCAATAAAATTGTTAATTAAATAATGAGTTTATTTAATGGAAATTAATAATTATAATATTTATTATTAATTATTTAAATAATGAAAATTATTTAAATGGAAATTAATAATTAAATATAAATTTGATAATATTTAGACGGGAGAAAATATTAATATTATTAATTGTTTAAATAAAATATTTATTTAAATAGTAATTAATAAATAAATTAATTGAGTTGGACTTATTAATTTAAGAGAGAGTTTCTAGCCCAATTGGATTAATGAACCCAATTGAGATTGGCCCAAAAATAATTAATTAAATAATTTGGAATTATTTATTAAATTAATATGCTATTTTCGGCCACCATGTAATTTTGGGAAGAGATAATTGCTTGAATTATATCCTAAAATAATTACATAGATTTATTTACCCAAGATAAATAAAAATAAAGAAAATAAAATAATCTCCTATTTATCTATGGCATTTTCGAAATTGCTAGATAAAGGAAAGAGATTATCTTTTTCTTTTTGTGTTTATCTCTATAGATTAATCCTAATGTGATTAGGATTCCTATTTTTCTATAAATAGGATGTTTGGGTCATTCATAAATCACACAATACAATTCCATAGAAAGTTGGAACTCTCTCTTCCTCCTCTCCCTCCCTCATTGCCGAAATTTCCTTAGTCATTGGGAAGAAAATATTTTTTCTTCTTCCCAATTTCTTCTAAAGTTCGATCCCACAATCGAATTTCGTTTGATCGATCGGGATATAGCATAGAAGATCCGGTGTTCTTGAGGATTGATCTTGTAAAGAAACCTCCAACCAATTCTCCGATTTTACTCAATGTAAGTTCCGGTTTGATTTTAATTTTCGAAAATATAAGCATGAATCTACATGTCTTTCACAAATTGCATGATGTTAATAGATTCGTTATTAAATGTTAATAAGTTTACTAAATAAAATTCCGCTAATTTAGTAAATCATCCCTTCAAAGGGGTCTCCGCAGACGCCTACTGCCGCTGCCCCTGATGCGAACCTGACTACAGAGGAGTTGGACATCCTCTTCAGTTACGAGAAGGGACTTGCGCCACGCTCGATGATGCAGTCCCTGAGACCGAGTCTGCGACACCACGACTGCCGCACGACTCCCTGGCCACGACTCCCGGCTTAGCATCAGAGTCTGCATCAGGGTATGCGTCCGGGTCTGCATCAGGGTCGGATCCAGTTGGCCCCTCCACTTCATGCACGCAGCCGTCTCGGGCTGCAGACTCTACCCTTCGGATTGAAGGGGATACGTAAGTAATTTTGTTTATTATTTTAATTACTTAATTTTTAAACCTTTAAACTTTTTTCAAAGTGTTTTTTTTCCCGTTAACTAATAGTTTCTAATACCACAATAATTTTTATGATTTTGCAGAGTACAGCCACATACAACCGTTTCAAAACGGTTTCGCGAGGTTCTCCAGAGCATGCCTCTACCCAGCGTCCTTCGCTGGCAGAAGATTCCGATGACGGAGAAACGTCGGATGTACGACAATTGGAAGGTAAAAAACATCATTTATTTTCATAATTAATTAGTTTTGAAATTTATAGAAATAAATTTATTACTTTAACAATTTTTTATTTCAATTTTTTCAGATCAAGTTTCCTGTTATCGATCCCGATATCACGGACGGTAGATTGTTCCCCCTATGGGACAGTCACGTCCAGGATCGATTCAAAGACCTCATGTACCGGGCGCGCAGAAAGCAAGCAGCAAACCGCCCCGTGTGGATGAGCCCGGAGGACCACGCGCAGCTTCTCGCGAGCTTGAGCACTCCTGAGGGCAAGGCAGTGTCAAGCAGGAATAAGGCCAACCGCGCGAAGAATCTTACCAAACACACTGCGGGGGCCCGGACACACGACGAGCACCATCGTCGATTGGTAAGTTTTTTTTTCGTCGTTTTCTTACTTACGTACTTTTTTCTCGTTTTCTTTTTTCAATTAGTTATTAATTTATTATGTTTTATTCTTCAACCTTTAATTTTTTAGGAAGCGAAGCACGGGCTCCCCGTCCCGCCTGATGAGCTACACCGCTTTCTTCACACGAAGAAGGACGGGACGTTCGTCAACGATAAGGCGAAATCAGTTTAGGTATTTAATAATTTTTTCAATTATTATTTTTTCTTTAAAATTTTTCCTACCTTATATATTAACTATTTTATTTTCTGAATTTTAAATGTTTAGGAACGTTTCACGGAGTCCTTGAGTCAGCGGTTGCCCACACCAGACTCGCAACCTACTCAGGAGGACCGTAGAGAGGCGTTCTTAGAGGCTACTGAAGGGGTTCGACCTGATGGGTCAGTTCCTGGGCTCGGCTCATACGGGTGACGCCTTTACGCAGATGTGCCCCGGCCTCAGCGGAGCGGAGCGAGCACTAGCTCCGGCCCTTCTCCAGTTGAGCAGCAGCTGTGCGCGGACATGGACGCTATGCGCGAGGACTTCATTACTCGAGTCGCTGCGATTGAGGCCAACATGCAAGCACGAGTCGAGGCCCAGGTCGCATAAGCTTTGGCCGCGTACTTCAGATCCCTAGGCGGCGGCCCTTCATCATCGACGCCTCCTCCGCCACCCCCACCCCCTCCACAGTAGTTCTAGGATGCTTTCGTCTGTATAAAACGTTTTTTGAATATTTGATATATATATATTTTATTTTAATTCCAATTTTTTGTTATTAAATTTTAATATTAATTAAATAAATAATTAATAATTAATTAACTAATTATTCAAATTTAAATTTAAATTTAAAAAAAAAAATTCTTAAATGCGACCATATGGTCACTTTTAACGCGACCATCTGGTCGTATTTTGACTGAGTCTAAAAGTGACCATTTGGTTACATAACATACGACCATTTGGTCACTTTTGTATGTGACCAATTGGCCACTTATCTTTCACATAAATTACGACCAGATGGTCACTTTTTAGGCGACCATCTGGTCGTATTTTATCTGAGTCTAAAAGTGACCATTTGGTCACACAAAATATGACCATTTGGTCACTTTTTTATGTGACCAATTGGTCACTTATCTTCAAGATAAATTACGACCATATGGTTACTTTTTAGGCGACCATCTGGTCGTATTTTCAAAAGGTTGACTTTTTTGCGACCAAAAATTTATGGTCGTATATTTGTGACTATCCAGTCGCACAAATTCTGGACTGACCAGATTTTTGGCCACCACTTATTTTGTCGCTTTTTTGGTCGCATTATAGACAAAAAACGACCACTTGGTCGCAATTTCATGGTCGGAAATTGACTGTTTTTATGTAGTGTTTATTCTTATTATTCTCACTGGGCTTAAGTTGTTAGCTCATGACATTACAAAATTTCAGGTAATGCCCTGGCTAGAGGTCGAGGGAGAGGTGATGGTGCTGCATGATCGAGGGATGAAGACTTTGAGATGGACTAGGTGGTTGTAAAAATCCATGTACATGGTTTCGTGAATTTTATATAATTTTGGAGTTGTATATTTGTAAATAGCTCTTAAGAGCTTTTGTCTTTACTTTTATGTTTATAAATCATTTTTAACTCCTGATAGGAACTTAAAGTTCCTTGTGTTTTAGATGTCTGAATTTAAGATGTAAACAGGTTTTGGCTAGCCTATTTTCAAACATAATCACGCCAATTTTTCTTAAAATAAAAGACTTCCGCTGTGTTTTTCTAATTTAAATTATTTTAAAGTGACGGGTCGTCACAACATAGTAGTTTCTACTTCTTTCTTCTGTTTTTCGCATGGTCATTTATGACGAATATCGTCATATCGCTCTGATACCATGTAAAATTTGAAGAATTGTATTTCTCATTTATTTTGATGGCTAATAGCCCATATTTGTACAAGTATATCTAGGTTACAAAAGATAAACCACTAAGCAAAGATAAATTAGGAAAGAAAATAGAACAAGATAATATTTTCAGAAAATTGAACTGAGGTCGCGGCAGTGAGGATCCCGCAGCTGCAACCACGAGACAGTTTTTTACAAATCACTGCTTTGGTCGTCACAGCCGTGAGTTTGGTTGGCCATGGTGACCACTTTCGGGCGTTTGGCCCAAGGAATGGCCAAAAAGCTGCGGCCATGGCTAAAATATAGTATATTAGCCCCAAATCTCAATACAATATGTCTCCTACTTTGGGGATTGCATCTTCCTTATAGCTTAATTAAATAAGTGCTTTTATCCTTCCCACTAGATCGAGCGTGTCCTTCTGGAATTCTTGATATCATGTGGTTCCATCTCATAACCAATTGACAATGAGAGGAGTAGTTCATGTATCTTATAAACATTGTGAGTTCCCTTCATCTTTCCGATGTGGGAAACTCAACATACCCCCTCAAGATGATGCCTCTTTTGGCCTCACCATTCTTAAGTCGAATTCTATTTTTGGATCAAATACTCGTTTGGGCTTGCTGGACTTTGATACTATCATGATATTATGAGGTTCCATCTCATAACTAATTGGTAATGAGAGGAGTAACTCATGTATCTTTTAAACATTGTGAGTTTTCTTTATCTTTCCAATGTGGGATCTCAACAGGAATAAAGCTACGCTTTATAAAGAATCTCGAGAATATTAACCAACTAATATAGTAAATAAAGTATTAAAATAAACGAATAAAAAAACTGCGAAAGTAATGTTCTAAATTTTCAAAATTTTAATATCAAATTATAAGTTTGTCAATCTTAAATTAATTCATCGAGATGTTACTCTTAAATGAATTTGAAAAAAAAAAAAGGAAAATTTCGAGTGGTTGAGGTTTTCTTTTGATAATTTTAATGGGAGTTTAAATATCATTGTCTAATTCATACGCGTTATTCCATATAGCTGGCCATGCTCTTTAAATTATAAATTTTTCTACCAAGTCAGAATAGGGATAATATTTAATTTTGCAAAAATAAAAAGACTAAGATAATAATTTAAAGCATGACGGGTGAGTTTTTCTAAATTTGAACATATGGAATAAGAAGGCTTCGTACGAAGTCAATAAGCCGCCTTGTCCCATACACCAAACAATGTTGAAATCAGAGCAAATTAATCATAACTTTTCATCTATAAATGATTATTTGGTTTTTAATATTCAAAGCATCAATTATAATACAAATTTGCAAATAAAGTAGAAAAAGAAAAAATCGTCTTGTCATGTTAGAGTGATAACCAAATTTGATTCCATGAAATAAAAAAATATATCAATGATTTATATCTGTAGGATAATATTTTAATTTTTTTTAATTAAGATTTTTCACCAATAATTGTTTGGGATTGTTTTCCCACATTTTAAAGACATTTTTAAAATCCCAAAATTCAAAAATAAAAAGCAATTGTTTCTAAATTTTGAAAAATAGACCAGGACTTGAAATATAAATATAATGTACAAAACTGGATTCCAAAACAAATAAATGGTAAAAAAAATAAAACTAAATTTTTAAAATTAAAAAAATATTCATGATATAGATTCCTAAAATTTTCTCAAGCCAATAATTCTTTCAGTATAAAAGAAAGTTGGAAATATTAAGTTATTGAACTTTT
The DNA here is from genome assembly GCA_028015215.1 of Gynostemma pentaphyllum. Taxonomy (NCBI): domain Eukaryota; kingdom Viridiplantae; phylum Streptophyta; class Magnoliopsida; order Cucurbitales; family Cucurbitaceae; genus Gynostemma; species Gynostemma pentaphyllum. The sequence continues at coordinate 44,222,651 of CM051353.1, forward strand.
ATAAACTTGATTAAAAATAAATTACAAATTAGGGTAACTAAAATGTATAAGCTAAACTCTAAACTTATTTCAGTTTTAACATGTTTCAATCACAATCTTTTAGAGTTTATTTTTGTAGAGGATTCTACATAATTTGATATCACATCGGAAGTTATGAATTCATTTCTTTTCGAATAGTTATCATGGTCAATAATAACATTCCATAAGTTTTCTATATATTTTTTTTAAGAAATTTTATTGGGTAGTTTAATAATTTATAATAATTGTAAATATAATTTAGAAAGTATGGTAAATATAATATGTTTTTAAAACTATTTGTGAATATAACATTTTTTAAAACAAGTTAATCATTGATTGACTCTGATAAATATAGATAATTGACTGTGATAAATTATGGATTATTAACGATATGTGATAATCAGTTCACGCTATAATTATTGGTTTATAAAATTCAGCAATTGATTTTATGTGTTAATCAAATTGATTTATTATAGACAATGATATTCACGCAATCACTATTTGTATTTATGTGAATCATATAATTGATGATTAACACACCCAAAATTTCCTATTTTAAAAAAATATTTCCAGTATGTGATTATTTTTTTTAATATAATTGTTTTTTAAAACTATGCAATTATTCATGAATTTCTAAATTGTTAAGTAATTTAAGTTTATTAATACAATATGTATTATTTTATTACAATAAATGTTGGATTCGTTTGTCCTTATCAAATTGTATAGTTGTAAAGCTTTTACCAATTCCCACGCTATGGTTAGGTAACATTCTTCTTAATTATATTATTTTTCTAAGGCTTTGTCAGCTTTGAAGGGGTAAAGACATTCACTATATAAAGGGTTTGAAGGCTCAAGTTTAAAGGCAGAATACAAAACACTTCCCATAGAGAGTAAAGATGGCGAAAACAGGGTCTTCAATGGCCCTTCTTATAATCTCAGTTTTAATGGCAACTCTTAGCTTGCCATCAACAATTTCAGCAGACTACGTTTACTCTTCCCCTCCACCACCGGTTTATAAATCCCCGCCACCAGTTTACTATTCTCCACCACCTCCTAAAAAGGTGTACAAATCACCACCCCCTCCTGTCTATTATTCTCCTCCACCACCCGTTTACAAATCACCACCCCCTCCAGTTTACTACTCACCTCCACCTCCTAAAAAGGTGTACAAATCACCACCACCGCCGGTTTATTACTCTCCTCCACCTCCAAAGAAGGTGTACAAATCACCACCACCGCCGGTCTATTACTCTCCTCCACCACCAAAGAAGGTGTACAAATCACCACCACCGCCAGTCTATTACTCTCCTCCACCTCCAAAGAAGGTGTACAAATCACCACCCCCGCCAGTCTATTACTCTCCCCCACCTCCAAAGAAGGTGTATAAATCACCACCACCGCCGGTTTACTACTCTCCCCCACCACCTAAGAAGGTGTATAAATCACCACCCCCTCCGGTCTATTATTCTCCCCCACCACCAAAGAAGGTGTATAAATCACCACCCCCACCCGTCTATTATTCTCCCCCACCTCCAAAGAAAGTGTACAAGTCTCCACCACCACCAGTCTATTATTCTCCTCCACCTCCTAAGAAGGTGTACAAGTCACCACCACCACCAGTCTATTACTCTCCTCCACCCCCTAAGAAGGTGTACAAGTCACCACCACCACCAGTTTATTACTCTCCTCCACCTCCAAAGAAGGTGTACAAATCACCACCACCTCCTGTCTATTATTCTCCTCCACCACCAGTTTACAAATCACCACCCCCGCCAGTTTATTACTCTCCTCCACCTCCTAAGAAAGAGTACAAATCACCCCCACCTCCCGTCTATTACTCACCTCCCCCACCCGTCTATAAGTCTCCTCCCCCACCAGTGTATTACTCTCCTCCCCCACCAGTCTACAAGTCTCCTCCCCCACCAGTGTATTACTCTCCTCCCCCACCAGTCTACAAGTCTCCTCCCCCACCAGTGTATTACTCTCCTCCCCCACCCCGTCTACAAGTCTCCCCCACCACCAGTTTATTACTCTCCTCCGCCACCCGTCTACAAGTCTCCCCCACCACCGGTTTATTACTCACCTCCCCCACCCCGTCTACAAGTCTCCCCCACCACCGGTTTATTACTCACCTCCCCCACCCCGTCTACAAGTCTCCCCCACCACCGGTGTATTACTCACCTCCCCCACCCCGTCTACAAGTCTCCCCCCACCCCCGGTGTATTACTCACCTCCCCCACCCGTCTACAAGTCTCCCCCCACCCCCGGTGTATTACTCACCACCCCCGCCCGTCTACAATTCTCCCCCCAACCCCCGGTGTATTACTCACCACCCCCACCCGTCTACAAGTCTCCCCCACCACCGGTGTATTACTCACCTCCCCCACCCGTCTACAAGTCTCCCCCACCACCAGTTTATTACTCGCCTCCACCACCGGTCTACAAGTCTCCCCCACCACCGGTTTATTACTCGCCTCCACCACCAAAAAAGGATTACGAGTATAAGTCTCCACCACCACCGAAAAAAGAAAACGAGTACAAGTCACCTCCCCCACCACCTTACTACTAGATATGAGGTTAAAACCTCAATACCAATTCCATTATTAATATATGAGGGTAAGCTTCAAGCTACATACTTTTTAATGAGTAATTCAATCATGACATAATAATGCAAAAACTCATGCATTCCCATGACAAACACACTATTGAAAATATTTATTTTGTTTATTTGAAGTAAAAAAAGTACTATATTACTTTATTAATAGGCATTATATTTCATTTTTATCCTTTCTATGCACCATAAGTTTAACATATTTCAAATCTTTCTTGCAGGAAAAAGCACTATACATTCAGATTCAATAAAGGAGAAGGCTTAATGCATATCCATCAGTACTTCATAAAAGAAGGCTTTTCAATTATTTGTTTAGTTTGTGTTTGTTTAGAATTTCGAATTGTTGTTTTTTCTTATTATTATGTATTCATATCTTCGGAAACATCAATAAATGTTAAAATTTTTATTTATTCCCAAACAGCTCTAAATCTTCAATCAGTACAATATTAATAATTTAATATTTAGTGAATTGAGCTCAAATTATGGAACAAATTATTCTTCTGGAAGTGTGAGATATTGTTGATCATATTATAACTAACATAGTCGTTTCGATTTGATTTTTAATTCTCCAATAATATTCAACCATCAGTAAATTATTATTAATATTTTTTTCAAAAAAAAAAAAAAAAAGAGGTTGATAAACTTATCCAAAATAACAATAATTTGAATTAGTAAGAAATCATAAGAAGTAGAATCTTGCTGGTTTGAAAAACGTAGTTAAATATGAAGATTGATATCAATATCATTTCAACCCTAAAAATTTAGTTTAAATAACCATTTTAAAGTAATTTTTTTGTTAAATATCGTAATACATATATCTCTCAAACTTTGGCATAAAAATAGCTATCTTGAACGACTGATACTGTACTAATAATCTATAACAGCTTCTTATCATGAAGAATATTAATAAAGGCTTATTCACTTGAATAAAAAAGACACAAAATGAATTACATTGTAAAAGATAAAAAAACCCTATATGCGTAGTATGCATGTAAGGGGGTTGTTTGCGTGGATTTCTAATCCTATGGTTGTTATTTGGATTTTGAATCTCACCATATATAAAAATTAAATATTCAATTTTATTTTTATTAGACCTAATTCTCGTGATTGGTTCTATTAATTTTGTTTAATGAGATAACTTAATAGGATCGTACAATTCTAGTTTATATCACATATATTTTACTGTTGCAATGTTTAATGCCACGACAAAAATAGAAAAGGTAGAATGTAAAAGGAGGGAGATATTGACACAAAAAATTATTTAACGAAGAAGCAGCCCGAAGGTAAAAAAATGTTGGAAAATTTTAGCCCATGACATAATGCAAGAGAAACGAAAACCGAATGCGGAAGCGTACATTAGTTCATGAATTGAAAGTGACTACCATATGGGTTTTGATCTTCCAATTCCCTAGTGTAAGTCACAAAACTCTCTGTAGTTTCCAGAGGGAAACTTCCTTGATGGGGATGAGAAGTTACGTAAAAAACATAACATTGGGAATGGGGACCATAACCGCTTATAACTTATCAGATAACTGCTAGGCAGTTATTTAAGTTCCTTAATTTCTAATTTGGCCCCTTCATCAAATAAGAAATTCCAAATGATATCTATGCTTATTAAAATCTATGGAATTACACAATTACTCTTTTAAGCCAAATATTAAAACTTTAGTAGATCACTTTATTTGGCTAACAAAAAAATATCATATACATTTAATATTTACATTCAAATATTAAATTTTTCCAACAATCTCCCATTGGACCACATATGTAACTTTAAAAATGTATTTAACTTTACGAGATCTCCGAAAAACACTATCATAATGTAGAGTACCTAAACAATCTCGTCCATTAGTTATCTCAGTATTGGATCAAAGCGATCTTCGTCACATTTAGTGAAACTCAACCCATCAATGGTCACAAACACCATTATAACTAAATGACATAGATCAGCCATGGATACATAGCATAAAAATTATATGTAATGTGATATGTACATATCTATTCCAACTGGTTCTACCTTACTTTAGTGAGATCAAAACTTGATGTAACAGAGTCAAATAAACCTATTTTCCTTATTTCTGATTAGAAAAATATCGAAAATATATGAACAATATATCCATAAAACCATACATAGAGCAATAAAATATGATCCAAACTCCCACTGAAATGAGATATCCTGATATAGGATAACACCCTATGTGCGGTATGCTCATGAAAGACTTTGGGTGGTAATTCTTTTATAAGTGGATCATCTATCATGGAGTTTGACCGAATGTGCTATATTGATATGTGTTCACTCTGTTTCTTTCCTTCACAACTAGGAACATACAAACTCCTATTGTTATTGGAATATGACTTTCACTAATTTATTATCACAATAAATTTTGAGTGGTCTTTGAACACCCTTTAAATTGCTCAACCCATGATCAATGTTCAGAACCATATTCAATGATAAAATGCCTCAAATTTTGCTGTATGAATAGTATAAATTATGAGTGTCTATTCGACATTCCTCTCGACAGTTAGATCCATCAGCTAACATATATAGACCTAAGGGGATCTTCTACCTATCTAGGCTTCCATCAAATCAGTTTCGGAATACCAAATGATCTCTAACTGATCTGACTTCTTATGTGAGAATATAATCTTTAGTTCTCTATAATAACTCACTTGACTACTTTTAAATGATAAGGGTTACCAAAAAAATGTACGCAATATTCGAAGACGTATATTCCTAAACATACAGTGACTCTCTACTTCTAAAGAGTAAGAATCTTTTGTATTTCTTTAACTGTACGATTCGAGCACTTATTGAAATTAAAATATCTCCTTCAATATACTACTTCTTGAGGTTGTTGAGTTTTTTTCTCGGGAAAAATTATCCCAATATAAAATTGGTATCCTTATAAGTTTCCTTATCCTCAATTATCTTTAACTGTATTTTTTCCCCAAACTCAACTTCCTAAAAAATATTGTAAAACCTGTCTCTAAAAAATTTCTAAAAGTGGGATCATTGAATTTATGCCCCTAGATCATTTAGTTTAACCAATAAACTGCTTATTGTTTTGGAGTCCAATTAATTTTCATATGACCAATAAAGCCTCGACTTAGTTGGACATCCCCAAATATGAATTATAAAGAACAAAGAAAAACATGCTCACATTATACTTTATCATTATAATAATTAATAAATTCAAAGAATGGCAATTACCATCTCAAGATACCGAGTACAACACTAATATCAAGTCTTTGGACAGTAATATTACCTGTAAGTAGTATCTTGATTCGTGATAACATGATTACAATAAGTTCATGTCAAATAATAAAACTATCTTTGGATTGATTTATTATTTACATGCAAATGACTTTATAATCATCACATATTTATCACAGGTGTGTATATGCAATTATGCCAAACAATACTTCATTTGGGCTAGCTAATACTGGCATGAATTCACATACACCAAACTTTTAATATCCATCATGAAAAAATTTATGCAAGAGAGGTTACTTTGGTAACTTCTTGTTTCAATTAATTCAATTAGAATATTAAACCACCTTGAAAATTTTTAAAATATATATATATGCCAAAATTTGAATTTATGATTCAAAAAAATAGTTTAGGATTAATATCCAAACAAAAGTCATATAACATATTTAAAATTTATCATATAATAAATTGAATATGTCGATATGGCCAACAATCAAAATTCTCATAAGAAATCACATTGTAAAATTCTCAAAGAATTTGAAGGCATTATTTCAAATTTAAGATTTGCATCAAGTAAGAAACTTTAAGGGTAAAATGCTATTTTGTTCCCTGAACTTTCACTCCAGCTTCATTTTTGTTCTTCCTTTCGTTTTTCCGTCTGGGAGAGTAAAGGTGGCTTAAGTGGGCTTCATTAATTGGCGTGACATTAAATATGTGGGAAAATATTATAAGTGACGTGGAAAACCAAGCTAATGTGGCATCATCTATTCCTACATGACTAAAAGATTGAGGGTTAATTAGTCATTTTATCTATTTCCTAATCAGATCGCAGGTTGTCTTCTTCCAAAAAATATAAGGACAGCCTAGTTTCGCATATCACAGTGGAAGAGACGAAAAGGAGAAGACGACGTTGAGAAGCAAGAACGTAACTCGTAATAGATGTTGACGGATAACAGTTTAGGTAACTTAAATTTGAGTATTAACAATGGATCGAGGAGGAAGTAACCAAAATCAGACTTGTGGCGTTGTGCTACTACTGTGGAGTTCTTGGTAAGTTACAGACATCATAGACAAATGCAAACCCAGGGCGTAGATTCATTAGTTGTGCGTATTACAAGGTTAGATTTATACAAGTTGTTCTTTTCTGATTTTGAAATAATTTTATGATTTTAATCTGATATATTATTTTACTCATTTATCTTCATAGGGAGGTTCGTTAGGATGTGGGTTTTTCCTCTGGTATGATGCAGAGTTCACAGATCATGAAATCATGGTCATAAAAATACTGAAAGATAATGTTTAAGAAGCTAAAGAGGAAGAATAGGAAGCTGCTAAAGTGGAAGAGGGCTTGTTACGTATCAATGGTTTTAGTTATAGGTTTGATTATGTACATGTACTTAGGAAGATGCAAATGAGTGAAAAAGTCTGTCAATAGGTAGTATGAACTGCATTTGAAGTCAAAATGGTTCAAGTTTTAAATTTTAGTCCCTCAAAAGGGCTGATTGTGTTTTATCCCATATGAACAATAGTCTCTTGTTCCCTGTATTGTATCAGTTGGATTAATAAAATGAAATTAATTCATAGTTATCAATTTGTGTTTAACTTTGATAACTCGTAATTTACGCGTGTTTATTAGTGGTTTTATCTCCAAAATAATTAAAATATGAATGTTAATTGATTTAAATGTCCATAATATTATAAATCGTTGAATTTCATGAACGTAGGCAAAAACGGCGCTCCAATCGGACTTATAACGAATAAATTAGAGCCAAAATAAAATTCCATGCAAAGACACACTGAGATGACGTCAGCAAAGCAAAGGAAAAGGAAGGTGTTGACATCACGACGACGTCAGAGAGCACTAGTGCATCAACGGCTCTACGACTCCGATGGCGGCTTGAAGAGATAAATGAGCAGATTTTATGTGATTTCAGCATATTTTAACCTACTTAAAGTCCTTTTGAACCTTAATTCAAGATCCCTTCTTCCCCTATTTTTCTTAGGACTCTTAGATAGTTTTTTTTATATGTTTTCTAGCTAATTTCTTTATTCCAACTAGAGGATTATCGAGGTTTGGTTCATAAATTTATGAGGTTTTGTTCTTCAATTTAATTCCTATTTTCTCTTTATTCATGCTTTCTCTTTACATATTTTATTGTTGATTAATTATTGTGCAAATTGGCAACTTGTTCTTTGATTAATTATCATATTGCTAGTTAGAACTTTAAATCCGTAATTTTTTAATTGTTCTAATACAAGTAGCATAATAGCATAAATTGATTAAGGACACTTTTTGATTTATATTATGGGAATTTATGATCTAACTTAGATGAATCGGTCATACTGTGTTTGTTAGTTAGAATTGGGTTCTTCTCATCTTAATGCTGTTAAAGGGTTAAATCTTATTATCGTATTCTAGGGTTATCTGTTAATTAGGGAAGTAGTCATTAGATCGTATCTTGGCTATCGAGAATTTAAGGAAGAGCAATTGTTGTTCCGGCAACTCCCAACTAATTTAAAGAAGAATTTAGGAATGCATGTTTAGTAATCGATGATCAAATTAATGAACCATAACCGAGATTAACCTTTAGTTGGAAGCTTTCTCTATTGATTTTCTTTCTTTTTAATTTATTTTCCGTTTTATTTCCAAAACTCAAAACCCCCGTTTTTACTAACTTTAATTTAATTCCCTTTTCTTTGTGGATATCGACCTTACTCACCACTACTACAGAATTCTAAATTCTGAGAGTAAGTAATTATTTTTGGTGGTTTCGACACCCATCAAAATTGTGCTGTGAATAGATTTTTTAGTTTTTTTATTGAAATTGTAAAGCTTGAGGAAGACAATGGAAACAAAAGAGAATATTTTGAGATTGTAAATTGTGAGGAATCTCTTACACAAAATAAGGACGTGTGGTCCCATGATGTACATTAATAAAACAAACCATAGGTGCACAAAAAACATCCCCATTCACCTACCAAGTACACCTAAGACAGATGCACATAAGTGCACAAAAAATACAGTCTAGAAACCCTAAAACAGCAAAAAGAAAATGTAAACAAACAGAAAATCAGTTGTCATCCTCTTGACTTGGTCCTCTTCCAGATCCAGAAGTACCGTGACATCTTCTCCTTGTTAGATATGTGCGGCCAACTCTTCTTCCAGATCTCCAGGATGTTCCTTACTCATCAGATTCAACTGCAGCCCCATGGGATCCATGAACATCAGCATCAGATCCATGAACATCAGCAGCAAATATATGAACAACAACAACACCTCCATAAACAGCACTACCAGATCCTCTTCCAGCAGCAGCAGATCCCCTGCCTATTACAGATTCATTGGATCTTGTTGCTCCACTGCCTCTTCCAGCTCCCCTACCTCTTCCAGATCTAGTAGTAGAAGATGTAGCCCCAACAGATCCAGCCCCAATAGATCCAATTTGATTATAAGGTCCAGCTGCAGAGTTGTTAGGTACATCCTACACATAACAGACAATAAATATATGAGATAGTTACTTTAATTATGGTCAATAGTTATGAATTTACATTTGGGATGCCGAACCCTATGAAGGTGCAAGGCCTTGATGCTTTAGTTCTTGTATTTATTGGCCGCTTACATGTTCTTATATTATGACCAGTTTCATTGCATCTGCGACATGAGATTAAGTCAAACTTCTTACTCTTCTTATTGCTTGAAAATGGGGCCTCCTCTGCAGCCTTTCTCCTCTGCCTTTTCGGTCTACCAGTTGGACGTCTAATAGTTGGGGGTAGCACATGTTCATATGGGGATTTAGGCCACGCATTTGGGCCACTTACAGAAAATATAAAGCAGGAATAAATGTTTATTATTGTCTCTCTATGATAGCAGCTAGCAATGAATTCCTTTGGAACAAGTTTCTGAAACAGGATACAAGGTTTGACATGATCACATACCCCAATCAAGTCTCATGACCTACATGTACATGTTTCTTTTACCACATCAATTGCGTATTGTTCTCTAAACTTCTCAACCTCGAACCTCTGGTCTCCATACCATGTAGCCACTGAATACCTAGACAACTTGGTGATCTCTGCAAATTTTTGTCTGATCCTTGGCCTGAGCAGTATATTGTCCAATCTTCCTTGTGAACCTACTGTTTACAAGCTTCCGAACAATTTCCAAACATTGAATGATAGGCTTATCTTTGGCTTCCGTTATAATGGCATTAAAACTCTTAGAATGGTTATTCAGCAGCATATCACACTGTTGCTCTGTCCTAAAAGCGTGCTTAGACCAACACCTTGCCGAGATATTGTTAAGGTATTGAAAGGCGTTGACATCCAACTTTTCTAATTTTTCCATCAAATGATCAAATTCAGCCCTTGTAGGGCGACAATAGTTAAAATTGTCCCTACAACACTTTAGAAAGACGTATATTTGCTTGAAAATTAGAGGACTCTTAGGATCCAACCTATTTGTTGCAATCTTCACGGTTGATCCAATGTTTGAACACAACACCTCCTCACAATAATCTCGCAGCCTCTTAAATTGTTCCACAAGTGTTCCATTAATTTTTCTCAATGCCTTTTTTCGTGCACGATATGCTTTTGATTTAGAAATTGTCACAAATAATTTTGTTTTTATCGTTTCTTGAATTTCCTTCAATGGCCATTTTGGATGAACATGAAACCTATCCATGTACTTCCTCGCAATCCAAGAAGAAGTCAAATTCCGATTAGTGAATTCCTTGGGGCATGTGTGCTCGCCATAATAGGTTTTTATTTGGAAAGTCTCACGCACAGTTTTCACCGGGAGGCGTGAAGTTTCCAAGCGCACTCGCCAGAACACACTGCTCGAACTTGCTCTTTGTCATTCTTCATCAACTTTACATTGAATGCCCCAGTCACGGCATATTGCTTAATTGCAGTCTTCAAATTTTTTCTTGTGGGAACCTTCTTCCCAATGGTAAATTCTACCTTTTCCATATCAGCCTGTGGATTAAACCATTCATAACTTGTTCTTTTCTCACCATCTGAATTAGGAGGTGTGTTCAATACATATAATGGTGCGTAATTCGATTCAATGTCACCTTCAAAATTCAGACAATCATTCAAGTCAACCTCATGCTCCACAGAACAATTAGATATTGGTACATCACGCTCTTCATGGTCAACCTCATCATTAAAGTCATCCTCATCATCATGGTTAGACTCATCAAATTCATCCACAGCTTCTTCATACACAGCATCTTCATACTCATGCTGAGCCTCTTCATGCTCATTATCAGACTCTTCATGCTCATCACCAGCCTCTTCATGCTCAACCTCAACCTCTTCATCCTCATACAGAACCTCTTCATCTAAACAGACTGCCTCTTCAACCATATCACTCTCCCCCTCTTCTTCATGCTCAGACACAGCCCCAGCCTCAGCAATTTCTTCACCATCATCCTTAGCCTCAACACTGTCTTCACCATCATCCTCAGCCTCAGTCTCAGCACTGTCTTCCCCTTCTACATGCCCACTCTTTTCACCATCATCACAGTCTACTAGTGAATTGATTGGGGAAATTGGGGGGGGAATTGATTGGGGCATTGATTGAGGATATTTAAGGGGTATTTTGATTGGAGAAACTGGGGGGGAAGGAATTGATTGAGGCATTCATTGGTGAAATCGGAGGGAGCTAATGGGGAAATTTGGTTCATTGTTAGAGAATTCAGCAAATTTGGTAGAGAAATTTGTTGGTGAATTTGGTGGGGACAATTGTATGTCTTCATTGGAGTAACCGGGATGAGACCATGGCATGTCATCATTTGAGAAACGGGAAGAGGACCACGTCATTTCTTCATTGGATAAATGGGGAGGAGACCCTATTATGCTGTCTTTCTCACCAGGGGAAATTTGTGTAGGAATTTATGGATTTGGGGCAGTCATTCCTACTTTTTCCCAATCTTCACCATCCAACTCCATTTTATCATCATCTACATTATCATACCCAGTATCATGCCATTGTATAAGAGGTACATGAAAAATTGTGGTGATCGGCTCCGCTAAGACATATAACACTTCATTCGGGTTATGTTCAACATAAATGTGTATGAACTTATCCTCTGGAATCAGCTTCACCATTTCAGGAATGTCCTCATCAACTAATATACAACGTAGTCTGTCACTGATGTCCATTCCAGGTTTCACGTAATGAAACCACACGTGATTGTAAACCTCCAACCTTACCATAATCATTCCCAACTCTATAATAGACACTCTATCCACTTCGTAAGTGACAACTTCTTGAACACACCCAACATAGGCAAACTTCGGTGTATATACTAAACATCCTCTGTAATGTATCATTAGATGATAGTAATCTTGCAAATATATCATTTTTCCTCCAAATTTCAGACAGAAATCACTTAGGGTTTAGAAGGAATCAAGGGTGACAAATGCACAAGTTAGGCTTGTGCAAGGTTAGGGCTTTCTAGTGTGAGTGTAAGATACATAAGTTTTAAACCTATTGTTGGAATTTTTTCTTCATAAAACCCGTGCATCAGAAAATATAAAATCGCAACTCTTGTTCGCATATGGCTTTGCTTCTCCTTCAAGTCGTTCACCTTCGCTTCTCCTCTTTCTTCCTTCGCTTTTCCTTGTTTACCCTTCACTTCTCCTTCGTCTTCGTCTCAAGCAATATTTCTGGTTCATGATTTGAAGGTTAGGGCAATTAATTTAGGGATGAAAGTTTAAGTAAGGAAGAATGCGGTTTATGGAAGTTTTAGTTTAGAAGTGAGACATTAATTAGTTTCTAAAAAAGGATGGTTCAGATTGATTAGGTGTGCTTAAAGGTCCAGATTATGCCACATCTATTATAAAATACCGCATCAGCTTTGTTTTCCACTTCATTTATAACATTTTCCCACATATTTAATGCCACGTCAATTAATGAAGCCCATGTAAGACACCATTACTCTCCCAGACGGAAAAACAGATAGAAGGACGAAAATTAAACGATTTAGAAAGTTCAAGGACGAATTCGGTCATTTTTGAAAGTTCAGGGACGAAAACGAAACTGGAGTGAAAGTTCAGGGACCAAAATGGTATTTTACCTAAACTTTAACTTTGGCATCAGTTAACTAAATAGCAGGATCGATGACACCTTGCTTAATTAGACAGCCCTTTTTTTTAGACCAAATCAAACCCAGTGGCCATTAACCAAATCAAGGATCAACTCCACAAAATTCAAGTTTGTTAAAAAAAACCATTTATAATTAATAAACTTTACAGCCATAATCGAAGTATGTAAATTGGTTACAATAATCTTGAATTTTCAAATTCACATTAGAAATCTAATATATATATATATGCAGTCATTAACCCATTAATGGGCTTTGACCATTAACAAACTTTGGATTCAATATATGCATGAACCATTACACTACAACAAAATACTTGATACTTGACTATTAAAATGTGTCAAGACTCAATAAACTTGACACTTTTTTTAGTGTCAAATATGTCAGTGTCAAGTATAATTTTAGTGTCAAGTATAATTTCAATGCACTTGACACGTTAGAAGCGTCAAAATTAAAACTATTGACACGGTTTTCACGTCAAGTAATAAATGTAGTTGACATATTTTACGAGTCAAGGTTTCCATTTTTTACTTGACCATTTTTAAATGTCAATGGAATTATATTTTTTATTAAAAAATATAAATTACATATCAATGATTTTTTATGTTTTTTAAATGTAGCATTTGTATTCAGAGCTTTCTAGCTGCTCACAATTTCATAGCATATTTACCTGCTCACAATTTTAATGAAATATCATTGAAAAATTAGATTCAAACTAAACACAAACATAAGAAAAGAGATCTCTAACAAATAAAAAAAAAGAAAAAGAGATCTCATATTAGCTAAGTGTTGAGAAAGGTAACAATATTCTTAAGGTATCAATTTTTTTAAACAAATGCTAATCTATAAAGAGAAATTAAACCAACAAAAAAACTATTAGACAGAGTGTCATGTGTCTAAATAAATTGTGCCAAAAATTCAGCCTACTCGATCCGCACCTCATCAATTTCATGTCGAGAGTAGGCAACCCTTGTGTTGATCTACATGTTTAAAAAAGGCCTTTTAGCTAATTTTGTACTTTTAACAATGAACATGAAGAAATAGTACGTATAACAATTTCTTACCACATCAGTAATCAAAGTACATTGAGTTGATATTATATCTAGCATGAATCTCATGACAAAATATCCACACTCGACATGTCCTTCTTGAAATGGACACTATAATAAAATACATTTGAACATTTATGATTGCAGTAAACAACAAATTAGATTTAATAAAAAAAATTATAACTACGAAACACAACAAATTAGATTTAATACAAAATATTTACCTTAACATTCTTCCCATGTAATGTTTTTCAGAGATGTATGTGATGGATTATGAGCTTTGAACATTGTGAGTACCCTACAAATATAAAATATCTTTTTAAACCAAAATCAATAGCTAAAATCAACTTCAACTACAATAAACAAATTCAAGGGAAAAAATCTAAGTTCAACTTCAAGTGGTAAAAACAAATCCAAATTGACATTTTTTTTAATCAAAACAACTTTACACTCCAAAATATTTTATCCAATATTAGCATGAGAACAAAACATAAGACTAAAATCATAATATCATAGATAATCTATATATGAGGGAGCAATTTAGGCAAAGAAAAAAAACAGCAAAAAGAAAAGAAGGTCAAAAAAAGTCAAAAAATAGTATATAGCATCACTAAACCCAAAATAACCTTTCAGCATGCCAGCAATAGTACCCCTACTAAGAGGGAAGTTCCTCATGTTTGTTACAAGCACAACTTCCCCGAAAAAAATAAGGAGAGAGAAAGGAAATGATGTGGCTGCTAGAATATAATACCGCCAAAACCTATGACTAGAGAATACCACAACAAAATCTAGGAAGAAAATCTAATAAAAATAGTTACATGAATAGTAAAACTATAATTAGGTTCACTGGAAACAAAAAATAATAAAAACTCATTAAATTTAAAAGTTTAAATCAGAAACAAACAAGTTTAACATACTAAAAGTGAATGGCCATAAAACACCCAGTATCCATTATGAGACTTAATATAAAATCTATGTAAATACATATTTTATAACATTGGATAATCGAAAATCAAGAGGATAAAAAAATGAAAGAACAAGAGTGGATTATTTTCAATAAAGAAGAAAATAACAAGAGTGATGAAAATCAAGTTTAATAGGATGACTCAAGCAGCAATGAACAAAACAAAACAAAAAATCATGTGTATCTAGCAAATTACTAGTTCAAGTTGAATAAATGAGTTCAAATTTCAGAACGATTGGTGATTTATTGTGTTTTTCCTTTACAACTTTCGAAATGTCCTTGTAGCAATAGATTTATTTTACACAGATGGTATGCCATGCTATAAGATTGAGATTTCACATCAAATAATGTTTTTTTATAATTATTTTAGGGTGATATTTTTAGCTTTGACTATGTTTAGTTGCTTCTTTTATGTTGAAATTCTTATATCATACTCTTTCTTCAAGATACCTTTATGAGTAGATAGTTTTTTTTTTATTTACTAGTTGAAAGAATTAGATGGGGTTATGCTAATGAATCTTCTGAATTTACTTCTGATATGTTTTTTTTTATCTTAGCTTGCACTCTTTCTTAATTTGGTTTAAGAATCTTACTTGCCTAGAAATAAAGTATTTTTTCTTCTCTATCAGAATTGTTAACCTATGATTCAAAACTTAGCAAAAATCAATATATCCTTATAACTAAAAAAACCTCTATAAGATTTTTTATCAGTACTTCTTGTTCCCAACTCAAAGGTCCTGGTGCATGCAATAGTAATTAAAAAGAGTTGTTTGCTCAAATCTGAACTAAATTTAGCCATTTCATTCCTAGTAATCAGAAATTAAATATATTTAAAAAGGTGCAATTTGGACTTCATGAATAAAGAGAGAGAAAAAGTAAGCATTCATCATTTATATTGCATAAAAAGTTAAAAAAAAACTAAATACAATAAATTTACAAGGATAAATTAGCACAACCTGAGCAAAAACAATCAGCTTCCAAAAGTGATATATTGAATTAGAAGCACAACTGCTACATATACATAATGGTATTTTTCCCTAATGAACAGTATTTTTAAGCATCTGCCTCGAGAATCGAAAAGACAAGAAGAGGAACAGAATAATTATGTAAATTTATTGGGGAAAAACAATAAATAATGGGTTTTACATTAGCATTTAGATCATCTGTCACAAATGAAAAAACCCAAGCACAAAGTGATAAGCCAACTACAGTAGACAACACTCTTGGTGCTAAACCATATTTTTTGTTTTAATATTTAAACTAATTTATCAGTTTTCTAAAAAAAATTGATTCTTTAATCAAAGTTATGAAAGATTGATAATGAAAGAGATCACACTGACACACTCATTAACATAAGGTCCATAAGAGAAGAACCGTATGTATATATTAACGCCAACAAATAAGAGAAGACATGGATGTAGCAGTGGTAGCAGTATCATAATGAAGCATGAGTACATCAACCCCTCACCTTTCTGAAATCTTTTATCAACAAAATTCCAAGCAATCGTATGAAGAAGAATGGATGTAGCAGTGGTAGCAGTATCATCAATAGAGACCTTATCAAGATGTTCGGTATTGATAAAGTTCTTGATTATGGTTCTGGGTTCGAGGATTCCTTTTTTAAGTGCGTAGAATGGTCGGGTTGGCGAAGAATTAAAGAGGAAGAGCAGCAGTAACTAAAGCTTCCGTTGTTGATACGAGAAAAAAAATAATCATGATGAGAGAATTTTGGAATCAATAATGAAAGTAGGGAAAGAGGTGAGCTTGGATAAGTGGGTATTAGAAGAAGCCATGGATGGATTGAAGAAGGTTTGATTTGGAGAATCAGTAGAAGAAAAAGAAGGCTTATAAGCTGATTGTTAAAATCAACTGGAGAAAAGAGAAAGAGAAAGATAGTGTGATACAAATATAATTAAGGATAAGGTGGGTCTGTGCCTGTATCGGAAACAACTCCTCCTTAACCCTAATTAAATTAGCCAATTTCTTAACAACTTTAAAGCACTCACACAATGTCCATGTCTCCCAAATCTAAATTTTAATTATTCTGCTCCATAAACTCATAATACTAAACAAATAAAAACAAACGATTTAGTCCCAATAGAAAACAAAAAATATGCCTACATAAACTCATAATACTAAATAAAAAACTAATGGATTCATCAATGAGAAGAACTATACCTTTTTGAAAAGTGTGATGCCCCAAGGATTATCAATATGCTCAGTTTGACCCGTAATTACCAGACGTCCAAATGGATTAGATTGAACTCATACCTGACAGAATAATCTAAGAAAATTAGATAATACTCGCAGTATATGTATTCAAATTCGCTAAAAAGGAGAATAACAAAAGAGTTCCATACTTCCTCATGTAAAAGCCCTGTGAACTAATGCATAAACATCAAAGCAATCATTCCATCTGCATACAGATGCACCCAAGAAACAAACAGAGAACCATGTCATGGTTTCATAGTTACAAACAAAATCATTGAGTAATGAACAATACAAGATTGAAAAATAAATAAAACATGGGAAGTCTCCCTAGTTCGATTGCTTAAGAAATTGGGGGGAACAATTTGTTTATGATCCGACTATAAATTCTACTTCTAGGGCTAGAACATTTTCTGATTTCTTCTTGAAAAATCGAAAGGATGTCGTAAGAGAAATAAAAAGGAATTCAAAAGAGAAGGAAAAGGGAAATCGATGGGAGATCAAATTGGGCGTACGTAAATTGGAAAATTGAACGGTTTCTTGATATATATAAAACTATGGCTGGTTGGCGTTCGCAATGGAGAATAAGAAGTGGCTGGCTGGCGTTGACGTTCGCGATGGAAAAAAACGAAGAGCCCTGTTGGGTTGGCGATGGAGAATATGAAGAGTCATTGGTTTGGCTATGGAGAAGACGAAGTTCGCAATTGAGACACCAGGGAAGGTTCGCGATGGAGAAGACGAAGAGGCCGCCGCTTGGTACTTAGCTAGGGATTAGAAAACACGGGAAATATTTAGAAAAACACGGAGGAAGATATTTTTAAGTTATTTTAATTTTTGCTTAAATAATACTTTCTTTAATTTTAAGGTATTTGACTATTTAAAAACGTCAATGCTTTGATATTTGACCGCTTAAACACGTCAAGTATATATTTTTAAATGATAATTATTTTGACTGTTTAAAACTGTCAAGAATTCTTGATGAAAATTTTAAAAAAAAATTCATGCCTTCCCTTTCATGTTTCTGAAGTATTCTTGACATTTTAGTCTTTAAAAATTATTTTCTTGACCATTTTTATTCAAAGTGTCAAGAATTTATAAATATCAGGTGTCAAGTATGAGTGATATTGTTGTAGTGTTAACACACATAGTATAAGGTATATAAAGAAAATGAGATATAAATGCTATATGCATTTATGAAACCATACCCAAAAATGCTTGGAATGTAGTTCCACGATTATTGGAGAATTGGTAAGTAAAAGTGGAAGACTTGATATAAACTCTTTGAATGGATTAATAGCAAAGAGTAAGTATGTTCTTGGACACGAATCCGGATACGGGTTTGGGGTCTAACTTTACTTTTTATTTTGTTTATTCTCATTGGGCTTAAGTTGTTAGCTCATGATATTACAAACATTTCAGGTAATGTTTGGGGTCGTGGGAGAGGAGCTGGTGCGCGCTTGATCGAGAGGATAATGACACAGAGATGGACAGATACTTGTAAAAGACCATGGTCTCATTTTGTTATGTTATGTCTTTTGAGATGTAAATTGTATATAGCTCTTAAGAGCTTTTCGTCTTTAATTTTATGTTTATAACTCTTTTGAACTCCTGGTTAGGAACTTAATGTTCCTTGTGTTTTTAGAATTCAGAATTTAAGATGTAAACAGGTTTTGGCTAGCCAATTTTCAAACATAACCACGCCATTTTTCTTAAAATATAAAGACTTTCGCTGTGTTTTATATCTAAATTATTAAAAAAAAAATAGTCTGGTCTTCACAACCAAACCGAGACCCGTAGGCCCCGATTCAACAGCGGCAAAGGCAGCAGCCACGGCGATGCTGTTCCTTTTCAAACGACGAGTTTTTCGTCGTTTTGTTGTCCCGTTCTCTGATTTGTTGAACCCCAATCCTTTTGATATCGTTTGGTACTGTTTTAGTATAGATTTTAATTACTTTAGATCTTTGTTTTAGGTTTGGTTCGTGGCAGAAATTAGCTTGGTTTATCTTGGTTTTTAACGTAATCGAGGTGAATTAACAGTTTGATCAACGATGGGGTTTTAGAGAAATCTAAAGCTCAAACCGTAGCTTGTTTGATCCTAAATATTTAATTATACTATGGGAATGTCCGAAAATCATAAGGGAGAATTTATTTTCGGTTAGAACTAGTTTAGGTATTTTTCGGTGAAAATTGAAGTTTCTTACTTCGAATCAATTCTAAGTGATATTAATATTATTTCTAGAATATTTGGGAGTTTAAGATGACCCTTAGTCATGAGAATTGAATTGAAAAGTGTTAAAGTAGAATTTCGGCTTTTTCGACAGTTTTTACCGTTTACCACAATTTTGTTAATAATTTGTTAAGCTGATTGGGCTGCTGTATTTTGATGGTTAATACTGATTGTATATGAACATTAACATGTGTGTGATTCTGAGAAAGTGAGATTGATGGCCTGACAGGTTGTGATTACTAGTATTAAGGCTACGAGCTTAATACTTAAGTTTTATTCAGTTATAGGTGAGCCCATAACCAGGTGCTAGTGATCATTGCTCGTATGAATGATTCACTAGAGGTTCATTTAAAGTTATTCGATAACCAGTACTAAAGTGATAGTTATTCCGAGAGACCGCCTTTCTAGTGTTGATGCTAATTTTTAGTTGTTAGTCAATTTAGTGATAATTAATATTCTGGAAGTGTTAAGTGATTGTTATCGAGAATTTATGGGTGATAGCCTTGGGTATGAAACTGGTGAAAGTTGTCTATCCATGTAAGAGTATGTTTGTTAAAATCTTTGAATAAGGAATGAGAGATAATTCCCCATTCATGTAAATGAGATGAGATTTGAGTTTAAGTGACGCTTTGAGTGTAAGAGACATTGAAGAGCGTTGAGTGCTTGGGACTCGATATGAATCGTTTAGAGACTATCTAAATCTTGACCTGTTGATTGAATCATTTTTTCACTGGCTTTAGTCTCAAAGTGCTATTTTGTTTCAGGTAATAATGGGACGAGGGTGGCAGTTGATGAGTTAGCGAAGATGAGGGATTCATACTCTATGACAGCTGTTGAATGTTATTTTTTAGTCATTTTCTTTCATCGATAGAGAGTCTTGTTTTTATTTTAACTGATGATATTTGAGAATTATTTCGTGATTTATTTTTGAACATTGTGACTAAGTGATGGATGTCACTACTATTTTCATGGTATTTTCTTTTTAATAAATAACTCCGGAGTTGATAATTTTGTTTTAAATGTTATTTGAGACATTAATGCTTTATATTTAATAAAGTTATTTTATTTGTGACTTCCGCTACTTTATGTTTTATTGTTTTTAACCCTGAAAAAGTTGGGTTCTTACAGAGTTTTTCTCCTCACTAAATGCTCAATTCATAGTTAATTACCCTCTAAAGAAAAATAATTAAAAATCCAACTTTCATAAAGTGTTCAATATGTAAAAAAAAAAAAAAAACTAATTTAAAGTAATTAGGAAACTTTTTAAAACAAACTGTAATCTCTTTAGGAATTTTTTTTAAAGAAACAAACATCTTTTTACTCAATTTTTCCACTTTTCGAATTCAATATTTTTATGAAGAACAAGTTATGAACTTTTCAAGAACAAAATTGGAAAACAGGGTCCTTTGTTTTTATTTAAATGAAAACGGAAAAATGATGTTGAATGAAGTACAAGATGAATATGTTGAATAACAAGATTAAGAAAGTATAGGATGAAGATGAACGAGGTGATGAACAATGATGAAAAACAAGATGAACAACTTTTACAAAAAAATAAATAAATAAATGAAGAGATAAAAAAATATTAAAAAAAAAGAAGGTAGAAATCTTCCGTTTGAGCCAAAACTCTGATACCAAATGATGTGACACCCTAGAGAATTGAAAGCCAATAACCTCCTGGTTATTCAAACCCTAAAACTTCTTATGTAATTGGCTACATCCAAGAAAATAGGTTGAAGAAGATAATTCCTTGATCAAAGATTTTAAAATAAGAAAACAAGTTCCTTACTCAATAATTGAACATTCAACAATAAAACTAGATACACTACAAAAAAACTGTCAAAATGCGACCAGAAATTTGCGACAAAAAAAAATTGTAGTTTTCTGGTGACCACCTGGTCACTTTCTTTGAAGGTTGACTCTAAGTGACCATCTGGTCACTTTTTTTGCGACCAGATTGCGACCAAAAGCAGAAGTAGTCTTAAAAAATGGCGCGAATTTATGGCGCGAAAAAAGCGACCAGATGGTCACAAAAAAAAACGACCCTCTGATTGCATTTTTGTGACTAAAATATGTCTTGGTAGCAAAAAATGGAGCGTAATTTTGGAGGGAAGAAAGCTACCAAGTGGTCACAGTTAAAAGTGACTAACTGGTCGCAATTTTGGTGACTAAAAGTGAGCAGTGGTAGCTTATAACTGGAGGAAAGAAAGCTACCAAGTGGTCACAATTAAAAGTGACTAATTGGTCGCAATGTTGGTGACTAAAAGTGAGCAGTGGTAGCTTATAATTGGAGGGAAGAAAGCTACCAAATGGTCACAATTAAAAGTGACTAAATGGTCGCAATTGTCGTGACCTAAAAGTGAGCAGTTGTAGCTTATAATTGGAGGGAAGAAAGCTACCAAATGGTCACAATTAAAAGTGACTAAATGGTCGCAATTTTGGTGACCTAAAAGTGAGCAGTGGTAGCTTATAATTGGAGGGAAGAAAGCTACCAAATGGTCACAATTATAAGTGACCAGATGGTCGCAATTTTGGTGATTTTATGTGACCAATAATTGATAAAGAATTTGGTGGGATAAAAGCTACCAAGTGGTCACCAAAAAAGTGACTATGTGGTCGTAAATTTTGACTTGATGTGACCCGGGGCAGTGAGGAGAAGGGCGTGAAAATTTGGCGGAAACTACGACCAGGTGGTAGCAAAAATACTACCATCTGGTCGCAAATGAGCAGATGAGTCCATTATAAAACCTCTCCACCCATTGTTTGTTAGCATTAAGAAAATAGAAAATGAGAGAGTGAATGTATGTTCATTTGATAGACGGGTATTTGAACGATGAGTTCGTGGTCGGGGTTTAACAGTTTGTTGAGTTTTGCATGACAACTGTCTATTATGAAAAGTATAGTGGAAAGCTACGCTGCCCGTGCAGGAAATGCGATAATAGGAGAATCATACCGGTTACAGAGTTGAAGGTGCATCTTTATACTCAGGGGTTTGTGCAGAATTATTATCACTGGGTGTTTCAAGGGAAAACACAGGAAATGTTCGACGCTGCATTACAGGAATCGAGACGATACAAAGGTAACAGCTCGAATGTAGAGGTTGTTGACGAAGAACTGAATGATGAACAACAGTATAGTCAGATGCAGCAAATGATAATTGATGGTGCGGGGTATGGGGGCAATGAAAATTTCCATGAAAGTTTAAACGTGAGCGAAGATGAACGGGTTGTAGAAGAGGAAATGAATCCCAGGAAGCACGTAAGACGCACGAGATGCTAAAGACAACCAGGTAGACCATTGTACGATGGGTGTGAGGTAAGTCAACTTGCTCTGCGCTAGAACTTTTAAATATAAAGGCGCGATGACAACATACCTGGGTAGAGGATTTGATGCGATTGCATCGTGGTTTCGTCGATGCGCTTGAAGAAAAAAAATATGCCCCACGTTTGTACGACACCAAAAAGCTAGTGGAGGGACTTGGATTACCCCTGGAGAAAATAGATTCGTGTCAAAACGGATGCATGATTTCTGGGATGTGGATAAGGACCTGTATCATTGCAAATTATGTTTTCTTCCAAGATACAAACAAGGGAAACGCGACTGATTCGAACGCCCGCATGTTCTATTTACCGGGACCCCACGCCTGCAACGGTTGTATGCATCGGATGTGACACCTCGCACACGAGATGGCATCACGAGCATTCACAAGGAGGAAGTTGTTATGAGACATCCCTCGATCTTTGCGGCATGAAAGCATTTAAATAATTGTCATCCGAATTTTGCACAAGATCCAGAAACATCAGTTGAGCTTATGCACGATTGGCTTCAACCCGTTCGGGGCATCCGGGCACAATATTCATTTGGCCATCATGGTAACCCCGTATAACTTGCCTCCCTAAATGTGCATGCGCGACCCAGGTGATTTTTCTAACGGTGGATCGTACCTGGGCCGAAAAGTCCAAAAGCAAACTGGATGTGTATTTGCAACCACTTATTGCGAGTTGAAAAGGTTGTGGGTCGACGGTGTTATGACGTCACGACATTTGAAGAAACAAAATTTCTTGATGCGCGCCGCGTTAATCCGACGATCGGTGACTTCCCTGCGTATTCAATCTTGTCCAGGTATGTTGATCTTTAATTGCTTTCATATACATTTTTGAGTCCGTGTTTAGCTTTTGTTATTGCTTTCCTTAGTCAGTGTAGTTAATTGTGTGAACCTCAATCTCCTCCTCTTAAAGGATGGAGTACGGAGGGGACATACGCATGTCCACATTGCATGCTAGACACAGATGCATTTTATCTCAAAAACGGTCGGAAAACTTGTTGGTTTGACTGTCACCGTCGATTTTTGCCGTTGAATCACAGTTTCCGTTCAAACAGCAGTGACTAGAAGAAGGGTCGACGAGTAAGAAAACAAACCCCCCCGACCATGTATAGTGGAAGACAGTTCTCGCACGGTATAGATGTTATAGGGATGCAGAAGATTACCGTGGAAGGTGCAGAGAGTGCAAACAATGCGGCTGGAAAAAACACGGGTTGGAAGAAACGGAGTATTTTTTGGGATCTACCGTATTGGGAAGATCTACTGATTAGACACAATCTTGATGTAATGCATATCGAGAAGAATTTCTTCGACAACATTTTCAATACGATTTTGAACGTTCCGGGAAAAACGAAGGACAATCTGAAGGCACATTATGATATACGGGAGATATGTCACCGTCCTGAGTTGGAGCCTGACGACAATGATAATTACGCAAAAGTAAAGTACATGTTGACGACGGATGAAAAGAAAACATTATTTGAGTGGATCAAATCCATCAAATTCCCGGACGCATATGTTTCGAATTTGAGTCGGTGTATAAACAGTCAAAAACATATCATGTTCGGGATGAAAAGCCACGACTGTCATATATTCATGCAACGATTGATGCCCATCGCGTTCAGACCGTTCCTAGAGAATAGATATTGGGAGCCGCTTGCCCATTGAGTGTTTTTTTCAGGGACTTGACATGTACAGAGCTGACGGAAGTTACTGTCGCTTCAATGAGTTCAGAGATCGCCGTTATTATTTGTAAGTTGGAGCGAATGTTCCCACCTTGCTTTTTTGACTCCATGGAGCATCTTCCAGTGCATCTTCCATACGAGGCATTCTTAGGTGGTCCCGTACATTACCGCTGGATGTACCCATTTGAAAGGTAAGCACAGTTATTTTGTAATGTACGCGTATGAATCAGTACAGTGATCATCGAATGTTGTCAAAAATTTACTTGAAGGTGTTGACATGAACGACTTGCCGATTTTTACGGAACCTGGCATGACAGTTGGAAGATCAGTGCATAGGCCGTTGACCGATTTTGAGTATCACGTAATGCAGACATACGTGTTATGCAACTGCGCAGAGATCGAGCCTTACATAGAGTGAGTTTGTAACTTAACATTATTCCATCGCATAAACAAACTATTTGCTAACTATTTTTGTAACATACAGATTATTTCTAAACGTATACGTTCGAATGACACGAGTTGGTCTTACAGACGCGGAGGAGGGGTCAATGATCGACAAAGAGTTTCGTTTTTGGTGCAGTGCATACGTGAGTTATTTTAAATTGTCAAAAAACTGTGGTATTTTGTTGAAAAAATTACTATCATCCTAATACATTACTGTATGTGAACAATGACACAGGTTGACTCCTCTACATTACCGGTGGATGATCCTCGCATCATTTCTTTGGCACAGGGACCTGGACGGATAGCAAGGTCGTATGGTGGATACGTCGGTAATGGTTACAGATTTCAAACGAAGGCGCATTCAGTGAACAGGGCAACAAACAACAGTGGTGTTTGCATAAAAGGTCACGTGTTCGGCACAAACGAAGACGATTACTTCGAAGTAATCAATGAGATTCTTGAGATTCAATATGCAAGTCTGACGCTAAAACGCATTGTTGTGTTCAACTGCACTTGGTTCGAGACAACCAGACAAGGCGGAGTCCGTAAGATTGATCATTTACAAATCGTTGAGGTAAACAAGTCTAAGCATATGCGCACCGCTGATAGGTTTGTCCTGGCTTCACAGGCGATTCAAGTTTCTTACCTGAACTATCCGATTAATAGACAGTATCTGACAGATTGGTTAGTTGTTTGTAAAGTTAAACCATGTCAGGTAGAAGAAAACTTGCCCGAGAAAGACGACCATGCAGAGGAAGCTGTTGCTTTTCAAGAAGATGAGATAAGATGTCGTGCAATCGACGATTGTCAGAATGCAAGTACTGTTCGTCCTTTGAACGATGGGACGATAACATTGCATGATGATGATGATACAAATGCTTCCACTTCTCACGCACGTGACATTGATGCTGAATTTATTCGAGACGATGAATCCGATGAAGAAACAGAAGAGGAAGAAGAAGAAGAATTTATGTGACGGACTTGTTGGAGACATGGAAACAAGAGTTCCCTTCATATCTAAATATCAGAAAGTAACCAAATTTAACAGAGTAAAACTCCACAAAGTAACCCAATTTAAACAAAAAAAAATATTAATATTTGCGACCACATGGTAGTAATTTAGAAGGGAAAGGCGACCAAATGGTCGCTTTTTTGGAAAAGTATAATTATATTTTAAAAAAAATATAAGTCAGATTACGACCATATGGTCGCAAATATGAGTGGTAAATTTAAATTCTCATGAAATTTATGGCGGTGAATTTAAACATTACGACCATCTGGTCGTAATATTTGGCGGTGAATTTCATTATTGCGACCAGCTTGTCGCAATTCTTGATGGGACTCGTGATATGACAGCTGTTCTTGATAATGGTAACTGGGCGACCAAATGGTCACTTTTTAAAGAAATGCTACCAGATGGTCGCAAATATCTCTAAAAATGCGACCATCTGGTCGTATTTTCCCCAGCACGCGCGACCTTTCGTTTCTGTTCATTATTACATATTTGCGACCATTTGGTCGCAAATTCTGATTTAAAATCAGATCAGATTCCCTCCCCCCGTTTCTTTTCCTTTCCTTTCTCTTTTTCTTTCTCTTTTTTCTTTCTTTTCTCTCTTTCCCCCGTTCCGTTCCTCATTGTTTTTTCCCCATTCCCGTTCCCCGTTCCTACTCTAAACCTAAACACGCTAAACCTCCAATCCCGGTTTCTATTACGAGGTTAGTTTCGTTTCCGTTTTTAGTTATTTTTAGTTTAAGTTTATGTTTAAATTTAATTAGTTTAGTTTAATGTTGTTAATTTCATTAATTTTAGTTTAATTAATGTAATTTAGTTTAATTAAGTACTTAGTTTACTTACGGTTTATTAATCTAATTTCGTTTACTTTAATTAATTGATACATTTTAGTTCAATTAATCGAATTTTAATTTAGTTTAATTGAATTAATTAGTTTAGTTAAGTTTAGGTTTTATTAATTAATGTTAGTTAAATTTAATTAATGTTAGTTAAATTTAATGTTAGTTAAATTGAAAGCTTCATTACTTAGTTTACTTTAATTAATTACTTAGTTTAGTTTATTAATTACTTAGTTTAGTTTATTTTAGTTTTAATTAATTAATGTTAGTTTAATTTAATTAATTTTAGTTCAATTAATCTAATTTAGTTTAATTCTTCATTACTTAATTTACTTTAATTTAATTAATTTTAATTTAATTCTTCACTACTTAGTTTACTTTAATTCAAATTAATCAATTAGTTTACTTTAATTAGTTTAATTAATCTAATTTTAATTTACTTTAATTCAAATTAATTAATTAGTTTACTTTAATTAGTTCAATTAATCTAATTTTAATTTACTTTAATTCAAATTAATTAATTAGTTTATTTTAAATTATTTACTTAATTTATGTTAGTTTAATTTACATTATTTAATCCATTTAATTTAGATTATTTCATTAATTAATTTAATTTATTTTAATATATTAATTACGTAATTAGTATTAAATTAGTTTAGTTTGGTTGTAGGAGTACGGGCAGACGACGTCCTCCCCAGTTAGACGAGCGTGACGACGCGGGTGACGAGGCGTCTCCACAGCAACCTACTGCCGCTGCCCATGATGCGGACCTGACTATAAAGGAGTTGGAGATCCTCTTCGGTTACGAGGCGGGACTTGCTGCCACGCTCGATGATGCAGTCCCTGAGACCCAGTCTGCGACACCACGACTGACGCAGGACTCCCTGGCCACGACTCCCGGCTTAGCATCAGGGTCTGCATCAGGGTATGCGTCCGGGTCTGCATCCGGGTCTGCGTCCGGGTCTGCATCAGGGTCGGATCCAGCTCGCCCCTCCACTTCATGCAAGCAGCAGTCTCGGGCCGCAGACTCTACCCTTCGGATTGAAGGGGATACGTAAGTAATTTTGTTTATTGTTTTAATTACTTAATTTTAAAACCTTTAAACTTTTTTCAAAGTGTTTTTTTTTTTCCGTTAACTAATAGTTTCTAATAGCACAATAATTTTTATGTTTTTGCAGAGTATGCACATACAACCGTTTCAAAACGGTTTCGCGAGGTCCTCCAGAGTATGCCTCTACCCAGCGACCTTCGCTGGCAGAAGATTCCGACGACGGAAAAACGTCGGATGTACGACAACTGGAAGGTAAAAAACATCATTTATTTTTATAACTAATTAATTTTGAAATTTATAGAAATAAATTTATTACTTTAACAATTTTTTTATTTCAATTTTTTCAGGGCAAGTTTCCTGTTATCGATCCCGATATCACGGACGGTAGAATGTTCCCCCTATGGGATAGTCACGTCCGGGATCGATTCAAGGACCTCATGTATCGGGCGCGCAGAAAGCAAGCAGCAAACCGCCCCGTGTGGATGAGCCCGGAGGACCACGCGTGGCTTATCGCGAGCTTGAGCACTCCTGAGGGCAAGGCAGTGTCAAGCAGAAATAAGGCCAACCACGCGAAGAATCCCACCAAACACACAACGGGGGCCCGGACACACGACGAGCACCATCGTCGATTGGTAAGTTTTTTTTTGGTCGTTTTCTTACTTACGTACTTTTTTCTCGTTTTCTTTTTTCAATTAGTTATTAATTTATTATGTTTTATTATCCAATCTTTAATATTTTTAGGAAGCGAAGCACGGGCGCCCCGTCCTGCTCGATGAGCTACACCGCGTTCTTCACACGAAGAAGGACGGGACGTTCGTCGACGATAAGGCGAAAGCAGTTCAGGTATTTAATAATTTTTTCAATTATTATTTTTTCTTTAAAATTTTCCTAAATTATATATTAACTATTTTATTTTCTGAATTTTAAATGTTTAGGAACGTTTCACGCAGTCCTTGAGTCAGCGGTTGCCCACACCAGACTCGCAACCGACTCAGGAGGACCGTAGAGAGGTGTTCTTAGAGGCTACGAGAGGGGTTCGGCCTGATGGATCAGTTCCTGGGCTCGGCTTGTACGGGCGACGCCTTTACGCAGATGTGCCCTGGCCTTAGCGGAGCGGAGCGAGCACTAGCTCCGGCCCCTCTCCGGTTGAGCAGCAGCTACGCGCAGACATGGACGCTATGCTCGAGGACTTCGTTTCTCGAGTCGCTGCGATTGAGGCGGACATGCAGGCACGGGTCGCGGCCCAAGTGACAGCAGCTTTGGCCGCGTACTTCAAATCCCTAGACGGCGGCCAGTCATCATCGACGCCTCCTCCTCCGCCA
This sequence comes from Gynostemma pentaphyllum, assembly GCA_028015215.1. NCBI lineage: Eukaryota > Viridiplantae > Streptophyta > Magnoliopsida > Cucurbitales > Cucurbitaceae > Gynostemma > Gynostemma pentaphyllum. The sequence goes on from CM051353.1 coordinate 44,251,723, forward strand.
CCCCCCGCCCCTCCGCAGTAGTTCTAGAATGCTTTCGTCTGTATAAAACTTTTTTTGAATATTTGATATATATATTTTTTATTTTAATTCCAATTTTTTGTTATTAAATTTTAATCTTAATTAAATAAATAATTAATAATTAATTAAATAATTATTGAAATTTAAATTAAAAAAAAACAAATTCTTACATGCGACCATATGGTCGCATTTTATTTCAAGAAAACGATCATATGGTCGCAGTTTGACTGAGTCCAAAAGTGACCATTTGGTCACATAAAAAAGTGACCATTTGGTCACATAAATGGTCGTATTTTATGTGACCAAATGGTCACTTATCTTCAACATAAATTACGACCATATGGTCACTTTTTAGGCGACCATCTAGTCGTATTTTGACTGAGTCCAAAAGTGACCATTTGGTCACATTGAATACGACCATTTGGTCACTTTTGAACATAAATTATGACCAGATGGTCACTTTTATGGTCGCAAATTGACAGTTTTTTTGTAGTGATATAGGTTGTTGAATATTTTAACGTTTTAATCTAAAGCAAAACTACAACGATAAAGCTAAGATGTTCTAGGTTAAAGTAATGAAAAGAGAGCAAAATGACTTGTGTATTATTGAAAGATGAATTAAAAGATTAAAATAAAGTCCTTAAAAGGCTAAAGCAACCTTGGTTTGCCGGCCATATCATGTCAAAATTGAACACTCAACAAGATAAATAGATCGAATATTTTAGCGTTTTAATCTAAAGCAAGATTACAGAAATAAAGTTAAGGTATTCTAGGCTAAAATTATGAAAAGAGAGCAAATTCACTTATGTATTATTGAAAGATGAATTGAAAACTTAAAAATGAGGTCCTTTAAAAGCTAAATGAACCTAGGTTTGGGAGCCATATCAAAGTTGAGGCAAATAAAATCAAATCTCCCTAACAATTTTTTTCCCTAAAACGAACACTATGCAATTACACAAAATATTATCTAGCAAATAAAGGCTTTCCAAAATTATTAAGAGTACAAAATCAGCGAACTAATCAGCCTAAAATACATGTTAAAAACATGTGGATCATAAAAGAAAGTAGGAAAAATAAATATGGAAAGTTTTCAAAAGGATTAAAACTTTCTTAAAAATGTTTTTCATCATATTTCTTCTTCCAAATTATCTTCTTGGATTTGGATCCTCATGCTTTTAGATTTTCTTTGCCACATATTGGAGTGGAACCCTAGCTTCTCGCGGTTGAGGCTTCTTTAATAAGATTCATGTATGATATTGGATGAATAATGCTCTACATAAATTCATTATTTTTGTCAATATCACAATCTTACCTTCTTTTTGTAATAAAGTATTTTTTTTTCTCTAGAATAAAATAAAGTAAAACAAATATGCTCTCAATTTAATTTTTTTTAAAGAATTATTAGGACTCATTCTTTGGAACAGTTCATATAGATGTTGCTGTTCAAAATTTCATTATTATTTTTCATTGAATAATCAAAATCAAGTTACATTCATACGCGTTACTGTATATGTCTAGCCATGCAATTAAATTATTGATTTCCTACCAAGTCAAAACTCTTACAATATTGCTAAAAAAAATAATAACTCTTACAATATTTAATTTTGAATATAAAAAAACTAGATATTATTTGCATGCCATGACTTTGGTGCATTTTTATAATATGAACATGAAATAACAAAGGTGTGTAGAAGGACATCAAGTCAATAAGCCGCCTGGTCCCATAGCACCTAACAAAATGTTGAAATTTAGAGCCAAATTAACCATAACCTTTAATTAATGATATTTAGAGCAAATATTCATAGAAACAATAATTGTACAAATTTGCAAACAAATAGAAAAGAAAAATTCCTCTTAACATGTTAGGTGATGACCTAGTTGGATTCCATGAAATAAAAACCTCTTCCAAAATTTAGGTTGGCTGGATCGTGATTTTGTTTTAAATTTACATTTTATGAAATTAAAATTGTGTGAATTCTTACTATTGTGATGACGTTTTCTTCCAATTTATTAAACTTTAACGTGATTGGCAATGCAAATATTCAAGCCTACACATGAGGGGATGCTAGGAATATATAAATAATTAAATTTACCTTAGTCCATCAACTTAAGCTTTTCGGTCTATTGGTTATTTAGTAATGGTACCAAAGTAAGAGGTCATGTGTTCAAATTCTTGTCATGATATTTCCTGTTTTATCTATTAATATTTCACGTGACTGTGTCGTGTGTAAATATCTAAGCCTACATATTAGAGGAGTGTTGGGAATATATAAATGATTAAATTACCATAATCTAATAGATTCAGTTTTTTATTCCATTGGTGATTTAACATTCATCAATAATTCTCCTTTAGTTGATTTCCCATATTTAAAATATTCTTTTAAATGGTCAAATTGAAACATTAAAAATGTTATTTAAAAATAACACCCTTATGTTTTTTTTAAGATTCTTGTGGTGGGTAAAATTACAAAATACACAATTTTATTAGTTAGTTTAAAAAAATTTGGATACATGCTTATTTTGGATAAAATAATTGAAATAGATGAATGTAAATTATATATGATATACATCTTGTGTTAACAACATAGATTATTGAAATAAAGTTATCTTAATCTATATTTTTCTATTATTTTAAATGGAATTGGAACACTCAAACATATGGAGAATTAACACAAGGTCCAATGTTGTTTAAACTATTTTAAAGAAGGTAGGTTTTGAAATTTTATAAATTAAGAATATTAAAAATCATATTTAGTTTATTAGGCTGTGATTTTTAAGTCAAACAAACCATAAAGATGTGATATACAAATATTCAAAATAAAATAGTAATTTTTAAAAAGCACGTTTAATAGTTTTTAAAATTAAGAAAAAGCTAGGCCTCCAATTTAATTTTTTAAATGAAATACAGAGCAAATGAATTGTTAATAAACAAAACTCAATTTATATACATAATTTTTTCTGGTTATTAAGATTTTACCAATTCCTTTTGAATTTAAAAAAAATAATAATAATTCAACATTATTAAGTTGATATCACATTGGAAATTATGAATACATTTCTTTTAAATTAGTAATCACTGTCAATAATTCAAGTAGTATTTTAACAATTTGCATTACTTAATTACAATAGATGCTTGATTCGATTGTCCTTTCCTAATTGTCTGGTTATTAAGATTTTACCAATTCCACGGTATGGTTAGGTTAGGCAACATTCTTCTTCATTATATTATTTTTTAAGGCTTTGTTATCTTTGAAGGGGTAAACACCACCACTATATAAAGGGTTTGAAGGCTCAAGTTTTAAAAGCAGAATACAAAACTTCCAATTTTGAAGAGTAAAGATGAGGAAATCTGGGTCTTCAATGGCCCTTCTTTTAGTCGCAGTTTTGGTGGCAACTCTTAGCTTGCCATCAACGATTTCAGCAGACTACGTTTACCCTTCTCCTCCCCCACCGGTTTATAAATCACCACCACCACCAGTTTATTATTCTCCCCCTCCTAAGAAGGAATATAAATCTCCACCACCTCCGGTCTATTACTCTCCTCCACCACCAGTATATAAATCTCCACCACCACCAGTATACTACTCTCCACCCCCACCCGTCTACAAGTCTCCCCCACCACCGGTGTACTACTCTCCACCCCCACCCGTGTACAAGTCTCCCCCACCACCGGTGTACTACTCTCCACCCCCACCCGTGTACAAGTCTCCCCCACCACCGGTGTACTACTCGCCTCCCCCACCCCGTCTACAAGTCTCCCCCACCACCGGTTTATTACTCACCTCCCCCACCTGTCTACAAGTCTCCCCCACCACCGGTGTACTACTCTCCACCCCCACCGGTCTACAAGTCTCCCCCACCACCGGTTTACTACTCTCCTCCTCCTCCCGTCTACAAGTCTCCCCACACCACCCGTGTACTACTCTCCTCCTCCTCCCGTCTACAAGTCTCCCCCACCACCCGTGTACTACTCTCCACCCCCACCCGTGTACAAGTCTCCCCCACCACCCGTGTACTACTCTCCACCCCCACCCGTGTACAAGTCTCCCCCACCACCGGTTTACTACTCTCCTCCCCCACCCGTCTACAAGTCTCCCCCACCACCGGTATACTACTCTCCTCCCCCACCCGTCTACAAGTCTCCACCCCCACCGGTGTACTACTCTCCTCCACCACCCGTCTATAAGTCTCCCCCACCACCGGTTTACTACTCTCCTCCACCTCCGAAAAAGGATTACGAGTACAAGTCCCCACCACCACCGAAAAAAGAATACGAGTATAAGTCACCTCCACCACCACCTTACTACTAGGTTAATACCTAAATACCTCTTCCATTTTAAGTATACAAAGGTAGGTTTGATGATACATACTTTTCAATGACTAATTAAATGATGACCTAATGCAAAAACTCATGCACCCCCACGAAAAAAACACTTTTGAAAATATTTATTTTGTTAATTTGAAGACAAAAAAAATGTATCATATTTCTTCATGATCAGCACAATATTTTATTTTTATCCTTTCTATGCACAGTGAGTTTGACACACTCTAAATGTTTCTTGCAGGAAAAAGAAATATATATTCAGATTCAATAAAGGGGACGGCTTAATGCAATATCAATCAATACTCCATAATAGAAGGATTTTCAATTATTTGCTTATATTGTTTGAGTTTTGTATTTTTTTTTTGTTGGATAATAAATCAATGGTTTGTGTTTGTCAAATATTAATATTATCGAATTGAGTTCGAGTTATGGATGGATTTTTAATCTTCAAGTAAGAGAGACGTTGTTAATCTTCTAATAGCAAATTTCATTTTTAATTGTTTAATAAGATGCAAGAATACACGTGAGAAAGGAAGAGTATTTGAATACTGAATTTCATTAACCTTTAAAACACAATACATAACTTGTTGACCACTCATCTAAGCAAATCCATCATATATTACAGAAATGCCACACTAATATATTAGCCTTTTCATTCCCCTCAAACTCAAAGAACTTCATAAGAGACCATGGGTTTGGATAAAAGATCTTCAAAGTGATCATGGAGAGTGGCTTTATAAAAATATCAGCAAGTTGTTCTTTTGTAGGAGCATATTAGAGTAAGATTTTTTCGCACAACATTTTCCCTTATATAATGATAGTCAATCTCAATATACTTGGTTCTTGCATGAAAAATAGGATTAGAAGCAAGTTGTTATTGTAGATTTACTATCTCACTACCGCACAGAAGAAAAGGCAAGAAAGATATGTAAATCTTTTAGTAATTGACGTAGCCAAGATACTTCAGCAGCAGTGGAAGCAAGGGCTCTATAGTCCGCCTCAATTGAATATCAAGAAACAGTTGGTTGTTTCTTATCAAACCAAGAAATCATATTAGAACCAAGTAGAGGGGTATCTGATAATTCCTCTAAGATTGAGGCAGTTAGTAACTGGCCTAGACCGACTACTGTAGTTAAGATTCTACGGTTTCTAAGGCTTACAGCCTTGTTTTCGAGAGGTATAGCTAGACATGCCTAGTCGATCTATTCTTGTTTTATAGTTAGTGCGTGATAAATCGTAAGACACTTTGTAGTGGTGGATCATGAATTCTTAAAAGTGATACCAATGAAGGGTGTTATGAGAGTTTGGAAGAAGGGTAAGTTGAACCCTAAGTTTATTGGTCCTTTCGAGATACTCGATCGAGTATGAGTGATTGATTAACTGTTTGGCTTTACCACTTTCGTTATCGACCGTTTGTAATGTTTTTCATGTATTTATGCTTCAGAGATACATGATGGATTCCGTCCCACGTGATTGTTTACAAGCGGGTAGTTTTGGATGCTAATATGTCTTATGAGGAGACACCGGTTGAGGTTCTAGCATTCGAACAAAAGATGCTGAGAAATAAAACGATCCACTTGGTTAAGGTTTTGTGGAGAAACCAAGTTTCAGAGGAAGCAACTTGGGAACGCGAGGATGAGTTACAGACTAAGTACCCTCGCTTTTACGCTTAGTGAAAGCGCTTTTCGAAGACGAAAAGTCTTTTAAGGAGAGTAGACTGTAACGTCCCGTTATTTTACAAGGAAATTTTTTTTATTATTTATTTTAATTATTATTATTGGATGTAGCGCTTAATTTAATTTTAGAATTTATTAATTTAAATTTTAGATTTAATTTAGAATTTACGAGTTTATTTCGTTCGTAAATTATATTAATCGTTTTATTAGCTTAAATTAGTTTTGGTTGTATTAATAATTATTAACGGGCCAATTAATAATTATTAATCACCATTTGGCTAGTTTAAGAACTTCGGGTTTCGTTTTATGAGTTAAAATCATTAAAAGGATGTATCCGTAATTTCCAATTTCTTAAAATATCTAAAATCACTATTCATTCTTCTTTAAAAATCTCAAATTGACCAACTTTGACCAAGCAAATTCATTTTTTCTTTTCTCTTCTTCTTCTCCAACGTGAGCTTCATCTCCATGGTTGGAGTTCTTGGCTCTTCTTCGTTTCTCGACCGTTTTCGATGATATCAATTGCGTTGGATTGCTAGGGACGAGGGCTATCTATCCCACCTAACCTTGTGCCATTTCTCGTTTCCTAAGGGAAGCCCTAAAAAGTGAGTTTTCAAAACTTTTAACATGGTTTTGTTCGTTTTTTATTATAAATGAGTTTTGAAGTTGAAATCATGAATTTCCGTCAAGGAATCTGACGATTTTGATCCCGGATTTTTGAAAAACACTATTCACCCAAAAACACTATTCATATTAAATCACTATTCACCCGAAAATCATACTTTTTCTCTTATTAGATTTGAATTCTAATTTGTTGATCGATTGATGAATTGTAGGTGTCGGGTGTACGTTGACGTCTCGTTGGACCGTTGGATTATACTTTGACTTGCTAAGGTGATAATAATTAGAATATAAAGTAGCTTTAGAAACCGAATAAGTTGATCAATTTGTAGGATTGAAAGTTGAGATTAAGGTTTGATTAGAAAGGATAAAAGAAAATAAGCTAACATGCTAGGCTTAGATGTAGTTCAAATCGATTAAGAGAATTTATAGATTTCTCGAGGGAAAGCGTTTAACTTTTGGAAGTTCTAAGTTTAGAACCTTTCCGGAGTTTAGGATGATTTATTGGAAGTTGAAGGATTCAAGTTTAATGGGATGGTTAAGCAACTTGAATATGGAACTTTGGATGATTATTGAAAGGAATAGAATCATTGTAAGTGGAGACTTTACTATTAAAGTTAAGAACTCGCATTTATTAAAGGGCCGTTGGCTTGATTTTACTTATTGTTTTTCCAGAATTCCTATTTATTTATTTATTTATTTTATGTATAAGGGAATTTATGATCCATTTAGGTTACTTGAATGTTTATATTTATGTTTATTTACTTTTGAAAGCATATGCATATCATATTGCATCATCGAATTGAAAGGAAAGTGAGATAAAAGGTGAGTGCGAATCCTACGGGAGTTTTCATTACCTTCATTATTCATAAAAGGTGAATGCGAATCCTACGGGAGTTTTCATTACCTTCATTATTCATTAAAGGTGAATGCGAATCCTACGGGAGTTTTCATTACCTTCATTATTCATAAAAGGTGAATGCGAATCCTACGGGAGTTTTCATTACCTTCATTATTCATTAAAGGTGAGTGCGAATCTTACGGGAGTTTTCATTAAGTTCATTATTCATTTGAGATGGAATTATAACACTGAGAAGGAATTGTATATTCTATTATGGATAGTAAGATAATTAGGTGAATGTTGGTCCTACGGGAGCTACCATTACCTAGCATTATTTGCATAAGATGTTATGTATATGTAAAGATTGTCTACTCCTTTTTATACTTGTTTTTAATAAGCTATTGATTGATGATTAGACTACGTATGCTAGTAATATCATCTTGTATCGTAAATTGTGATTGTGAATTATGTTTAGTCCGAATGAGATTAATATTATGTTATCGAACATAAAGGAAAGGTAAATCTTATATGTAGTATGAGATATCAAAAGGATGAACCAGGAAGAGATTATGGGATATGAAAACATTCTTCCAAATATTTGAAAGTTAGTTTATTGAGTTCGGAAACTTTGGTAAAGGTTATATAAACTTTTGATAGCCGAAGTTGCTATAGAGAAAAGAATTGAAACATTATGTCTAACATACATTTCTATAGAGAAAAAGAATGAAATATGATGATTAGCCGAGTGCTATAAAGAAGAGGAAGGAATTTGAATTGTATAATGAGATAATACAAGGGTGTATTGAACCTTGTATATTTATTATGTTATATGTAAGAGAACTAGATTCTCAATAAATTGGAATATCCTGAATTTGGAGATTAATACTTGAATGTAAACCTTATGTATAGTATAAGGTGTTGAAGAGAATGAAATAAATGTTATGTGTGTTATGAAACACATCCTCCTAAAGGTTTGGAAGATAGTTCCTCAATTATTTGGGAGATTTGGTAAGTAAAAGTGAAATACTTGATACAAACCCTTCTTGGTGGTTGAAAGGTAAGGGTATGTGAGTTTTACTTGGACACAAATCTGGATGAGGGTTTGGGGTCTATTGTTACTATATATTCTATTTATTTTCACTGGGCTTGCTTTTAGCTCATGATATTACAAACAATTTCAGGTAATGCTTATGCTCGTGGTGGTGGGAGAGGAGCTGGTGCGGCTTGATCGAGAAGATGATGAAACAGGGATGGACTAGATACACTTTTAAAAGTCCATGGACTCATTTTGTTGTATTTGTGTCTTTTGATATGTAAATTTGTATATAAGCTCATAAGACCTTCTTGTTTTACTTTTATGGTTATTAACTCTTTTAAAACGTTGGAAAAAGAATAGCATTTCCTTACTTTTAAATTTCCTGATGTGAAAAATGTATACAGGTTTTGGATAGTCTAAGTTTCAAACATATTAATGCCAAATTTTTATTAAACACAAAGTCTTCCGCTGAAATCTTATTTCAATTATTTAAAAGGAGTCGGGTAGTCACAGTGAAGGTGAGATATTGAAGTGACCCAACCATTCTTCGATGAAGCTGAGCATATGATAGATTACAAAGAGTTGGGCTAGCAACAAATTCAGTAAGATAGCATGGAGTTTGACAAGTCTTAGCAGAATCAACGCCAAACTTTTGTAATACATCACTAACATATTTGGTTTGAGTGATGATGAGACCATTATTCGTATAGGATATCTCGAGACCAAGAAAATATTTAAGTGGGCAAAAATCAGCTATAAAGACCCGACTCTTTACTTTCGAATAAAAAACAGAATAATGAAGCAGAAGACTTTTAAAACACATAAACACCTAATACACATTTTGGGATAACATCCATACTTCGCAAATCAGGTTGCGCATCCCTTTTCCATTTCAAAATCCATAATAAGTGCATGATGTAACGAGAACAACACAAATCTAGAAATAGTTCAACATGAGACTCAAATCCTTTTATGAATAAGTTCAAATAAAAATAAAATCTGAAAAACATGTCCATCAAGTAAGCATCATATGATGCTAAACAAACATCCATAATTGTCAGCCATCGCACCCCGAGCATCAAGCAGTACCAGCTCCTCTTCCTTGCCCTCGCGTTTACTTGAAAAACAAAGGTGTAGCACCTTGTGCAAAAGATTGACAGTGAGAGATAAAGTAAAGTAAAGCATTTCAATGACCAAATCTCTTATCCGAATTTTTGTCCAAAAGTGTGACGACCCGACACTTTTAAATAAATTAAATTAGAAAACACAGCGGAAGTCTTTATATTTTAAGAAAATTGGCGTGATTATGTTTGAAAATTGGCTACCCAAAACCTGTTTACATCCTAATTTCAAAATCTAATAAAATCACAAGGAACTTTAAGTCCCAAATCAAGAGTTCAAAGAATTATAATCATAAAATAAAGACAATAAGCTCTTATGAGCTAAATACAAATGTACAAATCATAAAATCCTTAAAGTTCACAAAATTTAAATCCATAGAATTTTACAACCAATAGTCCATCTCGAGGTCATCATCCCTCGATCACGCAGCACCATCTCCTCTCCCACGACCTCTAGCCAGGGCATTAACTGAAATTTTATAATATCATGAGCTAACAACTTAGGCCCAGTGAGAATAATAAGAATAAAAAGTAAAGATAGACCTCAAACTCGTATTCCGATTCGTATCCAATTAATCTGACACAATCATTCCTAAAGTTCTCCAAACTCTAGGTAAATTTCTTTCTATACTCTCCAAAGGATGATATTACGAACACTCGTAGTCAAATTCTCATCCATTAACTTGTTATAACATAAATAAGAAAAGTAAATAAACTTTACATAAATATAACATCTCGATTCTCTATCCATGATATAAAATTCCATCGATCATATGCATGAAAGTAATGAAAACTCCCGTAGGATTCACATTCATATTTTATGCATGAAGGTAATGTGGATATCTCATCGAACCCACATTCACCTTTTGTGCATGAAAGTAATGGGGATATCCCGTCGGACCCGCATTCACCTTTTGTGCATGAAGGTAATGAGGATATCCCGTCGGACCCTCATTCACCTTTTGTTTCTTCCTCACTTTCTCTTCTTTTTCTATAAAGGTAATGCGGACACTCCCCGTAGGGTCCAACATTCTCCCTTCCTTTCTTTATCACTTTCTTTTCTTTTTCTCTGAAGGCGATGCGGACACTCCCCGTAGGGTCCAATATTCTTCCTTTATTTCTTTCAATGATGCAAGATGTTATGGTGCGATATGTTATGGTATGCTCGCAAAAGTAAATAAACGTAAAATGTGAATATTAAAGTAGCCGAAACAAGCATAAAGTAAAGGGCATAAAGTAAAAGACATAAAGTAAAATAGATAGGAAATTCTGGAAGAACGATAAGTAAACCGTACAACCGATACATACTAAAGAATGATCTTTATCTTCCAAGGATTCTTGTAACGACCCGAACCTGTTAAATTCTTTAAATTCAAATGCACAGCGGAAGACTCAACTTTTAAAGAAAAACGGCGTGGGTTCGTTTAAAAATCGAATAACCAAAACCTGTTTTACAACCCAAATTCCAGAAAAAGCGATAAATCGGGAAATGCGCTTTCCAAAAGATATTTAAATCATAAAACATAGACATATTTTACACAAATACCCTTTCGGGCTCAAAAAGACATAAGTATGTAAAGATGGAATAATTTACAAGCAATTCAATGAATGCTAAACCAAAATGAGTTCTTAATATTGTCCATACACCATCTCGACTAGTCACGCGGCTCCACCTCCTCTACCAAGCTTCTTAGCTCGAGGTTTACCTGAAAATTTGTAAGTGTAGCACCATTAGCATAAAAATGCTAGTGAGAGTAAAACGAAAGCAAGTAATCCTATGAACAAAATTTCATAACCGAAATCGTGTCCAAAGGCCTATACTGCTCAATACTACCCACATCCACACTTCCAATTCCATACAATCATTCGATAGTCATATATTACCCGTAATCATCATTCAAAACCATGAGATAGATATAAAGACTTAAAGTAAAGTAACATTCACTACTAAGTCTTACTACACAATTCTAAAGAATATGTAAAGGTAACATTAACTATCTTTATTACCAAACAAGTTCATCGTATCGTGCTATTGTATGGATCAAAATCAACATACCACGTACGGTCGTACCATGTCTCAAGTTACCGTACCATGATACCGTATGGACCGGAGTCAACATACTATCATATACCATATCACAACCATCGCACCATGATACGTATGGATCCGAATCAACATACTATCATGTGCCGTATCACAGATCATAGTACCATGGTATGTACGGATCTGAATCCACGTACTACCATGTACCATATCTCAATCATCGGATATCAGGACTTTCACCATATAACAAATAATCGCATCATGATACGTATGGATCCGAATCAACATACTATCATGTGCCGTATCACAAACCATAGTACCATAGTACCGTATGGATCCGAATTAACATACTACTATGTACTATTTACACCCTCGCAACATGATACGTATGGACCGAAGTCAACATACTATCATGAGCCATATCACAAACTCTCGCAACATGATGATACGTGTGGACCGAAGTCAACATACTATCATGAGCCATATTACAAACGGTTAAGCTTCCTAATAAGTTAGTTAATCTCAAAGAATCCTACTAAGTTATTAAGAAACCTAACTAACTAGATTACACGAGTCATCACTCAAGTGTAACATTTAAGCTACTTTAATTTCCAAACCTCTCAAAGTAACTTAACTTCCACTTTTATCTAACATCTCCAAATCACTTTACAATACTTCCAAACCACTCCAATGTTTCCTTTTTCATCGAACTCATTATAATTCCAAATTCTTTCCACTCACTTACGAATTAAAGTCTCCAACCAAAACTTAATTCTAAGAAGCTAACTCCCTCTTAACCTCGATAAACAATAACATAATGAAACTCAATTCATAAAACCACTAACTTTTGCTTTAAACTCACCTTAGCTTGTAGACAAGCTCCAATATATATCCGACGTTGCAATTCCACGATCAAATCACAATCCTACAAATAAATTACACCTAAATAATATTAATTAACAGGAAAACATTCAAACTACATCTAAACGCATAAAACAACGAAAATCCCGGATTTCCTCCCTATGGTGCTCTCGGCCATACTAGGAAAAATAGGGTTCGGGTTTGGTTTTCCGGCTTTTATGCACTTTAGAGGTGATTCGGGTTGGTTTCGGATACTTTGGAGGTTCGCAACTACAATGGGTATCCGTAAATTAAGGTTTTGTTCATTAATCGATTTCCGAAAAATTAAGTAAATAGCAAAAACACAATAACGCTAACATCCTAAACATGGCCAAGTGAGGGAAAATCACATGGGACGGGTTTCCGGCTCAAACTCGGTTTTAGGGTTTAGGGGAAGTTTTTAAAATCGATCAAAACGACTTTCCCGATAGAAATCTTCAAGCTTTGGTGAACGAATTTGAATATTTCAATCCAAAACCACCATTAAAATACTATTCACATCAAATTTTAGAAACTTTATCATACCTTAAGGCCTCGAGAAAATGAGCGAAAACCTCGATTGTTAGGATGAGTAGAAAGTACGTCTCGAGAGCTTTCCAACGAGCTAAGGCACGATGAAAACGGTCGAGAAACGAAGCCGGGGTGACAAATTTTTTCTCTCCTCTTTTTTTCTCTCTAAGCTACGGGTTTGGGATGAAAAATGAGAAGAAATTTTATGATTTTTGTCTAATTTTGGCTTAATAAAGAAGAAGGATGAATAGTGTTTAGATATTTAAGAAATCAGAAATGACGCCTACGTCCTTTATTTGCTTTAAGCCTTTAAAACAAAACCCGAAACATTTAAACTAGCCTAATGGTGATTAATAATTATTATTACAACCGAAACAAATTCAAAGTATTAAAACGATTAAAAAGAATTTCGGACGAAAATAACTACTAAAATCGAAATCACTACTTTTAAATTAACGTTAAATACTTTAATTAAAATAAATAAATAAAATAAAAAAAAAACTTCACCCCCAAAAGTAACGGGACGTTACAGACTACCCTCCTTAAAAGACATGTCGTCCTCGACAAGTGCACTTACCAAGTGATAAGCGAGGGTACTTACACTACATTCCGTCCTCACGTTACCACGTAATCTCCTTCAACACTTGGTTCCTTTACAATACTTTGACCAAGTGGATAACTTTGTTTCTCAACACTTTGGTTCGGATGCTAGGATCACAACCGGTGTCTCCTTCTAAGACTAGCTAGCATCCAAAACCACTTAAAGGATATAACATTCATAAACACGATTATCAGGTCTCAGGAATTTCACCATATCAGGTCTCAGTAATTTCACCATATAAGACAACAATTTATACAAGAGAGTGCTATAAAACTGACAAAGTACCTGTAACAACAGTACCAGATGCCTCAGCATCCTCTCGAGTGGTGGCAAAGACACGGGCCTGCTGTCGTGTCTGATTGGGAATAACCTGACTCTGTCCTTGACCCTGACCCTGACCTAAACTCTGACCCTGACCCCCACTCTGCTGTGGGGTCTGTAAACTAGGGCAGAAAGGTCTTATATGTCTGGTTTGTCCACACTGAAAGCACCTCATCACCTTACAATGACCTAGGTGATACCCATTACAATCTGGACAGTAGGGTAAAGGAGGAGCTAGAGCACTAGACTGACCTGTATAAAATTGAGGTCTTGTCTGTCCTCTGCCCTTACCAGGAGCATGTCTAAGTGGTTGTGTCCTTCGACCTTAAAGGTCGTCCCCAGCCTTCCTCTTTTGAGAAGAAGCCTGCGCAGTAATCTCAAAAGCTTTCTTCTCAGCATCCCCAATATCTAATGCCAAAGCGACATTCAAAGCATCGGCGAAGGTGGTAGGTTGTAAGGCTCGTACCTGTCCTCGTAACTTTGCCCTCGAACCCACTATAAACCTTCTCCTCTTACTCTCTAGATCGATAACATGTGTGGTGGCAAACTTTGACAACCTGTCAAACTCTCTCTCATACTCCACCACAGACATATCACCCTGTCTAAGGGTAAGAAACTGAATCTCTAACTGGTCTCGTGATCCCCACGGTAATGAGAGAAAGAATGGATGAGTATTTTGGTCAAATGCTTGGTCAATGGTATTTTAAAGAAGAAAATGGAATAGTGTTTAGATATTTAGGAATTCTGGAAATGACGGTTGCGTCTTTTTATGACTTTTGACTTATAAATCGAAACCCGAAGTTCTTAAACTATCCCAATGGTGATTAATAATTATTAATTGGCCCGTTAATAATTATTAATATCACCATAACTTATTTAAATAAATAAAGCCATTAAAATGACTTAAATCGAAATAAACTTCTAAATTCTAATTTACCGATAAATAAATAAACTTTAATTATTTAAATTAAAATAAAATAAATAAAATTTTTTTTATATCACAAAAATAACGGGATGTTACAAAAAGCCTATAAACTCTTTACTATCGAGAGCCGGAACTAACGGTCTCTATCACAAGCTCAAATCATAACATGATTCTCAAAGTACCTTCATCTCACTTCGAACCCTAATTCACATTCTAACATTTACTCAATCAAATACCTTCTTTTACATGCACCATCTAACAGGTTGGATTCACATTCTAAGGTTTGAAATAAATTATTGATGAGTTATGGTCTCTTACATCTATAGGTCCAAGATATCTAAATCTGCTTGGTGAATTGGAGAGCTATGGTATCTTTCACCCTGTGACGACCCGTCACTTTTAAATAAATTAAATCAGAGAAAACAACGGAAGTCTTTTATTTTAAGAAAATTGGCGTGATTATGTTTGAAAATAGGCTAGCCAAAACCTGTTTACATCTTAAATTCAAATATCTAAAAACACAAGGAACATTAAGTTCCTATCAGGAGTTCAAAATGATTTATAAACATAAAAGTAAAGACAAAAGCTCTTAAGAGCCATTTAAAAATATACAACTCCAAAATTATATAAAATTCACAAAACCATGTACATGGATTTTTACAACTACTTAGTCCATCTCGAAATCATCACCCTCTCGATCAAGCGCGCACCAGCTCCTCTCCCATGATCCCAAACATTACCTGAAATGTTTGTAATATCATGAACTAACAAACTAAGCCCAGTGAGAATAATAAGCATAAAAAGTAAAGATAGACTTCAAACTCGTATTCCGATTTGTGTCCAATTAATCTGACACAATCAATCCTAAAGTTCTCTAAACTTTAGGTAATTTCGTTTTATACTTTCTAAGGATGATATTACTAATAATCATAGTCAATACTCATCCATCAGCATTGTTATGACATAAGTAAGAAAAGTAAATATACTTTGCACATCATACTACTTCTCGATTCTCCCTTTCATATATCATAAACATGAATGCATGAGAGCATCCCGTAGGACTTCGCATTTGCCCTTTTGTGCGTGAATGAAGGTAATGCGGACATCCCGTAGGCTCCCATTCAACCTTATGCATGAGGAAGTAATGCGTACATCCCGTAGGCTACCATTCAACTCCCTATGCATGAAGAAGTAATGCGTACATCCCGTAGGCTACCATTCAACTTTTTTTCTTTCACACTCTTTCTTTTCTTTGAAGGTGATGTGAACTCCACGTAGGGTTCATCAATCTTCCTTCTTTTCTCTTTCACTTTCTTTTCTTTTCACTTTCATTTCTTTTTCACTTTCGTTTCTTTTTCACTGAAGTGATGTGAACTCCACGTAGGGTTCATCATTCTTCCTTCTTTTCTCTTTCACTT
Organism: Gynostemma pentaphyllum; assembly: GCA_028015215.1. Classification (NCBI taxonomy): domain Eukaryota; kingdom Viridiplantae; phylum Streptophyta; class Magnoliopsida; order Cucurbitales; family Cucurbitaceae; genus Gynostemma; species Gynostemma pentaphyllum. The sequence continues at coordinate 44,268,079 of CM051353.1, forward strand.
TCTTTTCTTTTTTACTTTTGTTTCTTTTTCTGAAGGTGATGCGGACACTACCCGTAGGCTCCAACATTCTCCCCTTCATTTCTTACTCACTTTCATTTCTTTTTCATGAATGGTGCGAGAATGGTATGATGCAATATGATATGCATATGCTTGCATATCCTTGTAAAAGTAAATAAATAAAGTGCGGAATTAAAGTAGTTGATGCAAGCATAAAGTAAAGGGGCATAAAGTAAAAGATATAAAGTAAATGACATAAAGTAAAATAGATAAGCATTTCGGGCGAACGATATGTAAATCGAACTCTGCTACATTAATAAAAGTATAATCATAACTTAGACGATTAACCTATACCTTCCAGGATTCTAAACTTCCAATATAATCCGAGGTTCCATTAATCGTTCGATATAAAAGTTTGGATCTTTTAACTTCCAATGATCTAACCTAAGCTTCGAAACGAATCTAACTTAGAATCTTCTAAGATTCAATACTTTCCTGGAGAACTCCTCAGTTTCTCACCTAAAGGATTAACTCCTAATCCTAAGGGCACTAACTCACATCCCTCTAAACTTAGATTCGATTTCTAATCTTAGCTTCAATTCTACAAACCATTATACTTATTTGCTTTCTATAGTTACTTTAAATCCTAACTATTCTCACCTTAGCCAAATAAGATTTTCCTCCAAGTTTCCGAAAGCACGATCAAACAATGATCCGAAACACCTACAATTAATTACATCTAACAATTAATAAATAAACATACATCGATCAATTAACATCTAAAAGCTCAAAACAACGAACAACCTCATAAATCCCACTATGAGGCTCTCGGCCCCCCCATGAAAAGTGAGTCTCGGGTTTGGTTTTCCGGCTTTTAGGTACTTTAGAGGTGTTTCGAGTTGGTTTTAAGCAATTTCGAAGTTCCCGATTTCAATGGGTATCGATGATTCAAGTTTTTGAACAATAAACGATTTCCCGAATTTAATTTCAATAAACATTAATTCACTAATTCATAACCCATATTCAATTCCCAAAAGGTAAATTTCAAACGGGAAGGGTTTCGACTGAAACTCGATTTTAGGGTTATGGGAAAGTTTCCAAAAACTCTTAAAACTACTCCCATATTTACAAACACCGAGTTTCACGGCAAGAAATCGAAAGAAAACAAAGAAAACTCCATTAAAACACTATTTGGAGCTTAGGGTTTGAAACTTTACTTACCGAGAACTCCGTGGATCTCGAGAGAAAGGCACGATGGTTAGGTGGAAAAGAATTCTAGACCCGAGGGCTTTCCGATGCAACCGAAATCGAGTCGATCCGCCGAGAAACGAGCAAAAACCCAAAAATTCTCTTCCCCCCCTTTGAACTCTCGGCCTTGAGGAGCAAAATGAGAGGTTTTCTTGGTCAATGATGGTCAATGGTCATTTAAAGAAGAATAGGGAATAGTGTTTAGATATTTTAAGAAATTGGAAATGACGGTTGTGTCCTTTTATGACTTTTGACTTACGAATCGAAACCCGATGCTCTTAAATAAATCTAAAGGTGATTAATAATTATTAATTGGCCTATTAATAATTATTAATGTCACCAAAACGAAATTTAAAGTATTAAAACGATTAAAAAGGATATTGGGCGAAATTAACTACTAAAATCGAAATTACAAAATAATAATTAAACTTAATACTTAAATTGAAATAAATAAATAACATTAAATAAAATAAAATAAATAAATAAATAAAATAAAATAAAATAATAATAAAAAAAAATTTCACTTCAAAATAACGGGACGTTACACACCCATAGATCCAATGCACCACTCACTCGTTCTCGATATAACGGTGAGCCATGGTCTCTTACACCCATAGGTCAGTTAAATTTCAAATCACGTAATGTAATGGTGAGCCATGGTCTCTTTCACCCATAAGTTCAATATATTTCCATGTTATAATACATTGGTGGGTTAAGGTCTCTTTCACCAAGGGTCCAATGTATCATTTCACATAAATGTACACTAGCATGATTATTTAAGATTAGATCATTCACTATTTTGATCTAAACAAGAGTTGCATTGTAACTCAGTTTAATCAGACAATTCACACAATATCTCAATCTAATTAGACCATTCATAATATTCAGTATAATTATACAGTTAATAATATTCGGTAAAATCAGACAGTCCTATATAAACATACAGCTTGCATTATTCTAAATAAACATATAATTCACATGATTCAGACTTAACATACTATTGACAAACATGCAAATCAATTACATAGTTTCCTTAATCAAGATTAACCCCCAACCATCAGTTTTACCACTTTGAACCAAAAACTTAATCATACGATCCATTCTAACACATATGTAACGTCCCGTTAATTTGAGGTGAATTTTTTTTATTTACTTAATTTAATTCATGTTAATTTAGTTTATTTAAATTTTAGTAATTAATTTAGTTTAAAATTTATTTCTGTTTTGTTTTAATTTAATAGTTTCGGTCATTAATGATTATTAACAGGCCACTTAATAATCATTAATCACCCTTAGTTATTTTAATTACCTTAGAAGTTGTTTGGTAAATTTACAGTCCAAGGGCAAGTTCTAGTTAAAAGAAATGAGAAAGGAGGGGCATTTTTGTCTAAAAAGGAAGGACCCTTACAAAAAAAAAAACCCTAAGAACACTATTCATTCATCTTCCAAAAATCAAAAAGTGGAAAAAACAACTCCTTCCCCTCTCCCATAGCCAACGCAAGCTTGGACTCCTAGGCTCGGGTTCGTTCATCCTACTCTGTTTTGCTCGATTCTTGGTGCATTGGAAAGCTACCGACGAGGGCTTTCTACCCATCCTACCCTTGAACATCATCTCCTTCTCCAAGAGATCCCCTAGAAAGTAAGGGCTTGTTTGGTTCGCGATCTGAAAAACAGAATTTGAACTCAATCGATTCTAATGAATTCAGAGTTGGATTCTTTGAATTTATATGTTCTAGAACATCATTTGGTAACAAATTCATAATTAAGAATTGAAATTCATAATTTTAAAATATGTGTTTGGTTGGTTATTCAAAATTTAGGGAAAAAAAATTGTGAACCTGGACATTTGTTTGGTTCAAGATCCAGATCTCAATTGTCCAACTATATTCGTATTTTTTAAAAAAAAAAATCAATACATCAAATAGATTTATCGGATAAGGTAACATAATTAACTTTTAAAATTATCCAACTCTTACAAATAATACTTTTAAATTTCAACTATTGATTTTTTAGGTCGAAAATACATTTTTTTCATCAACTTATAAATTATAAACAACATCAAACTTTATATTATAATTATATTTTAAGTTTAAAAATCCAATTTCCTTTACCCAACATACCTTGTATTAAATTGAAACAACCTATTTCCACCAAGACAATAACAATAACAGTATACAAATTTATTCAAGGTATGCAAGTCTATCAAAAGAACCTAATAGATTGAAACAACTTATATCGTATTCGAGCTATGCAATTCTAAACAAAGCACTACATTCATATCCTATTTATTCAAGCAATCAAAGCAGCTCCTAGATTGCAAGCTTCCACTAAAAAAAAATTATAAGAAATGATTTTATTGATATAAGAAATGTACAATAGAACAATCCCCATAGATTGTTGGGATTGAGGCCTCTAAAAGTGTTCTCAAAGTGGAAGTCCCACAGATCTTTCCTTGCAGTATAATATTAACAAGATCTAAATGCATAAACAGAATACTAACCCTTGTCAAGAAGTGTCTAGCTCTTCCTCGTTCTTCGATGGTTACGATCCTGGGACCACCAAAAAGATCTTCCTCACTAAGCACAAAACTGAAACGGTGTGTGGGCACTATCATCTTTGGAAAAAGGAAGAGGGGAGAAAAATATTCTTCTCTTTACCCTAAGGGTCGGCGGCGGCACTGAGAGAGGGGGAGAGAAATTTTTCTGAACCTTCTCTTGGTTGCTTAACCGTGTGTGTTTTGGGGTCACCTCAAAGGTCCTATTTATAGAAAAACAAAGACCTCAGAAAATCTTTGAATATCTTTTTAATTATTAAATAATTAATAAAGATATTCTAAAATATATTTTGAATAATAAAGATATTATATTTTATTCCATAATAAAATATCTCATATCTTTTATTTAAATTAATCAATATTAACTTAAATATATTATTCCATATCTTCCATTTAAATTAATCTCATTAATTTAAAATAAGATATTCATATATTTTAAATAGAATAAAATGCAAAACTTAGTCAACCATTTGACCAAGGTGGTGTGTGACCCCACCATGGGTCACACACCCCTATCATCATCTCATGACAATATTGGGCATTTTATTTTCCTTTTTATTTAATGGAACAATTCCGTTAAATAATTAAATAAATAAAACTCCTTTTATTTATTACAATAAATAAAACTCCGTTTATTTATTTCCTCTTTAATTGGACAATTTCAAATTAAATATTTAAATAGACTCCTCTATTTAAATGCCCATTAATTTTTGACAACTTCAAAATTAATTTAATTAAATAGACTCCTCTATTAATCTCTCTATTATATAATTAAATAGACTCCTCTATTTAACAAATAATTTAAATAGACTCTTCTATTTAATTTCACCATTAATTAAATAATTAAATAGACACTTCTATTTAATTTCTTTTAATTAATCAAATAGACTCCTCTATTTGTATTTGCCTTAATTGATTTGACAACTTCAAATCAAATGCTTGAAATCGTTTTTCCAAATAAATTAATCATCACTGATTTATGTTCTCAATTACGTGCGTTAGCTCAGAGGACTTAATGGACCTATAGGACTAAGCTTCAATGATCCAGGATTACCTTTAATTAAAACTCTTTTTAGTCAATTAATTCTCATTCATTAACTCCTAGATAACTCCACTAAATATCTAGAGTTGCACTCTTTGTACTATAGACATAGTTATGTCCATTGGCTAAAATCATTAACTACACTTTAATCCTTCACAAGTTAGTTCGTATCCATGGCTAGGTATTTACACCGTATTAACCTCCATGATACATCTTGTTCCTTAAGCCCAACTGATTCTCCAATGAACAACCTTACATAATCTTCATTATGCATCTTTAACCTTTTCCTTGATCAGAGGAATATGGGGCCCCGCTGTTCAAGATCGAATCAGTCCATAAGGGAACTACGTATCTATTTTCCTATATGGAAAAGAGTGAATTCCAATTCTTATGTAATTACGTTCCCAGCTATAAGCAAGATGCAATCCCCATAATGGGAGGCATATTAAGCGAACTATTCGAGTCATTCTCACCTATGAAAATCAAAGGCTTGTCTCTTGCGAACAGGAGTTCGTAATCCACTCAGGATTAAGATCAATTGTACATGATCAACCAGTTGATAAATGAAATGTCTTTCTGTAACGACTTTACCAGAAGACGATAAGTTTATCTTAGTCCAGTCTACTACAATCTCTATTGCAGCAACACCCCCACTCACATGTCTCTACATAAGCGATCCAGATGAGATCACTTGTGCCAATTCACAAGTGGGCTGTGTTAGTGGTGTTACCAGAAATAAGGCACCCAACCTTTATTCATGTACCACAGACTATTTGAGTTACACTTAAGTGAATCTTCCCGCATCATATGCTCAATTTAAGTTATCATAAGTAACTCTTGATCTTATGATGGATTACATTTATTAAACTAATAATAAATGACAATGTAAATATTACTAATTAATAATTCCTTTATTTATTTATAGTTTAATTGGATTACATGAGATTTAGGGCAGAAACCCCAGCAATCTCCCTTTTGCACTAAAGCTTTACATAGATCTATTTAGTAATCCTAAACTACCCATATGACGCTCAAACACCTTAACCGGGAGCATCTTTGTAAATGGATCAGAAATATTATCCTCAGAGGCTATCTTTGTCACTACAACATCTCCTGTTTGGACCATCTCCCTTATCAGGTGATACTTTCTCTCTATGTGCTTTCCTCGTTTGTGGCTTATAGGCTTTTTGGAGTTGGCTATAGCACCACTGTTATCACAGAACAGTGTTATGGGTTTGTCCATGTCTGGTACTACCTCCAGATCGGTTAGGAACTTCCTAAGCCAGACACCCTCTTTAGCAGCTTCGCAAGCGGCTACGTACTTAGCCTCCATTGTGGAGTCAGCAATACAACTTTGCTTTATACTCCTCCAAACAATGGCTCCACCACAAAATGTGAAAACTGATCCAGACGTGGATTTCCTAGAATTCTTATCTGCCTGGAAGTCAGAATCTGTGTACCCCTTGAGAATCAAATCCTCTTTACCGTACACTAGCACATGTTCTCTCGTTCTCTGAAGATACTTGAGAATATTCTTGACTGCAACCCAATGTTCATAACCAGGGTTTGATTGGTAACGGCTAACTATCCCTACTGCATAACATATGTCCGGTCTAGTACACAACATCACATACATTAGACTTCCAACTGCTGATGCATAAGGATACTGTCTCATACTCTCAACTTCTTGAGGAGATTTAGGACATTGGTCCTTAGTTAAATAAATCTCATGCCTGAAAGGTAACGCTCATTTCTTGGATTTATCCATCCTATACTTGGCCCCTATTTTGTCAATGTAGGATGTCTGAGACAACGCTAACGTCTTGTTCTTTCGGTTCCTTATTATTTGGATACCAAGAACATATTGAGCCTCTCCCAAATCCTTCATTTGGAATTCGTTAGCTAGCCATTTCTCAACGTCCGATAATACCCTTACATTATTCCCAATAAGTAAGATATCGTCCACGTACAGAATGAGAAAAACCACATCTTTGTTGAGTATCTTCTTGTAGACACAAGACTCATAAACATTCTGTTCAAAGCCATATGATTTGATCGTAGTGTCAAATCTTTTGTTCCAAGATCGTGAAGCTTGGTTTAATCCATAAATGGATTTCAGCAACTTACAAACTTTTGTCCTTCACCTTGAATAACGAATCCTTCTGGTTGGAGCATATAGATACTCTCGTCAAGATATCCATTAAGAAATGCGGTTTTGACATCCATCTGCCAAATTTCATAATCGAAATGTGTAGCAATGGATAAGAGAGTTATAATAGACTTTAACATAGCAACAGGGGAGAAGGTTTCTTCATAGTCAAGGGAATACCCCTTTTCCACAAGTCTAGCCTTGAAAGTCTCCACTTTCCCATCGGCTCCTTGTTTCCTCTTGTAGATCCACTTGCACCCAATGGGTTTTACCCCAACTGGTTGATCTACAAGTTTCCAGACTGAGTTGGAGTACATGGATTCCATCTCAATATCTATAGCTTTTAGCCATTTTTCTTTGTCAACATCCACCATTGCTTCCTTATAAGACAATGAATCCTCTAGGTCAATACCGCCATCATTGACCTGAGTTAAGCCCAAATATCGTTCGGGTAACTTGGGTACCCTCCCACTACGACGGGGACTTAACTGGATTTGACTAGAATTTCTCTTTCTATTTCAAGAAATAGGCAAGTCAACAACAATTGTTGGCTCATTAGTGGTTTCACTTGGAATCATCTCCTCTAGTACTACTTTACTGGGAGATTTGTTGTTTCCTATATAGTCCTCTTCCAAAAATGTAGCATTTGTTGACACAAATACTTTATTATCTTCAGTACTATAAAATAACCCACCACGCGTCTCTTTAGGGTAGCCTACGAAGAAGCATACCTTAGACCGTGATTCTAATTTCTTAGGGTTCGTTTTCAGCACGTGTGCTGGACATCCCCATACTCGGAAGTGACGCAAGCTTAATTTACGTCCCGACCATAACTCAATAGGTGTTTCTAAAAGACTTTTATAAGGTACCCTATTTAGGATGTATAACGCAATCTCCAATGCGTAACCCTAGAAAGATTCCGGTAATGATGAGTAGCTCATCATCGATCTCGTCATTTCGAGTAAGGTTCTATTTCTCCTTTCAGCTACACCATTCTGCTGAGCTGTAACGACACGATTTCCGTTAAATTCTTTAAATTCAAATGCGCAGCGGAAGACTCAATTTTTAAAGAAAAACGGCATGGGTTCGTTTAAAAATCGAATAACCAAAACCTGTTTACAACAACCCATATTGAGAGAAAGCGATAAATCGGGAATGTGCATTCCAGCATATAATTTAAACTTCCAAAAGAGATTTAAATCATAAAACATATGCAGATTTTAAACAAATACCCTTTCGGGCTCAAAAAGACACAAATACGAAAGTTGGAAATAATTTACAAGCATTTCAAAGAACGCTAAACCAAAAGCATGTTTATCATTGTCCGTACACCAACTCGGCAAGTCACACAATACCACCTCCTCTACCACGCTTCTTAGGACGAGGTTTACCTGAAAATTTTTAAGTGTAGCAACATTGGCATAAAAATGCTAGTGAGAGTAAAACGAAAGCGAGTAATCCTATGAACCAAATTTCATACCAGAAATTGTGTCCAAAGGCCTAAATTGCTCTTTACTATCCATTCCAAACTTCCAAATTTCATACAATCATACGATAGTAAAAATATTACCTGTAATAGTCCTTCAATGCTATGTAATCGAAGTAAAGACTTAATGTAACGTCCCGTTATTTTGTGAAAAAAAAAATTATTTATTTTATTTTAATTTAAGTAATTAAAGTTTATTTATTTATCGGTAAATTAGAATTTAGTAGTTTATTTCGGTTTAAGTCCTTTTAATTACCTTTTTAGTTTAATTTCATTTTAATGGTATTAATAATTATTAACGGGCCAATTAATAATTATTAATCACCATTGAGATAGTTTAAGATCATCGGGTTTCGTTTTATAAGTCAAAAGTCATAAAAGGACGTAACCGTCATTTCCAAAATTCCTAAATATCTAAACATTATTTGCTTCATCTTCTTAAATTACCATTGACTCAAAATTTACCAAAAAACACTTCCATTCTTCTTCTCCCACCCGTGAGCATCAAAGAGGGAAAGGGGATTTTCGGGTTTCGCTTATTTCTCGACGGATCGCTTCGATTCTCGTTCCTTTGGAAAGGTATCGGTCCTACGATTCATTTCCACCCAACCATCATACTTGCCACTCGTGTTATACGGAGTTCTCAGTAAGTTTCTCTTGAAACCCTAAGCTCCAAATAGTGTTTTAATGGAGTTTTCTTTGTTTTCTTTCGTTTTCTTGCCGTGAAGCTCGGTGTTTGTAAATACGGGAGTTGTTTTAAGTGTTTTTGGAAACAATCCCATAACCCTAAAATCGAGTTTCAGTCGAAACCCTTCCCGTTTGAAATTTACCCTTTTGGGTTTAATTATGGGTTATAAATTAGTGATATATTGTTTATTGAAATTCATTTCGAGAAAGGGCATAATATTCGAAAACCCTATTATCGATACCATTGAAATCGGGAATATCGAATTTGCTTAAAACCAACTCGAAACACTTTTAGATTGCCTAAAAGTAGGAAAACCAAACCCGAGGCCCATTTTCTTTGAGGGGGGCCGAGAGCCTCTTTGGGAGGGTTGTTGAGTTTTTCGTCATTTTGAACGTTTAGTTGATGTTTGATCGATAGTTGGTAAATTATTGATTGTGTGATATAATTCAATTGTAGGTGTTTTCGAACCGTTTGATTGATCACTCTTCCGAACTTAGGAGCGAAGTCAACTTTCTTTAAGGTGAGAATAGTTATGATTTAAAGTATTTTTAGAAAGCAAATAAGTGTGAAGATTTGTAGAATTGTAAACTAAGATTAGAATTCGAATCTAAGATTAGAGGGAGGTGAGTTAGTGCCCTTAGGATTAGAAGTTAATCCTTTAAGTGAGAACTTAGGAGTTCTCGAGGAAAGTATTGAATCTTAGAAGATTCTAAGTTAGATTCGTTTCGAAGCTTAGGTTGGATCATTGGAGGTTAAAAGATCCAAACTTGTATTTAGAACGGTTAATAGAATCTCGGATTATGTTGAAAGTTTAGAATCCTGGAAGGTATAGGTTAATCGTTTAAGTTATGTTTTTACTTTTATTATTGGTAGCGGAGTTCGATCGACATATCGTTCGCCCGAGATTCCTATCTATTTTACTTTATGTCTTTACTTTATGCCTCTTTACCTTATGTTTGTCTCGGATACTTTAATAATCGTACTTTACTTTATTACTTTTACAAGCATATGCAAACATATGCATAACATCTTGTACCATTATTTATTGTACCATAACATCTCGCATCATTGAAAGAAAGTGAGAAAGAAAAGAAGGGAAGAATGTTGGAGCCTACGGGATGTCCGCATCACCTTCAGAAAAAGAAAAGAAAAGAAAGTAAAACAAGGGAAGAAGACGAATGGTAGCCTACGGGTTGTACGCATTACTTCTTCAGTGAAAATAAAACTAAGAAAGAAGACGAATGGGTAGCCTACGGGATGTACTCGTTACTTCTTCATGCATAAGGTTGAATGGGAGCCTACGGGATGTCCGTATTACCTTCATTCATGCAGAAGGGTATATGCGAACCCTACATTGCATATGTTCGATGGAATATAAATCGAGATGTTATATTTTATGCAAAGTTATTTACTTTTCTTATTTTGTCATAACAAGTAATTGGATGAGCATTGACTACGAGAGTTAGTAATATCATCCTAGAGTTGGAGGACTTTAGGAGTGAATTGTGTCAGATTAATTGGACACAAATCAAAATGTGAGTTTGAGGTCTATCTTTACTTTTTATTCTTATTATTCTCACTGGGCTTAAGTTGTTAGCTCATGATATTACAATCAATTTCAGGTAATGCCCTTGCTAGAGGTCGAGGGAGAGGAGGTGATGCTGCGTGATCAAGGGATGATGACCTCGAGATGGACTCAGTTATTGTAAAGCTTATATATTAACTTTTGTGAACTTTAAAGGATTTTGTGAATTGTACATTGTATTTAGCTCATAAGAGCTTATGGTTATGGTTTTATGATATTACATCTTTGAACTCCTGATTGGGACTTAAAGTTCCATATGATTTTATTAGATTTAAAAATTAGGATGTAAAAAGGTTTTGGTTAGCCAACTTTCAAACAAAACCACGCCAATTTTTCTTAAAATAAAAGACTTCCGCTGTGTTTTCTAATTTAAATTTATTTAAAAGTGTCGGGACGTCACACTTAAGGTAAAAGTAACAATCATTACTAAGTCTTACTACACAATTCTAAAGAATATAAATAAATGTAATATTAACTATCTTTATTACCAAACAAGTTTCATCGTAACGTGCTATTGTATGGATCAAAATCAACATACCACGTACGGTCGTACCATATCACAAATCATAGTACCATAATACCGTATGGACCGAAGTCAACCTACTATCATGTACCATATCAATTGTACTCACTGTCTCCACAATTCATCGCACCATGATACGTATGGATCGATATCAACATACTATCATGTGCCGAATCAATGTGCCACTGTCTCCACAAATCATCGCACCATGATACGTATGGATCGATATCAACATACTATCATGTGCCGAATCAATGTGCCACTGTCTCCACAAATCATCGCACTATGATACGTATGGATCGAAATCAACATATTATCATGTGCCGAATCAATGTGCCACTGTCTCAACAAATCAACACACTATGATACGTATGGATCGATATCAACATACTATCATGTGCCGAATCAATGTGCTACTGTCTCCACAAATCATCGCACTATGATACGTATGGTTCAATATCAACATACTATCATGTGCCGAATCAATGTGCCACTGTCTCCACAAATCATCGTACTATGATACGTATGGATCGATATCAACATACTATCATGTGTCGAATCAATGTGCCACTGTCTCCATAAATCATCGCACTATGATACGTATGGATCAATATCAACATACTATCATGTGCCGAATCAATGTGATCAAGCTCTTCAATAAGTTAGGTAATCTCCAAGGAATTCTACTAAGTTATTAAAGAACCTAACTACTTAGATTACATGAGTCATCACTCAAGTGTAACATCTAAGCTACTTTAATTTCCAAACCACTCAAAATAACTTAAACTTCCACTTTCAACTAACATCTCCAAGTCACTTTACAATACTTCCAAACCACTCTGATGTTTCCTTTTCACCGAACTAACCAAAATTCCAAATCCTCTCTACTCACTTCCGAATTAAAGTCTCCAACGAAACATTAATTCTAAGAAGCTAATTCCCTCTTAACATCAATAAACAATAACATAACGAAATATAATTCATAAAATTACTAACTTCCATTTTAAACTCGCCTTAGCTCGTAGAAGAGCTCTGATTAATCTGAGGTTGTCAACACCCGAATAATTCACAATCCTACAATTGAATTACACCTAACATCATTAATTAACCGGAAATCGAACAAACAACATCTAAACGCATAAAACTACAAAAATCCCGGATTTCCTCCCTATGGTGCTCTCGGCCATTCAAGGAAAAATGGGGTTCGGGTTTTGTTTTCAGGCTTTTATGCACTTTAGAGGTGTTTCGGGTTGGTTTCGGATACTTTGGAGGTTCGCAACAACAATAGGTATCCGTAATTTAGGGTTTTGTACAACAATATATTTCCGAAAAATTAAGTAAATAGCAAAAACGTAATATCCTAAACATCTTAATCAAGGCCAAGTGAGGGAAAATCACATGGAACGGGTTTCCGGCTCAAACTCAGTTTTAGGGTTTAGGGGAAGTTTCTAAAATTGACCAAAACTACTTTCCCGATTGAACTCTTCAAGCTTCGATGAACGAATTTGAAGATTTCAAACCAAAACCTCCATTAAAATACTATTCACATCAAATTTTAAAAACTTTAACATACCTTAAAGCCTCGAGAAAACGAGCGAAAATCTCGATTGGTAGGTTGGAAATGATGCTCGGGCAAAGGGCTTTCCAACGAAAGTAGAATCGAGACGATCTACCGAGAAATAAAGAAAAACCAAAATTTTGATAATTCTCCTTGATAGGCTCGGCCCCAACGGAAGAAAAGAAGAGAAAAATGAGCAAATTTGTCTAATTTTGACTTTTTAAAATGATGATGAATATTGTTTTTAGATATTTTAAGAATTTGGAAAATGACGCCTACGTCCCTCTTTTGTTTTTACTTTAAAAACAAAACCCGAAGCTCTTAAATTAATCTAAAGGTGATTAATAATTATTAATTGGCCCGTTAATAATTATTAATGTCACCGAAACAAATTTAAAGTATTAAAAGGATAAAAAGGGTTTTCGGACGAAAATAACTACTAAAATCGAAATCACTATTTTTAAATTAACCTTAAATACTTTAATTAAAATAAATAAATAAAATAAAAAAGTTTACCCCCAAAAGTAGCGGGACGTTACATGAGTTGTACCAGGGGCTGAAAGTTGGGATGTAATCCCATTTTCTATCAAGTTGTCTTTGAACTCATAGTCCATATACTCCCCACCACGATCTGATCGAAGTGTCTTGATAGATTTACCAAGTTGCTTTTCAACTTCAGCTTTAAACTCCTTGAATTTCTCAAGATTTTTAGACTTGAATTGCAACAGGTAAATATACCCATACCTTGAGTAGTCGTCTATAAAAGACACATAGTACTCATATCCACCTCTAGCTTTTACATTCATCGGACCACAAAAGTCTGAACGGATAAGCTCCAATGGTTCCGTGGCTCTATTTCCTTTAGCTGAAAAAGGACGCTTGGTCATTTTACCCTCTATACAGGATTCACATACTGGGAGTGTACCAAGCTCTAAGTTATTTAGAGGTCCACTTTTAACCAGACTTTGAATTCTATTGAGGTTAATATGGCCAAGCCTTAGATGCCATAGAAGGGTCTCATCTTTAGAAATTCTACCTTTATTAGTTCTAGACTCTGCAGTCTGGAACAACTCAGTATTATAAAGTGTTGCACATACTAACGGTGTTAGTATATATAAATTGTTATCTTCTATCCCTGAACAAATAAAGTTTCCATCTTTAAAAATATTAACTTTAATAATACCGAAATCCACGGTATAATGTTGTTTACGAATACAACCCAAAGAAACTATGTTCTAGTTTAAACCAGGAACATAATAAACAGTGTTCAGGAAAATAAACATTTTATTATTAAAAGATAACTTTATATCACTAACAACTTCTGCATCCACCATCTGCCCTACGCTATTCCTCAGAGACATTTCTCCAGGCTTGATCTTTCTCCAAGAGTTACTTCCCTGATAAGAAGAGCAGAAGTGATTAGTGGCTCCGGAATCAAGTATCCAGGTGGATTTACAATCCTCCACATTAAAGGTTTCCAAGAAGAATAAATCATATTTACCTTCTTTGCCCTTTTTCTTCTCTTCTAGGAACTTGGGACAATTCCTCTTCCAGTGCCCTTCACCATTACAGTGATAGCACTTTCCTTTGGGAACTTTTCCTCTCTTGGATTTCTTGTTTGATTCTTGACCCTTCTTTTTCTAGAACCTTGGCTTCTTATTCTTTGTGCCCGAGCTAGAGGCACCATGAGCAGAGGCAACATTTGCTTCCACAGCTTTTGTCTTCTTGCCTTTTAGCAACATAGACTCGAAAGTCTGCAGCTCGTTAAGAATTTGGGACATGTTCGATGCCCACCTTGTTTAGAATATAATTACTCTTGAACGATAAGAAGCTATCTGGAAGGGTTTCAAGAATCACGCTGATCTAGCTAGTCTCGTCTATAGTTCCACCATTCATCTCAGCCACATTAAGATGCACCATCATGTTAAGGACATGTTCCCTAACCGAAGTTCCTTCCTTCATGCGAGCATTCATGATGTACTTGAGAGCCTCATGTTTGGCTTGCTCAGATGGCTTGCCAAACATCTCTTGTGCCGATTGCAGCATCTCATATGCTGTAGGCAAAGGTTCAAGCTTCTTGGATACGACTTCAGTAAGTCCAGCCAAGATATAGACACGAGCTTTCTCGTTTGCCTTGATTTAGCGATCATATGCCTCTTGAATCGTTCGAGCGGCATTAGCAGCGGTTTTGGAGGACATTCCTCCAGAAGGGTGAATTTGAGATCTTTAATAACCAGAATGGTATTGATGTTGTTTTTCCAAGTGGCAAAATTTTTACCATTCAATTTTTCAGTAGCAAGAATTACAATAAGAGAATTCGACATAATTTGCTGTAAATAAATAAACACATGCTTAGTAATACAATTTTACATATACATTTATTCATACTTTTGGCATCTATTAAACGTGATACATGAATGCACATTTAATGAAATTCTAAAACCTTAAAACACAATTTCAATGCCATGGTATATTAGTGAGACAGGAACGATGCCTACGTAGGCAGGTCAAGGTTCCCTCCCACTAAAATGAGACTCCTCTCAACTGATGAACATCTCCAGGCTATCTGATATCCTACAGTTCTATTAGTTACCATGTTTTTGTCAGGCGAAACATCTAGATCACTTAAATATTATTCTTGATGAGTGTCACCGAAGGGAGAGTCAAACATCAAGAGTCTTAAGTATCTTTCTAAATGGATCCCTTTGAGTGTAACCCAAGTTTTAGATCGCTTAAAGTTATCTTGATGAGTGTCACCGAAGGGAGAGTCAAACATCAAGAGCTTTAAAAAATCCTATCCCAAAGAGAATCACCCGAGTATTGATTCATACGGTTACTTTCCGGAGGGAATGAGTAAAGAGTTACCAACACCACAAAAGCCCTATATGAATCTCACACATTGATTCCAACTTGGAGACCGCATGACATGTTGTCACTTGTCCTTTTCCCACTCAATATAGCTAGCTAAGGCTTTTAACTTAGATATACCCAGGCTACCTCTAATATCTAAGTTCAATCTAACTTATAATAGCTCTTATAGATTGGTTAGATTGATTTTAATGTGAAAGCCAAGTGATTAATCTCTATTAATCCTAACACATTATGCACCGTCTCAATGAAGAGGATTATCAATAAAATATAACTCCCAGATCGCTCCCAGTTAGAAGGGTCCCGTGTTAATGGAACGATTAAATAACCTCTTATCTTGGGCAGAGCTTTCTCGCCAGAGTTATATTTAAATTAATAAATTCAACTTCATTAAATTTTAATTAACTCTTTAATTAAAAATAGTGACATCTCGTCCTTTAGGTTTTAGTTTCAAATCCTATTTAAAACTAAACAATTAATTAAAATATTAGTTGCTAAACTCTTTTAGATCATTTTAATTAATACCTAAAACATGCTGCTAGTAATTACTAATTAACCCCTTAGTTAAAATTCTAGCACAATAAATATAACAAGTATACTTATACAAGGCATGAGCATAATATCAATAATCTCCATTAATGATGCATGATCATGGCATTTATGCATTTATGATGGGAATAATTATTTATGGCATACTTTATGCATGAATAATTAATATTTATATATATCACATATATAATAAATAAGCAATTTTGGTTAGGATACTATTGGCCAAATCTATGAAAATTAAACCTATATCTAATATAGAAATAATCTTCATCACGAACATCTCCAGGATCTCCAGAAAAATGAAAACCGAAAAACCGAGGGGAGGCACCTAGGGCTTTAACCCTAGGCGCCACCGCATTTTTTTTCATTGTACCTGCAGCGCCACCGCCGCGCGTCTTCACCGCCTGCAGCTCGAGGTACCGACTCCTTCGGCACCGGCCGGGATCCGGTTCATCTTTTCTTTCCTCCATCGTTTCGATCGATATCCCATATGATTAAATCCATTACAAAAATTTCCTATACCCAATGAAGGGTTTACAAAATTTCTAGGAAAGAAAAACCTAGGCCAATAATCCTAATTCAATCAAAACGCAAACCAACAATTTTAAAACAGTTTTTAAAATCGTTTTCAATTCCCATCACAAGTTTTGAAAATATTATAAACACAAAACTGCTCTGATACCAGTTGTTGGGATTGAGTCCTCTAAAAGAGTTCTGTAAAGTCCCGTTACTTTTAGAGGTAATTTTTTTTATTTAATTAAAGCTTTTAAGATTAGTTTAAATTCAGTAATTTTGATTTTAGTAGTTATTTTCGTCCGAAATTCTTTTAAATCATTTTAATACTTTAAATTCGTTTCGGTGACATTAATAATTATTAATCACCTTTAGATTAATTTAAGAGCTTCGGGTTTCATTTTTAAAGCAAAAGTAAAAGAAGGACGTAGGTGTCATTTCTCAAATATCTAAAGTTATTATTCATTCTTCTTTTAAATATCAATACTTAGTCATTTTTCACAAAAATTCCTCTTCCTTTCTCTTCTTGAAGTCGTGTGTACCAAAACCTAAAACCCAATTTTTGGTTTTTCTTTATTTCTCGGTAGATCGTCTCGATACTACTCCCGTTAGAAAGCCCTTGGCTCGAGGATCATTTTCAACCTACCGAACGTGATTTTCGCTCGTTTTCTCGAGGCCTTAAGGTATGTCAAAGTTTCTAAAACTTGAAGTGAATAGTGTTTTAATGGTGGATTTGAGTTGAAATCTTCAAATTCATTCATTGAAGCTTGAAGATTTCAATCGGGAAAGTTGTTTTGGGCAATTTTAGAAACTTCCAATAAACCCTAAAACCGAGTTTGAGCCGGAAACCCGTCCCGTATGAATTTCTCTCACTTGCCCATGTTTAGGATGTTTACGTTATTATGTTTTTGCTATTTACTTAATTTTTCAGAAATAGATTAATGTGCAAAACCCTAAATTACGGATACCCATCTTTGTTACGAACCTCCAAAGTATCTGAAACCAACCCGAAACACCTTTAAAGTGTATAAAAGCCAAAAAACCAAACCCAAACCCCCTTTTCCCTTGTATGGCCGAGAGCACCATAGGGAGGAAATCCGGGATTTTTGTTGTTTTATGCATTTAGATATTGTTTCTTCGATTTCCGGTTAATTAATGATATTAGGTGTAATTCAATTGTAGGATTGTGAATTGTTCGGGTATTTACAACCTCGGATAAATCGGAGCTTTTCTACAAGCTAAGGTGAGTTTAAAATGGAAGTTAGTTGTCTTATGAATTACATTTCGTCATGTTATTGTTTATCGATGTTAAGAGGGAATTAGCTTCTTAGAATTAATGTTTGGTTGGAGACTTTAATTTGGAAGTGAGTGGAGAGGATTTGGAATTATGGTTAGTTCGGTGAAAAGGAAATATCGGAGTGATTTGGAAGTAATGTAAAGTGACTTGGAGATGTTAGTTGAAAGTGGGAGTTAAGTTACTTTGAGTGGTTTGGGAATTAAAGTAGCTTAGATGTTACACTTGAGTGATGACTCGTGTAATCTAAGTAGTTAGGTTCTTTAGTAACTTAGTAGAATTCCTTGGAGATTATCTATCTTATTGGAGACCTTAAGCACATTGATTCGGCATATGATAGTATGTTGATATCGATCCATACGTATCATGGTGCGATGATTTGTGGAGACAGTGGCACATTGATTCGGCATGTGATAGTATGTTGATATCGATCCATACGTATCAGGTGCGATGATTTGTGGAGACAGTGGCACATTGATTCGGCACATGATAGTATGTTGATATCGATCCATACGTATCATGGTGCGATGATTTGTGGAGACAGTGGCACATTGATTCGGTACATGATAGTATGTTGATATCGATCCATACATATCATGGTGCGATGATTTGTGGAGACAGTAAACATAATTGTTATGGTACATGATAGTATGTTGACTTCGGTCCATACGGTATTATGGTACTATGATTTGTGATATGGTACGACCGTACGTGGTATGTTGATATCGATCCATACAATAGCACGTTACGATGAAACTTCTTTGGTAATGAAGATAGTTAATATTACATTTACCTATTCTTTAGAATTGTGTAGTAAGGCTTATTAATGGTTGTTACTTTTTTTTAAGTCCTTAATTCAATTTCATGGCATCGAAAGACTATCTCGAGTAATATTTTACTATCGTTTGATTGTATGGAAATTGGAAGTGTCGATATGGTTAGTAATGAGCATTTTAGGTCTTTGGACACGATTTCTGGTATGAAATTTAGTTCATAGGATTACTTGCTTTCGTTTTACTCTCACTAACATTTTCTGCTAATGGTGCTACACTTACAAATTTTCAGGTAAATCTCGTCCCAAAAAGCGTGGTAGAGGAGGTGGTGCTGCTTGACTTGCCGAGATGGTGAATGGACAATATCGAACTCTTTTGGTTTAGCATTCTTAGAAATACTTGTAAATTATTTCCAATTTCCATAACTTGTGTCTTTTTGAGCCCGAAAGGGTGTTTGTCTATAATTTCATAAGTTTTTATGATTTAAAGCTTGTTTGAGAGTTTAAATTAGATGATGGAATACGTATTCCCGATTTATAGCTTTCTCTGAAAATGGGTTGCAAAAAAACAGGTTTTGGTTATTCGATTTTTAAACGAACCCATGCCATTTTTCTTTAAAAATCGAGTCTTCCGCTGTGCATTTGAATTTTAAGAATTTAACATAAAGCGGGTTGTTACAAGTTCTCAAAGCGGAAGTCCCACGGATCTTTCCTTGCAGTATAATATTAACAAGATCTAAATGCATAAATAGAATACTAACCCTTGTCGAGAAGTGTCTGGCTCTTCCTCGTTCTTCGATGGTTACGATCTTGGGACCACCAAAAAGATCTTCCTCACTAAGCAGAAAAGAGAAACGATGCGTGGGCATTATCCTCTTTGGAAAAAGGAAGAGAGAAGAAAAATATTCTTCCCTTTACCCTAAGGGGCGGCGGCGGCACTGAGAGAGAGAGAGAGAGAGAGGAATTTTTCTGAGTCTTCTCTTGGTTGCTTAACTGTGTGTGTTTTGGGGTCACCCCAAAGGTCCTATTTATAGGAAAACCAAGACCTCAAAAAATCTTTGAATATCTTTTTAATTATTAAATAATTAATAAAGATATTCTAAAATATATTTTGAATAATAAAGATATTATATTTTATTCCATAATAAAATATCTCATATCTTTTATTTAAATTAATCAATATTAACTTAAATATATTATTTCATATCTTCCATTTAAATTAATCTTATTAATTTAAAATAACATACACTACAAGAAAATCAGTATTACCGTAAATTACTTTCGTTGGCATAGAGAAAGGAAAAGCCGTGAAATAGTGAATTTCACGGCATTGGGAGAAAAGCGTGAAAATTTCAATTTTCGCGGCTTTACTATATGTTATCGTGAAATTTAAAATTTCGCCAGGCATAGGTGGTTTTAAAAAAAAAAAAAAAAAAATCAAAGCGTGAAATTCACGCTTTGTAACTTAAAAAAGGACGCGTGTGGTTGGGGCAAGCGTGAAAATTGAAATTTCCCGGCTTTGCCCTGGTTTTAAACTCCAGCGATCCCCTTCCCCCTTCCCCCCTTCCTTTTCCTTTTCCTTTTCCTTTTCCTTTTCCCCTTCCCCCTTCCTGGCAGCGCTGCTCCCTTCGGCGGCTTTGCTCTCCGGCGCGGTGGACTTCGATTTAAGGTAAGTTTTCTTCCAATTTTCTTCCTAGATTTCATTTTAGGATTGTATTTTAGAGTTTACACCTATTATTTTGAAGATTTTCTCAAAAACACATGATTAGAAAAGTTAGGGTTTGGAAAAATTTTTTCAATCTTTCAATTTTCTTGCTAAATGTTTGATTCAAATCAATAATTAGTGCTTACATGATAAAAAATTGATTGTATCTATGTGTTAATTAGTGTTTGATGTGAGTTCCATACTTAGTTTAGGTTATGATTTTTTAGAAATGGATTTTACATAGGTTGTTCTACAATTTTGTATTTCATATATGTAAAAGATGAATATTCATTAATGAAAGAACTAAACCCAAGTTAAACACTTTTTTTTATTGAAAATTTAACTTTTTTAAGATAAATGTTATTTTGGTTTTAATTATATGAAAATTTTGAATTCTTTGTTAAATGTACAATTTTCAATTAATTAAATGTCAAAATATTTTACGAATTACTCGAATTGATCAAAATTAATTTGTACTTTTAAATTTTCTTTTTACTTATGATTGTTTTTTTTTTTATTTGTAGTTCACAATAAGGTAATTTAATTTTGGCAAACAACAGAAATGGCGAGCAATGATAGGTACGTTTTCAAGTACTTATCGACTTGATTATCATAGAGTATTATATTATAGTTTTTATTTTAGAATTGTTAAAAACTTGGGTGTGGCTAACCTGCAGCAAAGTTAGTCACTCATAACTGCTTATCAATTATTTCATTGTTCATGCATAAACTTTGAGTGTGACTAACTCCGGCAAAGTTAGTCACACATGCTCTGTTATAATTTATTTCTTTGTTCTTACATCAACCTTGGGTGTGGCTAACCTGCAGCAAAGTTAGTCACACATGCTCTGTTATAATTTATTTCTTTGTTCTTACATCAACCTTGGGTGTGGCTAACCTGCAGCAAAGTTAGCCACACCTATAAAATTGTCATCTGTTATTGTTATGGATCTCTATTTACCTACCATAGTCATTTTTTAGAATTAGGTTATAGAGTCAAGTTAAGTAGCAACCTAACTTTATTATTACTTGGGTTATGGTTCAGGAGTTGGATAGTACTTAGAGACAGATTTTGTAATGAATATGTCAAGGGTATTAAGTCTTTCATAGAGGTAGCGAGGACCGTTGTCAATGAAAATGGGAGGGTTCGTTGTCCTTGTATGAAATGTGTGAACACTGTATTTGGGCAAATTGATAGTATAGAGCGACACCTGTATATTAATGGAATGTCTCCGACCTATGCTCGATGGGTATTGCATGGAGAACAAGCAGATGCTAGGGGGTTCACGAGTAATGTCGGAAGTACGTCACAAGGTCATGAGGATTTAGAGGGACATTCTGATGATGAGAGAGTGAATGAAATGTATGAAGTTATTCAGGAGATACAAGGCCCGTTACATGAGAATGTTGAGAATGATATATCCACAGATAATGGTTTCTCACATTTATTAGGTGAAGCTGGAAAAGAATTATATCCTGGGTGTACGAGGTTTTCTGCTTTAAATTTTTTGGTGAAACTGATGCATATAAAAGTTTTGAACAAATGGAGCAACAAGTCTTTCGATATGCTTCTCAAACTATTGAAAGAAGCATTGCCACTTGACTCTGTATTACCGGGGTCATATTACTCTAGTAAAAAAATGCTAAGTGGATTGGGGTTAGGTTATGAAAAGATTCACGCATGCAAGTATGATTGTGTATTATATAGGAAAGAGTTTGCTAATTGTGAGCATTGTCCGGTGTGTGGAGAATCAAGATATAAAGAGGTGATAAATGGGAAGAGTAAGAAAGTTCCTCAGAAAGTATTGCGTCACTTCCCAATTAAGCGTAGGTTGCAACGTATGTTTGCTTCTAAACACACCGCTTCTGATATGCGATGGCATAAAGATAAGAGGATGGAAACAGATGGTGTGCTTCGCCATCCATCAGATGCACAAGGATGGAGACATTTTGACCGAACATATCCATGGTTTGCGTCTGATCCAAGAAACGTGCGTTTGGCTCTAGCATCAGATGGTTTTAATCCTTCTAGTAACATGAGTACATCTTACAGTATGTGGCCGGTTATGTTAATTCCGTATAATTTGCCTCCTTGGAAGTGCATGAAAGAATCTAGTTTCTTTATGTCATTGCTTATTCCGGGACCAAAATCACCGGGGCAAGATATTGATGTGTTTTTAGAGCCCTTGATTGAGGAGTTGTATGAGTTGTGGAATGAGGGGATTAGAACATTTGATAGTTCAAAATCCGAATTCTTTCAAATGCATGCTGCACTTTTGTGGACGATTAATGACTTTCCCGCATATGGTGATTTGTCAGGATGGAGCACTAAAGGATATAAGGCGTGTCCTTTATGCCTAGATGATACATCATCACGAGGGTTGAGAAGTAAAGTTTGTTATATGGGTCATCGGCGGTATCTACCATTAGATCATGTAATGCGTAGAAGTAAGCTACATGATGGTTTTCATGAATTACGAGATAAACCTATGGTTAAGACCGGTTCTGAGATATTATCTGAAATAAGTCGTTTACAGTTTGTTAAAGCAGGTAAAAATCCTATCAACTTTGATAAAAAGCGAAAACAACCTGAAAACAACCATAACTGGAAGAAGATGAGTATTTTCTTTACTCTCCCATATTGGTCAACCCTACTTCTACGCCACAAGTTAGATATCATGCATATCGAAAAGAATGTCTGTGACAACTTGATAGGGACATTATTTTCAATAGAAGGAAAAAACAAAGATACCTTAAAGGCACGGTTAGATTTGCAAGATTTGAGAATTAGGAAAGAGCTGCATGTATACAAGGCCGGTACTAAGTTTGTAAAACCTTTGGCATCTTTTACCTTATCTTCGAAAGAAAGAGTTCAGGCATGCAAATTTTTGAAAGGTGTTAGATTCCCCGACGGTTTTGCATCAAATATATCTCGTTGTGTCAATGTCGAATCTGGAAAATTGTCTGGACTTAAAAGTCATGATTCACATGTTCTATTGCAACGCCTCTTACCACTAGTCGTTCGGTGTTTTGTGGACAAGAACATAGATCGTGTCATTACTGAGTTTAGTAATTTTTTCCGTTCTATGTGTTCGAAGGTTATTCGGGTTGAAGAACTGGATAGGTTGGAAAGAGACATTGTCACCATATTATGCAAACTTGAACGGATTTTTCCTCCGGCATTTTTCGATGTCATGGTTCACTTGTGTGTGCATTTGCCATATGAAGCTAAAATAGTTGGGCCTGTTACATATAGTTGGATGTACCCAATTGAACGTAGTCTTAGAACATTAAAACAATATGTAAGGAACAAATCACGACCAGAAGGATCGATTGCTGAGGCATATGTGCTAAACGAGTCCATAAGTTTTTGTTCTATGTATTTGGAAAACATTGAGACAAGATTGACCGGAACGATGAACGATCATCAATCAATCGTGCAAAACGGGATATTTCTGTTTTTAGACTCCAAGCTCGTCCAATTGGGAGGTCTATATTTCGACAACTATCACAAGATGAAATGAACAAAGCACATTGGTATATTTTGAACAATTGTGACGAAGTCGTACCATTCATTCGGTATGTGTAGCTAATTTGACAATTATAATCTTTAAATGCAATGTTCATGTAACGTGCCTTAAATATACTAGCTTTCTACATTATAGGAAGCATTTTGACATTCTTCAAAGTGAAAGATCAAGTGTGAATATATACACACGTCAAGAGAGACAATTCCCAGAATGGTTCAAAGCTCATGTAAGAGTGTAATTTTCACTATTAGTGTATCCAAAATATTGTTTTAACTTTATCTAAATCATATGCTTATGTCACAAGCACGAGAACTACACAATGCGGGAAAAGTTAGTGAGGATCTTTATGCAATTTCAATAGGACCAGATACTCGAGCCCGTTCATTTACTGGATGTTGTGTGAACGGTTTGCGCTTTCACACAATAGATCGTTCAAGCGCTCGTATTACTCACAGTTGCGGTGTTTCAGTTCCAGGGGAACATGAAACCGGTTCTATATCGTTTTATGGACTGCTGAGCGAGGTTTTAGAGTGTACATATGTAGGGGGAAATAAAGTAATCTTATTTAATTGTGAATGGATAGACACATCCTCCCATAAAATCCATAACGACCTTGGTATCTTGTCCATTAATCTATCTCGTAGGTGGTATGTGAATGAACCGTTCATTCTTGCCAATCAGGCTGAACAAGTGTTATACTTGGAAGACATAAAATATGGTGGGGAATGGCGAGTGGTCCAATCTTTGAAACCAAAAAAAGTTTGGGACGTTCCAGAGATAGATAGTGATGAAGAGGCTGAAGAATATGACCTTAATATTGGACCGCTTGAGACGGAAGTTATTGATACTGTGGATGATATCGCTATGTTAAGAAAAGATGTACCACCTGACTTGGTGAATGTCGATGTTATGGACCAAGCTATTGGTAATAATGATTCTAGAGAAGATGATTTCATTGAGATGAAGATGATTTCATTGAGGAAGAAGATGCAAACATAGTAACATCGAATCGATTTTAGTGATTAGGTACTTGTAGGTAATGCCTTTTATAATTACTTAATATAGGCGACGCCTTAATTACGAAATGTATATATTGTGAGTTTTCATTTTCATACATATTCAGGCCTCCTCTTGGTCCGTGCAAGACCCGTGTAGTCGTATTACACCCACATAGTACGATCGATCATGAGGCCTAGGAGGAGTACTCTCTTCCAGGTACTTATTAACTTGCATATATTTCAAAGATTTTTAACTTTCATGCATAACTTATTTGAATTTGGAACAGGTTCACAGTCACTTAAGCGCAGAGGGCCATCCAAAAGCCTAGCACTTGCTCAGGCCGTTCGAAACAATGGTGGGAAACTACTTGTGGACATCCCCGACAAGTTATGTGCGCCCGTGGGTGCAAATGCGACCTTGTTCATCAATGAGATCGGGGTTCTTTGCCGGGGTTATATTCCCATTCGTCGTATGGTTAAATGGAAGCTTGTTACCCAAGCAGACAAAGACAATATAATTCACCGGCTTTTGGTAAGTACATTTTCATTCGTTTTTCCTAAGTTTGTAAAATTCATTACTCATTTCCACTCTTTATGACATAGGATAACTTTATTTTCGACCCTACTCGAGAGGCTATCACTGTTTATCTTAATCACAAGATGCCCTTGGCTTTGAATGAGTTTCGTGGGAAGTTGCACGACACTACAAGAAGATTAAAGCGAAAGATGGCATTCAAGTAGCACGTGCATCAAACCACGAACAAGTAGAGAGCATGGATGATTGGGTGTTTTTATGTGACATGTGGGAGACACCAAGTTCAAGGTTAACACATAACCTCTTCATATATAGGCTATTGTTTATAACTTAATAATATTGTAATTTTACTTTGAATTTATTGTAGGCCATCGTGGATGCAAATGTCGAAAATCGGGGAAAAATGAAATACAATCACAAGACGGGCTCAAGGTCACATGTGCGAGTCATGACGGATTTTGTAAGTATATGTTTAGTTTTGATATGGAAAGTACTAAAACAACTTCATATACTAGTGCGCTCAAATTTCTTAGCATTCTCGTTTTTTTTAAAGCAAGCCTGAAGATGAAGATCATGAAGAAGAGTTCAATGAAATTGATCTATTTCGTGTCACGCACACTAATGATAAAGGTGATTGGATCAATGATGAGGCAGAGAAAGAATATGTAAGTCACAAGACATTAAAAGTTAAGTATAAGATTATGTTTTATGTATTATTTATAAATTGTATGTTATTTGTAATAAGTGCAGAACATGATGTGTGATTTGATGGTCGCCCCTGATATGGAGGTGGATGGAGAGGTCCAACCGCCCCTAACTAGTGTCGAGATCATTGAGAAAGTGCGAGGCTATCGATCCGGCTATATCAAAGGCTTAGGGGCGGGACCCGCTCACCTTGTAGGGACTCTTCTCTTGTAAGATCGAGCCGCTCACGCGCCACGAGAAGATCCGAGGGTGGAGATGCTTTTGGCAGAGAACAAAGAACTTAGAAGTGAGTGCAATGAACTTAAAGGAGAGTGCAATGAACTTAGAGGTAATTACAAAGATCTTCAGGGGAAGTATGACGGTCTTGCACAAGATGTGGGCAACCGAAGAACTACTTTCCTTCATTTCCTGGATAGTAGTTCACGTGATTAGTATATACTAGATAGTTTTGTAAAAACTATGTATTTGAACACTTGGATGGTTTTTTTGTATTTGGATTGACGTTTTGTATGTGATATAAATGGTATATGCAAATTATGATGTTGCTTAAAAAGTAGAGAAATTTGATACGTGGAGTTTGTTTTTCATTTGACCGAAAATACAGTATTTGAAATGTAATAATTCAAATCGTAAAAAAACAAAATTTCAAATGTTACGATGGTTTTGCCTGGTAAATTCGCCAGCAAAAGCCTTTTTTAAAAATGTGTTTTCTTTGGCTATGCCGGAATTTCGCATAGCCTAAAAAAAAAAAAAAAATTATTGCCGGGAAATTTCACGCAAGATAGTTTTTCTATGCTTGGGCCAATTTCGCCGGCATAGGTTATGTATAATGAATTCCTACCTATCCCCTATACCGGCGAAATTAACAATTTCGCCGGCATAGCCTATGTCCGCGAAATCGTAATTTCGCCGGTATAGCCTAAAACGACGGTCCTTTACCTGCCAAAAGTCCCGGCGAAAAAAATTCGCCGGTTTAGCCTTTACCGGCGAAAATTTGGCCAATGCCGGCGAAAATTTTCGCCGGTATTGCTCTAATTTCTTGTAGTGATATTCATATATTTTAAATAAAATAAAATGTAAAACTTAGTCAACCATTTGACAAAGGTGGCGTGTGACCCCATCATGGGTCACACGCCCATATCATCATCTCATGATAATATTGGGCATTTTATTTTCTTTTTATTTAATGGAACAATTCCGTAAAATAATTAAATAAATAAAACTCCTTTTTATTTATTCCAATAAATAAAACTCCTTTTATTTATTCCAATAAATAAAACTCCTTTTATTTATTTCCTCTTTAATTTGACAATTTCAAATTAAATATTTAAATGGAGTCTTCTATTTATATGCCCATTAATTTTTGACAACTTCAAAAGTAATTTAATTAAATAGACTCCTCTATTTAATCTCTCTATTATATAATTAAATAGACTCCTCTATTTAATAAATAATTTAAATAGACTTTTCTATTTAATTTCACCATTAATTAAATAGACTCTTCTATTTAATTTCTTTTAATTAATCAAATAGACTCCTCTATTTGTATTGGCCTTAATTGATTTGACAACACTACAAGAAAAATGTGAATTAGTGACGGAATATTAGCGACGAATTGAGGCAATAGTTCGTTGTTATAAGGAATTAAAGATGCAATTAACGACGGAACAGCCTGACGTTATTTTTGCCATCGTTAGACGAAACTAACGACGAAATGCCTCGTTCAATAACGAGGGAAAAGTATTCCATCGCTGTGTTTCATTGACTAGAATTGAGCGATGGTTTCCGTCGTTATTATAGTCAAAGACACATGTTGACCTTAACGACGCATTGAGTCGTTTTATAAGTCAGAGTCATGTTCCACTATAACGATAGAATACATCATTAATAGTCAAAGACACATGTTGACCGTAACGACGCATTTAGTCGTTCTTTAAGTCAAAGTCATGTTTCACTATAACGATAGAATACGTCGTTATTTAAGTCAATGTTATATTTGACTATAATGACAGAATGCGTCGGTCCATTTTATTTTTAATTTTTTTTTAATTTAATTAGGGTTTAGGGTTTTGATTACAAATTATTGTGATTTGAAAATTAAAGTAAATTTAATAAAAAATAATATTAGATAAATAATATTAAAAATCCCAAAATAATACAAAATAATGTTTTTTTCCTAAAGCCTAATCGACATGAGGATCTGATGGAGGATCGGGAGAAAGGAAACCAAAACCGGAAGTCGAAGAACCCTCGCAGCGCATCTACGCCATGAAGATGTCCATCGTTGCCTTCATCGACCTCTCGAACTCGAGCCTGGATCGCTCAGACTCATCGAGACGAGCCGTAATCCCTGTCACCTCCGCCATGAGTCGTGCGTTGCTCTCTCAAAGCTCTGCAGTCTCAGCCCTCAAAGTATCATTGCTCGCACGAAGCTTGACAGCCTCGCTTGAACGAGCTGCCTAGGAAGATCGATGCTGATCGGCGTAAATGACAGGGCCGAGGTTGCCGAGTCCAGGTACAGTATCGTCTGGACATCTCCCTTCTACTGCCTCGAGAAAAGCCAACTCGATATCCTCCTGTGTCGGCAGGGTGTCTGAGCTCGGTAAGCGATCAGCGAGAATCGCTTAGTAACGAGCCTCGAGAAAAAAACAAATCATTTCATTAACTAATATACTAATAATCAATAAATTTGAAAAAGAATAAATAATAATTAACACTTACCGCTTTCTCTCTTGCCCTATCGTCTACAAAAGTCTGAGTATCTCCACCTTTGGCGTGGAGACGGATAAAAAGCTCAGCAGCATGAACCGGACGACCCAATTCTTTCCCCTGTGAATGTTAAAAATAATTAACGAATAATGAATAACTTACGAAAATAAAGTAAAAGTTAATTAGTACAAAAAATAACTTACGAGTAGTTTCTTGTGCTCGTATGTGGAGCATGACCCTCCAGTGTGCTTCGACGGGTTGGCGTTCTGGTTGGCGCTATTGATCGTCGAAATGCGCTGGGCATCCGGTGTCTGAGTACGCGCCAAGATTTCTGCCAAGTCCTCCGCAGAAATGTGGGCCAGCTGTTTATCGGCAGGGGCGTGGCGAATATTGTAGCCAGTGTCCCTGTACTGAATGCCGCCCTGATGATGCCAGGGAGCGTATATGACCTCATCGGTCAGCTCCTCTGGAATATCAAAATATTGTTGAAAAAAATTAACTGTCAGTTTTCGAAATATTATATATATATATATATATATATATATATATATATATAATTAAATATAATATTTTGAATATATTTACCTTCCATGCCTCAAACATCCGCAGCTTGTGCGCAGGAGAGACGCTCTGCCAACGAGGGTGTCCCCGTACAGGAAGAATCTTCAGTACCTCCGTAAATCTCCTCGAAACCTCCCGTGATGGATGTAACCTATTGAAATGAAAAGGAAACATTGAAAAGTTAGAATTTGTAAATAATAAATAATTAATGAAATAAGAATACAAACTAAACAAAACTTACTGGCCGCCCTCGAACGACAGGCGAACCCTCCTGCTGAATGATTGTGTCAGGGGTATCCCCGAGACGGACATCATCCTCCTCACTGGAGGGCGTCTACGGGGAGGCATGACCTACAATACAATAATTAAGTAATTAAAATTCTAACCTATAAACTATATTAATTACAAACTAAATTAATTAATTAACATATAGATAAAAGAAAACATACGCATTTCAAACTAAATTAACTAATTAACATATAATTAAATGAAAACATACATACACATTGCAAACTAAATTAACTAATGAACATATAATTAATTAAAACTAACTAAATACATATAATTAAATGAAAACATACATACTAATTTCAAACTAAATTAACATATAATTAATTAAAACTAACTAAATACATATAATTAAATGAAAACATACATACTAATTTCAAACTAAATTAACTAATTAACATATAATTAATTAAAACATAACTAATTACATAAAGCTAAATACATATTACATACATTATCTAAATTACACAAAATGAAATTAAAATCAACTAATTTTAAACTAAATTAACTAATAACATGGTAATTAGAAATTTAAACTAATTACATAAAACCAAATATTAAATTTGAAGAAACTTACTCGGATTCGTTCCCAGGATTGAGGTTTTTGAGAAAGTGAAAGGATTTTCAGAGAAATGGGAAGGAAGTGGCTGAGGGAATTGAAGAAGGAAGAATTATGTTTGAGAGAAAAAGAAGAAAATGGAAGAAGCATGGTGAAAATGGAAGAAACGGTTTTGTTCTATAAGGGATTGAACGACGTCTTCCGTCGTTAATCACTAAAAAAACTCGTCGCGCTTGTTTTAGTAACGAAGGAATCCCTCGTTCCAGCTATGCAGTTCGTCGTCTACGTTCTTATGGCGATGAACAACACGACGCAATTCATCGCTGATATTTATATACACGATGTATTTCGTCACTCAAGCCACTTTTCAAATAAAGTAAAAGTGATTATTCATATTCATGGGCGACGAATTGCATCGCCCATTCGCGCCACAATTTTCGTGAAATTTTTTATCTTCGCGCCTTATTAATGAAACTTAATGACGCAATCAGTCGGGTTGGAATTTGAACAGTTTCCAATAAACTATCCGTTTGACTTGGGAACGATGCATTTCGTCGTTAATACCACAATCTATACTTAGTGAAAAATTATCCCATCTTTGAGGTGTTACGACGCATGGCATCGTTATATTCAATGTATATCTAAATTCAATGATGCATTCCGTCGTTAATACCATTCTATACTTAGGGAAAAAATTATCCCATCATTGTGTTCTGTGAGCTTGTACGACGCATGGCATCGTTATATTCAATGTATATGTGAATTCAACGATGCATTCCATCGTTAATCCCATTCTATACTTAGGGAAAAATTATCTCATCCTTGTGTTTTGTGAGGTTTAACGACGCAGGGCATCGTTATATTCAATGTATATTTGGATTCAACGATGCCTTTCGTCGTTAAGATTTGTATTTTTTTTAATTATTTCCCCTGTTGCACATAAATACTTCAATCATCGTAATCAGAATCATTCATCTTTTTTGAATCAATGTTGTCTTCTTGGTTTGTTTCATCTGGAGAAGAATCTTTGTCATCTTCAGGTGGAACATAGACATTCCCTTCATCAAAAAGTGTCTCCGATGCATCATTCAACGGACGCGCAATGTCAGAATTAATACCTTTATCGATATCACGATTTTGCACTTCATCCTCCTAGAATGCAACGTAGTTCTCACTATTTTTATCAGGGAGGCTGTCATCTATTATCATCGGTCTTACTTTATAGACAACTAACCAATCAGATAAATCTCGACGGTGAGCGGGATAGTTTAAGTAGTAAACCTGAATTGCTTGTTGTGCCAAAACAAAACGATCTTGGGTGTGCATGTGTTTTCTCCGGTTCACCTCAACAATTTTAAGATTTATATTATTGCGAACTCCACCTCGTCGCGTTGTTTCAAACCATGTGCAATTAAAAATGATTGTACGTTTAAGACTCGGACCTGCAAATTGAAGCTCAATAATCTCATCAATGATTCCATAGAAATCTTCTGCATTGTTCCCGAACACTTGACCCTTTATACATACACCACTGTTGTTTATTGCCCGGTTCACTGAATGAGCTTTTGTTTGAAATCTGTAACCTTGCACCAGATAACCGGTGTAAGATCTTACGATTCTGGATGGACCTTTTGCAATCCATATTATACGTTGATCACCGATCAAAATTGTGGGATTGTCAACGTAATTGTAAAACCAGGAATGAAAATGTCTATCGATGATGTTCCCTTCTTCTGATTCAGTAATACCGAGATGTGATGGTCGTACACATGAATTCACAAATAATCTACATAAAATGTATTATTAATGAAAATTTAAACAAAATTATTCATGTTAAATAAAACAAAACTCCATGAATGAGAAAAACTTACTCAATATAGGGCTCTACTTCCGCACATTTGCATAATAAATAATTCTGTACGACATGGTACTCCTCATCACTTAAGTTTCTCCGCATAGATTTGCCTAAACCTTTGCCTGGTATGATAAACATACTCAGGTCGTTCAAGTCTACACCTTCTGGAAGATTGTCAACCACGTTACGGTTCACTGGGCGAAAGTGGTCGGAGATATGTTGGTCGAAGTAATACGAATAGAACGTAGTTGTCTCGTGTACCAGGTACGCATTACAAATCGATCCTTCCCTTCGTGCTTTATTTCCAACAGTTATCTTCAATCTATGCAAATATCTAGAATTCGTGTAGTAAAATGAATCTAAAATTTAGCATCATGTGTATTTAAATGTACTAAAAAAGTCAATTAACATAATAATATTTTACCTTTCAAACGGGTACATCCATCTGTATTGAACAGGGCCCCCAAGTAGTGCCTCATACGGTAGATGAACAGGAAGATGCTCCATCGAATCGAAAAATCCGGGTGGAAACATTCGCTTAAGTTTGCATATTATAACTGGAATCTCTCGGTTTAATGATTCGATTGTCTCTCGTGTTAAATCTGCGTATGTCAAATCTCTAAAGAACACACTTAACTACGCCAACGGTCCCCAATGTTTCTGTTCGAGGAACGGTCTGAAAGCAACAGGCATCAATCGTTGCATAAAAATGTGACAATCGTGATTTTTTATTCCGAAAACAGTATGACTCTGCACGTCAATGCATCTCGAGAGATTAGAAACGTAACCATCAGGGAACTTAATCGATCGCATCCATTCAAACAGTAATTTCTTCTCCTGTATTTAACATGTATTTGTCCTTGGCGTAGTGCCCATCTTCATCCGGCTCTAACTCGGGGCCACGAAATATTTCTTGGATGTCATACCGTGCCTTCAGGTTGTCTTTAGTCTTATTTGGCACATTTAAAACTGTATTGAAGACATTGTCGAACACGTTCTTTTCGATGTGCATTACGTCCAAGCTGTGCCTGATTAGTAAATTTCCCCAATACGGTAAATCCCAAAATATACTTTGTTTCTTCCATCCACTGTTTTTACTAGCGGCCTTGTTTGCAGCCTCAACACCTATTTCAGTAATTTTTTTCATGACAATAGAATCTAACCCGTGTAATATTTCGATTCTGCTATAAACTTGGGGCGGGCCTTGGTTACGTGCATTACAACCCTTATACCAATCTGTCTTGTTTGATCGAAACAAATGGTCGCTCGGTAAAAAGCTTCTATGACAATCAAACCAACACGTTTTCCGTCTATGTTTCAAAGAGAAAGCTCCAGTGTCAATCATGCAATGAGGACAAGAAAACTTTCCGGATGTGCTCCAACGTACAATAAGTTTAAATTAATTATACATATTATTATGCAATGAAAATAATTTATAATTAATAAGCTATCGTGCATACCAGTTAACATTGAGTATGTCGAGAAGTCACTTATCGTCCAAATTACTGCGGCTTTCATACAGAAATTTTGTTTTCTCGATACATCGTAAGTCAACGCACCATTATTCCACGAATTAGTCAGCTCAACAATAAGAGGTTGGAGGTAGATATCTAACCTTTGTTTTGGACTCTTTGGACCCAGTACAATAACCGTTAAGAATATCACAGGATCTTTCATACACATCGATGGAGGGAGATTATAAGGTGTCAACATAACAGGCCATACAGAGTATTGTGCACCAGAAGCGCCGTACGGGTTAAAACCGTCAGTACATAACCCCAATCTCACATTTCTAATCTCACTTGCAAATTTTGGATGACAACGATCAAAATGCTTCCATGCATCAGCATCAGATGGATGTTTCATATGATCATCCTCTTGCGAATGCTCGTAATGCCATCTCATATGAGATGTCGTGACTTCCGATGCATACAATCGTTGAAGTCGAGGAGTGATCGATAAATAAAACATACTAGTATGTGGAATGAGAGTGTGTTTACCTTGTTTATATCTCGGATGGAAACAGAATTTACAATTATATAGACTCGAATCTCCATCACCCCAGAATATCATGTATCCGTTCGGGCAACAATCAATCTTCTCAACAGGCAACTCGAGACCCTCCACTAATTTTTTCGTGTCATATAAACATTCTGGTAGCGTGTTGTTCGCAGGAGCGCAACGATGAAACCATTGTGCAATCGAATTAAAACCTCTCTTTGGAATATGATATGTCGATTTTATATTTAGAAGCTTCGTAGCTGCAGCCAGTTGACTGACATCACAACCCGGGTATAACGACATACTTACTGATTCGAGCATATGATACATACGTTGCACTTCTGGATTCATTTCCTCCTCCTCCTCCTCTAGAATAGTTTGATTATCGTCTTGAGTATGATTAAACGTACCTTCGTATATCATATGTTGCATTTGTCCATACTCTTGCTGTCTTTCATCACGATCTTCTTCCAAATTCAGTATAGAATTTGAGCTGCTTCCTTGGTACAACACGGCTCGCTCCAACACCGCATTATATTGATCGTCAGATTCCCTTTGATAAACCCACTTGAAATAATTCTCCACAAACCCACGACTATACAGGTGTTTCTTCACATCAAATGAAGAATATAACTTCTTATTTTTACATTTTCTGCACGGACATCGTATCATTTTTCCATTACGATCAAAATCCTCCGTACTTTCACAAAACTCAACGAATTCTTCAACCCCTGCTACGAACTCATCGTTCAAATAGCCTTCTAAGAGACGAACATACATCTATTCACGCATTTTTTTTTGCAGTAGAAAAAAAATGCAAAGAAATAACAAAATGTTTTTGATGATGAGTTCTTTGCATTCTTGAGGCATATATTGGCCCGTTAATAATTATTAATACGACCAAATCTAATTTAAACTAATAAAAGGATTAAAAAGGTTTTCGAATGAAATTAACTACTAAATTCTAAAATTAACTAAATACTTTGATTAAAATAAATGAGTAAATAAATGAAATATTAAATAAAAAAATTTACTCCAAAAATAACGGGACTTTACAGCTTGTCTCCCTCAAATCCATCTCCTCCCAATCTTTATCACTTGTACTGGACTTCTTAGAACTTCCACTAGAACCACTGCCATCTGATTTCGTTGAATCACCATCACTGCTTGACTTATTGGAAGCACCATTGCTCGGTCTTCCTTTCAATGGCTTGTGTAACCCTGATTGTATCAGTACATCCTTGACTTGCACTTGCCACAAGCCAAAGTTTATCTTTCCATAAATTTCTCCACATCAAACTTCATTGAACTTATAAAATTTGACATACTTGTTCTCACTCCTAGCTTGAATCAGCAGACAGTTATAACCCATTCCAAGAAATCTTTTTCTGATGTGGAAGATCAGACAAAGCTGCAACCACGGAGCATACAAAAAATTTCAAGAAACTACAAACCTAAAGCTTTAATACTAGTTGTTGGGAAAAAACCTTCCCACATTCACCGTTAGGAATAATAGAAATAATTGAGAAAAATAAAGAAATAAACACAATCAAACAACACAAGAATTTAAAATTGTTACAATCACACCGAAATTCTCTTCCCGAACCCAATACAAATACACTCTCAGTATTTTTGGGATACATTTGCCAACAAAGGTTTGTCTTTATTTATAATGCAAAATAGTCTTGGTCACCAAGTAAAATCCAATGGTCATAACTCATTCTTGCCCACCAAGAAAATCATATGGCCACATTAAGTCTTGGTCACCAAGGAAACTTGTTAAGCAAGTTTAGGGTTTTAATAATTATTTCACATACTTTCCAAAACCTAACAATTCATAGCAAGGAATGAAGGATTCCATCGCTAGAAAAACACGGACGACAGATTTTTAAGTGATTAGCGATGAAATGCGTGATTAAAATGCAATTAAAACCCCACCGAGGATGCTATTTTTCACTATTCTTCCTTTCATTTCTTCTTTTCTCTCTTCATCTTTTCTCTCACTTTCTTCATTTCTTCTTTTCTCTCTACTTCCCTTTCTTTTCCTTTCATTTTCTGAAATTTCCCCCATTTGTTGGAACGATTTCAAGTTTTTTTTTCTTTTCATTTTTTCATTTTTTAAATTTTTGCAAGTTTTCATATTTTTATTGTTTTTCAAGTTTTTTTATTTAGTTTAAATTGGTTCATTTTAAATTAGTTAAGTTTAGTTTAAATTGGTTTGTTTTAAATTAGTTAATTTTAGTTTTAATTAGTTAATTTTATTTTAAATTGGTTCGTTTTTTATTAGTTAATTTTAGTTTAAATTAGTTAATTTTAGTTTAAATTAGATAATTTTAGTTTAAATTAGATAATTTTAGTTTAAATTAGATAATTTTAGTTTTAATTAGTTAATTTTAGTTCTAATTAGTTAATTTTAGTTTTAGAATTTAATTTAATGTTTATGTTAATTTAGGTTAATTTAATTTAGTTAATAGTAGTTTTACAATTTAGTTTAATGTTTATGTTAGTTTAGGTTAATTTTATTTAGTTAATATTAGTTTTATATTTTACTTGAATGTAGTTTATTTTAATTTAAATTATTTTAATTTAATTAATATTAGTTTTATAATTTAATTGAAATTTTTTAATTTTAATTTATGTAGATCATATCTCATTGTAGACGTGCACATTACCTTCTGACTCTCATAGGGATGGTAGCTTAAGGAGTCAGCCCCTTGAGGATGTTCGGCTCAAGGATGAGCTAGACACGCAAACTGGACAGGAAGGCGATCACGATGAGGTATTCGAGCAGCTTTCCATCTCTGGGCGTGTTCACTTGACCATGTAGAATGGCAAGTAAGTTTTTTTTCTTCATTTCATTACATGTTTGATTATAATAATATATATTTCAAAAATCAATTGTTATTAACATTCGTACTTTTATTAGGTTTCAACCTTCGCAAGCTTATTATTAGAATGAATACATTTAGCCTCTTTTTGTGAGTATTTGAGTCTTTTGAGCAATCATCATAATATTTTCTCCATTTATTCTTTGTTGAGAGTATGTCATATATGGATTTTATTTCTAGAACTTGCTCTGTTATGCATGTTAAGAATATTTTTGCTTG
This sequence comes from Gynostemma pentaphyllum, assembly GCA_028015215.1. Classification (NCBI taxonomy): domain Eukaryota; kingdom Viridiplantae; phylum Streptophyta; class Magnoliopsida; order Cucurbitales; family Cucurbitaceae; genus Gynostemma; species Gynostemma pentaphyllum. The sequence continues at coordinate 44,305,458 of CM051353.1, forward strand.
ATTTTGGATGCTTAAAATCTATAAGAGCAAATTAGGGGAACCAATTCTAGCTTTCTAAAGGCCTACCCGAACTTAATTCCTTATATGCCAATTTTTTAGCCTTAGCCTTTTCTTCGATATTTATCCACATAATAAATAATATTTTCACATTCTCTTTGTCTTCTTTTTTACCCAATTTGAGAGTCTTCTATGATTTAGAAAAATATATGTCTCATTGAAAAAGTCGATAAAAGTGATGAATTTGTCTTATGAGATGATTGAAAAAGAAAAAAATTGTGAAAAAAAAAGTGCAAAGAAAAAGTTTGTTGTTGAAAATCCAAAAAGAAAGTAGATTGTTGAAAAAGAATAAAAAAAATAGTGAAAAGAATGATGTGAAGAAAGTTAGTTTTTTTATTTGAGAGTTTGTTCAAGAATATTTTGAGTTGTATTGATTTTATTGAAAATTCTCATAGTTATCTCTCAATTTTTAGCCTAAATGTCTTCCATCTACTTTTTTCCTTAGCCCCATTACAACCTTTAAAGACCATTAGATTCATGTATTTCGATTTCTTGCATTTACGTTTTTCATTTGATATATTTGCAAGTTTATGGTAAATTTCTTCCATGTTTCGACTTGAGTGAATATCTTGTGAGGGTATCTTTTTCTTGTATGCTTTAATTTTGAGAAGTTCGTAAGCTTCTTATTCTTGATATGGCTTGTGAAATCAAGATAGCATTTGTTCTTCATTGTTCTATTTGAAAAATTAAAAATTGAACAAAATTGCTCACCACACACTTGGGGTTTTGCGTGAACCTTTGATTGCCTAGGTATTAATTGTTTACAAGCTTGATGGTTGCATAATTTCAAAGATTTTCATGATTTATTTATAATTGTGTTTAATTCTAGAATTGCTAAGGGACTAACAATTGTCTAAGTTTGGGGGTATTTGATAACTCGTAATTACGCGTATTTATTGGTGTTAATATCTCCAAAATAATTAAAATATGAGTGTTAAATGATTTAAATGTCCATAATATAGTTAATCATTGAATTTCATGAATGTAGGTGAAAATGGCTCTCAAATCGGACTTATAACGAAGAAGTTATGCCTATTTTAGTGTTCAAAACAACCCATCGCCATGGACGAGATCCGGTGGCCGCAGCCTGTAGAAAATCGAATTTCGGGTAAAAAAACCAGAGAGTGGTTGTAACGGTGGTGAGACCCGTCACTGCGGTGACGATAAAAAAAATAAAAATTGGTTAAATGTGGATGATGACGTCAGTAAAGCTGACGTCAGCGCATTGGCTGGCAACACTTTAGGCGAGCGGTGTGTCGCTCACTGAAGAGAGACACGTCGCTCATCACTTGAACAAGAAAGTGCTCCATGCTTCGAATGCGGCTGCTCGTCTTGGGATGACGGCTTCGGACGTGGCTCAAAGATAGAAACATGTGAACGCCTGGATGGCTCGGCTCCGGACAGCTTCAGCAGATTAAGGAACAGATTTTATCCTATTTTTAGCTTAATTTGCCTATTTGAAGCCCCAATTAAACCATTCACAATTCCTTTTCCTCCTATTTTTCTTAGGACTTTTAGATAGTTTTTATTATGTTTTCTAGCTAGTTTTCTTTATTCCAACTAGAGGATTATTAAGGTTTGGTCATGAATTTGTGAGGTTTTGCTCTTAATTTTATTCCTATTTTCTCTCTATTCATACTTTCTCTTTACATATTTTATTGTTGATTAGTTCTTGTGCAAAGGGGCCCATTGTTCATTGATTAATTTGCATATCGTTAATTAGAACGTTAAATTCATAATTGTTTAATTGTTCTAATACAAGTAGCAAAATAACGTAAATTGATTAGGGATATTTCTTTGGTCATGTTATGAGAATTTATTATCTTACTTAAATGAATCGGTCGTACTGTGTTTGTTAGTTAGAATTGGGTTCTTCTCTTCTTAATATTGTTAATTGGTTAAATCTTATTATCGTATTCTAGGGTTATCCGCTTGTTAGGGAAATAGTCATTGGATCTTATCTTGGCTATCGAAAAGTTAAGGAAGAGCACTTATAAGTTGTTAATTGATTTTGGTGACTTTCAACCAATTCAGAGAAGAATTTAGGAATGCATATTTAGTAATCGATGATGAAATTAATGAACCATAACCGAGATTAAACCTTTAGTTGGAAGCTTTTCTCATAATTTATTTTCTTTTTATTTTCAAAAATCAAAACCCCCATTTTTATTAACTTTAATTAATTCCCAATTCCCTATGGAGATCGACCTTACTCACCGCTACTACAAATTTATAAATTCCAAGAGTAAGTATTTATTTTTGGTGGTTTCGAGCCTTCGTATCCGGAGCCTGGAGCACTTCCTTTTTCAAGTGACGAGCGATGTGTCTCTCTTCAGTGAGCGACGCATCGCTCGCCTAAAGTGTTGCTAGCCAATGACGACAACGCTTCCCTTTTCCTTTGCTTCGCTGTCGTCATCATTCGTATTTAACCAATTTTTATTTTATTTTTTTCTCGTCACCACAAGCGAAGGGTCTTACTGCCACTACGACCATTCTTGAGTTTTTTGCTCGGAATTTGATTTTCTGCAGGCTGCGGCCACCGGATCTCATGGTCGCGCTGACAGGCTATTTTGAACACTAAAATGGGCATAACTTCTTTGTTATAGGTCCGATTTGAGATTCGTTTTCGCATAAATTCTTGAAATTCAATGATTAACAATATTATAGACATTTAAATCAATTAACACTTATATTTTAATTATTATGGAGATATTAACACCAATAAATACGCTTAATTACGAGTTATCACGTATCAGCGAGAGTTACAGAGGTCCTGAAGATGAGTCCAATCCCAGGAAACCTATGCTCACAGACACCGTGCCTCCAACCAAGATGTGATTGTTCGCTGCTTGGAAGGTAAGTAAAATTCATAACTTATCTTTTCATTTTTTTCATTTATTTAATATATATGTAGTTAAACATAATTATTTTTCAGCAATATTTTGAGATTCCGCTGAGCTCACAGACGAGGTCATCTACCCTCCATGGAATCAGCAGACTGGCACTCGTTACAAAGACATGGGCTACAATATTCATCGTACTTTTGCTGATATGAGGTCGACGCACATTTCTAACGCGGAGATCATGCAGAGTAGCCAGACAGAGGACGCACTACGTATTTCCGCCATCAAAAAATCTAACCAGAACACTAACCTTTTGTTGCACACTGGAGGGTCGATCTCAGTCTATAAGCCCTATAGGAGACTTGTAAGTTATTTACTAAGTTTCTTAGGAATAAACCCTGAACCGCCCAGTTCATGCTATAGAGCTCTTTCTAGTTCTGCATACCATGAAGTGCGATAAAGAGACTTTTGTCGATAATAAGATAAAAGAAAGAGTGTTAAGTGTGAATTAGAGAATTTAATGCGGTTTTAATTTTTTTTAATTAAAAATTATAACTAATGAAAATCGTTATTGTCTTCATATAGACTCGGGACAACGAGATAATCGCTGAGCAGTTACTGACTTTCGACAGGCAACCGACTTAGGAGGATGTTTTGTAACGTCCTGGTCTTTCAGGTAATTAATAATTTATTTATTTATTTTAAATGATAATACATTAATTTTAAAATTTAAGTAATATCCCTTTTCAATTATCTAATTTTTAAAAAAAGAAAAAAGAAATTAGTGAGTGGTGGATTTAAATCAATTTTGTGAAAGTGATGTTTTAAATTAGTATATTAAAAAGGAAGAGATTTTGAGAGAGCTTTAGTAGAATGGTGGGCCATGCTTTGTTAGAGGACTATTGGGCCTTCTTCATGCTTATACTACAATACCCTTTACCCATTGGTGATTAGGGTTTTAATTTGGTTTAAAAAAAAAAAAAAAAAAGACACCATCTTCTCCCCCATCTCTTGTCTGTCGTGGGTCTTGCTTCTCAACAATGGGAAATTGAAATTTTGTTCTATTTCGTATTCTTCTTTTTTGATCAAGTTCGTGGAAGATCGAGTTGTTGATTCTCTTAAGAGGGGTGATAGGAATTAGAAGGGAGGATCACTTTTTGAAACTCCAAAAGGTATGAACACCATTATTGTTGTTTTTTTTTAAGCTCTTCTTTTCCATCAATGGAGTTCGAAAACCATACTTTCCTTGTGTTGTTAAGCTTATGAAAATCAATTTGAATTAGTCATCTTCCTCCTCCTTAGCCACTGTTTTCCGGCGAGCCACCGGCGACCACCACACCACCACTAAATTCCCATTTCTCATCCCGGTAATGAACTATGTTATCTAGACCTCGAGCCAATCACCCCTTCTTTTAATAATGCTTTTCTGAAACCCCTCCCTCTCCTTATGCTCTCGGTGGCTGCTCCAAAATGGCCATGTTTTTTTTCTTTTCATGTGTTCAACTCTTTGGGCTGCTAGTTGTAGCAAAATAAAGCCCATTTGGACTATTTACATCCCACGGCCAAGGCCAAATAAATTGGCCTTGGTACTTTTTTTTTTATATATATATTTACTATTTAATTTACTTTAATGTATCCTATAGTTTAATTAATCCCTTTTTTAGTTATTTAGTGGTGAGTTTAAAACATTTAGTTTTAACTTGAATTTGTAGGTGGTGGATAAAATTTAGCTCTTTGGCTAGAATTGAAATTTGGTGGATTTTGGTGAATTGTGTTATTGCAAATTAAAGGTGAGTAATAGATTAGAGTTGAAATGATTCTTTGGGAAACCCAAAGGATCATTTGAATGGTATAATTATTGATTATGCTTGAATATACATTTACTTTGTAAAGTGCCGTTTTGAAAGCATGCTTATGATTGTAAATTGATTTTGATATATAAATTGATTTGAGATGTGATTTATCCATTTAATATACCTTCTTAATGCATTGCATCATGAATGTATGTAGCTTAGGGTTCCCATAGTGGGAAGAGCATATAGTTGATATTAGGGAATTATGTGAATTGAATGACTTAATTTATCATCAATGCCCTTGTTTGAATTGAGTGAATTGTTTGATGAGGTGTGATTGCAAAAGTACCATGTGAGGTTGATGAAATCGATGAGTCATTCCTGGAGATACTTGTGTGTGATCCAAGGAGAGCGTGCCTTGTGATATTTTATGGGAGAGCGTGCCCATGTGTTAGGAATGGTGTCCTAGAACTTGTAATTATTTAATAATAATAATTTATTTTGAATAAATTAAATAAATAAACATAAGTTCTTTATATTATCTAGATTATTCAATTGACGATATTAGAAATATATGGAAATATATTAATATCAAACATTCAAATAGTAAACCCTAAGTTACTCTTATGAAATCACGACTTAGTATGTGAGTCATACAAGAGGATTAAAGTCGAGATGAGTAACTTAAATGTGTCTACAGTAAATGGATAACGTTTGGGAACCTTATCCTGGTAACACTGTTGATAGCTTCGCATTTTGTTTATAGACAAATGATCTAATCTTGATCATTCATGTGGGAGACATGAGATGGAAGTATCATATGCAATGGTGATTGTATAAGACAGGACCACGATGTTCGATCAAATTTCTCATTAGTACCGTTTACGAGAAATTATCGAATATCAAACTAAGTTTATCAACCGTGATAGATCTCAATCCTGAGTGAAATGCGGACTCCTATTTGTGGAGTTATGTTCTTTGATTCACATAGTTGAGAGCGATCTGTAAGAACGCTCAATACACTCCCGTTTTGGGAACATAACTAGATAAGTAGCTGGGAACTCATTTTCACAAGATGGAATTCATAACTTTCCTATAAATTAACGGTATCAGTGCGATACCTAAACATTTTAGGAACTTTAGGAAACTCCCTTGATGTACTGATTCGAGACATGAACAAGTGACGTCACGACTTCTATTGATCACAGAAGTATCTTATCTCTAGTTCGACTAAAGATAAAGTTCATTGGAGAATCAGCGGGAACACAAGGACAAAGCGATAATTACAGGGGCAAAACGGTAAATTTATCCGCCTGTAATTATGAGGGTTCCACGTGAAGGATAATATCACAGATATAAATAATGATAAACTAAATGGACATAAATCATCTATAGTGAGGGGAGTTCAACTATGAATCTATAGTGGAATTATTCATAGTTAGATAATAAGTAATTAACTGATTATGAGTTAATCACTTAATTGACTAATTATCAAGCCCATGATCTATAGGTCCATCGGGTCCCTATGCTAGCCCAAATATCGTAGTCGTGAAATCAAATAGAAGAAATGGAAATTTTAAGTAAAGTGAATTACTTAAAATAAGCAATATTAATTGTTTAAATATTGAGTATATTTAAACGGTAATTAATATAAACATTATTAATTGTTTAAATAATGAGTTTATTTAAACAAGAAATTAATAATGAAATATTATTAATTATTTAAATATTGAGTATATTTAAATGGTAATTAATAATTTAAAATTAGTTAACAATTATTAATTGTTCAAATAATTAATTTGAACGAAAATTAATAATTAAAATTAATTAATTAATAATAAAATATTATCAATAAAATTATTGATTAAATAATGAGTTTATTTAATGGAAATTAATATTTAAAATATTTATTATTAATTATTTAAATAATGAAAATTATTTAAATACAAATTAATAATTAAATATTATTTTGATAATATTTAGTCGGGAGAAAATATTAATATTATTATTAATTGTTTAAATAAATATTTATTTAAATGGTAATTAATAAATTAATTAATTAAGTTGGACTTATTAATTTAAGAGAGAGTTTCAAGCCCAATTGGATTAATGAACCCAATTGGAATTGGCCCAAAATAATTAATTTAATAAATTTGATTTATTAATTATTTATTATTAATTTAGGCCATATGAGATAATTTGTAGGAGATAATTATTTGAATTATATCCTAAGATAATTACATAGATTTATTTATCCAAGATAAATAGAAAATAAAATTAATATCTTATTTATCTATGAAAATACGAGATAATGAGAGATAATATTTTTATATTTATCTGTATGGAATATTTTAATTAGATTATATTTTCCATAAGCCTATAAATAGGAGGCTTGGGTTATTCATAAATCATACAATTCAATTCCATAGAAAATTGGAACTCTCTCTTCTTCCCTTCTCCCCCCCTTGGCCGAAATTCATAGGGTTATTGGGAAGAAAAATATTTTTTTCTTCTTCCCAATTTCTTCTTAAGTTCGATCCCACAATCGGGTTTCGTTTGATCGATCGGGATATAGCATAGAAGATCCAGTGTTGCTGAGGATTGATGATGTAAAGAAACCTCCAACCGATTCTCCATTAAATCAGTCAATGTAAGTTCCGGTTTTAATTTTTGAAAATAAAGCATGAATCTACATGTTCTTCGTGTTCATATCACAATTTGCATGATGTTAATAGATCCTATAATTAATCGTTAATTAGTTTACTAAATGAAATTCCGCTATTTTAGTAAATCATTCCCTTCACCATGGATAATTACGGGGAGAGTGTATCTCGGATTGATCCTTAAGAGAAGGTTGAGTATCACACCTTGATACGTGTTAGTTGTTTGATAGGATGTTATGTTGCAAGTTAGGTGATTATGAGAAATGATATGAGATATGTGATTATGATAAAGGATACGAAATGTGAATATGGGAAATGACATAATATGTGAGATGTGAATGTTGTGAATTTATAGACTTGGGATGTAAAGTATGTGAATAACCTCTTATTGTTGCTCTACTAAGATGATTGAAAGTTTAAAAGTTGTTATTTGAAAATGGGAAGGTTGGGAATTCAAATGGTGTTTTGGGAAGTATTTAAAGAATAATTTTGATTCTAGTTTATTACTCACTAGCCATGTGTTGCTAATGGTGCTACACCAAACATTTCAGGTAATTTTGGAGGTACTCGATGTGGCTGATCAATATGGAATCATGGTTTAGGATCTAATTTCAATGCATGATGTTTAAATTTGGTCTTTTTGGAACATGGTTATCTCACTTTTATGGGATGTAAGCTTATAACTATTTTGGCTTTTGTTTGGCTATTTGAACTTGCATTATTCTGTGAGTTCCAGAACTCATTTCTTTCAAATGAATTATCAAACGATGTTTATTCAAATCTTTCATTGCATATTAGGAATTTTACATTAAAATAGGGTCGGGTTTTTACATGTTTAGTCTGTCTATCTCGAGGCAGCAAGAGGCCAGTGTCAAGAAAGTAGTATAGAGAGACGACAGAGCTCAAATAGGGCAACGAGTCTCTCAAGGAGAAGGTCAATATGCTAGAGGCTGGTCTCGAGCAGGAGTCGCAGGAGGCTCGACGCGAGTTCGAACTTTCAATAAAGACTACGATAGATGTTGTGCTGGCTCAGATGTGTGGCGAGGCTTCTTCATCATCAGTTATTCCTCCGTCAAATCATCCTCAGATCCGTAGTAGTTTTCCGATCTTGTTATTGTTTTTAGGGTAAAATGCAAATAAGACCCCTGTGGTCTTTTCAAAATGCATGAACACCCCATGTACTTTGAAAATGGCAAATCGCACCCCTGTGGTTTCAATTTTTTTCAATCAGACCTCTCCCCTTCAATGTCAATAATTTTCTTTTAGCCACAACTTTTTCGTTTGAACTCCGATTTGGACGATTCAAGATGTTTTGGAATCCTCATTTTAGGCACTACATAATCGTCACTTTGAAACTTTGAAATCATTAATAAATAAAATATTTTATTAACCTCGAAACACTAAGTATGATTGACATCGTTAACTCTTTTGGTTATTGACGATTTCAAAGTTTCGAAGCGACGATTATGTAAAGCCGGAAATGAAGATTCCAAAACATCTTGAATCATCAAAATCGGAGTTCAAACGAAGAAGTTATGGCTAAAAGAAAATTATTGACATTGAAGGGGAGGGGTCTGATTGAAAAAAATTAGAACCACGGGGGTGCGATTTGCCATTTTCAAAGTACAGGGGGTGCTAATGCATTTTGAAAAGACCACAGGGGTCTTATTTGCATTTTACCCTTGTTTTTAACCTTTTGTATTTCTATGGATATTTTTTTATTCTTGAGATAATATTTTTCTGTTACTATATTTTAATTGATTATTTATTATTTTATAATTCAAAATAAAAATTTAATTATTTTGCAATTCTAAATAATAAATTAATTAAAAAGTTACAATAACCATGGGTTACGCATTCCGTTGTTAACAGTCAAAGGTTCGCTTTGACTTTACCGAGCGACGCATTACGTTGTTACAGTCAAAGGTTTCACATTGACCTTTTCTGTGATGCATTTGAGCCCTACGCCAACGACGCATTGCGTCATTACCTTTGGTCAATATTTTGAAGCGATGGAACAATATTTTATCGCTATTTATCTACTCATTCCGTCATTACTATCTGATAATGATGACAAAAACAACCACGAGCCGTTTCGTCGGTAATTTCATTGCTAAATGTCACGTAGCGACAGTATGTGACCTATTCCGTCACTAAACTGCTATTTTCTTGTAGTAGATATTGAATATCTTTCATCATCTGACTGACCAACTAAAATCAAATTTTTTTGTTATTCTAGATACGTGTATTAACATGAAAATCTTTCAAACTGAGCCATTCACTGTCTTTAAACTTACAACACTTATACCAACAATATCTAAGGGTTCTACATCAGAAAGAAACACCTTACCATGATTTCATGTGACGTAATTTTCCAAAACATTCAATTGTGCAGTAGTGTGGAAACTGAGACTAGTAAAGCATCACGTACCTCCTCAGTCACTGCATTAGTTGCACCATTATCTTTGACCTTATTCTTTTTTGGAGCCTTCTGTTCCTTTTCAAATGCCCCACTTTACCACAATTATAACACTCAACTTTACTGTTCCTAGACTTGTTTGTGATTCTTTATGTTTCTCCTGTCTCATTACCTCTATTTTTCACGTTATTGCTTATGCCTTTTTCTACATTCAGTGTTGAACTAGAATTGGAAGTAGTACTTTTTTGTTTCCTGTGAATTTCTTCTGCAAATGCCGCAATCTTAATTTCATTAAGTGTCAACTCACGATCTCTAAGTGAGTTAGAAATAGTTGTTTTCATGGTATCCCAGCTATCATCATAAATTATAGCAAAAGCACAACATAAATATCATCAGCAAATTTAATATTGATGGAGGCTAACTGGTCTATCAAAATACCCAACTCATTAATTTGTGAGCCAACAGTTTGATCTTCTGCCATTTGTAAATAAAATAATTTGGTAAGATACCTTGTTATCTGCATAAGGTTTTTCACATGTGTCAGATAGGGTTATCATTATACCCCCAATAGTTGTTTCTATTGATACAAAATGAGTCACGCTCTTCTCCAAAGTCAAACAAATGACGCCCCACTACACCCCTATCCAACTTCTTCCATTCATCATCTTTCATCTAAGTTAGTTTAGGTCCCAGTGATAATTCCAAAGATTTGTTGTACAAATAATCATCCATTTACATCTTCTACAAGACAAAATCATTGTCGTCAAATTTTACAATTCTCAAACTCGAATTATCTTCTCGGTTATACATCATTCTTCAACAATAACCAAACCTCTTATACAAGTTGATAAGGTCGAAAAGCCAAAAATTTGCACAAAAAAGGTAGTGGAATCTATAAACAAAAACATAGGGAAAGAAAAACGATACCAAATTTTATATTTGTTCACCTCAATTGTGGGCTACATCCAATTTGCTATTGCTACACATTTTATTATGATGAATCAAAAAATTACAAAAGAAATACACTCTCAATGGTGTGTTATAAATTCAAAAGCATTTAAAAAAGAAAAATATATATCTTTACCATATTTCTCACAACTCTCACAAACCTCACTCTTAGAAGATACAAAGAAAGAATGCTGCATTTCTTTTTTTTATCTCTCGGTAATTTATAAAAAAAAAAATCACAAAAGCTGCTACTTTTGTTTTAAGCTTCACGCTTCTCCATGAATGAACCAGTTGCCGCCACTTGTCTTTAGGGTGAAGAATAACTCTCGGTGGAAGACTTTGCCAAAAAAATCAACTACATAAATTGATGGACTTCAAAACACAATAAATGGGCTTTAGTTTATGTGAGTCGGCCTTGGGATTTTGATGACAAGTATATGGACTTGACCCAATTTCTTCAAAAAACCATAGCAATAGGAATTACACTTTACTAAGTTAATGTTTAATTTAATAGGAGATAAAAACTAAGCCTCATCAATGGGCCGAGCTGCCTGATATAAAATAGTAAACCTAAGTCCAGTTCACAGGCTTGGACCTATAAGATAAAATACGAGCCAGACTCAGCCACGTCCATTCAATTTTATAATTTTATAATTGCATTTTTTTAAACTTTTTTAATTATAATATATTATATTTTATAATTATATAAGATTATATTTTACAGAGATTTACATGAATATTCAAATCGGAACCACTATTTTACAAGAATAATATAATTATGAGATTATATTAAAATATCAAAAATAAATAAAATATTTACAGTATATTTTATAATTATCGATATTAATAATATATATATATATTGAAAAATAATAATTTTTGAACATGCCTCGAGACGTGATTTGGGTCGGGCTTCAGGACGGGCTTGATGAGGGCCCTATGTATAAAGCTTGTGGGTCGGGATTGAGCTCAAATACGTGATTCATATTCAGCCAAAGATTTAGAAGGTGGGTCTGGCCCATCAACCGTTGACTTATGGGTCAAGCCAAGCTTGGGCTGACCACGGACTTGGCTCGGTTGATGAGGCTTAGTAAAAACTATAATATAGTTTTATTTTATAACTTATTGGGGGAATTACCAAATAAAAATATATATATGTAACTATTTATATAGTACAACTTAAAAAATTAATCAAAACAACATAATCCATCTATTTCAATAAATTATTGAATAATTGACTAGAAATATTTGTTATTTTGAATTTTGTTTTATGTTAAATGATTATCTTTAAAATGAGTTTATAAGAATTAAAACTCTCATGTTATTATTAATTGATTGTCAATTTAATTTTAATAATTTATTTTTCTTCGATAATTTATTGCTTTTACTTCAATATAATTATCCTATTTAAATAAAAAAAAACCATAAATAATGACATAAATAAAAATACATATATAAAATTTACTATTTGAAATAATTTCTTTACATTATTTTTATTTATAAAAAGAAATAATTTTAAAAAATCATGGAGGACCATTAAAAATTTCATCTTTAGAGGACAAATTAAGAAAAAATATTACCAAAAGGATAATTTATAACTTGTTTTTCAAACACACATATAATGAAAATTATATATAAAATATCTGGGGCAATTATTATCCTTACATAAGTGTGGCCCCATCCATGGAGATGAGTTTCCTTTTCTTTATATTTTTATATTTCCAACGACGATGCGGAAGAACTTGCCATGGAGATTCATGTCTCTACACCATTTTTTAATTATTTATTTTGTAATAAAAAATGAAGTTTTAAATAAAAATTCAGTCCCTCGCATGCCCTACTTTTTAATTTAATCTTTAATAGTTTAAATATCTTAACTTAGTCTCTCACATTCTTAAAAGTTCTAATTTTGTCCATCACCATGTCATTAAATATTTTAATTTAGATTATAACGATTTGATTAAGTTTTAATTTCGATCGTTACTGTTATGTTTCTAAATATTAAAAATTGACACCACTGAGTTTTTTTTTTCTTTTTAATATCAAAATAGAAAAACAAAATAACAAAAAAGGAACTACCGTCCCTCACTAAACAAAATATTTTGTTCTACTGGGGTAAATTATCAACCCAAGTAGAAGATAGCCCTAAACTAAGTTTTTAATTATCAAAGATGAACATTAAGCACATTAATGTTTAAAAGGGATATAAGTTGTTTGGAATGAAAAAGAGAAATATATTTAAGGGGCAATTACTGAAATAACATATTTTTGCATACTAATTACTGAAATATTTGAACATTTCAAAAATTACTCAAATAGCATAATTATAGTTCAATAATTTATTGAAGTGTAGTCCAATAATTTATTGAACTAAAAAAATTAATTTTTTTAATAAATTCATTGAAAATAATAATAAAAAATGATCAAATAGTTCAATAAATTATTCACCTTGAACTTAAAAAACCAAAAAACAAACAAATTCGTTAAAAATGCCTATGAAAAATAGTTCAATAATTAATTGAATTATACTTCAATAATTTATTGAACTATAATTATGCTATTTGAGTAATTTTTAAAAAGTTCTAACATTTTAGTAATTAGTATGCAGAATTATGCTATTTGAGACAAATTCTTTATATTTAATATTAAAAAAACAATTCATATAGTGACTCTTTTTACATTGGGTCTTCAATATCGATGTGAATCACGAAAAACCGTAATTAAATTAATCATAGATTTTTTTTTTAATATTATAGACTAAATTAGAAATGATAGTAATACAAAAAGTCTTACCAGAGCTAATCTCAGTTAACATGTATAAAGCACGATTCAAACTTATAATTGAGATCGAGTAGGTGCATAGAACGTGTGGAAAGTATAGTAACATCAAATTATAATTCCAAAAAAAATATACTTAATATAATTTCTGTTGACCAATAATTGTGACTATATCTTAATTGTTTAATGTCAACTCGCAAATATATATATATATATTGCAAAGATAATTAAACTAAATATATATGAATAAATAAAAACTATATTTTAAAATTTACATAGTTAAAGTAATTAAGAAAAAAAAATCATTTTACCCATGAACTTTAGGGGTATTATCAACATTGACCTTAAAATTTAAATGTTTTCAATTTTAATACTAAACTATATAAATAGTTGTAAGCTTAACCGTCTATTAAGTAATTATTGGGGGTTTCACATATAAAAAGTAAATACGTTTTTTCTTTTATATGTAAAGGAAAACAATAAATTTGAAGAAAAACTATATAAATTTGAAGTATGTGATATCTCATCTAATTTATTTCTTGAATTAAATAATTGTTTTCATACTTTTACAGTCTAATCTTTATTAAATTTTATAAAATTAATAAATTTTAGTATAAAGTTTAAAGTTAAATTGTATAATATAGAGTAAAAAAATTTATTTTCTATTAAATAATTATTAGTTTAGTTGGCATAGTAAGTCAACTATCTTTAAATTTAAAATATTATTTTTTAAATTTCTCGACGTAAGATTTTCTAGTAAGTCGATATGAACAAATTTACATTGTCTTTTTTTTTTTTTAATAAATATTTTAATGTGTCAGAATGTCCTTTTGGTTTTGGCCCTATGCCTGGTAAAATTACAGAGACGTACGTGATGGCATAAAAGTGAAACGTTCAATCCTCACCAGTCTCCTACAGTTTCTTCTTTATACTACCGTCGGTGCTTCAATTTCTTTTTCTTTTTTTTATTTAACTTTTTTTTTCCTTTACCCAAAAGGGTTAGCTCATGATTGACATGCAATTAAATTACCCTCAAAAGTTCAAATAATTACGAAAATAGCTTATTTCAGATCTAAAGCTATAAATATTATGATTGGGAAAACGACACGAGTTCTTCAAATCTGGTTTCTATTATTAATTTTTGAAAATTCAACGTGGTCTTGCCACCCACCACAAGGGGTAAAATAATAATTGTTTATTTTCGAAGAGTCCACATTGAATTAAATTAATGTAAAGGCTAATTTAATTAGTCAACCAAACCGAAGATACACGAGCCTTCCTTGGGAGGGATATATAATTGCTTGGATTTTTTTTTTTAATTTTTTAATTTGTATATCTTCTTTACAGATAAATAGTTTTTCTTTTCTTTTTTTTAGATCAAATGGTAAATATAATATCTCTTTTTCTTTTCATTTCAACTTGAAAAACACCAAAAAAAAAGTTGAAAACAAGTAAAATACGGGGATCGTTTTAATTTCTTTTTTTTTTTCTTTGAAAGTCTTCGTTACATTACAAAAATAAAAAAAAAAATCCTATCACTTTTTTCATTTTCCACTTTTAATATTTAAAATGAACTATCTTACGTGTAGGACATTATTTACAAAACAAAAAATTAAAAGTTTTTACTTTTGTCCCCTTAACATCAGTGTGATTTAAAAAACATTAATTGAAAATTTTAAAAATAGCAAAAGTGTTCATAATATTCAAAAAACCCATCATTTTTTTAAATTCGTTAAAAGAAGGGAAAATTTCATTGGGTAGCAGATTTTTTATGCAATTTAAAAACAACAACTCTAAATACTAGTTACAAATATAGTAATTTTTACTATGTTAATTAATGATTAACAATGATTAATGTGTGTATCATGCTAAACTTAATATAAAAATATGTAATTCAATGTTTATCTCTAATTCACTCGATCAAAATTTAATATATTTATAAATATGTTTAGAACTTCTATTTTTACAAGTATTACTAACAAAATTGCAAGATTTGCAAATGCTTTAAAAAAACCATTAGATAATGATTTTTTTATTTATCAAAATAGCCTTAATTAACCAAAATTAAATTTTTACTGAATTTTATTTTAAAACAACATAAAAAACCAATGAGATTCCTGATTCTCCCGTATAAAAAAAATAATGAAAGAGAATTCATTAATTTAATGAAAATAATTCATTAATATAATTACTTATCTATCACAACTTTTTGAAAATTTACCAAAACATAGCATATTGCTTTTAGTTTACTCAATTATTGAACTAGTTCAATAAATTAGTGAACTGTTTTTTTTTACTATTTAATTTTTAATTTTATTTTAGGTTAAAAATTAATCTAAAAGAGTTTTAGTTTTAGTAACTAAAACTCTCATTCACTAAACTAATTATACATTATATAATCATAATAGAATACTATTTATAGTTCATGACTAAATTATTGACTAGTTCAAGAAATTAATGAACTGCTATTTTAATAAATAATTAAAAACAGTGACATAGATGAAAATACTTATCTATCTATTATTTGAAATAATTTCTATTAATTAATTAAATTTTTATCATTCTTGTAATTATGGTGAAAAGTGTTGTGGGTTGATTTTTCTTCAATATTTTATAAATGTTCGTAGAAAGTATATATGTTTTATTTTTAAGAAAAAATCACAATTCTATAATTAAAAGGAAAATTTATGCTAGTGTAACTATTTTCTGAGTTATGCTAGTGTAACTATTTTATGAGTATTAAAAAATTTATCATCTTTAGAAAGAAAAATTGAAAATAAGTCATTTAAAAAAAACAAATATAACACTGATTAACTATAATTAATAACTGATTGAGACATACAGTAATCACACCATGTGATAACTATTAATGTTTGATTGTATGTGACATACAGTAATCACACCACGTGATAACTATTAATGTTTGATTGTAGTATATGGTATATCAATAATTAATCAGTTTTGTAAAATATGACATATTTCTAAATATTTAAAAAAGATTATTATTTTAGTATTACATCAAATTAAATTAGGGAAAGAGCACAAGAAGATCACATGTTGGCTAATAGAACCAAACATCCTTCCTTTGTTGTACGAATAATAAAACATAATTGGTCGATCTATCCAACCAACTCGACATAGTCTAATCGTGCTACAAAACTCTATCGAAGAGTTCTCCAATTTCAATTGTGATCTCAAATGGAGCCTTCCCTGCATCTCATGTCTCTCCACATTAAAAAAAGTCAAAAGTATCTCAGCCACCCAATCCATTTAGTTAAGTTAAATTTTTTTGATAATTTTTTTTTTCTTGAATTATGAGATTTGTGTCCTGAATTTTCAATTTGTTTCTCAAGTTTTCACAAATCAGGGATGAAATGGTTTAAATTGAAAAATCAGAAAGCAAATAAACATATTTCTCAAATTTAAGTGACGAGTAGACACAAATTAAAAATCCATAAACTAAATAGACACAAGCCTCAAAACTTAAAAATAAAAAACTGAGTTTTATTTTACTATTCAAATAATTTAAAATTGTACTATGAATTAAGATTGGTTCATATTTTTTTTTCTAAATTTTAGTTGGAGGT
Organism: Gynostemma pentaphyllum; assembly: GCA_028015215.1. Classification (NCBI taxonomy): domain Eukaryota; kingdom Viridiplantae; phylum Streptophyta; class Magnoliopsida; order Cucurbitales; family Cucurbitaceae; genus Gynostemma; species Gynostemma pentaphyllum. The sequence continues at coordinate 44,322,546 of CM051353.1, forward strand.
GAAATACATACATGAGTTTATTAATTTTAAAAATAATTATTTTATTTACTACTAAAATATTTCGTATGTATTTATTAATTTTATAACTTTATTGACCCTTTTATTTTTTATTTTTCTTTAATAATTTGTATGAATAGTTTTCTTTTTGGTAAAATACCATTTTAGTCTCTGAACTTTCACTCAGATTTCATTTTCATCTATAAATTTTTAAAAGTGATATTTTTCGTCCCTAAACTTTATGATTCGTTCCTTTTTAGTCATTTCGCCTGTGCTTTTCTGTCTGTGACACTAAACAAAGAGCTTATGTGGCATGTAATTATTGATGCGACATTATATAAATATATAGTGAAGTTAAATGATGTGAAAAGACGAATATACAGTGAGGTTTAAGACAACAATTAAGGAGAAAATGATGTGAGAGCTCACTGCATATTCGTTTTCCCACGTCATTTAACACATCACTGCATCTGTCTATAATGTTACTTCATCAATTACATATCATATAAGCATTATGTTAGTGTCTCAGACAGAAAAACACAGACAAAAAGACTAAAACAGAATGAAGCATAAAGTTCAGGGGTGAAAAATATTACTTTTAAAAGTTTAGGAATGAAAATGAAACCAAAGTCAAAATTCAGGGACTAAAATGATATTTTAGTCTAGTTCTTTTTTTTTTTTACTATTTTATTTATTAAAATAGAATTAAAAAAATATAAACCGAAAAATGAAATAGTTTATTAATTATTATCTCGTTAAGTTTATTGAACCAATATGGGTTACAAAAATTGACCATTGACCAATACCACAATTATAGATAATTGGTGTGTGTGAGTGAGAGGAGAGAGATGCTACATCAATATGATCAACCATGTGCATGTTTCCACACTTCCCAAATTGGTTCTAACGTAACATGCAAACCATCATCTATCTCTCACACACACACATATATATTATTATTATTATTATTATTATTATTATTATTATTATTATTATTATTATTATTATTATTATTATTACTTCTCGATTTTCCCTATTTATTTACTCTTTTATCCTCAATTCTATTAAGAAAATGGATCAATACGTTTAATATTTAACCGTATTTATAAAGAATGGGTCTCCATGACATAATTCTAAAACTACATGATTATTATTTACTATCTTTTATTTACGAGGTTTTCGTGTATTTGATCGAAACCACAAAAATCTTATTTGGCTTAAAGTTAGTTTGACATAGTTTCTCCTTAAAATGTTTTGAGTTAGTTTATAAACATTTTTGGAAGAATCACAAATCAAGTATAAACACATTTTAGTATACTCAAGTTTTTTTTAGAATCACAAATCAAGTATTTTATTCAAAAACACATTTTAGTATACTCAAGTGTTTTTATAAGAAACACTTAATTAGTATTTCTTTTACAATATTTAACTTAAAATATTTTTAAGAGAAGCTATGCCAAATGGACTTTACCCATTCTATTGTTTGTTACATGCTATTTTTTTTCCTGTGAGTAAGTTGTCTCTTTCATGTTTTGGAAGAAGGAAAAGAGGAAAAGTCTTTCAATGCACACCATAAACCTACATTTAGCAAAAGCATATTGACTCAAGAGTCAAGATGGGGCTTTCAATAACATTTATAATCTGTGGGATCCAGCAAGCTTTGCCAAAATCTTTTTCTTTTAATGTTCTCTTTTGAGAAAAAAAAAATTACAATATGTAATAAATTTTTACTTTTTGAATATCTTTCTTTTCGATTTTTAATGAAAGTAATTGAATTTCGACATGAGGATTCAACAGCTTTTGTTTTAGTTTTAGTTTTATTTTTTATTTTTTTTGAAGTTTTTGCCCTTGTCTATTAGTATTTTTCATTTGATTCGTCTATTGGTAATTAAATTGTGTATTTTTTCTGTTATCATAAGGTAAAAAGGAATAGCCGAAAGTTATTTTTTAAATCAAACATATTTTATTGGGTAAAGTACCCCTTTGGTCCCTGAATTTTGAAGATCGTGTCTATTTGGTCCCCTGCGTTTTCAATTTGTGTCTAAGTGGTCCATGAGTTTTGGATGTTGTGTCTATTTGGTCCATGCGTTTTCAATTTGTGTCTGAATGGTCTCTGAGTTTTGGATACTGTATCTATTTGGTCCCTAAATTTTCAAGAACTATAAGAAATAAGTTTAATTGGTCTTTAATTTAACATATTCGTTAACTTCTTACCAGATTATTGACTTAACGCTGATATAACATGTTTAATTGGTTAAAATACTAAAATGTGATTACATTTTTCATCAATCTAGGCCTAAAATTTGACATAATTATTAATCTCATGTCAGTATTTTGATCAATTAAATATTTTATGTCACCGTTAAGTCGTTATTATGTTAATGAGTTAACAAATTAAGGAAGAATTAAACTTGTTTCTAATAATCCAGGGACCATTTTGACAAAACTTGAAACTCAGGGACCAAATAGACACAATATTTAAAACTCATGGACCAAATAGACACAAATTGAAACGCATGGACCAAATAGACACAATATCTAAAATTCAGGGACCACTTAGACACAAATTGAAAACGTAGGGACCAAATAGATACGACCTCTAAAACTCAGGGACCAAATGAGTACTGTAACCTATTTTATTTACTATTATTCTAATTTTATCTTTACTTTTCAAAAATAATTTGTTGAAGTCTAAGAAAAATTATGAGGGAAATTTTGGAAACTACTTTATGCTATATAAAATTATAGGTATGATTTTAAAAACTTTTTTACACCCTGAGATAAAGTACACATTAAAAAGCTGAGTTGTGAAACAAAAAGAAAAATACAAAGAAAATTGCAAAAACCATTTATAAAAACAATATTACAAATACAAAACAAAAGAATCATCAATAAAAACATACTTAATTATTAAAAATATAAAACTAAAAGTTTTATGTGAAACCAAAAACATTTTTCCCAAAAGAAAATAATCTTATTGAACATTTTAAAATAAATAAAGAGGTGATAAATTAAAAGAAAAAAAAATAACATTCAAAATTTAATTTTCAAACATGGTAGGGTGGATCAACACTCTCCCCTTCTTTAATTCGCCCGGGTTAAAAATAAAATCACCAAGTAAATTATAAAATTATCTTACGCTATCATTATATTAATTTTGAAAATATTAAAGCCTTGCATATTTAAATTTTTTGTATCTTTTATCCCTAGAGTTAACATTTATTTATTCATAATAACACAAAAAGTCTAATGTGAAAGGTGTCAAGTTTGCACATGATCGATTTAAAATGTTGGGGAATTTATATTAATAAGAAAGTTGACTTCAAAGATAAACATTTTCCAAAATACAAGGTTTATTTTAAAAATAAAATAAAAATATATATGTTTTTGAGATTTTAACTACAAGAATGATTTTTGTAATGACCATCCTCTATAATTTCTGTAGAATAATTAATTAATAAAATATATAGTCTTTAGAAAAATATATTTATGATAGATTTAAGTACGTATTCTATTTTTATAAAAGAAAATTTTCAATATATAACATTTTTTTATGATTGATTTCAAAAATAACAATTGTTTTGAAATATGTCAAAATTAATGTTTCTCTGATATTCCACCAATCTCGACCGAGATTTTTGAAAATATCAATTCTTTAAAATGTTATTTTTGAAAATAAAAAACCCTTTTATAAGAAATAAAATAAAAAAATTAAAGAATGAAATCTAGAAGACCGGACATTATTAATTAGAAAAAGGTTTAAACATGTTCCCAAGACCGAAATGAAAGATGTCTGAAAAAAGACCAAGATAAGATGTAAGAAGATAAAAAGTAATTTAGTAAAAACTAAAAAGTAACCAAGAAATGTCGGCAATGTTTGTATTGGATCCCATTATGTCTTTATTCATTTACTTTATCTTTTGATGAGGGACCAAAATTTATTAACTATACGTTGAAGCCGGCGACTGTCGTTCGTCAAAATTGGGAAGCCAATGTAATTTTGGCTTTTTTTGGCATGTGACCGCTCACAAGTTAATTTTGTAAAATATTTCTGAGTAAAGTATCCTTTCGTCCCTGAGTTTTGGAGGTCGTGTCTATTTGGCCCATACGTTTTTAATTTATGTCTAATTGGTCCTTGAGTTTTGGATACTATATTTATTTGGTCCCTAGATTTTCTTGAATTATTATAAATAAGTTTAATTGGTTTTTAATTTAACGTATTCGTTAACTTCTTACCAGATTATTGACTTAACGCTGACATAACAAGTTTAATAATAATTGGTCAAAATACGAAGATATGATTAATCTTTCATCAATCTAGGCCTAAAATTTGACATAATTATTAATCTCATGTCAATATTTTGATCAATTAAACATTTTATGTTACCGTTAAATCGATATTATGTTAATGAGTTAACAAATTAAGGAAGAATTAAACTTGTTCTAATAATCCAGGGACCATTTAGACAAAACTTGAAAACTCAGGGACCAAATAGACACAATATTTAAAATTCAGGGACCAAATAGACACAAATTGAAACACCGGGACCAAATAGATACAATATCCAAAACCCAGGGACCACTTAGATACAAATTGAAAACGTAGGGACCAAACAGACACGACCTCTAAAACTCAGTTACCAAATGAGTACTGTACCCAATTATTTTTTAACAAAATCATACTCGTCAATCAAAACATAACTTATTAGTTAAGTAATATAGTTTCACCTTTAAAATAGTGGTTCACTTCAATCTCTATCCCAAAACTTTGTATAAAAAAAAAATCGTACCGTTCTAAAATATATTTTTATCTTTTACCATATATAAATTTTCTGGACTTTTGTCTCTTCTACTTTAAAAAGTTTCAAAAATCACATTCTATGATGACTTTGTTGAAAATTTTGATAGAAATATGCTGCTGCTGCATCTTTGTGTTTATTTCAATTTTATCTTCAAATTATATATGAGATTTAAAAAAAAATCTATATATTACTTATGAGTTTATACACAAAGGGTATCTGGAAGAGTCGAAACTGAATGTTTATAGTTATTTATAGTTGTGAAGTGAAAGATCAAACTTAATATCCATCAATATTTGTTACGAAAAAAAAAAATGTAAGAGTTTCCAATTAATCCTTGAATAATATTATTTTAGGGAGTTTGTGTAAAATTGTGAATTTGAAATGATCTAAAAGTTAAATGGTATATATAAAACTTTTTTAAATTAAAAAAAGGATAAAATTAAAAATTGTTATTGACTTATTTTGTTTATGGGAGAATACTGTAAGTTGACCGGAATTTTATTTTATCAATATTCAAGTAAGGGTTTTAATAATTAAACACATTTAAATTTTGAAAATATAATTAGCAGGATTCGTTTGGTACAATTTCTCCTAAAAATGTTTTGAGTTAAACATTTTTAAAAGAAATAGTAATTAAAGTTTCATCTAAAAACATTTGAGAGAAGTATTTGAAGTGAAATACTTGTTTATGAACATTTTTGGAAAAATCACAAATCAAGTATTTCTCCAAAAATACCTTTTAATGTACCCAAGTGTTTTTAGATGAAACACTTAAATAATATTTATTTTAAAACATTTCACTCAAAATATTTTAGGAGAAGTTGTACCAGGAGGATCTTAGGTACACTCTAGTCCCATAAAATCGTAAACAGGGTATTTTTGAATTAATTAATTTTTTTTAAATAGAAGCTTTTAAAAATTTCTGAAATAGTATTTTCATTATATTGAATCATAAAAATTTAATAAAAACGTAAACATTATTAAATTTTAATTTAATACATTCTGATTAAAAACATATAAAATACTATTGATCATTTGAAAATTTAAGAGAAAAAACAAATAAAAACAAATTAATTAACTTAATGAAAACGATAGGTTAAATTAATGAAAGAAGATGTTTTGTTAAAATAAATAATAATTTATTATTCTTTAAAATAAGTAAAAAAAAAAATACTATAGGGTAATTTCTATATAAAAAAAACATTTTGTGAGTATTTTAAAAAATTAATGCTCTCAAATTCAATCAACCTCAAAATTCACTTGAAAAAACTATCATACAAAATCCATCATCATTCACTCCATTAATTTTCTTTGAATTATCTCGAATTCATGTTAAAAAAAAACAATACAGTTCTCTAAAATTAATAAGACTTTTTACTAAAAAAAAATTTGACCTTGACACTATATTTAAAAAAAACAGAGTTTATTGATAAAAACAATAGAAAAAAAAAATTAATTTTAACTTTTCTAAATCGATTAATTATATAAAATTATTAATCATTACTTTAAGTATAGAAAATTATCAACTGATGACACTTTTTTATGAGTAATTTAAAAAATAACAAATGTTTAAAATATTTCAAAAAAGATATTTCTCGGATTGAGATTTCACCGATTTCAATATGAGATTAAACCAATCTTAATGAATCTCAGTATGAGAAATACCATTTAAGAAATTTTTTAAAATTTTTGCTATTTTTAAAAATGTCAATTCTTTAAAAATAATTTTTTGCTCAAAAAAATGTTATTTATTAAACCCCCTAAATGTATAACTCGACTTAGAGTCTATTTGAGATAGTTTTTAAAAGTGTTTTTTTTAATGGTTATAAAAAACACAATCTATATTAAAAAAACACTTTTAAACTTTATCTCCACCGGGCCCTTAACTATTACATGTTTATATTACAAGGTAAAGATTTCATTTCAAACAACTTTTAAATTAAAACACAACATAAAATAGTTCTAAGAAATAATCTATGAATTAAAGTATAAAAAAAATCATCCAAACAATCCCTGTGATCATTAATTACAAAAAATTGAAGTTTCATTTCAGGAAGATTTCACTTTTTGATTTCATGGTTTTAAAAATTATAAACTTGTTTTTATCTATGGCAATTTCGTTTTAATTTTTGAAGTTTAGAAACATTTTTTAAATCTAAAATAGAAGATAAAGAGAGAAAACAACTCTGAAAACTATTTTTGCAGTTTAAAAATTTTAGTATGATTTTAAAAAATATTAAAACTATGTTAAATAAATTGTAATAAATATGCTTTTAACTTCTAAAAGAATAAACTACATAAAAAATCATGAAAAATTATGCGAGTAGTCAACTTTTGAGTCTTGTTTTCATACATGTCACGGTTTTATGTTTATATCATATTTACCCATTTCTAGATATTCAATTAATTTAATAATATATTAGTAATGTAAATTTACAATTATAATTTATCAGTAATGTAAATTTATGATAATAATATTAAATTTATATCAACAATGTGTAAATTCTAGTGTTAAATTTATATCAGTAATATAAATTTACAACAATAATATCTATTATAATCAATTTTTCATAAAAAATTGTGAGTTAATCATAAAAAAATGATATTATGGTAATAACTCATCTCTCCATATGCACATAACCTCATGCACGGGGTAGTTTGATATTTTTCAATCTTTATGGTTTTTTTGAAAACTAAGTCTCAATATTGGTTATTTGTGATAATAGCCCAAAAAACATCTACATTAATTTAGTTTTGTCACTTTTTTTTTTCCGGATTTAGTGTGAACAGAGGAATAAGAACTAATTTTAAATGTTCTATTTTTTTTTTTTCAAAAAGAAAAAACTTTGTCTGTATCAGTGAATCAAGACTTTTCCATCTCCGAATAAAATAACGACTTTTCTGACAGAAAAAGCTATCATTAAGATGTTTTAGGGGTATTTAAAAAAATAACAGTTTTTTAAGCTTCATAAATTTAATGAAAGAAACTTATCAAAATAATAAAAACTAACCACGTAAAAATTTATCAGAAAATGAATTTGTAACATCTCAATCAGTATTATAAAAATAATAATGTGATATTTCATTCGACGATATAAGAGGGGAAAAAAATTAATGAAAGTCTTCGTTAATTTAATAAAATAAAAAATTGTTATTTTAAAAAGGTTAAATTATACAAAATACCCCTATATCATAGTGTTGGTTTCAATTTTGCCCCTAACAATTTAAAAGTTTCAATTCTACCCCTAACCTTTTACTTTATTTCTTAAATACCATTTGATTGAAAAATTACTCTTTCAAAATATGTAACAACCCGAAAAATTCCCAAATACATTGAAATACATAAACACAGCGGAAACAAATAAATATCATCAAATAGTTCTCTTTATTGAAATCAAATTCAGAAATAGTTCATAACCGATCGGTTTGTTAAAATCAATAAAACATCAAAGAAAAAGGCAAAATTCATCCATTGCCTAAGAATTCTCAAAATAAACATTAACTATTGTTTTTATTCAAAACAAAACAAAACATGAATCATAAGGTTTTTCCCCAACATAATGATAGATAAAAAGATTCGCTAGCGAGCAAATCCACGCCAACCGGTCACCACCTTGAACCGCATCAGCCACCGAGCTTCTTCTTCCCTTTACCTGAAAAAAATTAAATGTAGCATCATGATGCTACGCCCAATGAATAGAAAAATGTTAAACTAAAAATCACGCCATGAGAGATTTTTCTAAGACTTTAAGTCCTTTATCGGTATCACAACTTCCGAAAACACTCATTCACCCAAATCTCTCTTAACTAAAACATTCCTCCACAATATCTTTTAATCCTCAAATTAAAAGAATTTAAACTTTCGAAACAGTTCTAAACTCCCATTCTCATTTAAAACTTTTCGATCATTAACTTTCTAATACCTCTAATCTCCTTTTTGTCCGCAAACAAAAAGAGACTATACTCAACAAGGGATTTAAAAACTGTTTTCACATATTTAAATCCTTTTGAGTTTTAAAATATTCTTTTCCATTGTACATATGGAATGAACCTACCCCGTTAAGTGCTATAAAGTCGTGCACAACCGTATAATCTCCCTTAACGGCAAATATTCTTCTTTAAGCAAGGCCTTTGATTAAAGAAAACCTACTACCATATTACTCGAGGTATTTAAGTAATATGATCCTATACATCACTACTATGATGTTCATACGAGTCTAAACTCACATTTTTCGAAAATCACTCATTCTAGACCAGAAATTCCTTGAAATTAAATTCTGGAAAATCCCCCTTTAAACCACTCTAAAACGTCCCAAAATCACCCAATAAAACATCCTTGGGTCACTTCCAACAACTCCCAACACTTTACAAGTCTAGAAGCGAAACTAGCCTAAACTAGTGTAGTTTCGCTCCTTTTTCGGACCATTTAAAACTACTAATAATCTAACTAAATTTCAGCGGATTAACGCCTATAAAACGACTCCCAAAACAGCCCCTAATTATAAAGAAAATGATCCAAAGTTCCAGAGCACAATAAATAAGAAAGTAATTAACCGCCTAGGCTAAACTTTCGACTTAAGGGCACTAATCTCCAAAATGGTTAACATGTCCAGCATATAATAACATCCTTAAACATCCAAAACATGCATAATTAATCAATTTCAAGGTCAAAGATCACAAGGAAACAGTTTATGCATAAACTAGTATCGATAGTCACTCAAGCATGCTTTAAATTCCAATTTTTAAACATACTTCGACTCCAAAATATAAATTCTTTAAAACAGCCCCTAAACCTCTTAATCAAAATTTAAATCACCCAAAAACATGCTTAACAATTTAGAGGTTTAACTATTAAAGAATAGAAAAATACAAACATTCATAATTTAAAGCTTAACACAATTCTACTCACCTTTAACTTCCAAAGTTTTATAACTTAAGCTTTTGTTCCAAGAACTTCAAGAACCTGAAACAAACCTATAACTACTTAATATCTACACTAAAAATACCACAAAAAAAAGATGAAACAAAAACGGACACACGGTGCAAACCGACACGAAGGGATTACGGGGTAGGACAATTAGGACAGTATTAGGATGGAGAGTGATGAGTTCGACTTTGAGTTAGGACGGTTATGACAGGGGCTACGGGTGTAGGACAGACGTAGGACAGACATAGGATGGTTATGTCAGAGGGCTACGGGTGTAGGACAGATGTAGGACAGACGTAGGACAGGCATAGGACGGTTATGACAGATTCTTTTTTTAATACCCAATTTGGTTTTGTAAAGAAAGGGTGATGGGTTTTCAAGAGAAAAGAAAATTAGGGTTTCTAGGATTTAAAGAAGGTGGGTTTTGAAATCATGAATTTGAGGAATGAAAATTGAGAATCCATGAGTTTTGAAACCATGAACAAAAAGAATTTTAAAGATTAGAAGAGGGAATCCCTTACCTTGAAACCTTTCTTGAAAGAAAACCCTAATCTTCCTTCCAACTCCACCACCACAAAAATAACCTATAATCAAACAAGGAGCAATTGAATAGGTGATTAGCAAACAAACCACGAGATCTCCATTAATGACATTGAGAAGGAGAAGGAGAAGAAGAAGAAGAAGAAATCCCCCTACCTTGTCTCTGCCTTGTTTTCACGTGAAAAAGAAGAATGAATGACCTAGCCTTTTCTTTTCCCTTCCCCCCTTGCTTTCACACCACCTTTCCCTTTTTTTTTTATTTCCTTTTCCTTTATTTCCAAATTGAAAATAGTAATTATATTTATTCCTGAAAAAGAATAATTAATTATAATTACTAAAGCTTATCCAAAAAAAATTCAAATAAATATTAAAAAGGGAAAATTAATATTTATTTAATTACTTATCGGAAGTTCGGGACGTTACAAAATATCATTTCTTCAGGAAATTATCTTTTTAATACAATAATAATCTTTTAAAAATACCCTCAATCTTTTAAAGAGTGTTCTTCTCAACAAAGGGTATTTTTGAAACAAATAATAGACTGAGGGTAGAATTGAAACTTTTGAAATGTTCGGGGCAAAATTGAAACCAACACTACTATAGGTTAGGGGCATCTTGTATAATTTAACCTTTTAAAAACGAATCAAACTTTTACTATATTTAAAATTAAAGTGGAAAAAAGAGTTATTCATCATAATTTCTCGTAGTTTTATCTAATTATTGTTCAGAATCTCACATTGGAAAGATGAAGAGAACTCACAATCTTTATAAGATACATGGGTCACTCCTCTCATTATCAATTGGTTTTGAGATGAAACTTCATAATATCAAAATCGTATCAGAGCTCAATAAGTCCAAA